>JASDDO010000022.1:296562378-297845636 GCA_030015575.1 Agapanthus africanus | reverse complement strand
CTGACTCTGCGTAAGTAGGATTTTGGACCCCAGCTATGTTTTGAGACTTCGGAGATGATCCAATTGATTCAGGCAAGGATGAAAATTGTTCATTGTGGACAGAGATCTTATGCGACTGTGCTGGTCGCAGGCTTGAGTGCGCAGTGACAAATCATGTATTCCTACGGATTTTTCCGATAAATGACGTGTTGGATTTTGGGAAGCTTATCCCAGGATTGTAGGTCCTTTTAAGATCTTATAAGCGAGTTAGTTTCGTTGCCCTTAATTTGGCACTTCCGCCCAGATTATTGGATTTTCACCCCGTATTCCTTGTGATGATGCTTTACAATTACCTTCTTGACCTTTCTCACATGATTTGGCACCAGACCATTTGGCTTAGACGCGATCGTTTCGTTCACCGGCAGCCATTGTGTTAATGGCTCGGCAGGTGAAGGAACATCGGTCAAGGGTCTTGCCATCTGTGAAGGGTTTTTCTTGGACGTAGCCGTATAGTGAGGTAATCACTTGGGAGGCTGCGAGCGAGATTTAAGAGTCGTAATCTTCTCTTTGAAGGTACGCGTATCAGTATATTTTTAAATTCGGGAACAAATTTCTTTTAAGGGGGGAGATTGTAACACCTTAGAATGAGTTTTGTAGCTAATTATATTCTAATGTATGGTTTTTAATAAAAAGTTTACCAATTTGGTTTTTAATTATTTTATCCCATTTAATGAATATTTTATTATATTTTTCCTAGGCTTGCACACACTTGTGCATGATAACTAGGGTTGTTTTGGGGGTTTAACCATGATTAGCAACATGGTGAACTAACCATTCCCTAATCTAGTTTTATATTTTGTTTAAGTGTTATGGGTTTTTTTAAAAATGAAAATGAATTTGAAATGGAATTTTAAATATTGTTTGAATGGTTGACCTTGGTGAGAGAGAGAGAGAGTGCATGATGGGGCATCATGGCTTTGCACATGCCTTCATTAATGAAGAGAGAGAGGGAGAGGAGGGAGTTGACTTGTTGTGTTCTCTCACTCCCATTCTCTCACTCTCATTCTCTCACACAACACACACACACACACACTCACCTGAACCCAGCAGCAGCAGCTCCAGCTTCAGCAGCAGCAGTGGCACCAGCATCAGCAACAGCTGCAGAAGCAAGCAGCAGTAGCAGCATCTGTAGCAGCAGCAGCCCCAGCCACTACAACAACTCTTCTCCACTTCTTCACCTGCTCTCTAGAGTTCTTTAGGGTATATTTCTGAACCATTTTCCTTGTTTGCTTAGCTTGTGTGTTAATTAGCGTCGGTTTGTGTTAAATTGTGAGTTTAGTGCTAGTTATGGTGTTTTATGTGGAATTTTGGTTGGAATGTGTTGGAGTTGGTTAACCTAGCTCATTCTAGTGTTGTTAGGTCACCCCAACTGAGATTTAACCCAGATTACACTAAAATACCATATGGTTTCTAAATTGTGCAATTTGGTGCTTTTAAAGTGATATATTGGGTATTTGAAATCTGCTTTTGACCCAGACACTTCAGGATAAAATTGAGCAAACTGGAGCATGTACACTAGGTCTAGATACCACCACCAGAGCACGAACCCACCATTCCCAAGGTAGGCCGCCGATTTAATGCTTTTGGCAGCAATTTGCGGCCAAGTTGGGTACTGGGTTGTTGGGGTCTTGGCTAGGGTTGTCTGTAGGGTTGTATAGTGCTTTGGCATGTCTAGTTTTGTAAGATTTGGCCTGTAGGAAAATATGGGATCAAATATCGTTTTTGTGTCCGTTGTGTTTGCGCGATACGCGCGATACGTGAGTGGGTTCTGTGATCCAGCGTATCGCGGCGTGTCGCGATGGCTTAGATGCGTATACATACGATTCAGCGTATCGTGCACACGCGCGTTTAGTTCGCGACGCGAGTTTCTCGTTTTGGTTCGATATCGCGTTTTGTGGAATATTTGGCTTATATATGATTTCCATGTCGTATTTGCAGGTTTGCAGGAAGGGACTACGGACACGGCTACAGGGGGGAGCAGATGGTAGGATTCACCTAGCGTGGAGCGTAGGTGAGTAGATTTAACATCTACAGGGGAATCTCCCGCATGGCGTTATGCGTCTGGGCTAGGATTCTAATACTTGTCGCATATTCTACATCATTGTTAGAATTGCGCCTTTACTTTATCTCTTTGATATAGTTATACTGTGACTAGCAGCCATAGGACACTGCACATATTATTGACGGTTCATGTTGCACGAGCACGGATTGTATGCTACACACACACCGTCAATAATTGCCATGTCACACACAAACCATTATAGAGATTATATTGCTTGGTTAGGGATCTTGTGACATTGATTCGTACCGCTTACCATATATGACATTACCATACCTATATACCTATAGAGTATCGTACCATTAGTGATAGGTACACATACCCCTTACGATACATCTATAGGTATACCTTACTCATATTTTACTATTACCCAGTGGGGTATACCATATCATTTGCTTATAGGTAGATACCTATACTTAGCTGTACCTTATTGATTTTGCATACATCTGGTTTCAGCTAAATATCTTCATTTACATTCTTGCATTCAGATATATCGCATATATTTATTTCTGGATTTGCGCATTTATTTATTTGGATTTGTACATGGTGTTTTCGGGATTTGGGAATCGCGGGAGTTCATGAAATTATGCATACATTGAAAAACGCGGTTTCCTTGATATGATATTTGCGCGTCCACCATGAGTTTTATCGGTGCTGATTATATACTCCATACGAGGTGTGGTTGCCGTATGAGGCTACATGGTGGGGCCCGGTATGGTTCCCTCGGCAAGAAGATCGATGGATTTTGCCGATTGAGCCTGGAGGCGGGCGAGTACCTACCGGTGACAGTACCCATGACTCGGCGGGGGATCACGGAGACACCGCTGGGAGTCATGTACGTATTCATACGTCGAAAGGCGAGGGTCAGAGCTAGGCACTCATGCTTTCGGGATAGCGTATGAAACGTGGTCAGGATTTCTGTGTCGATGCTTGGCACATTAGCTTTCATGATATTTCTTTTAATACCTTTGTATATATAACAGGGGATTTAGCCGTTGTTATATATACCTTTACACCAATATTAGTGGAATGGGACGCTAATATATATGTATTGCCCCCATCATATTTATTTCTATATATATACCTTTACGATGTTAGATTCTTACTGGAGATTTGACTTGGGTTATTAGGTGATTCATTGAGATTGGGTATTGGACATACCTAGGTGATTGTTGATTTGTACATTCGGGATATAGGATATCTATTCGATATTGTACATTGAGAAGATGTGAGACTTACATGATATGAGAGCCCAACTTGGGGGCTGATTTGAGGATTTGTGGATTGGAGTGTCTTGATGGATTGTGATCCTGTCACGATGTCAGGTTTCCGTGGAAATGACATATTCCACCCTATACCTCACACTTACCTATTTTATGCACAGTTTCATATATTGGTAGTACATGTTAGTGTACCCTTATGATAGTTGCATATTTGCTTTCTCATATCCCTATTGCATAGTTATTGCACACTATTATCATGTCATCATTGCTTCACATATTGATTGTACCTGCTAGTGTACTTTCCACTATTCTGCATTCACATGACATGTTATTACTGTAATCACATATCTTAGATTCATGCTGTACGTACATTCCTGCGATTACCTGCATATGTTATCTACTATTCACGAGTTGGCAACTCACCCCCGTTGTGCCACAGGTGTTTTAGGTTGTTCCCCAGAGTAGTCGAGGCAGGCTATTCAGTATCCATCTATCATCTTTTGCTACAGATACCGCATCTGCTCACAGTACTATTTTGCTTAGGTGGGTTAGATGATTATCTGTATTTCATATTGTACATTCGTTGTATCTTGTACTCTCCATCTACTATTGTATTGTTGACTTAGAGACTTGGTGAGGACGTTTTTGTATATTAATTGTGGATTTGTTGTCTTTTATATACAGCTTTCTCTCCATTGCCTCTTATTTCTTCGCTACGGCGTCGTATACTTATGATGTTTTTGTTTTTCCGTCTTGAGCTAGTTTTTACAAAAAAGGGGGTGTTGCCAAATTTTAAAGAAAGAAAGTAAGACTTTTAAAGAATTTGGGTTGCGATTTCAAATGTTTCAAATACTATACTATCTTTTCCGTATTTTCTTGGATTAGATTTCTGGGTTTTGGTTTTCTTTTACTGCGTTACGTCCTTTGGCGTTGCGTAGTATTAGGGCCGTCACGGGCCAATTTTGGGTCGTGACAGAAACGTTGAATCTTTTACTCTTACTTTAGATGTGTTGAAAAAGAGAGGAGGGAGAATAAAGAATGGTTGTAGGATCTAGATCTACGTTAGACAAGAATGCAAAATATAGATCTAGATTAACTACGGATGTAAGTTTATATAAGAAGAGGGCTTATAGGGTTCATTAGGATTTAGTAGTTATGGATGATTAATTAAAAATTACTCTTTCTATCCTTTAATAGATTTAAAACTAGAACGACAGTGATGCGTGTAGATTAGGCTTTCTGGAGGGAAAAGGAATCCCACTCTTAACCCCTATCTCGACACGAAACTCCATTCATATCTAGCCTTTACCAAAACAATCATTAATATAATCTCTAATCGCGGTCGAGACTAATAATGAATTGGTAGCGCTCCCGATTAAGATGTTAATGATTCTTTTGATAAAGTTTATAAACTTTATAGGACGTAAAAAGAGTTTAGCTATTTTCATCATCCATTAACCTACCCTAATCCTACGAACCCTAACAAGCGGAGAATTACTCGCGCATGTTGGGAGAAAAAGAGATGGAGAGAAAATGCATAATTAAACTACAAAGAAATAGAATAGGAAAAATAGCTACCTTTATTAATCAACAATATTCATTACACTTTGATCCCTTAGAAAATGATTTCAAATACTAGTTTGCTTCTCGATCTCTTCCAAGGAGGTAGACGAACAGTTGATGATCAGCCTGGATGCGTGAGCCGTCTTGGACTTCGTGATCTCGTCGGCTTGATGATTTTTCCAAGAGGCTCTCGGTCCTTATTTATAGTCACAGAGCCAGAACCCTAGTTTCCTAATATGGAAACTAGTTGTTAAGATCCTAACCACCACAATCCCATATCTCAACTCTTCAAATCCGTGGCGGAACCGCGGCCATTGGATAGGTTTGGCCGCGGATCCGCCCCCTTTTGGTGAGATCATGGCCTCTAATTTTTGTAGCTTCATATCTGTAACACTTGGTAATCTTTTGAGTATCTAGACTTTGAAAATCTTTTCTACATTTCTACCAGAATTAGTTTCTTGAATATCTTTGGTAGATTTGATTTATCAACTTTGATTTCCTTGATTTCAGCACTGAAAATTCTGCACAATAACTCAACAAAAAATATTAGTAGAGTTTGTTTTATTGAGATATTAACTTAACCATTAAGAATTGGTCAAAGGTATTAATAAGGTAAGCATATTTAAATGGGCCAAATGTTACATGGATATTATATGCTTACTTTTTCCTACAAAATGTTATTTATAATATATAAACACATGAAAATAGTATTTTTACAGATAAACCCTCATATGTATCATACATTATAATAAACACCTTTTATTATATAATAATAGAAGGAAAAATGTCATATTAAATGTGCAGTTTTATCAACTGAACAGAGCTCAACACTTGAGCAGAAAATAAAAATTCCCAGTAGCATGCCCCAGCACCTATGGACCGTCGCTGAAGTGCCCGTCCCATGCCTCCACAGTGGCGCCGCGGAACCGCCGCCAAAACCAGGTGTTGGCCGCGGTTACGCGATCACTGTAGCGAGTTAGGGACTCTTTCTTCAGGTGGGTCCATAAAATTTCCTGCATGATTTTCTCAGTATTTTTAATATGAAAAATGTCAACTTTTTGAAAAATTTCCAGAAAATGGGTCATTTCGGGGTTTCGGGGTTCGATCGGACTTCTAACTTCGTCTAGACAACGCCTAATGCTCTAGCTTGGTTCTGATACCACTGTAGGGTTAGCTTAGCACCTTAGCAAGGTTTTGGAAGGCATTAAACATGCTTTTTTAAAAATTTTGGGGTGCTAAACAAACCTAACCAAGATCTTAACTAGAGAATTAGGGTTAACTATGCATGTAAACATCTTTACATCTAAAAGAGTGGGATTACAACCTTTGTAGTCCGTTACTTCGCTTCATAAGCTCCGAGTAGTAGTCCCTTTACCGCGATCCATGATCTTCCGGACACAAGAGAGGCTCCACAAGTCGAATGATCCATTCTTGCTTGAAGTCTTCCTTTTCGAAGATGATCTACCTTGAAGAATCTCAAGATCAAGCTTTCACTTCTCAAATCAAGTATTAGTGAAGTGAACACCCTAATCTGAGTGGCTAGAATAGATGAGGATGATGAAGTGGGAATTTTTATCTCTTTTGTTTTCATTTTCTTACTTTAAATCATCACAAGTCAAAAAGCTAGAAATCTTTTTCAAGGAGGAAGAAGAAGAAGAAAGCTTTTATGATGAATAATGAATTATTGTTGTGGTTACAATTGCAACCATGAGTTATGAATGAAGGGCTTTACTCATGTAGAGAATAAACCATAGGTAAAGGGTTTGGGCTGGGTTAACAAATATCTACACAAAATACCAAGATAAAGACAAAAGAAAGCTTCATGAAGCTTCATGAAAAAGCTAACCCAAAAGCTAACCCAGATCCAAACCCTAACTTCTTTAAACTCCACAAAACATGTTGCATTTGTAACCCTAACTTGTTACAATATTATATATCACATATATATTATATTTTTGTAACAAAAGAAAATAATACAATTAACATATATCGCATATATAAATCAATGTATTATCCGGTGAGAAAATGAATCAATAAAGCGAGCTTATATTAGTTAACGTAATGTAATATATCACATATATAATTATACATTAAATTATCGAATCAACACTTGATCCGACAATCTGGCTATAAAGCATATAGCCGACCAATATA
Source organism: Agapanthus africanus (assembly GCA_030015575.1). NCBI lineage: Eukaryota > Viridiplantae > Streptophyta > Magnoliopsida > Asparagales > Amaryllidaceae > Agapanthus > Agapanthus africanus. The sequence continues at coordinate 297,838,598 of JASDDO010000022.1, read as the reverse complement.
TCGTTTACCGATTCATCGAATCAACACTTGATCCGATGACCCGGCTATATCACATATACCCGGCCGATATCATATATCGCGAGAATAGAATACGGTATCTCATATCGTAATATTCTCGGTCCCGCACATATCACATATGTGCTCCTACTCCGTTTTGCCTGAGCCAGGAAACCTCTGTGTAGGACTCTAAAGAATCGTTAATACTCCGGCAGTAGGTGATGATCATATCAAACACCCACAAGCTGCAAGCGGTCAGCTAAACGTAACAGTCACCCAGGTATTGAGCGATCAGAAGATCAACAAGCAAGCCTGTACATTCTCCTATGAATCCAATCGGTAACACAACCGTACAGTACGGTCTCTTCGTCTAATATGTTGCATATCTAGTCTAAGGGTGGTAAACGTCAGACCCAGTAACCAATAAGTCGTGTCGATGTAAGGCTCATAACGGGTCGAGAGACTACTGATAACTCTTACCAGTAAATCTCCATATCAGCCCTGGCCAGGGACTTCCAGTTATAGCCAATCAAACACAGCACAACATCAACTCCCTATACCGGGAGAGACGAAACCCCTCCTTTCGCTCATTGCCTCCATGTGATTCGGGACTGTACCCAAAACCCACCGTTTTGCACGCCCTCTTGGACGTGGTAAGGTGGAAATCAAAGCACAATTGGAATAACACAAGACTCTATGACGATCTCGGGTCTACGAAGTAACCTGTACCAGTGTCACCGGAGAACTGCTATCTGACGATAGGTATAATACCATCCAGGAGTTCTCGGCGAGTCCGTTCAGTGTACCCAGTCTCCACTGAGCACCTGTACACCATCTTTGATGTCCAACACCAATGGATATAGGATCATCCATCGCCCATCATATGGGTCAAGATGCGTATACGCTAGCCTATTCTGGAGTATTGATGCCCTGTCTCGATACACCCTCGACTAGGAACAGTTATAGGATGTACTCGTAGACTACCCTGGCCCCACTAGTATGATCTGTATCATAGTCCTTGTAGTCAAGTACATATCCTAGGATCTTTATCAACACATGATCACAAAACAGTATTTGTTAACATGTTAAGATAAAGTGAAACCAGATAGCATACTATCATATCGAGCAAGAAAGTCCTCTCTATATATATCCAAGCACCCACTATAATATACATCATATGTACAATAATGGCCTCTAGGGCATACATATAACTAAGAAGTGCCCCGACCATCAATCCGTGACCAAATGCGGAACAAAAATTTATAAAACTTGGCGCTACCACAACCTGATTACCTGGATCTCCCCATAAGCCCAAGATAACAAAACATGCAAAGGAGTTAGAATGGTTGTACCAAATAGATCCATGTCCTTCGGTCTTAAACCATCATCCCAAGCTCCTAAGGGCTTCCTTGATCAAGCTTGATCTACGGTCTCCCTCCATCGAAGATGATCCACCCGAGAGTCTATGCAACGAGCTTCAACCTCATATCTGAGGCAACTAGGGCATGTAGATCGTCACTCTAGATACCGTAGATGAAGTAGAGAGTGATGAAGAATTAATTTGTCTCAAGACATCCAAGGATTCTCATTTCATGAGAGGGTTTGGGTGGAGCTAGAGGAAGAACAAGATGCCATGAGAATGACGTGTTGAGAGCAACTCAAGAGAGAGAAAAAGAAATGAATAATGGCTTGTGTTTTTGTTTGTTGTGTGAGTGTGAAAAGAAATAATGGAGCCATCACATAAATGTCCATGTCTCCAAAATATCTTAGTCAACAAAAAATATCTCAAGTCAACATAATCTCACAACAAACAAAATCCCTAAGCTTGGTAGAATAGTAACCATGGGTACTAATTAATCATGCAACAAAAATGCAATAAACACCTCATCCTACACCTCAATAACCTTTTAATCCAAAAAGTTCTAAAGCATGATGAGGTGTAATCTTCTAAAAGTAATCCTCTAATAAATTACAAGAATACCCCTCAACCGTATATACATACCCGCATCCGTATTCCGAAGAATACGAATACAATAAGACGAAAATAATCCAACAATATAATACTAGGATCCGGCTTAAACCAAACCCCAGTAGTATTATCCGTCCGAATCATGGTACGCGCACAAGTGCACGTATATGATCGAACCCTGTCGTAAAACCATACGGCCACTACATCGTTTCGCCCGAAGCAGGGAAACCCTCTGTGCGGGACTCTAAAGACTCGCCAATACGCTGGAAGTGGGTTCAACCACAAGCACGTTAGTGGCACTAGCTGTTTCTAACGGCTACCCAGGTATTGAGCAAAAGGGAGGCCGACGAGCAAACTCATCCTGAAATCCCTACTAAGCCTGACAGTGACAATATCCATACAGTCCGATCCGTTCGTCTATGAGTATCGCATATCGAGTCTAGGGGTGGATAAAATCAGACCCCTAATAACTTAACATTCAGTGTCGGTATGAAACCCATCACCACCTGAGAAACTACTGATCCGAATTAGTAATTCTCGACTACCTTGGCCAAGGATTTCTGGTGATGGCCACCCATGCACACCGCGACATCAACCTCCAATACCGGGAGAGACGAATCCCCTGACGATCCGCCAACTGCATCTATGTGGCTTGGGACTGAACTTAACTAAAATCTGTTTGCACGACTCCTTTAAGCCTTGGTAGGGTGGTAATCAAAGCACAGTGGGAAATCACACGAGATAAATGACGATCTCAGGTCGATAGACTAACTTGTACACATGTCACCAGGGAACTGCTATCTGACAATAGGTATAATACCAACTACCATGTTCCCGTCGAGTCCGTCCGGTGTACTCATAACCCAATGAGCACCTGTATACATCTTAGGTGAACTAACTGACACCAATAGCTTGTGGGACCGGCCACCGCCCCTCATCGGGGTCTCGATCAGTATACACTAGTCTACTCTTGGAGTATCGATGCCCATTCTCGAAACTCCCACGACTAGGGACATTTCTGAGATGCTTATTACTTTTCTGTGATGTTGCATTTATCATGCCTGGAGCGATTATTATATATTGTTATATATATACTAGAAGATGTTGTATATATTTTACACCCGCGCTAGTCCAGTCCCTGCTCTGTCGTTAGTTAAGTAACCTAACGCGTGATGACGGGACCCAGTGGCGAATGCGGATGGCATATACGTACATCATATTTTCTTTCTCTTATGGTGTGATTAAATGATGGGACTGCGTTGATTCAGATCAATGCAAGGAAAACAAACCTATTCGATATTGTTGGAAAAAATTTCAAAAAGTTGTTATTACAAGGACGTTCTCATTTGTTTTGCACAGAGGTATTCGGTTATGAATATCCAGCAGTTCATTCGACGAGGTGATTGAAAGTTATTTAGCGTGCGCTTTTAAAAGTTGAATCAAAGAATATTAACCGCAATCAAGAACGGTGTCGCTTGGTAGCTAGCCTGTGAGTACGGGTCGGTCCACAGGGATTTTGTGTAGTTTCTAATTGTTCTAACGAGTTAATTCCAATTGGGGTTGGATTAATTATCACTAAAAACAGAAATGAGTTTGATTAGGATTAAAATCTTGCTTGGGTTAGGTTTAGGTTAAGTTCGGAAAGTCAATATTCATCACCGCTTTCTAAGCCCTAATTAAGAACTATTTAGGTGTTAAGGTAATGGTTAACAAATTGGATTAGTACCATCGGGAAGAAACTAGGTTTCTTCCTCTAAGTCCTTGTCCGTCCTTTATTAACTCTTACCCTAACCTCCATGGAAAACATACACAACCGGTCTTTTTCAACTACGGTATCACCTCTACCTCATGAGATAGGGTGCCGTAGTGAGCGGTGTGTGTATGTATGCATGGAGTCCTATTAAAATATATGACGGGCAAGAAAGGGGTGAGAGATTTTCATCTCTCAAACCTTTCCCATTCCTAACCCTAACAAGTTAGGAACTACTCACTCATTAGGGAATTGATAAAAGATTTCATTTTTATGTTTATTTTTAATAACCTAATTATCTAATCTACGGTAGATAATTAAAAGTGCTAAACTAGGGCAGATAAATAAAATTAACTAGGGCAGAAAGGAAAATTAACTAGGGCATAGAAAAGAGGACTTACTTTATTTGATGCACTCTTCAAACATTTACAACAATTAAAATTCTGAATTTAGATGAATAAAATGAGGCACAAGAAGAGGCATGCTCCAAAAAGAGCTGTAGGGTTCCTATTTATATATTATAAAAACTCTAGGGTTACATCTGATCCCTATCTACATTTACAAAATTACCCTAAGAAGCATAGTCAACGCACCGCCACACCGTAAAAGTTTGCACCGACACGTGCTCACCATGGCCGCGGATCCGCGGCCATATGCCTTGTTTGTCCGCGGATCCGCGGCCATATGGTGGAGTCATTGGCTCTGTTTTCTTTTATTGCTTCAAGTTGCTTTTCACTTGGTTTTTCTTCACTTGGTTCTTCAGAATGTCTTCTAGTTTCTTCCACATTTCCATAGTGCATAATGTCGTGGACTTTTACCGTTTGCTTCGTGTCGAATTCTTGAACCTTGCGCTGCCTTTGTACTTTGTGAAATTGTTCATTGATCTTCGTTTGTCCCTCAAACTGTAGGCATGATAAAGATTCTTCTATTTGTTGGTCGTAGTCTCACTTTTGTAGCATCATTTCATCATTTTCACTATTTTGTTCCGAGGACCTATAACCTGCAATTATGTAGCAGACATGGATCAAAAGCACCTATTTATTTGTAAAATGATTAAGAATGGGGAATATAATAATGCAAAATTATGATATGAACAAACACCCCCAAACTTATCTTTTGCTCGTCCTCGAGCAAAACTAGTTTTATTCTCGAAAAAGACCTAACCTCACTTTGGCAGGGGAACACGATTGCACTGAGCTCGTGCAATAAGCCGTTAAACCACTAGGTGTCCCTAGTAGGAGGAGTGTTGTTTCCTGAGGGTTTTCAGCGGATACTACCCACAAAATCCTATCAATTCGGCCTATTGACTTTCATTTTTCAATTCGGTTTTCTCCGCAAGAAATTCTATTATCGTCAACTCAGAAATTATCAACCCGTATTTTTCACGCTTTCTTATCATTTAACTTAAGATTGTATATGTTCTGTAGATTTATTTAGCGTTTAGCATCTTTTGAATTTTCCTTCTAGGGTTCTATCTCAACTTAGGAATTTTTATCATCTCTACTAAACATATAAGTCCTATTTTTCATTCCTATCTCTCATCCAAACCCCAATCATATACCCCTACGTATGTGTATGTATCACCCCTACACTTGGAAATTCAATTCAAGCTCTTATACTCTTGTCCATTGTCCAAAGTACTTTTAGTTGGTGAATTTTTAGATGAATTTGCTCACACATCCTTCATGCGGCCGTTAATACTTCTTGAGGTACTAATGACCGACTACAAAATGTGTTTGCATATTAAAGCGTAATTCCTAGTCTTGTAACACCTAAGGCTTTAGCAGTGACTCCAAAACCAGTTGGTCTAAGGCACTAGGTGATAAAGCACCCTCGCTAAATATTTTTTTTCCTATTTATGCAGCCTTAAGTAATTACAAAAATCTGTGTTCATTTTTTTATCTCTTTATTCACAGTTGTATTTTTATTTTATTTTCCTTCATACTAAGGACTTTAGACAAGAGCATTTCAAGGTCTTTTCTACTATTCCAAGTTTCAAGGTTCGTGTTTGTGCAAGTTGTAGGGTATATATTTTCAGAATTTAAACTTAAGCTTAGGGATTATTTTTCAGACTTATACTTTAATAAAAATATCAATACTCTTCCCTTATTTTGACTTAGCCCAAGAAGCGAACTCAAAATTTGCCTATTTCTAAGCAAACTACAAAGACATATACTTTTCTACCGTTAAATTTTAAGAAAGGTTATTTTTAGGGTTTTTAATTTACTAAGTTTTGAATCTAGTTTTTCCTAGCTAGTTAACCGTCTTGTTAAACTAAAGTCAATTATGGCCAAAATTGAATTTTTCAATTTTTATAATATTTTTTAAAAATTTCATACTTTATTTGCTTTTAAAAGTATGCAGATGCATAAATATACATATGAATGCGAAGGAAGAAAGCTTATCGAGCACACCCCCAAACATAAACTTGACAGTGTCCTCACTGTCAGGCTACACCAAGTGGGTCAAAATTGTCGGCACTCCCATGTTTATTTATTTATATTTTTTTTTATTATTGTTAAAAGAAAAACAAAATAAATATACAAAAAGGTCCCCCCAAACTTAAGTGAAACAGTGTTTCCACTGTTGAAGCATTAAAGTTCCGAGTTAAGGAGGAGAAAAACACAGTATCAAGCTATACAAGGCCTTACACAGGCCAAAGGTTAGCACCAACCATTCAATAATTTTATCGTTATAATGGTGTGGGTGGTGAAAGAATAGAGTGTAGAGAAAAGAAATGAGAAACACACGAGACCGTATGGGAAGAAAGGTGTAATATGGTCTCGGTATATTAGGAGAAGAATGGCGGAAGAGAGAAAGAAGAGTAGTATGAACTTGAGGGTGTAAATTGAATGAATAAATTAGCACAAATTGTGATGACCGATATGTTAAAAGCGATTGTGCTAATCTATCAACCCGCGAGAAATGGGGTCAAATCCCTCAAGATTCGCGAGAAAACATGGGTATGTTGAACTTGGTAAACCATCCAATGAAAATGGAAGCGTGACGGATTCTTGCGCGGTCGAAACGATGGAGAGGACGAAGGGTAGCGATTTAGGAAGGGTCTCAATCTCACCTAAGTAAGCGTATGTAAGGTGAGACGACAACAGCTTGAGTTCGAGTTTCAGAGGTGAAACAATTGAAGGTGAAATTGGTGAAACTATCTAAAACTCGAAGGTTTCCATCAATGGTTCGAAATGACTGTAAGCAACCGAGTCTGATGGTTCAACTAACTCATCTGAAAATTAAAAGGACTCAAACTCGGGCGGTGAGTGTTCAAAATCGTCCGAAAAAGTGAAACACTCGTAATCGTTATCGGTTATGAGAACTGTGTCAGATTCAAGGAGGAACGCACTAGTGGCGTCAAAAATGCTATGATCGAACAGAAATTTTTCAAGGTCACAGTCCTCCTGCGTGATCTCTTGCATGGTCGGAATGATGGAAAGGATGAATGGGGGTGATCTAGGAAGTATAACAGTTAAAGTTTCAGGAGGATGAATTGGAAAATCCGACTCATCAAACAAAACTGGTTCATACTCAATACTCTCCTCAATACTATCATCATAATTCTCCTCAAAAGTTATCTCATCCATGCAATTATCATCAAAATCAAGATGCATATGAAGTTTGGGAGAAACATTTAATGACTCGGGATGATGAATTGGAGAGAAAAATTCAGTCAAATCTGCGGGTTCATCATCCAAAGTATTCCCTGCGTCAATATCCTCAATCAAGTGAAAATTAATTTTTTCGGACACCTCATCAAAAGCATGGATATTTATCAATTCAGGTTCTAGATTGGAGGTGTAGAGGTCGAAAAGATTGGTGATGGTTTCACTCGAAAGGGACCCTTCACAATCTGGCAAATCAAGCACTACAAAGTCGCACAACTCATTAAACGTTTTATTTTCATCTGGTGAATCATTTGGGACACTTGATAGACATTCAAAACCGGAGTTGTGGGATTCAATTGGTGATGGGTAGGTTTGATTTGGAAGGGTGCACAGCTCACTCCCTCCACTCAAATTCTCAATCTGTCCAACCGCCTCATCATACATTGGAATTTTTGGAACTAGTTGGAAACTAGCTACCAGGTCACTAGGTTGCATAAGGACGGCAATGGACGCATCCAAATTCCTCATCTGTTGGTTTGTAGCTACAATATAAGCTTCCAACGACTGTTCCAGACTAGACATGGGTTTGAAGGGGTTTCAGTAAAAGATTCAGAGTTGTTTGGATACGTGAAACTCCCAAATGGTTGTGTAGAAGCAATGTCTAGGGAAGGCGCGAAAGTCGGGTAGGACTGGTAGGAATTTAATGGTTGGACAGGAGTGGGATCAACATTTGGATAAAAAGGTGAATTGATTTGTTGATCCTAAGAACTAGAAGTGTTGAAAGGAGTGAAAGATCGGTTACGAGATTGTTCAATATGTTCAGCAATAGACATGGGTTTCGGAGTTACAACAGAACTCGAAAAAGGAGTATCAATGTATGAAGGTGGTGAAGGTTGAAATGGTTGATACAAAGTGGTTTGCGGAGTCGAACTGTTTCTCCTAGACGCTTCTATTCGATCTTTCAAAGAAATTTTGGGCATTGAGGGGTCGTCCGTAATTCGACCAAAACAATTCGCGTAGGAAGCAATGTTTGGATGAGGGTACCAAAGTTCGGCAAGAGTTTTGGGAGGTAGGGTACCCATGTTGTAAGAAGGAGAAGAAAAAGAATGTGGGTGCAAGTGGGATGCATCGGATTTCTTAGTGACAAGTGGCAAGTTTTTGTAAAATATTTTTCCATTTTGTATTTTTTTTATAAGGAGCTTTTTGCAAAAATATTTTCAATAAGAAGCTTAGACACACGTTCAATCGATCAAAATATGCACAATCAAGCCTAGATCTAGAGTCACCTAGGTCAACTAAACTGCTCCTAACTGTTCCAAAGGGTAAGTTATGAGGACCTCAAATCGCCTCTTCACCACCAATTGTGGTCAGGTTAGCACAAGTAGAGAAAGGAGGGATCCGCTCACGAATCACCGTGAGACGGGCCTTTTAAAGTTACTTTTCCCCACTTGTCTAGCCTAGGCACCACAAAGTCTGGTTTAGATAAACGACCGATGCCTACAACTATTCCATTGTCCTATTGAGCGCGATAGTCCTTATAGGCTTAATCTAATTTTTTTTAATTAACTCAATGGTCAATGCAATATGCTTTTTGTGATTTTTAGGGTCCTAGGAAGGGTAATGAAATGCCCACCCAATCTAGATTGGTGTTCAAGCCCCTTAAAGTCAATTTTAAAGATGCAAAGCAGTAAAACACACAAAACACTTGCAAACAATTTTTTTTTGCGGCGCAAAGCATCCTGCACAAGATCAAGTTATTAGAGAAGGGAGAGAAGTTTTTTTTTGGTGCAAAGAACCCTGCAGGAAAAATTTTCAGAGGATATCAGGGGGTTCAAAAGAAGAAAAGATGCTTACAAAGACTTTTTCAAATGATGATGTCACCACCAGGCCACGGATACGCCGCGAGAACGTGCCTTTGACCGCGGTTCCGCGGTTGACTTGGCGGTTCAGTTCTCCAAATTTTTTCTGTTTCTCTGTTGTGGTTCTCCTCTGTTTGTTCAGATCAGCTGTTTGCTGTTTCGCTCTCTGGATTTTTCCGGATCTGAATCTGTTCGTCGATCCTGCACAATTCAAACGGAAACCCTTCGAAGAATAACAAGATGATAATTTTTTTATATTTTTTTCCAGTTTTTATGATTTTTCAATTTTTATATTAACCCAAAATTACAAAAAGAAAATAACTACGCCATCCCCGGCAACGACGCCATTTGATTGATTTGGAATTTTATGTGCGCTTTCGCTTTTAAAAGATGAATCAAAGAATATTAACCGCAATCAAGAACGGTGTCGCTTGGTAGCTAGCCGGTGAGTACGGGTCGGTCCACAGGGATTTTGTGTATTTTCTAATTGTTCTAACGAGTTAATTCCAATTGGGGTTAGATTGATTATCACTAAAAACTGAAATGAGTTTGCTTAGGATTAAAATCTTACTAGGGATAGGTTTAGGTTAAGTTCGGAAAGTCAATATTCCTCACCGCTTTCTGTGCCCTAATTAAGAACTATTTAGGTGTTAAGGTAATGGTTAACAAAGTGGATTAGTACCATCGGGAAGAAACTAGGTTTCTTCCTCTAGGTCCTTGTCCGTCCTTTCTTAACTCTTACCCTAACCTCCATGGATAACATACACAACCGGTCTTTTTCAACTACGGTATCATCGCTATCTCGTGGGATAGGGTGTCGTAGTGAGCGGTGTGTGTATGTATGCATGGAGTCCTATTAAAATATATGACGGGCAAGAAAGGGGTGAGAGATTTTCATCTCTCAAACCTTTCCCATTCTTAACCCTAACAAGTGAGGAACTACTCACTCATTAGGAAATTGATAAAAGATTGCATTTTTATGTTTGTTTTTAATAACCTAATTATCTAATCTATGGCAGATAATTAGAAGTGCTAAACTAGGGCAGATAAATAAAATTAACTAGGGCAGAAAGGAAAATTAACTAGGGCATAGAAAAGAAAGAATTACTTTATTTGATGCACTCTTCAAACATTTACAGCAATTAAAATTCTGAATTTAGATGAATAAAATAAGGCACAAGAAGAGGCATGCTCCAAAACGAGCTGTAGGGTTCCTATTTGTCGATTATAGAAACCCTAGGGTTACATCTGATCCCTATCTGCATTTACAAAATTACCCTAAGAAGCCTAGTCAACGCACCGCCACACCGTCAAAGTTTGCACCGACACGTGCTCACCATGGCCGCGGACCCGCGGCCATATGCCCTGTTTGGCCGCGGATCCGCGGCCATATGGTGGAGTCATTGGCTCTGTTTTCTTCTGTTGCTTCAAGTTGCTTTTCACTTGGTTTTTCTTCACTTGGTTCTTCAGAATGTCTTCTAGTTTCTTCCAGATTTCCACAGTGCATAATGTCATGGACTTTTACCGTTTGCTTCGTGTCGAAGTCTTGAACCTTGCGCTGCCTTTGTACATTGTGAAATTGTTCATTGATCTTCGTTTGTCCCTCAAACTGTAGGCATGATAAAGATTCTTCTATTTGTTGGTCGTAGTATCACTTTTGTAGCATCTTTTCATCAATTTCACTGTTTTGTTCCGAAAACCTGTAACCTGCAACTATGTAGCAGATGTTAGTGTATATGCCCTAGAGTCCATTACTTTACCCTACTAGTTTGTATATTACTTAATAGAAGCTTGGGATATTCACAGTTGTATAGACAATCTTTCTCAAAATGGTAGTATGCTACTTGGTTTGTTTCTACTTTAATATCTGCATGTGTTTCTTTTAGCATATCGCCTATACATATTAGTGGAGCCCTTAGGATCTTTGCTTGATTACCAGCGTTGTGATGGCAGTCGCACTAGTGGGGGCTGGGTAATCTACAAGCACATCCTTATACAGGTCCCTAGTCGTCGGATTATCGAGACGGGGCATCGATACTCCAGAGTAGACTAGCGTATGCGCTTCTCATCCCAGCATGGGAGATGGTCTGTCCCACAACCATTAGTACGTCGTACTAGAGATAGTATGCGGGTGCTCGTTAGGTTACGAGTACACTGGGCAGGACTCGCTGGGAACTGTTGGTTGGTATTATACCTATCGTCGGTTATCAGTTCCCAGGTGACATGAGTACAGCTTAGTCCGTTGACTTGACACTGTCACTTCGTCTCGAGTGTGTTCCCACTGTTCTTAGATTACTACCCTACCACGGCTCAAATGAGTCGTGCAAACAGGTAGTAGTTGGGTGCAGTCCCGAAGCACTTGGAGGCAGTGACGGTTAGACAGGATTCGTCTCTCCCGGTATTGGGAGTTGATATCGCGCTGTGTCTAGTAGAGCCATTACACAAAGTCCCTGGCCAGGGCAAGCGAGATTTGCTGGTAGTGTTTCCAGTAGTTTCTCAGGGTGTTCTGGGCTACACTCCGACACGACTTGTACCGCTATTAGGGGACTGACGTTTACCGCTCTCCTAGGCCCGACATGCGATACTCTCAGACGAACAGACCGGACTGTACGAAGATTGTCACATTCAGGCTCAGTAGGAGTTCGGATGGGTTCACCTCATCGGTCTTCTTATCGGTATCTACCTGGGAACCTTTACGTACATCTAGTACCGCTTGCGGCCTGTGGTTAAACCCACTGCCTGCGTAGCGTCGAGTCTTTAGAATCCCACACAGAGGATTGTTCTCCTTTGGGCAAAACAGAGTAGAGGTCGCATGGTTTTGCGACTGGGTTCGTTCACATACGCGCACTTGTGCACGTTTGGTGTCCGGGCAGTTTTTACTAGCGGGCTTTGGTTTAAGCCGGATCCTAGTATTTGTTTTGAGGTTGGTTTTGTCTCATTGTATTCATGTTCCTCGGAACATGGATGCGGGTGTGTATGCATAGTTGACAGAGGCAAAGGAATCTCATTAGGGTTTTTGACCGTTGAATTTTTCTAAACCCTAATGAGAATGAGAAATATGATTAATAATATTAAATAAGGATAATTGTGCCATGGATAGGGTTGGGTTGCCCATTTGACTTGTTGATTTTTGTTGACCATGATGATTTCTTTTGCAAAGATGCTTCTTGAAGCTTGCATTAGAATTTAATATGAAATGATAATGGTCAAATCAACTAACCATCACAATTTTCCTAATTATTATTATTATTCTCATATTCTCTTATATGAGAGCAAGGTTGGGATTTTTACTCTCTCATTCTCCCTCGCTCATTCTCTCTCTTGCATTGCTCTCCCTCTTCCTCTCTCTCAAAAGCTTAAGTGTTTCATGTGTTGAAAATCCAAGCTTTGTGAGATAAAGCCATCAAAACACCTCTCTACTCATTCTATGGTTCTTAGCCTGGCATGCCAAGCACTCTAGTTACTTCTTGGTTGAGGTAGGAGCTCAAGGTAGAGGCCTTCGGGTGGATCTTTCTTCGGCAAAGAGAAGACAACGAGGAGGAGTCGTCTACACCACTCCAAGGAGCTAGCAACAAAGAGGACCACAACAAGAAGAGAAGGAGTTCAAGAACTAGGTATAACCATCTTACCTAGTAGCTAGAACTTGTAGGTAGTTTGTTAGTTTTTGTTTAGCAAAGATCCTTCATAGTTATTCTATCTTTCCTTGTGATAAAAATCCATTTTTTACTCTTTCCGCCTCCCCGTAAGTACCGGGGTAGGTTACATGGACTTACAGTGGTATCAGAGACTAGCTAAACAATGACTAACATGTTAGCAAAGTGTTTATAACTTCGATCCGAAAAAAAATCGCAAAATACATCAAAATCTTGTGTTTTCTGCCGATTTTAAAAACAGGTCCAAAAATATTTCCACAGACCTGAAAAATATGTGCAGGGTTTTTTATGAACACCCAAGAAAAACGAACTCATGACTCGGTCAGACTGCCGCGGAAGCACGACGAAACCAAGCGTTTCGCCGCGGATCCGCGGCCGAGTCGACTCGATCACGACTCGTTTTTCATGCAGTGTGTTCAGCTTGATGTTTTGTGATTTTTAAGATGCTTTGTTTCTGCCCAGATTCTTCAGAGAACAGTGTTGTGTTTGGGGTTGTTTCAAATTGGAATATTGATCAAAATTCTATAAACTTTGGCTAATTGATTATATCTGTAATGTGAAATATGTACTGAACGTCGATTAGTGGGGGTTGTACATATCTGTGATCTGTGATGTTGGATTGTGTATATGAACATGTTGGATTGTCGCAGATGAACTGCCGGGGTTTGTGAGATGAGAGTTTATTTATCTTTCATTTGATGTAAATTGTAAATTGATATAATATTATTTTTATGGCCGCACATCCGGGTTGAGGTTGTAGCCACCATTGTATATTATTTCTTTTACTGTTTTTTCTCCTAGGATAGACCCAAGGAGGGGTGCACAAACTATCAGGTACATTGAAGTGCCGAGTTGCCTACTCACATTGTTAAGGGAAGTTGCTTCACTTCGGGTACTTGGCGGGTAGTTTGCCACACCCGTAGGGGTCTAGGGTTGGGTTTGGCTATTCATCGCGACTGTGTAATCCGTCTTTCGTTGAAGGCTCGAACGAAACGCGGATTCCTAGCATATCCAATGTGTTCATCTGTGGTCTGGAATGGATATCATTGCATCTGACGAATGTATATATATATATATATGATATCTAGTAGGCGTTGCTTATGTCTTGCATCCGCGCTAGTCCAGCCCCCGCTCTGTCGTTAGTTAAGTAACCTAACGGGTGATGACGGGGCCCCGTGGCGAATGCGGATGGCATAAGCGTACGTCATATTTTCATTGTTTTTTGCAATGGTAGGATTAATTGATGGGACGCATTATATTAATGCAAAGAAAACAATACCAAAATTAAATCGTTGGAACAATTTCAAAACCACTCGGTTTTTTTCCAAAACAGAAAACTTTTAAAAAGCGCGGAGCTTAAACCACTCCTTTTAAAAGCTATCAGGTTCCTTCGATTATATCAAGTTCACTACGTTCACAGTTTTACCAAAACCATTCGTAGCCCTCCGTCATTTCAGTTAAATATTCAGTAGTATTCAAGCTATGTATTTTGACCTTCGTCAAGGCATAGTGATTGGTAGCTACAGAATATTTATCTGTTTCATAGATAGATGTGTTGGTTTGAGACAGTCGTACTGCCATTTTGGCATTCATCAAGGGTATGTAAGGGTGGGTTCAAATTAACCTGGTAAATGACGGGTAGAACTTGACATGTGACTTATGATATGTTGGCCTTCGTCAAGGTCATAAGAGCATGGGACAAAAATCTACATCAGGAGTTTCTAAAGAAACTAAAACTTTCTAGTGCTGCATACCATTTGGAGTGTGATGATTTTGGTAGGATTCCTTCAGATTTATCACACGATGATATTTGGATCCCGATCCTACTGTGAGTATATGCTACTCCTCGGGAAACTTTCTCATTTAACGATCAATGCTATAAACCAAGTAGGTGTCTAGAAAGGTGTTAGCGGGGCTACACCCACAGGGAAAAGAGGTTATTTAATTAAGGAACTTCGCGAAAGCGTCGTAAAACCTCCCTCGAAGTACCGACACTGGCCTGGCTGAAAGGTTAAGCAAGTATTGTACGGTGAGATTGATCCTGACTAATTCTTCTTTTATGGTTTGAGGAAGGAATCGAGAAACAGTCGGAGCCATCCTATTTAGATAAACTAAAACCACTCTAAATTTGCAAGAGCATCATGCTAAAGTGTTTCTTCTCTCTCTCCTAATTGCAGCAACCAAACTTCATGACCGGTCTTAAGTTACTACTAGATAAAAATATACTGGCAGGGCCAAACTACAAAGATTGGCTCAGGAATGTCAAAATGGCAATCACTTATGACAAGTTGGGGTATCTCCTTACCACCAAAGCCCCCTCCGTCCCAGGTCCTCAATCCAGCGTCGCGGATAAGGAAATCCGTATAACCTGGGAGATTGACTACGCGAAGGGCAAGTGCCTCGCGCTTGCCTCTATGGACAATGAAAATCAGAGGAGGCACGAGAATATGGACCTTGAATCCATATTTCTCCATACTAAGGAACTACATGGAGAGCAATCCCGTATCGCCAGATACGAAACCTCAAAAAAGTCATTTTCAGTGAGGTTGGTCGTCGGATCATCTGTAGCGAAACACGTGCTTAAGATGATTGGCTATATTGAAGAGCTTGCGGACCTCAGGACCACGTTAGAGAACGAGCTCTACACTGACTTGATTCTTCAGTCCCTTCCTTCCACCTACGCCCAGTTTATCCTGACCTTCAACATGGAAGGAAAAGAAGTTGAACTTCCGGAACTCCTCAACATGTTGAGGAGTGCAGAGGGCACCCTACAGAAAGTAAGGGAAACACCCGCTTTGTTTGTTGGAGGAGCTTCATTTTCTAGGTCCAAGGCGAAAGCCAAAGTAAAGAAGAAGAAAGCCCCAACCAAACCAAGGTGCGGTGTTAGTAAGGTGGAAGCCAAGGGAAAGGCAAAGGTAGCAAAGGTTGCGGGACAGCTTGTGGGGAAGGAAGGGTGCTTTTATTGTCACAAGAAAGGACACTGGAAGAAAGATTGCAGGGCTTGGAAGGCGAAGAACCAGGACCCGAAGCAAGTAGTGGCTTCGGCTTCAGGTGTGTATGTTATTGAAAACTGTCTATCAATCAACACTACTTCCTGGGTATTGGATACCAGATCGGGATCTCATATCTGTAATTCTTTGTAGGCACTGAGAAGGCGTAGAGTTTTGAAGGCAGGTGATATGACCCTCAGAGTTGCAAACGGAGCAGGCATGGATGCTGAGTCCGTGGGGGACTATCACTTGGGATTGACAGATGGACATGTTTTGGTTTTGCGTGACTGTTATTTTGTACCCAGTTCGACTTGTAATATCATATCTGTATCTTTAATGTATAAAGAAGGTTATGATTTTGCATTTGTAAGCAATGTTGTAAACATTCACCTTAATCATGTTCTGATTGGGTCGGGTACATTAAGCAACGATATATACGTATTGAACCTACCACAGATTTTCAATATCCAGAATACACACAAAAGAAAGTCTCCAGAAATAAATCATGCTTTCTTATGGCATTGTAGACTGGGTCACATCAATGAGACAAGGTTAACTAAGTTGCATAAAAAGGGATATTTGAATCCGTTCGAATACCAATCATATGCAACTTGTCAATCATGTCTCAAAGGAAATATGACAAAAACTCCATTCACTGGACACGGAGTAAGAGGGAGCAAGCTCTTGGGACTCGTACACAGCGATGTATGTGGTACAATGGCTACACATGCTCGAAGTGGTTATTCTTACTTCATTACTTTTACGGATGATTTTTCAAGGTATGGGCATGTCTTCTTAATGAAGCATAAATCTGAAGCTTTTGAAAAATTCCCGGAATACAAGAATGAAGTAGGAAAACAAACAGGCAAAAGTATCAAGACACTGAGATCTGATCGAGGTGGTGAATACTTGAGTGCCGAGTTCCTAGGTTACCTAAAAGAGAATGGAATTCTCTCTCAACTTACTCCTCCATACACACCACAACACAATGGTGTATCGGAGAGAAGGAACCGAACCCTATTGTATATGGTACGTTCCATGATGAGTAACGCTGAGTTGCTGTGATCTTTCTGGGGATATGGACTAGAATCAGCTGCATATCTTTTGAACCGAGTTCCAACTAAGTCAGTGCCTAACACACCATATCAGATGTGGAGTGGGAAGAAACCCTATCTTCAATATCTGAAGATTTGGGGATGTCCAGCTTTTGTCAAAAAGCAGCACGCGGACAAACTCGAGGCACGCTCAGTGCAGTGCTAGTTTGTGGGATACCCAAAGAACTCCAGGGGGTATCTTTTTATGCAGAAGAACAAAAGGTTTTTGTCTCTCATCATGCCCACTTTCTGGAACATCAGTTCATAGAAAAAGAAACAAGTGGGAGCGCAATAGAACTGGAAGAAATTCCAGAACTGGAAGAAATTCCAGAACCACAAGCTATTACTGAAAGCTTAGTAGAACCAGAAGGTTCGAAAGAACAGGACATTCCTGCGCCGCTCCGCAGGAGTAGTAGGCAGTCTCATCCGCCCGAGAGATACTACGGTTTTCTCATAGACGGGGATAGAGAGGATTGCATCATTGATAATGATGAGCCGACTAGCTTCCAGCAGGCCATTCAGAGCACTGACTCGGTAAAATGGCTGGATGCAATGCGGACCGAGATGGAGTCCATGTATACCAAGAAAGTATGGACTTTGGACGTTGCTCCAGAAGGGGTAAAACCCGTAGGCTGTAAATGGATCTTCAAAAGGAAGATTGGTGTAGATGGACAGGTTGAGACCTATAAGGCTAGACTTGTTGCAAAGGGTTTTCGTCAAATACCTGGTTTGGACTATGACGAAACCTTTTCTCCAGTGGCTATGCTCAAATCCATTCGGATCCTTCTTGCCATTGCTGCCTTCCACGATTATGAGATTTGGCAGATGGACGTAAAAAACGCTTTTCTAAATGGAAATTTAGAGGAGTGTGTCTATATGGACCAGTCAGTGGGTTTCATTCAGAGTGGGAGCAGC
Organism: Agapanthus africanus; assembly: GCA_030015575.1. Taxonomy (NCBI): domain Eukaryota; kingdom Viridiplantae; phylum Streptophyta; class Magnoliopsida; order Asparagales; family Amaryllidaceae; genus Agapanthus; species Agapanthus africanus. Next base: position 297,820,757 of record JASDDO010000022.1, on the reverse strand, counting down.
GGGAAGGTGTGCAAGTTTCTTAAGTCCATTTATGGACTGAAGCAGGCATCGCGGAGTTGGAACATCTGTTTTGATGAGACGGTCAAAGAATTTGGCTTTATCAAAAATCCAGATGAACGATGTATTTATAGTAATATTGTAGCACGAACTATCGTATTCCTCGTTTTATACGTGGATGACATTCTCTTGATAGGAAATGACATTCCTATGCTACAATCTGTCAAAGGGTTCTTGTCACACAGGTTCTCTATGAAAGACCTGGGTGATGCCTCTTACATTCTGGGGATCCAGATCTAACGTGATAGGTCCAAGAGGATATTAGGACTTTCACAGTCCAGGTAAATCGACACCATACTGAAAAGATTCAGTATGGAAGATTCCAAGCACGGTAATTTACCGGCTTGTGACGGGATCACCCTCTCCAAAGAGATGTCTCCCAAGACTGATTTGGAAAGGGGTCGCATGTCTATTATACCCTACGCCTCTGCGGTAGGCTCTATAATGTATGCGATGTTGTGTACCAGACCAGAAGTAGCTTATGCACTTAGTGTGGTAAGCCGGTATCAGTCAAACCCTGGGGAGAAGCACTGGATAGCGGTAAAGAACATTCTGAAGTACCTGAGAATGACTAAGGATATGTTTTTGGTTTACGGCGGAAAAGTCCTCCAGATGGAGGCCTTTGCTGACTCCAGCTTCCACAGTGACAAGGATGACTCCAAATCCATGTCGGGTTATGTCTTTACCCTCAATGGAGGGGCAGTGTATTGGAAGAGTTCCAAACAGAATACCGTTGCTGACTCAACGATGGAAGCGGAATATCGCAGCATCTGATGCCGCAAAAGAAGCCGTCTGGATGAGGAAGTTCTTGACAGAACTTCAGGTGGTTCCGTCCATTGTTGATCCAAAACCTCTGTATTGTGACAACAACGGGGCTATATCTTTAGCTAAGGAACCCAGGTCATATCAGAAGTCCAGACACATCTTGAGGCGGTATCACCTGATTAGGGAGATCGTGGATCGCCGGGAGATCGAGGTTCGAAGGGTTGCTACAGATGATAACGCTGCAGATCCATTCCCAAAGGCCATTCCTCGGACGCAGTTCGTGAGGCTATTCGAGATGATAGGTCTTCGATACGCCGGTATATGGCCCTAGTGCAAGTGGGAGATTGTTTGTGTATATGCCCTAGAGGCCATTACTGTATCATACTAGTTTGTATATTACTTAATAGAAGATTGGGATATTCACAGTTGTATAGACAATCTTGCTCAAAATGGTAGTATGCTACTTGTTTTGTTTCTACTTTAATATGTGCATGTGCTTCTTTTAGCATATCACCTATACATATTAGTGGAGCCCTTAGGATCTTTGCTTGATTACCAGCGTTGTGATGGCAGTCACACTAGTGGGGTCTGGGTAATCTACAAGCACATCCTTATACAGGTCCCTAGTCGTAGGATTATCGAGACGGGGCATCGATACTCCGGAGTAGACTAGTGTATGCGCTTCTCATCCCAGCAGAGGAGATGGTCTGTCCCTCAACCATTAGTACATGGTACTGGAGATAGTATGCCGGTGCTCGTTAGGTTACGAGTACACTGGACAGGCCTCGCTGGGAACTGTTGGTTGGTATTATACCCATCGTCAGTTATCAGTTCCCAGGTGACATGAGTACAGCTTAGTCCGTTGACTTGATACTGTCACTTCGTCTCGAGTGTGTTCCCACTGTTCTTAGATTACTACCCTACCACAGCTCAAATGAGTCGTGCAAACAGGTAGTAGTTTGGTGCAGTCTCGAAGCACTTGGAGGCAGTGACGGTTAGACAGGATTCGTCTCTCCCGGTATTGGGTGTTGATATCGCGCTGTGTCTAGGAGAGCCATTACACAAAGTCCCTGGCCAGGGCAAGCGAGATTTGCTGGTAGTGTTACCAGTAGTTTCTCAGGGTGTTCTGGGCTACACTCCGACACGACTTGTACCGCTATTAGGGGACTGACGTTTACCGCCCCCTAGGCCCGACATGCGATACTCTCAGACGAACAGACCGGACTGTACGAAGATTGTCACATTCAGGCTCAGTAGGAGTTCGGATGGGTTCACCTCATCGGTCTTCTTATCGGCATCTACCTGGGGACCGTTACGTACAACTAGTATCGCTTGAGGCCTGTGGTTAAACCCACTGCCAGCGTAGTGTCGAGTCTTTAGAGTCCCACACAGAGGGTTGTTCTCATTTGGGCAAAACAGAGTAAACGTCGCAAGGTTTTGCGACAGGGTTCGTTCACATACGCGCACTTGTGCACGTTTGGTGTCCGGGCAGTTTTTACTAGCGGGGTTTGGTTTAAGCCGGATCCTAGTATTTGTTTTGGGATTGGTTTTGTCTCATTGTATTCATGTTCCTCGGAACACGGATGCGGGTGTGTATGCATAGTTGACAGAGGTAGATGAATCTCATTAGAGTTTTTGACCGTTAATTTTTTCTAAACCCTAATGAGAATGAGAAATATGATTAATAATATTAATTAAGGATAATTGTGCCATGGTTAGGGTTGGGTTGACCATTTGACTTGTTGACTTTTGTTGGCCATGATGATTTCTTTTGCAAAGATGCTTCTTGAAGCTTGCATTAGCATTTAATGTGAAATGATAATGGTCAAATCAACTAACCATCACAATTTTCCTTATTATTATTATTATTCTCATATTCTCTCATATGAGGGCAAGGTTAGGATTTTTACTCTCTCATTCTCTCTTGCTCATTATCTCTCTTGCATTGCTCTCCCTCTTCCTCTTTCTCAAAAGCTTAAGTGTTTCATATGTTGAAAATCCAAGCTTTGTGAGATAAAACCATCAAAACACCTCTCTACTCATTCTAGGGTTCTTAGCCTGGCAAGCCAAGCACTCTAGTTACTTCTTGGTTGAGGTAGGAGCTAAAGGTAGAGGCCTTCGGGTGGATCTTTCTTCGGCAAAGAGAAGACGAGGAGGAGGAGCCGTCTACACCACTCCAAGGAGCTAGCAACAAAGAGGACCACAACAAGAATAGAAGGAGTTCAAGAACTAGGTATAACCATCTTACCTAGTAGCTAGAACTTGTAGGTAGTTTGTTAGTTTTTGTTTAGCAAAGATCCTTCATGGTTAGTCTATGTTTCCTCGTGATAAAAATCCGTTTTTTACTCTTTCCGCCTCCCCATAAGTACCGGGGTGGGTTACATAGAATTACAGCCGACATGGATCAAAACACCTATTTATTTGTAAAATGAATAAGAATGGGGAATATAATAATGCAAAATTATGATATGAACACGAGGCAAGGACGGAGATCTCTTCATTAGAAGTGACCCTTTGGACAGAGGTTTGCGTCAGGGTAATAACTTCACTATAGTCAATTACTTTTTGCTTTGCATCGCGGTATTCAGTTGGAATATCCTGCACCTCATTCTACGAGGAAAGAGCTGAGATCCCTTCACCGGGAGTGACCTCTTTAGCAAAGGTTTTCGCCAATATATATTTATAAAAAGCTATCCGGTTCCATCAACGATATCAAGTTCATTACGTTAAAGGTTTTTCGCTAAAAACCATTCGTAGCCCTCCGTCATTTCAGACGGGTAGCACTTAGTATTCTTGCTATGTATGTTGGCCTTTGTCAAGGCATAGTGTATGGTAGTTATTTGTTACTTTTATAATACTTAGATAGATGTGTTGGTTTGGGACAGTCGTACTACTATTTTGGCCTTTGTCAAGGGTATGTATGGGTCGGTTCAAATTAACCTGGATAATAACGGATAGAACTTGACATGTGACTTATGATATGTTGGCCTTCGTCAAGGTCATGAGAGCATGGGGTAAAAATAAAATCGGGAGTTTCTAAAGAAACTGAAACTTGCTAGGCATGCGCATACCTTCTGGAGAGCGATAACGTGAGTGGATTCCTTCACGTTATCATGCGATGATAGTTGGATCCGGATTCTCACTGATGAGTTGGTTTACTCCTCGGGTGATCCCGACTAATTCTTCTTTCAGATTTGGATGAGAATTTGACGTTATAGTGGGAGACATCCTGATTAGATAAAGTGATTAACCATTCTGATCTAGGTTAGAGTGAACGCAGAGTGTTTCTTTTCTCTCTTTCTTTGGCTGCAACCATGTCCCGACCCTCGACTATGACTCAGTGACCAAGTTAACCGAACTTTCTTAAAACACTGGCTTTTGGATTGTCTAAGTTGCATACATCATTACCTCCCCTTCTTTTACCCTTTGCATTTCTCCAGAACACCCCGCATCACTGTGAACATCCACTTCCATTGGAGAAATCTATCATATAGTTACATAAGAACTCGAAAGAACTTGTTCCAGATTCAAGGATGGATTCTGGTTCTGGAGAGATTGAATATGACTATTCGGTTGTCTTTTCCTTTTACCTTATCTCAAATTATGAGGGCTCCTAGGATTAGGAGTGGGTACACCTATTACGCTTATTGGATAGTCTTCTTCCAAACCATAGGCAGGTACCGAACGGTAGGAAAAGAAGAAAACTAGTTAGCCTAAGTGTGGTGTGCAGGAGGTAATAAGTAGAGACAAACAAAGGGATTAGAAAGAGGGCAAAGTAAATTGCGACAGCTATCATTCATGACCAAACCACATATTTCATCGCCATTCCTACTTCACCTTTGTATTTCTCCAGAACACCCCGTATCACTACGAACATCCACTTCCATTGGATAAATCCATCGTATGGTTATATATGAACTAGAAGGAACTTGTTCCAGTTTGAGGATGGATTCTGGTTCAGGAGAAATAGGAATAAGGTTTATTAAGTTGTCTTTTATCTTTACCTTCTCTCACGTTGCGAGTGCTCCTAGGATTAGGACAGTACACCTATTATGCTTATTGGATAGTCTTCTTCCAAACCATAGGCACCGAACAGTAGGGAAGGAAGAAAACCATTTAGCCTAACAATGGTGTACAAAAGGTAATGAGTAAAGTCAAATAAAGAGATTTAGAAAGATGGAAAAGGAAATATACGGTTACAGTCGTGAATCAGGATAATAGAAGAGGCATTACTAGGGATACCAGGATACTCCTTCGAAACATTTTCATGTTTCAGTTTCACTATGCGTTATTAATAGAAAATTGATTTCCCAATTAGATCCTTACTCCAGGGTATGTATTTACCAGGTATGATTCTCACATCTGTATGGTTTTACAGATGATGAGTGGGAGTAAGTTATTGAGAATTAGGTGATCATCCTCATTATATCGGGATTCGTTGTAATTGGTGATAATTAAGGAAATCACCTGGGTTTTTGCCAGACGGCAAATATTTTGTTTTGAATATCCGTTGTTATGCACCAATTTCAAATTGATATATCTATACGTTTATTTTATAAAGTGAGATATAACTTTTTGAAATTATGTCCATGACATTTACCTATATCAGTTGATGGTTAGGTAAGGAGCATTAAACAGCGATGTAATTCTTCTTAACCATAATTACAGTTTTCAACCAACGACGCACAGGGTTTGAGTTATTCAACTCAGGGGACTTATACAAAGTATTGTATGTTGTCCAGTGTCCATTAGGACAAAGAGGTTGGTCCTCGTACTATATTCTGTTTACTTATGACTTCTCAAGTTTTAGACATGTGTTTCGTAGAAATACATAGTCTAAGATTTGAGAAGTTATAAGTACAAGAATAAAGTAGAGAACCAGGTGTCGCAAGTATCGGGATTCTTCAAGGTGATCGAAGGTATAGATACTTGGGTTTTGTATTCAATTGATAGTAATGGTTTTGAGAAACTTGTTTCTCATTCAGGTTACTCATGTGTGGATGCACTCCTAAGTTGAGTAAAGCTGATCACCCTCTCTCCATTGAGTTGACATGCGCTGGAGACAGCTGCATGATTTGAATCTTCTTCCAATTAAATCAGTGCCTCTGTTTGTATATTGTATATAGAATGGATCATATCTTAACGATGTTAAGGAATATGGAATTGTCCGTCTTATGCTTAAAACCAGACTCTGGATAACTCAAGGCGCTTTTCTGTAATGGCTGTTTGTGGGTTATCCCGGTTTATGACGACGGTTAACTTTCTACCATCTGGAAGATCAATAGTGATATTGTTCTTGACTCGCCACAGTTTTAGGAAAATGGACTTTTTCATAAAACAGTAGTGGGAGTATGGTAGAACTTGAAGTTATTGCAGAACCGCAAACGAATACTGAAAATTTAATTAGACCTAAAGATTCAATCAGATTTGACATTCTATTAGCCACTCCGCTGATATGGTAGGTAACCTCAGCCGCTGATTCAAGAACTTTGAAATTTAGTTAAGAGAAAATAAAGATCAAGAATCAAGAATCAAGAATCTTCCAATTTTAATTAGTTATCAAGATTTGTAATGAGGCTCGTAGGAATCGATCGAATCGATAGTGAGGATGAAGACTTATGATTACGTATTCTTATCCATTGATGATTTGTTGCTAGATCGATGATGATCAATGAGAATTAGGGATCTCTTGCAGAAACTAGGGTTTCATCATCTATCCCTTGTCCTTTCGTTGATTTTCATTCAAATTCTAGCCTCTAGGAAATTCAAGAATCGATGGTTGATCACTAATTAAGAGCGAAAACATTCAAGAAAGCATCTCGCTCGAAACTAAGTTGTCGATGATTCAATTTACTAGGGTTTACAAAACTCATAAGACTTAAGAATCGTTCAAGAATTTAATCATCATCATTTACCTATTTTCTCGATTGCTCCACAAGCGGAGTTTTTACTCAAGCATCATAACAAAGAAAACAATCAAGAATTGAGATCTCATCATAACACTCAAATATAAAAAAAAAGCAAGATCAAGAGTTTTCACCTTTCATTATTCAACAATTTCGTTACAATTCACTCAAGACTACAAGAATTGAGAAGAGAACTCGATCCTCTAATTAGCTTCGTATCGTCTCCTTGAGTCGCAGATCGTCTTGGATCACTTGCTCGGTTGAAGATCGGCGTCGCTCCATAAAGGCTTGATGGCTTCTTGCTTGATTTTGTACTCGGAGATCTTGAATTGGCTTTTTGAATTGGATTAGGGTTAGGGTTTGAATGCACAAGTTGTGTCACAAAACTTGTGTTTGAAATTGGAGAACAACTTTAGAATGAAGCCCTTGAGTATCATTTTATAGCCTTCTTCCACTTTAGCTTCCCCTAGAAGCTTGATTAGGTTTAGCTTCCTTTAGAAGCTAAGCTAGGTTTAGCTTCTTTTAGAAGCTAAGCTAGGTTTAGCTTCTCCTTCAAGCTTGGTAGTTATGAAGGAAGCTTCTAGATTTAGGTAGTTAGCTAGCTTCTTTGATAAGCTTGGTTGTTGAGGAGAACATTCTAGATTTGGCTAGCTTGCTTGAGAAGCTTGGAGGTGTTTGGCTTGTACAAGAATCATGGCTATTAGAACAGAAACTGTTAGTTATATGTATGCCCTAGAGGCCATTACTGTACATATGATGTATATTGTAGTGGATGCTAGGACGTATATAGGGAGGACTTTCTTGCTCGACATGATAGTATGCTATCTGGTTGCCCTTTACCTTAACGTGTATACAGATTGTCTTTCTATTACATGTTGGTAAACCCCTTAGGATGTGTACTTGACTATCTGGACTATGATGCGGATCATACTAGTGGGGACATGGTAGTCCACAAGTACATCCTTCACAGTCCCTAGTCGTGGGTATATCGAGACGGGGCATCGATATACCAGAGTAGACTAGCGTGTACCTTCTCGACCCATATAGATAGGCGATGGATGATCCCATATCCATCAGTGTTTGACATCAGAGATGATATACGGGTGCTCAGTAGAGACTGGGTACACTGGACGGACTCGCCGAGAACTCCCAGATGGTATTATACCTCACGTCAGATGGCAGTTCTCTGGTGACACTGGTACAGAGTAGTCTGTTGACCCGAGATCGTCATAGAGTCTTGTGTGGTTCCCACTGTGCTTTGATTTCCATCTTACCACGTCCAAGAGGGCATGCAAAACGGTGGTTTTTGGATACAGTCCCGAGTCACATGGAGGCAATGAGCGATAGGAGGGGATTCGTCTCTCCCGGTATAGGGAGTTGATGTTGCGCTGTGTTCGATTGGCTATAACAGGAAATCCCTGGCCAGGGTTGCTGAGATTTACTGGTAAGTGTTACCAGTATTTTCTCGAATTGTTATAGACCTCACATCGACACGACTTATCGAGCTATTGGGGTCTGACATTTACCACCCCTAGGCAAGATATGCGACATATCAGACGATCAGACCGGACTGTACGGTAGTGTTACTGGTCGGATTCAATGGAGTGTGAGCGGGCTTGCTCGTCGATCTTCAGATCGCTCAATACCCGGGTGGCCGTTACGTTTAGCAGACCGCTTGCGGCTTGTGCGTGTTTGATATGATCATCACCTGCTGCCGGCGTATTGACGAGTCTTTAGAGTCCTACACAGAGGTTTCCTGGCTCAAGCGAAACGAAATAGGAGCGCATATGAGATATGTGCGGGACCGAGAATAATACGAGTATGTGATACTGTATTCGATTCTCGCGATGTGACATTGATCGGTTATATGTGATATAGCCGGGTTATCGGATCAAGTGTTGATTCGATAAGTTGTTACTAATGATACTAGCCGGTTATATGCGATATGACCGGATCGTTAAATCAAGTGTTGATTTAATGATTTAATGCTTAATTATATATTTGATATATTACTTTGCATTAACTAATATCGGTTCACTTTATAATGGATTTTCTCACTCGGATGTGCGCATTACATATGCGATATGATTTTGTGCACTAGATTGTATCATGTTTGACGATACATGCATTTTGGTTAAATGTAAAGAATTAAACCATGTTTTAAGTGGATAATTAGGGTTTTGATTTCCTTATTCATTAATAAATCTTTTTCTTTGTGGAAAAAGGAAAAAGGAAATGAGAAAATGGTTGCTATTTTGTTTGTATTCTTTGAAGCTTCATGAACTTTGACCATAGCAACCATTTTGTCTTCTTATACAAACCCTAACCATTCATCTAACTTGGGTTAACTCTCTACAATTAACCATGGTCTTGTTATGATAAGGTTTGATTTTTCATTTCATTTTTAATTAACTTATCATAACTATTATCTTCTTCTTCCTCATTTTTCTTCAAGTGAAGAAAGCAAGGTCATCAATGGTGATTGATGATAAAGAGTGAGAAATCCAATTCTAAAGTCTACCCACTTTCTATTTCTTCATCCTCTACCCCTTGCCAAGTAGTAGAGTGTGTTTTCTTCACAAGTTTTTAGGGCTTGGTGAAGGTGGAGCTTGATTTAGTGATGCCTCGACGTAGATCATCTTCGGCATGGACATCGACGACCTAGTTCGCTTTTTCTCCGACGAAGCCGACTCTAGAGCCCGGATTCCTTTTGGACAGCGGATACGACTTCGTTGCGGAGCTATGGAGGTGGAGCACCGGATCTACAAATGTTGTATTTCCGATATCCCATTAGTTAAGTTGTTAACTAGTTCATTTATCGCCTAGAAATCTAGCCAACGGTCCGTGTTAGGGTTTCCCGGCACCTCTAATTTTTGAAATAGGCATGGTAGATGCCTTGTGAGACCTCTTGAGAGTGCCTAGGAACCCTACAGTGGTATCAGAGCCTAGCAAGAGCCTTAGGCGAAGTCCCGACGGAGTTTGAAATCCGAACGAACCCGAAACCCATATTCAAAAATGCTCTCTGTCCAGATTTTAAAAATGTGGATTTTTCAAGATTAAAAATATCCAGAAAATCAAGCAGGGTGTTTTATGAAATACTGTGAAAAACGGAGACTTAACTCCGTCATAACGCCGCGGAACCGCGGCCGAAGCCCACGTGGCGCGGCGGTTACGCGGCCGTTTTGTTGACTCGTTGACTCCTGTTTGCACAGTAATTCCTATTTTAATATGCTGAGTTTTCTGGGAATTTTTAATATGCAGTAAACAGTTGAGCATTTTTGGGTTGTATTGGGAATCAAAGATTCGATCGGGGTTTCAAATTTTGTCTGTGTGGCTTTCCGGATAAATTTTAGAATATGTTAAAAAGTTCGACCGGATATAAATACCCAATTTTACCCCTGTCGGGAAATTTCCAAGCGTTGGATTTTTCCGAAGTTTAACGACGTTCTAAGTAGTGCAAGTAACGCGATGGACCCTCTAGAAGACAACAAACCTTAACTCGATTATGTGACCGTCTTGAACTGCCCTTTGAACCTTCGGGTTTGGGGCAGTACGGCGTGCCACATGTGAGGCGTTGGCTTGACCCTTCTACGGCTGGACCGTTGGTACTGAGGCACGAACTGAATGTTTTTAGACTTGTTTCATGTGTTGATCTGTATTGGGAAAACTTGGGTGTTCGATTGTTCGATCGGAAAGTTTGACATTTTCTATTTATCCGGAATGTGATACAATAATTGGAATTCACAACAAGTTATGTGATAACTGAATGAATGTTATAAACACAGCAGTTTAGTCTCACTTGATCGGTTGCCATGGAATTTTGATGTGATCAAAAGTCCGTCGCAATCACGTAGCGTACGCGGATATTCGCCGGTAAACTTAATAGACAGCTACACCCCTTAGCCCCGACCAAGTGACTGTAGGAGAACCCCGTCGCCGAAAGCATCCGTTCGGGTGCTCCCGGTAGCGGTGTTCCGCCTTGGTGCACTTTGTCAACGGCGTCGGGGGTGCAGCCGTCTACTAAATTTTGCGACGAGCATTCGATCAGGATGTCGGCAATCTTGTTGAATTGTTGAAAAGTGTTTTCGATAATGTGACTAAAATGCGGGGTTTATAATTGTTAGGCATGCGATGTCTAAGTAATTCATTTGGTCAGGCATGCGATGTCTGAGGTGGTTGCGGATTCCAACTGTTGTAGTTTTACACTTTCTTTTCTGTGACCGTAAGTGTAATATGTGATATCGCCGGTTTCGTTGCTATATGTCAACGACAATTGGGATGGACATATTTACTTACGTTGATGACATGTGATGTTATGTGTTGCTGGATATGTTATATTGGATCGTCGTGTTGGAATAGCCGGGGTTTTTTTTAATGTAAGATGAGTGTTTTTCATTTTCATTCATGTAAAAACTTGTATGTAATATTCTTTTATTGGGGCACTTCCAGGTTGCGGAAGTTGTCACCGTTTGTATATTATTTACTTTTCCGCACTAGGATAGACCCAAGGAGGAGGGCATAAGTAACCGGGTTCTGGAGTCCAGTGGGAGACCAACTCGAGGAGTCGAGTCCGGGTCTCCTAACTTTAGAATTGGTAGGGTTGCTTGTCGCTCTCGTAGGGGTCTAGGGGTGTGGGTTTGGCTATTCATCGCGACTGTGGAATCCGTGTTTTATACTGGCTCGTATTGAAAACACAGACGTCCTAGTATATCCAATATTTCATATGATTCTTCTGCTGCGATATCTGTGATGTGATCATGTGATGTTCTGTGATAGATACAGTATATAGTATATATGATATATTATATAGACGTTACTTATGTTTTACACCCGCGCTAGCCCTGCCCCGCTCTGTCGTTAGTTACATAACATAACGGTGCACGAGGGGACATCGAGGCGAATGCGGATGGCATAAGTGTACGTCGTATTTATCTGTGATGTTTCGGTACTTAAATGATGGGACTTCATTAATATGATTAATGAAATAAAAGAAACCTAAGATGTTGTAGAATCGAATTTCAAAATAAAACAGGTAGCTACAGTTCTTGCTTTGCACAGCGGTATATGTGATATATCCTGCACCTTATTCGATGAGTAAAGGACCGAGATCCCTTCACCGGGAGTGACTCCTTTAGCAATAACTGGCAGATGCTACACACTCGGTTTGTCTTTTGATAGCTTTTAAGTGTTTTTGCTTTGCACAGTGATATATATGATATATCCCGTACCTCATTCGACGAGGAAAGGACCGACGATCCCTTCACCGGGAGTGACTCCTTTAGCAAAACTAGAAAAGCCTCAAAAGCGCTCCATTTTAAAATCATTCGATCCTACAACGATATCGAGTTCATTACGCAATAGGTTTTCAGAAAAACCTGTCGTAGCCCTCCGTCATTTCAGATAAGTTGTATATAGTATTCGTGCTGCATTTGTTGGCTTTCGTCAAGGTGCAGTATGCGGTAGCTATATGCTGCTTATCTGCTAGCATACGATGAGATTGGATTAGGGTAGTCGTGCGGCTTTGTTGGCTTTCGTCAAGGGTCGTGCGGGTGGGTTTAATTCAATCAGGAAATGACGGGTTGAACTTGACTAGCGGGCTATGGTTTGTTGGCTTTCGTCAAGGTCGTAGCAAGTTAGGGGCAAAATATTATCGGGAATTTCAAGTGTTGAAATTTGCAATGAGATTGCATACCTTATATGAGATAGTTGGATCCCGATACCCGCTGCGAGTAAGAGTTACTCCTGGGAGAGTTTTATACATTACAATTAGCCGATCAAGTAGGTGTCTAGAAAGGTGTTAACGAGGTTACGCCTCTGGGAAAACGAGGTTTACATTAATTAGGTTCGTGCGAAAGCACGGGGGACCTCCCTCAAAGTACCGACACTGGCCTGGCTGAAAGATTGGCGAACTTGTAGTGTGTAATTAATCCCGGCTAGTCTTTCCTTTTAGGGTTTGAAGGAAGATTTGATAAAAAGCAGTGGGAGCCATCCTGATTAGATAAAATAAAACCAATCTATTCTTGCAAGAGCGCACGCCGAGTGTTTTCTTCTCTCTCTCTCCTGGTAGCGACCATATCACGCCTTAATCAAGATAATAATACGGATAATTGACCGAACCCGCTTGTTATACTGAGCTGGGGAACGTTTGTCCCGCTCCAACTTATAATTGTTATAAGACCGAGCAGGAAATTGGGGAATACCAGATTTCCCGTGCCGCCCAAACGAAGAGAGTGCATGCTGATGCATCATCTTCGGGTGTGTTCATTATACAGAACTGTTTCTCAGTATCCTCCGCATCCTCCGCATCCTTGGTATATGATACTGGATCAGGATCCCAGATATGTAATATGTTACATAGGGCTACAAAAGGGTAGAAAAACTGAGAACGGGTGATAAGTTTCATGAGGCAGAAAACGGGGCAAGAGTTGCAGCCAAGTCTGTCGGTCACTGTCACCCTGTATTACCAATACATTGATTCTGAACGAATGTTATTAGATACCGAACCTGATATACAAAATCATATCGGTCTCTTTATTAGTAAAGAAAGGATATAATTTTGTATTGTTGGATAATGTTTTGAACATTTCCTATATCAAAAGTTGATCGGTTCAGGCACGTTATCTAAAAGCATTGATGTTCTAAATCAAACTACAGTTCTTAGTATGTAGAACACACACAAGTGGAAGAGTTCAGAATTGAACCATTCCTTCTTGAGGTATTGTAGACTAGGTCATATCAATACGACCCGACTAGCTGGAGTTACATTTAGATGCATATTTAAATCAGTTTGAATTTACATCTTGTGAAACTCGCCAGTCATGTCACAAAGATAAAATGACCATAGCTCTGTTTATTGGAAACTGAGAAAGAGTTAGTGAACTCTTGGGATTGATACATGTTGATGTATGTAAGGTCCCCTATCTACACATACCAGGACTGGTTCTTTATACTTCATTACGTTCTCTGATAATCTCTCAAGATTCAGTCATATGTTCCTGTTGAAACATGAGTCCGAACCTTTTGAGATATTCACAGAATATAAGTTAGAAGTAGAGAACCAAAATAAGTGTATAAGTATTATGTCCTAGGATGAGATCAGGGAGGAGAATACTTAAGAACGGAAATACTGGACTATTCTAAAGGAGAATGAGATTCTCTCTCAGCATTACTCCTCCGTATACACCGTAGCACGATGGTATATCAGGGCGGAGCAGATACACCCTATTTGATATGGTGTGCTCTATGATAAGTAATACTGAGTTACCTTTTTCCTTTTGGGAGTTATGCACTTATGAAGTTGCATACCTATTGAATAGGATTCGAATCAAATCAGTTGCCTACCACTTCATATATGATATGGAAAGGGAAGAGCCCATATCTTAAGTTAGTTAAGATTTGGGGTTGACCGGCCTATGTCTAAAAGCAAAATCCGGACAAGCTCGAGGCAAGGTCTGTAATGTAGAACTGGAAATGTTCCAGCTATACAAACTACAGCACATGATTTGATAGAACCAAAGGATTCAGTAGATTCCAACGAACCTCAGCCTCTCCGCCGATCTAGAAGGGTTCCTCACCCACCTGAGAGATACTTCAGTTTCTCTATGACAGTGGGAGCGAGGATTGCTTCATGAGATGATGACCCAACTAGTTTCGAGCTGGCCAGCAGGAGTGTGACTCTGTAAGAATGGCTGGATGCTTAGTGATCTGAGATGGAATCCATGTACACCAACAAAGTATGGACTTTGGTTGCTATATCTGAAGGGTTAAATCCCCATCAGGAGCAAGTATATCTTGAGAAGATTACTTGGTGTAAATGGAAAAGTTGAGACTTTCAAAGCTAGACTTGTTAAAGCTTTTCGTCATCGACCAGGCGTGGATTATGATGAAACCTTTTCAAGTGACTATGCTTAAGTCCATCCAGATCCTACTTGCCACGGCTACATACCATGACTACGATATCTGGTGGTTGGGTGTCATGACAGCTTTTCTAAATAATGTTTTAGAAGAGAACGTCTATAAGTACACAGCCAGAGGGCTTCGTAGACAGTGGGAGCAGCGGAAACGTGTGCAAGATGTTTTATGTGATAAAGCAGGCATCGCGGAGTTGGAACATCTGTTTTGATGGATTAGTCAAAGAGTTTGACATCATTAAAATGGTAGATGAACCTTGTATATACAAAAAGGTAGTAGGGAGTATGGTGATGATCCTCGTAGAGTACGTGGATAACATACTCTTGATAGGAAAGGAGTTTCCTATGCTACGCTCGGTCAATCTCCGCTTATCACAATGATTCTCCATAAAGGATCAAAGTGATACCTCCAAAATCCTGGGTTTGGATCTATGAGATAGATCTAATTGGATGTTAGGATTCTCTCTAGTTGTAGTGAGATGGTATCAATCGATCCTGGGGAGAATCACTGGAAGGGTTCCAGGGTGATAAAGACGACTGAATGTCAGTCGCAGGCATTGTCTTTACCCTCAGTAAAGGGATGGTATGTTGGAAGAGTTCCAAGCTAGATATCGTGGCATACTAGACGATAAAGGCTGGATACATCGCTACTTAAGATGCTACCAAAGAGGCAGTCTGGGTGTATATTGGTTCATGAGATGAACTACGTTCTAACCATTGTGAGACAATGGAGTTGTGGCTTATGCCAAGGAACGCCGGTCCCATCAGTGATCCAGACATAATCTAAGGCAGTATCACCTGATCATGGAGATGGTTGATCTCCAGGGTGATCGAGGCAAGGAGAGCAGACTTAGAGGACAAACACAGCGGATCCACTCACAAAGGCCTGTTCCCAGAGAGAGACTTTTATGGGATGGTTGAGTATGAGATACTACAACCACTGCTATCAGATGGCCCTAGTGCAAGTGGGAGATTGTTAGTTATATGTATGCCCTAGAGGCCATTACTGTACATATGATGTATATTGTAGTGGATGCTAGGACGTATATAGGGAGGACTTTCTTGCTCGACATGATAGTATGCTATCTGGTTGCTCTTTACCTTAACGTGTATACTGATTGTCTCTCTGTTACATGTTGGTAAAGCCCTTAGGATGTGTACTTGACTATCTGGACTATGATGCGGATCATACTAGTGGGGACATGGTAGTCCACAAGTACATCCTTCACAGTCCCTAGTCATGGGTATATCGAGATGGGGCATCGATATACCAGAGTAGACTAGCGTGTACCTTCTCGACCCATACAGATGGGCGATGGATGATCCCATATCCATCGGTGTTTGACATCAGAGATGATATACGGGTGCTCAGTAGAGACTGGGTACACTGGACGGACTCGCCGAGAACTCCCAGATGGTATTATACCTCACGTCAGATGGTAGTTCTCTGGTGACACTGGTACAGAGTAGTCTGTTGACCCGAGATCGTCATAGAGTCTTGTGTGGTTCCCACTGTGCTTTGATTTCCATCTTACCACGTCCAAGAGGGCGTGCAAAACGGTGGTTTTTGGGTACAGTCCCGAATCACATGGAGGCAATGAGCGATAGGAGGGGTTCGTCTCTCCCTGTATAGGGAGTTGATGTTGCACTGTGTTCGATTGGCTATAACAGGAAATCCCTTGCCAGGGTTGCTGAGATTTACTGGTAAGTGTTACCAGTAGTTTCTCGAATTGTTATAGACCTCACATCGACACGACTTATCGAGCTATTGGGGTCTGACGTTTACCACCCCTAGGCAAGATATGCGACATATCAGACGATCAGACCGGACTGTACGGTAGTGTTACTGGTCGGATTCAATGGAGTGTGAGCGGGCTTGCTCGTCGATCTTCAGATCGCTCAATACCCGGGTGGCCGTTACGTTTAGCAGGCCGCTTGCGGCTTGTGGGTGTTTGATATGATCATCACCTGCTGCCGGCGTATTGACGAGTCTTTAGAGTCCTACACAGAGGTTTCCTGGCTCAAGCGAAACGAAATAGGAGCGCATATGAGATATGTGCGGGACCGAGAATAATACGAGTATGTGATACTGTATTCGATTCTCGCGATGTGACATTGATCGGTTATATGTGATATAGCCGGGTTATCGGATCAAGTGTTGATTTAATGATTTAATGCATAATTATATATTTGATATATTACTTTGCATTAACTAGTATCGGTTCACTTTATAATGGATTTTCTCACTCGGATGTGCGCATTACATATGCGATATGATTTTGTGCACTAGATTGTATCATGTTTGATGATACATGCATTTTGGTTAAATGTAAAGAATTAAACCATGTTTTAAGTGGATAATTAGGGTTTTGATTTCCTTATTCATTAATAAATCTTTTTCTTTTTGGAAAAAGGAAAAAGGAAATGAGAAAATGGTTGCTATTTTGTTTGTATTCTTTGAAGCTTCATGAACTTTGACCATAGCAACCATTTTGTCTTCTTATACAAACCCTAACCATTCATCTAACTTGGGTTAACTCTCTACAATTAACCATGGTCTTGTTATGATAAGGTTTGATTATTCATTTCATTTTTAATTAACTTATCATAACTATTATCTTCTTCTTCCTCATTTTTCTTCAAGTGAAGAAAGCAAGGTCATCAATGGTGATTGATGATAAAGAGTGAGAAATCCAATTCTAAAGTCTACCCACTTCCTATTTCTTCATCCTCTACCTCTTGCCAAGTAGTAGAGTGTGTTCCCTTCACAAGTTTTTAGGGCTTGGTGAAGGTGGAGCTTGATTTAGCGATGCCTCGACGTAGATCATCTTCGGCATGGACATCGACGACCTAGTTCGCTTTTTCTCCGACGAAGCCGACTCTAGAGCCCGGATTCCTTTTGGACAGCGGAGACGACTTCGTTGCGGAGCTATGGAGGTGGAGCACCGGATCTACAAAGGTTGTATTTCCGATATCCCATTAGTTAAGTTGTTAACTAGTTCATTTATTGCCTAGAAATCTAGCCAACGGTCCGTGTTAGGGTTTCCCGGCACCTCTAATTTTTGAAATTGGTATGGTAGATGCCTTGTGAGACCTCTTGAGAGTGCCTAGGAACCCTACAGAAGCTTATGGAGATCTCTGGAAAATGAAGTGTGTTGAAGCAGTTTGATAATTGAGAAGAGAGCCCTGAAATATTTAACTGCGGATGACGTGCCACTGTGGCCGCGGATCCACGGCGGATCCGCCTCTTCAACCGCAGATCCGCGGCACTTTGGTGGCTCCATTGCATGGAATTTTCAGGTCTTGTTGGTGCTGATCCATAGGGCTTAATTTTATATCTGGAATATTTTTATACTCTCTTGTTCACTGCCAGATTTCAAGTCTTGGACTTGGCGTACTTTTATCAGCACTTTTAGCAGTTTCGGCTCTTTTACCTGGAATTTCCTGCACACATTCTCGAGACAAGTGTTGCGATATACAAAGATCATGCGTGCAATAATAAACACTTAATTTCCCTCAAAATGTCAGTTATAATATATAACAAAAGTTATTTGGTATTTTGGCAGACAAATTGCTAATATATGCTATATTTATACCAAACACCTTTAGATGATTGCAAAGAGTAGGGAAATTGATGTGTTAAAAATGCATTATTTTCGACTGCTCAAATTCCCCCAAACTTATTTTTGGTCGTCTCGAGCAAACTTGTTTTATTAAGAAAAGAAGGAGAAAATAAAGAAAAAGAAAAACTAACTAGCACACTTTCGTAGGCAGCACGATTGCACTGAGCACGTGCAACAAGCCTTTAAACCTCTAGGTGTCCCTAGTAGGAGGAGTGTTGTCTCCTGAGGGTTTTCAGCGGATTGCACCCATAAAATCCAATAATAAAAGGAAGACCGTGAAAGTTACATGTAAAGATAAGAAATGTAAAAGAAAGACTTTGAAAATTAGAGTTTCCAACTATGCTAGCTTTTTAGTTATCATGAGCCCTATCTTAATAGTCATGAAAAGATGTTAGAAATCACATCATCCCTCAATAAAACATCATCTTTATTCTTCATTCCTATCGTTCTTCCAAACATCGATCATATACCCCTACGTGTGTGTAAAAGAACATCCCTACACCCGGAGCATTCAATTCAAGCTATCATACACTTGTCCATCTGCCTCAGTACTTTTTAATCTGATGAATATATGGATTTGCTCACACATTTTCATGGGACCGTTAATACTTCTTGAGGTACTAACCGACCGATTACTCATGTGCTTGCTTATTAGGTGTATTTTCCTCGTCTTGCACCACCTAAGGCTTAGCAGTGACTCCCAGACCAGTTGGTCTAAGGCACTAGGTGATGAAGCACCCTCGCTAAATTTTTTTATTGCTGCCTTGGCGATAACAAAACCAGTGTTCATTTTTTTTTCTTAACACCATTGTATATTTTATTCATTTATAATTTCCTTCATACTTTGGCTTTTAGACAAGAGCATTTCAAGGTATCATCTACTATCCCGAGTTTCAAGACGTGTGTAAGTGCGTATAGTAGGGTATCAACGTTCAAATGTTTGGCTTCCAGAATAGGAACTATTTTTCAGACTTATTTTTATCCTCAGATTAGTGACTTCCTTCATCTTACTAACCCTTGGGACAACGGCTCATAACTACTTATTACTAGTTCGTTTAAGAAAACTTATAATTTTTTTGGTTTTCTTAAATTTTTCCAATCTTTTGAATGTAATTTTTCACTATCTAATCTTTTATTATCTTATTTATGTACAAAATTAAATATTAAATATTTTTATCTTTTGAAAAAAAAATTAAATTTTTATAGGTTTTAAATGTTTTGTGCTTATGCAAAGTATGATGCAAATGATGCGTAAATAAGCACAAACCTCCACCAAACTTGTTTTCAACAGTGTCCTCCCTGTTGCCATCCGCTAAATCTCAAAAAACCTGTATGCTTTGGAGGAAATTTATTAATGGGGGCAATAAATATGATCGTGAAAATCCTCCCCCAAACTTATTCTTTTCACTCACCTCCATTCTAAAGATGATACAGTAATTTACAGGACATGGAGGTGAGACGGAGGAATTTTAATCAAGATAAAATGGCTCTTGTAAGAACAGGAGCTCCTCCGTGGGGTCAGTGGAAAAATACGGCTTCAATCTATGTCCATTTAGTTTGAAAAATGTACCGTTTTTAACATTTTCAACCTCAACTGCCCCATGCGGTTATACAGACCGCACAACAAAAGGTCCTTTCCACCGAGATCGTAGCTTACCCGTGTGAAGGTGGAGTTGTGAATCATAAAGGACTTATTGACCAGGTGTAAAACTTTTTCTCAAAATGTTTTTATCATGAAATACCTTAGTCCGATTCTTTACAATTACAACATTATCATAAGCTTCATCGCGGAGTTCGCTTAGCTCATTTAATTGCAGCTTCCGAAAGTTGCAGGCTTGATTTAAGTCAAAGTTGATTTCTCTAATGGCCTACATTGCTTTGTGCTCAATCTCGACTGGAAGGTGACAGGCCTTCCCAAACACTAGTCTGTATGGAGACATCCCTAGATCGGTTTTATATGCAGTTCGGAATGCCCAAAGAGAATCCGTCAATTTGGTTGACCAATCTTTTCGATTCTTGGAAACTATTTTCTCCAGATTTTGTTTGATTTGTCTGTTTGAAATCTCAGCCTGCCCGCTCGTTTGGGGATGACAGGGTGTGGAATGTTTGTGGTTGATTGCATGTTTCCGCATCAAAGTCTCGAAAGACCGATTGCAGAAATGTGTCCCGTTATCGCTAATGATAGCGCGTGGGTGTCCAAATCACGAAAAGATGTTTTCGTTTAAGAACCTAATGACAACCTTTTTGTCATTAGTGCGACATGGAATAGCTTCAACCTACTTTGAGACGTAATCAACCGCAAGCAATATGTACAGATTCCCAAAGGAGTTGGGAAAGGGACCCATAAAGTCAATGCCCCAAACGTCGAAAATTTCAACCAC
The DNA here is from genome assembly GCA_030015575.1 of Agapanthus africanus. Taxonomy (NCBI): domain Eukaryota; kingdom Viridiplantae; phylum Streptophyta; class Magnoliopsida; order Asparagales; family Amaryllidaceae; genus Agapanthus; species Agapanthus africanus. The sequence continues at coordinate 297,800,115 of JASDDO010000022.1, read as the reverse complement.
TAAAATGGGTTGCTGTGGCATCTCATTTCTCCAGGAAATCCAAGCCGTGTGTTGACATTGTGTACAGGTTTTGCAATGATCAAATGTATCTTTGAACAAAGTCGACCAATAGAAACCGCATTGCAAAACCTTCTCCGCCGTCTTTCCTGGACCGAAATGACCCCTACATGCCTGATCATGAAAAAAAGATAGAACACTCTTGAATTCATCATTCGGGACACACCTGCGAATGATCTGGTCAGGAAAATACTTAAACAGATAGGGTTCATCCCAGTAAAAATGTTTTACTTGGGATAGAAATCGATGTTTGTCCTGTTTTGACCATCCGCGGGGGATAAGTCTTGTGGCAAGATAATTCACAATATCCCTGAACCAGGGTTCATCAGATACATTCAAGAGCTATTCATCCGGAAAAGAATCATTGATCGGCAGGGTCACAGGTGAAGAAGAGATGCGCGAAAGATGGTCGGCTACAACGTTTTCACATCCTTTCTTATCTTTAATAACAAGATCAAATTCTTGTAATAGAAGGATCCAACGTATTAGCCTACCTTTAGAATCTTTCTTCGCCAAAAGATGTTTCAAGGCTGAGTGGTCAGTGTACACAACAATAGGTGAGCCAATCAAGTAAGGCCTGAATTTTTCTAATGCGAATACAACTGCCAAAAGTTCTTTTTCGGTAGTTGTATAGTTAATTTGAGCATCGTTCAGGGTCTTACTTGCATAATAGATCACGTGTGGCATCTTTTCAATGTGTTGTCCAAAGACTGCACCAACTGCAAAATCTGATGCATCATATATAAGCTCAAACGGGTAGTTCCAATCTGGAGATGTAGAACGGGAGCTATAGTGAGAGAGTGTTTGAGTTAGTCGAATGCTGCCTCATAATCCGAGTCAAAGTGAAAGGTTATGTCCTTGGCCAAGAGAAGAGTTAAGGGTCTAGCAATTTTGTTAAAATCCTTAATGAATTTCCTGTAAAAGCCTTTATGGCCAAGAAAAGATCGGATATCCTTGATGTATTTGGGATGAGGAAGGTTTTGAATGACATCAATTTTAGCTTTGTCAACCTCAATGCCCTTTCTCGAAAGAACATGTTCAAGCACAATTCCCTCTTGGACTATGAAATGGCATTTCTCCCAATTCAAGGTTAAGTTCTTCTCTTTACAACGAGTAAGAACTGCGTCAAGATTAGATACGCGGTCAGAAAAAGAATCTCCGAAAATCGAGAAATCGTCCATGAAAATCTCCAAAAAATTCTCGACCATGTCCGAGAATATCCCCATCATACACCGCTGAAATGTAGCGAGTGTTGCGCCACGGCAGCGCCCCGGCCGTCTTACCGAGGCCAAAATGCGGAATCAAAAATTTTCCTTACTTGGAAACTGGCGCTACCGCGGACAATGAAACCCGGATCGTTAACCATTAACCTATACTAGCTAACAAGAGATGGGAAGAGAAGTATACCAAGTGATCCGAGTCCTCCGGTCTTCTCTTCATCGTCCCGATCTCCCGCGGAATGTCTTGTCTCCACATCGTCGCCTCCTCGCCGGAAGGGCACCACATCGCCTGCGTCTTTTACGGGCTCCCGCATCAATACCGAGGAAACTCGAGCATGAAGCTGGCAAGTCGAAATGCCCAAGAAATGCTGTAGAATGTAGTGTAGAAACTTTATCTCTTGGAGTTTATGTAGTTGCCTTTGAAGATGATGGAGGAATCAAGATTAGAAAAATGGTGCTTGCATTTTTCTAGCATGAAAATGAGATCAAGAATGAAAACTCTCAAGAATGAAAACCTCTTCTTCTCTTATCTCCCAAGTGAGTTCTATCATCTCTCAAATGAGAATGGTGGAGGAGGGAATACAAAACCACAACCATAGAAGGAAGGTAATGGTAGTAAAAGCAAGTGGTGACCATAGCCAAACAATATCATCACAATCTCACATCAAAACCAAATCAATCCTAATCACCTTTTACAAGAAATGATGATAGAAAAGAAAGGAATAAAAAAGATGCTATCATAATTAATACATATGCAAGAAACCCCCTCCTCAAATGTAATTTGCAAAACTGCAAATTACCCCCTCCATCAGAAAAGTCCGGCCGGGAAAGAACAAAGGAAAACCGGCCGGAACGGAATGCAAACTGGCAACTCCAGAAAACTGGTCCCGTAATAAATTACAGGAAAACCCCGATACTGTGCATACACACCTGCATCTGTATTCCGTCCGGATACAAATGCAATGAGACAAAATCTACACTGTACTAAACTAGGACCGGCTTAAGCCAAAGCCGGCTAGTAATATCCGTTCGATCCTGATCCGTGCAATACCGCACGTATCAGATCGAACCCTTCCATATAACTATACGGCCACTGGTACAAAACTGTCCGATCCTGATCCGTGCAATACCGCACGTATCTGATCGGACCCTGCCATATCTCCATACGGCCTCTACAGCGTTTCGCCCGAAACTTGAGTAACTGAAAGTGTGGTGGACTCTAAAGACTCGTCAATACTATGGCTGTGGATTCAACCACTAGCACGTCAGAGGTATAAGCCAATACGTTACGGACCACCAGCTATTGACCAAAAGGGACGTCGATGAGCGAACTCATCCTAACACCCTACTGAGCCTGTCAGTGACAATATCCGTACAGTCCGGTCCGTTCGTCTATGAGCATCGCATGGCGGGCCTAGGGGGTTGGTAAAAGTCAGACCCCCAAAAGCGGTACAAGTCGTGTCGGAGCGTAGCCCAGAACACCCTGAGATACTACTGGAATACCTACCAGTAAATCTCCTGCCTCGGCCGAGGGCTTTGTGTAATGGCTCTCCTAGACACAGCGCGACCTCACCCCCAATACCGGGAGAGACGAACCCCTGAAGATCCGCTCACTGCCTCCATGTGGCTCGGGACTGTACCCAACTAAAACCTGTTTGCACGACTCCTTTGAGCCGTGGTAGGGTAGTAATCAAAGTACAGTGGGAACTCACACGAGACAAATGACGATCCCCAGGTCAATGAACTAACCTGTACACATGTCACCAGGGAACTGCTATCTGACGTCTGGTATAATCCCAACTGGCAGGTTCCCGGCGAGTCCTGTCCGGTGTACTCATAACCCAATGACCACCTGTATACATCTTAGGTGAACCAACTGACACCAGTGGCTTGTGAGACCGGCCACCGCCCCTCGTCGGGGTCTCGACTGTATACACTAGTCTACTAATGGAGTATCGATGCCCTGTCTCGAAACTCCTACGACTAGGGACCTTTTAAGGATGTGCTTATAGACTACCAGCTCCCATGTATATGATCGCCATCATACTGCTGGTAGTCAAGCAAGAATCCTAGGGGCTCTATCAACGTGTAATAGCGACATGTCAGGTCACCTAAAGCAGTACACGATGATAAAGATAAACCAGATAGCATACTATCATCTTGAGTAAGACTGTCCTCCTGGGATAGGTCCTCCCTCAATCATTGCAATCACGTGCCTGTGATCCAATAATTGACTCTGAGGGCATTATCTCCAACAATCTCCCACTTGCACTCAAGGCTAATTATTGAGATGTCGCATACTCACAGCCCGTTTGATACCGGACACCCAACTCCTCTACAAGTCAGTCTCACAAAACTCGTTTGCGAAACTATTGCGTTCGAGGAATAGCCTTAGTGAGTGGATCCGCTTGGATGTTTCTTTCTATGTCTCTCTATATCTCAAGTTCGCAGAGAAAGCCATCTCCCGAAATGAGCAATACCTGTCTTAGAATGTCTGGATGTCTGATAGGACCTAGCTCATAAATGAACTCCAAATCCAAAATTCTTAGACTGTATCGTCGACTGAACTTAATCAGTATCCTGCGCCATGCCTTCCCTCAGTATCCACCTGGACCACATGTCCAATATACTGCCCCTCGTCAGAGGGAAAACTATAACTCTGACAACCTCCTTGTCGTCCATGTCACCTTGGAAGCCTGGAATGATAACCGTCTCCTAAAGGAGGTTGCCGTTATCAAATTCCTAGAACATTCACTTATGTTCTAAAACTGCTTCCGATTGTTTCTCCAGGATTGGATCAATATCAACTTATTGCACCTACTGCAAGAACAACATCTGGTGTGGTACTTGACATCTCATGATTGACTCAATTGCCTAAGCAAGTGATCTGCCAATCATGCACATCCCTCTCTATTTTAGTCTGTAAGACACCTTTAGAGAGGGTGACTCCATCACCTGCAGGTACACTACCGTGCCAGGAGTCGTCCATTCTAAATACTCTTAGAATGCTGTCAAAGTACCCAGATTAGGAAACCACCCAAATCTAGATCTAAAACCATAGATCTAGTAACCAGAATGTCTGATATAATATCCAAGTCCTGTGTGGAGAAACCACTGTGTGATGACCAAAGTATAACCGATCGTAGTATAGGAATATCACTTCCTACTCTGTGTATGTCATCAAATACTAGGACATAACACCCTACTACCTTCTTAACAGATCCATCCCCTATTCTGATGAAGTCAAACCTTTGACTGTCACATCAGAAATGGATGATCTATCTCCGCTATATCTGCTTTAGTCTATAAATAGACATAAGCCAACTGTCCACCAATGCTTCCGCTGCTCCCACTGACTACGACAACCCTCTGCCAGAGTCATATAGACGTGCACTTCTAAAGCTAGTTTAGAACGACGTTATACTCATCCTCCTGTCGGGTCTCGCAGCCTGGAACTACAACAAAGGCAAGTGTGGGTAAACAAGAACTTCCCTGTCACCGTCCTTGAGGCTACCGGAGCACCTCTCGGGTGTCTGAAGTTACCCACCTTATCTGCGGAGTGGCCAATGGAATGTCAAGCCAGATTGAATCTTTAGGTTCTTATGAAATCTTCAGTAATCGTTTGCGGTTCTGGAATCGCTTCCAGTTCTACCATACTCCCACTACTGTTTTCTGAAAAATCCATTTCTTTTTAAAAATGTGGCGAGTTAAGAACAATATCACTATTGATCTTCCAGATGGTAGAAAGTCAACCCTCGTCATAGCCTGGGTCAACCCACAAACAGCCATTACAGAAACGTGCCTTGAGTTATCCAGAGTCTGGTTTTAAGCATAAGCCGGACAACTCCCCGTACCTTAACAATGTCAAGATATGAACTGTTCTATATCCAATATAGAAACAGAGGCACTGATTTAATCGAAGCAGATTCAAATCATGCAGCTGTCTCCAGTGCATGTCAACTAAATGGAAGGAGGCCGATCAGCGTTACTCAACTTAGGAATGCTTCCAATTATGAGTAACCTGAAAGAGAAGCAATTTCTCTTTATCATTACTATCAACTGAACACCATACACAAGTATCTACATCTTCGATCACTTTGAAGAATCCCGATACTTGCTACACCTGGTTCTCTACTCTATTCAAATACCCATAACTCCTCAAAACTTAGACCCTGTGTTCCTACGAAACACATGTCTAAGAACTAGAGAAGTTAAAAGTAAACAGAATATAGTATGAGGACCAACCCCTCTGTCCTAATGGACACTGGACAACATACAATACTCTGTATAAGTCCGCTGAGTCTAACAACTCTTTCACTGTGCGTCGTAGGTTGAAAACTGTACTTATGGTTGAGAAGAATTACACCGCTGTTTAATGCTCCTTACCTAACCATCCACTGATATAGGTAAATGTCATCGACATAATATCAAAAGGTATATCTCACTCTATAAAAATAGACGTACAGATATATCAATTTGAAATTGGTGCACAACAGCGGATATTCAAAACCAAATATTTGCCGACCGGCAAAAAGCCCAGATGATCTCCTCAAATATTACCGATTACAACGAATCCCGATATAATGAGGATGATCACCCTATTCCCAATAACTTACTCCCACTCATCATCTGTAAAACCATACAGATGTGAGAATCAAACCTGGTAAATACATACCCTGGAGTAAGTATCTAATCGGGAAATCAGTTTTCTTTTAACATTACACAGTGAAACTGAAACATTGAAATGTTTCGGTGGGGTATTCCGGTATTCTTAGTAATGCCTCTTCCATTATCCAGATTCACAACTGTAACCGTATATCTCTTTTCCATCTGTACAAATCCATTTATATGTCTTTAGTCATTACCGTCTGCACACCCCTTTAGGCCAAATGGTTTTCTTCCTTCCCTACCGTTCGGCACCAGCCTATGGTTTGGAAGAAGACTATCCAATAAGCATAAAGGGTGTACTGTCCTAATCCTAGGAGCACTCGCAAAGCGAGAGAAGGTGAAGATAAAAGACAACCGAATAAACCTTATTCCTATTTCTCCTGAACCAGAATCCATCCCCGAACTGGAACAAGTTCCTTTCGAGTTCGTATATAACCATACGATGGAGTATCCAAATAAACTGTGGATCTTCGTAGTGATACGGAGTGTCCTGGAGAAATACAAAGGTGATTTAGGATTGGCGAAGAAATACTTGGTTCGGTCGTGAATAGCAGTCGCAATTTACTTTGCCCTCTTACTAATCCCTTGCTTTATCTTAATCTTAATACCTTCTGCACACCTTTTGGGCTAATTGGTTTTCTTCATTCCCTACCGGTCGGCACCAGCCTAAGGTTTAGAAGAAGACTATCCAATTTGCGTAATAGGTGTACTATCTCATAAACCAAGGAGTACTCACAACTTGAGAGAAGGTAAAAGGGAAAAGACAACTGAATAAACCTATTCGTTTTCTCCAGAACCAGAAACCATCCTCGAAGTCCTTCGAGTTCGTATATAACCATACGATGGTTTTGTCTAATGGAAGTGGACGTTCGTAGTAATACGGGGTGTCCTGGAGAAAAGGGTAAAGGTAGGAGTGGCAATGAGGTTTGCAACTCTGACAATCCAAAAGCCAGTGTTAAGAAGGTTCGGTCAACTTGGTCACTGAGTCATAGTCCAGGGTCGGGTCAATGGTCGCTGCCAAAGAGAGAGAGAAAAGAAACACTCAGCGTGCACTCTAACCTAGATCAGAATGGTTATCACTTTGTCTAATCTGGAAACCTCCCACTGTACCTCAAATTCTCCTCCAAACCTGAAAGAAGAATTAGTCGGGGTCACCCGAGGAGTAAACTAACTCATCAGTAGGAATCGGGATCCAACTATCATCGCATGATAACTTGACGGAATCCACTCAAGTCACCACACTCCAGAAGGTATGCGCATGCCTGGCAAGTTTCAGTTCTTTTGAAACTCCCGATGTGTGTTTTTACCCCTAGGACCCAAGTGACCTTGACGGAGTCAACAAATCAAAGAGTCCCAGTCAAGTTCAACCCGTCATTATCTGGATTGCATTAAACCCACCCGTACGTGCCCTTGACGGAGTCAACAAGGCCGCACGACTATCCTAACCAATCCCATTTATGCAACAAACAAGCACCACTTAGCTACCGTACACTACGCCTTGACGGAGTCAACAAACGCAGCACGAATACTAAATAATACCCATAAGAAATGACGGAGGGCTACGAATGGTTTTTGGCGAAAAACCTTTAACGTAAAGAACTTGATATCGTTGAAGGAACTGCATAGCCTTTTATAAAAATATAGTGACGAAAACCTTTGCTAAAGAGGTCACTCCCGGTGAAGGGATCTCGGCTCTTTCCCCGTAGAATGAGGTGCAGGATATTCCAACTGAATACCACGATGCAAAGCAAAAGTAATCGGCTATAGTGAAGTTAATGCCCTGACGCAAACTTCTGTCCAAGGGGTCACTCCCGGTGAAGGGATCTCGGCCCTTGCCTCGTTGACTGAGGAGCAGGATATTCCAAATGAATACCACGATGCAAAACAAAAGTGAACGTCCTTGCAATAACAGCTTTTTGAAAAAGTGTTCCAACAACATCAGAATAGGTTTGTTTATCTTGCATTGATCCGAATCAACGCAGTCCCACCAATTGATCACACCACAAAGAACGAAAATATACTGATGTACGTATATGCCATCCGCATTCGCCACTGGGTCCCGTCATTACCCGTTAGGTTAGCTAACTAACGACAGAGCGGGGACTGGACTAGCGCGGATGTAAAACGTATACAACATCTACTAATATATATACCAATATATTATTTTCGCTCAAGGCGTGATAAAATGCAACATCACAGAAATATACAGCATCACAGAACAATACAGATATCTGGAAGCCCCGGGTTTCACAGAGCCGCTGCTGAAACCCGACGTTCCCCTGGTCGTGTGGATAGCCTGTACAATGAAATCCTAAACCCCTACGGGCGCGGCAAATCACCCGCCAAAACCTGAAGCGAGGCAGCCCCCTTCAGCACCGTGAATGGACCACCCAGCACTTCATGGAATCCGGTAACTTGGGCACCCCTCCCGGGTCAACCTGTCCCCCCTACGAGTGCGGCGAATAGCCCGCCAATCCTAGAGTGAAGCCCCCTCCGTCTCAATGCCATGAGATGCGGGCCCGTTGCCCTCTAGAACCCGGCTATCCGTGCACCCCTCCGCGGGGTAATCCTAGTACAGAAAGTAAAATATACATACACCGGGTATATCGACCGCAACCAGGTCATGCCCCAAAAGAATAATACAATCAGGCAGTGACGGCAGTCCACATGTCGGACGCTCGCCCCGCAATATCAAATGTACATAAAAAACAAAACTGTACTAACATTGCATCCAGGCTATCCCCCACGACCGATCCGCAACATCACAGCATAAACACAGAACATCAACGTGAAAATCACGTTCGCAAATCTGTCTAACCGGGCTATAGCAGTTAGACAGGATTTACCGATCAAGTGACATTCACGGTCGCAGATATAATGTAAATACTGTGAAATAACATGTTTAAAATTTTCGATCGACTGAATTTTCCGAAGTGGGCCCCAAGCACAACTGTAGCACTCAAAAACATCTGGGCCCAAAAAGAATATACCAGAAACCCTATTTTCATGTCAGTAAACCACTGTAGAAATTTGGTACGGTTTGGCCACAAAACGGCGGCGGTTCCGCGGCCAAAACGTGGTTTTGGCCGCTAAACCGCCGCGCTACAGAAACATCAGCGTACCAAATTTTCACAGAATTCATAAAAAACCCTGCACGTAATTTTCCAATGTACCAAATAATTTTTAGAGCAAGGAAAAAATCGACAGAAAGTGCGACATGGAAATGTGGTTTTTGGAAAATCCGATCGATCGAACTAGTAAACACGTTAGAGCAAGCTAGACAAGGTTAATGGCGTGTCTCTGATACCATGTTGCGCCACGGCAGCGCCCCGGCCGTCTTACCGAGGCCAAAATGCGGAATCAAAAATTTTCCTTACTTGAAAACTGGCGCTACGCGGACAATGAAACCCGGATCGTTAACCATTAACCTATACTAGCTAACAAGAGATGGGAAGAGAAGTATACCAAGTGATCCGAGTCCTCCGGTCTTCTCTTCATCGTCCCGATCTCCCGCGGAATGTCTTGTCTCCACATCGTCGCCTCCTCGCCGGAAGGGCACCACATCGCCTGCGTCTTTTGCGGGCTCCCGCCTCAATACCGAGGCAACTCGAGGATGAAGCCGGCAAGTCGACATGCCCAAGAAATGCTGTAGAATGTAGTGTAAAAACTTTATCTCTTGGAGTTTATGTAGTTGCCTTTGAAGATGATGGAGGAATCAAGATTAGAAAAATGGTGCTTGCATTTTTCTAGCATGAAAATGAGATCAAGAATGAAAACTCTCAAGAATGAAAACCTCTTCTTCTCTTTTCACTCAAGTGAGTTCTATCATCTCTCAAATGAGAATGGTGGAGGAAGGAATACAAAACCACAACCATAGAAGGAAGGTAATGGTAGTAAAAGCAAGTGGTGACCACAACCAAACATTATCAACATAATCTCACATCAAAACCAAATCAATCCTAATCACCTTTTACAAGAAATGATGATAGAAAAGAAAGGAATAAAAAAGATGCTATCATAATTAATACATATGCAAGAAACCCCCTCCTCAAATGTAATTTGCAAAACTGCAAATTACCCCCTCCATCAGAAAAGTCCGGCCGGGAAAGAACAAAGGAAAACCGGCCGGAACGGAATGCAAACTGGCAACTCCAGAAAACTGGTCCCGTAATAAATTACAGGAAAACACCGATACTGTGCATACACACCTGCATCTGTATTCCGTCCGGATACAAATGCAATGAGAAAAAATCTACACTGTACTAAACTAGGACCGGCTTAAGCCAAAGCCGGCTAGTAATATCCGTTCGATCCTGATCCGTGCAATACCGCACGTATCAGATCGAACCCTGCCATATAACTATACGGCCACTAGTACAAAACTGTCCGATCCTGATCCGTGCAATACCGCACTTATCTGATCGGACCCTGCCATATCTCCATACGGCCTCTACAGCGTTTCGCCAGAAACTTGAGTAACTGAAAGTGTGGTGGACTCTAAAGACTCGTCAATACTATGGCTGTGGATTCAACCACTAGCACGTCAGAGGTATAAGCCAATACGTGACGGGCCACCAGCTATTGACCAAAAGGGACGTCGATGAGCGAACTCATCCTGACACCCTACTGAGCCTGTCAGTGACAAAATCCGTACAGTCCGGTCCGTTCGTCTATGAGCATCGCATGGCTGGCCTAGGGGGTTGGTAAAAGTCAGACCCCCAAAAGCGGTACAAGTCATGTCGGAGCGTAGCCCAGAACACCCTGAGATACTACTGGAATACCTACCAGTAAATCTCCTGCCTCGGCCGAGGGCTTTGTGTAATGGCTCTCCTAGACACAGCGCGACCTCACCCCCAATACCGGGAGAGACGAACCCCTGAAGATCCGCTCACTGCCTCCATGTGGCTCGGGATTGTACCCAACTAAAACCTGTTTGCACGACTCCTTTGAGCCGTGGTAGGGTAGTAATCAAAGTACAGTGGGAACTCACATGAGACAAATGACGATCCCCAGGTTAATGAACTAACCTGTACACATGTCACCAGGGAACTGCTATCTGACGTCTGGTATAATCCCAACTGGCAGGTTCCCGGCGAGTTCTGTCCGGTGTACTCATAACCCAATGAGCACCTGTATACATCTTAGGTGAACCAACTGACACCAGTGGCTTGTGAGACCGGCCACCGCCCCTCATCGAGGTCTCGACTGTATACACTAGTCTACTAATGGAGTATCGATGCCCTGTCTCGAAAATCCTACGACTAGGGACCTTTTAAGGATGTGCTTATAGACTACCAGCTCCCACGTATATGATCGCCATCATACTGCTGGTAGTCAAGCAAGAATCCTAGGGGCTCTATCAACGTGTAATAGCGACATGTCAGGTCACCTAAAGCAGTACACGATGATAAAGATAAACTAGATAGCATACTATCATCTTGAGTAAGACTGTCCTCCTGGGATAGGTCCTCCCTCAATCATTGCAATCACGTGCCTGTGATCCAATAATTGACTCTGAGGGCACTATCTCCAACAGCGAGAGCATTGCATAACCCAAAGGGCATGTGTCTATAAGCAAAAGTACCAAAAGGACAAGTAAATGTGGTTTTATCTTGATCCTTTTTGGCAATAGGGACCTGGTTATAGACAGAGTATCCGTCCATGAAGCAATAATATTCACGTCCAGCTAAGCGTTCATGCATCTGGTCAATGAAAGGTAGAGGAAAGTGGTCTTTCCTCGTTGCGGCATTGAGTTTTTTGTAATCAATACATACACGCCACTCAGTTTGAGCGCCTGTCTGAATTAACTCATTTTCCTCATTTGTGATGACCGTAATGCCAGATTTCTTAGGGACAACATGAATTAGACTTACCCATTGGTTAACGAAGATTGGGTAAATGATACCATTGTCAAGGCATTTGACGATTTCTTTCTTCACCGCATCCTTCATGACGGGGTTTAACCGTCTCTGTGGTTCTCGGGTTGGCTTGGCATCATCCATCAGATGTATATGATGTTCAACAATCAAGGGACTAATCCCTTTGATGTCCTCCATAGTCCAACCAAACGCCTGCCTATTAGATCTCAATACCGTCAAAAGCGCATTCTCTTGCTCTGATGCTAGAAAAGCGGATATGACCGCCGGTAAAGACTCATTCTCACCTAAATATGCATATTTAAGATGAGAAGGTAAAAGTTTGAGATCTAATGCTGGCGGAGAAATAATAGAAGGTGGGATCATCGAATGATTTTCGGAGTCACAAAGAAGCTCGTAGCTTGTAAAAGATACAGACTCGGATGGTAATGAGTCAAGAATGTCAGACTCAAGCGTGGAAAGAGTGTCCTCACTAGGATGTGCAAGATCAAACATTGATGTGGTAGTGTCATCGAGATCTTCAAAGCAAAGATCATCAACTTCGCAACTTTTGGGAGCAATCACGTGGACAGAACAAACATCAAGTATATGAGCAGAGGGTTCAGATGGCTGACTTCCAATTTTATAGATGTTCAGTTCAATTATCATTTTTCCAAAAGATAGGTTCATTGAACCGTTTCGACAGTTAATGACAGCATTCGAAGTGGCAAGGAATGGTCGACCCAAAATCACCGGAATTTAGTTCCGTGGGTTTGCTACAGGCTGTGTATCGAGAACAATGAAGTCCACAGGGAATACAAATTCCCCGACTTTTATCAACACATCCTCCAGTTCACCCCGAGGTTTGGTGATTGAACGGTCTGCCATTTGGAGAGTGCAATGAGCAGGTTTTAACTCTCCAATCTCTAACTGCTCATAAACAGAGTATGAAAGCAGGTTAACACTTGCGCCAGGGTCAAGAAGAGCACGATTGATTTTTTTACCTCCAATAGAAATCGAGATTGTAGGACATCCTGGGACCTTACGTTTCTTTGGTAGCTGTGGGGTAAAAGCAGTGCCAACATTATTTGTCATGAAGACATTCTTAGACACTTCAGTCTTCCTCTTCCTAGTGCACAAGTCTTTAAGACTTTTCGCATAAGCGGGGACTTGTTAAATAGCATCTAGGAGAGGGATGTTGATGTTAACATGTTTAAACAATTCCATAATCTTCTCCATATGTGGACTCGATTTGTTACCCTTACCCAATTCGGAGAAAGAACTTTAGCAATAAGAGCTGGGTCCATTATTGGAGAAGGTGGTGTGTATGGACATGATCCCAGAATAGGAGTGGGGATCGTCTTTTGTGGACTAGAAGTGGTTTGCTGAGGTGTCGAGCCTTGAGGGAAACGGAGAATAGGCTCGCAAGAAGGTGGTGGGGTAGAAGAACAAGGATCAGAAGTAGAAGTGTGTGTGGAAGGAAAGGTCTCAGCCGGGGTATTATTGATAGATTTTTCAGTATCATCAATTTCTTCCCCAACATGATTGTTCAACACTCTTCCTGATCTCAACGTTATGATGGCACTCACATTATAGTGTTATGAATGCCCAGGATTCGGTAAGGGTTGAGACAGAAGTTTCCCTTTTGTCTCGCACTCATTTCGGCTTTTAATAGGCCAATTTGGTTTTCCAACGATTTTAAACTCTCAGCTTGGAGATCAGAGTTTTTCTCAAATTTATCGAGGGAAGACCTAAATTCGGCCGACATTCGTTTCATCTACATTTCAAAAGTCCGTTCGAGTGAAGCTGAGAGATCAGTACTAGTCAACTGTGCAGGATTATACGGTGCAGGTGTGTTGACTGGATCTTGAAAGTTTTGTGATTGGTAGGGGTGCTGAGTCAGTTGAAATGGCTCCTGTTGTGGCGGAAGAGACCTTTGAAAATTATTTTGATTTGGAACCGTGTGTTGATTTTGCTGTTGGTTCCAAGCAAAGTTAGGGTGATTCCTCCAACCCTGATTATATGTGGAAGAATACAGATCGTTTCTAGGTCTTTGAAAAGCAGCATTGGTATACTCTTGACCTTGAAACGGAGAATTCAATGGACATTCTTCTATATGATGAGATGGATCAGAACAGCATCCACATACAGTTTTGGGGAGTGACATCTGATTTAGGGAGGCTGCTAAAAAATTTTGTTCCATAGCTTCTAGCTTCTTTTGCATTACTGCCATTTCAGCTCTAACTCCTATGGAAACATCAATTCGGTGAATGCCACCCCTAGACGATGACTGGTTTACACTCTCCCACTGTAAAGATTTTTCAGCGAAATCTTCTATGAATTTCCAAGCTTCACTATCATCTTTGGTCATAAAAGTGCCTTGACACATGGATTCAAGGTTCTGTTTAGTGGTAGGATTAATGCCATCATATATGATTCTGCACAGATCCCACCTGGGAATTCCGTGATGTGGACATTGAACTAACAGATCCTTGAAGCGTTCAAAACACTTCGAGAATGGTTCATTTGGAAGCTGGGTAAATTGATTTATTTCGCTACGGACTCGAGCTGTTTTATGATTGGGGTAGAATTTCATAAGGAATGCTGCGACGAATTCTTCCCAATTCGAAATGGAATGTGCGGTTGTGTTATAAAGACTTCTCGGCTATATCGCACAAGGTAAATGGGAGAAGACGTAGACGCATAGCATCCAAAGAAAGCTGTGAAGTACCCATCATAGCGCATACATTTTCAAATTTGGTAATAAAGACATATGCGTCTTCAGACTCGAGACCGTGATATTTGGGTAGAAGATTGATGTATTGGGGTTTTATTTCAAAGTTGTCCCTATGGGCTGGTGGAATGGTGAGACAGGTCGAAAGAGGACCTCGCATAGGATAGCATCTCTCTTGGAGAGAGATGCGGGGTGGATTCTGCGCACCTGCGGACGGCGGCAGAGTAGTGGTAAAGAAGTTCGATGGAGAACCGTCCATTGATGTGGGTGTGGTGGTGGGTAAAGAAGAAGTAGACGTAGAATTATCGACTTCGGAGTCGATCAGGGGAACGCGGACAATACGGGCACTAGAATCCCGTGTCCAGCCGAGCATGCACTAAAGGGTTTAGCACAAGTGGCAGCGTTAAGATAATTAAGGAAAAGATGAGTTGGTGTTTGTTTTGAAAAAGATATGGATTTTTGAAAAAATGCAAATCACAACAATGCACAAGCAACCCTAGATCTAGTGGTCACCTAGGTCAAGTCTCTAGACCGCTCCTAACTGCCAGAAGACAAGTCGCAAGATCAATCCTCTACTGCCTCTTTGTCCCTCCTGTGGCCAGGTAAGTGGGAGGTTCTCCACTACGTAAGTAGTGGGCCTAATTAAGTAACCACTTCCCTTAGACACACTTGCCTTAGACACCACAAAAGAAGCACGGATAAGCAATAGATTACCCACGACCTTCTCCTATCCTAATTGAACGCGACGGTCCTTAGAGTCATGTCTAGATATTTTTTAGTTAATGAGGGTAATGCGGATGCAGTTTGTGATTTTTGTGGCTTAGGAAGGGTAATGAACTCCCCACCTAATATGAATTTGGTCTTTGCCCCTTAATTTCCGTATTAAAAATGCAAGCAACCAAGATCAAACACGCACAATTTTGATTTTTGCGGCGCTGCGAATTTTTGCAAAGAAACCTGCAGAAATTAGTTAATGGAGCAGATCAAGGAGGAGAAAAGAAATTTAGAATTTTACAAGCAAAGTTTCGTACAGTGATGCCCTAGACACGCCGCGGATCCGCCGCGGTATTCTCCTATTGGCCGCGGAAACGCTTTCTGATGATGAGAACGCTGCATAAAAACTTTTCCAGAGACTCCTGTTCACTTACTGAACTCCCTGGAATATTCAGAAAAAATTTTCTCTCGCTCCACAGATTCCAGATTTCCTTGCAAAAAATCACAACGAATCGTTTAGTGTTTGTGTGAATTTTGATCTAAAAATTCCGATGGAATAAATTTTTCAACTCAAATTTCAAAAACGAACAAATTAGCACACTATCCCCGGCAACGGCGTCATTTGATTGATCTTTTTTCTCGATGTGTATGGAAAATGTAAAATATCACAATCAAAGAAATTTGTAAACCGCAATCAATAACGGTGTCAATTGTAGAGTCGTTAGCGAGTGTGGATCGTCCACAGGGAAAGTGAGATTTGATCATATTTGTTTTAGTTGAGTCGAAAATTAAAGAAGAAAAGAAAATGATTCAAGAACTTTGAAATTTAGTTTCAAGAATTAAGAGAAAATAGAGATCAAGAATCAAGAATCGTCCAATTTGAATTAGTTATCAAGATTTTTAATGAGGCTCGTAGGAATCGATCGAATCGATAGTGAGGATGAAGACTTGTGATTACGTATTCTTATCCATTGATGATTTGTTGCTAGATCGATGACGATCAACGAGAATTAGGGATCTCTTGTGGAAACTAGGGTTTCATCATCTATCCCTTGTCCTTTCGTTGATTTTCATTCAAATTCTATCCTCTAAGAAATTCAAGCATCGATCGTTAATCACTAATTAAGAGCGAAAACATTCAAGAATGCATCTCGCTCGAAACTAGGTTGTCGATGATTCAATTTACTAGAGTTTACAAAACTCAAAATACTTAAGATCATCTACCTATTTTCTCGATTGCTCCACAAGCGGAGTTTTTACTCAAGCATCATAACAAAGAAAACAATCAAGAATTGAGATCTCATCATAACGCTCAAATATAAAGAAAAGCAAGATCAAGAGTTTTCACCTTTCATTATTCAAAAATTTCGTAACAATTCACTCAAGACTAAAAGAATTGAGAAGAGAACTCGATCGTCGAATTAGCTTCGCATCGTCTCCTTGAGTCGCGGATCGTCTTGGATCACTTGCTCGGTTGAAGATTGGCGTCGCTCCAAAAAGGATTGATGGCTTCTTGCTTGATTTTGTACTCGGAGATCTTGAATTGGCTTTTTGAATTGGATTAGGGTTAAGGTTTGAATACAAAAGTTGTGTCACACAACTTGTGTTTGAAATTGGAGAACACCCTTAGAATGAAGCCCCTGGGTATCATTTTATAGCCTTCTTCCTCTTTAGCTTCCCATAGAAGCTTGATTAGGTTTAGCTTCGTTTAGAAGCTAAGCTAGGTTTAGCTTCTCCTTCAAGCTTGGTAGTTATGAAGGAAGCTTCTAGATTTAGGTAGTTACCTAGCTTCTTTGATAAGCTTGGTTGTTGAGGAGAACATTCTTGATTTGGCTAGCTTGCTTGAGAAGCTTGGATGTGTTTGGCTTGTACAAGAAGCTTGGCTGTTAGAACAGAAGCTTCTGGAGATCTCTGGAAAATGAAGTGTGTTGAAGCAGTTTGATAATTGAGAAGAGAGCCCTGAAATATTTATCTTCCGATGACGTGTCACTGTGGCCGCGGATCCGCCTCTTCGGCCGCGGATCCGCGGCCATTTGGTGGCTTCATTGCATGGAATTTTCAAGTGTTGTTGGTGCTGATCCATAAGGCTTAATTTTATATCTGGAATATTTGTATACTCTCTTGTTCACTGCCAAATTTCAAGTCTTGGACTTGGCGTATTTTTATCAGCACTTTTAGCAGTTTCGGCTCTTTTACCTCGGATTTTCTGTACACATTCTCGAGACAAGTGTTGCGATATACAAAGATCATGCGTGCAATAATAAACACTCAATTTCCCTCAAAATGCCGGTTATAATATATAACACAAGTTATTTGGTATTTTGGCAGACGAATTGCTAATATGTGCTATATTTATACCACCTAGATGATTGCAAAGAGTAGGGAAATTGATGTGTTTAAAATGCAATATTTTCGACGTATCAGTGGCCCGAGAGGTACTTCGGTATTCTCAAACACGGTGGAAGGGAGGTTCTTATTTACCCAGACTTGACACTACTGTTGTTCCAGACTATGAAACCCGGCAGGAGGATGAGTATAGCATCGTTCTAAGCTAGCTTTAGAAGTGCACGTTTATATGACTCTGCTAGAGGGTTGTTGTAGTCAACGGGAGAAGCGGAAGCTTAGTGGACAAGTAGCTTATGTTTATTTATAGACTGAAGCAGATATAGCGGAGATAGATCATTTATTTTTGATGTGACAGTCATAGGCTTTGACTTCATCAGAATAGAAGATGAATCTGTTAAGAAGGTTGTAGGGTGTGATGTCCTGGTATTTGGATGACATACACTTTATAGGAAGTAAAGTTCCTATCCTACAATCGGTTATACTGTGGTTGTCACACAGTGGTTTCTCCACAAAGGATATAAATATTATATTAGTCATTCTGGTTACTAGATCTATGGTTTAGATCTAGATTTCGGTAGTTTCCCAATCTGGGTACTTAGACAGTATTCTAAAGGTGTTTTAGAATGGACGACTCCTGGCATTGTAGTGTACCTGCAGGTGATGGAGTCACCCTCTGTAAAGGTGTCTTACAGACTAAAGGGGAGAGGGATGTGCATGATTGTCATATCACTTGCTTAGGCAATTGAGTCAATTATGAGATGTCAAGTACCACACCAGATGTTGTTTTTCACTGGCTGCAATAAATTGAGATATTAATCCAATCCTGGAGAAACGTTCGGAAGCAGTTTTAGAACATAAGTGGATGTTCTAGGGATTTGATAACGGCAGCCTCCTTCAAGAGATGGTTATCATTCCAGGATTTCAAGATGACCTGGTTGACAGAGTGACTGTCAGAGTTATAGACTTTCCTCTGTGAGGGGTAGTAGTTTAGACAGGTGGTCCAAGAGGATACTGAGGGAGGCATGGCGCGGGATACTGATTAAATTCAGTTGACGATACATTCTAAGAAGTTTGCTGGATTTGGAGTTCATTTGTGAACTAGATCCCATCAGATATCCAGATATATTCTAAGACAGGTATTGCTCATTTCGGGAGATGGTTTTCTTCGCGAACTTGAGATAAAGAGAGACATAGAAAGAAATATCAGAGCGGATCTACTCACTGAGGCTATTTCTCGAATGCTATAGTTTCACAAACGAGCTTTGTGAAACTGATTAGTATAGGAGTTGGGTGTTCGGTATCACACGGGCCGTGAGTATGCGACATCGCAATAATTAGCCTTAAGTTCAAGTAGGTGATTGTTGGCTATAGTGCCCTCAAGTCAATTTTTGGATCACAGGCACGTGATGGAATAATTGAGGGAGGACATATACCGGTAGAACAATCTTACTCGAGATGATAGTATGCTATCTGGTCTGTCTTTTATCATCATGTACATGCTTCAGGTAATATTACAGATCACTATTACGCGTTGATAGAGCCCATAGGATTTTTGCTTGACTACCAGCAATATGATGGCGATCATATACGTGAGAGTTGGTTAGTCTATAAGCACACCCTTAAAGTGTCCCTAGTCGTGGGAGTTTCGAGACTGGGCATCGATAGTCCGATAGTAGACTAGTGTATACGGATCGAGACCCCGACGAGGGGCGGTGGCTGGTCTCACAAGCCATTGGTGTCAATTGGTTCACCTAAGATAGTATACAGGTGATCATTGGGTTATGAGTACACCAGACGGACTCGCAGGGGCACTGCTGATTGGTATTATACCTATCGTCAGGAGAAGTTACCAGGTGACATGAGTACAGCTTAGTCCGTTGACTTGACACTGCTACATTGCCTCAAGTGTGTTCCCAATGTTCTTTGATTGCTACCCTACCACGGCTCAATGGAGTCGTGCAAACAGGTAGTAGTTGGGTCCCGAAGCACTTGGAGGCAGTGGCGGTTAGATAGGGTTCGTTTCTTCCGGTATTAGGGGTTGATATCGTGCTGTGTCTGGAGAGCCATTACACAAAGTCCTTGGCCATGGCAAGTGAGATTTACTGGCAGGTATTCCATTAGTTTCTTAAGTTGTTCTGGGCTACACTCAGACACGACTTATGCTGCTATTGGGGGTCTTACGTTTACCATCCCCCTAGGCCCGATATACGATACTCATAGACGAACAGACCGGACTGTACGGAGATTGTCACAGATAGGCTCAGTAGGGTTTCAGGATGAGTTCGCTCGTCAGCTTGCCTTTCGCTCAATACATGGGCAGCCATTACGTACAGCTAGTACCACTGACGTGCTTGTGGTTAAACTCACTGCCAGCGTATTGACGAGTCTTTAGAGTCCCCCACAGAAATTTTCCCTAGTTCGGACGAAATGTTATAGAGGACGTATGGTTTTATGGCAGGGTTCGATTATATACGTACACTCATGCACGAATCATGATCGGACGGATCATACTAGTGGGCTTTGATTTAAGCCGGATCCTAGTATTATTTTTGTTGGATTACTTTAGTCTCGTTGTATTCATATTCTGTCTGAATGCGGATGTAGGTATGTATATATAAATGAGGGTTATTCTTGTGATTCGTCACGAGTTTACTTTAGAAGATACCATTATATTTATTGTGTTAAACATTTGGATTAATGTTTATTAAGTGGAAATTGTGAGTGCAAGTCTTAATCAAGAGCATTAAATGTGGCATGTGCATTTGTGGTGACTCATGGTGTTATTTTTTGTGCCATGTCCATTTTCATGATTGATTATTGTCTGGAATTGATGTGTGGAGAAAGAGAGGGCAGCCACTAATAATGGGGCTTGGTCTTGAGATTAAAAGAGAGAGAGCTCACATTTTCATCTCACACAATAATCAAGCTCTTCTTCTTCTTCACTAGTTTTCTTCTTGTCCTCACAACTTCCATTAATGGCTTCTTCTTCAACCTCCATCCATACCATCTCATGTTTTGAGAATCCATGGATGTCATGAAACAAAGTAATCACACACAACCTCTACTTCCCCTTGGACATGTTGGCTAGCAAACTTCATGTCCGAGTTGCTTCGGTTTGAAGCGGGAGCCCGTAAAAAGATTCCTTGACGTGGTGCCACTTCAACATGGAGACCGGAGATCGAGCTTGATCGGAGATGCCGCGAGGAGCTAAGGATGGTGGCTAAAGAACGAAGGACACGGCCATTCTAACATCTTTGTAGTTAGCTAGTATAGAGTTAATGGAACGATCCGTGTGAAAGTCTGCGTTAGCGCCAGTTTATAAAAGTTTTTTTCCGTGTTCGGCCTCGGATTGACGGTCGGGGCGCTATCGTAGACTTACACACGTGCCAGGCATGAGAGGCGCTGACACCCAATGCCCAGCGCCCACATGTCGGACATGTGAGGCACTGGAGCCAAGCGCCCATACGTCCTTAGGACGTTACTCACCATTTTTTTCCTTTTCTTCTTTCTTTTTTTCATACACTCCACACCCAAAACGTATCCCCAGCTAGAAAAAATTTCTAACGGGGCGCTGCCCCGCACCCCATAAAGGGGCTGCAACCCCCTTGAGCCCCAGCCCGCTATCCGGATAGCGGGACCCCAGTAAACTCTGCGAGGCCCCCTTTTTACCCAAAACCCCTCAAGACACACACATACGCACACTGCACTTGAGTTAGCATGACTAGTTTGACCCATCAATCGGAGGTTCGTTCGCTTCAAATATGAGGGGTAATTAACAGCAACATAGTCCGCGATTGCCCGAGATTCAGATCCCCATAATCAATAAACCCCGGCCTACCCTAGGTAGGGGAAATCTGTATACACCCGAAAAGTGATACGTATTTCCCATCTCAATAGGGTGATGAAAAACACCCTTCAGTATTCATGTTCTAGATCTTTAGTTCGATTCATGGTTTCGGAACTTTAGCAAGCTAGAAATTTTTAAAATCCATATTGCCATCTTTTTAAATTAGCTCTCTAGTATGCCTAAGTTCCCAGCAGGATCATCCATCGCCCTAATACAGGTTCAAGAAATGTATACTCTGGGACATTGATGCCATATATCCATATCCTCTTGATTAGGAACATTTAAGGATATGCTTATAGACTACCTAGGCCCCACTAGTATGATCTACATCACAATCCTAGCAGTCAACCAAAGATCCTAGTGGCTTTATGAACATGAATTAGCGACAGTAATAACAAGTAGAACCATACACATGAATGATAAAGTCAAACCAAATAGCATACTATCATATTGAGAAAGATTATCCTGTAGATATGTACATGTCCAACAATTACAATAATTGCCTCTATAGGATACTTATCTAACACAAATATCATAAAACATCGCCCAAAACCTAGTGAATGCTCCCAGATTTTTCCTTGGGACAAATAGAGAAAAACAAAGTATCACAGAGGCTTACTTACCAAGTATATGAGCTACTAACCAAACCCCGACACCCAATTCAAAAATTGGTCCACCGTAATGTGCTACAGTAATCGCCACTGGCGGTTGATTTTTTGATTTAGGGTCTCATACTTCTGTTGTGGTCTTCTAGTGATCTAACTAGGTAAGTGTAGTTGTTTGTTTATCTTGTAAAGATCCCAAGTGTTGGGTTTCCTAGCGTCTTGGCCGCTGACCGTGGCCGTTGCAGAACGAAAAACTTTGACTTTTAAAACCTTGGCGTTAGAAAACACATCCTCGAATCTAACCAAATATCGAAACTTGCAAACTAGAGGAGTCTAGGTACTGTGAAAGAGAATAATACCTAATGGCACGTGTCCTTTGAGTCCTCACTCCTCTTCTTAAGCTCCTTGAGGTCTCCTAAATCAAACTTGATGGCTGGCCTCCTTGGTCCTAGATGATCCGCCTGAAGGCTCTTGATTCAAGCTCCTACCTCAAAAAGAAGAAAACTAAGCAAACTAGTTTACTAATCTAGTTTACTCTGATGATGTGGTGATGTTTAGTAGTAGTTTTCTATATCAAATCCTTTTGGTTCTCAACACATGAGAATGATAAGGGTTTGAACAAGAGAGTGAACTCAAGAAAGGATAGAGAGGTGAGAGAAGCTCATGGTGAGAATGAGATAACTCTTGTGTAGAAAAATAATGAACCAAGCTTTTTGTATATCTCATTTTTGCAATAAAAATCTAGCAACCATACTTGAATAGTTTGCACAAATGAATTATAAATTCATTTCTCAGGACTATTCAAGTATGGTTCATACCATTCTCTCCTTACTACCTTTACACCTCATTTCCATTTAATAGAATAAATGGATAAATAAAAAATGAGGTGTCCACCTTCTAGAATGTTTTCCGTATAAATACGAAATACACTCAACCGTATATACATACCCGTATTCGTATCAAAATACGAATACCCAAGAGATAGAATGATACTACTAATATAATACTAGCATTAAATCAATATCTGATTATAAAAAAACCGGCTTAATTCTAAGCCCTCTAGTATTATCAACCGTCCGATCGAAAACCTGGATAACACTAGAAAATACATTTCGAAATATGTATATGTAAATATTAAATCAATACCTGATTTAATAATCCGTATTAATCCTAAGCCGGCTAGTATTATCATTCGATCGAAACCCTGCACGTATAAACATATGACCACCACATCGTTTCGCCTGAATCAGAGAAACCCTCTATGTGGGACTCTAAAGACTCGACAGTACACGGGTTTAAACACAAGCACATCAACGGGACTAGCTGTACGTTGTTGGGTATATATGTCCTAGAGGCCTTCATTGTATAGGATACTGGGGATATGTATGTACATGACAGTCTTGCTTAATATGATAGTACGCTATTTGGTTTGTCTTTATCTTAACATATGATATATTTGCGTAGTATTCATATATATATATATATGTTGATAAAGCCCATAGGGTGTTTGCCTGACTACCGGCATTGTGATGGCAGTCATACTTGTGGGAGCTGGATAGTGAATAGGCACATCCTTAGATGTCCCTGGTCGCAGGGGTATCGAGACTGGGCATCGATACTCCGGAATAGACTAGTGTATACATATCTAGACCCTGAGGAGGGGCAATGGATTGGTCCCACAGCCATTGGAGGAGTGCACCTAAGATTGTATACAGATGCTCACTGGGTGTGAATACACCGGACAGGACTCGTCGAGAACTGACTGGATGGTATTTATACGTAACGTCAGATAGCAGTTCTCGGTGACATGTGTGCAGATAGTCCGTTGACTTAAGGTCGTCATTTGTCTCGTGTGAGTTCCCACTGTTCTTTGATTACTACCTTACCACGGTTCAAAGGAGTCGTACAAACAGGTTTTAGTTGGGCACAGTCCCGAGCCACGTGGAGGCAGTGAGTGACTGTTAGGGATTCGTCTCTTCCGTTATAGGGAGTTGATATCCCATAGTGAAAGGTTAGTCATTACCATAAGTCCCTGGCCAGGGCTGATTGAGAATTACTGATAGACTGATCAGTAGATTCTCAGATGGTAATTGAGCCATACCGACACGACTTGTACGGTTATTAGGGGTCTGACGTTTACAACCTCCCTAGACCATACATGCGATACTCTTAAACGTACAGACCGGACTGCACGGATATTGTCACGGACAGGCTCAGTAGGAGTTCGGATGGGTTTCCTCATCGGCCTTCTTATCGACATCTACCTGGGGACCATTACGTACAACTAGTGCTGCTTGCGGTCTGTGGTTAAACCCACTACCAGCGTAGTAGTCGAGTCTTTAGAGTCCCACACAGAGTTTTCCCAACTCCAGGCGAAACGATATAGAGGTTGTACGGTTTTACGACAAGGGTTCGGACGAATACTTGTTTAAAACGCACGTACGACATTCGGACAGTTTTTACTAGACGGCTTTGGTTTAAGCCAGATTCTAGTATCAGGTTATTGGATTTATACAGTCTAAAGTTTTTCCGTGTTTTCACGGATGGGAGGGGCGTTCTCGTAATTTCTGGGAATCATCTAGAAGCATGGTGACTTGAGGGGTTTAGGTGGCATTGTCATTAAATGATATTGTGACTCATAATGTGTGATTCATTATGTCATTAATGCATTATTAAATGCTTAATGACTCACATAGTGAATCACTCATAATACATTTATGTAGCATGATGAATAATCTCTTTTTATTCATTTATTCATTATGCTTCATATATCAAGTGAGAAACAATTTCATATTCATTATTCTAGTTCACCTTCTCTCTCCTCAAGCTCACTCTTTCTTCAAGCTCTAATCCTACCACTCATGAGTCGAGAACAAGGATTAAAATAGACTAAATATTCCATAACCTAACTCTATATGATCTAAGTTCCTTTTATTAGCAACTAGAGAAACTTAGTTACCTCAAGTTTTGAGGTGAAGCTTGGATTAGGGTTCTCTGGTGGATCATCTATCACTTAGAGGAGGCCGAGGAGGACGAAGAGATCGTAAAGAAGAAGGACATGATTCATTAGGTATAATCTCTTTACATAGTATCTAAGAACTTCTATCGTAGTTGTTAATTATCGCTTAGCAAAGATCTTTGGTTAGTCGATGTATGCTTAAAGAACAAGATCGTTTTTCATATTTCCGCCTCCCCGCTACTCGTGGGGTGTTGCACATCAACTTACAATAGTATCAGAGCCTCACTAAACAATAATTAACTCACTTGCAAAGTCATAAGAATTTTGAACGCAAAACGAACCGGAAAATACATCGTATTCACATAGTTTCTGTCGATTTTAAATTGAGGTCCAAAAATTTTTCTGGGACCTCCAGAATAACCTACAGGGAAACCTAAGAACACTGGAGAAATTTGGGTGCATGAATTGGCCAACACACCGCGGAACTGCGGCCGATCCCACCGATCCGCCGGGGATCCGCGGCCGAGTTGAGCCCGATTCACCCCAAATCTCCCTAGTAACTTTTTTGTGAATATTTTGTCTTTTCTGGAATGTTTATTTTTTGCTCAGGTCTCAGGTTTACAGAGAAGTTTTGGAGCAGAATCTAATGGGTTTGATCGATCGAAATTATACGATGTTTGTTTGTTTGATTATATCTGTGAACTGTATTATGTGTTCATAAACCTCCCCTAACTGCTAGTATGTCGGTTGGCAGGGGGTTGCACATATCTGTAATGTTTTAACTGTTTGTGATTATGAACTGTATTGGATTGTTGTGATGATTAGCCTGGGTTTTATGATGGGTTATTGTATTAATTCATTCGATGTAATTGTAATAAGTTGTAATATTATTTTGCGGGGCACATCCAGGTTGCGGTTGTAGCCACCGTTGTATTATTTCTTTTTACTGTTTTTGCTCTTAGGATAGACCCAAGGTAGGGTGCACAAACTACCGGGTACTTCGAAGTGTTTAGTAGCCTACTCACGATGTTGAGGGAGACCTCTTCACTTCGGGTACTTGGAGGGTAGTTTGTCGTACCCGTAGGGGTCTGGGGTGGGGTAATGGCTATGCATCACAACTGTGTAATCTGTCTTTTCTTACAGGCTCAAAAGAAACGCGGATTGCTTGCATATCCAATAAAGTTTATCTGTGATCTGGAATGCCTATTATTGCGTCTGACGAATGTACAATATCTATATATGATAGTTATTTAGACGTCACTTATGTTTTACACACGCACTAGCCAAGCCCCCGCTCTGCCGTTAGTTAAGTAACCTAACGGGTGATGACAGGACCCCGTGGCGAATGCGGATGGCATAAGAGAACGTTGTATTTTCGTTGTTATCTGTAATGATAGGTTAAAGATGGGACGCATTATTTTTAATGCAAAGAATAATAAAACCGAAACTGAATCATTGGAACAATTTCAAAACCACTCGGTTTTCTTCAAAAAGAAAAATTTAAATGCGGAGCTTAAACCACTCCTTTTAAATAAAGGCTATCATGGTTCCTTCGATTAAATCAAGTTCACTACGTTAACGGTTTTTTGCTAAAAACCAGCCGTAACCCTCCGTCGTTTCAAACAGACAGCACATTGTATTCATGCTATGCTTGTTGGCCTACGTCAAGGCATAGTAAATGATAGCAGTGTGTTTGCTTATTTGTTGCATAGATAGATGCATTAGTATAGGACAGACGTACAGCCTTGTTGGCCTACGTCAAGGACATGTACGATGTACCTAAATTAATCAGGACAACGACGGATAGAACTTGACTTGCGTCTTATAATTTGTTGGCCTACGTCAAGGTCAAAAGAGCTTGGGGTAAAAACTCACATCGGGAGTTTCAAACATAAAGGAAACTTGCAGATTTAGCATACCTTCTGGAGTGTGGTGACTAGAGTGGCTTCCATCTAGTACATCATGCAATGATAGTTGGATCCCGATCCCATTGATGAGTAGGATTATTCTCGGGAAACTGTCTCACTTAACAATCAATGCTATAAACCAAGTAGGTGTCCAAAAAGGTGTTAGAGGGGCTACGCCTCCAGGGAAAAGAGATTATTTAATTAAGGAACTTCGCGAACTCGTTGGAAATCCTCCCTCGAAGTACCAACACCGGCCTGGCTGAAAGGTTAAGCAAGTATTGTGACGTGTGATTAAATCCTGACTAGTTCTGCTTTTAGGTTTTGAAGAAGGATTTGAGGGAACAGTGGAAGCCTTCCTGTTTAGATAAACTAATAACCAATCTAAACTTGCAAGAAGCATATGCTGAGTGTTTTCTTTTCTCTCTCTCTAGCAGCTACCATGACAGGACTAAAACTATTACTTCAAAAAAATATACTGACCGGGCAGAACTATAAAGATTGGCTAAGGAACGTCAACATTGCACTGACTTATGACAATGTAGCATATGTTACCACCGATGTTCCTCCCCTTATCCCAGGACCAGATTCCTCAGTTGTGGACAAGGAAGTTCGTAAAACCTGGGATCTAGACTGTGAGCGAGCTTAGTGTATCGTGCTGGCGTCCATGAACAATGAACTCCAGAAACAGCACGAGAGTATGGATATTATATCCATCTTTCTCCATGTCAAGGAATTATATGGAGAGCACTCCCGTATTGCGAGGTACGAGACCTCAAGGAAACTCCTCCAGATGAGGTTAGCTCCAGGATCGCCTGTAGGAGAGCACGTCCTCAAAATGATCAGCCTCATTGAGGAACTCGCAAACCTGGGATGCGTGCTAGAGAATGATTTGTATATCGACTTGATTTTGCAGTCCCTTCCCCACACCTTCTCTCAGTTCGTTCTTAGCTTCAACATGCATGAAATGGAAGCTGATCTTCCAAAGCTCCTCAACATGTTGAGGGTAGCAGAGACCTCCTTGAAAAAGGAGAAGACCCCCATTCTGTATGTTGGCCAATCATCCTCTTCTAAATCGAAAGCTATTGGGAAGAAGAAGATGAAAGCCACCAAACCGAAGGGTAGGGTCATGAAGGTGCAGGGAACGAACAAGGCAGGAAGGGTGAAAGCGGATATAAACGAATGCTTTTATTTTCATAAGCAAGGGCACTGGAAGAAGGACTGTATAGCCTTCAAAGCCAAAGACAAGAAGCAAGCTGTTGCTTCTGCTTCAGGTATGTTCGTAATCGAAAATTGTCTTTCAGTAAACTCTACATCATGGGTACTTGATACTGGTTCTGGTTCTCACATCTGTAATTCATTGCAGGATCTGAGAAATAGTAGAGTACTGGGGACATGTGATATGACTCTCCGGATGGGCAATGGAATGCATGTAGATGCTATTTCAATAGGGGAATATCACCTAGGGTTGACTAGTGGGCACATTTTGGTGTTGTACAGTTGTTTTTGTATTCCCAGTATGTTGTGTAATATTATATCAGTATCTTTGTTATCTAATGAAGGATATAATTTTGCGCTTGAAAGAAATGTCATGAACATTCTCCTAAATCAAGAACTGATTGGGTATAGCACACTGGAAAATGGCATATACATACTTAATCAACCTCGAATTTTCAATATTCAAAACACACTTAAAAGAAAGGCTCCAGATTCAAATCAAGCCTTCCTATGGCATTGTAGACTTGGTCATATAAACGAAACAAGGTTGACTAAGTTCCATAAAGATGGATATCTAGATCCGTTTGAATATTCATCATATGCAACTTGTCAATCATGTATCAAAGGAAAAATGACCAAATCTCCGTTCACCGGACACGGAGCAAGAGCCATAGAACTCTTGGGACTTGTACACAGTGATGTATGTGATCCAATGTCTACACATGCGAGAAGCGGTCACTCCTACTTCATCACTATTACTGATGACTTCTCTAGGTATGGACATGTGTTCTTATTGAAACATAAATCCGAGGCATTTGAGAAGTTTAAGGAGTATAAAAATGAAGTAGAGAAACAAACTGGTAAAAGCATCAAGACACTTCGATCTGATCGAGGTGGAGAATACTTAAGTACCAGTTTCCTTGAATGCTTAAAAGAGAATGGAATTCTCTCTCAGCTTACTCCGCCTTATACACCTCAGCATAATGGTATATCAGAAAGGAGGAATCGCACGCTATTAGATATGGTGCGTTCAATGATGAGTAGTGCTGAGTTGCCACTTTCCTTCTGGGGATTTGCTCTAGAATCAGCAGCATACTTATTGAATAGAGTTCCAACTAAGTCTATGCCTACCACTCCATATGAAATGTGGAGCGGGAAGAGACCATATCTCAAGTATATCAAGATATGGGGGTGTCCGGCATATGTTAAAAAGCATAGTCCGGACAAGCTCGAGGCAGGATCGGTTTTGTGCAAGTTTGTAAGATACCCCAAACATTCAAGGGGGTACATGGTCTACCACACTGAAGAACAAAAGGTGTTTGTCGCTCGCCACATTATCTTCTTAGAAAGCAAATTTCTTGCAAAATAAATTAGTGGGAGCGCGGTAGAGCTGGAAGAAATTCCAGAACCTCAAACTGCTACCGAGGACTTAGTAGAACCTCAGATTTCAATAGAACATGACGAACCAACGCCACTCCAGAGATCTAGTAGGCTTTCTCATCCTCCTGTGAGATACTATGGTTTTCTTCTAGATGGGGATCGAGAGGATTGCATCATCGATGATTATGAGCCTACTAGTTTTCAGCAAGCTATCACGAGTATTGACTCGGTGAAGTGGCTGGATGCTATGAGATCCGAAATGGAATCCATGTACACCAATAAAGTAAGGACTTTAGAAGTTGCTCCTCCTGGGGTTAAACCAGTTGGATGCAAATGGATCTTCAAAAAGAAGATTGGTGCACTTGGACAAGTGGAAACCTACAAAGCTAGACTCGTTGCAAAAGGTTTTCGTCAAAGACCAGGATTGGACTATGATGAAACCTTTTCACCTGTAGCTATGCTTAAATCCATTCGGATCCTGCCTGCCATTGCTGCCTTCCATGACTATGAAATCTGGCAAATGGATGTAAAAACAGCTTTTCTAAATGGACATTTAGAAGAGAGTGTTTACATAGATCAACCGGAAGGTTTCTTAGACAGTGGGAGCAGCGGAAGAGTGTGCAGGTTGCTTAAATCCATCTATGGATTAAAACAAGCATCGCGAAGTTGGAACATCTGCTTTGATAAGACAGTCAAAGAATTTGACTTTATCAAAAATGTAGATGAACCATGTATTTATAGGAAGATTGTAGAAGGAGCAGTAGTCTTCCTCGTTTTGTACGTCGACGACATACTACTGATAGGGAATGATGTCCCTATGCTACAATCAGTAAAGATCTTCTTATCACAGAAATTCTCCATGAAAGACTTGGGTGATGCAACCTACATTTTGGGCATTAAGATCTATCGTAATAGATCTAATAGAATGTTAGCACTTTCACAATCCAAGTATATTGACACTGTACTAAAGAGAATTAGTATGGAAGATTCCAAGTGCGGTAATATGCCCGCTTGTCACGGGATCACCCTCTCAAAAGAGATATCTCCAAAGACCGATGAAGAGAGGACTCGCATGGGCATTATACCCTACGCTTCGGCAGTAGGATCTATAATGTATGCGATGTTATGTACAAGACCAGATGTAGCTTACGCACTTGGTGTGGTAAGCAAGTATCAGTCTGACCCGGGTGAGAAGCATTGGATAGCGGTAAAGAACATTCTCAAGTACCTGAGAAGGACTAAGGAGATGTTCTTAATTTACGGTAATGGGGACCTCCAGGTTGAGGCTTTTACCGACTCAGGATTCCAAAGTGACAAAGATGATTCTAAATCCATTTTGGGTTTTGTGTTTACCCTCAATGGAGGGGCGGTATGTTCGAGGAGTTCCAAACATCATACCGTCGCAGACTCAACTATGAAGGCTGAGTATATAGCTGCTAGTGAAGCCGCAAAAGAGGTTGTCTGGATGAGGAAGTTCATCTCTGAACTTCAGGTGGTTCCGTCCATTGCCAATCCAATACCTTTGTATTATGATAACAATGGGGCTGTAGCATTAGCGAAGGAACCAAGGTCCCATCAGAAATCGAGGCATATCTTAAGGCGGTTTCACCTGATCAGGGAGATCGTGGATCGTCGGGAGATCGAGGTACGGAGAGTGGACACAAAAGACAACACGGCAGATCCATTCACCAAGGCCATCCCTCAAGTTCAGTTCGAGAGGCTGTTTGAGATGTTGGGCATGCGGTACGCAAACAACTGGATCTAGTGCAGACAGTGGGTACTCATTGCGCCAATTATAAGCCTTAGTGCAAGTGGGAGATTGTTGGATATATATGCCATAGAGGCCTTCATTGAATAGGAGACTGGGGATATGTATGTATATGCCAGTCTTGCTTAATATGATAGTACGCTATTTGGTTTGTCTTTATCTTAACATATGATATATTTGCGTAGTATTCATATATATACACATGTTGATAAAGCCCATAGGGTGTTTGCCTGACTACCGGCGTTGTGATGACAGTCATACTTGTGGGAGCTGGATAGTCAATAGGCACATCCTTAGATGTCCCTGGTCGCAGCAGTATCGAGACTGGGCATCGATACTCCGGAGTAGACAAGAGTATACATATCTAGACCCTGAGGAGGGGCAATGGATTGGTCCCACAGCCATTGGTGGAGTGCCCCTAAGATTGTATACAGATGCTCACTGGGTGTGAGTACACCGGACAGGACTCGCCGAGAACTGACTGGAAGGTATTTATACCTAACGTCAGATAGCAGTTCTCAGGTGACATGTGTGCAGATTGTCCGTTGACTTAAGGTCGTCATTTGTCTCGTGTGAGTTCCCACTGTGCTTTGATTACTACCCTACCACGGTTCAAAGGAGTCGTGCAAACAGGTTTTAGTTGGGCACAGTCCCGAGCCACGTGGAGGCAGTGAGTGACTGTTAGGGATTCGTCTCTCCCGGTATAGGGAGTTGATATCGCATAGTGATCGGTTGGCATTACCATAAGTCCCTGGCCAGGGCTGATTGAGAATTACTGATAGACTGATCAGTAGATTCTCGGATGGTAATTGAGCCATGCCGACACGACTTGTACGGTTATTAGGGGTCTGACGTTTACCACCTCCCTAGACCATACATGCGATACTCTTAGACGAACAGACCGGACTGCACGGATATTGTCACGGACAGGCTCAGTAGGAGTTCGGATGGGTTTCCTCATCGGCCTTCTAATCGACATCTACCTGGGGACCATTACGTACAGCTAGTGCCGCTTGCGGTCTATGGTTAAACCCATTGCAAGCGTAGTAGTCGAGTCTTTAGAGTCCCACACAAAGTTTTCCCAACTCCAGGCGAAACGATATAGAGGTCGTACGGTTTTACGACAAGGGTTCGGACGAATACATGTTTAAAACGCACGTACGACATTCGGAGAGTTTTTACTAGACGGCTTTGGTTTAAGCCAGATTCTAGTATCAGGTTATTGGATTTATACAGTCTAAAGTTTTTCCGTGTTTTCACGGATGGGAGGGGCGTTCTCGTAATTTCCGGGAAGCTTCTAGAAGCATGGTGACTTGAGGGTTTTAGGTGGCATTGTCATTAAATGATATTGTGACTCATAATATGTGATTCATTATGTCATTAATGCATTATTAAATGCTTAATGACTCACATAGTGAATCACTCATAATACATTTATGTAGCATGATGAATAATCTCTTTTTATTCATTTATTGATTTATTCATTATGCTTTATATATCAAGTGAGAAACAATTTCATATTCATTATTCTAGTTCACCTTCTCTCTCCTCAAGCCCATTATCTCTTCAAGCTCTAATCCTACCACCCATGAGTTGAGAACAAGGATTAGAATAGACTAAACATTCCATAACCTAACTCTATATGATCTAAGTTCTTTTGATTAGCAACTAGAGAAACTTAGTTACCTCAAGTTTTGAGGTGAAGCTTGGATTAGGGTTCTCGGGTGGATCATCTATCACTTTGAGGAGGTCGTGGAGGACGAAGAGATCGTAAAGAAGAAGGACACGATTCATTAGGTATAATCTCTTTACAAATTAGCTAAGAACTTCTATGGTAGTTGTTAATTATCGTTTAGCAAAGATCTTCGGTTAGTCGATGTATGCTTAAAGAACAAGATCGTTTTTCATATTTCCGCCTCCCCGCTACTCGTGGGGTATTGCACATCGACTTACATACGTAACGTCTAGCCAGGAATCTGTCGAAAAGAAGGCCGACGAGCAAGCTCATCCGGACCCCTACTGAGCCTATCCGTGACAATCTCCGTACAGTCCGGTCTCTTCGTCTAAATATATCGCATGTAAGTCCACGTTACCTCTCCCGGTTATTTCGGGCTTGCGGAAATGATGAAAAACGATTATTCGGGTCATGGTAACATGGACTATAAAACACGGA
Organism: Agapanthus africanus; assembly: GCA_030015575.1. Taxonomy (NCBI): domain Eukaryota; kingdom Viridiplantae; phylum Streptophyta; class Magnoliopsida; order Asparagales; family Amaryllidaceae; genus Agapanthus; species Agapanthus africanus. The sequence goes on along the minus strand of JASDDO010000022.1, from coordinate 297,766,667 downwards.
TCTTTGCTAAACTACACACTAGCAACTAACTAGAGCTTTTCCTACTCGGTTAGGGGTTATACCTCAACTTGAACTCCTTCTCTTGGGCTCTTTGTAGTGGTCGGATGGTTCGTTCCTCGTCGACTTCTCTTGCCGAAGATGGATCCACCTGAGGGTCTCTACCTTGAACTTATTTCTCGAACTTGAGAAAACTAAAGTGTCCGGCTTGCGAGACCATAGGATGAGTAGAGAGTGGCTTTGGTGTTTTATTTCCAAGGAAATGTTTCTCAACACATGAGATGAATTTTCCTTGAGCTAGAGGAAGAGGGAGAGCAAAATGGAGCAGAAAGAATCAATATCATAGAATGAGAATGGTTTTTACAACCATAACAATATATGTGAATTATCTAATTAATAATATTAATCCAAAATGAAAAAGGTGATGGTTGGTTTGATAAGACCATTATCATTTCACATTAAATGTTTTTGCAAAGATCAAAGAGCGTCTTTGGAAAGAAATGATGATGGTCAATGTTTCAACCTTGGTCAACAAGTCAACCTTGGTCAACAAGTCAACAAACCCTAACCATAACCTAATTTCATTTAAAAAACATTATCAATTGATATTTTACATATTCATTAGGGTTTGGTAAACGACAACCGTCAATTGTGCATACACACCCGTACCAATACCTTAATGAGAATCCTCTTCCTCTGCCTCAGTCAACTGTGCATACACACCCGCATTCGTGTTCCGAGGAGCACGAATACTACGAGATAAAACAATCCCCAAAGCATATACTAGGATCTGGATCAAACCAGAGCCCGCTAGTAATAACTGTCCGGACACCAAACGTGCACAAGTGCGCGGATGTGAGCGAACCCTGTCGCAAAACCATGCGACCTCTACTCTGTTTTGCCCACGGGCGAATAACCCTCTGTGTGGGACTCTAAAGACCCGACACTACGCTGGCAGTGGGTTTAACCACAGACAGCAAGCGGCACTAGCTGTATGTAACGGTCCCCGGGTAGATGCCGATAAGAAGACGGACGAGGTGAAACCCATCTGAACTCCTACTGAGCCTGAATGTGAAAATCTTCGTACAGTCCGGTATGTTCGTCTGATAATATCGCATGGCTGGCCTGGCGGGCGGTAAACGCCAGTCCCCTAATAGCGGTACAAGTCGTGTCGGAGTGTAGCCCAGAACACCCTGAGATAACACTGGAAACCTACAAGTATATCTCGCTTTCCCTGGCCAGGGACTTTGTGTAATGGCTCTCCTAGACACAGCGCGATATCAACCACCAATACCGGGAGAGACGAATCCTGTCTAACCGTCACTGCCTCCAAGTGCTTCGGGACTGCACCTAAAAACTACCTGTTTGCACGACTCCTTTGAGCCGTGGTAGGGTAGTAATCAAAGTACAGTAGGAACACACTCGAGGCGAAGTGACAGTGTCAAGTCAACGGACTAAGCTGTACTCATATCACCTGGGAACTGATAACTGACGATAGGTATAGTACCAACCAACAGTTCCCGACGAGTCTTGTCCAGTGTACTCGTAACCTAACGAGCACCCACATACTATCCCAAGTACGACGTACTGACTGCTGTGGGACAGGCCATCTCCCAAGCTGGGATGAGAAGCGCATACGCTAGTCTACTCCGGAGTATCGATGCCCTGTCTTGATAGTCCTATGACTAGGGACCTGCATAAGGATGTGCTTGTAGATTACCCAGCCCCCACGAGTGTGACTGCCATCCTAATGCTGGTAATCAAGCAAAGATCCTAAGGGCTCTACTAATGTGTAAAGGCGATATGCTATAATAAACACATGCATACATTAAAGTAGAAAAAAACCAAGTAGCATACTACTATATTGAGCAAGATTGTCAATACAAGGTGAATATCTCAAGCTTCCATCAAGTAATATACATACTAGTATGATACGGTAATGGCCTCTAGGGCATATACACTAACAATCTCCAACTTGCACTAAGGCCATGTACTGGCGTATCGAAGACCTATCATCTCGATCAGCCGCTCGAACTGAGTCTAGGGTAAGGCCTTTGTGAGTGGATCAGCAGTGTTATCTTCCGTAGCAACTCTCCGAACCTCGATCTCCTGGCGACCCACGATCTCCCTCATCAGGTGATACCGCCTCAAGATGTGCCTGGACTTCTGATAGGACCTGGGTTCCTTCGCTAAAGCTATAGCCTCGTTGTTGTCGCAATACAGAGGTATTGGATCAACAATGGATGGAAGCACCTGAAGTTCTATCAAGAACTTCCTCATCCAGACGGCTTCTTTTGCGGCATCAGATGCAGCGATATATTCCGCTTCCATCGTTGAGTCGGCAACGATTTCCTGTTTGGAACTCTTCCAACACACCGCCCCTCCATTGAGGGTAAAGACATAACCCGGCATGGACTTGGAATCATCCTTGTCACTCTGGAATCTGGAGTCAGCAAAGGCCTCAATCTGGAGTTCTTTTCCTCCATACACCAAGAACATCTCGTTAGTCCTTCTCAGGTACTTGAGAATATTCTTTACCGCTATCCAGTGCTTCTCCCCAGGGTTTGACTGATACCGGCTTACCACACTCAGTGCATAAGCAACATATGGTCTGGTACACAACATCGCATACATTATAGAGCCCACCGCAGAAGCGTAGGGTATAATAGACATGCGATCCCTTTCCAAATCAGTCTTGGGAGACATCTCTTTGGAGATGGTGATCCCGTGACAAGCCGGTAGATTACCGCGCTTGGAATCTTCCATACTGAATCTTCTCAGTATAGTGTCTGTAAGTCCACGTTGCCCATCCCGGTGCTTGCGGGGAGGCGGAAACGTTATGAAAAATCTGATTTTTACAACACTAGGCAACATGGACTAACCAAAGGAGGGATCTTTGCAAAACAAAAACTAACTACAAAGCTAAAAAGTTTAGCTACTCGGAAAAAGGGTTATACCTAAGTCTTGAAGTCCTTCTCTTCTTGCTCCTTGGAGTGAAAGAACGGGTTCTCATCGTCGCCTTCTCTTGCCGAAGAAAGATCCACCCGAGGGCCTCTACCTTTGGCTCCAACCTTAAACTAGAAGTAACTAAGGTGCTTGGTGTGCTAGACCTAGGACCTTAGAAAGAGTAGAGAGCGTTTTTGAAAGGATTATCTAAAGCTCAAATGGTTCTCAATTTATGAGAGGGGAGAGCTAGAGAGAGAGGAAGAAGAGGAGAGAGAATGAAAATGAACAAGTGAGAAGAATAATGCAACCCTTCTAACATATATTTGATTTATGAAAAAATAGATAATTAGCTAAGATAATTGTCATGGTTAATCAAGAAATGACCATTATCATTTCACATTAAATGCTTTTGCAAGGATCAAAGAGCATCTTTCATATAGAATGATGATGGTCAACTTGTCAACCTAGGTCAACAAGTCAAGTATAGTCAAATGGTCAACAACCCTAACCATGCACAATTATAATTAACTAATTATTAATAAATCATAATTCACACATAAACATTAGGGTTAAGAAAATGACAATGGTCATCAACCCTAATGAAAGTCCTCTGGCTCTGTCTCAGTCAACTGTGCATACACACCCGTATCCGTGTTCCGAAGAACACGAATACAATGAGATAAAACCAATCCAAAATCATATACTAGGATCCGGCTTAAACCAAAGCCCGCTAGTATAAGCTGTCCGGACACCAAACGTGCACAAGTACGCGGATGTGAACGAACCATGTCGCAAAACCATGCGACCTCTACTCATTTTGCCTAAAGGCGAATAACCCTCTGTGTGGGACTCTAAAGACCCGACACTACGCTGGCAGTGTATTTAACCATAGACCGCAAGCGGCACTAGCTGTACGTAATGGTCCCCAGGTAGATGCCGATAAGAAGACTGACGAGGTAAACCCCATCTGAACTCCTACTGAGCCTGAATGTGACAGTCTTCGTACAGTCCGGTTTGTTCGTCTAAGAACATCGCATGGCGGGCCTAGGGGGCGGTAAACGTCAGTCCCCTACTAGCGGTACAAGTCGTGCCGGAGTGTAGCCCAGAACACCAGAGATAACACTGGAAACCTACCAGTCTATCTCGCTTGCCCTGGACAGGGACTTTGTGTAATGGCTCTCCTAGACACAGCGCGATATCAACCCCCAATATCGGGAGAGACGAATCCTGTCTAACCGTCACTGCCTCCAAGTGCTTCGGGACTGCACCCAAAAACTACCTGTTTGCACGACTCCTTTGAGCCATGGTAGGGTAGTAATCAAAGTACAGTAGGAACACACTCGAGGCGAAGTGACAGTGTCAAGTCAACGGACTAAGCTGTACTCATGTCACCTGAGAACTGATAACTGACGATAGGTATAATACCAACCAACAATTCCCGACGAGTCCTGTCCAGTGTACTCGTAACCTAACGAGCACCCGCATACTATCTCAAGTACGACGTACTGACGGCTGTAGGACAGACCGTCTCCCAAGCTGGGATAAGAAGCGCATACGCTAGTCTACTCCGGAGTATCGATGCCCTGTCTCGATAGTCCTGCAACTAGGGACCTGCATAAGGATGTGCTTGTAGATTACCCATCCCCCACGAATGTGACTGCCATCACAACGCTGGTAATCAAGAAAAGATCCTAAGGGCTCCACTAATGTGTAAAGGCGATATGCTGAAAGAAACACATGCACACATTAAAGCAGAAACAAACCAAGTAGCATACTACCATTTTGAGAAAGAATGTCAATACAAGGTGAATATCCCAAGCTTCTATCAAGTAATATACAATCTAGTATGATACAGTAATGGCCTCTAGGGCATATACACTAACAGTATCGATGTACCTAGACTGTGAAAGTCCTAATATCCTCTTGGATCTGTCACGATAGATCCGGATCCCCAGAATATAAGAGGCATCACCCAGGTCTTTCATGGAGAACCTGTGTGACAAGAACCCTTTGACAAATTGTAGCATAGGAATGTCATTTTCTATCAAGAGAATGTCATCCACGTATAAAACGAGGAATACGACAGTTCGTGCTACAAATCTACTATAGATGCATGGTTCATCTGGATTTTTGATAAAGCCAAAATCTTTGACCGTCTCATCAAAACAGATGTTCCAACTCCGCGATGCCTGCTTTAGTCCATAGATGGACTTAAGCAACTTGCACACCTTTCCGCTGCTCCCACTCTGAATGAAACCCTCTGGCTGGTCCATATAGACACACTCCTCTAAATTTCCATTCAGAAAAGTGGTCTTTATGTCCATTTGCCAAATCTCATAATCATGGAAGGCAGCAATGGCAAGAAGGATCCGAATGGATTTCAGCATAGCCACTGGAGAAAAGGTTTCGTCATAGTCCAAACCAGGTCTTTGTCGAAAACCCTTTGCAACAAGTCTATCTTTATAGGTCTCAACCTGTCCATCTACACCAATCTTCCTTTTGAAGATCCACTTGCATCCTACGGGTTTTACCCCATCTGGAGCAACGTGCAACGTCCATACTTTGTTGGTGTACATGGACTCCATTTCGGTCCGCATTGCATCCAACCATTTTACCGAGTCAACGCTCTGAATGGCCTGTTGGAAGCTAGTCGGCTCATCACTATCAATGATGCAATCCTCTCTATCCCCGTCTATGAGAAAACCGTAGTATCTCTCGGGCGGATGAGACTGCCTACCACTCCTGCGGAGCGGCACAGGAATGTCCTGATCTTTCGAACCCTCTGGTTCTACTAAGCTTTCAGTAATAGCTCGTGGTTCTGGAATTTCTTCCGGTTCTATTGCGCTCCCACTTATCTGATTTTCCAAAAACTCAGTTTCCAAGAAGTGGGCATGACGAGAAACAGAAACCTTTTGTTCCTCTTCGCAATAGAAGAAATATCCCTTGGAGTTCTTTGGATATCCCACAAACTTGCACTGTACTGAGCGTGCCTCGATTTTGTCTGCATGCTGCTTTTTGACAAAAGCTGGACATCCCCATGTCTTAATGTGCTTAAGATAGGGTTTCTTCCCATACCACATCTGATATGGTGTGGTACGCAGAGTCTTGGTTGGAACTCAGTTCAAAAGGTATGCAGCTGATTCTAGTGCATATCCCCAGAATGATCGCGGTAACTCAGCGTTACTCATCATGGAACGTACCATATCCAATAGGGTCCGATTCCGTCTCTCCGATACACCGTTATGTTGCGGAGTGTATGGAGGAGTAAGCTGAGAGAGAATTCCATTCTCTTTTAAGTAATCCAGGAACTCGGCACTTAAGTATTCACCACCTCGATCAGATCTCAGTGTCTTGATACTTTTGCCTGTTTGTTTTTCTACTTCATTCTTATATTCCTGGAATTTTCCAAAGGCTTCGGATTTATGTTTCATTATGAAGACATATCCGTACCTTGAAAAGTCATCCGTAAAAGTAATGAATTAAGAATAACCGCTTCGCGCATGTGTAGACATTGGACCACACACGTCGCTTTGTACGAGTCCCAACAGCTCGCTCGCTCTTACTCCGTGTCCAGTGAACGGAGTCTTTGTCATCTTTCCTTTGAGACAGGATTGACAAGTTTCATATGATTGATATTCGAACGGATCCAAATATCCTTCTGTATGTAACTTCGTCAACCTTCTCTCATTGATGTGACCCGGTCTACAATGCCATAAGAAAGCCTGATTTGTTTCCGGAGACTTTCTTTTGCGTGTATTCTGGACATTGAAAATCTTTGGTTGGTTTAATACGTATATTCCATTGTTTAATGTACCAGACCCAATCAGAACTTGATTAAGGTGAATGTTTACAACATTTCTTACAAATGCAAATTCATAACCTTCTTTAGATATTAAAGATATAGAAATGATATTACAAGTTGCATTGGGTACAAAATAACAATTACGCAAAACCAAAACGTGTCCATCTGACAACCCTAGGTGATAGTCCCCTACGGACTCAGCATCCATGCCAGCTCCGTTTGCAACTCTGAGGGTCATATCACCTGCCTTCAAAACCCTACGGTTTCTCAACGCCTGCAAAGAATTACAGATATGAGATCCTGATCCGGTATCCAATACCCAGGAAGTATAGTTTATTGATAGACAGTATTCAATAACATTCACACCAGAAGCTGAAGCCGCAACTTGCTTCAGATCCTGTGTTCTGGCCTTCCAAGCCCTGCAATCTTTCTTCCAGTGTCCACTCTTGTGACAGTAAAAGCATTCTTCCTTTCCCACAAGCTTTCCTGCTACCATTGTTGCTTTTGCCTTTCCCTTTGTATCCACTTTACTAACACCGCCCCTTGGTTTGGTGGGGGTTTTCTTCTTCTTTCCCTTGGCTTTCGCCTTGGACCTAGAAGAGGAAGATCCTCCTACAAACAAAGTGGATGTTTCCGTACCTTTCTGTAGGGTGCCCTCTGCACTCCTCAGCATGTTGAGGAGTTCTGAAAGTTCAACTTCTTTTTCTTGCAAGTTGAAGTTCAGGATAAACTGGGCGTAAGTGGAAGGAAGGGACTGGAGAATCAAGTCCCTATAGAGCTCATTCTCCAACGTGGTCCCAAGGTCCACGAGCTCCCCAATGAAGCCAATCATCTTAAGCACGTGTTCCGCTACCGATGATCTGACGGCCAATCTCGCTGAAAACAACTTTTTCGAGACTTCGTATCTGGCGATACGGGATTGCTCTCCATACAGTTCTTTTGTATGAAGAAATATGGATTCCAGGTCTATATTCTCGTGCCTCCTCTGATGTTCATTGTCCATAGAGGCATGCACGAGGCACTTGGCCTTCGCGCAATCGATTTCCCAGGTCTTACGGATTTCCTTATCCGCGACGCTGGTTTTGGGACCTGGGACAGAGGGAGCTTTGGTGGTGAGGAGATACCCCAACTTGTCATAAGTGATTGCCATTTTGACATTCCTGAGCCAATCTTTGTAGTTTGGCCCTGTCAGTATGTTTTTATCTAGTAGTAACTTAAGTCCAGTCATGATAATTGATCGCTGCAATTAGGAGAGAGAGAAGAAACACTTTAGCATGATGCTCTTGCAAGTTTAGAGTGGTTTTTAATTTGTCTAAACAGGATGGCTCCCACTGTCTCTCGAATCCCTCCTCAAACCAAAAAGGAAGAATTAGTCAGGATCAATCTCACCGTACAATACTTGCTTAACCGTTCAGCCAGGCTAGTGTCGGTACTTCGAGGGAGGTTTTCCAACGCTTTCGCGAAGTTCCTTAATTAAATAACCTCTTTTCCGTGGGGGCGTAGCCCCGCTAACACCTTTCTAGACACCTACTAGGTTTATAGCATTGATCGTTAAGTGAGAAATTTCCCGAGGAGTAGCATATACTCACAGTAGGATCGGGATCCAAATATCATTGCGTGACAAAACTGAAGGAATCCTACCAGAATCATCACACTCCAAATGGTATGCAGCGCTAGCAAGTTTCAGTTCTTTTGAAACTCCCGATGTGGATTTTTGCCCCATGCTCTTATGACCTTGACTTTGGCCAACAAATCATAAGTCACATGTCAAGTTCTACCCGTCATTCTCCAGGTTAATTTGAACCCACCCGCACCTACCCTTGACTTTGGCCAACAAGGCAGTACGACTGTCCCAAACCAACACATCTATCTATGCTGCACAAGAATACCCAATAGCTACCAATCACTATGCCTTGACTTTGGCCAACAAACATAGCTTGAATACTATTGACCATCCATATGAAACGACGAAGGGCTACGAATGGTTTTGGCGAAACCGTGAACGTAGTGAACTTGATATAATCGATGGAACGAGATAGCTTTTAAAAGGAGTGGTTTAAGCTCTGCGTTTAAAAGTTATTTTGAAAAGAAACCGAGTGGTTTTTGAAAGTGTTCCAACGACTTTTACTTTGGTTTATTTTTCTTGCATTAATTTTAATGCGTCCCATCAATTAATCCTACCATTGTAGAAAACAACGAAAATATGACGTAAGCTTATGCCATCCGCATTCGCCACGGGGTCCCGTCATCACCCGTTAGGTTACTTAACTAACGACAGAGCGGGGGCTGGACTAGTGCGGATGCAAAACATAAGCAACGCCTAAATAGATATCTACATATAGATATATACATTCGTCAGATGCAATGATAGCCATTCCGGATCACAGATGAACACATTGGATATATTAGGAATCTGCAATCCGTACGAGCTTGTAACGAAGAGCGGATTACACGGTCGCGATGAATAGCCAAAACCCCACCCTAGACCCCTACGGGTGCGGCAAACTACCCGCCAAGTACCCAAAGCGAAGCAACCTCCCTCAACGATGTGAGTAGGCCACTCGGCACTTCGAGATACCCGGTAGTTTGTGCACCCCACCTTGGGTCTATCCTAGGAGAAAAAACAGTAAAAAGAAATTATACAATGACGGCTACAACCCCATCCCGGTTGTGCGGCCATATAAATAATATTACATCAATTTACATATTACATGAATTGAAAGGTAAAGAAAACTCTCATCTCACAACCCCCCGGCTATTTATCCGCGACAATCCAACGAATTCATATACACAAATCATCAACATTACAGATCACAGATATGTATAACCCCCTCTAATCGACGTATAACGATTAGCAGACGTTCAATACATATATAACATTATAGATACAACCCATTAGCCAAAGTCTACAGAAAATCGACCAAAATACGGATTTGTAACCACCCCAAAAACAAACTTGTTCTATGGAAAATCTGGGCAGAAACAAACCATCTCAAAAATCACAAAACACTAACAGGAGAAAACTGCAAGAGAAACGATCCACGGCCGAGTCAACTCGGCCGCAGATCCGCGGCGGGAGCAAGCTCCCGCCGCGGATCCGCAGTGAGTTGATCGACTCACTGGATCGTTTTTCTTGCCTGTTCTTTAAAAAGCCTGAGCCGGTTTTTAATACATGATTTATTATTTTTTGAGCAGAAATAAAAATCGGCAGAAACTTGATATTTTTCACGTGTTTTGCGGTTTTTCGTCCGATCGAAATTCTAGATACTTTGCTAACATGATAGGGTGTGTTTAGCTAGGCTCTGATACCACTGTAAGTCCACGTTACCTCTCCCGGTTCTATCGGGCTTGCGGAAATGATGAAAAACGATTTTTCGGGTCATGGTAACATGGACTATAAAACACGGATCTTTGCTAAACTACACACTAGCAACTAACAAGAGCTTTTCCTACTCGGTTAGGGGTTATACCTCAACTTGAACTCCTTCTCTTGGGCTCTTTGTGGTGGTCGGATGGTTCGTTCCTCATCGCCTTCTCTTGCCGAAGATGGATCCACCTGAGGGTCTCTACCTTGAGCTTCTTTCTCGAACTTTAGAAAACTAAAGTGTCCGGCTTGCTAGACCTTCAACCATAGGATGAGTAGAGAGTGGCTTTGGTGTTTTATTTCGAAGGAAATATTTCTCAACACATGAGATGAATTTTCCTTGAGCTAGAGGAAGAGGGAGAGCAAAATGGAGGAGAAAGAATCAATATCTCAAAATGAGAATGGTTTTTAAAACCATAACAATATATGTGAATTATCTAATTAATAATATTAATCCAAAATGAAAAAGGTGACGGTTGGTTTGATAAGACCATTATCATTTCACATTAAATGTTTTTGCAAAGATCAAAGAGCATCTTTGGAAAGAAATGATGATGGTCAATGTTTCAACCTTGGTCAACAAGTCAACAAACCCTAACCATAACCTAATTCCATTTAAATAACATTTTCAATTGATATTTCACATATTCATTAGGGTTTGGTAAACGACAACCGTCAACTGTGCATACACACACGTACCAAAACCCTAATGAGAATCATCTTCCTCTACCTCAGTCAACTGTGCATACACACCCGCATTCGTGTTCCGAGGAGCACGAATACTATGAGATAAAACTATCCCCAAAGCATATACTAGGATCTAGCTCAAACCAATGCCCGATAGTAATAACTGTCCGGACACCAAATGTGCACAAGTGCGCGGATGTGAACGAACCCTGTCGCAAAACCATGCGACCTCTACTCTGTTTTGCCCAAAGGAGAATAACCTTCTGTGTGGGACTCTAAAGACCCGACACTACGCTGGCATTGGGTTTAACCACAGACCGCAAGCGGCACTAGCTGTACGTAACGGTCCCCAGGAAGATGCCGATAAGAAGACGGACGAGGTGAAACCCATCTGAGATCCTACAGAGCCTGAATGTGACAATCTCCGTACATTATAGTCTGTTCGTCTGATAATATCGCATGGCGGACCTAGGTGGCGGTAAACGTCAGTCCCCTAATAGCGGTACAAGTCGTGTCGGAGTGTAGCCCAGAACACCCTGAGATAACACTGGAAACCTACCAGTATATCTCGCTTGCGCTGGCCAGAGACTTTGTGTAATGGCTCTCCTAGACACAGCGCGATATCAAACCCCAATACTGGGAGAGACGAATCCTGTCTAACCATCACTGCCTCCAAGTGCTTCGGGACTGCACCCAAAAACTACCTGTTTGCACGACTCCTTTGAGCCGTGGTAGGGTAGTAATCAAAGTACAGTGGGAACACACTCGAGGCGAAGTGACAGTGTCAAGTCAATGGACTAAGCTGTACTCATGTCACCTGGGAACTGATAACTGACGATAGGTATAGTACCAACCAACAGTTCCCGACGAGTCCTGTCCAGTGTACTCGTAACCTAACGAGTACCCGCATACTATCCCAAGTACGACGTACTGACGGCTGTGGGACAGGCCGTCTCCCAAGCTGGGATGAGAAGCGCATACACTAGTCTACTCCGGAGTATCGATTCCCTATCTCGATAGTCCTACGACTAGGGACCTGCATAAGGATGTGCTTGTAGATTACCCAGCCCCCACGAGTGTGACTGCCATCACAACGCTGGTAATTAAGTAAAGATCCTAAAGGCTCCACTAATGTGTAAAGGCGATATGCTATAATAAACACATGCACACATTAAAGTAGAAACAAACCAAGTAGAATACTACTATATTGAGCAAGATTGTCAATACAAGGTGAATATCCCAAGCTTCCATCAAGTAATATACATACTAGTATGATACAGTAATGGCCTCTAGGGCATATACACTAACATCGCATACTGGGTCTAGGGGGTGGTAAACGTCAAACCCCTACTAACCTAATAAGTCGTTTCGATTTGGATCGGGACCAATCCGAGAAACTACTGATCTAACCATCAGTAAATCTCAACTGCCTTGGCCTAGGTCTTATGGTTCTAGCCAACCAGACACAGTGCAATATCAACTCCCAATACCGGGAGAGACGAATCCATGACAATCACTCATTGCCTCCATATGGCTCAGGACTGTACCCAACCAAAACATATTTGCGTGACTCAGTGAGCCGTGGTAGGGTAGTGATCAAAGAACAGTGGGAACTCACACGAGACAAATAATGATCTCAGGTCTAAACACTAATCTATACTCATGTCACCCGAGAACCACTATCTGACGATAGGTATAATACCATCTAGAGGTTCTCGGCGAGTCCGTCCAGTGTACTCATGCCCAGTAAGAACCTGTTAGTGTATATGCCCTAGAGGCCATTACTGTATCATACTAGTTTGTATATTACTTAATGGAAGCTTGGTATATTCACCTTGTATAAACAATCTTGCTCAATATAGTAGTATGCTACTTGGTTTGTTTCTACTTCAATGTGTACTTGTGTTTATTTTAGTATATCACTTATACGCATTAGTGGAGCCCTTAGGATCCTTGCTTGATTACCAGCGTTGTGATGGCAGTCACACTAGTGGGGGCTGGGTAATCTATAAGCACATCCTTATACAGGTCCCTAGTTGCAGGTCTATCGAGACAGGGCATCGATACTCTGGAGTAGACTAGCTTATGCGCTTCTCATCCTAGTGTGGGAGATGGTTTGTCCCACAGCCATCAGTATGTCGTACTGGAGATAGTATACGGGTGCTCGTTGGGTTACGAGTACACTGGACAGGACTCGTCGGGAACTGACAGGTTGGTATTATACCTATCGTCAGTTATCAGTTCCCAGGTGACATGAGTACAGCTTAGTCCGCTGACTTGACACTGGCACTTCGCCTCTAGTGTGTTCCCACTGTATTTTGATTACTACCCTACCATGGCTCAAAGGAGTCGTGCAAACGGGTAATAGTTGGGTACAGTCCCGAAGCACTTGGAGGCAGTGACGGTTAGACAGGATTCGTCTCTCCCGGTATTAGGGGTTGACATCGCGCTGTGTCTAGGAGAGCCATTACACGAGTAGTCCCTGGCCAGGGCAAGCGAGATATACTGGTAGGCTTCCAGTGTTATCTCAGGGTGTTTTAGGCTTCACTCCGACACGACTTGTACCGCTATTAGGGGACTGACGTTTACCGCCCCCTAGGCCCGCCATGCGATGTATCAGACGAACAGACCGGACTGTACGGAGATTGTCACATTCAGACTCAGTAGGAGTTCAGATAGGGTTCACCTCGTCAGCCTTCTTGTCGGCATCTACCTGGGGAACGTTACGCACAGCTAGTGCCTCTTGCGGTCTGTGGTTAAACCCACTGCCAGCGTAAGTGTCGTGTCTTTAGAGTCCCACACAGAGGGTATTCGCCATTGGGCAAAACAGAGTAGAGGTCACATGGTTTTGCGACAGGGTTCGTTCTCATCCGCGCACTTGTGCACGTTTGGAGTCCGGACGGATATTACTGGCTGGCTATGGTTTGAGTCAGATACTGGTATATGTTTTGGGGTTGCTTTTATCTCTCAGTATTCATGTTCCTCGGAACAAGAATGCAGGTGTGTATGCATAGTTGTTTGAGGAGGAGGAAGAGGACTTTCATTAGGGTTTCGGAACGGGTGCGTATGCACAGTTGACAGTCGTCTTTTTCCAAACCCTAATGGATTTATGTTATATCAATTAATAATATTAATAAAATTAAATTGTGTCATGGTTGGATTTTTTTGACTTGTTGACCATGGTTGACTTGTGGACCATGGTTGAAGGTTTGACCATCATCATTACAAAAGAAAGATGCTTTTTGATTCTAGCAAAATTCATTTAATGTTTGAAATGATAATGGTCATTCCTAAACCTTCCATCAACTATTTCATTTTCATTATTATTATTAATTTGATAATTCTTTTTCTTTTGTGATATGGTTGCAAGAAAAGAAAAAGAGAGCTCATTCTATCATAACCATTCTCTCTCCTCACTTGTTCTTCTTCCTGTAAGTCGATGTAGTACACCCCAGTACTTATGGGGAGGCAGAATTTTCAAAAACAATCAAGTTTAAACAACGAACATCGACTAACCGCTTGAATCGAAGCTAAACTATAAATAACCGTATTCAAATGAGTTTCTTCTCACAAGTGATTAGGGATTATACCTAATGAAACCGGTCCTTCTTCTTTACGTCCTCCTTTGTTCTCCTCGACCTTCTCTAGGTAGTAGACGATCCACCCGAGAGCGAAACTCCAAGCTAAACCTCTAACTTGAGGTAACTAATCAACTTTGATTGCTAATCAAAGATGAGAGGATGATATAGAGTGAAGGTTATGGATTGTTTAGTCTAACTAATCCTTTGATCTCAACACATGAGGATTAAGGATTAGGGTTTGAAGATGAGAGCTTGAGGAGAGAGAATGTGTGATAAGATAATGAGAGAAGAGAGAGAGTGTATCATAATATTATGAAGCATTCTTATTTTAGAATAATCAATAAAGGAAATGAATAAGCATGCTTCATAAAATATCTTGTGGTGATTCATTAGCATGAGTCATTAAGCAATAAATGTGCATTAATGAAGTGAATGAATCACCACCATGACTCACTCTCTTATCCAAAAGAAACCTCCTTAGTCACATCTTCTAGAAGCTTCTCGTACAATTACGAGAACGCCCCTCCAATCCGTAAAAAATACGGAAAAACTTTAGACTGTATAAATCCAATAACCGGATACCAGTAACTGGCTTAAACCAAAGCCGACTGGTAAAAACTGTCCGAAAGTCATACGCGCGTAAACGCACGTATGCGTCCGAACCCTTTGTCGCAAAACCATGCAACCTCTATATCGTTTCGCCTGGAGTAGGAAACTCTCTGTGTGGGACTCTAGAGACTCGACTACTACGCTGGCAGTGGGTTTAACCACAGACCGCAAGCGGCACTAGCTGTACGTAACGGTCCCCAGATAGTTGTCGATAAGAAGGCCGATGAGTAAACCCATCCGAACTCCTACTGAGTCTGATGTGACAATCTCCATACAGTCCGGTCCGTTCGTCCAAGACTATCGCATATCGGGCCTAGGGGGGCGGCAAGCGTCAGTCCCCTAATAGCGGTATAAGTCGTGTCGGAGTGAAGCCCATTACACCCTGAGAAACTGCTGGAACCTACCAGCAAATCTCGCTTGCCCTGGCCAGGGACTTTGCGTAATGGCTCTCTGACACAGCACGATATCTACTCCCAATACCGGGAGGGACGAATCCTGTCTAACCGCCACTGCCTCCAAGTGCTCGGGACTGCACCCAACTGCTACCTGTTTGCACGACTCTTATGAGCCGTGGTAGGGTAGCAATCTAAGAACAGTGGGACACACTCGAGGCGAAGTAGCAGTGTCAAGTCTGTGGACTACGCTGTACTCATGTCACCTGGGAACTGTTTACTGACGACTGGTATCAAACCAACCAACAGTTCCCTGTGAGTCCTGTCCGGTGTACCCGTAACCTAACGAGCACCTGTATACTATCTCCAGTACGACGTACTGATGGCTGTGGGACAGACCATCTCCCCAACTGGGATAAGAAGCGTACACACTAGTCTACTCCGGAGTATCGATGCTCTGTCTCGATAATCCAACGACCAGGGACCTGAATAAGGATGTGCTTGTAGACTACCCAGCCCCCACTAGTGTGACTGCCATCACAACGCTGGTAGACAAGCAAGATCCTAAGAGCTCTATCAATACGTATACTCACATATTAAGATAGAAAAACCAAGTAGCATACTACCATGTTTAGCAAGACTGTTATATACATGTGAATATCCCAAGCTTCCATTAAGTAATATACAAGCTAGTATGATACAGTAATGGCCTTCTAGGGCATAAACACTAACAATCTCCCACTTGCACTAGGTCCATGTACTGGCATATCGCAGACCAATGATCTCGAGCAGCCTCTCGAACTGAATCTGAGGAAGGGCCTTCGTGAATGGATCAGCAATGTTCTCTTCTGAAGCAACTCTCCGAACCTCGATCTCCTGACGATCAATGATCTCCCTGATCAGGTGATACCGCCTCAAGATGTGTCTGGACTTCTGATGGGACCTTGGTTCCTTCGCTAAAGCTATAGCTCCGTTGTTGTCGCAATACAGAGGTATTGGATCAACTATGGTAGGAACCACCTGAAGTTCTGTTAGGAACTTCTTCATCCAGACTGCTTCTTTTGCGGCATCGCAAGCAGCTATATACTCCGCTTCCATCGTCGAGTCAGCAACGGTGTCCTGCTTGGAGCTCTTCCAGCACACCGCCCCTCCATTGAGGGTAAAGACATAACCCGACATGGACTTGGAATCGTCCTTATCACTCTGGAAGCCGGAATCAGCAAAGGCCTCCAACCTGAGGTCTTTTCCGCCGTAAACCAAGAACATCTCCTTAGTCCTCCTTAGGTACTTGAGAATGTTCTTTACTGCTATCCAGTGTTTCTCCCCTGGGTCTGACTGATACCGGCTTACCACGCTCAGTGCGTAAGCTACATCTGGTCTGGTACACAACATCGCATACATTATAGAGCCTACCGCAGAAGCGTAGGGTATAATAGACATGCGTTCCCTTTCCAAATCAGTCTTGGGAGACATCTCTTTGGAGAGGGTGATTCCGTGACAAGCCGTTAGATTACCGCGCTTAGAATCTTCCATACTGAATCTTTTCAGTACAGTGTCGATATACCTGGACTGCGAAAGTCCCAACATCCTCTTGGATCTATCACGATAGATCCGGATCCCCAGAATGTAAGAGGCATCACCCAGGTCTTTCATGGAGAACCTGTGTGACAAGAATCCTTTGACAGATTGTAGCATAGGAATGTCATTTCCTATCAATAGAATGTCATCCACGTACAAGACGAGGAATACGACACTTCTGGCCACAACTTTACTATATATGCACGGTTCATCTGGATTTTTGATAAAGTCATATTCTTTGACTGTCTCATCAAAACAGATGTTCCAACTCCGCGATGCCTGCTTTAGTCCATAAATGGACTTAAGCAGCTTGCATACTTTCCCGCTGCTCCCACTCTGATTGAAACCCTCTGGCTGATCCATATAGACGCTCTCTTCTAAATTTCCATTCAGAAAAGCCGTCTTTACGTCCATCTGCCAGATTTCATAATCATGGAAGGCAGCAATAGCAAGAAGGACCCGAATGGATTTGAGCATAGCCACTGGAGAAAAAGTTTCGTCATAGTCCAAACCAGGTCTTTGACGAAAACCCTTTGCAACAAGTCTAGCCTTATAGGTTTCCACCTGTCCATCTACACCAATCTTTTTCTTGAAGATCCATTTGCATCCTATGGGTTTTACCCCATCTGGAGCAAAGTCCAAAGTCCATACTTTGTTGGTGTACATGGACTCCATTTCGGTCCGCATTGCATCTAGCCATCGTACCGAGTCGCCGCTCTGGATGGCCTGCTGGAAGTCAGTAGGTTCATCATCATCTATGATGCAATCCTCTCTATCCCCATCTATGAGAAAACCGTAGTATCTCTCAGGAGGACGAGACGGCCTACTACTCCTGCGGAGGGGTGCGGGAATGTTCTGTTCTTCTTGAACCTCTGGTTCTACCAAACTTTCAGTAGCAGTTTGTGGTTCTGGAATTTCTTCCAGTTCTATTTCGCTCCCACTCTTCTGATTTTCCAAAAATTCAGTTTCTAAGAAGCGGGCATGACGAGAAACAAAAACCTTTTGTTCCTCTGCGTAATAGAAGCAATATCCATGAGAGTTCTTTGGATATCCTACAAACTTACACTCTACTGAGCGTGCCTCGAGCTTGTCCGGATGCTGCTTTTTTACAAAAGCTGGACATCCCCACGTCTTCAGGTACTGAAGATAGGGTTTCTTCCCACTCCACATCTGATATGGTATGGTAGGCACAGTTTTGGTTGGAACTCTGTTCAAAAGATGTATCGCTGATTCTAGCGCATACCCCCAGAAAGATCGCGGTAACTCAGCATTACTCATCATGGATCGTACCATATCCAATAGGGTTCGATTCCGTCTCTCCGATACACCGTTGTGCTGTGGAGTGTATGGAGGAGTAAGCTGAGAGAGAATTCCTTTCTCTTTTAGGTAACCTAGGAACTCGGCACTTAAGTATTCTCCACCTCGATCAGATCTCAGTGTCTTAATACTTTTGCCTGTTTGGTTTTCCGCTTCACTCTTGAATTCCAGGAATTTCTCAAAGGCCTCTGATTTATGCTTCATTAAGAAAACATATCCATACCTAGAGAAATCGTCTGTAAAAGTAATGAAGTAGGAATAACCACCTCTTGCATGTGTAGACATTGGACCGCATACGTCGCTGTGTATGAGTCCTAAGAGCTCGCTCGCTCTTACTCCTTGTCCAGTGAATGGAGTCTTTGTCATCTTTCCTTTGAGACAGGATTGACAAGTGTCATAAGATTGATATTCGAACGAGTCTAAATATCCTTCTCTATGCAACTTAGTCAACCTTCTCTCATTGATGTGACCCAGTCTACAATGCCATAAGAAAGCTTTATTTAAATCTGGAGACTTTCTTTTTAGTGTGTTCTGGACATTGAAAATTTGGAGTTGGTTTAACACATATATGCCGTTATTTAGAGTACCGGACCCAATCAAACCATGATTAAGGTGGATGTTGACAACATCTCTTACAAACGTGAAATCATAACCTTTATTTGATAACAAGGAAACTGATATGATATTACACGTTAAGCTGGGTACAAAATAACAGTTATGTAAAACCAAAATGTGTCCACTCGTCAATCCTAGGTGATAATCCCCGACGGACGCAGCTCCCACGCTAGCTCCGTTAGCAACCCTGAGGATCATATCACCTTCCTTCAGCACTCTACGGTTTCTCAGTGCCTGCAAAGAATTGCAAATATGAGATCCTGATCCGGTATCCAATACCCAGGAAGTAGAGTTGATCGACAGACAATTCTCAATTACAAACACACCTGAAGTCGAAGCCACAGCTTGCTTCGGTTCCTGGTTCTTGGCGTTCCACGCCTTGCAATCCTTCTTCCAGTGCCCTTTCCTGTGACAATGGAAGCACTCATCCAGGCCAACTACCGGTGCTGTAAACTTTTTCTTTCCCTTCTTTCCCACCTTACTAACACCTCCTCTAGGTCTGGGTGCGGCCTTCTTCTTCCTTCCTTTGGCCCTAGCCTTGGACCCGGAAGAAGATGAACCGCCAACAAACATAGCGGGTGTTTCCCTTGCCTTCTGCAAGGTGCCCTCTGCACTCCTTAACATATTTAGGAGTTCCGCAAGTTCAACTTCTTTTCCTTGAAGATTGAAGTTGAGGATAAACTGGGCGTAGGTGGGAGGAAGGGACTGGAGAACAAGGTCTGTATAGAGCTCATTATCCAAAGTCGTCCCAAGGTCCGCGAGCTCTTCAATATAGCCGATCTTCTGTAGGACATGTTCACCTACTGATGACCCGACAGCCAACCTCGCTCGAAACAGTTTCTTAGAGGTCTCGTATCTTGCTATACGAGATTGCTCTCCATAAAGTTCCTTTGTATGGAGAAATATGCCATCTAGGGACATATCCTCGTGCCTCCTCTGATGTTCATTGTTCATCGAGGCAAGCACGATGCACTTGGCTCTCGCGCAATCTAAATCCCAGGTTTTGCGGATTTCCTTATCCGCATTGCTGGATTTGGGACCAAGGACAGCAGGTGCTGTAGCGGTGAGGACGTACCCCAGTTTGTCATAGGTCAAAGCCATCTTGACATTCCGCAGCCAATCTTTATAGTTTGGCCCCGTCAGTATATTTTTCTCTAAAAGTAACTTAAGTCCAGTCATTTTCAGGGTCGCTGCAATTAGGAGAGAGAGAAGAAAACTCTTTAGCATGATGCTCTTGCAAGTTTAGAGTGGTTTTTAGTTTATCTAAACTGGATGGCTCCCACTGTTTCTCGAATCCTTCCTCAAACCATAAAAGAAGAATTAGCCAAGACTATTCTCACCGTACAATACTTGCTTAACCGTTCAGCCAGGCCGGTGTCGATACTTCGAGGGAGGTTTTCCAAGGCTTTCGCGAAGTTCCTTAATTAAATAAACTCTTTTTTTCTGGGGGCGTAACCCCGCTGACACTTTTCTGGACACCTACTAGGTTTATAGCATTGATCGTTAAGCGACGAATATCCTGATAAGTAGCATATACTCACAGTAGGATCGGGATCCAAATATCATCGTATGATAATGTTGAAGGAATCCTACCAACATTCATCAAACTCCAAATGGTATGCATCTCTTTGCAAATTTCAGTTTCTTTAGAAATTCCCGATATTAGTTTTTGCCCCATGCTCTTATGACCTTGACGTATGCCAACAAATCATAAGTCACATGTCAAGTTCTGCCCATCATTATCTTGTTAATTTGAACCCACCCGTATATACCCTTGACGTATGCCAACAAGGTAATGCGACTGTCCCAAACCAACACATCTATCTATGCAACAAATGAATACCCCAGCAGCTACCAAACACTATGCCTTGACGTATGCCAACAAGCATAGCTTGAATACTACTGACCATCCATAAGAAATGACGGAGGGCTACGACTGGTTTTGGCGAAACCGTGAACGTAGTGAACTTGATATAACCGAAGGAACCTGATAGCTTTTAAAAGGAGTGGTTAAATCTCCGCATTTAAAAATATCTGTTTTAAAAATAACCGAGTGGTTTCTTTTAAATTGTTCCAACGATTTAAACTTTGGTTTGTTTTACTTTGCATTATAGATAATGCGTCCCATCATTAACCTATCATTGCAGAAAACAACGAAAATATAACGTCCTCTTATGCCATCCGCATTCGCCACGGGGTCCCGTCATCACCCGTTAGGTTACTTAACTAACGACAGAGCGGGGGCTGGGCTAGCGCGGGTGTAAAACATAAGTGACGTCTAAATAGCTATAATAAATATAGATATTTTACATTCGTCTGACGCAATGATATTCATTCCAGAACACAGATAAACAATATTGGATTTGCAAGCAATCTGTATTTCTTTTGAGCCTGCAAGAAAAGACAGATTACACAGTTGTGATGAATAGCCGTTTACCCCACCCTCGACCCCTACGGGTACGGCAAACTACCCACCCGGCAGTCTGTGTACCCCACCTTGGGTCAGTCCTAGGAGCAAAAACAGTAAAATGAAATAATACAACGGTGGCTACAACCGCAACCTGGAAGTGCCCCGCGAAAATAATATTACAACAAATTACATTTACAACAAATGAATTAATCAATAACCCATTGCTAACCCCGGCTATACACCACAACAGTCCAATACAGTTTATATGCACAAACAGATATAACCATTTCAGAAATGTGCAACCCCCTGCCAACCGACATACTAGCAGTTGGGGAAGGTTTACGAACACATTAAACAATCACAGATATAATCCAATACGCAAATACTGTACAATTCGATCGAATAAACAACATCAATATTGCTCCAAAATCTGCTCTGTTAAACAGTAACCTGAGCAATAATTAAATATTCCAGAAAACCCCAAATGTCACAGGGGACCCACACAAGAAAGACGAGTCCATGACTCGGCCAAAGCGCCGCGGAAGGGCGGCGGATCCCACCGATCCGCCGCGCTTTCGCGGCCGAGTTGCCGATTCATGGACTCGAATTTCTTGGGTGTTCTCCTGGACTCCTTTCTAGCTCTCTGAACACACCCGAAAAATTTTCTGACATCGTTTTGAATTCGACAGAAACTAGTATTTTTTAGGGTTTTCCGGTTTCGTTTTTCCGTTCGAAATTCGTACAAATTTGCGATTAAGTTATTTAGTGTTTAGCGAGGCTCTGATACCACTGTAAGTCGATGTAGTACACCCCAGTACTTATGGGGAGGCGGAATTTTCAAAAACAATCAAGTTTAAACAACGAACATCGACTAACCGCTTGAATCGAAGCTAAACTATAAATAACCGTATTCAAATGAGTTTCTTCTCACAAGTGATTAGGGATTATACCTAATGAAACCGGTCCTTCTTCTTTACGTCCTCCTTTGTTCTCCTCGACCTTCTCTAGGTAGTAGACGATCCACCCGAGAGCGAAACTCCAAGCTAAAGCTCTAACTTGAGGTAACTAATCAACTTTGATTGCTAATCAAAGATGAGAGGATGATATAGAGTGAAGGTTATGGATTGTTTAGTCTAACTAATCCTTTGATCTCAACACATGAGGATTAAGGATTAGGGTTTGAAGATGAGAGCTTGAAGAGAGAGAATGTGTGATAAGATAATGAGAGAAGAGAGAGAGTGTATCATAATATTATGAAGCATTCTTATTTTAGAATAATCAATAAAGGAAATGAATAAGCATGCTTCATAAAATATCTTGTGGTGATTCATTAGCATGAGTCATTAAGCAATAAATGTGCATTAATGAAGTGAATGAATCACCACCATGACTCACTCTCTTATCCAAAAGAAACCTCCTTAGTCACATCTTCTAGAAGCTTCTCGTACAATTACGAGAACGCCCCTCCAATCCGTAAAAAATACGGAAAAACTTTAGACTGTATAAATCCAATAACCGGATACCAGTAACTGGCTAAAACCAAAGCCGACTGGTAAAAACTGTCCGAAAGTCATACGCGCCTAAACGCACGTATGCGTCCGAACCCTTTGTCGCAAAACCATGCAACCTCTATATCGTTTCGCCTGGAGTAGGAAACTCTCTGTGTGGGACTCTAGAGACTCGACTACTACGCTGGCAGTGGGTTTAACCACAGACCGCAAGCGGCACTAGCTGTACGTAACGGTCCCCAGATAGTTGTCGATAAGAAGGCCGATGAGTAAACCCATCCGAACTCCTACTGAGTCTGATGTGACAATCTCCATACAGTCCGGTCCGTTCGTCCAAGACTATCGCATATCGGGCCTAGGGGGGCGGCAAGCGTCAGTCCCCTAATAGCGGTATAAGTCGTGTCGGAGTGAAGCCCATTACACCCTGAGAAACTGCTGGAACCTACCAGCAAATCTCGCTTGCCCTGGCCAGGGACTTTGCGTAATGGCTCTCTGACACAGCACGATATCTACTCCCAATACCGGGAGGGACGAATCCTGTCTAACCGCCACTGCCTCCAAGTGCTCGGGACTGCACCCAACTGCTACCTGTTTGCACGACTCTTATGAGCCGTGGTAGGGTAGCAATCTAAGAACAGTGGGACACACTCGAGGCGAAGTAGCAGTGTCAAGTCTGCGGACTACGCTGTACTCATGTCACCTGGGAACTGTTTACTGACGACTGGTATCAAACCAACCAACAGTTCCCTGTGAGTCCTGTCCGGTGTACCCGTAACCTAACGAGCACCTGTATACTATCTCCAGTACGACGTACTGATGGCTGTGGGACAGACCATCTCCCCAACTGGGATAAGAAGCGTACACACTAGTCTACTTCGGAGTATCGATGCTCTGTCTCGATAATCCAACGACCAGGGACCTGAATAAGGATGTGCTTGTAGACTACCCAGCCCCCACTAGTGTGACTGCCATCACAACGCTGGTAGACAAGCAAGATCCTAAGAGCTCTTTTAATACGTATACTCACATATTAAGATAGAAAAACCAAGTAGCATACTACCATGTTTAGCAAGACTGTTATATACATGTGAATATCCCAAGCTTCCATTAAGTAATATACAAGCTAGTATGATACAGTAATGGCCTTCTAGGGCATAAACACTAACACTTCCTCCTCTAGTTCAAGGAGAATCCTTCTAATGAGTTGAGAATCCCTCTCCTTGAGATAAAAACACCCCTTAGACACTCTCTACTCACTCTAGTATCAAAGGTTTAGCAAGCCGAAGATTCTAGTTCTCTCAAAGTTCGAGAAAGAGCCCGAAGGTTGAACCCTCAGGTGGATCCATCTTTGACGGAAGAAGGCAACGAGGAAGAACCATCAACCTCTACAAGTTTTCAAGAAGAAGGAGTTCAAGTTAGGTATAACCTTTCATCCGAGTAGCTAACTCTCTTTAGCTTGTTTGCTAGTTTAGTTTAGAAAAGATCCCGACTTTGTTAGTCCATGTTGCCCCATGCGCTAAAAATTTGATTTTCAAACCGTTTCCGCCTCCCCGTAAGAACCGGCGGTCGCAACGTGGACTTACAGTGGTATCAGAGCCTAACTAAACTTAAACTAGCTTTATAGTAAAGTGTATGGAAGTTCGATCGAGAAAAATCGCAAAACCGGAAAAACCAAAACCCTAAGTTTCTGTTGAAATTTTTTGTGCTCTAAATGTAAATAGTTTTACTCCTAAAATCGGCTCAGGGTTTTGTAAAAACACCCACGAAATACGACCGCATGATTCTTTCATAGCGCCGCGGTTCTGCGGCAATGGGTGGCTTAGGCCGCGGAACCGCCGCCGTTTTGTCTCTTCTTGTGGTCCTGTTTCGTGCAGCGTTCTTCTGGTAGGGTTTTAGGATTTTTAAGATATGTCATTTGTGCCCAGATTTTCCAGAAAAGAAATTTGCTTTTGGGGGCCTATAAATCCGTATTTTTATCGAACTTCACTACACTTTGACTATGTTGGTTATATCTGTGATGTTTGTATGTATTGAACGTCGGCTAATCGCTATAAGTCGATTAGTCGGGGTTATATATCTCTGTGATCTGTATTTGATAGTGGAATGTGTATATGAATGTGTTGGACTGTCGCGGGTGAATAGCCGGGGTGGATGTGAGATGAGCTTTTGTTTTTCTTTCATTCATTTGTAATATGTAAATTGATGTAATATTATTATTTGTTTGGCCGCACAACCGGGTCGGGGTTGTAGCCGTCATTGTATAATTCTTTTTACTGTTTTTGCTCCTAGGATAGACCCATGGAGGGGTGCACAAACTGCCGAGTACTTGGCGGGTAGTTTGCCGCACCCGTAGGGGTCTTGGGTGGGGTATTGGCTATTCACCGCGACCGTGTAATCCGCTTTTCGTTGCAGCCTCGAACGAATTGCGGATTCCTAGTATATCCAATGTATTTATCTGTGATCTGTAATGTCTATCATTGCTATATTTATAACTATTTAGGCGTTGCTTATGTTTTACAGCCGCGCTAGCCCAGCCCCCGCTCTGTCGTTAGTTAAGTAACCTAACGGGTGATGACGGGGCCCCGTGGCGAATGCGAATGGCATAAGCGAACGTCATATTTTGGTTGTTTTCTGCAATGGTAGGATTTAAATGATGGGACACATTAAAAGAACTAATGCAAGAATATCACGCATTAAAAGAACTAATGCAAGATAATAAACCAAGTTAAAGTCGTTGGAACACTTTCGAAAAACCACTCGGTTCTTTTCAAAACTAACTTTTAAATGCGGAGCTTGAGCCACTACTTTTAAAAGCTATCTCGTTCCATCGATTATATCAAGTTCACTACGTTCACGGTTTCGCCAAAACCATTCGTAGCCCTCCATCATTTCAGTTAAATATACGGTAGTATTCAAGCTATGTATTTTGACCTCACGCCAAGGCATAGTGATTGGTAGCTGCCGGATATTTATCTGTTGCATAGATAGAATGCGTTGGTTTGAGACAGTCGTACTGCCATTTTGGCCTGCGTCAAGGGTAGGTACGGGTGGGTTCAAATTAACCAGGATAATGATGGGAAGAACTTGACATGTGACTTATGACATTTTGACCTCACGCCAAGGTCATAAGAGCATGGGGCAAAAATCCACATCGGGAGTTTCATAAGTACTGAAACTTGCTAGATTTGCATACCATTTGGAGTGTGGTGATTCTGGTAGGATTCCTTCAGTTTCGTCACGCGATGATATTTGGATCCCGATCCTACTGTGAGTATATGCTACTCCTCGGGAAATTTCTCACTAAACGATCAATGCTATAAACCTAGTAGGTGCCTAGAAAGGTGTTAGCGGGGCTACGCCCCAAGGGAAAAGAGGTTATTTAATTAAGGAACTTCGCGAAAGCGTTGGAAAACCTCCCTCGAAGTACCGACACTGGCCTGGCTGAACGGTTAAGCAAGTATTGTGCAGTGGGATTGATCCCGACTAATTCTTCCTTTATGGTTTGAGGAGGGATTCGAGAGACAGTGGGAGCCATCCTGTTTAGACAAATTAAAAACCACTCTGAACTTGCAAGAGCATCGTGCTAAAGTGTTTCTTCTCACTCTCCTAATTGCAGCGACCAATCGACATGACTGGACTTAAGTTACTTCTAGATAAAAACATACTGACAGGGCCAAACTACAAAGATTGGCTTAGGAATGTCAAAATGGCAATCACTTACGACAAGCTGGGGTATCTTCTTACCACCAAAGCTCCCCCCGTCCCAGGTCCCACCTCCAGCGTCGCGGATAAGGAAATCCGTAAGACTTGGGAGATAGATAGCACGAAGGCCAAATGCCTTGTGCTTGCCTCTATGGACAATGAACATCAGAGGAGGCATGAGAATATGGACCTCGAGTCCATATTTCTCCATACAAAAGAACAGTATGGAGAGCAGTCTCGTATCGCAAGATACGAAGTGTCGAAAAAGTTGTTTTCGGCAAGGTTGGCCGTCGGATCATCGGTAGCGGAACACGTGCTTAAGATGATAGGCTTCATTGAGGAGCTCGCGGACCTTGGGACCACGTTGGAGAATGAACTCTATACTGATTTGATTCTCCAGTCCCTTCCTTCCACTTACGCCCAGTTTATCCTTAACTTCAACATGCAAGGAAAGGAGGTTGAACTCTCCGAACTTTTGAACATGTTGAGGAGTGCTGAGGGCACCCTACATAAAGGTAGGGAAACATCCACTTTGTTTGTAGGAGGATCTTCTTCTTCTAGGTCCAAGGCGAAAGCCAAGGGAAAGAAGAGGAAAGACCCCGCCAAACCAAGGGGCGGTGTTAGTAAAGTGGATACGAAGGGAAAGGCAAAGGCAACAAAGATAGCGGGGAAGCTTGTGGATAAAGAAGAATGCTTCTATTGTCATAAGAAAGGACACTGGAAGAATGATTGCAGGGCTTGGAAAGCCAGGACACAGGAATTGAAGCAGGTTGCGGCTTCAGCTTCAGGTGTGTATGTTATTGAAAACTTTCTTTCGATAAACTCTACTTCCTGGGTATTGGATACCGAATCAGGATCTCATATCTGTAATTCTTTGCAGGCGTTGAGAAACCGTAGGGTTTTGAAGGCAGGTGACATGACCCTCAGAGTTGCAAACGGAGCTAGCATGGATGCTAAAGCCGTGGGGGACTATCACCTGGGAATGTCAGATGGGCATGTTTTGGTTTTGCGTAATTGCTTTTTTGTACTCAACGCAACTTGTAATATCATTTATGTATATTTGGTTTCTAAAGAAGGTTATGAATTTGCGTTTGTAAGTAATGTTGTAAACATTCACCTTAATCAAGTTCTGATTGGGTCAGGTACACTGAGCAATGGTATATACGTATTAAACCAACCACAGATTTTCACTGTCCAGAATACACACAAAAGAAAGTCTCCAGATATCAATCAGGCTTTCTTGTGGCATTGTAGACTGGGTCATATAAATGAGAGAAGGTTGACTAAGTAACATACAGAAGGGTATTTGAATCCGTTCGATTATCAATCGTATGCCACTTGTCAATCCTGTCTCAAAGGAAAGATGACAAAGACTCCGTTCACTGGACACGGAGTAAGAGCGAGCGAGCTCTTGGGGCTCGTACACAGCGACGTGTGCGGTCCAATGTCTACACATGCGCGAAGCGGTTTTTCTTACTTCATTACTTTTACGGATGATTTTTCAAGGTTCGGACATGTCTTCTTAATGAAACATAAATCCGAAGCCTTTGGAAAATTCCAGGAATATTAGAATGAGGTAGAAAAACAAACCGGCAAAAGTATCAAGATTCTAAGATCGGATCGAGGTGGAGAATACTTGAGTGCCGAGTTCCTGAACTACTTAAAAGATAATGGAATTCTCTCTCAGCTTACTCCTCCATACACTCCGCAACATAACGGTGTATCGGAGAGACGGAACTGCACCCTATTGGATATGGTACGGTCCATGATGAGTAACGCTGAGTTACCGCGATCATTCTGGGGGTATGCGCTAGAATCAGCTGCGTACCTTTTGAACCGAGTTCCCACTAAGACTGTGCCTACCACACCATATGAGTTATAGAGTGGGAAGAAACCCTATCTTCAATATCTGAAGATCTGGGGATGTCCGGCTTTTGTCAAAAAGCAGCATGCGGACAAACTCGAGGCACGCTCAGTACTGTGCAAGTTTGTGGAATACCCAAAGAACACCAGGGGGTATCTTTTCTACTACGCAGAGGAACAAAAAGTCCTTGTTTCTCGTAATGCCCACTTTCTAGAACACCAGTTCTTAGAAAAGGAAATTAGTGGGAGCGCAGTAGAACTGGAAGAAATTCCAGAACCACAGACTATTACTGAAAGCTTAGTGGAACCAGAGGGTTCAAATGAACAGGACATTCCTACGCCGCTCCGCAGGAGTAGTAGGCAGTCTCATCCGCCCGAGAGATACTACGGTTTTCTCATAGACGGGGATAGAGAGGATTGCATCATAGATTATGATGAGCCTACTAGCTTCCAGCAGGCCGTTCAGAGCGTTGACTCGGTAAAATGGCTGGATGCAATGCGGACCGAAATGGAGTCCATGTACACCAACAAAGTATGGACGTTGGACATTGCTCCAGACGGGGTAAAACCCGAAGGATGCAAGTGGATCTTCAAAAGGAAGATTGGTGTAGATGGACAGGTTGAGACCTATAAAGCTAGACTTGTAGCAAAGGATTTCCGTCAAAGACCTGGCTTGGACTATGACGAGACCTTTTCTCGAGTGGCTATGCTGAAATCCATTCGGATCCTTCTTGCCATTGCTGCCTTCCACGATTATGAGATTTGGCATATGGACGTAAAAACCGCTTTTCTAAATGGAAATTTAGAGGAGTGTGTCTATATGGACCAGCCAGAGGGTTTCATTCAGAGTGGGAGCAGCGGAAAGGTGTGCAAGTTGCTTAAGTCCATCTATGGACTAAAGCAGGCATCGCGGAGTTGGAACATCTGTTTTGATGAGACGGTCAAGGAACTTGGCTTTATCAAAAATCCAGATGAACCATGCATCTATAGTAGATTTGTAGCGAGAACTGTAGTATTCCTCGTTTTATACGTGGATGACATTCTCTTAATAGGAAATGACATTCCTATGCTACAATCTGTCAATGGGTTCTTGTCGCACAGGTTCTCCATGAAAGACCTGGGTGATGCCTCATACATCCTGGGGATCCGGATCCATCGTGATAGATCCAAGAGGATATTAGGACTTTCTCTGTCCAGGTACATCGACACCATAGTGAAAAGATTCAGTATGGAAGATTCCAAGCGCGGTAACCTACCGGCTTGTCACGGGATCACCCTCTCTAAAGAGATGTCTCCCAAGACTGATTTGGAAAGGGATCGCATGTCTATTATACCCTACGCTTCTGCGGTAGGCTCTATAATGTATGCGATGTTGTGTACCAGACCGGATGTAGCTTATGCACTGAGTGTGGTAAGCCGGTATCAGTCAAACCCTGGGGAGAAACACTGGATAGCGGTAAAGAACATTTTCAAGTACCTGAGAAGGACTAAGGAGATGTTCTTGGTGTATGGCGGAAAAGACCTCCAGATCGAGGCCTTTGCTGACTCCAGCTTCCAGAGTGACAAGGATGATTCCAAGTCCATGTCGGGTTTTGTCTTTACCCTCAATGGAGGGGCGGTGTGTTGGAAGAGTTCCAAACAAGAAACCGTTGCAGACTCGACGATGGAAGCGGAATACATCGCTGCATCTGATGCCGCAAAAGAAGCCGTCTGGATGAGGAAGTTCTTGAAAGAACTTCAGGTGGTTCCGTCCATTGTTGATCCAATACCTCTGTATTGCGACAACAACGGGGCTATAGCTTTAGCGAAGGAACCCAGGTCCCATCAGAGATCCAGACACATCTTGAGGCGGTATCACCAGATCAGGGAGATCGTGGATCGCAAGGAGATCGAGGTTCGGAGGGTTGCTTCAGAAGAAAACACTGCAGATCCATTCACCAAGGCCTTACCCCAGACTCAGTTCGAGCGGCTGATCGAGATGATAGGTCTTCGATACGCCAGTACATGGCCTTAGTGCAAGTGGGAGATTGTTAGTGTATATGCCCTAGAGGCCATTACTGTATCATACTAGTTTGTATATTACTTAATGGAAGCTTGGGATATTCACCTTGTATAAACAATCTTGCTCGATATAGTAGTATGCTACTTGGTTTGTTTCTACTTCAATGTGTACTTGTGTTTATTTTAGTATATCACTTATACGCATTAGTGGAGCCCTTAGGATCCTTGCTTGATTACCAGCGTTGTGATGGCAGTCACACTAGTGGGGGCTGGGTAATCTATAAGCACATCCTTATACAGGTCCCTAGTCGCAGGACTATCGAGACAGGGCATCGAAACTCCGGAGTAGACTAGCGTATGCGCTTCTCATCCCAGTGTGGGAGATGGTCTGTCCCACAGCCATCAGTACGTCGTACTGGAGATAGTATACGGGTGCTCGTTGGGTTACGAGTACACTGGACATGACTCGTCGGGAACTGACAGGTTGGTATTATACCTATCGTCAGTTATCAGTTCCCAGGTGACATGAGTACAGCTTAGTCCGCTGACTTGACACTGGCACTTCGCCTCGAGTGTATTCCCACTGTATTTTGATAACTACCCTATCACGGCTCAAAGGAGTCATGCAAACGGGTAATAGTTGGGTACAGTCCCGAAGCACTTGGTGGCAGTGACGGTTAGACATGATTCGTCTCTCCCGGTATTGGGGGTTGACATCGCGCTGTGTCTAGGAGAGCCATTACACGAGTAGTCCCTGGCCAGGGCAAACGAGATATACTGGTAGGCTTCCAGTGTTATCTCAGGGTGTTTTGGGCTTCACTCCGACACGACTTGTACCGCTATTAGGGGAATGACGTTTACCGCCCCCTAGGCCCGCCATGCGATGTATCAGACGAACAGACCGGACTGTACGGAGATTGTCACATTCAGACTCAGTAGGAGTTCAGATGGGGTTCACCTCGTCAGCCTTCTTGTCGGCATCTACCTGGGGACCGTTACGCACAGCTAGTGCAGCTTGCGGTCTGTGGTTAAGCCCACTGCCAGCGTAAGTGTCGAGTCTTTAGATTCCCACACAGAGGGTATTCGCCATTGGGCAAAACAGAGTAGAGGTCGCATGGTTTTGCGACAGGGTTCGTTCTCATCCGCGCACTTGTGCACGTTTGGAGTCCGGACGGATATTACTGGCTGGCTATGGTTTGAGTCAGATACTGGTATATATTTTGGGGTTGCTTTTATCTCTCAGTATTCATGTTCCTCGGAACAAGAATGCAGGTGTGTATGCACAGTTGTTTGAGGAGGAGGAAGAGGACTTTCATTAGGGTTTCGGAACGGGTGTGTATGCACAGTTGACAGTCGTCTTTTTCCAAACCCTAATGGATTTATGTTATATCAATT
This sequence comes from Agapanthus africanus, assembly GCA_030015575.1. Lineage (NCBI taxonomy): Eukaryota > Viridiplantae > Streptophyta > Magnoliopsida > Asparagales > Amaryllidaceae > Agapanthus > Agapanthus africanus. Next base: position 297,734,900 of record JASDDO010000022.1, on the reverse strand, counting down.
AATAATATTAATAAAATGAAATTGTGTCATGGTTGGATTTTGTTGACTTTTTGACCATGGTTGACTTGTTGACCATGGTTGAAGGTTTGACCATCATCATTACAAAAGAAAGATGCTTTTTGATTCTAACAAAATTCATTTAATGTTTGAAATGATAATGGTCATTCCTAAACCTTCCATCAACTATTTCATTTTCATTATTATTATTAATTTGATAATTCTTTTTCTTTTGTGATATGGTTGCAAGAAAAGAAAAAGAGAGCTCATTCTATCATAACCATTCTCTTTCCTCACTTGTTCTTCCTCCTCCTCTAGTTCAAGGAGAATCCTTCTCATGAGTTGGGAATCCCTCTCCCTGAGATAAAAACACCCCTTAGACACTCTCTACTCACTCTAGGATCAAAGGTTTAGCAAGCCGAAGATTCTAGTTCTCTCAAAGTTCGAGAAAGAGCCCGAAGGTTGAACCCTCAGGTGGATCCATCTTTGACGGAAGAAGGCAACGAGGAAGAACCATCAACCTCTACAAGTTTTCAAGAAGAAGGAGTTCAAGTTAGGTATAACCTTTCATCCGAGTAGCTAACTCTCTTTAGCTTGTTTGCTAGTTTAGTTTAGAAAAGATCCCGACTTTGTTAGTCCATGTTGCCCCATGCGCTAAAAATTTGATTTTTATACCGTTTCCGCCTCCCCGTAAGAACCGGGGGTCGCAACGTGGACTTACAGAACCTGTATACAATCTTAGATGATCACACCAATGGCTATGGGACCAACCACCGTGCTTCGTCAGGATCTAGAAATGTATACACAAGTATGCTCTGGAATATCGATGCCTGGTCTCGATACTCCTGTGACTTGGGACCTTTAAGGATGTGCTTATGGACTACCCAGCTCCCACAAGTATGATCGCAATCATAATGCTGGTAGTCAAGCAAAATCCTATGGGCTTTATCAACATGTATCAAGATAAAATCAAACTATAATAGTATACTACTGTATCGATTCTTTATCAATATGTGCAACACGAGAATGAAACACACATATTAAGATAAATACAACTCAAAATAGTATATTATATATAACTGAGCAAGATTGTCCTGTATATACATATCCCTAGCATCCTATACAATACAAGCCTCTAAGGCATACATATCCAACAATCTCTCACTTGCACTAAGGCCTGTAATTGGCATACCGAATACCCAACGTCTGCTCTGGGTCCAGTTGTTGGCGTACCCCATACCTAATATCTCAAAAAGTCGCTCGAGCTGGCTTGAGGGAGGGCCTTGGTAAATGGATCCGCCATGTTGTCTTTTGTATCTACTCTCCGGACCTCGATCTCCCGACAATCTACGATCTCCCTGATCAGGTGATACCACCTTAAGAAGTGTCTGGATTTATGATGGGACCGTGGTTCCTTCGCTTATGCCATAGCCACATTATTATCACACTACAAAGGTATCGGATCAACAATGGACGGAACCGCCTTAAGTTCATAATGAACTTCTTCATCCAGACCGCTTCTCTTGCGGCATCGTTGGCAGCAATGTATTCAGCCTCCATCGTCGAGTCTGCAACGGTGTTTTGTTTGGGGCTCTTCCAACAGACCGCCCCTCCGTTGAGGGTAAACACAAAAACCCTAGAAAAACATGCTATCATCTTTGTTACATTGGAAGCTAGAGTCGGTAAAGGACTCGACCTGAAGGTCTCCGTTACCGTAAACCAAAAACATCTCCTTAGTCCTTCTTAGGTACTTGAAAATGTTCTTCATAGCTGTCCAATGATTCTCACCTCGGTACGATTGATACCGGTTCACCATGCTATGTACGTAAGCTACATCTGGTCTGGTATATATCATCGCATACATTATAGATCCTACCGCCGAACCGTAGGGTGTATTGCTCTTGCGAGCCCTCACCTCATCAGTATTGGGGGACATCACTTTGGAGAGGGTAATTCCGTGCAATGCGAGTATATTACCATGCTGGGAATATTCTATATTAAATCTCTTTAGTATTGTCTCTATGTACCTGGACTTTGAAAATCCCAACAATCTTTTGGATCAATCTTTGTATATCTTAATCCTCGGAATGTAGGAGGCATCACCCAGGTCTTTCATTAAGAACTTTTGTGACAAGAACAACTTGACCGATTGCAGCATAGGAATGCCATTTCCTATGAAGAGAATGTCATCCACTTAAGAGACGAGGAATACAATAGTTCTCCCTACAATCTTCTTGAAGACACGTGGCTCACCTTTGTTTTTGATGAAGTCAAATTCCTTGACCGTCTCATGAAAACAAATTTTCCAGCTCCGCAATGCCTACTTTAATCCATAAATGGATTTAAGTAACTTGCACACATTCCCATTGCTTCCACTATCTACGAATCCTTCCGGCTGATCCAAATAAACGCACTCTTCTAAACATCCATTTAGAAAAGCTGTTTTAATGTCCATCTACCAGATATCATAGTCATGGTAGGCAGCAATGGCAGGTAGGATCCGAATGGATTTCAGCATAGCCACTAAAGAAAAGGTTTCGTCATAGTCCACTCCTGATCTTTGACGAAAACATTTTGCAACAAGTCTAGCCTTATAGGCTTCCACCTGTCCATATGCACTAGCCTTCTTTTTGAAGATCCACTTGCATCCAACGGGTTTTACCCCAGGAGGAGCAACATCCAAATTCCAAACTTTGTTGGTGTATATGGACTCCATTTCGGATTGCATAGCATCAAGACATTTATTAGAGTCCCTAGTGTTAATGTTTTTCTCGAAACTAGTAGGATTATTTTCTTCCAAGATGCAATCCTCTCGATCCCCATCTATGAGAGAACCGTAGTTTCTCTCGGGCAGACAAGAAATCCTACTAGATCTGTGGAGCGGCTGAGGTTCATCCAGGATTATTGAATCCTCTGGTTCCACAAAATCTTCAGTTTCAGTTTGTGGTTCCTGAATTTCTTCCAGTTCTACCGTGCTCCCACTAATTTCTTTTGCAAAAAATTATATTTCTAAGAAAATGGCATGTTGAGCAACAAACACCTTTTGTTCCTCGGTGTAATAGAACAGATATACATAACCATTCCTTGGATATACCATAAACTTACAAAGAACTGATTGTGCCTCTAGTTTTTCCGGATTATGCTTTTTTATGTAAGTCGGACAACCCTATATCTTAAATCTTTTATGCTATGGTCTCTTTCCATTCCACATTTCGAATGGTGTTTTAGACACTGATTTTGATGGAACATGATTCAACAGATATGTTGCTGTCTGAAGCGCTTATCCCTAGAATGAAACATGCAGATCGACACTACTCATCATGGAGCGAACCATGTTCAAAAGGGTATGGTTCCTCCGCTTCGATACACCGTTGTATTGTGGTGTGTACGGAGGAGTAAGCTGAGAGAGAATTCCATTCTCTTTCAGGTATTCTAGGAATTCCGTGCTTAAGTATTCCCCTCCTCTATCAAATCTGAGGATCTTGATACTTTTGCCAGTCTGGTTCTCTACTACGTTCTTATATTATTTGAATTTCTCAAAAGCTTCAGATTTGTATTTCAAAAGATACACATATCCGAACCTAGAGAGATCGTCGGTGAATGTAATTAAGTACGAGAATCCACCCCTTGCATGTATAGACATCGGACCACATACATCACTGTGTATGAGTTCCAAGAGATCTATAGCTCTTTCTCCGTATCTGGTGAACGGAGTTTTGATCATCTTTCTATTGAGATAAGACTGACAAGTTTCGTAGGATGAAAATTCGAACGGGTTTAGATATCCATCATTATACAACTTACTTAGTATTTTCTCACCGATATGACCAAGTTTACAATGCCACAAGTAGGTTTGGTTCTGTAGGGTTACTAGGCACTGTCACAAGGGTCTATAAGGCATCAACTATGCCCGATTTAAATTTTAGACATGCCGAACAACCCTAACCAAGATCTTAGACTAGAGATTATGTGAAACAAAGCAAGTAAACAACTTTACTACTAAGAGTTATGGATTACATCCTTTGTAGTCCGTTCCTTCACTTCTAAAGCTCCGTGTTGAAGTCCCTTCGCCGCGATCCATAAACTTCCGAACTCTAGAGAGGCTTCACAAGTCGAATAAAGCATGCTTGCTTGAAGTCTTCCATTTCGAAGATAATCTACCTTGAAGAAACTCAAACCCAAGCTCTTGCTTTGCTAATCAAGTATTAGCAAAGCAAACACCCTAATCTAAGCGGCTAGAATAGATGAGGATGATGAAGTAGGAATTTAGCTCTAATTTGTTTTCGATTTCTCGCTCATTATCATCACTTTCCAAAAAGCTAGAAAGCTTTTTTTATCAAAAAGGAAGAAGAAGAAGAAGAAGCAAATCTCTTTGTGATGAATAATGAATCAAGTGTGTGGTTAGAAATGCAACCATGGGTTAAGTAAGAAGACATAACCCATGTAGAGATTTAACTATGGTTAAAGGGTTGGGTTGGGTTAAAGAAATATCTTTGCAAAATATCACAAAATATCAAGGTCAAAGTCAAAGCTTCAAGAAGCTTCTTGAAAGCTTCATGAAAGTTTAACCCTAATCCAAACCCTAACCATATTTAAACTCCACAAATCATGTTGCATTTATAACCAGAACATGTTAAAATATTATATATCATATATACAATATTTATTGTAACAAAATAAAATAATACAATTAACATATATCGCATATATATCAATGTATTACCCGAGTGAGAAAAAGAATCTTTAAGTGAGCTTATAGTAGTTAATGTAATTTAATATATCAAATATATAATTATACATTAAATTATCGAATCAACACTTGATCCTATGATCCGGCTATTCCACAAATAACCGACTAATATAATCTGTATCAGTTCATCGAATCAACACTTGATCCGATGACCCGGCTATATCACATATACCCGGCCAATATCTCATATCGCGAGAATCTAATACGGTATCACATACACGTATTGTTCTCGGTCCCGTACATCATATATGTGCTCCTACTCCGTTTTTCCTGAGCCAGGAAACCTCTGTGTAGGACTCTAAAGAATCGTCAATATGCCGGCAGTAGGTGATGATCATATCAAACACCCACAAGAAGCAAGCGGTCAGCTAACGTAACAGCCACCCAGGTATTGAGCGATCAGAAATCAACAAGCAAGCCTGTACATTCACATGCAAATCCAACCAGTAACACTCCCGTACAGTCCGGTCTCTTCGTCTGATATGTCGCATATCTCGCCTAGGGGTGGTAAACGTCAGACCCCAGTATCTTGATAAGTCGTGTCTATATGAGGTCCACAACAGTTCGAGAAACTACTGATAACACTTACTAGTAAATCTCAGGAAGCCTGGCCAGGGATTTCCAGTAATAGCCAATCGAACACAGCGCAACATAAACTCCCTATACCGGGAGAGACGAAACCCCTCCTATCGCTCATTGCCTCTATGTGATTCGGGACTGTACCCAAAAGCCACCTTTTTGCATGTCTTCTTGGACGTGGTATGATGGAAATCAAAGCACAGTGGGAATCACACAAGACTCTATGACGATCTCGGGTCTACAGACCAACCTGTACCAGTGTCACCGGAGAACTGCCATCTGACGTGAGGTATAATACCATCTGGGAGTTCTCGGCGAGTCCGTCCAGTGTACCCAGTCTCCACTGAGCACCCGTATACCTTCTCTGATGTCAAACACCAATGGATATGGGATCATCCATCGCCCATCATATGGGTCAAGAAGTGCATACGCTAGTCTACTCTGGAGTATCGATGCCCTATCTTGGTACTCCCACGACTAGGAACATTTGAAGGATGTACTTGGCGACTATATTGTCCCCACTAGTATGATCTGCATCATAGTCCTGGTAGTCAAGTACTCATCCTAAGGGCTTTATCACATTGTGACATAGAGACAACCAGAGTACATGTTAAGATAAAGAGTAACCAGATAGCATACTATCATGTCGAGCAAGAAAGTCCTCCCTATATATGTCCAAGCATCCACTACAATATACAACGTATGTACAGTAATGGCCTATAGGGCATACATATAACTAACAATCTCCCACTTGCACTAGGGCCATCTGTTGTAGTATCTCATACCCAATAATAAGCTATGGTTGAAGTATCTCATACTCAACCATCCCATAAAAGTCTCTACTGGAAAAAAGGCCTTTGTGAGTGGATCCGCGTTGTTGTCCTCTGTGTCTACTCTCCTAACCACGATCTCCGTGGAGATCAACCATCTCCATGATCAGGCGATACTGCTTAAGAATATGTCTGGATCTCTAATGGGACGGGGGTTCCTAGGCATAAGCCACAACTCCATTGTCGCATAATGGCAGGAACGAAGTTCATCTCATGAACTCATATATATCCAGACTGCCTCTTTGGTAGCATCCTAGGTAACGATATATCTTGCCTTTAATCGTCTAGTAAGTCACGGTATCTAGATTGGAACTCTTCCAACATACCGTCCCTCCACTGAGGGTAAAGACAATGCCTGCGACTGACATTCAGTCGTCCTTATCACCCTGGAACCTTTCCAGTTATTCTCCCCAGGATCGATTGATACCATCTCACTACAACTAGTGAGAATCCTAACATCCAATTAGATCTATCTCATAGATCCATAACCCAGGATTTAGGAGGTATCACCTTGATCCTATATGGAGAATCTTTGTGATAAGAGGAAATTGACCGAGCGTAGCATAGGAAACTCCTTCCCTGTCAAGAGTATGTCATCCACGTACAATACGAGGATCACCACCATACTCCCTACTACCGTTTTGTATATACTTGGTTCATCTACCATTTTGATGAAGTCAAACTCTTTGACTACCACATCAAATCAGATGTTCCAACTCCGCGATGCCTGATTTATCACATAAAACATCTTGCACACTTTTCCGCTGCTCCCACTGTCTATGAAGCCATCTGGCTGTGTACTTATAGACGCTCTCTTACAAATCATCATTTAGAAAAGCAGTCATGACACCCAACCGCCAGATATCGTAGTCATGGTATGTAGCAGTGGCAAGTAGGATCTGGATGGACTTAAGCATTGCTTTAAAAGTCTCAAATTTTCCATGTACACCAAGTAATATTCTCAAGATATACTTGCTCCTGATGGGGATTTAACCCTTCAGATAAACCAACCAAAGTCCATACTTTGTTGGTGTATAAGGATTCCATCTCACATCGCTTGGCATCCAGCCATTCTCACAAAGTCCCCACTCCTGATGGCCTGCTCGAAACTAGTTGGGTCATCATCCCATGATGCAATCCTCTCTCCCACTGTCATAGAGAAACAGAAGTATCTCTCAGGTGGATGAGAAATGTTACGACCCGAAATTGGCACGTGACGGCCCTAATACTACGCAACGCCTAAAGACGTAACACAGTAAAAGAAAGCCAAAACCCAGAAATCTAAACCATGAAAATACGAAAAAGATAATAAAAGTTTTTTGAAACATTTGAAATCGCAACCCAAATTCATTAAAAGTCCAACTTCTTTCTTTAAAATTTTAGCAACACCCCTTTTTGTAAAAACTGGCCTAAAGGCGGAAAACAATCCACATCACAAATATAAAACGCCGTAGCGAAGAAATAAAGACAATAGAGATAAAGCTGTATATAAGACAACAGAACCACAAATAATATACAATATCATCCTCACCAAGTCTCTAAGTCAACAACATAATAGTAAATGGAGAGTACAAGATACAACGAATATACAATACAAAATACAGATAACCACCAATACCCACCTAAGAAAAATAGCACACTGTGAGCCGATGCGGTATCTGTAGCAAAAGATGATAGATGAATAGCCTGCCTCGACAACTCTGGGGAAACACCCTGCAAAACTACCGTGGCACAACGGGGTTGAGTTGCCAACTCGTGAATAGTAGATAACATATGCAGGTAATCTCAGGAATGTACGTACAACATGAATCTAAGATATGCAATTTACAGTAATAACAGGTCATGTGAATGCAAAATAATGGAAAGTACACTAGCAGGTACAATCAATATGTGAAGCAATAATAACATGACAATAGTATGCAATAATCATGCAATAGGGATATGAGAATGAAGATATGCATCTAACATGAAGGGTACACTAACAGGTACTCCGAATACATGGAATAGTGCATAAACAAATAGGTATGAGGTCTGGAGTGAAATATGTCATTCCCACGGAAACTTGACATCGTGGTAGCATCACAATCCATCAAGACACTCAAATCCCAATTCCTCATATCAGCCCCCAAGTTGGGCTCTCATATCACATAAGTCTCACATCTCCTCAATGTACAATATCGAGTAGATCTCCTATATCCCGAATGTACAAATCAGCAATCTTATTCATATATCCAATCTCAATGAATCACCTGATATCCCAAGTCAAAATCTCAAGTAAGATTCTAGCATCCTAAAAATATATTTGCAGAAATAAATATGATGGGGGAAATACACATATATTAGCGTCCCATTCCACTAATATTGGTGTAAGGGTATATATAACAACGGCTAAATCCCCTGTTATATATACAAAGGTGTTAAAAGAAATATCATGAAATCAATGTGCCAAGTATCGACACAGAAATACTGGTCTATCAGATGTCGTCTCCCAGACTAGCATCCTGATAGGTACGTATCATACGCTATCCCGAAAGCTCGAGTGCCTAGCTCTGACCCTCGCCTCTCGACGTATCCATACGTACATGACTCCCAACGGTATCTCCAAGATCACCGCGAGTCATTAGTACTGTCACCGGTAGGTACTCTCCCGCCTCCACGATCAATCGGCAAAGTCCATCGATCATCTTGCCGAGGGGAACCATACCGGGCCCCACCATGTACTCTAATACAACATCCACACCTCCTATGGTGCATATAATCAGAACCGATAAATCTCATGGTGGCTGCGCAAATATCATATCAAGGAAACCGGGTTTTTCAATGTATGCATAATTTCATGAACTCCCGCGGTTCCCAAATCCAGAAAACATCATGTAAAATCCAAATAGACAATGCGCAAATCCAGGAATAAATATATGCGATTTATCTGAAATGCGAGCATATAAAGGAAAATATGTAGCAGAAACGAGATGTATGCGAAATTAATAAGGTACAGCTAAGTATAGATGTCTACCTATAAGTAAGTGATGTCGTATACCCCCCTGGGTATAAGTAGAATATGTAAGATACCCCCTGGGTATAGGTAAAACATGTGCAAGGTATACCTGTAGCTGTATCGTAAGGTGTATATGTACCTATCACTAATGGTATGATATACTATAGGTATACCGACAAGCTAGATGTCATGTGTGATAAGCAATACGAATCAATGTCACAAGGTCCCTAACCAAGCAATATAGTATCTATAAGGGGTTGGTGTGTGACATGGAAATTATTGACGATGTGTGTGTAGCATACTATCCATGCTCGTGCAACATGAACCGTCAATAATATGTGCAGTGTCCTACGGCTGCTAGTCATAGTACAACTACATCTAAGAAATAGGGTAAAGACGCAATTCTAGCAATAACGTAGAATATGCGACAAGAATTAGAATCCTAGACCAGACGCATAACGCCATGTGGGTGATTCCCCTGTAGATGTTGAATCTACTCACCTACGCTCCAAGCCAGGTGAATCCTACCATCTGCTGCCCCTTGTAGCAGTGTTCGTAGTCCCCGCCTGCAAACCTGCAATTTAGACATGGAAATCATATATAAGCCAAATATCTCGCAAAACGCGATATCGACACTAAACGATAAACTCGCGTCGCGAACTAAACGCGTGTGTGCACGATATGCTGAAACGTGTGTATACGCGTCTAAAACTACCGCGACACGTCGCGACACGCTGGATCACAGTACCTACTCACGTATCGCGCATATCGCGCAAACACAACGAACAAGAAATACGATATATTGTCCCATATTTTCCTACAGGTCAAATCTCACAAAACTATACATGCCAAAACACTACAATACACTGCAGACAACCCTAGCCAAGACCCCAACACCCCAGCACCCAACTTGGCCGCAATTTGCGGCCAAACCTATTAAAACTGGGGCCTGGGTTTGGAGATAGGGGCTCATGTTCTGGTGGTGTTGTCTATACCTGGTGTACATACTGCAGTTTTCTCAATTTTTTTCTGAAGGGTCCGGGTCAATAGCAGATTACAGAAAGCTAATATATCGCCTAAAAACACCGATTTTGCGCAAAACACAAACCCTATGGTATTTTAGTGAAATCCAGGGTTAAACTCAGTTAAGGTGACCCTAACAACACTAAAATAGGCTAGGTTAACTAACACAATCATCACTTAATCAACGTTCCACATAAATCACCTTAATTAGCACAAAACTCACTATTTAACACTAATCGAAGCTAATCATTGCACAACTTAAGCAAATGAGGGAATTTGGGTTCAGAGTTTATACCCTAAGGTACCCTAGAAGGCAGGTGAAGAAGTGAATGGAGGAAGAAGAGAGCTTGCAAGTAGCTGGAGCTCCTGCTGCTACAGCTGTTGCTGCTGATGTTACTGCTACTGCTGCTGAAGTTGCTGTTGTTGCTGCTGCCTTAGCTGCTGATGCTGCAGGAGTTGCTTGCTGCTGCTGCTGCATCTTCTTCTTACTGCTGGAGCTTCTCTTGCTGCTGCTGCTTTGCTTCTGCAGCTGCTGATGCTGATGCTGGTAGATGCTGCCGATGGAGCTGCTGCTTCTCTTGCTGAAGTTTAAGCTTTGTGTGTGTGTGAATGAGAGTGTGAGAATGAGAGAAACGAGAGCACAATGAAGAATGAGAGCAAGGCAAGAACCCCTCCCTCTCTCCCTCTCTCTCATCATTAATGAGGCATGGCTTGAGCAGTATTTCCCCATGCCCTCTCTCTCTCTCTCAAAGTCAACAAATCAAACCATTTTTAAACCCTTTTTCATTTTTAAAAACCCTTTTAATTATAAAAACCATGCACACTTAAAACCAATAACACATAAACAATTAAAACTAGATTAAGGAAATGGTTAAACCACCATGTTGCTAATCATGGTTTAACCCCACTTAACAACCTAGTTATCATGCACAAGTGTGTGCAAGCCTAGGAAAAATCTAATAAAATATTCATTAGATAGGATAAAATAATTGATAACCAATTTGGTAAACTTTTTATTAAAAACCATATATTAAAATATAATTGGCCACAAAACACATTCTAAGGTGTTACAATCTCCCCCCCCCTTAAAAGAAATTCATCCCCGAATTTAAAAAAAAATATACTGCTACGCGTACCTTCAAAGAGAAGATTACAACTCTCAAATCTCGCTCGCAGCCTCCCAAGTTATTACCTCACTATACGGCTACGCCCAAGAAAAACCCTTCACAGATGGCAAGACCCTTGACCGACGTTTCTCCACCTGCCGGGCCATTAACATGGCTGCTGGTGAATGAACGATCGCGTCCAAGCTACATGGTCTGGTGCTAAATCATGTGAGAAAGGTCAAGAAGGTAATTGTAAAGTATCATCATAAGGAATACGGGGTGAAAACTCAATAATCTGGGCGGAAGTGCCAAATTAAAGGCAACGAAACTTACTCGCTTATAGGATCTCGAAAGGACCTAAAAATCCTGGGATAAGCTTCCCAAAATCCAACACGTCATTCATCGGAAAAGTCCGTAGGAATACATGATCTGTCCCTGTGAACTCGAGTCTATGACCAACACAGTTGGCATAAGACCTCAGTTCGCAATGGAAAATTTTCATCCTGACCTGAATCAATTGGATCATCTCCGAAGTCTCTAGACATAGCTGGGGTCCAAAATCCTACTTACGCAGAGTCAGAAAAACAATAGACTGGTGATCGACACGACCTAACCCCTAAACCTAAAGGTTGCCAATTGGAGTGTCTCCTGATAACAACTATCGAAGGAGATCCCTAACATTGGCGAGTGACGATCCCCAACTGCTGACAACAATTTACACAAATGCACAACTTAACAAAGAACAACTGAGCACATTGAGCATAACCAGACGACAAGAATCCGAATGGAGTCACGCCGTGACTAATCCTGGGTAGAAACCATAACGAAATTCGTGGAGATCTGCTCCCACTCCTACTTCGGAAAGGTGAAAGGTTGCAACTCTCCAGCCGGCCTCAGATGCTCAACCCAAGCACACCACAAGACAGACACTCTGAAACGAAACCTGAAACTTCTCTTTACATCCCTGTCCACCCGTAACTATCTCACAAGTCATGTCGAGGTTGGTGGAACTTGAATGAATACAGAGAGTTGACTGATGTGCTTGCTCTAGGATTTCACGTCTCTACCCGATAACATCAGGTACACAAACGCGTCCTTAACTTAGTACACCATTGTCACAAATCAAGGCTCCGAATCATTACCCAGCCGAGTATGCTCAAGTATCCCTGACGTACGAGCATCGGTGGGCAGTGTCTCGCGAAAGCGATTTAAGAAAAGTGGTCGGGCGCGGACATGAGCAAGCTGTCCCCTCCGTAGAGACGAACTTAAGCTGTACTCGACGATCGCACAAGAACTGTAAATCTGCAGAAGATTATCACAACAATCAACATCCGCTGCAGGAAGATGTACATTAAGCTCTGGTGGTCCGTGAAAATCTGACACGACTCTCGAACAAGTAGTGTCTCCAAATCTCCAACGCAAAACCACCGCGACCATCTCCAGATCATGAGTGGAATATCCTTCTCGTACTTCCTCCAAATGTAGGAAAGCAAAAGCGATAACTCTATAGTGTCACCTCAGTACACACTCGAGCCCCACTCAAGAAACATTACAGTTAAACAACAAGGTCGCCCGAACCAAAACCAAAGAAAGAACTGATGCAGTTGTTAACAGAATCCTCAACTGCCGAAAACTCGGCACACATGCCTCAGTCCAAAGAAAATAAACCTCCCTCCCGGTCCATTCAGTCGACGGTGCAGCACTACTCTAGCAATCCTGCACGAAACAGCGGTAAGAACCTGCTAAGCCCAAAAATCTGCGGAACTCCGTCCTGCTCACAAGTCTGGGCCTAAGCTGTACGGCCATGATCTTCCTCGGAACCATACAAAACCGTCCCCCGTGACCACAAGACCTAGGAGTCAACACAAACAAGCCTGAAGAAACACTCCGAGAATCTAGCAACCGCTGGGGCTTTCCCAGTATCTGCATAAAAAATCCTCAAGTGTTGCTCATGTTCCTCAAGACACATTAAATAGACCAGAATGTCGTAAATCACACAACAATAACTGGTCGAGGAACGGCCTAAAGAAATCCGGTTCATCATATCTACGAATGCTGCTACGGCATCAGTGAATCCAATGACTCACAAAAACACAAAAAGCTCGTAGCATGCACAAGGCAGTCTTCGGAATGCCATCACTCCGAACCCGCAATAATGATGACCTGATCCCAAAAAAACTTAGAAAATGTCTCGCCCTCTGGGCTAATCGAAGAAATCGTCAATGCGAGGTAAAGGACACCTATCCGCACCGTAAGCCGGTACAATTAACGATCCGTCGATACACAACCTCAAGCTGCCGTCTTTCTCCTTGACGAAAAGAAATAGGAGCTTCCAAAAGCGAAACACTCAGACGCACAAAACTCCCCAAACCACAACTCTGCAGCTGATCCTTTAGCTCCCAAGCTTCGCCGGCTCATCCGGAACAACGTCGGAAAAACTCCCGCACGAAAGGAACACCGGTCCAACAAACCCTCTGTGGCTACGATATCACGAATGAACTCCAAGAATCCGCGACAACTCCTCAAAAGCCGACTAGCGAAAAAAGGCTGAATTCAAGCTGTGAGAGGCGGCACAACTATCCACTTGCACAACAAGAACTGACTCGCCGGGAAAAACAAAACCTAACTGTTTTCCTCACGGTAGCCCACAGACGCCTAGCACGTAGCTAACCAGTCCGTGCCCAGGAGAACGTCAAATCCAACATCTCTAGAAGGATCAAAATGACGGACGAATCTCTATCTCCTATCCGATTGGCACACAACCGAAATACGTGTCGCGCAATAAAAGAATCGCTCACAGAACTTAACACAACAAACGGCTAATCTACCTAACACGATACAAGTGAAAAACAAACAAATACATCAAAAGAACATGCGAATTAAGGATACCTGAAAACTCTGCATTGGACGCCTGCGCGTCCCAATGAGTAGAAGCAAACTCCTGTGTCTGCCCCCTACCCACAACTGGCTAAACTCTTCTGGTAGAACGAGCCCTCTGAGCGAACCTTCCACGTCCACGGCCTCTCTGTGTACGATCCTGACGCCGTGCTGAGGAACAATCCCTGACGAAGTGCTGAAGGCTTCCGCATCGAAAGCATCCACGCGCTGACTGCTGACCCTCCTGAGAATGAGAGCTGAACGGTTGTCCTCGTCCTAAGCCACTGCTACTCCCACGACGGCCATGAAATCTGTTTCGATGACCAAACCTCTGTCTCTGGGCTGGTACACTGGTACGAGTCCTCCACTGTCCTGGAACTCTCAGCGTATCTGGAATATGCGCCTCGTCAACTGGGGCTGCAACCACTGGTGCTATGTAGGTGACGGACTGCTGCATGCTGATCGCAAAGGACAACTGAGTAACATAGGTGACAACCTCCTGTCGTAGCTCCCGAACGACATCAACCAATGAACTCATAGTCTGGCGGAAGTCCTGCATCTCTACCAAAAGCCTATTGATACTATATGTCGAAGGCTGATCCATCTGCACCTGTGCAACTAGAGTGTCATCCTGGTCGGTACTCGTCTCACCCGAGCTAACTCTGACCTCGGCCCTGTAAGTACACGGCGGCGCCCCGGCCGTCAATCCGACGGTGAAATGCGGAAGCTGTGATAAACTTAAATTTTTCTTGAACTGGCAAACCGCCGCGCACTAATACCCGGATCGAACCATTAACTAGTCCTAGCTAACTACAAGATGGGGAAAAGAGATATACCGACTGATCTGATTCCTTCGGTCATCTCGCCGTCGTCCCGATCTCCTGCGGAAGCTCCAGTCTCCACCTCGTCGCCGGAAGTGCACCACATCGCCTACTTCTTTTACGGGCTCCCACCTCAATGCCGAGGCAACTCGGGCACGAAGCTGGCTAGTCGACGTGCCCAAGATTTGCTGTAGAATATGTAGTGAAGAAGTCTCATTTGGGGTTGTAGGAATTGCCTTTTGGTGGAGGGATGATACAAGAACAATGTGGAGGGACTTTTGGGGATTTTGGAACATGAAATGAACAAAACCCCACACCACAAAAACTTGGATAGCCCACCCCCATGGTGGCCGGCCATCACTAGAGGAGAAGGAGAGTGAGAATGAGGAGAGTCTCAAAAAAAAGGGAGCCATACTCATATCATGCAAGAGAGAGAGAGGAATGGTTATCATGAAAAGCAATGATCACAAAATCAAACCCATACTCCAAAAACCCACCTACTACAACTATGATTGCTCACAAAGTCAAGCAATCATGATAAAAGAAGTCAAGGTCAAAAGAATGGTGCACCATCATGATAAAACAATAATGCAAATACCCCCTCCACAATTGCTTATTTGCAACAATGCAAATAAGCCCTCCTCTACCAATCTTCGGCCAATGAACGATACAAAGGAAATTGGCCGAAACGGAAAGCAAACTTGCAACTCCAGAAATCTGGTCCCGTAATAAATTACAGGAAAACCCCGATACTGTGCATACATACCCGCATTTGTATTCCGACCGAAATACAAATCCAATGAGACAAAATCTACACTGTACTATACTAGGATCCGGCTTAAACCAAAGCCGGCTAGTAATATCCGTTCGATCCTGATCCGTGCAATACCGCACGTATCTGATCGAACCCTGCCATATATCCATACGGCCTATAGTACAAACTGTCCGATCCTGATCCGTGCAATACCGCACGTATCTGATCGGACCTTGCCATATCTCCATACGGCCTCTACAACCTTTCGCCCGAAAGCTGAGTAACTGAATGTTGGGGACTCTAAAGACTCGTCAACACCTTGGTTGTGGATTTAACCACTAGCACGTCAGAGGTATAAGCCAATACGTAACGGGCTACCAGGTATTGACTAAAAGGGACGTCTGTGAGCGAACGCAGCCTGACAACCCTACTGAGCCTGTCAGTGACAATATCCGTACAGTCCGGTCCGTTCGTCTATGAGCTTCGCATGGCGGGCCTAAGGGGTTGGTAAAAGTCAGACCCCCAAAAGCGGTACAAGTCGTGTCGGAGTGTAGCCCAGAACACCCTGAGATACTACTGGAATACCTACCAGTAAATCTCCTTGCCTCGGCCGAGGGCTTCGTGTAATGGCTCTCCTAGACACAGCACGACCTCACCCCCAATACCGGGAGAGACGAACCCCTGAAGATACGCTCACTGCCTCCATGTGGCTCGGGACTGTACCCAACTAAAACCTGTTTGCACGACTCCTTTGAGCCGTGGTAGGGTAGTAATCAAAGTACAGTGGGAACTCACACAAGACAAATGAGGATCCCCAGGTCGATGAACTAACCTGCACACATGTCACCAGGGAACTGCCATCTGACGTCTGGTATATGACCAATAGCATGTTCCCGGCGAGTCCTGTCCGGTGTACTCATAACACAATGAGCACCTGTATACATCTTAGGTGAACGAACTGACACCAGTGGCTTGTGAGACCGGCCACCGCCCTGTTAGTTATGTATATGCCCTAGAGGCCATTGTTGTATATATGATGTATATTATAATGGATGCTTGGTTATATATAGAGATGACTTTCTTGCTCGTCATGATAGTATGCTATTTGGTTTCACTTTATCTTAACATGTTGACTTGTATTGGTTTACTGTTTTACTCTCACATGTTGATAAAGCCCTTAGGACTTGTACTCGACTACTGGGACTATGATGAGATCATACTAGTGGGGCCTCGGTAGTCGATGAGTACATCCTATAACTGTTCCTAGTCGATGGTATATCGAGACAGGGCATCGATACACCATAGTAGACTAGCGTATACGCATCTTGACCCATATGATGGGCGATGGATGATCCCATATCCATCGGTGTTAGACATCAGAGATGGTGTACGGGTGCTCAGTGGAGACTGGGTACACTGGACGGACTCGCCGAGAACTCCCAGATGGTAATATACCACACGTCAGATGGCAGTTCTCCGGTGACACAGGTACAGGGTAGTCTGTAGACCCGAAATCGTCATGGAGGCTTGTGTTATTCCCACTGTGCTTTGATTTCCACTTTACCACGTCCAAGAGGGCGTGCAAAACGGTGGCTTTTGGGTACAGTCCCGAATCACATGGAGGAAACGAGCGATAGGAGGGGATTCGTCTCTCCCGGTATAGGGAGTTGATGTTGTGCTGTGTTCGATTGGCTATAACTGGAAGTCCCTGGCCAGGGCTGATATAGAGATTTACTGGTAAGTGTTACTAGTAGTTTCTCGACCCGTTATGAGCCATACATCGACACGACTTATCGGTTACTGGGGTCTGACGTATACCACCCCTAGACTTGATATACGACATATCAGACGAACAGACCGGACTGTACGGGAGTGTTACTGATCGGATTCACAGGAGAACGGACAGGCTAGCTTGTTGATCTTCTGATCGCTCAATACCTGGGTGGCTGTTACGTTTAGCTGACCGCTTGCAGCTTGTGGGTGTTTGATATGATCATCACCTGCTACCGGCATATTGACGATTCTTTAGAGTCCTACACAGAGGTTTCTTGGCTCAGGCGAAACGGAGTAGAGGCACATATGTGATATGTGCAGGACCGAGAATAATGCGATATGGGATACCGTATTATATTCTCGTGATATTTTGATATGAACCGGGTCATCGGATCAAGTGTTGATTCGATGAATCGGTACATGATATATTAGTCGGTAATATTCGATATAGCCGGATCGTCGGATCAAGTGTTGATTCGATGATTTAATATATAATAATATATATGATATATTATTATATTAACTAATATTGGCTTGTTTTATTATTTCATTTTCTCAGTGGATGATACATTGATATATATGCGATATATGTTAATTGTATTATTTTCTTTTGTTGCAAATATATAATATATATGTGATATATATTATTGTGACATGATATGATTAATTGTTAAACATGTTTAAGGATGATTAATTGAGGTTAGGGTTTGATTAGGGTTAGATGCTTCATGTTCCTTCTAGAAGCATTTTTCTTTTGTCATTTGTAAAGATATTTTGGATGACACATTTTAACTTAACCAAACCCTAACTCTAGTTGTTTCTCTACTTATTCTTAGCCATTCATCTTTGACCATGGTTACAATTCAATCATATGATTATATTCTATTCATCACAAAAGAAAAAGGATTATCATTATCTTTTCATGATCATCTTCTTCCTTCTTCAAGAAAGCTTGCTAATTTTTCTTAAGTGATGAAATAAAATGAGAAAATGATATTAAAAGAAAGCAAAATTACTACTCTCTCATCCTCATCTCATCTAGCCCATGGGATTAGTGTGTTCTTCTCTTTTGAGTGAGAAAGCTTGAGTCGAAGCAACTTCAAGGTAGATCATCGGAGATTTGGAATACTTCGAGCTAGCATGGATCGTTCGAGTCGTGGATCCTCTCATGAGTCCGGGAGATCGTGGATCGCGGCAAAGGGACTTCTACTCGGAGCTTGTGAAGTGAAGGAGCGGACTACAAAGGTTGTAATCCCTCACACTTAGATAAAAGTTATCTTCTTACATATTAAACCATAATAATCTAGCAATGATCCCGGCTTTGGGTTGTTCGGCATGTCTAAAATTTAATCCGGGCATGTTTGATGCCTTATGAACCTTCACAAGAGTGCCTAGGAACCCTACAGTGGTATCAGAGCCTAGCTAGAGCATTAGGCGATGTGTTTACGAAGTTAAAACTCCGATCGAACCCGAAATGACGAAACTTGACCCCTCTCTGGAAATTTTTTAAATTTTGGGATTTTTCTGAATTAAAAATATGTAAAAAAAATCAGCAGAGAATTCTAACAATTACCAAGAAGCCCGAGCTCCCAATTCGACCAAACGGCCGCGGAAACGCGGCGCAAGCTTGCTTGCGCGGCGCTTCCGCGGCGGAACAGTCGATTGGCGACACGTGGCTTCTTGATAATAACCGTAGGTACTTGCTGACTATTCTGGGTATTTTTAATCTGTTTCAGGTGTTTAAAAATCTGGGGTTTGTTTTGTAATAGTAGACTCGATCGGAAATTTTAAATTCGTATTTCTTTCCGGATATTTAGAAACTGTTAAACTATTTGAACGGATATCATTAACTTACTGTTTCCCGGTACGGCAAACTTTCAAGTGTTGAAATTTATTCGGGTTTAAATCTTTCGAGAAAAAAATTGTACAAGTTAAGCGGTTGACCCTCTAGAAGACAACAAACCTTAACTCGATTATGTGACCGTCTTGAACTGCCTTTTGAACCTTCGGGTTTGGGGCAGTACGGCGTGCCACATGTGAGGCGTTGGCTTGACCCTTCTACGGCTGGATCACCGGTACTGTGACATATTCTGGGATTATTTGAACCCCGCTCAAGTGTTGAGCAATTTGGGAAATTTTGGGTGTTTGATTATCTGTTCGGAAAGTTTAATACTGTATATTTATCTGGAATGTGATACAATATGTGGAATTCATAGAGTTAGGCATGAAATGCGGAGTATGTGATATTTCGGATTTACGATGTCTAAAGTGATTGTGGATTCCAAATATTGTAGTTTTACACTTTCTTTTCTGTGACCGTAAGTGTAATATGTGATATCGTCGGTTTCGTTGCTATATGTCAACGACAATTGGGATGCGCATATTTACTTACGTTGATGATATGAGATATTATGTGTTGCTATGATATGTTATATTGGATCGTCGCGATCAGAATAGCAGGGGTTTTATGTGAGATGAGGGTTTTTATTTTCATTCATGTAAAATTCATTTGTAATGTAATATTCTTTTATTTGGGGCACTTCTAGGTTGCGGTTGCTATCACCAGTGTATATTATTTACTTTTCCGCATTAGGTAGACCCAAGGTGGGGAGCACAAGTAACCGGGTTCTAGGGTCCTGTGGGAGGCCATCTCGAGGAGTCGAGACCGGGTCTTCTAACCCTAGAATTGGCAGTGTTACTTGCCGCTCTCGTAGGGCTCTTGGGATGTGGGTTTGGCAATTCGTCGCGACCGTGGAATCCATGTTTTATACAGGCTCGTATTGAAAACACGGACGTCCTAGTATATCCAATATTTCATATATGTTCTTCTGCTGCAATGTTCTGTGATGAGATCATATTACTGCCTGAGACGAATGCTTATACTATATATATATGCTGATATATAAATATTACTGCTTTCGTTTCTTCTGTGATGCTTAGGAAGCATAAGCTGATGGGATTTTTATTAATGAGATTAATAAAAGAAAAGAAACCTAATGATGTTGTAGAATCAAAACTTTATAAAAAGGGTAGCTACAGTTTTGCTTTGCACAGTGATATATACGATATATCCTGCACCTTATTCGATGAGGAAAGGACCGAGATCCCTTCACCGGGAGTGACTCCTTTAGCGAAACTGGCAGATGCTACAAAACGCGGTTTGTCTTTTGATAGCTTTTAGTGTTTTGCTTTGCACAGCGGTATATATGATATATCCTGCATCTTATTCGATTAGGAAAGGGCCGACGATCCCTTCACCGGGAGTGACCCCTTTAGCGAAACTAAAAAAAGCCTCAAAAACACTCCTTTTCAAAAACTATATAATTCTACGACGATATCAAGTTCATTACGCTCAGGGTTTTCTGAAAAACCTGCGTAGCCCTCCGTCATTTCAGATAGAGACTATTTAGTATTCGTGCTGCGTTTGTTGACCTCTGTCAAGGCGTTGTGTGTGGTAGCTAACTAGTAATTATCTGTATAGCATGTGATGTGATTGGATTAGGGTAGTCGTACGACCTTGTTGACCTCTGTCAAGGGTCGGGCGAGTGGGTTTGATTCAATCAAGAAATGACGGGTTGAACTTGACTAGTGCACTATGGTTTGTTGACCTCTGTCAAGGTCATGGGACGCTAGGGGCAAAATATTATCGGGAATTTCAAGTGTTGAAATTTGCAATGAGATTGCATACCTCCTATGAGATAGTTGGATCCTGATACCCACTGCGAGTAAGAGTTACTCCTGGGAGAGTTTTACACAAGACAACTAGCCGATCAAGTAGGTGTCTAGAAAAGTGTTAACGGGGTTACGCCTCTGGGAAAATGAGGTTTACTTTAATTAGGTCCGTGCGAAAGCACGGGGAACCTCCCTCAAAGTATCGACACTGATCTGGCTGAAAGATTGACGAAATTGTAGGGTGTAATTAATCCCGGCTAATCTTACCTTTTAGGGTTTTAAGGTAGATTTGATAAAAACAGTGGGAGACATCCTGATTAGATAAGATAATAACCAATCTAATCTTGCAAGAGCATACGCTAAAGTGTTTTCTTCTCTCTCTCTCCAGGTAGCGACCATGTCATGCCATAATCAAGATAATAATATGGATGTATTTACTGAACCTGATTATTGTACTGAGCAAGGGAACGTTAGACCCAATCTTTCTTATAAGAGTTATAAGACTGAACAGGAAACAGGAGAATATCTGGATTCTCACGCCGCCCAAAAGAACATGCATGTTGATGCATCTTCTTCGGGTGTGTTTGTTATTGAGAACTGTTTCTCAGTTCACCCTACGTCCTGGGTATTAGATACCGGATCAGGATCCCACATATGCAAACAGTTGCATGGGCTACGTAAAGGTAGAGAACTGGGAAAAGATGATCATTCCGTTCTAGTAGGGAACGGTGCAAATGTTGCAGCCAAAGCAGTTGGCGAATATCACCTTGTATTGCCAAGTCGTAATACACTGATTCTGAATGAGTGTTATTATATACCGAACATGATGTGCAACATTATATCTGTTTCTTTATTAAGTAAAGAAGGATATAATTTTGTAGTACAGGATAATGTTATGAACATATTCCTAGATCAAAAGTTGATTGCATCAGGCTCGTTACATAATGGCATATTCATTCTAAATCAGAATACAGTCCTAAATATACAAAACACACACAAGAGGAAAAGTTCAGATATGAACGAATCCTACTTGTGGCATTGTAGACTTGGTCATATCAATGCGACACGACTGGCTAAGTTACATAAGGATGGTTATCTGAATCCATTCGAATTATCATCTTATGATACTTGCCATTCATGTCTCAAAGGAAAAATGACCAAAGCTCCGTTTAGTGGACACGGAGAAAGAGTTACTGAACTCTTAGGACTAATACATAATGATGTTTGTGGTCCCATGTCTACGCATGCCAGGAACGGTTCTTCCTACTTCATTACATTCACTGACGATCTCTCTAGATTCGGACATGTATTCTTGATGAAACACAAGTCTGAAGCTTTTGAGAAATTCAGAGAATATAAACAAGAAGTAGAAAAACAAACGGGCAAAAGTATTAAGATCCTTCGATCTGATCGAGGAGGAGAATACCTGAGCAATGATTTTCTGGATTATCTAAAAGAGAATGGGATTCTCTCTCAGCTTACTCCTCCTTATACACCACAGCACAACGGTGTATCGGAGCGGAGGAATCACACCCTATTAGATATGGTGCGCTCTATGATGAGTACAGCTGAGTTACCTATTTCCTTCTGGGGGTATGCGCTTGAGACAGCAGCATACTTATTGAATCAAGTTCCAACTAAATCTGTACCTACTACACCATATGAGATATGGAGTGGGAAAAGACCATGTCTTAAACGAGTTAAGATTGGCCTATGTCAAAAGGCAAAATCCAGACAAACTCGAGGCACGGTCAGTTCTATGTAAGTTTGTGGGATATCCTAAACATTCAAATGGATATTTTTTCTACCACAGTGAACAACAAAAGGTGTTTATTGCTCAACATGCCACCTTTTTAGAAAAGGAATTTCTTGAAAAAGAGATTAGTGGCTCTGAGGTAGAACTCGAAGAAGTTCCAGCAACACAAACTGTAACTGAAGATTTTGTAGAACCAGAGGATTCAGTAGTACCTAACGAACCCCAGCCTCTCCGCCGATCTAGCAGGGTTTCTCGTCCACCTGAGAGATACTACGGTTTTCTCATTGATGGTGGAAGCGAGGACTGCATCATGGATGATGATGAACCGACTAGTTTCGAGCAGGCCATCACGAGTGGTGACTCTGTGAAATGGCTGGATGCAATGCGATCTGAGATGGAATCCATGTACACCAACAAAGAATGGACTTTGGAAATTGCTCCTGAAGGGGTAAAACCTATTGGGAGCAAGTGGATCTTTAAAAAGAAATTTGGTGTAGATGGAAAAGTTGAGACTTTCAAAGCTAGACTTGTAGCAAAGGGATTTCGTCAACGACCAGGTGTGGACTATGACGAAACCTTTTCTCTAGTAGATATGCTTAAGTCCATCCGGATCTTACTTGCCATTGCTTCATACCATGACTATGAAATCTGGCAAATGGATGTTAAGACCGCCTTTCTAAACGGTGATTTAGAAGAGTGCGTGTATATAACTCAGCCAGAGGGCTTCGTAGATAGTGGGAGCAGCGGAAAGGTGTGCAAGCTGCTTAAATCCATTTATGGGTTAAAGCAAGCATCGCGGAGTTGGAACATCTGTTTTGATGTTGTAGTCAAAGAGTTTGACTTCATCAAAAATATAGATGAACCTTGTATCTATAAGAAGGTAGCAGAGGGTAAGGTTGTCTTCCTCGTATTGTACGTGGATGACATACTCTTGATAGGAAATGATATTCCTATGCTGAAATCAGTCAAGCTCTTCTTATCACAGAGATTCTCAACGAAAGATCTAGGTGATACCTCCTGCATATTGGGAATTATGATCTATAGAGATAGATCTAAACGGATACTGGGATTGTCCCAATCCAGGTACATTGAC
Source organism: Agapanthus africanus (assembly GCA_030015575.1). NCBI lineage: Eukaryota > Viridiplantae > Streptophyta > Magnoliopsida > Asparagales > Amaryllidaceae > Agapanthus > Agapanthus africanus. The sequence continues at coordinate 297,710,874 of JASDDO010000022.1, read as the reverse complement.
ACCATACTAAAGAGGTTTAGTATGGAAGAATCCAAACGTGGGAATCAGCCCACGATCTCTGGACTCACTCTCTCCAAAGAGATGTCTCCCAAGACTGATTTGGAGAGAGCTCGCATGCAAGGGATACCCTATGCTTCAGCAGTAGGCTCTATCATGTATGCGATGCTATGTACCAGACCCGATGTAGCATACTCACTAAGTGTAGTGAGAAGGTATCAAGCAGATCCTGGAGAGAGTCACTGGACAGCTGTGAAGAACATTCTCAAGTACTTGCGAAGGACTAAAGAGATGTTCTTGGTGTATAGTAACGGAGAACTCCAGGTGGAGTCCTTTACCGATTCCAGCTTCCAAAGTGATAAGGACGACTCTAAGTGGCATTCGGGTTTTGTCTTTACCCTCAATGGAGGGGCGGTATGTTGGAAGAGTTCCAAACAGCATACCGTTGCAGACTCGACGATGGAGGCTGAATACATCGCTGCCAACGATGCTGCCAAAGAGGCTGTCTGGATCAAGAAGTTCATAAGTGAACTTGGTGTGGTTCCATCCATTGAGCATCCAATACCTCTGTATTGCGATAACAATGGAGCTGTGGCTTTGGCCAAGGAACCCAGGTCCCATCAGAAGTCCAGACATATTCTGAGGCGGTATCACCTGATCAGGGAGATAGTTGATCGCCGGGAGATCGAGGTCAGGAGAGTAGATACGATGGACAACACTGCGGATCCATTCACGAAGGCTATTCCCCAGATACAGTTTGAGAGATTATTCGGGATGCTAGGTATGCGATACTACAGCAGCTGGCCTTAGTGCAAGTGGGAGATTGTTAGTTATGTATATGCCCTAGAGGCCATTGTTGTACATATGATGTATATTATAATGGATGCTTGGTTATATATAGAGATGACTTTCTTGCTCGTCATGATAGTATGCTATTTGGTTTCACTTTATCTTAACATGTTGACTTGTATTGGTTTACTGTTTTACTCTCACATGTTGATAAAGCCCTTAGGACTTGTACTCGACTACTGGGACTATGATGAGATCATACTAGTGGGGCCGCGGTAGTCGATGAGTACATCCTATAACTGTTCCTAGTCGAGGGTATATCGAGACAGGGCATCGATACACCAGAGTAGACTAGCGTATACGCATCTTGACCCATATGATGGGCGATGGATGATCCCATATCCATCGGTGTTAGACATCAGAGATGGTGTACGGGTGCTCAGTGGAGACTGGGTACACTGGACGGACTCGCCGAGAACTCCCAGATGGTAATATACCACACGTCAGATGGCAGTTCTCCGGTGACACAGGTACTGGGTAGTCTGTAGACCCGAGATCGTCATGGAGCCTTGTGTGATTCCCACTGTGCTTTGATTTCCACCTTACCATGTCCAAGAGGGCGTGCAAAATGGTGGCTTTTGGGTACAGTCCCGAATCACATGGAGGCAATGAGCGATAGGAGGGGATTCGTCTCTCCCGGTATAGGGAGTTGATGTTGTGCTGTGTTCGATTGGCTATAACTGGAAGTCCCTGGCCAGGGCTGATATAGAGATTTACTGGTAAGTGTTACTAGTAGTTTCTCGACCCGTTATGAGCCATACATCGACATGACTTATCGGTTACTGGGGTCTGACGTATACCACCCCTAGACTTGATATGCGACATATCAGATGAACAGACCGGACTGTACGGGAGTGTTACTGATCGGATTCACAGGAGAACGGACAGGCTAGCTTGTTGATCTTCTGATCGCTCAATACCTGGGTGGCTGTTACGTTTAGCTGACCGCTTGCAGCTTGTGGATGTTTGATATGATCATCACCTTCTACCGGCGTATTGACGATTCTTTAGAGTCCTACACAGAGGTTTCTTGGCTCAGGCGAAACGGAGTAGAGGCACATATGTGATATGTGCAGGACCAAGAATAATGCGATATGGGATACCGTATTATATTCTCGCGATATTTTGATATGAACCGGGTCATCGGATCAAGTGTTGATTCGATGAATCGGTACATGATATATTAGTCGGTAATATTCGATATAGCCGGATCGTCGGATCAAGTGTTGATTCGATGATTTAATATATAATAATATATATGATATATTATTATATTAACTAATATTGGCTTGCTTTATTATTTCATTTTCTCAGTGGATGATACATTGATATATATGCGATATATGTTAATTGTATTATTTTCTTTTGTTGCAAATATATAATATATATGTGATATATATTATTGTGACATGATATGATTAATTGTTAAACATGTTTAAGGATGATTAATTGAGGTTAGGGTTTGATTAGGGTTAGATGCTTCAAGTTCCTTCTAGAAGCATTTTTCTTTTGTCATTTGTAAAGATATTTTGGATGACACATTTTAACTTAACCAAACCCTAACTCTAGTTGTTTCTCTACTTATTCTTAGCCATTCATCCTTGACCATGGTTACAATTCAATCATATGATTATATTCTATTCATCACAAAAGAAAAAGGATTATCATTATCTTTTCATGATCATCTTCTTCCTTCTTCAAGAAAGCTTGCTAGTTTTTCTTAAGTGATGAAATAAAATGAGAAAATGATATTAAAAGAAAGCAAAATTACTACTCTCTCATCCTCATCTCATCTAGCCCATGGGATTAGTGTGTTCTTCTCTTTTGAGTGAGAAAGCTTGAGTCGAAGCAACTTCAAGGTAGATCATCGGAGATTTGGAATACTTTGAGCTAGCATGGATCGTTCGAGTCGTGGAGCCTCTCATGAGTCCGGGATATCGTGGATCGCGGCAAAGGGACTTCTACTCGGAGCTTGTGAAGTGAAGGAGCGGACTACAAAGGTTGTAATCCCTCACACTTAGATAAAAGTTATCTTCTTACATATTAAACCCTAATAATCTAGCAAAGATCCCGGCTTTGGGTTGTTCGGCACGTCTAAAATTTAATCCGGGCATGTTTGATGCCTTATGAACCTTCACAAGAGTGCCTAGGAACCCTATACGCCCATCGTCGGGGTCTCGAATGTACACACTAGTCTACTCTGGATTATCGATGTCCTGTCTCGAAACTCACACGACTAGGGACCATTTAAGGATATGCTTATAGACTACCAGCTCCCACGTATATGATCGCCCTCATACTGCTGGTGGTCAAGCAAGAATCCTAGGGGCTCTATCAACGTGTAATAGCGACTTATCAGGTCACCTAAAGCAGTACACGATGATAAAGGTAAACCAGATAGCATACTATCATCTCGAGTAAGACTGTCCTATCGGGATAGGTCCTCCATCAACCATTGTAATCACGTGCCTGTGATCGAATAATTGAATCTGAGGGCACTATCTCCAACAATCTCCCACTTGCACTCAAGCCTAATTATTATGATGTCGCATACTCACAGCACGTGTGATATCGAACACCCAACTCCTCTACTAGTCAGTCTCACAAAGCTTGTTTGCGAAACTATTGCGTTCGAGGAATAGCCTTAGTGAGTGGATCCGCTTTGATGTCTCTTTCTATGTCTCTCTATATCTCAAGTTCGTGGAGAAACCCATCTCTCGAAATGAGCAATACCTGTCTTAGAATGTGTCTGGATGTCTGATGGGACATAGCTCATAAATGAACTCCAAATCCAAACTTCTTAGACTGTATCGTCAACTGAACTTAATCAGTATCCTGCGCCATGCCTCCCTCAGTATTGCTTTGGATCACCTGTCCAAAATACCGCCCCTCGTCAGAAGGAAAACTATAACTCTGACAACCTCCTTGTCGCCCATGTCACCTTGGAAGCCTGGAATGATAACTGTCTCCCGAATGAGGCTGTCGTTATCATATCCCTAGAACATCCACTTATGTTCTAAAACTGCTTCCGACTATTTCTCCAGGATTGGATCAATGTCAACTTATTGCATCTAGTGCAAGAACAACATCTGGTGTGGTACTTGACATCTCATGATTTACTCAATTGCCTAAGCAAGTGATCTGTCAATCATGCACATCCCTCTCTAATTTAGTCTGTAAGACACCTTTAGAGAGGGTGACTCCGTCACCTGCAGGTACACCACCGTGCCAGGAGTCGTCCATTCTAAATACTCTTAGAATGCTGTCTAAGTACCCTGATTGGGAAACCACCCAAATCTAGATCTAAAACCATATATCTAGTAACCAGTATGTCTGATATAATGTCCAAGTCCCATGTGGAGAAACCACTGTGTGACGACCAAAGTATAATCGATCGTAGTATAGGAATATCACTTCCTACTCTGTGTATGTCATCCAAATACCATGACATCACACCCTACTGCCTTCTCAACAGATCCATCCTCTATTCTGACGAAATCGAACCTATGACTGTCATGTCAGAAATAGATGATCTATCTCCGCTATATCTGCTTTAGTCTATAAACAGACATAAGCCACCTGTCCACCAATGCTTCCGCTGCTCCCACTGACTACGACAACCCTCTGGCAGAGCCATATAGACGTACACTTCTAAAGCAAGTTTAGAACGACGCTATACTCATCCTCTTGCCGGGTCTCACAGTCTGGAACAACAGCAATGGCAATTGTGGGTAAACAAGAACTTCCCTGTCACCGTCCTTGAGGCTAACGTAGTACCTCTCGGGTGCCTGAAGTTACCCACCTTATCTGCGGAGTGGCCAATGGAATGTCAATCCAGATTGAATCTTTAGGTTCCTTATCAAATCTTCAGTAATCGTTTGTGGTTCTGGAATCACTTCCAGTTCTACCATACTCCCACTACTGTTTTCTGAAAAAATCCATTTTTAATAAAACCGTGGCGAGTCTAGAACAATATTTCTATTGATCTGCCAGATGGTAGAAAGTAAACCCTCGTCATAGCCTGGGTCAACCCAAAAACAGCCATTACAGAAACGTGCCTTGAGTTGTCCAGTGTCTGGTTTTAAGCATAAACCGGACAACTCCCCGTACCTTAACATCGTTAAGATATGAACTGTTCTATATCCAATATAGAAACAGAGGCACTGATTTAATTGAACCAGATCCAAATCATGCAACTGTCTCCAGTGCATGTCAACTAAATGGAAGGAGGCCGATCAACGTTACACAACTTAGGAGCATTTCCAATTATGAGTAACCTGAAAGAGAAGCAAGTTCTCTTAATCATTACTATCAACAGAATACCATACACAAGTATCTACATCTTCGATCACTTTGAAGAATCCCGATACTTGCTACACCTGGTTCTCTACTCTATTCAAATACCTATAATTTCTCAAAATTCGGACCCTGTGTTTCCACGAAACACCTGTCTAAAAACTAGAGAAGTCATAAGTAAACCGAATATAGTACGAGGACCAACCCCTCTGTCCTGATGGATCCTGGACACATACAATAGTCTATATAAGTCCCATGAGTCTGATAACTCATTCAGTGTGTGTCGTAGGTTGAAAACTGTACCTTTGGTTATGAAGAATTACACCGCTGTTCAATGCTCCTTACCTAACCATCCACTGATATAGGTAAATGTCGTAGACATAATTTCAAAAGGGTATATCTCACTCTATGAAAATAGACGTACAGATATATCGATTTGAAATTGGTGCATAACAACGGATATTCAAAACCAAATATTTGCCGACCGGCAAACAGCCCAGGTGATTTCCTCAAATATCAACGATTCCAACGAATCCCGATATAATGAGGATGATCACATAATTCCCAACAACTTACTCCCACTCATCATCTGTAAAACTATACAGATGTGAGAATCATACTTGGTAAATACATACCCTGGAGCAAGTGTCTAACTGGGAAATCAGTTTTCCTTTAACAGTACACAGTGAAACTGAAACATTGAAATGTTTCGATGGGGTATCCTGGTATTCCTAGTAATGCCTCTTCCATTATCCAGATTCACAACTGTAACCGTATAATTATTTGCCACCTCTCCAAATCCCTTTATATATCTTTAGTCATTACCTTCTGCACACCCCTTAGGCCAAATGGTTTTCTTCCTTCCCTACCGTTCGGCACCAGCCTATGGTTTGGAAGAAGACTATCCAATAAGCATAATGGGTGTACTGTTGTTCAGACCATAATATTGCATTTATCATTCCCCTATTCTTACCCTTTTTATAAATAAACAGGTACTCTTGACGCACGTGTGTTGCATATTACAGGTTACAGGTTTCTGGAGCAAATACAGTGAAAAAGACACAAAACAACAGAAAAAGGGACTTTTTCGAAGAACAGTGCAAGGTCCAAAAAGTCAAATGAGAACGGTTGAAAGATCGCTATAAATATTCACTGAAATATCTGGAGAAGAACCAGAAGCCCAAAAGAGAAACTAAATGAATAAACAGAAGCCCAAAGAATCCAGCAGAATAACCCAGAAATTTGGTGGCCCAAGCCCACCAAAGGGCCGCGGATCCGCGGCCCAAGCCAGCATCTGCCGCGGATCCGCGGCCATTATATGCCCGTGTCGGCGCATTTTTCTTGTGACGGTGCTTTGTTGTGGGTGTTGGGATTTTAAGTGGGCAAATCAGTAATTGCGCATGTGCGAGACTCTGAAACCCTAGTTCTCCTGTTTGCTTATAAATTGTAATTTTAGATCTAAAAATTGTATGCCTCTTTATATTCAATAAAAGTGAGATTTGTTGGAGAATTCAGAGCATCATCTTTCTTGTAAGTTTTTAAATTCCTGCCTTAGTTTAATTGTTCTACTTGCCCTAGTAATCATTTGTTTGCTGTAGTTCACTCGTTAGCTAGTTTAATTTGTCGTAAGGTAATTCTTTAAAACATAAACATAAAAATGTCTAGTTGTAATAATTCCCTAATGAGCGAGTAAAATCCTCGCTCGTTAGGGTTAGGAACAAGGGAGTAAGTGAGAGATGGATGTCTCTCACCTCCTTCAATGCCGACTTATTTTTAAAACGAAATCTTCATGCACGCATATATGATCCGCCCCCTACGGCACCCTACCTACAAGGTAACGGTGAACCGTAGTATAAAAGGCCGGACATATATGACGTCCATGAAGATCACATCAATTAATAGGAAAGGACGGACAAGGATCTAGAGGAAGAAACTTTGTTTCTTCCCGATCATCCTAATCCCCTTTGCTAATAATTGTTGTGATTTTTCTAAAAAGCTTAAATCAACGGCATTGAAAGAGGTGAAAACATTGATCTCAACACCCCTACCTTCGACCTAACCCTAGCGAGTTCTTTCATATCACATAAATTAGTTTTTAATTCAATCGACAAAAACCAAACAACAATCTGAATCAACTCGTTATAACACAAAAACAGAAACTAACACATCCCTGCGGATCGACCCGTATTCACCGGCTAGCTGCAAAGCGACGCCGTTTCTGATTACGGTAAACTACAATTTTTGGATTAATCAAATTACGCCGTCCCCGGCAACGGCGCCATTTGATTAGAGTCAAAAACTGTAGTTTACCGTAATCAGAAACGGCGTCGCTTTGCAGCTAGCCGGTGAATACGGGTCGATCCGCAGGGATGTGTTAGTTTCTGTTTTTGTGTTATAACGAGTTGATTCAGATTGTTGTTTGGTTTTTGTCGATTGAATTAAAAACTATTTTATGTGATATGAAAGAACTCGCTAGGGTTAGGTCGAAGGTAGGGGTGTTGAGATCAATGTTTTCACCTCTTTCAATGCCGTTGATTTAAGCTTTTTAGAAAAATCACAACAATTATTAGCAAAGGGGATTAGGATGATCGGGAAGAAACAAAGTTTCTTCCTCTAGATCCTTGTCCGTCCTTTCCTATTAATTGATGTGATCTTCATGGATGTCATATATGTCCGGCCTTTTATACTACGGTTCACCGTTACCTTGTAGGTAGGGTGCCGTAGGGGGCGGATCATATATGCGTGCATGAAGATTTCGTTTTAAAAATAAGTCGGCATTGAAGGAGGTGAGAGACATCCATCTCTCACTTACTCCCTTGTTCCTAACCCTAACGAGCGAGGATTTTACTCGCTCATTAGGGAATTATTACAACTAGACATTTTTATGTTTATGTTTTAAAGAATTACCTTACGACAAATTAAACTAGCTAACGAGTGAACTACAGCAAACAAATGATTACTAGGGCAAGTAGAACAATTAAACTAAGGCAGGAATTTAAAAACTTACAAGAAAGATGATGCTCTGAATTCTCCAACAAATCTCACTTTTATTGAATATAAAGAGGCATACAATTTTTAGATCTAAAATTACAATTTATAAGCAAACAGGAGAACTAGGGTTTCAGAGTCTCGCACATGCGCAATTACTGATTTGCCCACTTAAAATCCCAACACCCACAACAAAGCACCGTCACAAGAAAAATGCGCCGACACGGGCATATAATGGCCGCGGATCCGCGGCAGATGCTGGCTTGGGCCGCGGATCCGCGGCCCTTTGGTGGGCTTGGGCCACCAAATTTCTGGGTTATTCTGCTGGATTCTTTGGGCTTCTGTTTATTCATTTAGTTTCTCTTTTGGGCTTCTGGTTCTTCTCCAGATATTTCAGTGAATATTTATAGCGATCTTTCAACCGTTCTCATTTGACTTTTTGGACCTTGCACTGTTCTTCGAAAAAGTCCCTTTTTCTGTTGTTTTGTGTCTTTTTCACTGTATTTGCTCCAGAAACCTGTAACCTGTAATATGCAACACACGTGCGTCAAGAGTACCTGTTTATTTATAAAAAGGGTAAGAATAGGGGAATGATAAATGCAATATTATGGTCTGAACAAATACCCCCAAACTTACCTTTTGCTCGTCCTCGAGCAAACTTATTTTTTTATTCACTACAAAAAACTTAACCGCACTTTCGCAGGGAAACGCGATTGCACTGAGCTCGTGCAACAAGCCGTTAAACCTCTAGGTGTCCCTAGTAGGAGGAGTGTTGTCTCCTGAGGGTTTTCAGCGGATTACACCCACAAAATCCTATCAACTCTGCCCATTGACTTTTGTTCTCCAATTAGGTTTACTAACAAGGAATTCTATTATCTTCTACTTGTAAATTATCCACCCATATTCTTCACGCTTCCTCATTATTTAACTTAAGATTATATATGTTATGTAGACCTACTTAGCTTTCGGCATCTCTTAAGTTTTCCTTCTAGGGTTACATCTCCACTTAGGAATTTCTATCAACTCTATTAAAGATACAAGTTCTATTCTTCATTCCTTTCTCTCATCTAAATTCCAATCACATACCCCTACGTATGTGTATAAGTCACCCCTACACTTGGAAATTCAAATTAAGCAATCAACCCCTTGTCCTTTGTCCAAAGTACTAATTAGTGGTGAATTTAAATGAAATTTGCTTACACATTCTTCATGCGACCGTTAATACTTCCTGAGGTACCAACGACCGATTACAAAATGCGTTTGCACTTTAAAGCATACTTCCTAGTCTTTGCAACACCCAAGGTTTTAGCAGTGACTCCCAAACCAGTTGGTCTAAGGCACTAGGTGATGAAGCACCCTCGCTAAATATTTTTCTATTTTTGCAGCCTTAAATAATCATAAAAACCAGTGTCCATTTTTTTTTCTTTATTCACACTTTTTCATACTAAGGACTTTAGACAAGAGCATTTCAAGGTCTCTTCTACTATTCCAAGTTTCAAGATGCGTGATTTTGCAAATTGTAGGGTATACGTTTTCAGAATCTAGACTTAAGCTAGGAACTATTTTTCAAACTTATACTCTAATAAGAACATCAATACTCTTCCCTTGTTTCGACTTAGCCCAAGAAGTGAACCCAAAATTTGCCTATTTCTAAATAAATTACAAGGCATATACTTTCTACCGTTAAACTTTAAGAAAGGTTATTTTTAGGGTTTTTAATTTACTAAGTCTAAGATCTAGTTGTTCCTAGCTAGTTAACCTATCTGTCAAACTCTAGTCAAATATGGCCAAAATTGAATACAATAATTTTTATAATTTTTGAAAATTTTCAAATTTTTATGGGTTTTCAAATAAATATGCAAATGCAAAAATATGTACAAATGAATGCAAAGGAAGAAGACATACCGAGCATACCCCCAAACTTGAACTTGACAGTGTCCTCACTGTCATGCTAAACCAAGAGGGCCAAAATACCGGCTCTCCCCTGTTTATTTATTTATAATTTTTTTTTTTATGTTTTGAAATTTTTTTTTTTTATAGAAAAAGAAAACAAAAGGATATATACATATATACAAAGGTTCCTCCTAAACTTAAGCTTGGCCTTACACAAGCCAAAGGTTAGCACCAACCATTCAAAAATCTTATCATGGTAATGGTAGAGTTGGTGCAAGAATGGGATGGAAAGAAAAGAGATGTAAAGCACGCGAGACCGTGTTGAGAAAAGAATGGTAGAATAAGGTCTCGGTGGGGGAGAAGAAAGACGGAGTGGAGTGCGATCTTGAGGGTGTAAATTGAGTGAATAAATTAGCGCAATTTGTGATGACCGATGTGTTAAAAGCGATTGCGCCAACCTACCAACTCGTCGTGCAATGGGGTCAAATCCCTCAAGATTCGCAAGAAAACATGGGTACGCCGAACTTGGTATAGGAGATGAAAGCGTAACAGTCATTTGTTCGGTCGGAACAGTAGGAAGGAGGGAGGGTGATATAACAATCAAAGGTTCAGGAGGCTGAACTGGAAAATCCGACACATCAAATAAAAATGGTTCAACCTCGATATTATCCTCAAGACTCTCCTCAGTACTATCTTCACTATTTAATTCATCCATGCCATTATCATCAAAATCTAGACGCATATGAGATTCGGGGGAAACATTTAATAACTCAGGATGATGATTTGAACATAAAATTTCTATTAAATCGACAGGTTCATCATCCGAAATATTCCCGGCGTCTATATCCTCAATCAAGTGAAAATCAATTTCTTTAGACACTTCATCCACAGCATGGATATTTATCAATGTAGGTTCTAGAGTGGAGGTGTAAAGATCGAAAGGATTAGGTGCGGTTTCACTCGAAAGGGGTTCTTCACAATTTGGCAAATCAAGCACTACAAAATCACACAACTCATTTTTATTTTTAACTGGTGAATCATTTGGAACAATCGATGGAAAACCGGAGTTGTGGGTTTCAATTGGGTAAGGGTAGGTTTGATTTGAAAATCCTCTCTCATTCTCACTCTGTCCAACTACCGCCTTACACATTGAAAAATTCGGAGCTAGCGGGACACTGGCTACCGGTTCACTAGGTTGCGTAAGGGTCGCCATGGATGCTTCCATTGTCCTCATCATTTTATTTGTTGCAGCAATATATGCTTCCAACGACTCTTCCAAGCTAGACTTAGGTGGTGAGGGGGTTTCAGTAAAAGATTCAAAATTTGTTGGATATGTGAAACTCCCTAATGGCTGTGAAGAAACAGTGTCTAGTGAAGATGGAAAAGTCGGGTAGGACTGATAGGAAGTGGGTGGTAGGACAGGGGTAGGGTCAACATATGGATAAGAAGGTGAATAATCGTGTGGATCCCTAAAACTAGATGAGTGGAGAGAGGTGAAAGATCGACTGCGAGATTGAGCAATATGCTCAGCAATGGACATCGGCCTAGGATTGACAGAAGGACTTGAAGAAGTGGTGTCAACATATGTAGGTTGTAAAGGTTGACTCGGTTGACACAAAGTGGGTTGAAAATTCAAACTGTTTTTCCTAGACTCCTCTATGTGATCTTTCAGAGATTTTTTAGGCATAGAGGGATCATTTTTAAATTGACCGAACACATTGACAAACGACGCAAAGTTAGGCTCGGGATACCAAGATTCGGCAAGAGATTTATGATGTGGGGTACCCATGATAGAAGAATGCAAGGATTTCTTAGCGACAAAATTTTTGCAAGTTTTTAAAAGATTTTTCCCTTTTTTTTTTATTTATGTGAGAGTTTTGCAAATATGTTTTTGAAAACGGACTCGTGACACAAAAGTATCAACCACACATGCACAATCAGGCCTAGATCTAGGGTTGCCTAGGTCTACTAGACAGCTCCTAACTAGGGCTAGAAATAGACCTCAAACCGCCTCTTCACGGACAAATACGGCCAGGTAAGTGGGAAGGAACCACCACTACAGTGGGCCTAATTAATAACCACTAGCCTAGACACCGCAATGTCGGTTAGGATAAACGGCCGATGCCTACCCTAGTCCTTTTCCTATTGAGCTCGCCGTCCTTAGGTCTGAGTCTAATCTTTTTTTATTAATTGTGGTCGATGCAAAATGCTTAGGTGTTTTCTGGGGTCCTGGGAAGGGTGATGAAATCCCCACCCAATCTGAGATTGTTCAATTAGCCCCTTAGAGTCCGGTTAAATTATGCAAAAACAAATAAATTACACTTGCAATCAGAATTTTTATAGCGCGGCGCAAAGAAACCTGCAGAGAATCTGTTACGAGAAGGGGGAGAAAGATTTTTTTTTTTTAGCGCAAGAACCCTGCAGAAGATTTTTACAGAGAAATATATGGGAGGTTGCAGAGGGGAGAGAGAAGGATCAAACCAGAAAATTTTCAGTGCTGACGTGGCCAAGGGAGCGCGGATCCGCGGCGGGAAGCCCCTATTTGCGGCGGAAGAGCGGTCATGTGGAGAGATCAGATTCTGGAAAAAATTCTGTGGTTCTGTACTTTAAATTCCTCTCTGTTCTTATGTACCAAATGTCTATTTGCCCTCTGTAAAATTCCAGATCCACGATTTGACGCTGTTCCTGCAAGATTCAAAAATATACCCTTCAAACAGATCAAAGTTGATTATTTTTTTATATTTTTTTATATTTTCAGATTTTTATAATTTTTCTTAAAATTTATATCAACCCGAAAATTCACAAAAAAGAAAAATTACGCCGTCCCCGGCAACGGCGCCATTTGATTAGAGTCAAAAACATGTAATTACCGCAATCAGAACGGCGTCGCTTCGCAGCTAGCCGGTGAGTACGGGTCGATCCACAGAGACGGGTAAATTTCTTTAATGTGTTTTAACGAGTTGATTCCGTAAGGTGTTCGGACAGATTATTAAATCTAAAAATCTAAATTATCCTAGGGCAATTAATTAAAAGTTATAACTAGGGCAGGGAAAATAAATTTAATCTACGGCAGGAATTGAAATTAACTAGGGCAAGAAAATAAATAAATCTACTTACTTTACAGATGCATTTCTCCAATCATCCATGCAGGGTTGTCAGATCTGAATTTCAGAATTGAAGAGAGGCACCGATGCTCTCCATAAAGAGTTTTGGAATTTTTATTAAAAGGAGGCATAGAGTTTACAATGAATTAGAGTCCCTATTTATAGAAGATAGGAAACCCTAGGGTTACAATGACTTGCATGTTTACAATTACAAAAATAGCCCTAGGTCAACTAGTCAAAGCCACAAATGAATTTTGATAGAATAAAATCTTCCTTTTGTCTTCTTAAAAAGGAAGTATTGGGCCTTTCCTTTATGGGCTCTTCTGTCTTTGGGCTTCCTGGGCTACTTAATTCTTTAATTCTTTCTTTAAAATAGCTTCTGTTCTCTTTCAGATTTTCCAGTGAATAATTGTGGTGGACAAGTTAACCGTGGCTTCGAAATCTTAGACCTTGCATTGCCTTGTACTTTGTGAATTTTATCTTTGATATCGGCTTGATCAAGAGTCTTCTGTTTGTTGGTCAAAGTCCACTTTTGCATCGTCTTTTCATCGTTTTCACTGTTTTCGCTTCAAGAACCTGTAACCTGTAATATGTAGCAGACATGCGTCAAAAGCACCCGTTTATTTATAAAATATATAAGAATAGGGAATATAATAATGCAATATTATGGTATGAACAACTGTCCTAATCCTAGGAGCACTCGCAACGCGAGAGAAGGTGAAGATAAAAGACAACCGAATAAACCTTATTCCTATTTCTCCTGAACCAGAATCCATCCCCGAACTGGAACAAGTTCCTTTCGAGTTCGTATATAACCATACGATGGAATATCCAATAAACTGTGGATCTTCGTAGTGATGCGGAGTGTCCTGGAGAAATACAAAGGTGATTTAGGATTGGCGAAGAAATATTTGGTATGGTCGTGAATAGCAGTCGCAGTTTACTTTTCCCTCTTACTAATCCCTTACTTTGTCTTAACTTAATACCTTCTGTACACCATCGTTAGGCTAATTGGTTTTCTTCATTCCCTACCGGTCGGCACCAGCCTAAGGTTTGGAAGAAGACTATCCAATTTGTGTAATAGGTGTACTATCTCCTAAACCAAGGAGTAGTCGCAATCTGAGAGAGAAGGTAAAAGGAAAAGACAACTGAATAGTCCTATCCGTTTTCTCCAGAACCGGAAACCATCCTCAAATAAATTCCTTCGAGTTCGTATCTAACCATACGATGGTTTTGTCCAATGGAAGTGGACGTTCGTAGTAATACGGGGTGTCCTGGAGAAAGGGTAAAAGTAGGAGTGGCAATGAGGTTTGCAACTCTGACAATCCAAAAGCCAGTTTTAAGAAGGTTCGGTCAACTTGGTCACTGAGTCATAGTCTTAGGGTCGGGTCAATGGTCGCTGCCAAAGAGAGAGAGAAAAGAAACACTCAGCGTGCACTCTAACCTAGATCAGAATGGTTACCAATTTATCTAATCTGGAAACCTCCCACTGTACCGTCAAATTCTCCTCCAAACCTGAAAGAAGAATTAGTCGGGATCACCCGAGGAGTAAACTAACTCATCAGTGGGAATCGGGATCCAACTATCATCGCATGATAACGTGACGGAATCCGCTCACGGTGTCACACTCCAGAAGGTATGCGCATATCTGGAAAGTTTCAGTTCTTTTGAAACTCCCGATGTGGATTTTTACCCCATGCTCTTATGACCTTGACTTTGGCCAACAAATCATAAGTCACATGTCAAGTTCTACCCGTCATTCTCCAAGTTGATTTGAATCCACCCGCACAAGCCCTTGACTTTGGCCAACAAGGCTATACGACTGTCCCAAACCAACGCATCTATCTATGCTGCATATGAATAACCAACAGCTACCAAACACTGTGCCTTGACTTTGGCCAACAAACACAGCTTGAATACTATTGACTACCCATATGAAACGACGGAGGGCTACGAATGGTTTCTGGCGAAAACCTTTAACGTAAAGAACTTGATATCGTTGAAGGAACGGATAGCCTTTTAAAATATAGTGACGAAAACGCTTGCTAAAGAGGTCATTCCCGGTGAAGGGATCTCGGCTCTTTCCCCGTAGAATGAGGTGCAGGATATTCCAACTGAATACCACGGTGCAAAGAAAAAGTAATCGGCTATAGTGAAGTTAATGCCCTGACGCAAAATTCTGTCCAAGGGGTCACTCCCGGTGAAGGGATCTCGGCCCTTGCCTCGTCGACTGAGGAGCAGGATATTCCAACTGAATACCACGATGCAAAACAAAAGAGAACGTCCTTGCAATAACAGCTTTTTGAAAAGTGTCCCAACAACATCAGATTAGGTTTGTTTTTAACTTGCATTGATCCGAATCAATGCAGTCCCATCAATTGATCACACCACAAAGAACGAAAATAATATGACGTACGTATATGCCATCCGCATTCTCCACTGGGTCCCGTCATTACCCGTTAGGTTAGCTAACTAACGACAGAGACGGGACTGGACTAGCGCGGATGTAAAACATATACAACATCTACTAATATATATACCAATATATTATATTTCGCTCAAGGCATGATAAGAAATGCAACATCACAGAAATGTACAGCATCACAGAACAATACAGATATCTGGGATCCCCGGGTTTCACAGAGCCACTACTGAAACCCGACGTTCCCCTGGTCGTGTGGATAGCCTGTGCAATGAAATCCTAGACCCATACCGGCGCGGCAAGTCACCCGCTAAAACCTGAAGCGAGGCAGCCCCCTTCAGTACCGTGAATGGACCACCCAGCACTTCACGGAATCCGGCAACTTGGGCACCCCTCCTGGGTCAACCTGTACCCCCTACGAGTGCAGCGATTAGCCCGCCAATCCAAGAGTGAGGCCCCCTCCGTCTCAATGCCATGAGATGCGGGCCCGTTTCCCTCTGGAACCCGGCTATCCGTGCACCCCGCCGTGGGGTAATCCTAGTACAGAAAGTAAAATATACATACAACGGGTACATCGACCGCAACCTGGTCGTGCCCCAAAATAATAATACAATCAGGCAGTGACGGCGGTCCACATGTCGGACGCTCGCCCCGCAATATCAAATGTACATAATACAACCAAATCTGTATTACCATTGCATCCAGGCTATCCCCCACGACCGATCTGCAACATCACAGCAAAAACAGAACATCAACGTGAAAGTCACGTTCGCAAATCCATCTAACCGGGCTATAGCAGTTAGACCGGATTTACCGATCAAGTGACATTCACGGTCGCAGATATAATGTAAATACTGTGAAATAATGTGTTTAAAATATCCGATCTATCAAATTTTAACATGTGGGCCCCCAAACAATACTGTAGCACTCACAGAAATTATGGGCCCAAATTTAACATTCCAAAACCCCTAAAATCACCCCAGAAGCCCACTGTAAAAACCCGACCCACTAAATCCCCCATACTGCGGCGGAACCGCGGCAACAAGTAGGGTTTTGCCGCGGTTCCGCGCTCCCCTGAAGAGATCAGTGTCTCGACTTTTTCCCGAACTCTTAGATCTTCCAGTACACTAGGTTTATACTACCTG
This sequence comes from Agapanthus africanus, assembly GCA_030015575.1. Classification (NCBI taxonomy): domain Eukaryota; kingdom Viridiplantae; phylum Streptophyta; class Magnoliopsida; order Asparagales; family Amaryllidaceae; genus Agapanthus; species Agapanthus africanus. The sequence goes on along the minus strand of JASDDO010000022.1, from coordinate 297,694,180 downwards.
AAAAAATTTTGGACTAAAAAAATTTTCGACAGAAAACTGTTGTAAGTGAAAATGTAGATTTAGGAATTTTGGTCGATCGAAAATGCAAAACACATTATACCAAGCTAGACTAAGTTAATGGCGAGGCTCTGATACCACTGTAAGTGCACGGCGGCGCCCCGGCCGTCAATCCGACGGCCAAATGCGGAAGCGGTGATAAACTTAAATTTTTCTTGAACTGGCAAACCGCCGCGCACTAATACCTGGATCGAACCATTAACTAGTCCTAGCTAACTACAAGATGGGGAAGAGAGGTATACCGACTGATCCGAGTCCTCCGGTCTTCTCGTCGTCGTCCCGATCTCCTGCGGAAGCTCCAGTCTCCACCTCGTCGCCGGAAGTGCACCACATCGCCTACTTCTTTTACGGGCTCCCACCTCAATGCCGAGGAAACTCGGGCACGAAGCTGGCTAGTCGACGTGCCCAAGATTTGCTGTAGAATATGTATTGAAGAAGTCTCATTTGGGGTTGTAGGAATTGCCTTTTGGTGGAGGGATGATACAAGAACAATGTGGAGGGACTTTTGGGGATTTTGGAACATGAAATGAACAAAACCCCACACCACAAAATCTTGGACAGCCCACCCCCATGGTGGTCGGCCATCACTAGAGGAGAAGGAGAGTGAGAATGAGGAGAGTCTCAAAAAAAAATGGGAGCCATACTCATATCATGCAAGAGAGAGAGAGGAATGATTATCATGAAAAGCAATGATCACAAAATCAAACCCATACTCCAAAAACCCACCTACTAAAACCATGATTGCTCACAAAGTCAAGCAATCATGATAGAAGAAGTCAAGGTCAAAAGAATGGTGCACCATCATGATAAAACAATAATGCAAAGACCCCCTCCACAATTGCTTATTTGCAACAATGCAAATAAGCCCTCCTCCACCAATCTTCGGCCAATGAACGATACAAAGGAAATTGGCCGAAACGGAAAGCAAACTGGCAACTCCAGAAAACTGGTCCCGTAATAAATTACAGGAAAACCCCGATACTATGCATACACACCCGCATTTGTATTCCGACCGAAATACAAATGCAATGAGACAAAATCTACACTGTACTATACTAGGATCCGGCTTAAACCAAAGCCGGCTAGTAATATCCGTTCGATCCTGATCCGTGCAATACCGCACATATCTGATCGAACCCTGCCATATATCCATACGGCCTATAGTACAAACTGTCCGATCCTGATCCGTGCAATACCGCACGTATCTGATCGGACCTTGCCATATCTCCATACGGCCTCTACAACCTTTCGCCCGAAAGCTGAGTAACTGAATGTGGGGGACTCTAAAGAATCGTCAACACCTTGGTTGTGGATTTAACCACTAGCACGTCAGAGGTATAAGCCAATACGTAACGGGCTACCAGGTATTGACTAAAAGGGACGTCTGTGAGCGAACTCAGCCTGACAACCCTACTGAGCCTGTCAGTGACAATATCCGTACAGTCCGGTCCGTTCGTCTATGAGCATCGCATGGCGGGCCTAGGGGGTTGGTAAAAGTCAGACCCCCAAAAGCGGTACAAGTCGTGTCGGAGTGTAGCCCAGAACACCCTGAGATACTACTGGAATACCTACCAGTAAATCTCCTTGCCTCGGCCAAGGGCTTCGTGTAATGTCTCTCCTAGACACAGCACGACCTCACCCCCAATACCGGGAGAGACGAACCCCTGAAGATACGCTCACTGCCTCCATGTGGCTCGGGACTGTACCCAACTAAAACCTGTTTGCACGACTCCTTTGAGCCGTGATAGGGTAGTAATCAAAGTACAGTGGGAACGCACACAAGACAAATGACGATCCCCAGGTCGATGAACTAACCTGCACACATGTCACCAGGGAACTGCCATCTGACGTCTGGTATATGACCAACTAGCATGTTCCCGGCGAGTCTTGTCCGGTGTACTCATAACCCAATGAGCACCTGTATACATCTTAGGTGAACGAACTGACACCAGTGGCTTGTGAGACCGGCCACCGCCCCTCGTCGGGGTCTCGAATGTACACACTAGTCTACTCTTGAGTATCGATGCCCTGTCTCGAAACTCACACGACTAGGGACCATTTAAGGATATGCTTATAGACTACCAGCTCCCACGTATATGATCGCCCTCATACTGCTGGTGGTCAAGCAAGAATCCTAGAGGCTCTATCAACTTGTAATAGCGACTTGTCAGGTCAACTAAAGCAGTACACCATGATAAAGGTAAACCAGATAGCATACTATCATCTCGAGTAAGACTGTCCTATCGGGATAGGTCCTCCATCAACCATTGTAATCATGTGCCTGTGATCGAATAATTGAATCTGAGGGCACTATCTCCAACAGGCCCTCGCTGCATCACTCTGAGCCCCCATAGTCATCGGCGGCAAGGCTATAAATAGAGATAGGATTCGATAAGAATAAAGAAATCGAATCACAAGGATATGAATCATCAAGGAAGAAATTTCAGGAAATTTGAACTTAGGTCACTTAAGGCGAAGTACCGCATCGTGGGTATGCTGCAGGCATACACACAATACGTTACTCTGCTTAAGCTACCTACTCCATCATACTAAGGTCATCCTACACTCCGAAAGGTAAAACCTGGCGCTCTGATACCAACTTTGTCACGACCCGAAATTGGCACGTGACGGCCCTAATACTACGCAACGCCTAAAGACGTAACGCAGTAAAAGAAAGCCAAAACCCAGAAATCTAAACCATGAAAATACGGAAAAGATAATAAAAGTTTTTTGAAACATTTGAAATCGCAACCCAAATTCTTTAAAAGTCCAACTTCTTTCTTTAAAATTTTAGCAACACCCCTTTTTGTAAAAACTGGCCAAAAGGCGGAAAACAATCCACATCACAAATATACGATGCCGTAGCGAAGAAATAAAGGCAATAGAGATAAAGATGTATATAAGACAACAGAACCACAATAATATACAATATCGTCCTCACCAAGTCTCTAAGTCAACAACATAATAGTAAATGGAGAGTACAAGATACAACGAATACACAATACAAAATACAGATAACCACCAATACCCACCTAAGAAAAATAGCACACAGTGAGCCGATGCGGTATCTGTAGCAAAAGATGATAGATGAATAGCCTGCCTCGACTACTCTGGGGAAACACCATCCAAAACAACTGTGGCACAACGGGGGTGAGTTGCCAACTCGTGAATAGTAGATAACATATGCAGGTAATCGCAGGAATGTACGTACATCATGAATCTAAGATATGCAATTTACAGTAATAACAGGTCATGTGAATGCAAAATAATGGAAAGTACACTAGCAGGTACAATCAATATGTGAAGCAATAATAACATGACAATACTAGGCAATAATCATGCAATAGGGATATGAGAATGTAGATATGCAACTAACATGAAGTGTACACTAACAGGTACTCCTAATACATGGAACAGTGCATAAACAAATAGGTATGAGGTATGGAGTGAAATATGTCATTCCCACGGAAACCTGACATCGTGGTAGGATCACAATCCTTCAAGACACTCAAATCCCAATTCCTCATATCAGCCCCCAAATTGGGCTCTCATATCACATAAGTCTCACATCTCCTCAATATACAATATCGAGTAGATCTCCTATATCCCGAATGTACAAATCAGCAATCTCATTCATATATCCAATCTAAATGAATCACCTGATATCCCAAGTCAAAATCTCAAGTAAGATTCTAGCATCCTAAATATATATTTGCATAAATAAATATGATGGGGGCAATACACATATATTAGCGTCCCATTCCACTAATATTGGTGTAAGGGTATATATAACAACGGCTAAATCCTCTATTATATATACAAAGGTGTTAAAAGAAATATCATGAAATCAATGTGCCATGCATCGACACAGAAATACTAGTCTATCAGATGTCGTCTCCCAGACTAGCATCCTGATAGGTACGTATCATACGGTATCCCGAAAGCTCGAGTGCCTAGCTCTGACCCTCGCCTCTCGATGTATCCAAACGAACATGACTCCCAACGGTATCGCCATGATCCCCGCGAGTCATTAGTACTGTCACCGGTAGGTACTCGCCCGCCTCCAGGCTCAATCGGCAAAGTCCATCGATCATCTTGCCGAGGGGAACCATACCGGACCCCACCATGTACTCTCATACGGCATCCATACCTCGTATGGAGTATATAATCAGAACCGATAAATCTCATGGTGGCTGCGCAAATATCATATCAAGGAAACCGGGTTTTTCAATGTATGCATAATTTCATGAACTCCCGCGGTTCCCAAATCCAGAAAACATCATGTAAAATCCAAATAAACAATTCGCAAATCCAGGAATAAATATATGTGATATATCTGAAATGCGAGCATATAAAGGAAAATATGTAGCTGAAACGAGATGTATGCGAAATCAATAAGGTACAGCTAAGTATAGGTGTCTACCTATAAGTAAGTGATGTCGTATACCCCCTTGGGTATAAGTATAATATGTAAGATACCCCTCCGGGTATAAGTAAAACATGAGCAAGGTATACTTTTTGCTGCATCGTAAGGTGTATATGTACCTATCACTAATGGTATGATACACTATAGGTATACCGATAAGCTAGATATCATGTGTGATAAGCAATACGAATCAATGTCACAAGGTCCCTAACCAAGCAATATAGTATCTAAAAGGGGTTGGTGTCTGACATGGCAATTATTGTCGGTGTGTGTGAAACATACAATCCGTGCTCGTGCAACATGAACCGTCAATAATATGTGCAGTGTCCTACGGCTGCTAGTCATAGTACAACTACATCTAAGAAATAGGGTAAGGACGCAATTATAGCAATGACGTAGAATATGCGACAAGTATTAGAATCCTATCCCAGACGCATAACGCCATGCGGGCGATTTCCCTGTAGATGTTAAATCTACCCACCTACGCTCCAAGCCAGGTGAATCCTACCATCTGCTCCCCCCTGTAGCAATGTCCGTAGTCCCCGCCTGCAAACCTGCAATTTAGACATGGAAATCATATATAAGCCAAATATCTCGCAAAACGCGATATCGACACTAAACGAGAAACTCGCGTCGCGAACTAAACGCGCGTGTGCACGATACGCTGAAACGTGTGTATACGCGTCTAAAACTACCGCGACACGCTGGATCACAGAACCCACTCATGTATCGCGCGTATCGCGCAAACACAACGAACTAGATATACGATATATTGTCCCAGATTTTCCTACAGGTCAATTCTCACAATACTATACATGCCAAAACACCACAATACACTGCAGACAACCCTAGCCAAGACCCAACAACCCAGCCCCCAACTTGGCCACAATTTGCGTCCAAACCTATTAAAACTGCGGCCTGGGTTTGGAGATAGGGCTCGTGTTCTGCTGGTGTTGTCTATACCTAGTGTACATACTGCAGTTTTCTCAATTTTGTTCTGAAGGGTCCGGGTCAATAGCAGATTACAGAAATCTAATATATCGCCTAAAAACACCGATTTTGCGCAAAACACAAACCCTATGGTATTTTAGTGAAATCCATGGTTAAACTCAGTTAAGGTGATCCTAACAACACTAAAATAGGCTAGGTTAACTAACACAATTATCACTTAATCAACATTCCACATAAATCACCTTAATTAGCACAAAACTCACTATTTAACACTAATCGAAGCTAATCAATGCACAACATAAGCATATGACGGAATTTGGGTTAAGAGTTTATACACTAAGGTACCCTAGAAGGCAGGTGAAGAAGTGAATAGAGGAAGAAGATAGCTTGCAAGTAGCTGGAGCTCCTGCTGCTACAGCAGCTGCTGATGTTGTTACTGCTACTGCTGCTAAAGTTGCTGTTCCTGCTGCCGCCTTGGCTGCTGATGCTGCAGGAGTTGCTTGCTGCTGCTACTGCATCTTCTTCTTATTGTTGGAGCTTCTCTTGGTCATGACAACCATAATACTACGCAACGCCTAAAGACATAACGTAGTAAAAGAAAGCCAAAACCAGAAATCTAAACCATGAAAATACGGAAAAGATAATAAACGTTTTTTGAAACATTTTAAATCGCAACACAAATTCTTTAAAAGTCCAACTTCTTTCTTTAAAATTTTAGCTACACCCCTTTTTGTAAAAACTAGCCTAAAGGCGGAAAACAATCCACATCACAAATATACGACGTCGTAGCGAAGAAATAAATTCAATAGAGATAAAGCTGTATATAAGACAACAGAACCACAAATAATATACAATATCGTCCTTACCAAGTCTCTAAGTCAACAACATAATAGTAGATGGAGAGTACAAGATACAACGAATATACAATACAAAATACAGATAACCACCAATACCCACCTAAGAAAAATAGCACACTGTGAGCCGATGCGGTATCTGTAGCAAAAGATGATAGATAAATAGCATGCCTCGACTACTCTAGGGAAACACCCTGCAAAACAACTGTGGCACAACGGGGGTGAGTTGCCAACTCGTGAATAGTAGATAACATATACAGGTAATCGCAGGATTGTACGTACAGCATGAATCTAAGATATGCAATTTACAGTAATAACAGGTCATGTGAATGCAAAATAATGGAAAGTACACTAGCAGGTACAATCAATATGTGAACCAATAATAACATGACAATAGTAGGCAATAATCATGCAATAGGGATATGAGAATGTAGATATGCAACTAACATGAAGGATACACTAATAGGTACTCCGAATACATGGAACAGTGCATAAACAAATAGGTATGAGGTATGGAGTGAAATATGTCATTCCCACGGAAACCTGACATCGTGGTAGGATCACAATCCATCAAAACACTCAAATCTCAATTCCTCATATCAGCCCCCAAGTTAGGCTCTCATATCACATAAGTCTCACATCTTCTCAAAGTACAATATCGAGTAGATCTCCTATATCCCGAATGTACAAATCAGCAATCTCATTCATATATCCAATCTCAATGAATCACCTGATATCCCAAGTCAAAATCTCAAGTAAGATTCTAGCATCCTAAATATATATTTGCAGAAATAAATATGATGGGGGAAATACACATATATTAGCATCCCATTCCACTAATATTTGTGTAAGGGTATATATAACAACGTCTAAATCCCCTGTTATATATGCAAAGGTGTTAAAAGAAATATCATGAAATCAATGTGCCATGCATCGACACAGAAATACTGGTCTATCAGATGTCGTCTCCCAGACTAGCATCCTGATAGGTACGTATCATACGCTATCCCGAAAGCTCGAGTGCCTAGCTCTGACCCTCGCCTCTCGATGTATCCAAACGTACATGGCTCCCAACGGTATCTCTATGATCCCCGCGAGTCATTAGTACTGTCAACGGTAGGTACTCGCCCGCCTCCAGGCTCAATCGGCAAAGTCCATCGATCATCTTGCCGAGGGGAACCATACCGGGCCCCACTATGTACACTCATACGACATCCACACCTCGTATGGAGTATATAATCAGAACCGATAAATCTCATGGTGGCCGCGCAAATATCATATCAAGGAAACCGGGTTTTTCAATGTATGCATAATTTCATGAACTCCCGCGGTTCCCAAATCCAGAAAACATAATGTAAAATCCAAATAGACAATGCGCAAATCCAGGAATAAATATATGCGATATATCTAAAATGCGAGCATATAAAGGAAAATATGTAGACGAAACCAGATATATGCGAAATCAATAAGGTACAGCTAAGTATAGGTGTCTACCTATAAGTAAGTGATGTCGTATACCCCCTGGGTATAAGTAGAATATGTAAGATACCCCCATGGGTATAAGTAAAACATGAGCAAGATATACCTATAGCTGTATCGTAAGGTGTATATGTACCTATCACTAATGGTATGATACACTATGGGTATACCGACAAGCTAGATGTCATGTGTGATAAGCAATACGAATCAATGTCACAAGGTCCCTAACCAAGTAATATAGTATCTATAAAGGGTTGGTGTGTGACATGGCAATTATTGACGGTGTGTGTGTAGCATACAATCTGTGCTCGTGCAACATGAACCGTCAATAATATGTGCAGTGTCCAACGGCTGCCAGTCATAATACAACTACATCTAAGAAATAGGGTAAAGTCGCAATTCTAGGAATGACGTAGAATATGCGACAAGTATTAGAATCCTACCCAGACGCATAACGCCATGCGGGAGATTCCCCTGTAGATGTTAATTCTACTCACCTACGCTCCAAGCCAGGTGAATCCTACCATCTGCTATCCCCTGTAGGAATGTCCGTAGTCCCCGCCTGCAAACCTGCAATTTAGACATGGATATCATATATAAGCCAAATATCTCGGAAAACGTGATATCGACACTAAACGAGAAACTCGCGTCGCGAACTAAACGCGCGTGTGCACGATACGCTGAAACGTGTGTATACGTGTCTAAAACTACCGCGACACACCGCGACACGCTGGATCACAGAACCAACTCACATATCGCGCGTATCGCGCTAACACAACGAACTAGAAATACGATATATTGTCCCAGATTTTCCTACAGGTCCAATATCACAAAACTATACATGCCAAAACACTACAATACACTGCAGACAACCCTATCCAAGACCCCAACACCCCAGCCCCCAACTTGGCCGCAATTTGCGGCCAAACCTATTAAAAATTCGACCTGGGTTTGGAGATAGGGGCTCGTGTTCCGGTGGTGTTGTCTATACCTAGTGTACATACTGCAGTTTTCTCAATTTTGTTCTGAAGGGTCCGGGTCAATAGAAGATTACAGAAAGCTAATATATCGCCTAAAAACACCGATTTTGTGCAAAACCCAAACCCTATGGTATTTTAGTGAAATCCAGGGTTAAACTTAGTTATGGTGACCCTAACAACACTAAAATAGGCTAGGTTAACTAACACAATCATCACTTAATCAACGTTCCACATAAATCACCTTAATTTGCACAAAACTCACTATTTAACACTAATCGAAGCTGATCAATGCAAAACTTAAGCAAATGAGGGAATTTGGGTTCAGTGTTTATACCCTAAGGTACCCTAGAAGGCAGGTGAAGAAGTGAATGGAGGAAGAAGAGAGCTTGCAAGGAGCTGGAGCTCCTGCTGCTACAGCTGCTGCTGATGCTGTTACTGCTACTGCTGCTGAAGTTGCTGTTGCTCCTGCTGGCTTGGCTGCTGATGCTGCAGGAGTTGCTTGCTGCTTCTACTGCATCTTCTTCTTACTGCTGGAGCTTCACTTGCTGCTGCTGATGCTGATGCTGGTAGGTGCTGCTGATGGAGCTGCTGCTTCTCTTGCTGAAGTTTCAGCCTTGTGTGTGTGTTAATGAGAGTGTGAGAATGAGAGAAAAGAGAGCACAATGAGGAATGAGTGCAAGGCAAGAACCCCTCCCTCTCTCCCTCTCTCATCATTAATGAGGCATGGCTTGAGCCATATTCCCCCATGCCCCCCCCCCTCTCTCAAAGTCAACAAATCAAACTATTTTTAAACCCTTTTTTCATTTTTAAAACCCCTTTTAATTATAACAACCATGCACACTTAAACAATTAAAACTAGATTAAGGAAATGGTTAAACCACCATGTTGCTAATCATGGTTTAAGCACACTTAACACCCTAGTTATCATGCACAAATGTGTGCAAGCCTAGGAAAAATCTAATAAAATATTCATTAAATACGATAAAATAATTGAAAACCAGTTTGGTAAACTTTTTATTAAAAACCATATATTAAAATATAATTGTCCACAAAACACATTCTAAAGTGTTACAAGGAACCCTACCAGATCGGCGAAGTGGCTGAGGTTCGTTGGAAACTATTGAATCCTCCGGGTTTACCAAATCATCAGCTGCTGTTTGTATAGATGAAACTCCGTCCAGTTCTACCTTATGACCACTAATTTCTTCACAAGAAATTCCCTTTTTCTCAAAAAGTGGTATGCCGAGAAATAAAACATCTTTTGTTCCTCGGTGTGGTAGAAGATATTCCCTTGAGAATGCTTGGGATATCAACAATCTTCCAGAGAACTGACCTTGCCTCGAGCTTGTCCGGATTTTGCTTTTGACATAGGTCGGACAACCCCAAATCTTAACATCCTTAAGAGATGGGCTTTTTCCATACCATATCACATATGGAGTGGTAGGCATCTGATTTGGTTGGAACCCTGTTCAATAGGTATGCAACTTCTCAAGTGCATAGCCCGAAAAGAAAATAGGCAACTCAGTAGTACTCATCATAGAGCACACCATATCACATAGGATGCGACTGCTCCGCCCCGATACACCGACGTGTTGTGGTGTATACGGAGGAGTAATGCTGAGAGAGAATCTCATTCTCCTTTAGAATAGTCCAGGAATTCCGTGCTCAAGTATTCTCCTCCTTGATCTAATCAAAGGACATAATACTTATTCCCATTTTTGGTTCTCTACGTCTAACTTATATTCATTGAATTTCTCAAAAGTTCCAGACTTGTGTTTCAACAAGAACATATGTCCGGATCTTGAGAGATAATCAGTAAATGTAATGAAGTACAAAGAACCGATCTTGGTATGTGTAGACAGGGGACCTTCATACATCAGCATGTATCAATGCCAAGAGTTCACTAACTCTATCTTTGTTTCCAATAAACGGAGCTGTGGTCATTTTATCTTTGTGACATGACTGGCAAGTTTTACAAAATGTAAATCCAAACTAATTTAAATATGCATCTTTATGTAACTTCAGCTAGTTGGGTCGCATTGATATGACCTAGTCTACAATGCCTCAAGAAGGATTCGTTCATTTCTGAACTCATCCTCTTGTGTGTGTTCTGTATGTTAAGAACTGTGGTTTGATTTAGAACGTCTATGCTTTTTGATAACGTGCCTAAACTGATCAACTCTTGATATAGAAATGTTCAAAACATTATCCAACAATACAAAATTATATTCTTCTTTACTAATAAAGAGATTGATATGATGTTGTATATCAGGTTCGGTATCTAATAACATTCATTCAGAATCAATGTATTCTGGTAATACAGGGTTATAACTGCCAACAGACTTGGCTTCAACTCTTGCATCATTTCCAACTCTTGATACTTATCACCCGTTCTCAGTTCTCTACCTATATGTAGCCCTTGTAACAAATTACATTTACGGGATCCTGATCCGGTATCTCATACCCAGGACGTAAAGGATACTAAGAAACAGTTCTCGGTAATGAACATACCCGAAGATGATGCATAAACATGCACTTTCTTCGTTTGGGCGGCACGAGGTAATCCTCTATTTCCTGCTCTGTCTTATAACAATTATAAGTTGGAGCGGGACCAACGTTCCCTAGCGCAGTATAACAAGCGGGTTCGGTCAATACACCCGTATTATTATCTTGATTAAGGCGTGACATAGTCGCTACCTGGAGAGAGATCGAAGAAAACACTCAGCGTGCGCTTTTGCAAGATTAGATTGGTTATTAATATATCTAATCAGGATGGCTCCCACTGTTTTAGTCAAATCTTCCTTCAAACCTTAAAAGGAAAGACTAGCCGGGATTAATTACACCCTACAAGTTCGCCAATCTTTCAGCCAGGCCAGTGTCGGTACTTTGAGGGAGGTTCCCCGTGCTTTCGCACGGACCTAATTAAAATAAACCTCGTTTTCCATGGGCGTAACCCCGTTGACACCTTTCTAGACACCTACTTGATCGGCTAATTGTAATGTGTAAAACTCTCCCAGGAGTAACTCTTACTCGCAGTGGGTATTGGGATCCAACTATCTCATAGAAGGTATGCAATCTCATTGCAAATTTCAACACTTGAAATTCCCAATAATATTTTATGTTAGTGTATATGCCCTAGAGGCCATTACTGTATCATACTAGTTTGTATATTACTTAATGGAAGCTTGGGATATTCACCTTGTATATACAATCTTGCTCAAAATAGTAGTATGCTACTTGGTTTGTTTCTGCTTCAATGTGTACATGTGTTTATTTTTGTATATCGCCTATACACATTAGTAGAGCCCTTAGGATCTTTGCTTGATTACCAGCGATGTGATGGCCGTCACACTAGTGGGGCTGGGTAATCTATAAGCACATCCTTATGCAGGTCCCTGGTCGCAGGACGATCGAGACAGGGCATCGATACTCCGGAGTAGATCAGCGCATGCGCTTCTCATCCCAGTATGGGAGACGGTCTGTCCCACAGCCGTCAGTACGTCGTACTTGAGATAGTATGCGGGTGCTCGTTAGGTTACGGGTACACTGGACATGACTCGTCGGGAACTGACTAGTTGGTATTATGCCTATCGTCAGTTATCAGTTCCCAGGTGACATGAGTACAGCTTATTCCGCTGACTTGACACTGTCACTTCGCCTCGAGTGTGTTCCCACTGTACTTTGATCACTACCCTACCACGGCTCAAAGGAGTCGTGCAAACAGGTAGTGGTTGGGTGCAGTCCCGAAGCACTAGGAGGCAGTGACGGTTAGACAGGATTCGTCTCTCCCGGTATTGGGGGTTGACATCGCGCTGTGTCTAGGAGAGCCATTACACGAGTAGTCCCTGGCCAGGGCAAACGAGATATACTGGTAGGTTTCCAGTGTTATCTCAGGGTGTTTTGGGCTTCGCTCCGACACGACTTGTACCGCTATTGGGGGACTGACGTTTACCGCCCCCTAGGCCCGCCATGCAATGTATCAGACGAACAGACCGGACTGTACGGAGAATGTCACACTCAGGCTCAGTAGGAGTTCAGATGGGTTTCGCCTCGTCGGTCTTCTTGTCGGCATTACCTGGGGACCGTTACGCACAGCTAGTGCCGCTTGCGGTCTGTGGTTAAACCCACTGCCAGCGTAGTGTCGAGTCTTTAGAGTCCCACACAGAAAGCTTTTCGCCTTTAGGCAAAAGAGTAGAGGTCGCATGGTATTGCGACAGGTCGCATGGTTTTGCGACAGGGTTCGGTCACATCCGTGCACTTGTGCACGTACAGTGTCCGGACAGTTTACACTAGCGGGCTTTGGTTTAAGCCAGATCCTAGTGTGCCTTATGGGATTGGATTTATCCAGTTTGCATTCGTGTTTCTCGGAACGCGGATGCGGGTGTGTATGCACAGTTGACAGGGAGGCAGAGGCAGCGGATTCTCATTAGGGTTGTTGACAGTTGACCGTTGACTATTTGACTTTTTGCTCAACCCTAATGAGAATATGATATGTGATTAACTATTATATTAATTAATTATTATGGTGACATGGTTGTTGACTTTTGTTGACTTTGTTGACTTGTTGACTTTGTTGACCGGTTGACTAGGCTTGACTAGTTGACCATCATGATAACCATAGTCATCATTTCATGGCAAAGACTTTTACTTGCTTGCTCATTTGTGTAAAATGAGTGCATGATATGATATGGTTATGGTTGCTTCAACCATCACATAAGACTTATTTGATATGATGAGTTATGATTACTTTGGATTATGAGAGGGTGAGAGACAAAAGACTTGCTCATTCTTTCTTGCTCATTCTCTCTCTTGTTCTTGAGCTCTCTTGTTTTTGCTCTCACCCTCAACCTCTTGCTCCCTCTCTTGACTCTATGGTTCATATCTCTCATGAGTTGAGAATCAAGAACCATAGATAAAATCCTATTCTAATTCTTCTCTACTCATTCTAGTTCACTAGGTTTAGCAAACCAAGTGAACTAGTTTCTTCAAAGAACGAAGAAGGAGCTAAAGGTTGGAGCTTTCAGGTGAATCTATCTTCGGCGTACGGAGACGACGAGAAGATGCCAATCCGGACCACCATCGGAGCTTGAAGACGAAGGAGTTCAAGACAAGCAAGGTATAACCCCCTAACCGAGTAGCTAGAAACTCGTAGTTAGGATGTTAGATAGATGTTTAACCAAGATCCGAGTTTTTAGGTCCATGTTACCATCTTTAAGAAAATCGTTTTTTACCAAATTCCGCATTCCCGAAAGTACCGGGAGAGGTAGCATGGACTTACAGTGGTATCAGAGCCTAGTTAAACTCTATCTAGCATGTTAGCAAGTAACTAGAAGATCGATCAAAGAAAATGTCCCGAAAACGAACCCCAAAAATTCGAGTTTCTGTCGATTTTTTTACTGTTCAAAAGTTGATTATTTTAACACCTAAAATCGGCTCAGGGTTTTTAAAAGCCACTGTAGAAAAATCACCACGTGATCCCCCTAAACGACCGCGGAAACGCGGCAATAGCTTGCTATTGCCGCGGTTCCGCGGCCTCCTTGGCGCCTCTCGGGTGTTTCTTTGCTACAGTGTGCATCTGGGGGTATTTTGGGAATTTTGGTACATGTATTTTCAACCCAGATTTTCCAGAACGAAAATTTTATTTTGGGGTCCCGAAAATCCGTATTTTTGATCGAACTTCTAAAAGACTTAAGCTAACGGGTTTTTCTGTAATGTGATATTTGTATTGAACGTCTACTAATCGCTATATGTCGATTAGTGGGGGTTATACAAATCTGTGATCTGTAATGTGCTGGAATGTGTATATGAATATATTGGATTGTCGCGGGTGAATAGCCGGGGGTTGTGAGACGAGAGTTTTCTTTTCTTTCAATTCTTGTAAATTTGTAAATTGATGTAATAATTATTTGTATGGCCGCACAACCGGGTCGGGGTTGTAGCCGTCATTGTATAATTTCTTTTTATTGTTTTTGCTCCTAGGATAGACCCATGGAGGGGTGCACAAACTACCGGGTATGCCAAAGTGTCGAGTGGCCTACTCATGGAGATGAGGGAGGTTGCTACGCTTCGGGTACTTGGCGGGTAGTTTGCCGCACCCGTAGGGGTCTTGGGTGGGGTATTTGGCTATTCACCGCGACCGTGTAATCTGTCTTTCGTTACAGGCTCGTACGAATTACAGGTTCCTAGTATATCCAATGTATTCATCTGTGATCTGAAATGTTTATCATTGCAGTATATCTATATATGATATTATTTAGGCGTTGCTTATGTTTTACAGACGCGCTAGCCCAGCCCCCGCTCTGTCGTTAGTTAAGTAACCTAACGGGTAATGACGGGGCCCAGTGGCGAATGAGAATGGCATAAGCGTACGTCATATTTTGGTTGTTTTCTGCAATGGTAGGATTAAATGATGGGACGCATTAAAAGAACTAATGCAAGAATATCACGCATTAAAAGAACTAATGCAAGATAATAAACCAAGTAAAAGTCGTTGGAACACTTTCGAAAAACCTCTCGGTTCTTTTCAAAACCAACTTTTAAATGCGGAGCTTGAGCCACTCCTTTTAAAAGCTATCTCGTTCCATCGACCAAATCAAGTTCACTACGTTCACGGTTTTGCCAAAACCATTCGTAGCCCTCCGTCGTTTCACATGAATAGTCAATAGTATTCAAGCTGTGTATGTTGGCCAAAGTCAAGGCACAGTGATTGGTAGCTATTGGGTGTTCATGTGTAGCATAGATAGATGCGTTGGTTTGGGACAGTCGTACTGCCATTTTGGCCAAAGTCAAGGGTAGGTACGGATGGATCCAAATTAACCTGGATAATGACGGGTAGAACTTGACATGTGACTTATGATATTTTGGCCAAAGTCAAGGTCATAAGAGCATGGGGCAAAAATCCACATCGGGAGTTTCATAAGTACTGAAACTTGCTAGATTTGCATACCATTTGGAGTGTGATGATTCTGGTAGGATTCCTTCAGTTTCGTCACGCGATGATATTTGGATCCCGATCCTACTGTGAGTATATGCTACTCCTCGGGAAATTTCTCACTAATCGATCAATGCTATAAACCTAGTAGGTTCCTAGAAAGGTGTTAGGGGGGCTACGCCCCCAGGGAAAAGAGGTTCTTTAATTAAGGAAGTTCGCGAAAGCGTTGGAAAACCTCCCTCGAAGTACCGACACCGGCCTGGCTGAACGGTTAAGCAAGTATTGTACGGTGGGATTGATCCTGACTAATTCTTTCTTTATGGTTTGAGGAGGGATTCAAGAAACAGTGGGAGCCATCCTGTTTAGACAAATTAAAAACCACTCTAAACTTGCAAGAGCATCATGCTGAGTGTTTCTTCTTCTCTCTCCTAATTGCAGGGACCAATCAACATGACTGGACTTAAGTTACTCCTAGATAAAAACAAACTGACAGGGCCAAACTACAAAGATTGGCTCAGAAATGTCAAGATAGCAATCACTTACGACAAGCTGGGGTATCTTCTTACCACCAAAGCTCCCCCTGTCCCTGGTCCAACTTCCAGCATCGCGGATAAGGAAATCCGCAAGACTTGGGAGATTGATAGCGCGAAGGCCAAGTGCCTCGTGCTTGCCTCGATGGACAACGAACATCAGAGGAGGCACGAGAATATGGACTTGGAATCCATATTGCTTCATACAAAAGAACTGTATGGAGAGCTATCTCGTATCGCAAGATACGAAGCGTCGAAAAAGTTATTTTCGACAAGAATGGCCGTCGGGTCATCAGTAGCCGAGCACGTGCTAAAGATGATCGGATACATTGAGGAGCTCGCGGACCTAGGGATCACATTGGAGAGTGAGCTATATACGGATATAGTTCTCCAGTCCCTTCCTTCTACTTACGCCCAGTTTAAACTGAACTTCAACTTACAAGAAAAAGAGGTTGAACTTTCAGAACTCCTCAACATGCTGAGGAGCGAAGAGGGCACCCTACAGAAAGGTAGGGAAACATCCACTTTGTTTGTAGGAGGATCATCTTCTTCTAGGTCCAAGGCGAAAGCCAAGGGAAAGAAGAAGAAAGCCCCCGCCAAACCAAGGGGCGGTGTTAGTAAAGTGGATACGAAGGGAAAAGCAAAAGCAACAAAGTTGGCGGGAAAGCTTGTGGATAAGGAAGAATGCTTCTATTGTCATAAGAAAGGACACTGGAAGAATGATTGCAGGGCCTGGAAGGCCAGAACACAGGAATTGAAGCAGGTTGCAGCTTCAGCTTCAGGTGTGTATGTTATTGAAAACTGTCTTTCAATAAACTCTACTTCCTGGGTATTGGATACCGGATCAGGATCTCATATCTGTAATTCTTTGCAGGCGTTGAGAAACCGTAGTGTTTTGAAAGCAGGTGACATGACCCTCAGAGTTGCGAACGGAGCTAGCATGGATGCTAAAGCCGTGGGGGACTATCACCTGGAAATGTCAGATGGACATGTTTTGGTTTTGCGTAATTGCTTTTTTGTACCCAACGCAACTTGTAATATCATTTCTGTATCTTTAGTTTCTAAAGAAGGTTATGAATTTGCGTTTGTAAGTAATGTTGTAAACATTCACCTTAATCAAGTTTTGATTGGGTCAGGTACATTGAGTAATGGTATATACGTGTTAAACCAACCACAGATTTTTAATGTCCAGAATACACACAAAAGAAAGTCTCCAGAAATAAATCAGACTTTCTTATGGCATTGTAGATTGGGTCACATCAATGAGAGAAGGTTGACGAAGTTACATACAGAAGGGTATTTGAATGCGTTCGAATATCAGTCGTATGCCACTTGTCAATCCTGTCTCAAAGGAAAGATGACAAAGACTCCGTTTACTGGACATGGAGTAAGAGCGAGCGAGCTCTTGGGACTCGTACACAGTGACGTGTGCGGTCCAATGTCTACACATGCCCGAAGCGGATATTCTTACTTCATTACTTTTACGGATGACTTCTCAAGGTACGGTTATGTCTTCTTAATGAAACATAAGTCCGAGGCCTTTGGAAAATTCCAGGAGTATAAGAATGAAGTAGAGAAACAGACCGGCAAGAGTATTAAGATTCTAAGATCGGATCGAGGTGGAGAATACTTAAGTGCCGAGTTCCTGGACTATTTAAAAGAGAACGGAATTCTCTCTCAGCTTACTCCTCCATACACCCCGCAACATAACGGTGTATCGGAGAGACGGAACCGCACCCTATTGGATATGGTGCGGTCCATGATGAGTAACGCTGAGTTGCCGCGATCATTCTGGGGATATGCGCTAGAATCAGCCGCATACCTTTTGAACCGAGTTCCCACTAAGACTGTGCCTACTACGCCATTTGAGATGTGGTGTGGGAAGAGACCCCATCTTAATCACATTAAGACATGGGGAAGTCCAGCTTTTTTCAAAAAGCAGCATGCGGACAAGCTCGAGGCACGCTCAGTACTATGCAAGTTTGTGGGATATCCAAAGAATTCCAAGGGATATTTCTTCTACTGCGAAGAGGAACAAAAAGTTCTTGTTTCTCGTCATGCCTACTTTCTAGAACACCAGTTCATAGAAAAGGAAATAAGTGGGAGCGCAATAGAACTGGAAGAAATTCCAGAACCACGGACTATTACTGAAAGTTTAGTGGAACCAGAGGGTTCGGAAGAACAGGACATTCCTACGCCGCTCCGCAGGAGTAGTAGGCAGACTCATCCGCCCGAGAGATACTACGGTTTTCTCATAGACGGGGATAGAGAGGATTGCATCATAGATTATGATGAGCCTACTAGCTTCCAGCAGGCCGTTCAGAGCGTTGACTCAGTGAAATGGCTAGATGCAATGCGGACCGAAATGGAGTCCATGTACACTAACAAGGTATGGACGTTGGACATTGCTCCAGACGGGGTAAAACCCATAGGATGCAAGTGGATCTTCAAAAGGAAGATTGGTGTAGATGGACAGGTTGAGACCTATAAAGCTAGGCTGGTAGCAAAGGGTTTTCGTCAAAGACCTGGCTTAGACTATGACGAAACCTTCTCTCCAGTGGCCATGCTGAAATCCATTCGGATCCTTCTTGCCATTGCTGCCTTCCACGATTATGAGATTTAGCAGATGGACGTAAAGACAGCTTTTCTAAATGGAAATTTAGAGGAGTGTGTCTATATGGGCCAGCCAGAGGGTTTCATTCAGAGTGGGAGCAGCGGAAAGGTGTGCAAGTTGCTTAAGTCCATCTATGGACTAAAGCAGGCATCGCGGAGTTGGAACATCTGTTTTGATGAGACGGTCAAAGAATTTGGCTTTATCAAAAATCCAGATGAACCATGCATCTATAGTAGATTTGTAGCGAGAACTGTTGTATTCCTCGTTTTATACGTGGATGACATTCTCTTAATAGGAAATGACATTCCTATGCTACAATCTGTCAAGGGGTTCTTGTCACACAGGTTCTCCATGAAAGACCTGGGTGATGCCTCGTACATTCTGGATATCCGGATCTACCGTGACAGATCCAAGAGGATATTAGGACTTTCACAGTCCAGGTACATCGACACTACACTGAAGAGATTCAGTATGGAAGATTCCAAGCGCGGTAACCTACCGGCTTGTCACGGGATCACCCTCTCTAAAGAGATGTCTCCCAAGACTGATTTGGAGAGGGATCGCATGTCTATTATACCCTACGCTTCCGCGGTAGGCTCTATAATGTATGCGATGTTGTGTACCAGACCGGATGTAGCTTATGCACTGAGTGTGGTAAGCCGGTATCAGTCAAACCCTGGGGAGAAACACTGGATAGCGGTAAAGAACATTCTCAAGTACCTGAGATGGACTAAGGAGATGTTCTTGGTGTATGGCGGAAAGGACCTCCAGATCGAGGCATTTGCTGACTCCAGCTTCCAGAGTGACAAGGATGATTCCAAGTCCATGTCGGGTTTTGTCTTCACCCTCAATGGAGGGGCGGTGTGTTGGAAGAGCTCCAAACAGGAAACCGTTGCAGACTCGACGATGGAAGCGGAATACATCGCTGCATCTGATGCCGCAAAAGAAGCTGTCTGGATGAGGAAGTTCTTGAAAGAACTTCAGGTGGTTCCTACCATTGTTGATCTAATACCTCTGTATTGCGACAACAACGGGGCTATAGCTTTAGCGAAGGAACCCAGGTCCCATCAGAGATCCAGGCACATCTTGAAGCGGTATCACCTGATCAGGGAGATCGTGGATCGCCAGGAGATCGAGGTTCGGAGAGTCGCTTCAGAAGATAACACTGCAGATCCATTCACCAAGGCCCTGCCCCAGACTCAGTTCGAGCGGCTGATCGAGATGATAGGTCTTCGATACGCCAGTACATGGCCTTAGTGCAAGTGGGAGATTGTTAGTGTATATGCCCTAGAGGCCATTACTGTATCATACTAGTTTGTATATTACTTAATGGAAGCTTGGGATATTCACCTTGTATATACAATCTTGCTCAAAATAGTAGTATGCTACTTGGTTTGTTTCTGCTTCAATGTGTACATGTGTTTATTTTTGTATATCGCTTATACACATTAGTAGAGCCCTTAGGATCTTTGCTTGATTACCAGCGATGTGATGGCCGTCACACTAGTGGGGCTGGGTAATCTATAAGCACATCCTTATGCAGGTCCCTGGTCGCAGGACTATCGAGACAGGGCATCGATACTCCGGAGTAAATCAGCGCATGCGCTTCTCATCCCAGTATGGGAGACGGTCTGTCCCACAGCCGTCAGTACGTCGTACTTGAGATAGTATGCGGGTGCTCGTTAGGTTACGGGTACACTGGACAGGACTCGTCGGGAACTAACTAGTTGGTATTATGCCTATCGTCAGTTATCAGTTCCCAGGTGACATGAGTACAGCTTAGTCCGCTGACTTGACACTGTCACTTCGCCTCGAGTGTGTTCCCACTGTACTTTGATCACTACCCTACCACGGCTCAAAGGAGTCGTGCAAACAGGTAGTGGTTGGGTGCAGTCCCGAAGCATTTGGAGGCAGTGACGGTTAGACAGGATTCGTCTCTCCCGGTATTGGGGGTTGACATCGCGCTGTGTCTAGGAGAGCCATTACACGAGTAGTCCCTGGCCAGGGCAAACGAGATATACTGGTAGGTTTCCAGTGTTATCTCAGGGTGTTTTGGGCTTCGCTCCGGCACGACTTGTACCGCTATTGGGGGACTGACGTTTACCGCCCCCTAGGCCCGCCATGCGATGTATCAGACGAACTGACCGGACTGTACGGAGAATGTCACACTCAGGCTCAGTAGGAGTTCAGATGGGTTTCGCCTCGTCGGTCTTCTTGTCGGCATTACCTGGGGACCGTTACGCACAGCTAGTGCCGCTTGCGGTCTGTGGTTAAACCCACTGCCAGCGTAGTGTCGAGTCTTTAGAGTCCCACACAGAAAGCTTTTCACCTTTAGGCAAAAGAGTAGAGGTCGCATGGTATTGCGACAGGTCGCATGGTTTTGCGACAGGGTTCGGTCACATCCGTGCACTTGTGCACGTACAGTGTCCGGACAGTTTACACTAGCGGGCTTTGGTTTAAGCCAGATCCTAGTGTGCCTTATGGGATTGGATTTATCCAGTTTGCATTCGTGTTCCTCGGAACGCGGATGCGGGTGTGTATGCACAGTTGACAGGGAGGAAGAGGCAGCGGATTCTCATTAGGGTTGTTGACAGTTGACCGTTGACTATTTGACTTTTTGCTCAACCCTAATGAGAATATGATATGTGATTAACTATTATATTAATTAAGTATTATGGTGACATGGTTGTTGACTTTTGTTGACTTTGTTGACCGGTTGACTAGGCTTGACTAGTTGACCATCATGATAACCATAGCCATCATTTCATGGCAAAGACTTTTACTTGCTTGCTCATTTGTGTAAAATGAGTGCATGATATGATATGGTTATGGTTGCTTCAACCATCACATAAGAATTTTTTGATATGATGAGTTATGATTACTTTGGATTATGAGAGGGTGAGAGACAAAAGACTTGCTCATTCTTTCTTGCTCATTCTCTCTCTTGTTCTTGAGCTCTCTTGTTTTTGCTCTCACCCTCAACCTCTTGCTCCCTCTCTTGACTCTATGGTTCATATCTCTCATGAGTTGAGAATCAAGAACCATAGATAAAATCCCATTCTAATTCTTTTCTACTCATTCTAGTTCACTAGGTTTAGCAAACCAAGTGAACTAGTTTCTTCAAAGAACGAAGAAGGAGCTAAAGGTTGGAGCTTTCAGGTGAATCTATCTTCGGCGTACGGAGACGACGAGAAGAAGCCAATCCGGACCACCATTGGAGCTTGAAGACGAAGGAGTTCAAGACAAGCAAGGTATAACCCCCTAACCGAGTAGCTAGAAACTCATAGTTAGGATGTTAGATAGATGTTTAACCAAGATCCGGGTTTTTAGGTCCATGTTACCATCTTTAAGAAAATCGTTTTTTACCAAATTCCGCCTTCCCGAAAGTACCGGGAGAGGTAGCATGGACTTACATTTTACCCCTAACCTCCTATGACCATGACAAAGGCCAACAAACCATAGGATGCTAGTCAAGTTCAACCCGTCATTTCCTGATTGAATTAAACCTACCCGCACGATCCTTGACAAACGCCAACAAGGTCGCACGACTACCCTAACTCAATCACATCATATGCTTATACAGATAAGCAGTTATCAGCTACCGCACACTACGCCTTGACAAAGGCCAACAAACGCAGCACGAATACTAAATACTACTTATCTGAATTGACGGAGGGCTACGACAGGTTTTTAAGAAAACCCTTTGCGTGATGAACTTGATATCGTCGTAGAATCGAGTGAATTTTGAATGGAGAGTTTTTTAGGCTTTTACTAGTTTTGCTAAAGAGCTCACTCCCGGTGAAGGGATATCGGCTCTTACCTTATCGAATAAGGTGCATGATATTTCACAAATACCTCGGTGCAAAGCAAGAACTATAAAAACAATCAAAAGACAAACCGAGTTTGTAGCAACTGCTAGTTTCGCTAAAGAGGTCACTCCCGGTGAAGGGATCTCGGCTCTTTCCTTATCGAATAAGGTGCTCGATATTCTACAAGGAATATCGCTATGCAATGCAAGAACTAGAGCTACCAGTTTTTAAACATGTTTCTAAAACATCATTAGGTTTCTTTTATTTCATTAATCTCATTAATGAAGTCCCATTTTATTATGCTTCACAAGCATCACATTTGAAACGAAATCTGCAATATAACATATATCTCATATATATAATATAAACATTCGTCTCAGGCAGTAATATGATCTCATCACAGAACATTGCAGCAAAAGAACATATATGATATATTGGATATACTAGGAGGTCCGTGTTTTAATACGAGCCTGTATAAAGCATGGATTCCACGGTCGCAATGAATAGCCAAACCCACATCCCTAGACCCCTACGAGAGCGGCAAGCAACTCTGCCAATTCTAGGGTTAGGAGACCCGGTCTCGACTCCTTGAGATGGTCTCCCACTGGACCTTAGAACCCGGTTACTTGTGCTCCCCGCCTTGGGTCTAACTTAATACGGAAAAGTAAATAATATACAATGGTGACATCATACTCAACCCGGAAGTGCCCCAATAAAAGAATATTACATACAATGAATTTTACATGAATGAAAATGAAAAACTCTCATCTCACATAAAAACCCCGGCTATTCAGAACACCACGATCCAATATAACATATCACAACAACACATAATATCTCATATTATCAACGTAAGTAAATATGCGTACCCCAATTATCATTGATGTATAGCAACGAAACCGGCGATACCCCACATATTATACTTACGGACACAGAAAAGAAAGTGTAAAACTACAACAGTTGGAATCCGCAACCACCTTAGATATCTCATGCCTAACCAGATGAATTCCTTAGACATCACATGCCTAACAATTATAAACCCCGTATTTTAGTCTCAATATAGAAAACTCTTTTCAATATCAAGTCGGGTTAATTCAACAAGATTCCCGACATCCTGATCGAATGCTCGTCGGAAACTTTAGTAGACGGCCGCACCCCCGATGCCATCGACGAAGTGCACTAAGGCGGAACACCGCTGCCGCGAGCACCCGAACGGATGCTTTTGGCGACGGGGTTCTCCTACAGTCACTTGGTCGGGGCTTTGGGGCGTGGCTATCTATTAAGTTTAACCGGCGAGTATCCGCGTACGCTACGTGATTGCGACGGACTTTTGATCACATCAAAATCCCGTGGCAACCGATCAAATGAGACTAAACTGCTAGATTTATAACATTCAAATTAGTTATCTCATAACTATATGTGGATTCCAAATATTGTATCACATTCCAGATAAATAGACAGTATTAAAGTTTCCGATCGAATAAACAAACACCCAAGATTTCCCAAATAGCTCAACACTTTAGCGGAGTTCAAAAAGTATCCATCACATGCCACAGTATCAATGGTCCAGCCGTAGAAGGGTCAAACCAACGCTTCACATGTGGCAATGCCGTACTGCCCCAAACCCTAAGGTTTAGAGGCGGTTCAGACGGTCACATAATCGAGTTAAGGTTTGTGTTCTTCTAGAGGGTTCACCGCGTTACTTGCACGACTTAGAACGTTCTTTAACTAAGGAAAAATCCAACACTTGGAAATTTTCCGGCAGGGGAAAAAGTGAGTTATTGATATCCGTTCGAACTTTTTAACACATTCTAAATTACCCGGAAAAACTTAAACGAAGTCAAACTTTCCGATCGAATCAACGAATACAAAAGATCTCCAGAAAACTCAACACTTGAGTAACATTAAAAATTCCCAGAAGCGTGTAGAGATAGCTACGGATGTTACTGTAGAAAAAACTAACCCTAATTCCCCTATACGGCCGCGGAACCGCCGCGCAAGGCAGGGTATTGCCGCGGTTCCGCGGCGCTTTGAGAGAATTAAAATGTCGTTTTTCACATTAATCTTTAGAATTCCCTGCTTAATTTTCTGAATATTTTTAATACAGAAAAAATCAACATTTTAAAAAATTTCCAGAGAAGGGGTCTAATGCGATGTTTCGGGGTTCGATCGGACTATAAACTTCGTCTAGACTTCGCCTAAAGCTCTAGCTTGGCTTAGCCACCACTGTAGGGTTACTAGGCATTGTCACAAGGGTCTATAAGGCCTCAACCATGCCCGATTTAATAGACGTGCCAAACAACCCTAACCAAAATCTTAGACTAGAGATTATGCGAAACAAAGCAAGTAAACAACTTTACTACTAAGAGTTATGGATTACAACCTTTGTAGTCCGTTCCTTCACTTCGAAAGCTCCGTGTTGAAGTCCCTTCGTCGCAATCCATGAACTTCCGAACTCTAGAGATGCTTCACAAGTCGAATAATGCATGCTTGCTTGAAGTCTTCCATTTCGAAGATGATCTACCTTGAAGAAACTCAAACCCAAGCTCTTGCTTTGCTAATCAAGTATTAGCAAAGAAAACACCCTAATCTAAGCGTCTAGAATAGATGAGGATGATGAAGTAGGAATTTAGCTCTCATTTGTTTTCGATTTCTCACTCATTATCATCACTTTCCAAAAAGCTAGAAAGCTTTTTTTATCAAAAAGGAAGAAGAATAAGAAGCAAATCTCTTTGTGATGAATAATGAATCAAGTGTGTGGTTAGAAATGCAACCATGGGTTAAGTAAGAAGACTTAACCCATGTAGAGATTTAACTATGGTTAAAGGGTTGGGTTGGGTTAAAGAAATATCTTTGCAAAATATCACAGAATATCAAGGTCAAAGTCAAAGCTTCAAGAAGCTTCATGAAAGTTTAACCCTAATCCAAACCCTAACCATATTTAAACTCCACAAATCATGTTGCATTTTTAACCATAACATGTTACAATATTATATATCACATATACAATATTTATTGTAACAAAATAAAATAATACAATTAGCATATATCGCATATATATTAATGTATTACCCAAGTGAGAAAAAGAATCTTTAAGTGAGCTTATACTAGTTAATGTAATTTAATATATCAAATATATAATTATACATTAAATTATCGAATCAATACTTGATCCGATAAACCGGCTATTCCATAAATAACCGACTAATATAATCTGTATCAGTACATCGAATCAACACTTGATCCGATGACCCGGCTATATCATATATACCCGGACGATATCTCATATCGCGAGAATCTAATACGGTATCACATACATGTATTGTTCTCGGTCCCGCACATATCATATATGTGCTCCTACTCCGTTTTTCCTGAGCCAGGAAACCTCTGTGTAGGACTCTAAAGAATCGTCAATACGCCGGCAATAGGTGATGATCATATCAAACACCCACAAGCTGCAAGCGGTCAGCTAAACGTAACAGCCACCCAAGTATTGAGCGATCAGAAGATCAACAAGCAAGCCTGTACATTCTCCTGCGAATCCAACCAGTAACACTCCCATACAGTCCGGTCTCTTCGTCTGATATGTCGCATATCTCGCCTAGGGGTGGTAAACGTCAGACCCCAGTAGCTTGATAAGTCGTGTCGATATGAGGTCCATAACAGTTTGAGAAACTACTGATAACACTTACCAGTAAATCTCAGCAACCATGGCCAGGGATTTCCAGTTATAGCCAATCGAACACAGCGCAACATCAACTCCCTATACCGGGAGAGAAGAAACCCCTCCTATCGCTCATTGCCTCCTTATGATTCGGGACTGTACCCAAAAGCCACCTTTTTGCACGCCCTCTTGGACGTGGTATGATGGAAATCAAAGCACAGTGGGAATCACACAAGACTCTATGACGATCTCGGGTCTACAGACTAACTTGTACCAGTGTCACCAGAGAACTGCCATCTGACGTGAGGTATAATACCATCTGGGAGTTCTCGACGAGTCCGTCCAGTGTACCCAGTCTCCACTGAGCACATAAGGCCGAAGTTGGGCTTAGGGGGACCCCTGCCTCCGATGCATGCGCCTATTTTGGTATCGCTACCCTACTCTGATGTCAAACACCAATGGATATGGGATCATCCATCGCCCATCATATGGGTCAAGAAGCGCATACGCTAGTCTACTCTGGAGTATCGATGCCCTATCTCGGTACTCCCACGACTAGGTACATTTGAAGGATGTACTTGGCGACTACATTGTCCCCACTAGTATGATCTGCATCATAGTCCTGGTAGTCAAGTACTCATCCTAAGGGATTTATCAACATGTGACATAAAGACAATCAGAGTACATGTTAAGATAAAGAGTAACCAGATAGCATACTATCATGTCGAGCAAGAAAGTCCTCCTTTTATATGTCCAGGCATCCACTACAATATACAACGTATGTACAATAATGGCCTCTAGGGCATACATATAACTAACAGGTTCGTATCTGAACTCTTTCTCTTGTGTGTGTTTTGTATATTGAAGACTGTGTTTTGATTAAGGACTTACATACCATTACAAAGTGTATCTTCTGCAACCAATACCTGATTAAGGTAAATGTTCATTAAATTTTTAACTAGAACAAAATTGTATCCATCTTTATTAAGTAAAAAAACTGATATGATGTTGCAGAGCATGGAAGGTACATGGTAACAATTGTTCAAAATTATAGTATTGCTGCTTAGCAATACTAGGTAATATTCACTGACGGCAGCAGCATCAACCTGTGCTCCGTTCCCTACTCCGAAGGACATATCACCCGGTCCAATCATTCTATTTTTTCTCAGTCATTTTAATAAATTACAAATGTGAGATCCTGACCCAGTTCTAGTACCCAGGAGGTAGGGTTGTCCAAAAAACAGTTTTCAATAACAAATACATCCAAAGAAAATGCATTTGAATGCTTCTCCTTCAATAAGGTCATCTGGAATTCCTTACAGTTCTTTTTCTCTTGCCTATACTCGTAACAGTTGTCACAAGTTAGAGACGAACCGACGTTCCACAACCTAGTGTAATAAGCCGGTTCGGTCAAGTCAAACATTTTATTATCTTGATTAGGGCAAGACATGGTTGCTACCTGGAGAGGGAGAAAAGAAATACTCAGCGTGCACTCTTGCAAGATTAGATTGGTTATTAGTTTATCTAATCAGGATGGCTCCCACTGTATCCTTGAATTTTCCTTCAAACCTTAGAAGGGAAACTATTTGGTATCATTTGCACCTTACAAGTTCGCTAACCGTTCAGCCAGATGAGTGTTGGTACTTCGAGAGAGGTTCCCCGTGCTCTCGCACGGATCTAATTAAAATAAACCTCGTTTCTGCAGAGGCGTAGCCCCGTTAGCACTTTTCTAGACAACTAATAGGTGTCATGACCCGAAATTGGTACATGACAGCCGTAATACTACGCAACGTCTACAGGCGTAACGCAGTAAAAGAATGCCAAAACCCAGAAATCTAAACTATTAAAAGACAAGGAAAGATAAGAAACATTGTTTAAAAGTCTTTGAAATCACAACCCAAATTCTATAAAAGTCCAACTTTATTTCCTTTAAAATTTTGGCAGCACCTCCTTTGTAAAAACTAGCCCCAAAAATGGGTACAACATAAATGAATGTAAACCATCCCCAAACGGGAGCAAATACACGCCCAAAGGCGGAAAACAACCACCACAACAAATATACGACGTCGTAGAGAAGAAATAAAAGACGAAAGAAAGGAACTGTATAAAAGACAACAAGTCACAAAATAATATACAACATCGTCCTCACACAAGTCTCTAAGTCAAACATGAAAATATAGTAGATGGAGAGTATAAGGATACAACGAATATACAATACAACACGAATAACCACAAAATCCACCTAAGCAAAACAGCACACTGTGAGTCGATGCGGTATCCGTAGCAAAAGATGATATATAGATAAATAGCCTGCCTCGACTACTCTGGGGAACACCCTGTAAAATAAACTGTGGCACAACGGGGGTGAGTTGCCAACTCGTGAATAGAAAATAACATATGCAGGTAATCGCAAGTATGCACGTACAACGCGAATCTAACATATGCAATTAATAGCAATAAAATGTCATATGATTGCAATAATCATGAAAGGTACACTAACAGGTTCAACTAATACATGAAGCAATGCATATAAATAAATGTATGTAAATGCAACAGTAATGAAAGGTACACTAACAGGTACAACTAATACATGAAGCAATGCATATAAATAAAGGTATGTAAATGCAACGGTCATGAAAGGTACACTAACAGGTACTA
The DNA here is from genome assembly GCA_030015575.1 of Agapanthus africanus. Classification (NCBI taxonomy): domain Eukaryota; kingdom Viridiplantae; phylum Streptophyta; class Magnoliopsida; order Asparagales; family Amaryllidaceae; genus Agapanthus; species Agapanthus africanus. The sequence goes on along the minus strand of JASDDO010000022.1, from coordinate 297,665,227 downwards.
CTAATACATGAAGCAGTTCATATACGATAAATGTGGAGTATGGAGTGAAATATGTCAAATCCACGGAATCCTGACATCGTGGTAGGATTACAATCCAACAAGACAATCCAAATCCCAAATCCTCAAATCAGCCCCCAAATTTGCTCTCATATCATATAAGTCTCACAAATCCTGAATGTACAATATCGAATAAATCTCATATATCCAGAATATACAATTCAGCAATCTCATATATATCCTGTATCCAATATCAAATGAATCGCCTATATCCCAAATCCAATATCAAGTAAAAATATAACATCCTAGATATATTTGCATAAATAAGTATGATGATGTATATAAATTAATGTCAATACACATATATTAGCGTCTCATTCCACTAATATTGGTGTAAGGGCATATATGTCAGCGTCCTGACCCACTGTTATATATACTAAGAAGTAAAAATGTTAATACACATATATTAGCGTCCCATTCCACTAATATTGGTGTAAGGGCATATATAACAGCGGCTTAAACCCCTGTTATATATACAAAGTAGTAAAAAGAAATATCATGAAACCAATGTGTCAAGCATCGACACATAAATGTTGATCTATCAGGTGTTGTCCCCATGACTGATACCCTGATAGGTACGTATCACACTCTATCCGAAAAGCACGAGTGCCTAACTCTGACCCTCGTCTTTCCACGTATCTATACGTACATGCCTCCCATCGGTATCCCCATGATAACCGCTGAGTCATTGGTAATGTCACCGGATGGTATGGTTCCCTTGCAACTCATCGTCTAGCACCACGACCTCATTCTTGCCTCGGGGTACCTCCGGGCCCCACCATATACCCACACACGGACCCTCCATTCCTCGCGTGGGGTATATATATATCCGAACCGATAAATCTCATGGTGGCTGCTGAAATATCATATCAAGGGAAACCGGGTTTTTCAAATAATGCATAATTTCATGAACTCCCACGGTCCCCAAATCCAGAAAATATCATGAAAAATCCATATCACAATGCGAAAATCCATGAATATAATATATGCAACATAAAACTGAAATGTAAGCATGTAAAGGAAAAGCCGCTAATTAACTGCAACAAGTTAATATAAATATCATGCGGTTCCTAATTTATCCAAGTCTAAATAACATCAAGTAAAGGTAAACATGTAGCTATAACCATATATATGTGTAAATAATAAGGTATAGCAAGATATATGTATCTACCTATGAGTAATGATGTAGTATACCCCCTGGGTATAAGTGAAATATGTGTGCAAGGTATACCTGTAGCTTTGTCTTAAAGTGTGTATGTACCTATCACTAATGGTACAATACCCTATAGGTATACAGGTATCTAGCATGTAAGTATGTGAATATACAGGTATGCTAAATGTCATATGCGATAAGAAATATGAATCAATGTCTCAATGTCCCTAACCAAGAAATATCATATCTATCAGTGGGTTGTGTGTGACATGGCAATTATTGACGGTGTGTCTAGCATGCAATCAGTGCTCGTGCAATATGAATCGTCAATAATATGTGCAGTGTCCTAAGGCTACTAGTCCAAGCACAACAATAGCTAAGAAGTAGGGTGAATGCGCAATTCTAAATATGACATAAAAAATGCGACAGAAGTAACATCTCTAGCCCAGACGCATAACGCTATGCGGGCGATTCCCTTGTAGATGTTAAATCTACTCACCAACCCTCCTGGCTAGGTGAATCCGACCACCAGTTTTCCCTTCGTAGCAGTGTCCGTAGTCCCCGCCTGCGAACCTGCAACATTAAAACAAACAAGCAAATATACATTAATAATAGACCCAAAACATGTACAAACTACACTAGATCGACGCAACAACACAAAACATACTCTCGAGTGTTTGTATTGTGTCTAACGTGCGTAGCAACACGACGAAACTAACCCAAGAGCAAAACCATACAAAGTGCACGATCCGTGTCGTATAACGAATCGCGCGGACACAAAATACTAGAAACTACATAAGTGATCCCAGATTTTGCATAATGAGAAAACTCAACAATCAAACAAGACCAAAAACACCCAAACCACAGCATAGACCTACCCTCAAAATCCCACGCCCCAACTCCTTCAAGGGGCCGAGGTCGCCGGAATCCTCTTCGTACGTCGTCGGCCCTGGCCGGTGGGGTGGGTCTCGTGTCTCAGGTGAGGTCTTAGGTTCATAGGTACAACACAACCACATTGTTTAGTTTCCTAGTAAACTTTCCGGGTCACAGCAGATAACATATATCACAAAACGACACTAAAATACGATATTTCGCACTAAACTAAACTTTAACCAATCTAAACTGAAACTAACTAGCTAAGCTACACTAAAAACACCTAAACAACAGCAAAAGAATATTACCTACACAAAAGAACTCAAAGATCCTAGCTTTGTATGCTCCTAGGCATCCAAGAGGCAAAAAGTGAGATAAATATGTGATTTTGGTGAACTTTCTGAAGGATTTGATGAATTTTTGTGAGGGAAAAGAGAGTGTTCAGTTTGATAAGAGAGAAGAAGAAGGAACAAATGAGATAGAGAATAGAAAGAGAGGAAATGATGAAGAGTGAGGGAGGTGAGTGTAGGGTGAGGAATGAGGGTGGGGGTAACCATAGCATTAATTCCTCATTAATGCTTTCACACACACATCATCACTCGAAGGAAATATCTTCTCACTCACACAAAAGATCTAGGGATTAGGGTTAAGGATTGGATTTAAACAAGGATTAAAGAAAACGGATAGATTATGTTAAGTCACATGGTTGCTAAGATCAAAATTAGCACAAACAAATCCTCGCATTTACGTGCACACGTGTGTGCATGCTTATAACAAATAATAATTAATTATTAATTAAATGTTATAAAATGTGAGGAACCCGAATTGGTAAACTTTTTACAGTAAACCCACATTAACGTCTAAACGAACACTAACCGAAATCTAAGGCGTTACAATAGGTTAGCTAACTGTGAAGTGAAAAATATTTCCCAAGAGTAATCCTACTCATCAGTGGGATCGAGATCCAACTTTCATCACGTGATAACCTAGATGGAAGCCACTCTAGTTACCACACTCCAGAAGGTATGCAACACTAGCAAGTTTCCTGTATATTTGAAACTCCCGATATGATTTTTGCCCCTAACGACCTATAACCTTGACAAGGCCAACAAAGCATAAGTCGCTAGTCAAGTTCAACCCATCATTATCTTGATTATCCTAGACCCACTCGCATAAGCCCTTTACAAGGTCAACAAGGCTATGTGACTGTCCTTGTTAATCGCATCATATGCTACAAACAACCACCACTCAGCTATCGTACACTACGTCTTGACAAGGTTAACAAACGCAGCACAAATACTGAGTACTACTCGTAGTAAATGACGGAGGGCTACGGCTGGTTTTTGGCGAGAAAAACCGTTAACGTAATGAACTTGATATCATTGAAGGAACTGAGTAGTTTTGAAAAGGAGTGGTTTAGGCTTCGCTTTTGAAAACTAGTGGTTTTGATGAAATCGAGTATTCTATAGTATCATAATCTTTTGCTCAAGATGTCACTCCCCATGAAGGGTCTAGGCTCTTGCCTCCTCAAATGAAGTGCTGGATATTCCTAACTGAATACCACTATGAAAAGCAAAAGAATACGACTATAGTTTTTCGAAAAGTGGTTCTGACAACATCTTATTACGTTTCTTTTCATCCATTAATTAAAATTAGCGTGGTCCCATCAATTAAATCCTATCACACCAGAAAAGAACGAAAATAAAATATACGTATATGCCATCCACATTCGCCATGGGGCCCCGTCATGCACTGTTAGGTTACTTAACTACCGGCAGAGCGGGGGCTGGACTAGCATGGATGCAAAACATATAAAACATCTACTAGTATATATAAATATTTATACATAACCATTCGTCCCAGGCATGATATAAGCAACATCACAGAACAACGATAAGCAACATGGGATAGTGGATAATCTAGGAGCCTCGGTTTTCATTTGAGCCACAAATGAAACTCGACGTTCTCCGGTCGTGTGGATAACCTATGCAATGAAGAACGAAGACCCTTACGAGTACGGCAAGTTGCTCGCCAATCCCGGAAGTGAAGCAACCCCAATCAACAAAGTGAATAGGCCACCTAGCACTTCACGGAATCTGGTAACTTGAGCACCCCTCCGTGGGTCATCCTATACCTCCTACGAGTGCGGCGAACAGCCCGCCAATTCTAGAGTAAGGCCCCATCCGTCTCAACGCAATGAGATGCGGGCTCGTTGCCCTTTAGAACCCGGCTATTCGAGCACTCCTCCGCGGGGTATGCGTAGTACAGAAAAGAAAAATATATATACAAATGATGATATCGACCTCAACCCGGCCGTGCCCCAATAAAAGAATATACAAACTGGAAGAGACGGTATTCCACATGTCGAACGCTCATCCCGCAATAATGAATATACAAATGAATCTAAACTGTACAACTACCATTCCACTAGGGGCTATCAAACACAACAATTCGTACAAATCATCACAGATATACACATCACAGCATAAACAAATATGTGCAACCTCGTCTAATTGACATATAGCAGATAGACGATGTTTGAAAGCATATATCCACATCACAGAGATCAACGATGTGAAAAGTTTCAAGTTCTAAACTTTCAAGTTGCCCCAAAGCAAAGATAACACTAAGCGAAATCTGGAGGAAATCAAACAAGACCAAAAATCCTAATTCTCAAAACCCAAGACAGCATGAAAACGAGCACCAAATGAGACAAGAAAACCGCCGAGGGCGGGGATATCACCACATCCACCATTTGAGTAAAGCACGAGAGGAGCCATAGAACAATCGCTTCTTGACCAGAAGAAGCCTCGTTTTTATTGTGTGTCACTAACATGTCAAGAGTAAGTCTGTGCACTTGTTAAAAAAATTTCAGAGACTAAAAAATTTCTTGAACAGAGAGTAGGTTTTAAAAATTTGAATTTTTCGATTTTGAAACTAAAGCATCATCTACCACTAGTTTCTAATGTTTGTGTGGCTCTGATACCATGTTGGATTTCCTAGCGTCCTGGCCGCTGACCGTGACAATTGCGGAACGAAAAACTTTGACTTTTAAAAGTTTGGCGTTAGAAAACACATCCTAGAATCTAACCAAACATTGAAACGAGCAAACTAGAGGAGTCTAGTGTAATATTTCAGAAAATATAAAATATTATTTTTGGAATTTAATATTAAAATAATATATTTCCCGAAAACTACCCGATTTGCCAAATTGGGGTTTTCGAAAAAGGGTATAAATATATACCAATAATTGTGAAGTAATTGGGAATTAAAATGAATTATTCTTTTAGAAATAAATTTATTGGATTTGGCATTTTTAAAATTTATTATATGTAGTTTGAATAAAAACCCAATTAGTGTACTGCTAATCGCAATTAAGCCAAATCCGTGTTTCTACAGTTTTCTATGGCTAGTGCACCATATCATGTTACATTTGGTTACATGTTTTTGAATTTGTGTTGTTTTATGGGTAATATGTGATTTGGTTTTGAAATTTAAAAAAGAAAAGAAAAAGGAAATGAAAAGGGTTAAAAAGGTGAATGATTGGAGAGAGAGAGAGAGAGAGTGTGAGAATAAGTGAGAGAGAGGGGGGCTGCTGCCATAACTTTTCCCCCCATCATTTTCATCTCCTTCATCATCTCCTCAAGCTCACATCCCTCCACTTCTAACCCTAGATCCATCTCCAAATAATCCCCAAAACCTTATACTCCCTTCACAAAAATTAATCCCCATCTCTTCCTCTACACATTGGACCAAACAAAGTGGGATTTTGATGACACCGAGAAGCTAGGTCTGTCTAGAGTGGCCTAAATGAGGTATAGCTTCTTCCATTTTGTTCGTTTTAAGCTTCTTTCTATTCTAGTTTTAGTTTAGAATTGGTTTGATGATGGATTTGTGAGCTTAGAAATTCTAGAGAAGAGTTTGGGAGATTGATGGTGTTAGTGGCTGTCAAGACTTAGAGGTGATTCTTGACCTGGACCATGGCATAGAAACCAGAATACGGATTTAGGATTTTAGCCGTATCGGTTTTGTGAGGAATTGTGAGCCTACAGTGAATCTGGAGCAACCCGGGGAATTTTTGAGTTTACCAAACAATACCAGGGACCAAATGTCACGACCCAAAATATTAGCTCGTGACCAGCACTTAAATCACGCAACGTCTAGAGGCGTAACGTAATTCAAGTAAGCTGAAACCCAGAAATCTAAACCTTTTTAAGAAAATAAAGGAGGTGAAGTTTTGAAATAAAGGTATAATGAAATCAAGTTTTCTTAATGCATAGAAAAGGAACATAAAAATGCAAGTGAAATTTACTAGTTTGAAAACGTGTTTCGTCTTTTAAAAAATTTGGGCAGCACCTCCATTGTATATTTTGATCCAAAACCACAAATACATAACAGGAATAATGGCATCCCCAAGCGGGAGCTAGCTCTTCGCCAAACGGCGGATTACAACCACACAAGACAGTATATGTAAGTATACGACGCCCAACGGCGATGTTCACCCCAAAAAGATAAAGAAATAAGCAAGACATCAAAACCACAAGTAGCGGAAAACCCCTCGCTCTAAGTTTCGCAACAACAATCTCACTTAGTCTCATTACTTATACAATTTACTAAATTTGATTGATGGAGTTGATTAGATACAATGTGAAATATAAATACAAGAGTGGGTACGATACAAATGCCCCACCTACCAATACAAAACACCCAAATGAAGCTATTTGCCAGCGATGCCGCTACTGATCCATGCGGTCAACCTGCAAGAACTGTGGAACAACGGGGGTGTGTTGTCAACTCGTGAGTAGAAAAATGTCTTGTAACATTTTAGAAAAATAAAATATTATTCTTGGGAATTTTTATAATTTAATAAAAAATATATTGAATATTTTAATATTGCGGTATAATTAAATACCGATAAATTGGGAAAAATTTGGAAAATTATGGAAATTACTGAAAAGAGGATGCTTTATTTGATTCATGCAAATTATGAAAGTTTATGATTTATTTGACACTATTTTAGTGCTAATCGCGATTAAAAATCGCTAATCGGGCTTTAAGCGTGTTTTGTGCACATGACATGCACATGTCATTTTTAACACGTGTTGCTTTTTCCTTCATGGTTATTTCTTTATTCATGCATGGTTTTTGATTTTAAGAAACGAGAAAGGAAAATGAAAAGAAAAGAAAAGAAATTGGATTAAAAAAATAGAATAGGAAGGTATGGGCATGAGAGAGAAGAGAGAGTGAGGTGAAGGGTTCATTGACCTAGTCTTCATTCTTCATCCTCTTCATCTTTTCTCTCCTCCCTCAACTCCCATGGCAGCACCTCCTCCCTTCCCTTCTTCAACCCTCACTTCATCATCAAAATCTCACCAAAATCCCATCCCCACTTCACAAAAATTGTGCATAAGCTCACAAGCTACACTTTGGACCAAGAAAGTTTGCATTTTGGTGCTCTAGAGGATTCATGAGTGCTAAATGAGGTAATACCTTCAAAAATAGTGTAGTATTTCATTTGCTTAAGCCTCTTTTCAAGTTTAAATACGATTAAGTGGTGTTTAGTGCACTTTGGAAATCCCTAGTGAGGGTTAAGGGTTTCTTGAGTTGTGTTAGTGTAATAAAGCCTTGGTGGTGATCTTAAACCCCCCCCCAATTTCCAGAGAACTAGACCTAACCAAACCTTAAAACCAAAATCCGGAAAAACAGAACTTTTCATGTCGGTTTGTGAGAACTTAGAGTGTGCAGGGGAATCTGGGATGAACTGGTTTAATTACGAGATGAGCAAACAACCCCAGTAGACTAGAATTGATCCTAGGAACCCACTGTAGCAAAACGAACCCCATACCTCCACCCAAAACCGAGCAGGCCGTATATTCTTGGGGTATGGCCGGCCACTTGGGTGACTTGGGTGCCCTGGTTGCTTCTGTAGGTCATATACCCTATATACTTCACCCCAGTATTGTTTGTGCACCTAGTTTGGACCTGAACTAAAATCTGGGGCATGTTTTCTTGGTTTCTGCCTTGTATTAGTGTTGTTTATGAATTCAAGTTTTGGTATTTGTGTTTAGCATCGATCACTTGACGTTTGTACGTCTCTATCGGGTGTTATTTGGTTAAGTTGCGAGGGCAAACCATAGGTTTTGACCTATGTGAGTTCCGCGTGTCGTTTTGTTTTTCGATTTGGATTTTAATGCGATACGATACGTTGTGACATGTAGGTACCCCCATGTGAACTTCGAGATGACAAGCAAGCGTGTGGCAACGTCGGCATCGGCAAACGAAGATCAGGTGAGTAGATTATATCTACGGGGGAAGTCGGGTGGATGGTGTATAGCACCCCCGCAGTTCGTAGTGTAGTGTATGGTATATATATTAGATGGATATATAATTATATGTTTTTTTTGTGAGTTTATGACTATCTAGATAGACTTTGGGAAGTCATGGATAACTTAAGTTTAATTTGATGATTGTGTCATTAGTTGGTTTCGTCGCGGACCTTAGAATAAAGTTTACACCCACAGGCACGCACACACATGTTTTCATTGTTTTACTTGTGCGGTTATGGCGAGATGTGTATGTACATACGTATACTTATACATGGATGATGAGTATTGTACATGGTATTTGGAGATGAGTCGATGAGATTGGGCATGGTGCCATGAGATCGGTGATATGATGTGGTTCGTATTATGAGATACGACATGAGATTTTAGCGGGCCTTTAGGCGTGTGTTTTCATACACGCATATATATATGCAGATGGTATCAGTTTGTACTAGACATAGATCAGTACCCCCAGTTCATAAGATATGATGATAAGGATACCGGATAATTGATGAGATATATATGATATTCGACCCGTACCCAGATTAGGATGCCGTACGATGGATTTACCGTACGAGCCTTATTGATGATAGATCCACACTCTTGACTCGAGGATGTCATGTTATTTATTGTATCGTATGTGATACTATTGAGGCGGGATCACCGACTATTATATTTATATGTATCGACTCAGATTTAGGTGGTTTCCTTACCTTTCGATTAGTCCCGTAGTTTACTTATAGTTGTTAGACAAGACTCGAGTCATACCTATTTCAAAACTAACGAATCGTGAGTATTTTAAAGACAGGCCAAGGGATTCTATGGATATTTTCAAAAGACGCATCTTTTCCAAAAAACACTGTAGCCCTTATTTTTCTAAACACTACGATTCGTGTTATTTCAAATGGAAAAAATTGTATGACATATATATATATATATATAAATATATATATATTGATGTAGATTCTTCACTGTTGTGTTTATTATTCATTTTCCGCATATTCTTGCTATTCGCATCGTATTGCATGTTTAAATGTGTTTATTGTTATATTAAACCCATGCTGTCAGGACACCAGCACCATTATCAATGATGTGTATGTTCCACGTACACCTGCTTGCCGGCTCACACACTTCTTCATCGATAACTGCCATGTCACTACACAGTACCACTGTTGCATCAGGATATGACCCCTTGCATGACATACTTGCGCACATGCATATTGTACACTCATACTTGCATACATACCTATTTGCACATACATAGATGATTCTGGTTTAATTTTGGAGATTTGGGAAGCGTAAGATATATTTTAAAACTGGATTCATTTTAAAAGAGTGGTTTTCCCTCGATATGTGCATATTACTGTTCCATGTTGCATGATATACGGATATGCTTACATTTCTGTTATATGTCGCATACATCATGCTTTATGATTATACACATTGAGATATGTTATTTTTATGAGATTTCTGGATTTGGGAACCATGGTTATTTCAAAAGAGAGTATGCATTGTTTTAAAAACCCGGTTATCCTTGATATGATATTTCATTCCGTCCACTATGCGTTTTCTCGGTTCTGAGAGTGTCATGTGAAACCCGATTCGAGGAGCGGTAGGCACCGTCTACGGGTACATGGTGGACCCGATGAGGTACCCCGGGGCAAGAAGACTCGTATATGGTAGACGGTGAGCCTCGCGGGGGAGCACTACCTACCGGTGATAGTATTTGGACTCGGCGGTTATCCGGATGATACCGACCACAGTAGTGAGATGGATATGATGGCCGACCAGATTATGTGGCGCCTAAGGGCCGATCTAAGGATGCGGCGCTTGAGTTATATGACGATTTACGTGTCGATGCTAGGCACGGTTTTCATGATGTTTCGAGTATCGATGCTGGATACTCAGGTACCATGATTTTGATGTGTCGCGAGGGACACACGTTGATTTATATCCTTATACCTTCATGCATATGCTTTTATGACTTTTACATGCATGATATTGTTGTGTCATTGGTTGACACATGGACGAGATCCACATACATACAGGCATTGGTTTCATAGTTGGATGATATCCATATACTTATAGACTTCATGACATAGTTGACACAGATTTCATGATGATTATATTGATCACACCTCATATATATGATATGTTGCTACCTGAGACACTGAAACGAGCACTTGGTATTACACTTATGTGTAGATGTTTACCCTTGCCACCTTATCATGCCTCAGATTTTATCATATTGAGGATGTATATTACTGATCGCATTGACCTAGGATGGAGTCATACATACGATTTTTGCTCTGTGATGTTTTCTACTCACGAGTTGGCGACTCACCCCCGTTGTGCCACAGTTTCTTGCAAGTTTGGCCGTACAGGTTTTTCCTTGGCGGCTTTGTTGGCACATTCCTTCATTCCAGGTGATTGATTTTGGTAGGTGGGTTCACTCGCATCGTGACCACCATTGTACTTATTTATTTTCAGTTGTATCTAGAAAAATTCCATAAACCAGACTTGTACATTTATTTCAGACTTAGAAAACCAGTTGTATATTCTTTCTACCGTAGAGTCGCGCTTGTATTATTAGTATGGATTTCTTGATGATTTTGAGTTTCCTTTTGAATTTGATCCTCGCCCTTCGGTGTTGTGTATTATATTGCTTGCGTGGTTGTGACCGTCGATTAACGAAGAGCTAGCTCCCGCTTGGGGATGTCTTTTATCAGTGATGTAAATATTATTCATGTTGTACCCCGTTCGGGGCCAGTATTTACAAAGGAAACTCCGCAGAAATTTTCAGAACAGACTTGGGATTTTAAAAACGAATAATTCGGCTTATGCTAGTAAAACCACTTGTTTTAAAACATGTTTTCTTCACTTCTTTCTTTAAAATGGTTTTAGATTTCTGGGCTTTTGGCTTACTTGAATTAGATGGGGTCCTATAGACTTCATATGATTCAAGGGCCAGTCACGTATTATTTCGGGTCATGACAAAAGTTGGTATCAGAGCGCTAGGTTAACCTTGGTTCGAGTGTAAGTTTGACTATGCGGAGCCTAGAGCGTTGTATATATTCGGAACTTAGGCTTGACCTTACAGAACTTAGACTTAGTCGGGGGGTATTAGACCCGAACTTTCGTCGCATAGGTTGACCTTGGTTGATGGAGTAGGTGACTTAAGTAGAGTGACGTACCGTGTGTATGTTCCGCGGCATACTTACGATACGCTACTTCACTTAACAAACCTTAGGATGTACATTTCTTTGCACAGTGTTATATTCATTCTTATGATCTATCCTCATCGATTTTGGTTTATGATTTTGCTGCCACGATTACACGGGCAGAGAGAGCTACGACTAGAGTTGCGTCAGCACGAGCTCGTCACGGACGAGGACTGACCACGGCGTAATTCCAGGGACCTACGATTGCATAGAGGCATCGTTTTATTGTGTTTTCACACCAGGAGCGTTTGATGGATTGCTTTTACAAGATTATTTGGACGTGCAGATCTACACCAGAGGATTGAGCCACTGATAGAGGCTAGCCAGAATGTGATGAATGTCGATGCACCGATTAATTGATGATTGAGGCACTGTTCAGCGTGGGGACAAATGAGCCAGTTGTTGCTGCGAATGACGAGATATCACCCCAGATGTTACGAGCTATTTGTAAATCCACGGTAGCGCCCCGGCCATCTAACAGACGCCAAATGCGAAACAAAAACTTTTACAACTGGCGCTATCGCATACTATAACCCGGATCTGCCATTAAAGCTAAACTAACAAACTACAAAGTGGGTAGAAATGTTATACCGAACGATCCGAGTCCTTCGGTCTTCAACCATCATCCCATGCTTTGTTGCGGCTGCTCCGATCTCCTGAATCTCCGGTCTCCACGTCCAGGTGGCACCACGTCGACGGATCTTTAAACGGGCTCCCGCCTCTGAGCCGAGGCAACTCGATCATCAAGTTTGCTAAAAGAGATGACCAAGATTGATGTAGAGAATGAGTAGAACACTTTGTCTCATTACATCCAAAGCTATGGATGAACGGTTAATGAAGTTGCCTTTTTGGATTGAATGAAATGAGAAATGAGTAATCTAATTTCCATGAACCCAAAACCATAATCTTTTTCTTTTGGAAATCAATCCTCTCCCTCTAACTCTAGGGGCCGGCCACAATATTGGAAGAGGGAGGTGAGTGTAGGAATGGAGAGGGTGACCATAACAATAAATGAAAGAATGAGTCATGTTAACACCTTGCATTAACATTTAATGCACACAAATGAATCATCTAACCTAATCATCATACATTAATTGCACAATTAATGCACTAATGAGTCACTAGCCACCCCATCATCCTAGTCACCATCTAGTAGCTTCTAGAACCTTCGACACACTTCAAGAAAAGATAAATCCGTCTTTAACCGAATGTTAAAGACGGGTGATAGAAAACTGGAAACTGGCAACTTCCAAAAGCGATCCCGAAACGAATTTTAGGATAACCCCATAATAGTATAAACATACCCGCATTTGTATTACGACCGAATACAAATGCAACTGAGACAAAGATATTATATCTACACAGTATAATACTCGGATCAGGCTTAAACCAAAGCCTACAAGTATTATCTGCCCGAAATATGACACGTGCGTAAACGCACGTGCATTTTCCGAACCTTGCCATAAAACCATACGGCCTCTACAACGTTTCGCCCGAACATGGGAAACTGTCTGTGGGGGACTCTAATGACTCATCAACACACTGGCACTGGGTATAACCACTACCACGTCAGAGGTACTAGCTGTACGTAACGGTTGCCTATATATTGATTGGAAGGGAAGCTGACGAGCGAACTCATCCAGAAACCCTACTGAGCCTAACAGTGACAATATACATACAGTCCGGTCCGTTCGTCTATGAGTATCGCATATCGGCCTAGGGGCTGGTAACGTCAGACCCCTAATAGCGGTATAAGTCGTGTCAGAGAGTAGCCCAGAACAACCTGAGATACTACTGGAGTACCTACCAGTAAATCTCCTGTCTTGGCCGAGGGCTTTGTGTAATGGCTCTGCTAGACACAGCGCGATCTCACCCCCAATACCGGGAGAGACGAATCCCCTGCCGATCCGCTCACTTGCCTCCATGTGGCTCGGGACTGTACCCAAAAAAGACCTGTTTGCACCACTCTTTTGAGTCGTGGTAGGGTAGAAATCAAAGCACAGTGGGAACTCACACGAGACAAATGACGACCTATGGTCGATGAACTAACATGTACGCATGTCACCAGGGAACTGCTATCTGACGCTAGGTATAATACCAACTAGCAGGTTCCCGGCGAGTCTTATCCGGTGTACTCATAACCTAATGAGCACCTGTATACATCTTAGGTGATCCAACTGACACCAGTGGCTTGTGAGACAGGCCACCGCCCCTCGTCGGGGTCTCGACTCTATACACTAGTCTACTCTGGAGTATCGATGCCCTGTCTCGAAACTCCCATGACTAGGGACACTTTAAGGATGTGCTTATATACCCCAGCTCCCACGTATATGATCGCCATCATACTGCTGGCAGTCAAGCAAGAATCCTATGGGCTCTATCATCATGCAATAGTGAACTAAAGCATGTATACGATGATAAAGACAAACCAGATAGCATATTATCATCTCGAGCAAGAATGTCATATCGGTATAGGTCCTGCCTCAATCATTGCAATCACGTACCTGCGATCCAATAATTGACTTTGAGGGCACTATATCCAACAATCTCCCACTTGCACTTAAGGCTAATTATTGCGATGTCGCATACTCATAGCCCGTGTGATACCGAACATCCAACTCCTCTACTAATCAGTTTCATAAATCCCGTTTGTAAAACTATTGTGTTCGAGAAATAGCCTTAGTGAGTGGATCCGCCATGATGTTTCTTTCTATGTCTCTCTTAATCTCAAGTTCACGGAGAATGCCATCTCCCGAATTGAGTAATAGGTGTCTTAGAATATGTCTGGATATCTGATGGGACTTAGTTCATAAATGAACTCCAAATCCAAACTTCTTAGACTGTATTGATAACTGAACCTAATCAGTATCCAGCACCATGCCTCCCACAGTATCCTCTTGGACCACCTATCTATAATACTGTCCCTCATCGGAGGGAAAACTATAACTCTGACAATCACTCTGTCATCCATGTCACCTTTGAAGCCTGGAATGATAACCATCTCCCGAAGGAGGCTGCCGTCATCAAATCCGTAGAACATGCACTTATGTTCTAAAACTGCTTCCTTATGTTTCTCCAGGATTGGATTAATATAAACTTATCGCATCTAGTGCAAAAACAACATCTGGTGTGGTACTTGATATCTCACGATTGACTCAATTGCCTAAGCAAGTGATCTGCCAATCATGCATATCCCTCTCCCCTTTAGTCTGTAAGACACCTTTAGAGAGGGTGACTCCATCACCTGCAGGTACACCACCATGCCAGGAGTCATCTATTCTAAGATACTATTAGAATACTGTCAAAGTAGCCACATTGGGAAACTACCCAAATCTAGATCTAATACCATAGATCTAGTAACCAGAATGTCAGATATTATATCCATGTCCTTTGTGAAGAAACAACTGTGTGACAACTACAGTACAACCGATCGTAGTATAGGAATTTTTCTTCCTACTCTGTGTATGTTATCCAAATACCAGGACATCACACCCTACTACCTTCTTAACAGATCCACCCCCTATTCTAATGAAGTCAAACCCATGACTGTCACATCAAAAATTAGATGATCTATCTCCACTATATGTGCTCTAGTCTATAAATAGACATGAGCTACTTGCCCACTATGCTTCCGCTGCTCCCACAGACTACGACAACCCTCTGGCAGAATAATATCTGTGTACACTTCTAAAGCTAGTTTAGAACGACGTTATACTTATCCTCTTGCCGGGTCTCATAGTCTGGAACAACAGTAGTGTCAAGTCTGGGTAAACAAGAACCTCCATGTCACCGTCCTTGAGGCTACCGGAGTACCTCTCGGGTGTCTGAGGTTACCCACCATATCTGCGGAGTGGCTATTGGAATGTCAAACCTGATTGAATATATAGGTCCTATTAAATTTTTCGTAATCGTTTGCGGTTCTGGAATCACTTCCAGTTCTACCATACTCCCACTACTGTTTTCTGAAAAAAAATCCATTTTACTAAAACTGTGGCGAGTCAAGAACAATATCACTATTGATCTGCCAGATGGTAGAAAATCAACACTCGACATAGCCCGGGTTGTAAGTGCACGACAGCACCCCGGCCGTCAATCCGACGACGGAATGCGGAAACGAAACTTTTACAAAACTTGAAAACGGGCACTACCGCGCACTATAAACCCGGATCGGGCCATTAACCTAATGCTAGCAAACTAGAGAATGGGGTAGAGAGCTATACCGAGCGATCTGTGTCCTTCGGTCTTCGGCCTCCACTCCGATCTCCTCGCGGAATCTTCGGTCTTCATCTCCTCGTCGGAAAGGGCACCACACCGCCAGGTTCTTTTACGGGCTCCCACCTCTGGACCGAAGCAACTCGGGCACGAAGTTGTCGAGCCGACGTGCCCAAGGATGCTGTAGGATAAGTGTAGTAATGTTTGTATCAAGGAGTATGAAGTTGCCATGATGGAGGAATGAAACAATGGAGATGAACTTGGGAATTTTGTAGCAAGCACAATATGAGAACAACAAATTTCCCTCCACCAGAAAAAATGAACCTCCACCTCCCAAGAAATGTGGCCGGCCCTCTAAGAAAAATGGGGAGGAGAAAATACAAGGGAGGTGAGTGTAGGGAAAGCCAATGGTGACCATAAGCCATGTGAAGATAATGAGGAATAAAGGTCACATCCATTTCTAATCTTATCTTATCTCATTAATGCAAGCCATGATGAAAGAAAAAGCAAAGATGCTATCATAATCTCTCCTTTTACAAATAAACCCCTCCACATAACTAATTTGCACACACTTGCAAATTAGTCCCTCCATGGAAAATTCAGCCAAGTATGGAAGAAAGAAAAACTGGCTGAAACGGAATGGAAACTGACAACTTCAAAAAACTGATCCCGTAATAAATTACAGGAAAACCCCGCGACCGTATATACATACCCGCATTTGTATTCTGACTGAATACAAATGCAATGAGACAAAATATACACTGTACAATACTAGGATCCGGCTTAAACCAAAGCCCGCTAGTATTATCCGTCCGATCATGATCCGTGCAGTACCGCACGTATAAGATCGAACCCTGCCATATCTCCATACGGCCTCTACAGCCTTTCGCCCGAAACTTGAGAAACTGTCTGTGGGGTACTCTAAAGACTCGTCAATACTTTGGTTGTGGATTTAACCACTAGCACGTCAGAGGTATTAGCCATACGTAACGGGCTACCAGGTATTGACCAAAATGGACTTCGATGAGCGAACTCATCCTGACACCCTACTGAGCCTGTCAATGACAATATGCGTACAGTCCGGTCCGTTCGTCAATGAGCATCGCATGGCGGGCCTAGGGGATTGGTAAAAGTCAGACCCCCAAAAGCGGTACAAGTCGTGTCGGAGTATAGCCTAGAACACCCTGAGATACTACTGGAATACCTACCAGTAAATCTTCTGTCTTTGCCAAGGACTTCGTGTAATGGCTCTCCTAGACACAGCGCGACCTCACCCCCAATACCGGGAGAGACGAACCCCTGCAAATCCGCTCACTGCCTCTATGTGGCTCGGGACTGTACTCAACTAAAACCTGTTTGCACAACTCCTTTGAGCGTGGTAGGGTATTAATCAAAGTACAGTGGGAACTCACACGAGACAAATGACAATCTCAGGTTGATGAACTAACCTGTACACATGTCACCAGGGAACTGCTATCTGACGTCAGGTATAATACCAACTAGCATGTTCCCGGCGAGTCCTATCCGGTGTACTCATAACCTAATGAGCAACTGTATACATCTTAGGTGAACCAACTGACACCAGTGGCTTGTGAGACCGGCTACCACCCCTCGTCGGGGTCTCGACTGTATACACTAGTCTACTCTGGAGTATCGATGCCCTGTCTCGAAAACTCCCACGACTAGTGACCTTTTAAGGATGTGCTTATAGACCCCAGCTCCCATGTATATGATCGCCACCATACTGCTGGCCATCAAGCAAGAATCCTAAGGGCTCTATTAACGCGCAATAGTGACCTGTAAGGTCACCTAAAGCAGTACACGTTAATAAAGATAAACTAGATAGCATACTATCATCTTGAGAAAGACTGTCCTACCGGCATAGGTCCTCCATCAATCATTGCAATCACGTGCCTGTGATCCAATAATTGACTCTGAGGGCACTATCTCCAACAATCTCCCACTTGCACTCAAGGCTAATTATTGCGATGTCGCATACTCACAGCCCGTGTGATACCGAACACCCAATTCCTCTACTAATCAGTCTCACAAAACCCGTTTGTGAAACTAATGCGTTCGAGTAATAGCCTCAGTGAGTGGATCCGCTCTGATGTTTCTTTCTATGTCTCTCTTAATCTCAAGTTCGCGGAGAAACCCATCTCCCGAAATGAGCAATACCTGTCTTAGAATGTGTCTGGATATCTGATGCGGCCTAGTTCATAAATGAACTTCAAATCCAAACTTCTTAGACTGTATCGTCAACTGAACATAATCAGTATCCTGCGCCATGCCTCCCTCAGTATCCTCCTGGACCATCTGTCCATAGTATTGCCCCTCGTCAGAGGGAAAACTATAACTCTGACAGTCACTCTGCCGTCCAGGTCACCTTGGAAGCCAGGAATGATAATTGTCTCCCAAAGGAGGTTGCCGTTATCATTTCCATAGAACATCAACTTATGTTCTAAAACTGCTTCCAATCGTTTCTCCAGGATTGGATTAATATCAACTTACTGCATCTCGTGCAAAAACAACATCTGGTGTGGTACTTGACATCTCATGATTGACTCAATTGCCTAAGAAAGTGATCTGCCAATCATGCATATCCCTCTCCCCTTTAGTCTGCAAGAGACCTTTAGAGAGGGTAACTCCATCACCTGCAGGTACATCACCATGCCAGGAGTCGTCCATTCTAAATACATTTAGAATGCTGTCTAAGTACCCAGATTGGGAAACCATCCAAATCTAGATCTAAAACCATAGATCTAGTAACCTGAATGTGTAATATTATATCCAAGCCCTATGTGGAGAAACCACTGTGTGACAACCAACGTATAACCGATCGTAGTATAGGAATTTCACTTCCTACTCTGTGTATGTCATCCAAATACCAGGACATCATACCCTACTACCTTCTTAACAGATCCATCCCCTATTCTGATGAAGTCAAACATATGACAGTCACATCAGAAATAGATGATCTATCTCCGCTATATCTATTTTAGTCCATAAATAGACATTAACTACTTGTCCACTATGTTTCCGATGCTCCCATTGACTACGACAACCCTCTGGCAGAGTCATATACACGTGCACTTCTAAAGCCAGCTCAGAACGACGCTATACTCATCCTCCTGCCGGGTCTCACAGTCTGGAACAACAGCAATGGAAAGTCTGGGTAAACAAGAACCTCTCTGCCACCGTCCTTAAGCATACCGAAGTACCTCTCGGGTGCCTGAGGTTACCTACCTTATTTGCGGAGTGGCCAATGGAATGTCAAACCAGATTGAATCTTTAGGTTCTTATCAAATCTTCAGTAATCGTTTGCGGTTCTGGAATCATTTCCAGTTCTACCATACTCCCACTACTGTTTTCTGAAAAAATCCATTTTTATTAAAACTGTGGCGAGTCAAGAACAATATCACTATTGATCTTCCATATGGTAGAAAGTCAACCCTCGTCATAGCCTGGGTCAACCCACAAACAGCCATTACAGAAACGTGCCTTGAGTTGTTCAGAGTCTGGTTTTAAGCATAAGCTGGACAACTCCCCGTACCTTAACATCGTTAAGATATGAACTGTTCTATATCCAATATAGAAACAGAGGCACTGATTTAATTGGAACCAGATTCAAATCATGCAGCTGTGTAACATTTTCAAAAAGATAAAATATTAATTTTTGGAATTTTTATAATTTAATATTATTTTATTGAATATTTTAATATTTTGGAATTATTAAATACAAATAAATGGGAAAAATTTTGGAAAAATTATGAAAAATTCTAAAATAGGGTAAATTAGAGAATTATGCCATTTCTAAGTTTAATTGATTTGTTATATGCTAAATTAGTGCTAATCGCGATTAAAAATCGCTAATCGGTTTTTTAGCATTTTTGTGCAAAACATGCACATATCATTTTCTACACTTGTGTTACATTTTATTGCCATGGTTTGTTTTGGGGTTACTATTTATGTGAGAAGGATTTTGAGAGAAAGAAAAGAAAATGAAAAGAAATGGGAAAAAGATTAAAGAAATTGGTAGTAGGTGAGAGAGAGAGGTATGGGCACCATTGACTAAAGACTTAGCCATTCTCCTCCATTTCGAACACTCCTTTCTCTCTCCCCCTTCCTTGCTTGCTGTTGCTCCTCCTCCTTCATCTCCCTCCCCTCTTCAACCCCTCACAACACCTTTAAAAAAAACTCAAAACCCCAATCCCTTTTCACTAAAAAGATGCACAAGCTCAAGACCTTCATGATGGACCAAGAAAGCATGGATTTTGGCCACTAGGGGCAACTCAAGAAAATTCTTGAGTTGCCAAATGAGGTAATTACTGAACCATTAGCTTAGTTTTAGCATTACTTTTAACCCTATGTTAAGATTGAATCGATATCGGGTAATTTTGTGAACATGGGAAAAACCTAATTTGGGTTTGAGGGAAACTTGTGTTGTATGTGAAATTGAGTTCAGTAGAGGCTACACCAACACCCTAGTGTATGAATTGAGACCCTAACCTGAAGCTTAAACCCATAATACGGATTTTAGAAACCGATATCGAAGAATTTATGAAATCTGTGAAGGGTATATTGAATCTGCTATCACCCGAGACACCCTAAATTAAAATTGATTGGACAGTGGTATGTGCAGGCACCCAGGAAGCTACCACCAGAACCCTAGCCCCTACTTTTACTTCCAGGCCGCAAATTCCTCCATTCTGGCCGCAAATTGCGGCCAGACCATGATGGAATTGGCTCGTTTTGGTTTTGGTGTTCCCTTATCTGTAGTTTAGGCCCCTGGTATACATAGAATTGTCTATTTGGACCTAGGGTGAAATCTGGGACATATTTCCTAAGTTGCTGTTTTGGATTCGTGTTTCTGTATTCCGTATTTTAAAGTCTGAATTTGTGTCTTGTGTTTTACCTCGACTATTTGGCGTTTATACGACGATATATAGGATTTATTGATGGTTTTGAAGGCGTGCCATAGGTTCTAACCTATAAGCCTCTTATCGTATCGTTTTGGGTTTCTTGTGCCGTTTTAGCTTTGATTTGGTTTTAATGCGCATATACGATATTTTGATGTGTAGGTACCCTATGAAGACTACGGGACGACAAGCAAACGCGTGGTGACATCGAAAGATGGAGACGCAAGGTGAGTAGATTATATCTACTTGGGGAAGTCGGGTGGATGGCGTATAGCACCCCCGCAGTCCGTAGTCGTTATTATATGATAGTTAGGTGTATTATGGTTAGTGTAGGGTTAGAAGTGACTAGTGTAGTTCATAGTCGCGAACCCTGGAATAGAATTACACCTACACGCACACCCTTGCATATTACCTATACTTACACGGTGTTAATGATGATATTGGATGACTTTGGAGATGAGTCGATGATATTGGGCTTTGTGCCGCGAGATCGGTGATGTGATATGATTCGTATTTGGGATACGAAATGTGTTTCTTGCGGGCTTGGGATGTGTGTTTACCCCCGCATTCATACTTTGTAGATGGTATCAGTTGTACTAGCCTTAGATCAGTACCCCAGATTATGTGATACGATGATAGTGATACCTGAGACGTGATGAGATAGTGTGATATTGACCGTACCCAGCTATTGGGATGTCGTACGACGATTTACCGTACGAGCCTATATTGATGATAGATCCGCGCTCATGACTTGAGGATGTCATATGATATACTGTATCGTACGCGATATTATTGAGGCGGGATCACCGACTAGTATATCTATATATATCGACTCAGATTTAGGTGGTTTCCATACCCCTCCTGATTGACCTGATACTTAGATCTGCAGTTTGCATAGTAGATTCTTCACTGTGGTGTTGACTATTTGATTTCCGCATATTCATGCTATTTGCATTGCTTGGATATGTTTATTGCTATATTATTATCATGTTGTTAGTACACCAGCACCATTATCGATGATGCGTATGTTCCACGTACACTATTTGCCGGCTCACACTCTTTATCATCGATAATTGCCATGCCACTACACTGTAGTATTGTTGCGTTCATGATATGATTCTTGCATGACATGATGATGTGCATACCTTCCCTTACATGTCGCATACTTCGTGCTTTTGATTATACGCATTGGGATATGTGGTTTCTATGATATTTCTGGATTTGGGAACCGTGAGTGTTTCAAAAGAGAATACGTCGTTGCTTTAAAAACCCGATTACCCTTGATATGATATTTCAGTGCGTCCACCATGTGTTTTCTCGGTGCTGAGAGCGACATGTGTAACCCGAATCGAGGAGTGGACGAGCCGATTGCGGGTACATGGTGGACCCGGTATGGTTCCCCTCGGCAAGATGATCGATGAGCTTTGCCGATTGAGCCTGGAGGTGGGCGAGTACCTACCGGTGATTGGTTGGACCTGGCGGTTATCCGGAGGATACCGACCCGAGTCGATAGATGGATGTGGGTGTACTACCGGGCCCGAGGGCCGATACCGCAGACAGAGCCCGTGGGCCGATCCGGACTGACGGAGCCCGATATATGAGGATTTACGTGCCGATGCTGGGCATAGTTTTCATGATGTTTTTCCATGATTTTGTTTATATCCTCATATTGCATACATGATGCTTATTGTCATTGGGTGACGGGTGGACGGGTTCCACATATATACAGACATTGTTCATATACAGACTGGATTTACACTGATCATACTTCATTTGTATATATAACAGGGTATGAGGGCGCTGTTATATATACCCTTACACCAATATTAGTGGTATGGGACGCTAATATATGTGTATTGATACCCTTGATACTTCATCATATTTACTTCATGCAGACATACCTTATACTGATGACATGTTATTACCTGAGTACTTGGCACTACATACCTGTTTAGATGTTACTTGCCACCTTATCTTGTATCAGGCTTATTCCTTGAGGTTTATTACTGATTGTTGACCTAGGATTATGTCTTGCATTCGGTTTCTGCTTGTAGATATTCTCTTTTCACGAGTTGGAAACTCACCCCCGTTGTGCCACAGTTCTTGCAGGTTTTGCCGTACAGGTTCCTTCGCGGCATTTCTGGCACATTGCTTCCTTGCGGGTGAATTGCATTTGGTAGGTGGTTTATTTTGCATCAAGAACCACCATTGTACTTATATTATTCTTTGTATCTAGAATTTCCATCAACCAAAATTGTATATTGTTTCAGACTCAGACTTTAGTGATGTATTATTTGGCCTTAGAGTCGCGCTTAGTAGTATTGCGGTTTTCATGCTTACTGTGTTTCTTTTGGATTTGATCCTCGCCTTTCGGCGTTGTATATTATATTGCATGTGTGGTTGTGACCGTCAATTGACGAAGAGCTAGCTCCCACTTGGGGATGCCTTTTATCATTGTATATATGTTATGCTTGTTGTACCCCGTTCGGGGTCAGTATTTACAAAAGAAACTCTGCCGAAATCTTTAGAAAAGACTTTACCTTTTAAAAATGCACATTCGGCTTAGTTATTTAAAAACCTTGACTTCAAACATATTTTCCTTCACTTCTTTAAACCAGTTTTCTTTACTTACTCTTAAAATTGTTTTAGATTTCTGGGCTTTTGGCTTACTTGGATCAGATGGAGTCCTATAGACTTCATATGGTTCAAGGGCCAGTCACGTGCTCTTTCGGGTCGTGACAAAGTTGGTATCAGAGCGCTAGGTTGACCTTGGTTCGAGTCTAAGTTTGACTATGTGGAGCCTAGGGCATTTATAAATATACGGAACTTAGGCTTGACCTTACGGAACTTAGACTTAGTCGAGGGGGTATTAGACCCGAACTTTCGTCGTATAGGATGACCCTTGGTTGATGGAATAGGTGACTAAAGTAGAGTGACGTACCGTTGGTATGTTCCGCGGCATACTTACGACACGCCACTCCGCTTAAGGAACCTTAGGATGTATATATTTTCGAGATCAGTGATTCTCTTCATATCCATGGTTATACATCCTTTTGAGATCCCCGATTCTAATAGTTCATGATCATACCTTTATTGATGTTGTTCCTTCTTATGATCATGTATCCACTCTGGATCTGTTGTTTCCTTTCTTGCCATTGATCTGCTCTCTTCGATACTCGATAGAGGTTCCTGTCGCCATGTTTGAGCGCAGTTTGGGCTGCTGCCAGGGTTACGGTCAGGGCGAGCTCGTCTGGTACGAGGGCCGACCATTGTGTTTTCTGGTGACATGGGAATGTCTCGAGTTAGTATTGGTGATTGTGACCTCCAGTGGAGGCGAGTGCTTGGTTTTGCACCGGATGATCGGACCATTGTTAGAACTGCCAGTTGAGAGAGGACTGTTGATGTACAGCATACCTCAGAGATATGATGTCGCCTACCGTGCAGACAGAGGGACCAGCTGTTGCTGAGATTGACAGGATGTCGCTTTCGGAGCTTACGAGCTGAGATTGTTGGAGCTTCCAGGCAGATATGAGACAGATTATAGCTAGTCTACCCGAATTGAGAGACGAAGGTGATTCGTCCGATTTATGCACCGGAGCGGGCCCAGTTGAGTTGAAGATTTCCAGTGTGGAGAGTCTTACTCAGATCTAGAGCAGACCGATTCAGAGGTGACCGCCAATGTGTCGCCTTTCCTGGAGGATTGAGGCGCTGTTCGGCGTACAGGCGAATGAGCCAGTTGCTGCTGCAAATGACGGGATATCGCCCAGATGGTTGGAGCTACTGCAGCGTGAGCATATACTTAGAGAGATGATAGAGAGTCGCTAGTCACCTGAGGAAGAATGACTAGGAGATTTTGTTCGTCCGTTTACCGATGCGAGGTCATCAGATAGATTGTTTCCAGCTAGAGACGACTTCACGCAGATTCGTTGAGAGTCGATTGAGACGATCGAATGTCAGGAGCCCATTTTCCAAGTTTAAAGTATACGGAAAGACATGCAGGTGATTCTATGGACCCTCTAGAAGAATGAAACCCTAACTCGACTTAATGACCGTGTGAAAGCCTTTAAACCTTAGGGTTTGCGGCAGTTCCTCGGCGCCATTAGTGAGGCTTGGGTTTGCCCTTCTACGGCTGGACCACCGACGCTGTGGTATGTACTCGATACTATTAAACTGTACTCAAGATGTTGATCTCTTGGGGGATTATAAGGTTCTGGCGAGTCGATCGAATGTTTCGACATCATTCGGATATCATGTGATGGGATGCATTGCTTGGGAGACTCCAGATACGAGTATAGCCGTTGGAGCATAGTCCATGCAGCCACGATGAGACGAGTCCAAATCAGTCGACATTGAAGCAGAGTGAAGAAAAGAGTTCGCAAGAGATTTCGACGGTATGACGTCCCACTCCGCTGACATCAGAGATGTGATACGCACCAAGAGGTGTTGTATATGGATATATCTTCCAGAAAGAAGCGCGATAAGTATGCAGCCGTTCCGGAATAAGAATTTGCTTCAGCGATGGATGATGACTTCCGGGCAATCCGGCAGGAAGGAGATTTGAGAGAGAAAACTCGAAAGGACCTTTCTGGATTACGATACGAGAAGACCTAGACCCAGGAGTGGTCATATTGCGCACACCCAGCAGGCCAGAGTTCGGCATTGTCGACGAGGTAGTTGACCAGGTTCGGATAAAGGAACTTACCAAATGCGTTCCGAATTGATCAAGGACGGACGAGTGTTGAGTATTCCTCCGATGGTTGGGACGTGTTCCCGAGGACCTGTTCGGCCAGACATCTTCTACAGAATGATGAAGCTACAAAGTACGCGATTTCGAGTCCATGCGAGAGACTTTAGATTGACCGTGGCCGAGAACAGTGTAGTGCGTAGATATGCATGGCGTGACGTCATAGTGGGCGACGATAGAGACAGGTGGAACCAGAGGTTCGAGCGAGACGCTGACGAGCTGTCATTACTTCCCGTCGAGACTAGAGACCTGATATGCTTACAGAGACGTTGGGACGCGACCAATTTCCGAGAAAATTTTGTGCTGGGGACACAGATGTCTATCGAGTGAGAAGAGATTATGTAAGAGAGCCAGCCTCTGTACAGATCGGCATAGGCATGATTGGAAGAGACCCTGAGCAAGATTCCTTCCAGGACATTGCTGCAATGATGTTTGCACCCAGGATCAGATGTGTGACGTGCATTCAGAGAGCCAGAGGCCGACGCCGGTGATATGCTGCCTTACGAGTGGTCGTGAGGATTGACCGAGAGGTGACCAGAGAAGTGCCAGAACGGAATCGTCCCCGTTAGCACACACCTGACAGGGCCGATGAGCCGATTGACTGCGAGATAGGTAATCCGCAGAGAAGATAAGGACCCAGAGTCAGAGGACGCCAGACCGTGAGCAAGAGACAAGTAGATATCCTGTGCTGCTAGCAGTGGATGCACCGACTCCTTCTCGACCTTGAAGGAGGAACTACCGACGACGCTATTATGATTTGTGATTTTGTGATTCGATTATCACGTATCCGTCATTTTGGATTTCGGTATTTTGGGCGTTCTGTTTGCATGATTTAGTTTGATGACTGAGTTTCATGATATTTGTTTCATGCACCCACTGGATTTTTATATTTTGCGCATAAGTTATTACATTCGAGGTATTGATTGTGATTTCACGCGTATCTTATACAGTGATTTGATTTACACTTCCAGCATAGTTTTCATGCACCTTTAGTGTTTTGATATACGATTTTGGTGCACGCCAGATGCACTAAATCGGGATTCTTCGTGCATGTCACATGCACCTGATTTTTACAATCAGGCACACACGTTGCCTACGACAGATGTTTCGTGCACACCAGTTGCACCTAGATATTGTTTTGTACACCTGTTTGACACATATATGGATTTTGATTCCTTGCGCACCAGACGCACAGGATATTCTTATATATGCATTTTGGGGATTGATTTCTAGTAGAGCAGTACATTTTTATGATATTCTCTATGTATTGATGTTTTCGGAGCCCAGACAAATTGGATTATTATTGAAATTGTTTTAGTATTGGGGGTTTAAATTTAAATTCGGGGACCGAATTTCTTTAAGGGGGGTAGATTGTAACATTTTCAAAAAGATAAAATATTAATTTTGGGAATTTTTATAATTTAATATTATTTTATTGAATATTTTAATATTTTGGAATTATTAAATACAAATAAATGGGAAAAATTTTGGAAAAATTATGAAAAATTCTAAAATAGGGTAAATTAGAGAATTATGCCATTTCTAAGTTTAATTGATTAGTTATATGCTAAATTAGTGCTAATCGCGATTAAAAATCGCTAATCGGTTTTTTAGCATTTTTGTGCAAAACATGCACATATCATTTTCTACACTTGTGTTATATTTTATTGCCATGGTTTGTTTTGGGGTTACTATTTATGTGAGAAGGATTTTGAGAGAAAGAAAAGAAAAGGAAAAGAAATGGGAAAAATATTAAAGAAATTGGTAGTAGGTGAGAGAGAGAGGTATGGGCAACATTGACTAAAGACTTAGCCATTCTCCTCCATTTCCAACACTCATTTCTCTCTCCCCCTTCCTTGCTTGCTGCTGCTCCGCCTCCTTCATCTCCCTCCCCTCTTCAACCCCTCACAACACCTTTAAAACAAACTCAAAACCCCAATCCCTTTTCACTAAAAAGATGCACAAGCTCAAGACCTTCATGATGGACCAAGAAAGCATGGATTTTGGCCACTAGGGGCAACTCAAGAAAATTCTTGAGTTGCCAAATGAGGTAATTACTGAACCATTAGCTTAGTTTTAGCATTACTTTTAACCCTATGTTAAGATTGAATCGATATCGGGTAATTTTGTGAACATGTGAAAAACCTAGTTAGGGTTTGAGGGAAACTTGTGTTGTATGTGAAATTGAGTTCAGTAGAGGCTACACCAACACCCTAGTGTATGAATTGAGACCCTAACCTGAAGCTTAAACCCATAATACGGATTTTAGAAACCGATATCGAAGAATTTATGAAATCTGTGAAGGGTATATTGAATCTGCTATCACCCGAGACACCCTAAATTAAAATTGATTGGACAGTGGTATGTGCAGGCACCCAGGAAGCTACCACCAGAACCCTAGCCCCTACTTTTACTTCCAGGCCGCAAATTCCTCCATTCTGGCCGCAAATTGCGGCCAGACCATGATGGAATTGGCTCGTTTTGGTTTTGGTGTTCCCTTATCTGTAGTTTAGGCCCCTGGTATACATAGAATTGTCTAATTGGACCTAGGGTGAAATCTGGGACATATTTCCTAAGTTGCTGTTTTGGATTCGTGTTTCTGTATTCCGTATTTTAAAGTCTGAATTTGTGTCTTGTGTTTTACCTCGACTATTTGGCGTTTATACGACGATATAGAGGATTTATTGATGGTTTTGAAGGCGTGCCATAAGCTCTAACCTATAGGCCTCTTATCGTATCGTTTTGGGTTTCGTGTGCCGTTTTAGCTTTGATTTGGTTTTAATGCGCATATACGATATTTTGATGTGTAGGTACCCTATGAAGACTACGGGACGACAAGCAAACGCGTGGTGACATCGAAAGATGGAGACGCAAGGTGAGTAGATTATATCCACTGGGGGAAGTCGGGTGGATGGCGAATAGCACCCCCGCAGTCCGTAGTCGTTATTATATGATAGTTAGGGTATTATGGTTAGTGTAGGGTTAGAAGTGACTAGTGTAGTTCATAGTCGCGAACCCTAGAATAGAATTACACCTACACGCACACCCTTGCATATTACCTATACTTACACGGTGTTAATGATGATATTGGATGACTTTGGAGATGAGTCGATGATATTGGGCTTTGTGCCGCGAGATCGGTGATGTGATATGATTCGTATTTGGGATACGAAATGTGTTTCTTGCGGGCTTGGGATGTGTGTTTACCCCCGCATTCATACTTTGTAGATGGTATCAGTTGTACTAGCCTTAGATCAGTACCCCAGATTATGTGATACGATGATAGTGATACCTGAGACGTGATGAGATAGTGTGATATTGACCGTACCCAGCTATTGGGATGCCGTACGACGATTTACCGTACGAGCCTATATTGATGATAGATCCGCGCTCATGACTTGAGGATGTCATATGATATACTGTATCATACACGATATTATTGAGGCGGGATCACCGACTAGTATATCTATATATATCGACTCAGATTTAGGTGGTTTCCATACCCCTCCTGATTAACCTGATACTTATATCTGCAGTTTGCATAGTAGATTCTTCACTGTGGTGTTGACTATTTGATTTCCGCATATTCATGCTATTCGCATTATTTGCATATGTTTATTGCTATATTATTATCATGTTGTTAGGACACCAGCACCATTATCGATGATGCGTATGTTCCACGTACACTATTTGCCGGTTCACACACTTCATCATCGATAATTGCCATGCCACTACACAGTAGTATTGTTGCGTTCATGATATGATTCTTGCATGACATGATGATGTGTATACCTTCCCTTACATGTCGCATACTTCGTGCTTTTGATTATACGCATTAGGATATGTGGTTTCTATGATATTTCTGGATTTGGGAACCGTGGGTGTTTCAAAAGAGAATACGCCATTGCTTTAAAAACCCGGTTACCCTTGATATGATATTTCAGTGCGTCCACCATGTGTTTTCTCGGTGCTGAGAGCGACATGTGTAACCCGAATCGAGGAGTGGACGAGCCGATTGCGGGTACATGGTGGACCCGGTATGGTTCCCCTCGGCAAGATGATCGATGAGCTTTGCCGATTGAGCCTGGAGGCGGGCGAGTACCTACCGGTGATTGGTTGGACCTGGCGGTTATCCGGAGGATACCGACCCGAGTCGATAGATGGATGTGGGTGTACTGCCGGGGCCGAGGGCCGATACCGCAGACAGAGCCCGTGGGCCGATCCGGACTGACGGAGCCCGATATATGAGGATTTACGTGCCGATGCTGGGCACAGTTTTCATGATGTTTTTCCATGATTTTGTTTATATCCTCATATTGCATACATGATGCTTATTGTCATTGGGTGACGGGTGGACGGGTTCCACATATAAACAGACATGGATCATATACAGACTGGATTTACACTGATCATACTTCATTTGTATATATAACAGGGTATGAGGGCGCTGTTATATATACCCTTACACCAATATTGGTGGTATGGGACGCTAATATATGTGTATTGATACCCTTGATACTTCATCATATTTACTTCATGCAGACATACCTTATACTGATGACATGTTATTACCTGAGTACTTGGCACTACATACCTGTTTAGATGTTGCTTGCCACCTTATCTTGTATCAGGCTTATTCCTTGAGGTTTATTACTGATTGTTGACCTAGGATTATGTCTTGCATTCGGTTTCTGCTTGTAGATATTCTCTATTCACGAGTTGGCAACTCACCACCGTTGTGCCACAGTTCTTGCAGGTTTTGCCGTACAGGTTCGTTCGCGGCATTTCTGGCACATTGCTTCCTTGCGGGTGAATTGCATTTGGTAGGTGATTTCTTTTGCATCAAGAACCACCATTGTACTTATATTATTCTTTGTATCTAGAATTTCCATCAACCAAAATTGTATATTGTTTCAGACTCAGACTTTAGTGATGTATTATTTGGCCTTAGAGTCGCGCTTAGTAGTATTGCGGTTTTCATGCTTACTGTGTTTCTTTTGGATTTGATCCTCGCCTTTCGGCGTTGTATATTATATTGCATGTGTGGTTGTGACCGTCAATTGACGAAGAGCTAGCTCCCGCTTGGGGATGCCTTTTATCATTGTATATATGTTATGCTTGTTGTACCCCGTTCGGGGTCAGTATTTACAAAAGAAACTCTGCCGAAATCTTTAGAAAAGACTTTACCTTTTAAAAATGCACATTCGGCTTAGTTATTTAAAAACCTTGACTTCAAACATATTTTCCTTCACTTCTTTAAACCAGTTTTCTTTACTTACTCTTAAAATGGTTTTAGATTTCTGGGCTTTTGGCTTACTTAGATCAGATGGTGTCCTATAGACTTCATATGGTTCAAGGGTCAGTCACGTGCTCTTTCGGGTCGTGACAAGCTGTCTCCAGTGCATGTCAACTAAATGGAAGGAGGCCTATCAACGTTACTCAACTTAGGAGTACTTCCAATTATGAGTAACCTGAAAGAGAAGCAAGTTCTCTTAATCATTACTATCAACTGAATACCATTCACAAGTATCTACATCTTCGATCATCTTGAAGAATCCCGATACTTGCAATACCTGCTTCTCTACTTTATTCATACACCTATAACTTCTCAAAATTCGGACCTTGCGTTTCTACGAAACACTTGTATAAAAACTAGAGAAGTCAAAAGTAAACCGAATATGGTACAAGGACCAACCCCTATGTCCTAATGGACACTGGATAATATACAATACTCTGTATAAGTCCCTTGAGTCTAATAACTCATTCTCTGTGTGTCGTAAGTTGAAAATAGTACTTATGGTTCAGAAGAATTACAGCGTTGTTTTAATGCTACTTACCTAACCATCCACTAATATAGGTAAATGTCATCGACATAATTTCAAAAAGTTATATCTCACTTTATGAAAATAAACGTACAGATATATCAATTTGAAATTGGTGCATTATAACGGATATTCAAAACCAAATATTTGCCGTCCGGCAAACAACCCAGGTGACTTACTCAAATATCACCAATTATAACGAATTCCGATATAATGAGGATGATCACCTAATTCCCAATAACTTACTCTCACTCATCATCTGTAAAACCATACAGATGTGATAATCATACCTGGTAAATACATACCCTGGAGCAAGTGTCTAATTGGGAAATTAGTTTTCTTTTAACAGTACACAGTGAAACTGAAACATTGAAATGTTTCGTAGGGTATCCGGGTATTCCTTGTAATTCCTGTTCCATTATCCAGATTCACAACTGTAACCGTATATTACTTCTCCATCTCTCCAAATACCTTTATATGTCTTTAGTCATTACCTTCTGTACACCCTCTTAGGCTAAATGGTTTTCTTCCTTCCCTACCGTTCGGCACCAGCCTTTGGTTTGGAAGAAGACTATCCAATAAGCATAATGGGTCTACTGTCCTAATCCCAGGAGCACTCGCAATGCGAGAGAAGGTGAAGATAAAAGACAACCGAATAAACCTTATTCCTATTTCTCCTGAACCAGAATCCATCCCCGAACTGGAACAAGTTCCTTTCGAGTTCGTATATAACCATACGATGGAATATCCAAATAACTGTGGATCTTCGTAGAGATACGGTGTGTCCTAGAGAAATAAAAAGGTGAAGTGGGAGTGGTAATGAAATACTTGGTTTGGTCGTGAATAGCAGTCGCAGTTTACTTTGCTCTCTTACTAATCCCTTTATTTGTCTTTACATAATACCTTCTGTACACCATCGTTAGGTTAATTGGTTTTCTTCATTCCTTACCGGTCGGCACCTGCCTATGGTTTGGAAGAAGACTATCCAATTTGCTTAATAGGTGTACTATCCTAATCCAAGGAGCACTCGCAACCTGAGAGAAGGTAAAAGGAAAAGACAACTGAATACTCCTATTCGTTTTCTCCAGAACCGGAAACCATCCTCGAATAAATTCCTCCGAGTTCGTATATAACCATACGATGGTTTTATCCAATGGAAGTGGATGTTCGTAGTAATACGGGGTGTCGTGGAGAAAAGGGTAAAAGTAGGAGTGGCAATGAGGTATGCAACTCTGACAATCAAAAAGCCAGTGTTTAAGAAGGTTCGGTCAACTTGGTCACTGAGTCATAGTCAAGGGTCGGGTCATGGTCGTTTCCAAAGAGAGAGAGAAAAGAAACACTCAGCGTGCACTCTAACCTAGATCAGAATGGTTACCAATTTATCTAATCTGGAAACCTCCCACTGTAACGTCAAATTCTTCTCCAAACCTGAAAGAAGAATTAGTCGGGATCACCCGAGGAGTAAACAAACTCATCAGTGGGAATCGGGATCCAACTATCATCGCATGATAATATGACGGAATCCGCTCACGTTATCACACTCCAGAAGGTATGCGCATATCTGGCAAGTTTCAATTTCTTTAGAAACTCCCGATGTGATTTTTACCCCATGCTCTTATAACCTTGACTTTGGCCAACAAATCATAAGTCACATGTCAAGTTCTACCCGTCATTGTCCAGGTTAATTTGAACCCACCCGTACCTACCCTTGACTTTGGCCAACAAGGCAGTACGACTGTCCCAAACCAACGCATCTATCTATGCTGCATATGAATATCCAACAGCTACCAATCAGTGTGCCTTGACTTTGGCCAACAAACACAGCTTGAATACTATTGACTATACATATGAAACGATGGAGGGCTACGAATGGCTTTTGGCGAAAAACCTTTAACTTAATGAACTTGATATCGTTGAAAGAACTGGATAGCTTTTAATAAAATATAGTTACGAAAACCTTTGCTAAAGAGGTCACTCCCGGTGAAGGGATCTCGGCCCTTTCCCCGTAGAATGAGGTGCAGGATATTCCAACTGAATACCACGATGCAAAGCAAAAGGCAATCGGCTATAGTGAAGTTATTACCCTGACGTAAACTTCTGTCCAAGGGGTCACTCACAGTGAAGGGATTTCGGCCCTTGCCTCATCGACTGAGGTGCAGGATATTCCAACTGAATACCACTGTGCAAAACAAAAGAGAACGTCCTTGCAATAACAGCTTTTTTTGAAAAATGTTCCAACAAGATCAGAATAAGTTTGTTTAGCTTGCATTGATCCGAATCAACGCAGCCCCATCAATTGATCACACCAATAATGAACGAAAATACGATGTACGTATATGCCACCCGCATTCGCCACTGGGTCCCGTCATCACCCGTTAGGTTACTTAACTAACGACAGAGCGGGGACTGGACTAGCGCGGGTGCAAAACATATACAACATCTACTAGTATATATATCAATATATAATATTCGCTCAAGGCGTGATAAATTGCAACATCACAGAAATGTAATAAGCATCAAAGAACAATACAGATATCTGGGATACCCTGGTTTCATAGAGCTGCTACTGAAACCCGACGTTCCCCTGGTCGTATGGATAGCCTGTGCAATGAAATCCTAGACCCCTACGGGTGCGGCAAGTTACCCGCCAAAACCTGAAGCAAGGCAGCCCCCTTCAGCAACGTGAATGGACCACCCAGCACTTCACGGAATCCGGTAACTTGAGCACCCCTCCTTGAGTCAACATTACCCCCTACGAGTGCGGCGAATAGCCCGCCAATTCTAGAGTGAAGCCCCCTCCGTCTCAAAGCCATGAGATGCGGGCTCATTCCCCTCTAGAACCCGGCTACCCGTGCACCCCTCCGCGGGGTAATCCTAGTAAAGAAAGTAAAATATACAACGGGTACATCGACCTCATCCCGGTCATGCCCCAAAAGAATAATATACAAACAGGCAGTGACGACAGTCCACATGTCGGACGCTTGCCCCGCAATATCAAATGTACATAATAAACCAAACTGTAATACCATTGCTTCCAGGCTATCCACCACGACAATCCGTAACATCACAGCACAACACAGAACATCAACGTGAATGTCACGTTCGCATATTCGTCTAAAAGCGCTATAGCAGATAGACTGGATTTACCGATCGAGTGACATTCACGGTCGCAGATATCATGTAAATACTGTGAACTAACATGTTTAAAATTTTTGATCGACTAAATTTACCGAAGTGGGCCCCAAGCATAACTGTAGCACTCAAGGAAAATCTGGGCCCAAACAGAATATACCAAAAACCATATTTCCATTTCATAAGCCACTGTAAAAATTTGGTGCAGAGAAGGCACAGAAAAGCGGCGGAACCGCGTCCGGAAAGGGGTTATGGCCGCGGTTCCGCGGCGGTTCGGTACGATCATGCCATCAAATTTTCACAGAATGCTTAAAAAACCCTGCTCGTATTTTTACAATGTACCAAACAATTTTTAGAGCACAGGAAAAAATCGACAGAAACTGGACATGAAAATGCGGTTTTTGGAAAATCCGTTGGACCGAACTTGTAAACACGTTAGAGCAAGCTAGACTAGGTTAATGGCGTGGCTCCGATACCAATGTAAGTGCACGGCAGCGCCCCGGCCGTCAATCCGACGTCGGAATGCGGAAACGAAACTTTTACAAAACTTGTAAACCGGCAATACCACGTACTATAAACCCGGATCAGGCCATTAACCTAATGCTAGCAAACTAGAGAATGGGGTATAGAGCTATACCGAGCGATCCGTGTCCTACGGTCTTCGGCCTCCACTCCGATCTCCTCGCGGAATCTTCGGTCTTCATCTCCTCGTCGGAAAGGGCACCACACCGCCAGCTTCTTTTACGGGCTCCTACCTCTGGACCGAGGCAACTCGGGCACGAAGTTGGCGAGCCGACGTGCCTAAGGATGCTGTAGGATAAGTGTAGTAATGTTTGTCTCAAAGGGTATTAAGTTGTCATGATGGAGGAATGAAACAATGGAGATGAACTTGGGAATTTTGTAGCAAGCATAATATGAGAACAACAAATTTCCCTCCACCAAAAAAATGAACCTCCACCACACAAGAAATGTGGCCGGCCCTCTAAGAAAAATGGGGAGAAGAAAATAGAAGGGAGGTGAGTGTAGGGAAAGCCAATGGTGACCATAAGCCATGTGAAGATAATGAGGAATAAAGGTCACATCCATTTCTAATCTTATCTTATCTTATTAATGCAAGCCATGATGAAAGAAAAAGCAAAGATGTTATCATAATCTCTCCTTTTACAAATAAACCCCTCCACATAACTAATTTGCACACACTTGCAAATTAGTCCCTCTATGGAAAATTCAGCCAAGTATGGAAGAAAGAAAAACTGGCTGAAACGGAATGGAAACTGGCAACTTCAAAAAACTGATCTCGTAATAAATTACAGGAAAACCCCGCGACCGTATATACATACCCGCATTTGTATTCCGACCGAATACAAATGCAATGAGACAAAATCTACACTGTACAATACTAGGATCCGGCTTAAACCAAAGCCCGCTAGTATTATCCGTCCGATCAAGATCCGTGCAATACCGCACGTATAAGATCGAACCCTGCCATATCTCCATACGGCCTATACAGCATTTCTCCCAAAACTTGAGAAACTGTCTGTGGGGGACTCTAAAGACTCGTCAATACTTTGGTTGTGGATTTAACCACTAGCACGTCAGAGGTATTAGCCATACGTAACGGGCTACCGGGTATTGACCAAAAGGGACGTTGATGAGCGAACTCATCCTGACACCCTACTGAGCCTGTTAGTGACAATATCCGTACAGTCTGGTCCGTTCGTCTATGAGCATCGCATGGCGGGCCTAGGGGGTTGGTAAAAGTAAGACCCCCAAAAGCGGTACAAGTCGTGTCGGAGTATAGCCCAGAACACCCTGAGATACTACTGGAATTCCTACCATTAAATCTCCGGCCTTGGCCAAGGACTTCGTGTAATGGCTCTCCTAGACACAGCGCAACCTCACCCCCAATACCGGGAGAGACGAACCCCTGCAAATCCGCTCACTGCCTCCATGTGCCTCGGGACTGTACCCAACTAAAACCTGTTTGCACAACTCCTTTGAGCGTGGTAGGGTAGTAATCAAAGTACAGTGGAAACTCACACGAGACAATTGACGATCTCAGGTCGATGAACTAACCTGTAAACATGTCACCAGGGAACTGCTATCTGACGTCAGGTATAATACCAACTAGCATGTTCCCGGCGAGTCCTGTCCGGTATACTCATAACCCAATAAGCACCTGTATACATTTTAGGTGAACCAACTGACACCAGTGGCTTGTGAGACCGTCCACCGCCCCTCGTCGGGGTCTCGACTATATACACTAGTCTACTCTGGAGTATCGATGCCCTGTCTCGAAAACTCCCATGACTAGGGACCTTTTAAGGATGTGCTTATAGACCCCAGCTCCCACGTATATGATCGCCATCATACTGCTGGCCGTCAAGAAAGAATCCTAAGTGCTCTATCAAGGCACAATAGTGACCTTTAAGGTCACCTAAAGCAGTACACGATGATAAAGATAAACCAGATAGCATATTATCATCTTGAGTAAGACTGTCCTACCGGCATAGGTCCTCCATCAATCATTGCAATCACGTGCATGTGATCCAATAATTGACTCCGAGGGCACTATCTCCAACACGGGTCAACTCACAAACTGCCATTACATAAACGTGCCTTGAGTTATCCAGAGTCTGGTTTTAAGCATAAGCCGGACAACTCCCCGTATCTTAACATCGTTAAGATATGAACCATTCTGTATACAATATAGAAATAGAGGCACTAATTTAACTAGAACCAGATTCAAACCATGCAGCTGTCTCCAGTGCATATCAACTTAATGGAGAGAGCCTAATCAGCATTACTCAACTTAGGAATACATCCAATTATGAATAACCCGAAAGAGAAACAAGTTTATCAAAACCATTACTTGAATACCAATCACAAGAATCTACATCTTCGATCTCTTTGAAGAATCCCGATACTTGCGATACCTGGTTCTCTACTTTATTCATATACCCACAACTTCTCAAAACTTAGACATTGTATTTCTACGAAACACTTGTCTAATAACTAGAGAAGTTACAACTAAACAGAACAGAGTACGAGGACTAACCCCTTTATCCTGATGGACACTGGACAACATACATACTCTGTATAAGTCCGCTGAGTTGAATAACTCAAAACCTGTGCATCGTAGGTTGAAAACTGTACCCAGGAGATTTCATCAAATATAACCAATTACAACGAATTCCGATATAATGAGCATGATCACCTAATTCCCAATAACTTACTTCCACTCATCTTCTGTAAAACCATACAGATATGAGAATGAAACCTGGTAAATACATACCCTGGAGTAAGTATGTAATCGGGAAATCAGTTTTCCTTTAACAATGCACTGAAACATGAAAATGTTTCATAGGGGTATCCTGGTATTCTTAATAATGCCTCTTCCATAATCCAATTCATGACTATAACCACATATTTCTTTGCCATCTCTCCAAATCCCTTTATTTGTCTTTATTCATTACCTTTTGTACACCATCGTTAGGCAAAATGGTTTTCTTCCTTCCCTACCGTTCGGCACCAGCCTATGGTTTGGAAGAAGACTATCCAGTAAGCATAATAGGTGTACTTTCCTAATCCTAGGAGTACTCGCAACTTGAGAGATGGTGATGATAAAAGACAACTGAATAATACTTTATTCTATTAAAGGTGAAAAAGGAGTGGCAATGAAGTACGCGGTTTGGTCATGAATGATAACAGTCGCAATTTACTTTGCCCTCTTTCTAATCCCTTTATTTTGTCTTTACATATTACCTTCTGCACACCCTACTTAGGCTAATTGGTTTTCTTCATTCCCTACCTTTCGGCACTAGCCTATGGTTTGGAATAAGACTATCGAATAAGCGTAATAGGTGTACTCTCCTAAACTAAGGAGCCCTCGCAACCTGAGAGAAGGTGATAACAAAAGACAACTGAATAAACCAATTCTATTTCTCCTGAACCTGGATCCATCCTCGAAGTAGTCCCTCTAAGTTCGTATATAACCATACGATGGATCTATCCAATGGAAATGGATGTCCGTAGTAATACGGGGTGTTCTGAGAAATACAAAGGGTAAAAGAAGGAGCTGCAATGACTTATGCAACTTTAGACAATCCAAAAGCCAGTATCTTAAGAAGGTTCGGTCAAATTGGTCACTGAGTCATAGTCTAGGGTCGGTCAAAGGTCGCTGCCAAAGGGAGAGAGAAAAGAAACACTTTGCGTGCACTCTAACCTAGATCAGAATGGTTATCATTTTATCTAATCAGGAAACCTCCCACTGTACCGTCAAATTCTCCTCCAAACCTAAAAGAAGAATGAATCGGGATCACCCGAAGAGTAAACCAATTCTTCAGTGGGAATCGGGATCCAACTATCATCGCATGATAACTTGATGAAAGCCACTCAAGTTATCACATTCCAGAAGGTATGCGCATGCCTGGCAAGTTTCAGTTTATATTTGAAACTCCCGATGTAATTTTTTCCCCATGCTCTTATGACCTTGACTAAGGGCCAACAAATCATAAGTCACATGTCAAGTTCTTCCCAGCATTATCCAGGTTGATTTGAACCCACCCGTACATACTCTTGACTAAGATCCAACAAAGTTATACGACTGTCCCAAACCAACGCATCTATCTATGCAACATATGAACACCCCAGCAGCTACCAATCACTATGTCTTGACTAAGGGCCAAACAAACATAGCTTGAATACTACTGACCATTCATATGAAATGACGGAGGGCTACGGCTGGTTTTTGGCGAAAAACCTTTAATGTAATGAACTTGATCTCGTTGAAGGAACTTGATAGCATTTTATAAATTTATAGTGGTGAAAACCTTAGCTAAGGAGGTCACTCCCGGTGAAGGGATCTCGGCTCTTTCCTCGTAGAATGAGGTGCAGGATATTCTAACTGAATACCACGATCCAAAGCAACTTGTAATCGACTATAATGAAGTTATTACCCTGACGCAAACTTCTGCCTAAGGGGTCTCTCCCGGTGAAGGGATAACAGCCCTTGCCTCATCGAATGAGGTGCGGGATATTCCAACTGAATATCACTATGCATAAAAAAAAGGAAACGTCTTTGTAATAACTGTTAGTGTATATGCCCTAGGGGCCATTATTGTATCATACTTGTATGTATATTACTTAATGGAAGCTTGGGATATTCACAGTTGTATATACAGTCTTGCTAAAAATGGTAGTATGCTACTTGGTTTGTGTCTACTTTAATATGTGCATATGTTTCTTGTAACGTATCACTTATACATATTAGTAGAGCCCATAGGATCTTTTGCTTGATTACCAGCGTTGTGATGGCAGTCACACTGTGGGGGCTGGGTAGTCTATATGCAACATCCTATACTTGTCCCTAGTCGTAGGATTATCGAGACTGGGCATCGATACTCCAGAGTAGACTAGTGTGTACGCTTCTCATCCCAGTTGGGAAGATGGTCTGTCCCACAGCCATCAGTACGTCGTACTGGAGATAGTATACAGGTGCTCGTTAGGTTACGGGTACACCGGACAAGACTCGCAGGGGAACTATTGGATGGTATTATACCCATCGTCAGTTAACAGTTCCCAGGTGACATAAGTACAGCATAGTCCGCAGACTTGGCACTGCTACTTCGCCTCGAGTGTGTCCCACTGTTCTTAGATTGCTACCCTACCACGTCTCAAAGTAGTCGTGCAAACAGGTAGCAGTTGGGTGCAGTCCCGAGCACTTGGAGGCAGTGGCGGTTAGAAAGGATTCGTCTCTCCCGGTATTGGGGGTTGATATCGCGCTGTGTCAGAGAGCCATTACGCAAAGTCCCTGGCCAGGGCAAGCGAGATTTACTGGTAGGTTCTAGTAGTTTCTCAGGGTGTAATAGGCTACGCTCCGACACAACTTATACCGCTATAAGGGGACTGACGCTTGCCGCCCCCTAGGCTAGATATGCGATAGTCTTAGACGAACAGACCGGACTGTACGGAGATTGTCATGTCAGGATCAGTAAGAGTTTGGATGGGTTTTCTCATCGGCCTTCTTATCGACATCTACCTGGGGACCGTTACATACAGCTAGTGCCGCTTGCGGTCTATGGTTAAACCCACCGCCAGCGTAGTGTCGAGTCTTTAGAGTCCCACACAGAGGGTTTTCTTGCTCCAGGAAAAACGATATAGAGGTCGTATGGTTTTACGACAAGGGTTCGGACGCGTACGTGTGTTTACACATGTACGACGTTTGGACAGTTTTTGCTAGCCGGCTTTGGTTTAGGCCAGATTCTAGTATCGGGTTATTGGATTTGTACAGTCTAAAGTTTTTTCCGTGTTTTCACGGATAGGTGGGGCGTTCTCGTAATTTGTCGGGAAGCTTCTAGATGGATGATGACATGGAGGGTAAGGTGGCATTAGCACTTAATGAATTTGTGACTCACTCAGACGAATCATTCAAGTGAGTTAATGAAGCATTTATTGCTTAATGAATCACTTGATGATTCATTGCATATATTTAATGAAGCATGATGATAATGCATTTTGATTTATTCATTTTGATTTTCTTATGCTTCATAATATATTGGAAGTGAGAAGCTTTTTCATTCATTCTAATGCTCACCTTCTCTCTCCTCAAGCTCTCTCTTGAAATCCTAATCCTCCCCTCTCATGTGTTGAGATCAAGGATTAGATAGACTAATACATCCATAACCTCACTCTATATCCCTTAGGTAGCTTAGATTAGCACTTTGAGCAACCTAGTTATCTCAAGTTAGAGATCAAGCTTGGCGTAGGAGCTCTCGGGTGGATCGTCTATGACTCGAGGAGGCCGTTGAGGTGCCGATGTTCCAAGGAGCCTACGAGGAGTGGAGGACAGCAATGAAGACCCGAAGTACAAGTAACGTGAGGTATAATTTCGAATCCGAGTAGTTAAACCTCTCGTAGTTTGCTAGTAACGGTTTAGATACGATTCATGCGCTCAAGTCCGTGTTACGAAGCTTTGATAATCGTTTTTCATATATTCCGCCTCCCCGCAAGTTCGTGGGGTGCGTGACATGGACTTACAGTGGTATCAGAGCCAACTAAACCATTACTAGCTTGTTAGCAACTAATTAGAACTTGGATCGACGGATAAACGCGAAAACAAAACCCTAACCCTAACAGTTTCTGTAAATTTTAAACGTGTCGAAAAAAATATTTGATATGCCTTAAAATTAACAGCAGGGAAATATAAGAATTCTGGGAAAATACGAGATTGCAACTCGGTTAGATGGCCGCGGATCCGCGGCAAGATAGTGCTTTTGGCCGCGGATCCGCCGCCGAGTCAACTCGGAGTTGACTCGGATTTGCTCAGTAATTCATTTTTTTGGTGTTTTGGTTTCCTGTATATTCTGTTTCTGCCCTGGTTACTTTAGTGCTGGTTTGCTTTTGGGGTAGACACGGAAAATGGTTGTTGATCGATGTTCTAAGTTATTTGCCAATTGGGTTTTTATCTGTATTGTTTAATGTGTTCGTAAACCTCCCCTAACTACTGCTAGTATATCGGTTGGCAGGGGGTTGCACATTTCTGTAATGTTTACTCTTTGTGTATATGGACTTGATTGGAGTGTTGTGATGATTAGCCGGGGTTTGAGATGGGTTAAATATTCATTCATTTGATGTAAATGTAATATGATGTAATATTCTTTTGCGGGGCGCATCCAGGTTGCGGTTGTAGCCACCGTTGTATTATTTCTTTTTTACTTTTTTTTGCTCCTAGGATAGACCCAAGGCGGGGTACACAAACTACCAGGTACGTTGAAGTGTTTAGTGGCCTACTCACGTTGTTGAGGGAGACCGCTTCACTTCGGGTACTTGGCGGGTAGTTTGCCGTACCCGTAGGGGTCTAGGGTTGGGGTAATGGCTATTCATCACAACTGTGTAATCCGTCTTTTATTGCAGGCTCAAAGCAAATGCGGATTTCTAGTATACCAATAAAGTTCATCAGTGATCTGGAATGCTTATTATTGCGTCTGACGAATGTACAATATCTATATATGATAGCTATTAGATGTCACTTATGTTTTACACCCGCGCTAGCCCAGCCCCCGCTCTGTCGTTAGTTAAGTAACCTAACGGGTGATGACGGGACCCCGTGGCGATTGCGGATGGCATAAGAGGACGTGGTATTTTCGTTGTTTTCTGCAATGATAGGATAACTGATGGGACGCATTATTATAATGCAAAGAAAATAAACCAAAATTCATTCGTTGGAACAAATTTAAAAGAAACCACTCGGTTATTTTAAAAGATCAGAATTTTTAATTGCGGAGCTTTAACCACTCCTTTTAAAAAGTAGCAGGTTCCTTCGATTATATCAAGTTCACTACATTCACGGTTTTCCCAAAACCATTCGTAGCCCTCCGTCATTTCATTTGGGTATTCAGTAGTATTCAAGCTATGTATTTTGACCAACGCCAAGGCATAGTGTTTGGTAGCTGCTGGGTATTTCATTTGTTACATAGATAGATGTGTTAGTTTGGGACAGTCGTATTATCATTTTGGCCAACGTCAAGGATATGTACGGGTGGGTTCAAATTAGCAAGGATAATGATGGGTAGAACTTGACATGTGACTTATGATATTTTGACCAACGCCAAGGTCATAAGAGCATGGGGCAAAAATTTATATCGGGAATTTCTAAAGAAACTGAAATTTGCAGAGAGAGCATACCATTTTAGAGTTTGATGAATGTTGGTAGGATTCCTTCAACATTATCATACGATGATATTTTGGATCCCGATCCTACTGTGAGTATATACTACTTATCAAGAGATTCGTCACTTAACGATCAATGCTATAAACAAAGTAGGTGCCTAGAAAGGTGTCAGCGGGGCTACGCCCCCAGAGAAAAGAGGTTCTTTAATTAAGGAACTTCGCGAAAGCGCTGGAAAACCTCCCTCGAAGTATCGACACTGACCTGGATGAACGGTTAAGCAAGTATTGTACAGTGAGAATCGTCCTGGCTAGTTCTTCCTTTTTGGTTTGAGGAGGGATTCGAGAAACAGTGGGAGCCATCCTGTTTAGATAAATTAAAAACCACTCTAAACTTGCAAGAGCATCATGCTAAAAGTGTTTTCTTCTCTCTCTTAATTGCAGCGACCTTGTGACCATGACTAGGTTACATCTAGATAACAAATTGACTGAATCTGACTTATATGACTGGCAAAGGTCTGTCCAGATGTCCATTGCCTATGACAAGCTGGACCACCCTATTACTACTCAAGATCCCGCCGTCCCAGGTCCAGTTTCCATCGTCATGGATATTGATATCCGTCAGACAAAGGAAAAAGATA
Organism: Agapanthus africanus; assembly: GCA_030015575.1. Lineage (NCBI taxonomy): Eukaryota > Viridiplantae > Streptophyta > Magnoliopsida > Asparagales > Amaryllidaceae > Agapanthus > Agapanthus africanus. The sequence goes on along the minus strand of JASDDO010000022.1, from coordinate 297,621,463 downwards.
AAACGAATGCCAAGTGCCTCCTGTTAGCTTCAGTTGATGGTGTATACCAGAAGCAGCACGAGAAGATGGACTCAGTTTCCATCTTTCTCCATAAAGATTTATATGGAGAGCAATCTCATATCGCAAGATATGAGACCTCGACCGAATTAATTCAAGCGAGGTTGGCCGTCGGGTCATCTGTAGGGGACAACGTCCTTACAATGACTAGCTATATTGATGAGCTCAAGGACCTGGAGACCACGTTGGGAAACGGGTCAAATATTGACTTAATTCTACAATCTCTACCTCCTACCCTGAAGGAAACCAGGGAAGTAGAAGGAAAGAGAAGGGCAAAAGATTCGGGACTGGATATAGTAAAAGAGAGACGTTCCTATTGTTATGGGATTGAGCATAGGCAGAAAGATTGCAGGGCTTTAGAAGCCAGTAGCCAGGATACGAAGCATGTTGTGGCTTCAGCCTCAAGTGTATTTGTTATTGAGAACTGTTTGTCAATTAACTCTACTTCCTGGGTACTCGATACCGGAGCAGGATCTCATATCTGTAATTCATTACATGCTTTGAGAAACCGTAGAGTTATGACGGTAGGTGATTTGTCTCTCATAGTTGCAAACGGAATGAGCGTGGACGCTGAATCCATGGGAGAATATCGCCTAGGTTTGACAAGTGGGCAGATATTGATTCTACGTAACTGTCTGTATGTACCTAGTATGACTTGTAATATCATATCAGTATCCTCACTTTCAAAAGAGGGATATGATTTTGCATTCGTAAGCGATGTAGTTAACATCCACCTAAATCAAGTTTTGATTGGGTCCGGTACATTAGATAACGGCATATACGTATTGAGTCAAGCTCAGGTTTTCAATGTCCAGAACACACTTAAAAGAAAGTCTCCAGAATTAAATCAGGCTTTCTTATGGCATTGTGGACTAGGTCACATCAATGAGAGAAGGTTGACTAAATTATATAGAGAAGGATATTTGAATCCGTTCGAATATCAATCTTATGCTACTTGTGAATCTTGTCTCATAGGAAAGATGACAAAGACTCTGTTTACTGGACACGGAGTAAGAGCAAGCGAGCTCTTGGGACTCGTACACAGTGACGTGTGCGATCCAATGTCTACACATGCGTAAGGTGGTTATTCCTACTTCATTACTTTTACGGATGATTTCTCTACGTATGGATATGTCTTCTTAATGAAGCATAAATCCGAGGCCTTTGAGAAATTCCAAGAATACAAGAATGAAGTGGAAAAACAAACAGGCAAGAGTATAAAGACTCTGATATCTGATCGAGGTGGTGATACTTAAGTGTCGAGTTCCTGGGTTACTTAAAAGAGAATGGAATTCTCTCTCAGCTTACTCCTCCATACACACCACAACACAACGGTGTATCGGAAAGGAGGAATCGAACCCTATTGGATATGGTTCGTTCCATGATGAGTAACGCTGAGTTACCGCCATCATTCTGGGGATATGCACTAGAATCAACTGCATATCTTTTAAACCTAGTTCCTACCAAGACTGTGCCTACCACACCATATCAGATGTGGAGTGGAATGAAACCCTATCTTCAGTATCTAAAGATTTGGGGATGTGCGGCTTTTCTTAAAAAGCAGCATGCGGACAAGCTCGAGGCACGATCAGTACATTGTAATTTTGTGGGATAGCCAAATAACTCCAAGGGGTATCTATTCTATTACGCAGAGGAACAAAAAGTTTATGTTTCTCGTAATGCCCATTTTCTAGAATATCAGTTTTTAGAAAAGGAAACAAGTGGGAGCGAAATAGAACTGGAAGAAATTACAGAACCACAAACTATAAGTGCACGGCGGCGCCCCGGCCGTCAATCCGACGCCGGAATGCGGAAACGAAACTTTTTACATACTTGTAAACCGGCACCACCGCGCACAAAAATCCCGGATCGGGCCATTAATCTAGTCCTAGCTAACAAGAGAGGGGGTAGAGAGATATACCGAGCGATCCGTGTCCTCCGGTCTTCTCGTCGTCGTCCTGATCTCCCGCGGAATGTCCGGTTTCCACCTCCTCGCCGGAAGGGCACCACGTCATCGGCTTCTTTTACGGGCTCCCACCTCTGGACCGAGGCAACTCGGGCACGAAGTTGGCGAGTCGACGTGCCTAAGATTTGCTGTAGAATAAGTGAAGATCTATATGTCTCATTTTGGGTTGTAGGGAGTTGCCTTTCGGTGGAGGAAATAGATCAAAGCTTTTTGTGGATGAACTTGGGAATTTTGTAGCATGAAAAGAGCAAAAAATCCCCACTACAATTTTGGACAGCCCAACCCTTGGCTTGGCCGGCCACAAGTGGTGATTGCAGAGCATATATGAGATAGGGAATGAGTGAGTATCAAAAGAAAGAGAGTCTCCCATAATCCAAGAGAGAGAAAAGGTGATGATGTAAAGAAATGATCACAAGCCAAACCCAACACCCCACTAACCTCATCATAACCCATCACCATCACAAAAGTCAAGTAATGATGAGAAGAAGAAGTCAAATGGTGGTAGAATTATCATGATACAATAATATGCAAAGACCACCCTCCAAAATGCTTATTTTCACAAATGCAAATAAGCCCTCCTCCACCAACTTTCAGCCAGTGAAAGATACAAAGAAAATTGGCCGAAACGGAAAACAAACTGGCAACTCCAAAAACTGATCCCGTAATAAATTATAGGAAAAACCCGCTACTGTATATACATACCCGCATTTGTATTCCGACCGAAATACAAATGCAATTAGACAAATCTACATGGTACTAAACTAGGATCCGGCTTAAACCAAAGCCCGCTAGTATTAACCGTCCGATCCTGATCCGTGCAATACCGCACGTATCTGATCGAACCCTGCCATATCTCCATACGGCCTCTACAGCGTTTCGCCCGAAACTTGAGCAACTGTCTGTGGGGGACTCTAAAGACTCGTCAATACTATGGCTGTGGATTTAACCACTAGCACGTCAGAGGTATTAGCCATACATGACGGGCTACCAGCTATTGACCAAAAGGGACGTCGATGAGCGAACTCATACTGACACCCTACTGAGCCTATCAGTGACAATATCCGTACAGTCCGGTCCGTTCGTCTATGAGCATCGCATGGCGGGCCTAGGGGGTTGGTAAAAGTCAGACCCCTAAAAGCGGTACAAGTCGTGTCGGAGTGTAGCCCAGAACACCCTGAGATACTACTGGAATACATACCAGTAAATCTCCTGCCTCGGTCGAGGGCTTCGTGTAATGGCCCTCCTAGACACAGCGCGACCTCACCCCCAATACCGGGAGAGACGAACCCCTGAAGATCCGCTCACTGCCTCCATTTGGCTCGGGACTGTACCCAACTAAAACCTGTTTGCACGTCTCCTTTAAACGTGGTAGGGTAGTAATCAAAGTACAGTGGGAACTCACACGAGACAAATGACGATCCCCAGGTCGATGAACTAACCTGTACACATGTCACCTGGGAACTGCTATCTGACGTCAGGTATAAGACCAACTAGCATGTTCCCGGCGAGTCCTGTCCGGTGTACTCATAACCCAATGAGCACCTGTATACATCTTAGGTGAACCAACTGACACCAGTGGCTTGTGAGACCGGTCACCGCTCCTCATCGGGATCTCGACTGTATACACTAGTCTACTCTGGAGTATCGATGCCCTGTCTCGAAACTCCCACGACTAGGGACCTTTTAAGGATGTGCTTATAGACTACCAGCTCCCACGTATATGATCGCCCTCATACTGCTAGCAGTCAAGCAAGAATCCTAAGGGCGCTATCAACGTGTAATAGCGACCTGTCAGGTCACCTAAAGCAGTACACGATGATAAAGATAAAGCAGATAGAATACTATCATCTTGAGTAAGACTGTCCTACCGGGATAAGTCCTCCCTCAATCATTGCAATCACGTTCCTGTGATACAATAATTGACTCTGAGGGCACTATCTCCAACAATCTCCCACTAGCACTCAAGGCTAATTATTGCGATGTCGCATACTCCCAGCCCGTGTGATACCGAACACACAACTCCTCTACTAGTCAGTCTCACAAAGCTCGTTTGCGAAACTATTGCGTTCGAGGAATAGCCTCAGCGAGTGGATCCGCTTTTATGTTTCTTTCTATGTCCCTCTATATCTCAAGTTCATGGAGAAAACCCATCTCCCGAAATGAGCAATACCTGTCTTAGAATATGTCTCGATGTCTGATGGTACCAAGCTCACAAGTGAACTCCAAATCCAAACTTCTTAGACTGTATCGTCAACTGAACTTAATCAGTATCCTGCGCCATGCCTCCCTCAGTATCGCCTTGGACCACCTGTCCAAAATACTGCCCCTCGTCAGAAGGAAAAACTATAACTCTGACAACCTCCTTGTCGTCCAGGTCACCTTAGAAGCCTTGAGTGATAACTGTCTCCTAAATGAGGCTGTCGTTATCATATCTCTAGAACATCCACTTATGTTCTAATACTGCTTCCGACTGTTTCTCTACGATAGGATCAATGTCAACTTATTGCATCTAGTGCAAGAACAACATCTGGTGTGGCACTTGACATCTCATGATTGACTCAATTGCCTGAGCAAGTGATCTGCCAATTATGCCCATCCCTCTCCCCTTTAGTCTGTAAGACACCTTTAGAGAGGGTGACTCCATCACCTGCAGGTACACCACCATGCCTGGAGTCGTCCATTCTAAATACTCTTAGAATGCTGTCAAAGTACCCAGATTGGGAAACTACCCAAATCTAGATCTAAAACCATAGATCCAGTAACCAGAATGTCTGATATAATATCCAAGTCCCATGTGGAGAAACCACTGTTTGACAACCAAAGTATAACCGATCGTAGTATAGGAATATCACTTCCAACTCTGTGTATGTCATCCAAATACCAGGATATCACACCCTACTACCATCTTAATAGATCCATCCCCTATTCTGATGAAGTCAAACCTATGACTGTCACATCAGAAATAGATGATCTATCTCCGCTATATCTGCTTTAGTCTATAAATAGACATAAGCCACTTGTCCACCAATGCTTCCACTGCTCCCACTGACTACGACAACCCTCCGGCAGAGTCATATACACGTACACTTCTAAAGCTAGTTTAGAACGACGCTATACTCATCCTCTTGCCGGGTCTCGCAGCCTGGAACAACAGCAATGGCATGTCTGGGTAAACAAGAACCTCCCTGTCACCGTCCTTGAGGCTACCGGAGTACCTCTCGGGTGTCTGAGGTTACCCGCCGTATCTGCGGAGTGGCCAAAGGAATGTCAAACCAGATTGAATCTTTAGGTTCTTATCAAATCTTCAGTAATCGTTTGCGGTTCTGGAATCACTTCCAGTTCTACCATACTCCCACTACTGTTTTCTGAAAAAATCCATTATTATTAAAATTGTGGCGAGTCTAGAACAATATCTCTATTGATCTTCCAGATGGTAGAATGTCAACCCTCGTCATAGCCTGGGTCAACCCACAAACAGCCATTACAGAAACGTGCCTTGAGTTATCCAGAGTCTGGTTTTAAGCATAAGCCGGACAACTCCCCGTACCTTAACATCGTTAAGATATGAACTGTTCTATATCTAATATAGAACCAGAGGCACTGATTTAATTGAACCAGATTCAAATCATGCAACTGTCTCCAGTGCATGTTAACTAAATGGAAAGAGGCCGATCAGCATTACTCAACTTAGGAGCACTTCCAATTATGAGTAATCTGAAAGAGAAGCAAGTTCCCTAAATCATTACTATCAACTGAATACCACACACAAGTATCTACATCTTCGATCACTTTGAAGAATCCCGATACTTACAATACCTGGTTCTCAACTTTATTCAAATACCTATAACTTCTCAAAATTCGGACCCTGTGTTTCCACGAAACACCTGTCTAAAAACTAGAGAAGTCATAAGTAAACCGAATATAGTACGAGGACCAACCCCTCTGTCCTAATAAACACTGGACAACATACAATACCCTATATAAGTCCCTTGAGTCTAATAACTCACTCCCTGTGTGTCGCAGGTTGAAAACTGTACTTATGGTTAAGAAGAATTACACCGCTGTTTAATGCTCCTTACCTAACCATCCACTGATATAGGTAAATGTCACGGACATAATTTCAAAAAGGTATATCTCACTCTATAAAAATAGACGTACAGATATATCAATTTGAAATTGGTGCATAACAACGGATATTCAAAACCAAATATTTGCCGTCCGGCAAACCGCCCAGGTGACTTCCTCAAATATCACCGATTATAACGAATCCCGATATAATGAGGATGATCACCTAATTCCCAATAACTTACTCCCACTCATCATCTATAAAACCATACAGATGTGAGAATCATACCTGGTAAATACATACACTGGAGTAAGTATCTAATCGGGAAATCAGTTTTCCTTTAACAGTACACAGTGAAACTGAAACATTGAAATGTTTCGATAGGGTGTCCCGGTATTCCTAGTAATGCCTCTTCCATTATCTAGATTCACAACTATAACCGTGAAATTCTTTGCCATCTTTCCAAATCCCGTTATATGTCTTTAGTCATTACCTTCTGCACACCCTCTTAGGCTAAATGGTTTTCTTCCTTCCCTACCGTTCGGCACCAGCCTATGGTTTGGAAGAAGACTATCCAATAAGCATAATGGGTGTACTGTCCTAATCCCAGGTGCACTCGCAATGCGAGAGAAGGTGAAGATAAAAGAAAACCGAATAAACCTTATTCCTATTTCTCCTGAACCAGAATCCATCCCCGAACTGGAACAAGTTCCTTTCGAGTTCGTATATAACCATATGATGGAGTATCCAATAAACTGTTGATCTCCGTAGTGATACGGAGTGTCCTGGAGAAATACAAAGGTGATTTAGGATTGGCGAAGAAATACTTGGTTTGGTCGTGAATAGCAGTCGCAATTTACTTTGCCCTCTTACTAATCCCGTGATATGTCTTTACTTAATACCTTCTGTACACCGTCGTTATGCTAATTGGTTTTCTTCATTCCCTACCGGTCAGCACCTGCCTATGGTTTGGAAGAAGACTATCCAATTTGCGTAATAGGTGTACTATCTCCTAAACCAAGGAGTACTCGCAACCTGAGAGAAGGTAAAAGGAAAAGACAACTGTATAGTCCTATTCGTTTTCTCCAGAACTGGAAACCATCCTCGAATAAAATCCTTCGAGTTCGTATATAACCATACGATGGTTTTATCTAATGGAAGTGGACGTTCGTAGCAATACGTGGTGTCCTGGAGAAAAGGGTAAAAGTAGGTGTGGCAATGAAATTTGCAACTCTGACAATCCAAAAGCCAGTGTTTAAGAAGGTTCGGTTAATTTGGGTCACTGAGTCATTGTCTTAGGGTCGGGTCAATGGTCGCTGCCAAAGAGAGAGAGAAAAGAAACACTCAGCCTGCACTCTAACCTAGATCAGAATGGTTACCAATTTATCTAATCTTGAAACCTCCCACTGTACCGTCAAATTCTCTTCCAAACATGAAAGAAGAATTAGTCGGGATCACCCGAGGAGTAAACCAACTCATCAGTGGGAATCGGGATCCAACTATCATCGCATGATAACGTGACGGAATCCGCTCACGTTATCACACTCCAGAAGGTATGCTCATATCTGGCAAGTTTCGGTTTCTTTAGAAACTCCCGATGTGATTTTTGCCCCATGCTCTTATGACCTTGACGAAGGCCAACAAATCATAAGTCACATGTCCAGTTCTACCCGTCATTGTCCAGGTTAATTTGAACCCACCCGTACAAGCCCTTGACGAAGGCCAACAAGGCTATACGACTGTCCCAAACCAACGCATCTATCTATGCAGCAGAAAGGTAACAAGCAGCTACCATACACTATGCCTTGACGAAGGCCAACAAACATAGCATGAATACTACGTGCTACCCGTCTGAAACGACGGAGGGCTACGAATGGTTTCTGGCAAAAACCTTTAACGTAATGAACTTGATATCGTTGAAGGAACCGGATAGCTTTTTAAAAAATATAGTGAAGAAAACCTTTGCTAAAGAGGTCACTCCCGGTGAAGGGATCTCGGCTCTTTCCCCGTAGAATGAGGTGCAGGATATTCCAACTGAATACCACGATGCAAAGCATAAGTAATCGGCTATTGTGAAGGTATTGCCCTGACGCAAACTTTTTGTCCAAGGGGTCACACCCGGTTAAGGGATCTCAGCCCTTGCCTCGTCGGCTGAGGTGCAGGATATTCCAACTGAATACCACTGTGCAAAGCATAAGTAAACGTCCTTGCAATAACAGCTTTTTGAAAAGTGTTCCAACAACATCAGATTAGGTTTGTTTAACTTGCATTGATCCGAATCAACGCAGTCCCATCAATTGATCACACCAAAAAAGAACGAAAATAATGATGTACGTATATGCCATCTGCATTCGCCACTGGGTCCCGTCATTACCCGTTAGGTTACTTAACTAACGACAGAGCGGGGACTGGACTAGCGCGGATGCAAAACATATACAACATCTACTAGTATATATATCAATATATAATATTTCGCTCAAGGCGTGATAAAATGCAACATCACAGAAATGTAATAAGCATCACAGAACTAAACAGATATCTGGGATCCCCGGGTTTCACAGAGCCGCTACTGAAACCCGACGTTCCCCTGGTCGTGTGGATAGCCTGTGCAATGAAATCCTAGACCCCTACGGGTGTGGCAAGTTACCCGCCAAAACCTGAAGCGAGGCAGCCCCCTTCAGCAACGTGAATGGACCACCCAGCACTTCACGGAATCCGGTAACTTGGGCACCCCTCCTGGGTCAACCTGTACCCCCTACGAGTGCGGCGAATAGCCCGCCAATTCTAGAGTGTAGCCCCCTCCGTCTCAATGCCATGAGATGCGGGCCCGTTGCCCTCTAGAACCCGGCTATCCGTGCACCCCACCTTGGGGTAATCCTAGTACAGAAAGTAAAATATACATACAATGGGTACATCGACCTCGACCCGGTCGTGCCCCAAAAGAATAATATACAAACAGACAGTGACGGCAGTCCACAAGTCGGACGCTCGCCCTGCAATATCAAATGTACATAATACAACCAAAACTGTACTAGCATTGCATCCAGGCTATCCCCCACGACCAATCCGCAACATCACAGCACAATCACAGAATATCAACGTGAATGTCACGTTCGCAAATCCGTCTAACCGGGCTATAGGAGTTAGACAGGATTTACCGATCGAGTGACATTCACGGTCGCAGATATAATGTAAATACTGTGAACTAATGTGTTTAAAATTTTCGATCGATCAAATATACCTAAGTGGGCCCCAAGCACTACTGTAGCACTCACAGAAAATCTGGGCCCAAAAAGAATGTTCCAAAAACCCTATTTTCAAGTCATAAGCTCTTTGTGAAAATTTGGTCCAATGAACAATCAATACTGTGGCGGAACCGCGGCCAATGCGTGGCTTTGGCCGCGGTTCCGCGGTGATATGGTGACGTCACGCGACCAATTTTTCTCAGACTGCTTAGAATTCCCTGCACAAGTTTCTGCAACGTACTGAAAAATTTTTGGAGCTAAAAAAAATTTCGACAGAAACTGATGCAAATGAAAATACGGTTTTTGGAAAATCCGATCGATCGAACTTGCAAACACGTTAGACCAAGCTAGACTAGGTTAATGGCGTGGCTCTGATACCATATAAGTGCACGGCGGCGCCCCGGCCGTCAATTCGACGACGGAATGCGGAAACGAAACTTTTTACATACTTGTAAACCGGCAACACCGCGCATAAAAATCCCGGATCGGGCCATTAATCTAGTCCTAGCTAATAAGTGAGGGGGTAGAGAGATATACCGAGCGATCCGTGTCCTCCGGTCTTCTCGTCGTCGTCCCGATCTCCTGCGGAATGTCCGGTTTCCACCTCCTCGCCGGAAGGGCACCACGTCGCCGTCTTCTTTTACGGGCTCCCACCTCTGGACCGAGGCAACTCGGGCACGAAGTTGGCGAGTCGACGTGCCCAAGATTTGTTGTAGAATAAGTGAAGATCTATATGTCTCATTTGGGGTTGTAGGGAGTTTCCTTTTGGTGGAGAAAATAGATCAAAGCTTTTTATGGATGAACTTGGGAATTTTGTAGCATGAAAAGAGCAAAAAATCCCCACTACAATTTTGGACAGCCCACCCCATGGCTTGGCCGGCCACAAGTGGTGATTGCAGAGCATATATGAGATAGGGAGTGAGTGAGTATCAAAAGAATGAGAGTCTCCCATAATCCAAGAGAGAGAAAAGGTGATGATGTAAAGAAATGATCACAAGCCAAACCCAACACTCCACCAACCTCATCATAACCCATCACCATCACAAAAGTCAAGCAATGATGAGAAGAAGAATTCAAATGGTGGTAGAATTATCATGATACAATAATATGCAAAGACCACCCTCCAAAATGCTTATTTGCACAAATGCAAATAAGCCCTCCTCTACCAATCTTCAGCCAATGAAAAATACAAAGAAAATTGGCCGAAACGGAAAACAAACTGGCAACTCCAAAAACTGATACCGTAATAAATTATAGGAAAACCCCGCTACTGTATATACATACCCGCATTTGTATTCTGACCGAAATATAAATACAATGAGACAAATCTACACGGTACTATACTAGGATCCGGCTTAAACCAAAGCCCGCTAGTATTAACCGTCCGATCCTGATCCGTGCAATACCGCACGTATCTGATCGAACCCAGCCATATCTCCATATGGCCTCTATAGCGTTTCGCCCGAAACTTGAGCAATTGTCTGTGGGGGACTCTAAAGACTCGTCAATACTATGGCTGTGGATTTAACCACTAGCACGTCAGAGGTATTAGCCATACGTGACGGGCTACCAGCTATTGACCAAAAGGGACGTCGATGATCGAACTCATCCTGACACCCTACTGAGCATGTCAGTGACAATATCCGTACAGTCCGGTCCGTTCGTCTATGAGCATCGCATGGCGGGCCTAGGGGGTTGGTAAAAGTAAGACCCCCAAAAGCGGTACAAGTCGTGTCGGAGTGTAGCCCAGAACACCCTGAGATACTACTGGAATACCTACCAGTAAATCTCCTGCCTCGGCCGAGGGCTTCGTGTAATGGCTCTCCTAGAAACAGCGTGACCTCACCCCCAATACCGAGAGAGACGAACCCCTGAAGATCCGCTCACTGCCTCCATGTGGCTCGGGACTGTACCAAACTAAAACCTGTTTGCACGTCTCCTTTGAGCGTGGTAGGGTAGTAATCAAAGTACAGTGGGAACTCACACGAGACAAATGACGATCCTCAGGTCGATGAACTAACCTGTACACATGTCACCAGGGAACTGCTATCTGACGTCAGGTATAAGACCAACTAGCATGTTCCCGGCGAGTCATGTCCGGTGTACTCATAACCCAATGAGCACCTGTATACATCTTAGGTGAACCAACTGACACCAGTGGCTTGTGAGACCGGCCACCACCCCTCGTCGGGGTCTCGACTGTATACACTAGTCTACTCTGGAGTATCGATGCCCTGTCTCGAAACTCCCACGACTAGGGACCTTTTAAGGATGTGCTTATAGACTACCAGCTCTCACGTATATGATCGCCCTCATACTGCTGGCAGTCAAGTATGAATCCTAGGGGCTCTATCAACGTGTAATAGCGACCTGTCAGGTCACCTAAAGCAGTACACGATAATAAAGATAAACCAGATAGCATACTATCATCTTGAGTAAGACTGTCCTACCGGGATAAGTCCTCCCTCAATTATTGCAATCACGTGCCTGTGATCCAATAATTGACTCTGAGGGCACTATCTCCAACACAAACTACTACTGAAAGTATGGTAGAACCTGAGGCTTCAGAAGAAAGGGACATCCCAACGCCACTCTGCAGGAGTAGTAGGCAGTCTCATCCGCCCGAGAGATACTACGGTTTTCTCATAGACGGGGATAGAGAGGATTGCAATATTGACTATGATGAGCCAACTAGCTTCCAGCAAGCCATTCAGTGCGGTGACTCAGTAAAATGGCTGGATACAATGCGGACCGAAATGGAGTCCATGTACACTAAAAAAGTATGGACTTTGGACACTGCTCCAGATGGGGTAAAACCCGTAGGATGCAAATGGATCTTCAAAAAGAAGATTGGTGTAGATAGACAGGTTGAAACCTATAAGGCAAGACTTGTTACAAAGGGTTTCCGTCAAAGGCCTGGTTTGGACTATGACGAAACCTTTTCTCCAGTGGCTATGCTCAAATCCATTCGGGTCCTTCTTGCTATTGCTGCCTTCCACGATTATGAAATCTGGCAGATGGACGAAAAGACGGCCTTTCTAAATGGAAATTTGGAAGTGAGCGTCTATATGGATCAGCCAGAGGGATTCATTCAGAGTGGGAGCATCGGTAAAGTATGTAAGTTGCTTAAGTCCATTTATGGACTAAAGCTAGTATCTCGGAGTTGGAACATCTGTTTTGATGATGCTGTCATAGAATTTGACTTTATCAAAAATCCACATGAACCATGCATATACAGAAAGATTGTAGGGAGAGCTGTAGTATTCCTCGTCTTGTACGTGGATGACATTCTCCTAATAGGAAATGATATTCCTATGTTACAGTCAGTCAAAAGATTCTTATCACAGAAATTCTCCATGAAAGACCTGGGTGATTCCACCTACATTCTGGGGTGTTGGGGTAAAAATTTACACCGTGGTTGACCAAGTCAAAATCAAAGTCAACCCCAAGCAAAGTGGGCCCAAGCCTAGAACCAGTGGGCCCATGCCCGGGTCGAGCCCGAACCTGAAGCGGCCGGCCTTCCCCCATGCCAAGATAAAATTTTGTAATAAATAATTTTGTTGTATTTCTTTTATTTTGTTTTATGGATAAATGTAAGAAAAATAGGCATAAAGTCAAATTTTTGTAAAGCCCATGACTTATGTGCAAAAAGAAATGGCACATGAGCCATGGGATAGGCAAAATGCCATTTTGTGAAGCCCAAGGGGCTATGTGTAAAGTGTATATAGCCTATAAAGGGAAAGATAATGAAAAAATCCCAACAACTTTTTTCTCTCTAAAAATTTTCCAGATCTGAGATCTTTTCTCCTTCTTCAAGGTTCCAAAACCTTCTTCTTTCTCTTGAATTAAATCAAGAGTTTTACTCTTCTTTTTATAAAACAAAATAGTTTTTCACCACAAAACCCATAAAGGGGAACTCAGATCTTCCATTAGATCTCAAAAAGAAGAGATTTTTAAAAATCCCATATCTCTTGATCTTCAAGATCCAGCTAACAGAGGAGGAAGAAGAAGAACTTCTTTCCCTAAACCCAAAAAAAAAAAAGACTCAGGAGTCCAACTCCTCTCTGATTTCTCTTCAGAGAAATTTTTTTAGGCTAAAAGCCTCTTTTTCTCCCTGGCGCTCAAGCGCAGAGCGCCCGCGTGCCGACACGTGGCGCGCTTGCGCTCCAGCGCAAGCGCTCCATCGCAAGTCGCCCCCGTGCCGACACGTGGCGCGCTTGCGTTCAAGCGCAAGTGCGCAAGCGCAAGTCGCCCTCGTGCCGACACGTGGCGCACTTGCGCTCAAGCGCCCAGCGCTCAAGCGCAAGTCGCCCTCGTGCCGACACGTGGCGCGCTTGCGCTCAAACGCCCATCGCTCAGGCGCAGAGCGCCCACGTGCCGACACGTGGCACTCTAGTACCTGAGCGCACAGCACCTAGGCGCACAGCGCCCAAGGTGCTGCCCCACGCATCCTTTGGATGTCTTTTCCCCCCTTTATTTATATATACATGTATATATATACATATGTATGCATATGTACATACACACATACTCCAGGACACTGTCCCTGTTAGAAAAAAATTTCTAACGGGGCGCTGCCCTGCACCCCGCAAGGGTGCTGCTAGCCCCCTTGACCCCCAGCCCGCTATCCGGATAGCGGGACCCCCGTAAAAAACTCTGCGTGGCTCCCGATATATTTAAACCCCCCCTCCAAAACAAAACACACGTACACTGCACATTGAGTTCGCATGACCAGTTTAACCCGTTAATAGGAGGTTCCCTCGCCCCAAAGGCGAGGGGTAATTAACGGCAGCTTAGTCCGCGGCTGCCGGAGATTTGGATCCCCACAATCATTAAACCGCCGGCCTACCCTAGGCAGGGGCAATCTGTAGTACACCTGACAAGCGCGCGCGTATTCCCATCTCAATGGGGTGACGAAAAACACCCTACAGATTCTGGCACGCCCGGTGGGACCAATCTCTCCTCCCATATTTCGGGTTAAACGTTTATGCGAACTCAATCAATATACATATCAATTGCTTATACTGAAATGATGTTTTTTCCCATGCAGCAATCAACCTTCGACGACAATGTCTCCCCAGATGAATTCAACTTCCAATGCGACCATGATTCCGTACGTAGTCAAGATCAATGCTCGTGTGGTTCTCCCCGCAAGCCCCAGTCGACAGTGGGAGGAACCTCCCCGCCAGTTTGGCTCCGTCATCATCTACCCTGCCGGAAGCGCTAATCTGGTGGAGATCCCGGCGGAACAGGTGGCCAAGCCGGTCTCAAGGGGTAAGAGGCCGAATGTCGTGATAGCCAAGGCACCACAACCGAAACTTAAGATGGTGTCTGAACGACTCCCTGATGCTCCAGCGGGGGGCAAAAACTTCGGTACAAAGGGAAATATAAAATGTTGCGGACGAGCTCAGGCGATGACTCCAACAAATGCACAATCGGGCATATCTCCAAGGCTCTCCATCAACCGGTCTGCGGCGTCTTCCCAAAGAGCCGAAGTTTGCCAGGTGCTTAGAACAGAAAAGTTAAGGCAGAAGCGGCTCAGATATCGAGCCAACAAAAGGGCCAAGGCTTCGGCCAAATGGAATCGTGTGAAGTTCCAAGTGCAGGGTTGTCCCGCGACGACGGCTGAGTCGGACGTAAGAATCAGCAATTCCTTCGAGCCTCTGAAGTGGGTTCAGAAATGTAACGTTTTCAAAATAATAAAATATGATTTTTTGGAAATTTTTATAATTTAATATTATTTTAATGAATATTTTAATATTCTGGTATAATTAAATACAAATAAATAGGGAAAAATTATGGAAAATTCTAAAATAGGGTATTTTATGGAATTATGCCATTTTAAAGTTTTTAATATTAGTTATATGCTAATTTAGTGCTAATCGCGATTAAAAATCGCTAATTGGATTTTTAGTATTTTTGTGCAAAAATGTGCACATATCATTTTCCACACTTGTTACACTTGTTACATGTTTTGGGTGCATGGTTGTTCATTTGGGTTCACTATTGGAGTGAGAAGGAAAAGAAAAGAAAAGAAAGAAAAAGTAATGACGAGAGAGAGAGAGAGAGACTAGGTCAACCCCCACTTTTTGAACCATACCCATCATTTCCTCACACCCATTTCTCTCTCCCCTCTCATGGAGTTGCTGCTGCTCCTGCTCCTGCTCCCTCTCATTTCCCTCCCCTTCACTTCATAGATCCCTCTCATTTCCCTCCCCTTCACTTCATAGATCCCTCTCATTTCCCTCACCAAAACCCCATTCCCACTTCACAAAACTTGCTCCCAAGCTCACTAGCTACACATTGAACCTAGCAAGATTGGTTTTGGAGGACTTTGAGAAACTCAAGAAAATTCTTGAGTTGCCAAAGGAGGTAATTTCTGCACCCCTAGTTTAGTAATTCAATTCTTATTGCATCCATTCTAGTTTCATGTCGATATGGTGTCGTTTGATGGATTTATGAAACTTCAAGTTAGGGTTTATGTGAGATCTGAAATTAAAGATGAAATTAAGGATTGTGGTGAACTTAGAACCCCTTGTGTGATGTTAATTTGGACCCAAACCTGAACTTGAAAACAGAATACGGATTTATGAGACGATGTCGGAGAAAAACTGTGAATCTGTGATCGTATTTAAGAATCTGCTATCACCCCGAGACCCCAAAAATAAAACTGAGTTGACAGTAGGATGTGCAGGCACCATGGAACCACCACACCAAACCCTAGCTCCCAACTCCAAAGTACGGCCGCCAATTTATTCTTCCTGGCCGCAAATTGCGGCGAGAGCAGGAAGGAACTGTCTCGATTTTTGTGCATGGCCCTATTTCCTCTAGTCTTGACCCTGGGTATGTCTAGTTTTGACAAATTCCTGTTAGGGTAAAATCTGGGTTGAGTTGCTTGAGTTGGCATATGATTTACGACTTGTTTTAGCATGGATTTTGGCATTTGGTGATTCATTCCTGTCGGGTAGCGCTTGGACGTCAACGACAAGTGGATATTGATCGTGTTTACATGCGAGACGATAGGTTTTTACCTATGCGAGTAGCGTGTGTTGTTTTGGATTTCCGATGTGATTTTCATGTGCTTTAGCGTTTGTGATATACTTGTAGGTACCCTAAGTGATGTTGATGCGAAGAAGATGAAGATGGCGACATCGGCATCGGCACATGAGAAGCAAGGTGAGTAGATTTATATCTACGGGGAGAAGTCGGGTGGATGGCGTATAGCACCCCCGCAGTCCGTGGTGATGTATACGAATACGTATACACACATATATTTATTATGTGTTGTTAGGACTATTGATGGTAATAATGGAATCATTGATGATAAGGATGTATTGGTATAGTAGTGCGAAACCCTAGAGTAGTGGGTGCACTCACACATACACACATACACACATACTTGCATACATTCTTTCATTTATCTGTGCGCATATGATGGTGTGTATATCTACACATGGGTATGGGACTATGTGTTCATATACGAGATTTGAGGATGATACGTGGGATTGAGATGAGTCGATGAGATTCGATTGAGGCCGTGAGATTTGGCGACATGACAGAGTTCGTATTGGAGATGTGATATGATGGTAGTGATACCTGTTATGTGATGAGATAATGTGATATTGACTTAGATTTAGGTGGTTTTCATACCCCTCCCGATTGACTTGATTGTTGCGTTCGTAGTTTGCATAGTAGGCGTTAGACTAGACCCGAGTCATACCTATTTCAAAACTAACGAATCGGGGATATTTTAAAGATAGGCAAAAGGGTTTCTACGGATATTTTCAAACGACACATCTTTTCTTAAAACACCGTAGCCATTATTTTACCAAAAACCCTGATTCGCCTTATTTAAAAAGGCAAGGCTGCATGATATATTTATTGAGGCAGGTTCTTTACTGTTGCGCTGATTATTCGATTTCCGCATATTCATGCTATTTGCATTGCATTGCCTGTGTTTATTGATATATTACCGTCATGCTACTAGGACACCAGCACCATTATCGATGATGCGTATGTTCCACGTACACTGTTGCCGGCTCACACACTTCATCATCGATAATTGCCATGTCACTACACTGTAGTACTGTTGCATTCAGGATATGATTCTTGCATGACAGAATGACGTGCTTACATTTCTTTTACATGTCACACACATCATGCTTGCTGATTATACGCATTGAGATATGTTGTTTCCATGATATTTCTGGTTTTGGGAACCGTGGGTGTTTAAAAAGGGAATATGTAACTGTTTTAAAACCCGGTTACCCTTGATATGATATTTCAGTGCGTCCACCATGTGTTTTCTCAGTGCTGATAGCGACATGTGAAACCCGATTCGAGGAGGCGAATGAGGCCGATTGCGGGTACATGGTGGACCCGGTATGGTTCCCCGAGGCAAGAAATGTTTTTCGTGGAGTAGACGATGAGCCTGGCAGGGTGGCGAGTACCTACCGGTGATTGGTTGGACCTGGCGGTTATCCAGAGGATACTGACCAGAGTCGATAGATGGATATGGGCGTACTGCCGGGGCCGAGGGACGATACCGCAGACAGAGCCCATGGGCCGATCCGGACTGACGGAGCCCGATATATGAGGATTTACGTGCCGATGCTGGGCACAGTTTTCATGATGTCTTCGAGTGTCGATGTTGGGCACTCCGGTTCCATGATTTTGACGTGTCGCGAGGGACACAAATGGTTTATATCCTCATATTCCCATGCACATGCTTTATGATATTTACATGCATGATGGTTATTGTCATTGGGTGACGAGTGGACGGGATCCACGTACATGCAGATTTGATTACATTGATCATACCTCACATTTATGATTTGCTATTACCTGAGGCACTGGCACGAGCACTTGGCACTACACTCATGCATAGAGATTACCATGCCAGTTTAGCATGCTTCAGACTTATTCATATTGAGGTTTATTTATATCTGATCGTATTGACCTAGGATGGGTCATACATTCGATTTCTGCTTGTAGATATTTTCTATTCACGAGTTGGCAACTCACCCCCGTTGTGCCACAGTTCTCGCAGGTTTTTGCCGTACAGATTCCATAGCGGCATTTCTGGCACACTGCTTTCTTATGGGTGACTTTCTTGGGTAGGTGGGTTCTTTTGTATCAGAACCGCCATTGTTCATGTATTATTCATTGTATCTAGACATTCCATCAACCAAAACATGTATATTGTTTCAGACTTAGAAAACAGTGTTGTATTATTTCGACCTTAGAGTCGCGCTTGTAGTATTACGGTTTCCTGACTGTTTTGAGTTCTTTTTGGGTTTTGATCCTCGCCCTTGGGCGTTGTATATTTTTATTACTTGCGTGGTTGTGACCGTCGATTGACAAAGAGATAGCTCCCGCTTGGGAATGCCTTTTATCATTTCATATATATTATTCTTGTTGTTCCCCGTTCGGGGCCAGTTTTACAAAGGAAACTCTGCCGAAATTTTTAGGAAAGGTTACACATTTTAAAAATGCATATTCGGCTTAGTTATTTAAAAACGTTGATTTTCGAAACATGATTTCTTTACTTCTTAAAACCAGTTTTCCTTATTTACTCCTTAAAATGGTTTTAAATTTCTGGGCTTTTATCTTACTTGGATTAGATGGGGTCCTATAGACTTCATATGGTTCAAGGGCCAGTCACGTGCTCTTTCGGGTCGTGACAAAGTTGGTATCAGAGCGCTAGGTTGACCTTGGTTCGAGTCTAAGTTTGACTAAGTAGAGCCTAGGGTGTTATCTATATACGGAACTTAGGCTTGACCTTACGGAACTTAGACTTAGTCGAGGGGGTAATATACCCGAACTTTCGTCGCATAGGATGACCCTTGGTTGATGGAATATGTGACTAAAGTAGAGTGACGTACCGTGGGTATGTTCCGCGGCATACTTACGACACGCCACTCCGCTTAAGAAACCTTAGGATGTACATTTCCTTGCACAGTATTATATTCATTCCTATGATCTATCCTCATCGATACTGGTTATGGTTTCGCTGTCGCGATTGCACGGGCAGAGTGAGCTACGGCTCGAGTTGCGTCATCATGAGCTCGTCGTTGACGAGGACTGACCAGGGCGTGATTCCAGAGACATACGATTGCATATTTAGGCGTCGTCTTATTGTGTTTTCACGTCATGAGCGTTGGATTGATCGCTTTTACGATATTTCCCGGATGTGCTGATCGGCACCAGAGGATTGAGCCACTGATGGAGGCCAGCCAGGATGTGATGACCGTTGATATATCGCTTATCCAGGACGATTGAAGCGTTGTTTAGCGTATAGACGAATGAGCCAGTTGCTGCTGCGAATGATGAGATATCGCCCAGATGATTGGAGCTACTGCAGCATGAGCATATACTTAGAGATATGATAGTGAGTCGCTAGTCACCGAGGATTAATGACTAGGACATGTGGTTCATTCGCTTACCTCGATGTGAGGTCATCAGGTAGATTGATTCCAGCTAGAGACGACTTCACGCAGGTTCGTTGAGAGTCGATGGAGACGATCGAATGTCAGGAACCCATTTTTCCAAGTTTAAAGTATTCGGAAAGACATGCAAGCGATTCTATGGACCCTCTAGAAGAATGAAACCCTAACTCGACATAATGAACGTGTGAAAGACTTTGAACCTTAGGGTTTGCGGCAGTTCCGCGGCGCCATTAGTGAGGCTTGGGTTTGCCCTTCTACGGCTGGACCACCGATGCTGTGGTATGTACTCGATACTATTAAACTCTACCCAAGATGTTGAGCTCTTGGGGGATTATGAGGTTCTGACTAGTCGATCGGACGATTCGACATCCTTCGGATATCATGTGATGGGACACTGCTTGGGAGACTCCAGATACGAGCATAGCCGTTGGAACGCAGTCTGTGTAGCCACGATGAGATGAGTCTGAATCAGTCGATATTGAAGCAGAGTGAAGTAAAGAGTTCGCATGAGATTTCGACGAGATGAAGTTCCACTCCGCTGACATCAGAGATGTGATACGCACGTTGAGGACGTGATCGGCTAGATATCTTCTACTGAGTGATGAAGATACCGAGTTCGTGATTTCGAGTCTGTGTGAGAGACTTCGGATGGACCGTAGCCGAGGACATTGCAGTGCGCAGATGGAGACGCGACGTCGAAATGGACGATGATACAGACAAGCGGGACAAGAAGTTCGTGCGAGATGCCGACGAGCTGTTATTACACCCCGTTAAGATTAAAGGTCAGATACGCATACAGAGGCGCAGGGATGCGACCAGCTTTCGAGTAGATGTTGTATTAAGGACGCAAATGTCCAGAGAGCGAGAAAGGATTACGCCAGAGTACCAGCCTCCGTACAGTTTGGCTTAGGCGAGATCGGAAGAGACCTTGAGCAGGATTCCTTCCAGTACACTGCTGCAATAAGATTTGCACCAGGAGCCGATGCGAGATGTGCTGCTTAACGAGCGGTCGTAAGGATTGACCGAGAGATGACCAGAAAAGTGCCAGAACGGAATCGTTCCTGTTAGCACACCTGACCGGGCCGATGAGCCGATGGATTGCGAGATTGGTAATCCACAGGGAAGATAAGAAACCAGAGGCAGAGGACGCCAGCCGTGAGCAAGAGGCAAGTAGATATTTTGCGCCGCTAGCATTGGATGTACCGGCACCTTCTCAACTTCGAAGGAGGATATACCGACGGCGGTATTTATGATTTGTGATTTTGTGATTTGACTATCACGTATCCGTCAATTTGGATTTCGGTATTTTGGGCGATCTATTCGCATGATTTAGTCTTGATGACTGAGTTCCATGATATTTGATTTTGTGCACCATGGTTGCACCTACTGGGTATTTATACCTTGCGCATAGTTATTACTCTTGAGGTATTGATTGTGATTTCATGCCTATTTTATGTCGGTGATTTGATTTACGCTTCCTGCATAATTTTCATGTATTTTTAGTATTTTGATTTGATTTGTGCACACTGATGCACGAGGTTGTGAGATTCTCCATCGCGGTACACCTGATTTTGATTGAGCCGCATTGTACATTGTTTCGTGCCTTGGCTGCACCTGATTATGACTTCATGGATTTCATACGGTTGATTTGAGGTTGTGCATATATTACGCACACGATT
This sequence comes from Agapanthus africanus, assembly GCA_030015575.1. Classification (NCBI taxonomy): domain Eukaryota; kingdom Viridiplantae; phylum Streptophyta; class Magnoliopsida; order Asparagales; family Amaryllidaceae; genus Agapanthus; species Agapanthus africanus. Next base: position 297,600,002 of record JASDDO010000022.1, on the reverse strand, counting down.
TGATTTTGCACTCGGTATAGCTTATATGTGCTTGTAGTGCATTGATATGTGTTTTGTGCATGCAGTTGCACACATTTATGATTTCCTTTATACCTGGGTACACTTGGTGTTGCTGCTTACGCATTTGAGTTATTGCTTGGTATTTGTGCATGGGATGCACCAGTTCTATACTTCGTGCGTTTGTCGCACCAGTTTTATGTTTCTTGCGTTTATCGCATCAGATTTATATTTCATGCCTTGTTGCACCGGATTTATATTTTATGCACTACGGTTGCACCTGACTTTGATTTGATGTCATTCGATATGTCGATTTTGACCCTGATATTGATGATTGATTCCTACACTCCGTGTTTTGATTGGACTTACGCACGTTCGGCGTTGCTATTGGATTTTGTGATTCCGTGCTTGTTGAGTGCGCAAGGTTTAGATTTTCATTCGTGCACGATGGATGCACCGACTTGGATTTTCGCGCATGTTGGGCGCATGTTTTGAGATACGATTTTGGTGCACACCAGATGCACTAAATCGAGATTCTTCGTGCATGTCAGATGCACCTGGTTTTGCTGTCAGGCACACCGGTTGCCTATGACAGATACTTCGTGCACACCCGTTGCACCTAGATGTTGTTTTGTGCACCTGTATGGCATATATATGGATTTTGATTTTCATGCGTACCATACGCACAGGGTGGTGTTATGTGCATTTTTGGGATTTATTCCTTTTGGAGCAGTACATTTTTATGATATTGGATATTTGTTTTCATACTGAGCAGGACTAGTCAGAGGACAGTACCTGGATATATTTTGCATGCATTGATAGTTATCGAAGGGAATTCCAAAAAGCGAGCTATAGTCTCAGCATATATACCTACGTGTCCGATATGACACGAAACGTTTTAGAAACAAGGAGACCCTTCTAAATTGTTTTCAAAACGGCGGAACGTACATAGTAAACAAAGGATATATACGTATATAGTTATTTTTCTTATGAAAAACGTCCGCCACTGTGCAGTGTTACGTGCATCGCACGACGATTTAAAAAGATTTGGCATGCATTTACATCAGCTATTCACATGTATAGACTGGGTGTCTACATGTATAGTTCTGATCTACATCATATTGGTTTTGTATTGGATTTGACATTTGTATCCTTACCATGACTCCGATGATTGCGGGATGCTTGACGGAGTTTTGCTTTTGAGTTATCTGCTCAGTACTCATGCGCATGCATTGCGCTATGATACGTTTTATGTATTGCTGATTTCGGAGCCCCGACGACTTGGAATTTGTATCGAAATGTTTTAGTATTTGGGGGTTTTAAATTTAAATTCGGGGACCGAATTTCTTTAAGGGGGGTAGATTGTAACGTTTTCAAAATAATAAAATATGATTTTTGGGAAATTTTTATAATTTAATATTATATTAATAAATATTTTAATATTCTGGTATAATTAAATACAAATAAATGGGGAAAATTATGGAAAATTCTAAAATAGGGTATTTTATGGAATTATGCCATTTTAAAGTTTTTAAGATTAGTTATATGCTAATTTAGTGCTAATCGCGATTAAAAATCGCTAATTGGATTTTTAGCATTTTTGTGCAAAAATGTGCACATATCATTTTCCATACTTGTTACACTTGTTACATGTTTTGGGTGCATGGTTGTTCATTTAGGTTCACTATTGGAGTGAGAAGGAAAAGAAAAGAAAAGAAAGAAAAAGTAATGATGAGAGAGAGAGACTAGGTCAACCCCCACTTTTTGAACCATACCCATCATTTCCTCACACCCATTTCTCTCTCCCCTCTCATGGAGCTGCTGCTGCTGCTGCTCCCTCTCATTTCCCTCCCCTTCACTTCATAGATCCCTCTCATTTCCCTCACCAAAACCCCATTCCCACTTCACAAAACTTGCTCCCAAGCTCACTAGCTACACATTGAACCTAGCAAGATTGGTTTTGGAGGACTTTGAGCAACTCAAGAAAATTCTTGAGTTGCCAAAGGAGGTAATTTCTGCACCCCTAGTTTAGTAATTCAATTCTTATTATATCCATTCTAGTTTCATGTCGATATGGTGTCGTTTGATGGATTTGTGAAACTTCAAGTTAGGGTTTATGTGAGATCTGAAATTAAAGATGAAATTAAGGATTGTGGTGACCTTAGAACCCCTTGTGTGATGTTAATTTGGACCCAAACCTGAACTTGAAACCAGAATACGGATTTATGAGACGATGTCGGAGAAAAACTGTGAATCTGAGATCGTATTTAAGAATCTGCTATCACCCCGAGACCCCAAAAATAAAACTGAGTTGACAGTGAGATGTGCAGGCACCATGGAACCACCACACCAAACCCTAGCTCCCAACTCCAAAGTACGGCCGCCAATTTATTCCTCCTGGACGCAAATTGCGGCGAGAGCAGGAGGGAACTGTCTCGATTATTGTGCATGGCCCTATTTCCTCTAGTCTTGACCCTGGGTATGTCTAGTTTTGACAAATTCCTGTTAGGGTAAAATATGGGTTGATTTGCTTGAGTTGGCGTATGATTTACGACTTGTTTTAGCATGGATTTTGGCATTTGGTGATTCATTCCTGTCGGGTGGCGTTTGGACGTCAACGGCAAGTGGATATTGATCGTGTTTACATGCGAGACGATAGGTTTTTACCTATGCGAGTAGCGTGTGCTGTTTTGGATTTCCGATGTGATTTTCATGTGCTTTAGCGTTTGTGATATACTTGTAGGTACCCTACGTGATGTTGAGGCGAAGAAGATGAAGATGGCGACATCGGCATCGGCACATGTGAAGCAAGGTGAGTAGATTTATATCTACGGGGATAAGTCGGGTGGATGGCGTATAGCACCCCCGCAGTCCGTGGTGATGTATACGAATACGTATACACACATATATTTATTATGTGTTGTTAGGACTATTGATGGTAATAATGGAATCATTGATGATAAGGATGTATTGGTATAGTAGTGCGAAACCCTAGAGTAGTGGGTGCACTCACACATACACACATACACACATACTTGCATACATTCTTTCATTTATCTGTGCGCATATGATGGTGTGTATATCTACACATGGGTATGGGACTATGTGTTCATATACGAGATTTGAGGATCATACGTGGGATTGAGATGAGTCGATGAGATTCGATTGAGGCCGTGAGATTTGGCGACATGACAGAGTTCGTATTGGAGATGTGATATGATGGTAGTGATACCTGTTATATGATGAGATAATGTGATATTGACTTAGATTTAGGTGGTTTTCATACCCCTCCCGATTGACTTGATTGTTGGGTTCGTAGTTCGCATAGTAGGCGTTAGACTAGACCCGAGTCATACCTATTTCAAAACTAACGAATCGGGGATATTTTAAAGATAGGCAAAAGGGTTTCTACGGATATTTTAAAACGACACATCTTTTCTTAAAACACCGTAGCCCTTATTTTACCAAAAACCCTGATTCGCCTTATTTAAAAAGGCAAGGCTGCATGATATATTTATTGAGGCAGGTTCTTTACTGTTGCGCTGATTATTCGATTTCCGCATATTCATGCTATTTGCATTGCATTGCCTGTGTTTATTGATATATTACCGTCATGCTGCTAGGACACCAGCACCATTATCGATGATGCGTATGTTCCACGTACACTGTTGCCGGCTCACACACTTCATCATCGATAATTGCCATGTCACTACACTGTAGTACTGTTGCATTCAGGATATGATTCTTGCATGACAGAATAACGTGCTTACATTTCTTTTACATGTCACACACATCATGCTTGCTGATTATACGCATTGAGATATGTTGTTTCCATGATATTTCTGGTTTTGGGAAACGTGGGTGTTTAAAAAGGGAATATGTAACTGTTTTAAAACCCGGTTACCCTTGATATGATATTTCAGTGCGTCCACCATGTGTTTTCTCGGTGCTGAGAGCGACATGTGAAACCCGATTCGAGGAGGCGGATGAGGCCGATTGTGGGTACATGGTGGACCCGGTATGGTTCCCCGGGGCAAGAAATGTTTTTCGTAGAGTAGACGATGAGCCTGGCAGGGTGGCGAGTACCTACCGGTGATTGGTTGGACCTGGCGGTTATCCGGAGGATACTGACCAGAGTCGATAGATGGATATGGGTGTACTGCCGGAGCCGAGGGCCGGGGCCGAGGGCCGATACCGCAGACAGAGCCCGTGGGCCGATCCGGACCGACGGAGCCCGATATATGAAGATTTATGTGCCGATGCTGGGCACAGTTTTCATGATGTCTTCGAGTGTCGATGCTGGGCACTCCGGTTCCATGATTTTGACGTGTCGCGAGGGACACAGATGGTTTATATCCTCATATTCCCATGCACATGCTTTATGATATTTACATGCATGATGGTTATTATCATTGGGTGACGAGTGGACGGGATCCACGTACATGCAGATTTGATTACATTGATCATACCTCACATTTATGATATGCTATTACCTGAGGCACTGGCACGAGCACTTGGCACTACACTCATGCATAGAGATTACCTTGCCAGTTTAGCATGCTTCAGACTTATTCATATTGAGGTTTATTGTAACATTTCCAAATAATAAAATATTATTTTTGGGAATTTTTATAATTTAATATTATTTTAATGAATATTTTAATATTTTGGCATAATTAAATACAAATAAATGGAGAAAAATTATGGAAAATTCTAAAATAGGGTATTTTATGGAATTATGCCATTTTTAAGTTTTTATGTTTAATTATAAGCTAATTTAGTGCTAATCGCGATTAAAAATCGCTAGTCGGTTTTTAGCAATGTTGTGCAAAACATGCACATATCTTTTTCTTTACACTTGTGCATTTCTACCATGGCTTTTCTTTTGGGTTTACTATTCAAGTGAGAAGGGATTTAGTGAAGAAAAGAAAATAAGAAAAAGAAAAGAAAATAGGTATGGTGAGAGAAAGGGTAGGTGAGGGTGCTGACTTAGCCTTTTCCCCCTCATGTCTTCATCACATTTCTCTCTCCCTCTCCTTCATTGCTGCTGCTGCTCCTTCTCGCTCTTCTCCCTCCTCTCTTCAAGCCTCAAATCATCACAAAAACAAACTCAAAACCCTATCTTCATTTCACTAAAAAGGTCCACGAGCTCGAGACAAACATATCGGACCAAGAAAGCAAGGATTTTGGCCACTAGGGGCAACTCAAGAAAATTCTTGAGTTGCCAAATGAGGTATTTACTGAACCATTAGATTAGTTTTTGCATTACTTATACCCCTATGTTAAAATTGAATCGATATCGGATGGTGTTGTGGACTTAAAGGAAACCTAGTTAGGGTTTGAGGAAATTGTGAGTTGTAGTGTGAAATTGAGCTTAGTGGAGGCTGCACAAACACCCTAGTGATGGAATTGAGACCCAAACCTGAGATTTGAAACCCGGAATACGGATTTAGAAAACCGATATCGGAGATATTGTGAAATCTGTGAAGGTTTTAGGAACCTGCTATCACCCCGAGACCCCTAAAATAAAATTGAGCTGACAGTGAGTCGTGCAGGCACCTAGGAAGCTACCACCAAGACCCGAGCCCCTAATTCAAACCCATGGCCGCAGATTTAATCATTCTGGCCACAATTTGGGCCAGAGTAGAGGGGAATGGGTTCATTTTTGTTCTAGAGCTCATTTTGCACTAAATTAGACCCCTCCTATATGCAGTTTTGGCTAATTGTCACTTGGGGAAAATCTTGGAGCATTTTGGTGTGTTTTAGGCGATGTTTTCCGTATTTTAAAATGTGCTTTCTTGATATTTGGATTTGTATTTGGTTTTCGGGTGTTCGTACATCGACAACAGGGATTGTGTGATTGATTTGCACGTTTAGGCCATAGGTTCCAACCTATGAGCGCACTGTGCGCTGTATCGGTTTTCTGCCTCGATGTTAATACGTATTGCGACTGTTTATTATTCTAGGTACCCTCGCAAGGATTCCGAGGCGAAGGAGCATGGCGTCATCGATTTCGGCAAGCGAAGACAAGGTGAGTAGATTTATATCTACGGGGAGAAGTCGGGTGGATGGCGTATAGTACCCCCGCAGTCCGTGGTGATGTATACGAATACGTATACACACATATATTTATTATATGTTCCTTGAGATTATTGATGATAAGATGGATTGGTTTAGTGTAAGTGCGAAACCCTAGAGTAGGGGTTGCACCCATACACACACACACGCACACACTTACATACATACTTTCTTTCGTATGGGTATATGGGAATATATGTTTGTATGTGTTCACATGGGTATGGGACTATGTGTACATATACTGGATTATGGATAGTGCTTGGGATGTGGGTTGAGTCTATGTGACTCGATTTGAGGCCGTGAGATCGGCGATATGACAGGATTCGTATGGGAGATACGACAGGATGCTTTGGCGGGCCTTTGGGCATGTGTTTTACCCCGCATTCACACTTATATAGATGGTATCGATTGTACTAGACTTGGATCTGTACCCTAGATTATGTGATATGAGGGTAGTGATACCTGATATGTGAAGAGATAATGTGATACTGACCCGTACCCAGCTATTGGGATGTCGTACGACGATTTACCGTACGAGCCTATTTTGATGATAGATCCGCGCTCATGACTCGAGGATGTTATATCGTTTGTGATACCATTGAGGCGGAATTATTGACTATTATATTTATATATATCGACTCAGATGTAGGTGGTTTCCATACCCCTCCCGATTGACTTGATAGTTGGATCCGTAGTTCGCATAGTAGGCGTTAGACTAGACCCGAGTGATACCTATTTCAAAACTAACGAATCGGGGATATTTTAAGGATAGGCAAAAGGGATTCTACGGATATTTTCAAACGACACATCTTTTCTTAAAACACCGTAGCCCTTATTTTACCAAAAACCCTGATTTGTCTTATTTCAAAAGGCAAGGCTGCATGATATATTTATTGAGGTAGATTCTTCACTGTTGCGTTGATTATTCGATTTCCGCATATTCATGATATTCACGTTGCTTTGCATATGTTTATCGCTATATTATTATCATGCTGTTAGGACACTAGCACCATTATCGATGATGCGTATGTTCCACGTACACTATTTGCCGGCTCACACACTTCATCATCGATAATTGCCATGCCACTACACTGTAGTATTGTTGCATTCATGATATGATTCTTGCATGGCATATTGTACACTTATACCTGTACACAAACATAGATGATTCTGACTTGATTAGAGATTTGGGAACCGCAAGATGTTCTTCAAAACTGATTCATTTTAAAAGAGCGGTTTCCCTCGACATGTGCACATTACTATTCCATGTTGCGTGACTCCTGATATGCTTACCTTTCTTTACATGTCGCATACATCATGTTTTGATTATACGCATTGAGATATGTTGTTTCCATGATATTTCTGGATTTGGGAACCGTGGGTATTTCAAAAGAGAATATATAATTGTGTTAAAAACCCGGTTACCCTTGATATGATATTTCAGTGCGTCCACCATGTGTTTTCTCGGTGCTGAGAGCGACATGTGAAACCCGATTCGAGGAGGCGGATGAGGCCGATTGCGGGTACATGGTGGACCCGGTATGGTACCCCGGGGCGAGAACGGTTTCGCTGTGTAGTAGACGGTGTGCCTGGCAGTGGGACCACTACCTACCGGTAATTGGTTGGACCTGGCGGTTATCCGTAGGATACCGACCAGAGTCGATATATGGATATGGGCGTACTGCTGGGGCCGAGGGCCGATTTCGCAGACGGAGCCCGTGGGCTGATCCGAACTGACGGAGCCCGATATATGAGGATTTACGTGCCGATGCTGGGCACAGCTTTCATGATGTTTTCGAGTGTCGATGCTGGGCACTCCGGTTCCATGATTTTGACGTGTCGCGAGGGACACAGGTGGTTTATATCCTCATATTTCCATGCATATGCTGATGATATTTACATGCATGATGGTTATTGTCATTGGGTGACGAGTGGACGGGATCCACGTACATGCAGATTGATTACATGGATCATACCTCATATTTATGATATGCTATTACTTGCGGCATTGGCACGAGCACTTAGCACTACACTCATGTATAGAGATTTCATTGCCAGTTTAGCATGCTTCAGATTTATTCATATTGAGGTTTATATATATCTGATCGTATTGACCTAGGATGGGTCATACATTCGATCTCTGCTTGTAGATATTTTCTATTCATGAGTTGGCAACTCGCCCCCATTGTGCCACAGTTCTTGCAGGTTTTGCAGTACAGATTTCATTGCGGCTTTTCGGGCACATTGCTTACATTACGGGTGACTTGCTTTGGTAGGTGGGTTCTTTGTATCAGAACCGCCATTGTACATTATTTATTCATTGTATCTAGAAATTCCATCCACCAAAACTTGTATATTGTTTTAGACATAGACACAGTGATGTACTATTTCGACCTTAGAGTCGCGCTTGTAGTATTACGGTTTTCGGGCTGTTTGAGTTCTCTTTTTGGGTTTTGATCCTCGCCCTTTGGCGTTGTATATTATTATTGCTTGCGTGGTTGTGACCGTCGATTGACGAAGAGCAAGCTCCCGCTTGGGGATGCGTTTTATCATTTCCTATATATTATTCTTGTTGTACCCCGTTCGGGGCCAGTTTTTAAAAAGGAAACTCTGCCGAAATTTTCAGGAAAGATTACACATTTTAAAAATGCTTATCGGCTTGTTATTTAAAAATTTGATTTTCAAGACATGTTTTCTTTACTTCTTAAAACCAGTTTTCCTTATTTACTCCTTAAAATGGTTTTAGATTTCTGGGCTTTTGGCTTACTTGGATCAGATGGGGTCCTATAGACTTCATATGATTCAAGGGTCAGTCACGTGCTCTTTCGGGTTGTGACATTTATTTATATCTGATCGTATTGACCTAGGATGGGTCATACATTCAATTTCTGCTTGTAGATATTTTCTATTCACGAGTTGGCAACTCACCCCCGTTGTGCCACAGTTCTCGCAGGTTTTTGCCGTACAAATTCCATAGCGGCATTTCTGGCACACTGCTTCCTTATAGGTGACTTGCTTGGGTAGGTGGGTTCTTTTGTATCAGAACCGCCATTGTTCATGTATTATTCATTGTATCTAGACATTCCATCAACCAAAACTTGTATATTGTTTCAGACTTAGAAAACAGTGTTGTATTATTTCGACCTTAGAGTCGCGCTTGTAGTATTACGGTTTCCTGACTGTTTTGAGTTCTTTTTGGGTTTTGATCCTCGCCCTTGGGCGTTGTATATTTTTATTACTTGCGTGGTTATGACCGTCGATTGACGAAGAGCTAGCTCCCGCTTGGGGACGCCTTTTATCATTTCATATATATTATTATTGTTGTTCCCCGTTCGGGGCCAGTTTTACAAAGGAAACTCTGCCGAAATTTTCAGGAAAGGTTACACATTTTAAAAATGCATATTCGGTTTAGTTATTTAAAAACTTTGATTTTCGAAACATGATTTCTTTACTTCTTAAAACCAGTTTTCCTTATTTATTCCTTAAAATGGTTTTAGATTTCTGGGCTTTTGGCTTACTTGGATTAGATGGGGTCTATAGACTTCATATGGTTCAAGGGCCAGTCACGTGCTCTTTCGGGTCGTGACAAGAAAAATGACATGACCGCCAGAATCAAGAAGACAGCGGTCCGAACAGTGCCACAAAGAGACGTGTCCCGGCCCCAACAGAAAAAGTATGACACTGTCTCCTCAAGAGTCTATCAAGCGCTCTGTGCCGCACGAAAGCAGCGGGGCAAACCCAGAAAAGAAGCGCCAACACCATTCAAGAACCTGGTTAGGCCAGCCGCCTTCAATCGACTACCAGCTACCGAAACAAGAGGGTCAAGACAGCGATCCATGAAATCAGCTGCCAATGACAGAAAGACGGCCGGATATATCATCCATACGGTCTATATGGCGGGCGGGCGCCCCAGCGACAACCTTTGCAGCAAAAGCAAGGATGGGGCCACCACATCCCAAGCCCAGTCTAGCCTGAATGTGGTTGCCACTGCCCAAGAACAGCCGCCCCCGCTGGATGAAGAAAACCCTCTCGATGAGGATGATAGGAAGAAAGACCCCTGGGTCCATGCAGAGTCAAGCTCGGACAGCGAAGAAGAGCCGACTTTCCGCCCAGGACTGCGGAACAAGAGCTGCTTCAAGAGCTTCGAAAACAGCTCAGGAGCAAAGATAAAGAGATGGCCAAGCTCTATTCGAAGATTGACGACTTAACGAACATGGTGATGCAGCTTACGGCTCAAATTGCTCGAGCGCCTCCCAATCAAGTACAAGCCGCTACTAATCAGCCGGGTGATGACAATCCGAGGCAGCCAATGCCTGTTCCTTTAGGACCAAGACTGGTCGAGCCGAATGAAAGCCGGCCACATTCCGCTTCTGGGGACGCCTTGGCCCTAGATAGCACTATCCCGCTAACACAGGATCGGATAATGGATTTGGTCACCAGCAAGGTTAAAACATTGGTGGCCGAAGCTGAAGCTCAGAAAGAAATCGGCAGTAGTGGACGGCCATATCCCGCGCAGTATGATCTGATTGAGTTCCCAAGCGGCTACATCTTTCCTAAGTTCGGAAGATTTGATGGAACGGGGAATGCAAATCAGCACGTCGCCCACTTCAAAGCATCGTGCGGAAATACAGAGGGCAATGATGCGCTCCTTCTTCGTCAGTTTGTCAACAGCCTGACCGGTGTCGCTTTCGACTGGTACGCGAGTATACCTGACGGGTCCGTCATTACATTTGCCCAAATGGAGTCCCTGTTTCGGCAAAGGTTCATGAGTGTCAGTGATAAAATCTCCATTGCCGACCTTGTGAGGACCAGGCCGGGGAAGAATGAAAGCAACACCGACTTTATCGCCCGATGGCGTAATCTCACAGTCAAGTGCGAACCGCCGCTGGAGAAGGACTAGTCCGTCAGCCTTCTCATTGGGAACCTCAGCAATTGGATGGTCCCATTCTTGTGTACAGCGGGCCTCAAGACATTTCAGGAGTTAACCAAGAAAGTCCAAATGCTGGAACGCTCGAAGCAAGAGTTCCCGCCGGACTCTCAGAGAGACAAAACCTGGAAAAGCAAGTGGGACGACAACCGTAGAAGCGGGAGTTCCAGCAGTACCAATGTCTTCAATGCCTCCGACAATGAAGAAAAGCAAAGGGCGGGAGAATCCAAAACCAACCTGTCTTGAAAGCCATTGCTGGGAGGAGATGGGCCTTCCCTCGAGGAGAAAAAGAACAAGGTTTACTCTTTCAGAAGGGACAAGGTCTGCAAGATATTTAAAGATGCCTTGAACAACGGCCTACAATTGCCGGAGTCGAAAATACCCCAAGAAGCAAAAATGACCGACAATCCTCTGTATTTCCCGTACCACCGAGTAGTGAGCCATGCGATCGAGGATTGCTATATCTTCAAAGACTGGGTCGAGAAGCAGTACAAGGCTGGAGAGATCGAGCTGTCCAAAAGTGTGTTGGTGAACAATCAAGTTGCAACTACCAACTTTATACAGACAGAAGTTGAAGCCTTCTGGGAGCAGAGAGCCGAACCCGCTGCCCCGAGAAATGAAACAGAATCATCGCGGCCTCCGTGGAGTACGCACATATCTAATAAGACGAAGAAGATGATAAAGCTACTTCGGAAAGAACCCAGGACGGAATGGGAAAGGCAAAAGAAGCCTACCAGCCCAGCTGCCAATGCGGCTCCATCAGGCTCAAAATCCAAGAAGCTCAAGAACAAGAAAAGTGCAGCTCGGCGTGAAAAGGAGTCTGCAGGGAGATCCACCATTCAAAAATATATCGATTCCCTCGAAGAATATGAACAAAAGGAAAGAACATTGATTCAATTGAAGGAGTTCTTCCCTATACAAGCGGCTGAAATTCTGGACGAGTTAGAAGAAGACTCCAATGAAGATATCCCAGTAGTGACCTGCTACGCCATCCATTTTGGCAGCGACTCCGAGGATGAGCTCTGTTTTCCCGAAGAGGATGAGGAGCTCGCCACAAAAGCCAATCAAATCCAGCTCAGAAGCGGGAGGGCTCTACAGCCAAATCAGGGCAACGCCCCAAAAGGGAAGGAAAAACAAGTCGCTAATGAAGAAGATGGCAGAGAACCGGCTGATGAAAACATAAGTCCTTCCTCGGTGGACTATAACGTCTTGGCACATCTCCGGAAGCTTTCGTCTCTCCTGAGCATCTACGATGCCTTGGTCCTATCTAAGGAGCTTAGAGATGTTCTCATTCACGCTCTATAAAACCCCGAGCAGTATCAGGCTCATTTTGCGGAAATTAATATGAAAGAAGCCCAGCACGCTTTGAATGCCGTCGCAGTCACATTTAAGGATGAAGACTTGCTACTGGGAACGGCTGAGCATAATCTGCCGCTTTACGTGACCGGGTACAGCGACGGAGATCGAATTAATCGCATATTGATTGATCCGGGGTCCTCAGTGAACATCATGAACTTGCGAACTCTGAAGAGTTTGTCAATGGACGTCCGACACCTGTCAAGGGAAAGGATTGTCATTCAAGGCTTCAACCAAAATTGCCAGCAAGTTCTGGGGTCTATAGCTTTGCCAATCAAATTCGGGGATCTGCAAACTGAAGCTAAGATATACGTGATCGACGCCGACACGTCTTATAAGATTCTCTTAGGGCGGCCGTGGCTCCACGATTACGGCATCATTCTGTCAAATCTCCATCAATGCATGAAGTATACTAAAAATGGCGAAGAAAGACGCATTGACGGAGACATCCAGCCGTTCGGTGTGCATGAAGTCCGATATGAAGATTCTCGGTACTTTATGAACCACCAAAATGCTAAGCCACAACTGACTGAGAATAGACCGTCCCCAAGACTCAAAAGCAAATCTGCGCCGACTGTCACTTTCAAAAGCAAAAATACCCAAGTGCGTCCGCATTTCGGCAGCGACACTGATGAGTCCGACGCTGGAAGCCCGTCCTTCCGTAAAACTCGCCCTCATTTCGGCAGCGATACGGACGAATCTGTTACTGAAGGCCCATCTAGCAGCAAAGTCTGCCCTCATCTTGGAAGTGACACTGAAGAGTCAGAAGAAGAGGACCTGCCGTGCAACAGCTGTGCAGATTGGCCTCCCATGCAGCAAGCGAAACTACGAGAGACCTTCGAAGTCGCAGAAGGGTCCCTGGCCATCATAAGGGTGCCGGAACGGATGTGCAAAGAGCTCGACGCATTGTCAGTCTCTACCGTTGACCAGCTGAAAACTTTCTACGTGCCCGGGAGGAAAAATGGACAAAAGGGCATCCTGTTTTACAGGTCAAACCCCGTTGTGCACCCGGACGATCTTTCTGTCGCGTGCCTTCCCTATGAGAGAGGCATAAGAGCCGTCCTCAATCCCAGGTACTATGCGCCCGAGATGCGGGAATACTTTAAGAAGTGCGGATGCCGGTTATATCAAACGGAGTCCGAAGCAAAGTTTTACGAAGGCCTATGGTATCCGCCCCAGGTCCGAGCACTCATCGATGGACGAATTCCAGATAGACGGGGCATAGGCTACATTCAACCTGATTCCAAAGCGTGCTACATGATCCATGTTGGTGAGGCCAGCGAAAGATCAAATGATGATGACGAGATAGCCAAGCCAGAAGAAGCTCCTCAAGAGCTCGAAGATGGCGGACAAGCAACCTTTGACGAGCTAACCGAGATTGACTTAGGAACGCCCGATAATCCAAGGCAGGCCTACATCAGCTCGCTCTTATCAGAGGAAATGAAAGCGCAGATGATTGCCCTGCTGCATGAGTTCGTCGACTGCTTCGCGTGGACATACAAAGAAATGCCTGGCCTTTCCCCTGAAGTGGCCGTACATAAGTTGGCTATATCTCCTGATGCTAAACCAGTCAAACAAGCTCCTCGAAGAATGAGAAGGGAACTAGAAGAAAAGGTCATCGAGGAAACTAAGAAGCTCATCGATGCCGGCTTCATCAGGGAAGAGAAATATGCGGACTGGATCGCATGCATAATCCCAGTGAAGAAGAAAAATGGGCAGATCCGAGTTTGTGTCGATTTCAGGGACCTCAACAAGGCATGTCCTAAAGACGACTTCCCGCTACCGGTCATGGAAATGATTGTCGATGACACCTCAAATTACGAGCTGTTCACCTTTATGGACGGCTCGTCAGGATACAATCAGATCAAGATGTCGCCTGAGGATGAGAAGCACACAGCATTTCGAACCCCGATTGGAATATATTGCTACAAGGTGATGCCGTTCGGATTGAAGAACGCAGGTGCTATAAATCAAAGGGCAATGACCAATATCTTCGATGACCTAATTCATAAATTCGTCGAATGTTATGTTGATGATCTGGTCGTTAAGACTAAAACCAAGGCCGATCATATCCAGGATCTTAGGACCGTTCTCACTAGACTGAGGGAATTTGACCTGAAGATGAATCCTCTGAAATGCGCTTTTGGTGTGTCATCGGGAAAATTCCTGGGCTTCATAGTCCGACATCGAGGGATCGAAGTTGACCCATCAAAGATAAAGGCCATCATGGAGATGCCCCCTTCGAAGAGTCTGACGCAGCTAAGATCTTTTCAAGGCAAGCTTGCTTATATACGGAGGTTTATCTCAAATTTATCGGGGAGATGTAGGCCCTTCTCAAAGCTCATGAAGAAAGGATCTCCTTTTATCTGGGATGCCGAATGTCAAGCAGCGTTCGAAAGCATCAAACAATACTTGTTGCACCCTCCAGTGCTGGCCGCTCCCATTCCAAATAAACCGCTGATTCTCTACACTGCCGCGCTGGATGAGTCATTCGGTGCGCTCCTTGCCCAGAATAACAAGGAGGGAAAAGAAAATTCCCTCTACTACCTCAGTCGAACTCTAGTCGGGGCGGAACACAACTACTCCCTAATCGAAAAGTAATGCCTGGCTCTAATATTTGCTGTGAAGAAGCTGAGGCACTATTTGCTCGCTCATCAGGTTATGCTGATCTCCAAGGTCGACCCGCTCAAACACTTGATGATCAAAGCAAGCCTAGCCGGCAGAATGGCAAGATGGGCTGTCATGCTACTTGAGTTTGACATAGTTTATACCCCTCAGAAAGCAGTAAAAAGGCAAGCTCTTGTAGACTTTCTCGCTGCTCATCCCATACCAGAAGGGTCGCCGCTAAATTGTAAGTTACCCGACGAACAAGTGCTGCACCTCGAGGAAGATGAGCCATGTTGGGAGCTCTACTTCGATGGGGCCTCATCATAAGGAGCTCCGGCAGATCAAGCGTCCCGGAGGTAAAAGCGGGGATAGGATTGGTGTTCATCACGCCATCAATAGGAACCCTATGGCGTTCTTTTGCTCTCACCGAGCCTCGGACAAACAATGAAGCTGAGTATGAAGCTCTGATAGCTGGTTTGGAACTCTCCATAGAAATGGAAATCCTTCGGCTACGGGTTTACAGTGACTCCCAGCTTGTCGTCAACCAAGTAAGCGGCGACTATAAGATATACAAACCCGAGTTAGCTCGGTACAGAGGCCGGGTGGTGGAACTCATGAAACGGTTCACTCATATTGAACTAATGAGAATCCCCAGAGCGTTGAACGGAAAAGCCGACATACTCGCTCGCTTAGCCAAGGAGCTGATTGATCCTGACATGGACGAAATTCTGATCACAGTCAGGAGCGAGCAAATTCTACCCCCAGTCTCTCTATGAGAAGGGGAAAGCGGGGAACAGAAGAGCAGTCCCGCCGAAGAAGCTTCGATCATCCAAGACGAGCCCGATTGGAGAGAACCCTTCATAGAGTACCTCCGATATGACAAGCTGCCCGAAGAAAAATCTGCGAGGATTCAGCTGAAGAAAAGAGCTCTTCGATACGTGTTTGTAAATGACACATTATACCGCAGGTCATATGACCAACTCTGGCTCAGGTGTCTGTCGTTGGTCGAAGCCCAAAAGGTCATGAAAGATGTTCACTCGGGCGTTTGCGGTGCTCACCAATCTGGCCCCAAGATGCGACTTCAAATCAAACGGCTTGGGTATTACTGGCCCACCATGATACGGGATTGTGGAGAACATGCAAAGAAATGTAAGATCTGCCCAATCCATGGTGATTTCATTCACAAGCATTCCAATCCGTTGCATCCTACGGTGGCGTCATGGCCCTTCGAAGTCTGGGGCACCGACATTGTTGGCCCAATTGATCCTCCGTCATCTAAAGGCCACCGGTTCATACTGGCCACGACAGACTACTTCTCCAGATGGGCTGAAGCTGTCCCGCTAAAAGAAGTCAAGACAAAAGATATTCTGACATTCTTCCAGCATAATATTCTATACCGCTTCGGTACACCAAGAAGAATCATTTCTGACAATGGGCCTTCTTTCAAGAGCTTCAATGTCTCAAGGTTCGCTACTCAGCACAAGATAGACGGAGATATTCCTCCATCTATAATCCAAGAGACAATGGGCTTGCCGAAGCCTTCAATAAGACTCTATGCAAGCTCCTGAGGAAAAATGCTTCAGCCAACAAGAGAGACTGGAATCTCAAGCTTCATGAGGCATTGTGGGCATATCGTACCACGCACCGTACTCCAACTCAGTCCACTCCATACTCATTGCTCTTCGGAGTGGAGGCGGTCCTCCCCCTCGAAGTCGAAGTTCCAAGCTTAAGAATGGCCGTTCAGCATGAGTTGACGGAGGAGGAAAACGTGCTCCTTCGACTTGAAGAACTCGATGCCCTCGAAGAATAGAGGCTCGCGGTGCAGCAAAGTCTGGAGCTATACCGAGCTCAAATGTCACGGGCCTATGACAAGATAACCCGTCTCCGCGCTTTCAAGAAAGGTGAATTGGTGTTGGTCCTTAAAAGACCGATCATCCCCAATCGACATGCCAAGGGAAAATTCGAGCCAAACTGGGAAGGACCATACGTCATCGAGAAATTGTTCGACGGAGGATCCTACCAACTAATAAGTGCCGAGGTAGAAAGGCCCATGCCACCCATCAATGGCCGATATCTCAAGAAATACTACACGTGAATACTCCAAGTCGCAGACGAATTGAGCACATCAGCCCTACGGTCTGGATCATACATCCTGCAAAACCGTATACAATCCACGGGCGTAAATGACCCCTATCTCTCCCAAATCCTGCCGGTGAGACTACTTTTGAAGTCCCACCAGCGGCAAAAAAAAAGAGAAAAAAGAAAAAAAATAAAAAAGAAATAAAAAAATAAACGGTATGTCCACAAGCAAAACGGGCACGGATGAAAACCCGAAAGGGCTCCGTGAGTAAAAACAACAGGACTGCCGGGGAGTTTGTGAAAACCTGAATGGGCACAAACTCGTGAAAAGGAGATGAAATGCACTCTCAAAGTCCTCTCGACTTTGAGAGGAGAAAATTCCCGCGTGAGATCCTTACGACTCACAAAGGGGCAACACAGTTAGGAATCCTCACGATTCCTAAGGAGAACATACACCTGCGAGATCCTCTCGACTCGTAGGGAGAAAATGCTTTTATGAGACCCTCACGGCTCATAAAATTGAAAAGCCTTAGGTGATAGGGACCCAAACCTGTCTCCTAAGCCATCGTTCCCCAACGGGCAACGGCAAATAATGAGTCGCACCTGGCATTTCGCTTCAGTGTTAGCGGTGCTGATGCCGACCAAAAACCCAAATTCCAAGTCCTCCCAAGGCAAATGATGAGTTGCTCCTGGCATTATTCCAGTGCAGCAATGTTGATGCCAAACAAGATCCAAATTCCAAGTCCCCGAACGGCGAATGATGAGTCGCTCCTGGTACCATATTCCAGTGTAGCGATGCAGATGCCAACCAAAATCCAATTTCTCAAAATTCTCCGGCCCTACGGCCAGTCCCCAAATTGACTGCCGTATACAATCCACGGGCTCAAATAATTCTCGTCATACACATGCCCCACCACAATCACCAATTACGCGGCTGGTCTCCGCCTTTGGAATTATGCCCCATTGAGAAGACCCACTCATGTGTCCTCACGATACATGAGGAGAACAAACCTTTGTGGGATCCTTACGACTCATAAAGGAAAAACACACGTAAGAGTCCTCACGACTCCTAAGGAGAAAATACACCTGCGGGATCCTTACGACTCGTAGGGAGAAAATGCTTTTATGGGACCCTCACGGCCCATAAAATTGAAAAGTCTTAGGTGATAGGGATCTAAACCTGCCTCCTAAGCCATCGCTCCCCAACCCTAAAGTGGCGAATGATGAGTCGCTCCTGGTACCATATTCCAGTGTAGCGATGCAGACGCCAACCAAATTCCAAATCCCATACCCCAACGGCGAATGATGAGTCGCTCCTGGTACCACATTCCAGTGCAGCGATGCAGACGCCAACAAAGCCCTGAAATTTTTCCGGCCCTACGGTCTGGATCATACATCCTACAAAACCGTATACAATCCACGGGCGTAAAACAATCCCGATCTCTCCAAAAAAAAAGGAGAAAAAAGAAGAAGGAGAAGAAAAAAAAAAGAACGGTATGTCCACAAGCAAAATGGGCACGGATGAAAACCCGAAAGGGCTCCGTGAGTAAAAACAGCGGGACTGCCGGCGAGTTTGTGAAAACCCGAAAGGGCGCAAACTCGTAAAAAAGAAAAGAAATGAAATGCACTCGCAAAGTCCTCTCGACTTTGTGAGGAGAAAATTCCCGCGTGAGATCCCCACGACTCACAAAGGAGCAACACACTTAGGAGTCCCCATGACTCTTAAAGAGAAAATACGCCTACGAGATCCTTTCGACTCGTAGGGAGAAAATGCTTTTATGGGACCCTTACGGCCCATAAAATTGAAAAGTCTTAGGTGATAGGGATCTAAACCTGCCTCCTAAGCCATCAATTCCCAAATCCTCTCGGGGCAAATGATGAGTTGCTCCTGGCATTATTCCAGTGCAGCAATGCAGATGCCAAACAAAAACCAATTCCCAAACCCTGTCATGACAAATGATGATTCGCTCCTGGAACCATATTCCAGCGTAGCGATACTGATGTCAACCCAAATCACATCAGGTCGGCAAAACAACCAATGACCTCCCTGGCAGAACCAAATTCCACCTCGGAAACAAGTCAACTTCATCCCTGACGCCGCAAGAAGCGGGGCAAGTCAAAACCAGAATCGACAGTCCACGTCGAAAAATGGGCAGCATCGACCGTCCATGTCGCAAAAAGGGCAGAACCGACCGTCCACGTCGCTAAAATGGCAGAACCGACCGTCGAAGTCGCAAAAAGGGCAGCACCGACCGTCCAAGTCGCTAAAAGGGCAGAACCGACCGTCCACGTCGCAAAAAGGGAAGCACCGACCGTCCAAGTCGCTAAAAGGGCAGAATCGACCGTCCACGTCGTTAAAAGGGCAGCAACGACCGTCCAAGTCGCAAAAAGGGCAGAATCGACCGTCCATGTCGCTAAAAGGGCAGCATTGACCGTCCATGTCGTAAAAAGGGCAGCGCAGGATTCCTACAAAGCGGGAACCAGATCACTCCGGGCCAGGGAAACGTCTATCACGGACACCCCGTCTCGGAGACATGTCAAGCAACGACCGTCCATGTCGTAAAAAGGGCAGTGCCAGCTTCCTAAAAAGCGGGGACCAAATCAGGTCGCCTCCAAGTAAAAGAAGATCCATCAATTTCATGCACACGACCCACATATGTGGTGTGCATTTATTGATGGGGGGCAATTTGTTGGGGTAAAAATTTACACCCTGGTTGACCAAGTCAAAATCAAAGTCAACCCCAAGCCAAGTGGGCCCAAGCCTAGATCCAGTGGGCCCATGCCCGGGTCAAGCCCGAACCTGAAGCGGTCGGCCTTCCCCCATGTCAAGATAAAATTTTGTAATAAATAATTTTGTTGTATTTCTTTTATTTTGTTTTATGGATAAATGTAAGAAAAATAGGCATAAAGTCAAATTTTTGTAAAGCCCATGGCTTATATGCAAAAAGAAATGGCACATGAGCCATGGGATAGGCAAAATGCCATTTTGTGAAGCCCAAGGGGCTATGTGTAAAGTGTATATAGCCTATAAAGGGAAAGATAATGGAAAAATCCCAACAACTTTTTTCTCTCTAAAATTTTCCAGATCTGAGATCTTTACTCCTTCTTCAAGGTTCCAAAACCTTCTTCTTTCTCTTGAATTAAATCAAGAGTTTTACTCTTCTTTTTATAAAAAAAAATAGTTTTTCACCACAAAAACCATAAAGGGGAACTCAGATCTTCCATTAGATCTCAAAAAGAAGAGATTTTTAAAAATCCCATATCTCTTGATCTTTAAGATCCAGCTAACAAAGGAGGAAGAAGAAGAACATCTTTCCCTAAACCCCAAAAAAAAAACACACTCAGGAGTCCAACTCCTTTCTGATTTCTCTTCAGAGAAATTTTTTTAGGCTAAAAGCCTCTTTTTCTCGCCGGCGCTCAAGCGCAGAGCGCCCGCGTGTCGACACATGGCGCGCTTGCGCTCAAGCACTCAGCGCTCGAGCGCAAAGCGCCCACGTACCGACACGTGGCGCGCTTGCGCTCCAGCGCAAGCGCTCGAGCGCAAGTCGCCTCCGTGCCGACACGTGGCGCGCTTGCGCTCCAGCGCAAGCGCTCGAGCGCAAGTCATCCATGTTCCGACACGTGGCGCGCTTGCGCTCAAGCGCAAGCGTAAGCGCTCAAGTACAAGTCTCCCCCGTGCCGACACGTGGCGCGCTTGCGCTCAAGGGCAAGCGCGCAAGCGCAAGTCGCCCCTGTGCCGACACGTGGCGCACTTGCGCTCAAGCGCCCGGCGCTCAAGCGCAAGTCGCCCTCGTGCCGACACGTGGTGCGCTTGCGCTCAAGCGCAGAGCGCCCACGTGCCGACACGTGGCACTCTAGCACCTGAGCGCACAGCACCTAGACGCACAGCGCCCAAGGTGCTGCCCCACGCATCCTTTGGATGTCTTTTTCCCCCTTTATTTATATATACATATGTATGCATATGTACATACACATACTCCAGGACACTGTCCCTGTTAGAAAAAAATTTCTAACGGGGCGCTGCCTCGCACCCCGCAAGGGGGCTGCTAGCCCCCTTGACCCCCAGCCCGCTATCCGGATAGCGGGACCCCCGAAAAAAACTCTTCGTGGCTCCCGATATATTTAAAACCCCCTCCAAAACAAAACACACGTACACTGCACATTGAGTTCGCATGACCAGTTTAACCCGTTAATTGGAGGTTCCCTCGCCCCAAAGGCGAGGGGTAATTAACAGCAGCTTAGTCTGCGGCTGCCGGAGATTCGGATCCCCATAATCATTAAACCCCCGTCCTACCCTAGGCAGGGGGAATCTGTAGTACACCTGACAAGCGCGCCCGTACATCTCAATGGGGTGACGAAAAACACCCTACATGGGGATCCGGATCTATCGTGATAGATCAAAAAGGATGTTGGGACTTTCACAGTCAAGGTACATAGACGCCATAGTGAAGAGATTCAGTATGGATGATTCTAAGCGCGGTAACCTACCGGCTTGTCACGGAATCACCCTGTTCATATCAGAAAACAGCATTCTAATACCGCCCATTCATTATCTATTTGTTGTATTTATCGGTATTATTAACCAGTGTCTACTTAGTATTACAGATTACAGGTATCCATGACAAAATACTGGAACTGCATCCAAAAGCACCGATATATCACTTGAGGGAAGTCACTGCGACCAGAAACGCAAACCGACCAATACTTCAGGAGTTCCTTAACGCAACAAGTTGTGTACACATTTTTTTTTATCTAAATGGTCCAACACAACAAGTGTGTACACAAGACTTTTAAGCACATGTGGATATGATTTTATATGCATTCAAGGAGATGATTTTATATGCATATGATTTTATATGCATTCAAGACTAAAAAGCATGTGTTCAAATCAAAAGGAATCAAACAAATCAGCATGAGCCATAATGGGGCAGCCATGAATCAAGCCACATGTGGGAATGGAGTAATGAGCATTTAATGGTGAAGATTATGTGTGTGATTTAAAGATTCAAATTTCCTTCCAAAACTGAGTGCAAATCAAATTCAAATAGACAAATCAGCATGGACCATGATGGGGAAGACAAGAATCAAGGCACAAATGGATATGAAGTAATGTGCATTCAATGCTAAAGATTTTGTGTTGATTTAAACATTTGAATTTCCCTCCATTCTTTGGAGCCTATAAAAGTTGGCAGTGGGCAAAGGTTCAAGAGTAATTCTTTAGTCTTGGATTGTCATTCTTTGTCCAAGTTTTCTATTCTCCTTTCTTGTAAATAGCTTAGTCCCCTTGAGTTCTTAACCTTCTCTTGATCCTTCAACCTCTTCATTGAGCTTGAAAATTTAAGGGTTGGTTATTGATCTCAAGGGGTTGTATCATTCTTGAAGTTTAATAAAGTGTTCTTTTGTGCTTCCTTCACCCTGAGTTCTTTGCCCTCTCTTGATCTTGCAACCTCTTTATTGAGCTTGCATGTTTAAGTTTGGGTTATTGAACCCATGTCTTGCAATATGTTCTTTGGTTCCTAATCTTTTACTTACTTGCATTTTATTCTTGCTCTTTTAATTCTTGGACTTAAATTCCATGCACTTTAATTACTTGCTTGTAATCTTTTCTTTTCTTTGTTCTTCTTTTTTGTTATCTCTTTTTGGTTTGTTTTGTGAATGTTGTGAATATTGTTGTTAGGAAAAGAGAAAGATATTGTAAGTTAACGTTTCGTTTTTCATTTCCTTTTCCCGTCTTTTCCATTTGAAACTCCGCCCAAACCCTACGCAAGCGCTCCGTTAGGCACCCTACCCTACCAAGGTAAAGGTGATTCCTAACCGTGACCGGTTGCATTCGGTTTGGCCGGAGGCAAAAGCAAGAGACAAGAACGGACGGACAAGGGTCAATAAGCCGGATTCCATGAATACCGTGCTTAAGTCCCCTAATCTACGTTGTTGCCGATTGTTCTAGCTTCATTGGTTAAGTTCGGCTCAAAGTACTTGAATACGGAATCCATTAACTTACACTATCCTATCGTTTTCTAACATGCCTTATACTTGAATATAACACATAGGTTAGATAAAGAACAAATCCGCTACGTTGTTAACTCGTAAGAACAAGAACATAAAACGCTCCGTCTCCCTGTGGATCGACCCGTGCTCATCGCGGCTAGCTGCAAAGCGACACCGTCCTGATCGCGGTTAAACTTTAGAACTTTTAAATATCCGACACGCTTTTGGCGTGCGATCAAATGGCGCCATTGCCGGGGAAGCGGTAACGTTTTTAGTTTTTATTATTTTGGGTTAATCTTGTGAATATCCATCTAACACTTTTTCATAACAAACTAAAAATCTCAAAAATTTCAAAACCAAAAAAAAAAACTAACATTCTTAACTCATTTTGTTTTTTGCTCTCTGGATTTTATACATGCTTGCACTCTATAACTAAAATAAAAAGATAAACAATACCAGTGTGGCATTAGTGGAATACTGAGACTACTGTTGAAATTTGGAGCCCTGCCTCATCAAGTTGGCCGGTGACATCATCACCAAAACCGGCGACGCCGGCCCGTTCACCACCTTTTGCCTCCAATTTCTCCTCTGTGCTCCAGTGTTCTATTTTTGTCCTATTTGTATTATTTGTTTTTTATAATTTATAGTGTGCAGGTATATGGGCATTCGTATCGCTTTTTCGCAATAATAATCCGTTTTTCCAACATTTGTAGATTTTGCGGAATTGCGAACGACGATTATGGGGAGCAAAATGTACGTTCAAAGTTAGGGTGATTACGAAGTACAGTGCCAAAGATCCGGGTAGTTTGACCCGCGCAAGCGATCTTTTCAAGCTACTTGGATTCGATTCAACAGGGGTTTCTTAACCCACAACTTAACGGCACGTACTTTACTAACACCTTCTTTTCAAATCCGACGCTTCCAATATAAAATATTTGCAGGATTCTTTGCAAGTTCGCTAGCAAACGCCAAAAATTGACTAACCCGTATTTGTTGCAGTGCAGAGCTTAAACTAAAAAAACGATTGTTTGATTCTTTGAATAAATTTTTTTCATTGAATTGCGCATTGCATATATTAATACGGACTTAAGGGCAAGCGAACCACACAACATACGGTAAAGGATTTCATCACATTTTCCGTGGCCCACAAATCACGAACTTGAGCATAACGTTTACCCGCACAAATTTTAAAAGAAATTATACTTTAAGCCTTAAGGACTTCACGCTCACTAGGAGAGGTTAATTGTGTTTAGAACACCGCTTAACGGTATATTGTTTACGGGGTGTCTAGGAAAGTGTTAACGGCGAAACCGCCAAAAGAGAAAGGGTTATTTAATTAAGGACCTTCGCGAAAGCGTCGGAAAACCTCCCCTTATCTCTGCACTTACCTGGCCTCGTGATCAGTATATCTTGAGCCCTTTTCTTGACACAATTTTACTTCGACAATCAAGTTCTTGAGCAGGTCTAGTTGACCTAGGTGAACCCTAGAACGATTAGGTGTGTGGTATTTTTGTGTCGTGATTGTTTTTGGTCCAGATTCTTTTTGTGTGTATATTTCATTCTTTTGTTAATAACTGACAAAAAAAATTAAAAAAAATAAAAAATCACATTCTTTTTCCCCTCCTTTTCTCTTCCTTTCTTTCTTTCTCTCTTCGTAACATGGGTACCCCACCTCGAAAAACTCTTGCCGAACTTTGGTACCCACAACCAGACATAACTTCCTACGGTTCTTGCTTTGGACGAACGTCGAACGACCCCTCCATGCCTAAAATTTCATTGAAAGATCGCATAGACGCGTCTAGGAAAAACACTTGCACTCCACAATCCACTTTGTATCAACCGTTTCAACCTTCACCACCCTCTTATGTTGATACCCCTTTTGCGAGTCGTCCATTGTCCATCGCTGAACGTATTGAACAATCTTGTAGCCGATCTTTCACTCCTTTCACCACTTCCAATTCTTTTGATCAACAATTCCATTCACCTTCGTATCCAAATGTTGATCATCACCCTGTCCAACCATTCAATTCCTACGAGTCCTACCCAACGTTTGCACCTGCCCTAGACATTGCTTCTGAACAGCCTTTTGGAAGTTTCCAGTATCAAAAAAACTTCAAATCTTTTACTGAAACCCCTTCACAACCTATGTCTAGTCTAGAACAGTCGTTGGAAGACTTTAGGGTAGCGTCATGCCAACAGATGATGGATTTGAATGCTTCCATGGCTTCCCTCATACAACCTAGTGACCCGGTAGCTAGTTTCCAACTAGCTCCAAATTTTCAAATGTATGAAGAGGCGGTTGGACAGGTTGAGAATTTGAGTGGAGAGAGTGAGTTGTATACCCTTCCAAATCGAACCAACCCGTTTCAACTTGAATCACACGACTCCGGTTTTGAATGTCTATCTAATGTTCCAAACGATTCACCAACTGAAGATAGAAGGGTGAATGAGTTGTGCGACTTTGTAGTATTTGATTTACCTGATTGTGAAGGGTCCGTTCCAAGTGAAACCAGTCCTAAACCTTTTGACCTCTACACCTCCATCTTAGAACCCGAATCGATTGAAGTCCATGCTTTTGATGAGGTGTCTGAGAATATTGATTTTCACTTGATTGAGGATATTAACGCTGGGAATATTTTGGATGATGAACCTGTAGATTTGGATGGGTTTTTCTCTCCAATTCATCATCCCGAGTCATTAACTGTTTTTCCCGAACTTCATATGCGTCTTGATTTTGATGAAATATGCATGGATAGGGTTAACTTTGAGGAGAATTTTGAGGATATTTTTGAGGATGAAACAGTTCTAGATGATGAGTCGGACTTTCCAATTAATCCTATCCCTTTCATTTACTGTGTACAACCTCCTGAACCTGTAACCGATAACCTTCCTCAAGCACTCCCCTCCATCCTTTCCATCGTTCCGACCGCGCAAGAAACCGTATCACTTTCATTTCTTGTGTCTGGTTTACCAAGTTCGGCGTACCCATTTCTCACGAATCTTGAGGGATTTGACCCCATTTCTCGACGGGTTAATACATTAGCACAAACGCTTCTTACACATCGATCATTACAAATTGTGCTAATTTATTCACTCCATTTTCACCCTCAAGTTCGTATTCCATTTCTTTCTCCCTTCCGCCAATCTCCTCCTCCACCGAGACCGTATACCACTTCTACCTCCATACGGTCTCGCGTATTCTCCATTTCTTTCCTCACCATATTCTTTCACCAACCTGCACATAATAGAGATAAGATTTTTGAATGGTTGGTGCTCACTTTTGGCCTGTGTAAGGCCTTGTATAGATTGATACTGTTCTCTTTCCCCCCTAATCCTGAACTTCAACGCTTAACAGTGGAAACACTGTTTTACTTGAGTTTGGGGGAAACCTTTTGGTGTACATATTTTTTGTTTTTATTTTTGTATATAATTTGATTTTGGGGAGGCACCGAAAATTTTGACCCTCTTGGTGTAGCCTGACAGTGAGGGCACTGTCAAGATTAAGTCTGGGGTGCGCTCGGTAAGCTTTCTACCTTTGCATTCATTTGTATATTCTGCATTTGCATACTTATTTAAAAAAACCCATAAAAATCAGAAAATTTTCTAAAAACATAAATACTTTGTCGTCAAGTTAGCTAGTGGGAGAACTTAGATTCAATATTTCGACGGTTTTGTTTAATAAGATAGGAACAACTAAATCCTATTTTTAGATTTTGAAAACCTGAAAGATAACTCTCCTTTGAAGTTAACTATAGCTAATATACGTCTTTACATCACACTACACGTGTCGTGAATTTTGAAAATTAGATGACAAGTCTTTTATGTCTGAAAACTTTTAACTTGATAAACTATTTTCTGAGGATCAAATAGGTTTGTTCTGAAATAAGTAATATCAAGACTAGTTTTAAAGAGAGGTGAATATGAAGGGATATTATTGATGCCTTAATTGGAACTAATTCTGAAGAATAACCCATCTAGAACTTGATTGGAATGATTACACACCTAACCCACTAAACACGTCTTTTATCCTAAAAAAAATTAATTGAACTACCGGTTATATCTCCGTTCGCATTAAATCGTCATGATTTTCACGCTAAAATTGTCTTTTGTTTTTGGGCCTAAGTAACTTGAGTAATTAAGTCCGCTGGGGTGTCTCTACACCTAATGCCCTAAAACCAACTGGTTTGGGAGCATTGGCCCAAAGCTCGCTAAGAAACCAAGAAAGTCCAGATTAAAACAAGGTCAAGCAAGTGTTCTCTCCGAGTTAAAATTCCTAACGGTTCATTGTGTGAGAATAATCTTGACAAATGACAGATTTTTATAAAAAAGTATTTCTAGCGGAGATATGAAGGTTTCATTCTATGATAAAGACTATTGCACGTTCACAAAGGTGTTTATGAAATGAAAACAAGAAAAAGGTGGAGTGAAAAATAAGACCTAGTTTCCTGTTAAGGAAGATAGAAATTCTGAATTTGAAACCTTACTGGAAAACGAAACTTGAGAAATACTAAACTCTTTATAAAAATTATGTGATCCTTTTTAAATCTTTATCTGGGCTTTATTTTGTGACATAATGATTTTTCGATCCTTTTGAAACTTAACGACACTATTTGCACTACACGCAAAGACATATAAAATCTTAAGTTAAAAGAGAAGCGAGGTGTGAAAAAAAAGATTCGATAGTTCTAAATTTAGGATAATAGAATTGTTATCTTTTAAACAAAACCATAGGGTTTGAATCATAGTTATTTCGCAAAACTAGCTTGACGGGATTTTGTGGATAGTATCCGCTGAAAACCCTCAGGAGACAACACTCCTCCTATTAGGGACACCTAGAGATTTAACGGCTTGTTGCACACGCTCAGTGCAATCGCGTTCCCCGCGAAAGTGGGGTTAGGATTTTCTTTTGTGAATAAATGGTTTTGCTCGGGACGAGCAAAAGATAAGTTTGGGGGTATTTGTTCATATCAGAAAACTGCATTCTAATACCGCCCATTCATTATCTATTTGTTGTATTTATCGGTATTATTAACCAGTGTCTACTCAGTATTACAGATTACAGGCATCCATGAAAAAATAATGGAACTGCATCCAAAAGCACCGATATATCACGTGAGGGAAGACACTGCGACCAGAAACGCAAACCGACCAATACTTCAGGAGTTCCTTTACGCAACAAGTTGTGTACACATTTTTTTATCTAAATGGTCCAACACAACAAGTGTGTACACAAGACTTTTAAGTACATGTGGATATGATTTTATATGCATTCAAGGAGATGATTTTATATGCATATGATTTTATATGCATTCAAGACTAAAAAGCATGTATTCAAATCAAAAGGAATCAAACAAATCAGCATGAGCCATAATGGGGCAGCCATGAATCAAGCCACATGTGGGAATGGAGTAATGAGCATTTAATGGTGAAGATTATGTGTGTGATTTAAAGATTCAAATTTCCTTCCAAAACTGAGTGCAAATCAAATTCAAATAGACAAATCAGCATGGACCATGATGGGGAAGACAAGAATCAAGGCACAAATGGACATGAAGTAATGTGCATTCAATGCTAAAGATTTTGTGTTGATTTAAAAATTCGAATTTCCCTCCATTCTTTGGAGCCTATAAAAGCAGGCAGTGGGCAAAGGTTCAAGGGTAATTCTTTAGTCTTGGATTGTCATTCTTTGTCCATGTTTTCTATTCTCCTTTCTTGTAAATAGCTTAGTCCCCTTGAGTTCTTAACCTTCTCTTGATCCTTCAACCTTTTCATTGAGCTTGAAAATTTAAGGGTTGGTTATTGATCTCAAGGGGTTGTATCATTCTTGAAGTTTAATAAAGTGTTCTTTTGTGCTTCCTTCACCATGAGTTCTTTGCCCTCTCTTGATCTTGCAACCTCTTTATTGAGCTTGCAAGTTTAAGTTTGGGTTATTGAACCCATGTCTTGCAATATGTTCTTTGGTTCCTAATCTTTTACTTACTTGCATTTTATTCTTGCTCTTTTAATTCTTGCACTTAAATTCCATGCACTTTAATTACTTGCTTGTAATCTTTTCTTTTCTTTGTTCTTCTTTTTTATTATCTCTTTTTGGTTTGTTTTGTGAATGGTGTGAATATTGTTGTTAGGAAAAGAGAAAGATATTGTAAGTTAACGTTTCGTTTTTCATTTCCTTTTCCCGTCTTTTCCA
Source organism: Agapanthus africanus (assembly GCA_030015575.1). Classification (NCBI taxonomy): domain Eukaryota; kingdom Viridiplantae; phylum Streptophyta; class Magnoliopsida; order Asparagales; family Amaryllidaceae; genus Agapanthus; species Agapanthus africanus. Next base: position 297,570,783 of record JASDDO010000022.1, on the reverse strand, counting down.
TTTGAAACTCCGCCCAAACCCTACGCAAGCGCTCCGTTAGGCACCCTACCCTACCAAGGTAAAGGTGATTCCTAACCGTGACCGGTTGCATTCGGTTTGGCCGGAGGCGAAAGCAAGAGACAAGAACGGACGGACAAGGGTCAATAAGCCGGATTCCATGAATACCGTGCTTAAGTCCCCTAATCTACGTTGTTGCCGATTGTTCTAGCTTCATTAGTTATGTTCGGCTCAAAGTACTTGAATACGGAATCCATTAACTTACACTATCCTATCGTTTCCTAACAAGCCTTATACTTGAATATAACACATAGGTTAGATAAAGAACAAATCCGCCACGTTGTTAACTCGTAAGAACAAGAACATAAAACGCTCCGTCTCCCTGTGGATCGACCCGTGCTCATCGCGGCTAGCTGCAAAGCGACACCGTCCTGATCGCGGTTAAACTTTAGAACTTTTAAATATCCGACACGCTTTTGGCATGCGATCACACCCTCTCCAAAGAGATGTCTCCCAAGACTGATGTGGAAAGGGATCACATATCGATTATACGCTACGCTTCTGTGGTAGGCTCTATAATGTATGCGATGTTATGTACCAGACCAGATGTAGCATACGCATTGAGCGTTGTAAGCCGGTATCAGGCAAATCCAGGGGAGAAGCACTGGATAGCAGTAAAGAACATTCTAAAGTACCTGAGGAGGACTAAGGAGATGTTCTTGGTGTATGGCGAAAAAGACCTCCAGATGGAGGCCTTTGCCGACTCCGGCTTCCAGAGTGACAAGGATGACTCCAAATCCATGTCGGGTTATGTCTTTACCCTCAATGGAGGGGCGGTCTGTTGGAAGAGTTCCAAGCAGGAGACCGTTTCTGACTCAACTATGGAAGCGGAGTACATAGCTTCTTGCGATGCCGCAAAGAAGCTGTCTGGATGAAGAATTTCCTCACAGAACATCAGGTGGTTCCTACCAGTGTTGATCCAATACCTCTGTATTGTGACAACAACGGCGCTATAGCTTTAGCGAAGGAACCCAGGTCCCATCAGAAGTCCAGACATATCTTAAGGCGGTATCACCTGATCAGGGAGATCGTAGATCGCCGGAAGATCGAGGTGAAAAGAGTAGAGACGGAGAATAACATTGCTGATCCATTCACAAAGGCCATTCCTCAGACGCAGTTCGAGAGGCTATTCGAGATGATAGGTCTACGATATGCCAGCTCATGGCCCTAGTGCAAATGGGAGATTGTTAGTGTATATGCCCTAGGGGACATTATTGTATCATACTTGTATGTGTATTACTTAATGGAAGCTTGGGATATTCACAGTTGTATATACAGTCTTGCTAAAAATGGTAGTATGCTACTTGGTTTGTGTCTACTTTAATATGTGCATATGTTTCTTGTAACGTATCACTTATACATATTAGTAGAGCCCATAGGATCTTTTGCTTGATTATCAGCGTTGTGATGGCAGTCACATTAGTGGGGGCTGGGTAGTGTATAAGCAACATCCTATACTTGTCCCTAGTCGTAGGATTATCGAGACTGGGCATCGATACTCCAGAGTAGACTAGTGCGTACGCTTCTCATCCCAGTTGGGGAGATGGTCTATCCCACAGCCATCAGTACGTCGTACTGGAGATAGTATACAGGTGCTCGTTAGGTTACGGGTACACCGGACAAGACTCGCAGGGGAACTATTGGATGGTATTATACCCATCGTCAGTTAACAGTTCCCAGGTGACATGAGTACAGCATAGTCCGCAGACTTGACACTGCTACTTCGCCTTGAGTGTGTCCCACTGTTCTTAGATTGCTACCCTACCACGGCTCAAAGGAGTCATGCAAACAGGTAGCAGTTGGGTGCAGTCCCGAGCACTTGGAGGCAGTGGCGGTTAGAAAGGATTCGTCTCTCCCGGTATTGGGGGTTGATATCGCGCTGTGTCAGAGAGCCATTACGCAAAGTCCCTGGCCAGGGCAACCGAGATTTACTGGTAGGGTCCAGTAGTTTCTCAGGGTGTAATGGGCTACGCTCCGACACGACTTATACCGCTATTAGGGGACTGACGCTTGCCTCCCCCTAGGCTAGATATGCGATAGTCTTAGACGAACAGACCGGACTGTACGGAGATTGTCACGTCAAGCTCAGTAGGAGTTTGGATGGTTTCCTCATCGGCCTTCTTATCGACATCTACCTGGGGACCGTTACGTACAGCTAGTGCCGCTTGCGATCTGTGGTTAAACCCACTGCCAGCGTAGTGTCGAGTCTTTAGAGTCCCACACAGAGGGTTTCCCTGCTCCAGGAGAAACGATATAGAGGTCGTATGGTTTTACGACAAGGGTTCGGACGCGTACGTGTGTTTACGCACGTACGACGTTCAGACAGTTTTTGCTAGCCGGCTTTGGTTTAAGCCAGATTCTAATATCGGGTTATTGGATTTGTACAGTCTAAAGTTTTTTCCGTGTTTTCACAGATAGGAGGGGCGTTCTCGTAATTTTTCGGGAAGCTTCTAGATGGATGATGACATGGAGGGTAAGGTGGCATTAGCACTTAATGAATTTGTGACTCACTTAGATGAATTATTCAAGTGAGTTAATGAAGCATTTATTGCTTAATGGCTCACTTGATGATTCATTGCATATATTTAATGAAGCATGATGATAATGCATTTTGATTTATTCTTTTTAATTTTCTTATGCTTCATAATATATTAGAAGTGAGAAGCTTTTTCAATCATTCTAATGCTCACCTTCTCTCTCCTCAAGCTCTCTCTTGAAACCCTAATCCTCCCCTCTCATGTTTTGAGATCAAGGATTAGATAGACTAATACATCCATAACCTCACTCTATATCCCCTAGGTAGCTTAGATTAGCACTTTGAGCAACCTAGTTATCTCAAGTTAGAGATCAAGCTTGGCGTAGGAGCTCTCGGGTGGATCGTCTTTGACTCGAGGAGGCCGTTGAGGTGCCAATGTTCCAAGGAGCCTACGAGGAGTGGAGGACAACGATGAAGACCAGAAGGACAAATAACGCGAGGTATAACTTCGAATCCGAGTAGTTAAACCTCTCGTAGTTTGCTAGTAACGGTTTAGATACGATTCATGCTCTCAAGTCCGTGTTACGAAGCTTTGATGATCATTTTTCATATATTCCGCCTCCCCGCAAGTTCGTGGGGTGCGTGACATGGACTTACAATAACACCTTTTAAAATTGTTCCAACAACATCAAATATAGGTTTGTATTATCTTGCATTGATAAGAATCAACACAGTCCCATCATTTAATCACACCAGAAAAGAACAAAAATATAATGTACGTATATGCCATCCGCATTCGCCACTGGGTCCCGTCATCACCCGTTAGGTTACTTAAGTAACGACAGAGCGGGGATTGGACTAGCGCGGATGTAAAACATATACAACATCTAATAGTATATATACCAATATACAGTAATCGCTCCAGGCGTGATAATATGCAACATCACAGAAAAGTAATAAGCATCACAGAACAAAACAGATAATCTGGGATCCCCGGGTTTCACAGAGCCGCTACTGAAACCCGACGTTCCCCTGGTCGTGTGGATAACCTGTGCAATGAAACCTAGACCCCTACGGGTGCGGCAAGTTACCCGCCAAAACCTGAAGCGAGGCAGCCCCCTACATCAAAGTGAATGGACCACCCGGCACTTCACGGAATCCGGTAACTTGAGCTCCCCACCTTGGGCTAACCTGTACCCCCTACGAGTGCCGCGAATAGTCTGCCAATTCTAGAGTGAGGTCCCTCTGCCTCTCAAAGCCATGAGATACGAACCCGTTTCCCTCCAGAACCCGGCTATCCGTACACTCCGTCGCGGGGTAAACCTAGTACAGAAATGAAAAATATGTACAACGGGTACATCGACCCCAGCCCGGTCGTACCCCAAAAGAATATTATACAAACAGGCAGTGACGGCTGTCCACATATTGGACGCTCGCCCCGCAATATCAAATGTACAAATAAATCCAAATTGCACTGCCATTGCACACTGCTATCCACCACGATAAATCCGCAACATCACAGCACAACATAGAACATCAACGCGAATGTCACGTTCGCAAATCCGTCTAAAAGGACTATAGCAATTAGACGCAATTTACCGCTCGAATGACATTCCCGGTCGGAGATATAATATAAGTACTGCATACTAACAAGTTTAAAGTTTCGATCGACAAAACTTCCCGAAGTGGGCCCCACGTACATCTGCTGTATAGTAACAAAATATGGGCCCAAAAGAAATATTCCAAAAGCCGCAATAAGCTACTATAGAAATTTGGCTCACTGTTCCCACAAAAGTGCGGCGGATCAGCGGCCAAACCCTGGTTTGGGCCGCGGATCCGCGGCCGTTCTGTAGGATCACGTGACCAAATTTCACCAGTTTGCTTAGAATTACCTGCACAATTTTCTGTAATGCTCAAAATAATTTTTAGGCCAGATTTAAAATTGACAGAAACTTTAGTACAGAAAATTGTAGTTTTCGAAATTCGTTTCGATCGATGTTTTAAACGTGTTAGCATAAGTTAGTAAAGCTTAATGGCGAGGCTCTAATACTACTGTAAGTCCACGGTAGCGCCCCGGACGTCTAACAGACGCCAAATGCGGAACAAAAACTTTTACAACTGGCGCTATCGCATACTATAACCCGGATCTTCCATTAAAGCTAAACTAACAAACTACAAAGTGGGTAGAAATGTTATACCGAACGATCCGAGTCCTTCAGTCTTCAACCATCATCCCACGCTTTGTTGCGGCTGCTCCGAACTCCAGAATCTCCGGTCTCCTCGTCCAGGTGGCACCACGTCGACGGATCTTTAAACGGGCTCCCGCCTCTGAACCGAGGCAACTCGATCATCAAGTTTGCTAAAAGAGATGACCAAGATTGATGTACAGAATGAGTAGAACACTTTCTCTTGTTACATCCAAAGCTATGGATGAACGGTTAATGAAGTTGCATTTTTGGATTGAATGAAATGAGAAATGAGCAATCAAATTCCCATGAACCCAAAACCATAATCTTTTTCTTTTGCAAATCAATCCTCTCCCTCTCACTCAAGGGGCCGACCACAATATAGGATGAGGGAGGTTAGTGTAGGAGTGGAGAGAGTGACCATAACAATGAATGAAAGAATGAGTCATGTTAACACCTTGCATTAACATTAAATGCACACAAATGAATCATCTAACCTAGTCATCATACATTAATTGCACAATTAATGAACTAATGAGTCACTAGCCACCTCATCATCCTAGTCACCATCTAGTAGCTTCTAGAACCTTCCACACTCTTCAAGAAAAGATAAATCAGTCTTTAACAGAATGTTAAAGACGGGTGATAGAAAACTGGAAACTAGCAACTTCCAAAAGCGATCCCGTAACGAATTTCAGGATAACCCCGTAATAGTATAAACATACCAGCATTTGTATTATGACCGAATACAAATGCAACTGAGACAAAGATATTATATCTACACAGTATAATACTCGGATCCGGCTTAAACCAAAGCCTACCGGTATTATCTGCCCGAAATATGACACGTGCGTAAACGCACGTGCATTTTCCGAACCTTGCCATAAAACCATAGCCTCTATAACGTTTCGCCCGAACTTGGGAAACTGTCTGTGGGGGACTCTAATGACTCATCAACACACTGGCACTGGGTATAACCACTAGCACGTCAGAGGTACTAGCTGTACGTAACGGTTGCCTATATATTGATTGGAAGGGAAGCTGACGAGCGAACTCATCCAGAAACCCTACTGAGCCTAACAGTGACAATATACATACAGTCTGGTCCGTTCGTCTATGAGTATCGCATATCGGCCTAGGGGGCTGGTAACGTCAGACCCCCAATAGCGGTATAAGTCGTGTCAGAGAGTAGCCCAGAACACCCTGAGATACTACTGGAGTACCTACCAGTAAATCTCCTGCCTCGGCCGAGGGCTTTGTGTAATGGCTCTCCTAGACACAGCGCGATCTTACCCCCAATACCGGGAGAGACGAACCCCCTGCCGATCCGCTCACTTGCCTCCATGTGGCTCGGGACTATACCCAAAAAAGACCTGTTTGCATGACTCCTTTGAGCCGTGGTAGGGTAGAAATCAAAGCACAGTGGGAACTTACACGAGACAAATGACGACCTATGGTCGATGAACTAACCTGTACACATGTCACCAAGGAACTGCTATCTGACGCTAGGTATAATACCAACTAGCAGGTTCCCGACGAGTCCTATCCGGTGTACTCATAACCTAATGAGCACTTGTATACATCTTAGTTGATCCAACTGACACCAGTGGCTTGTGAGACCGGCCACCGCCCCTCGTCGGGGTCTCGACTGTATACACTAGTCTACTCTGGAGTATCGATGCCCTGTCTCGAAACTCCCACGACTAGGGACACTTTAAGGATGTGCTTATAGACCCCAGCTCCCACGTATATGATCGCCATCATACTGCTGGCAGTCAAGCAAGAATCCTATGAGCTCTATCATCATGCAATAGTGAACTAAAGCATGTATACGATGATAAAGACAAACCAGATAGCATACTATCATCTTGAGCAAGACTGTCATATCGGTATAGGTCCTACCTCAATCATTGCAATCACGTACCTGCGATCCAATAATTGACTTTGAGGGCACTATATCCAACACTATTGCCGCACGAGTTTATACTCAGAGATATGATAGGAGATCGCAAGTCACCCATGGAGGAAAGACTAGAACATGTAATTCGTTGCCTACCCTGAGGCGAGGTTATCTGATTGATTGATTCTAGCTAGAGATGACTTCACGCAGGTACGTTGGGAGTCGATAGAAACGATCAAATGTCAGAAGCCCATTTTCCAAGTTTAAAGTATTCAGAGACAAATGCAAGTAATGCTATGGACCCTCTAGAAGAATAAAACCCTAACTCGACGTAATGACCATGGAACGCCTTTGAACCTTGGGGTTTGCGGCAGTTCAGCGGTGCCATTTGTGAGGCTTGAGTTTGCCCTTCTACGGTTGGTCCACAGGTACCGTGGCATGTACTTGAATACTATTAAACTGTACCTAAGATGTTGAGCTCTTCAGGGATTATGGAATTTTGACGAATAGATCGAAAGCTTCGACATCATTCGGATATCATGTAATGGGGTACATTGCTTGGGAGACTCCAGATACGAGCATAGCCGTTGGAGCGCAGTCTATGCAACCACAAAGAGACGAGTCTGAAGCAGTCGACATTAGAGAAATATGGAGTTAGAGGTTCGTACGAGATCTTGATGAGATGACATTCCACTCCGCCGACATCTGAGATGTGATACGCATGCAGAGGCGTTGTATATGGATATATCTTCCAGAAGGAGTCGCGATGAGTATGCAGCCATTCTGGAACAAGATACAGATTTAGTAAAAGATGATAACTTCTGGGCAGTTCAGCAGAAACGAGATTTGGGAGAGACCTCGACATGACCTTTCTAGAATACTATATGAAAATACTTGGACCCAGGAGCGGTCATATTGCGCTCACCCAGTAGGCCAAAGTTCGGCATCGTCGATGAGATAGCTGGCCAGAGATCTTTAGAGGATGTGCCAGAGCGGGACTGTTTCCGTCGTCATTCCATATTGGGCCGTTGAGCCGAGGAGCTATATATCTAGCAGTGCACAATGAGAGACAAGAGCCTAAAATTACCAGGCGCCAGACCATGAACAGGAGGCAAGTAGATATCTTGCTCTGCTAGCTTTGGATGCACCGACACCTTCTCGACTTTGAAGGAGGAAATATCGACGACGGTACTTATGATTGGTGATTTGGAGATTCGATTATCACGTATCCGTCACCTTGGATTTCGGTGTTTTGGGCGATCTATTCGCATGATTTAGTTTTGATGACCGAGCTTCATGATATTTGTTTTCGTGCACCATGGTTGCACCTACCGGGTATTTATATTTTGTGCATAGTTATTACACTTGAGATATGCTTTATACACCGTTGTGTTGATCTATGATTTATGCACAGTATCGCACTTGATGTCATTTTGTGCCTTAGCTGCACATGTTTATGATTTAATGGATTTCACACAGTTAGGCTGATTTTGTGCATATGGTACGCATTCGATTTGGTTTTGCACTCGGTATAGTTCACATATGCTTGCAATGCATTGATACGTATTCTGTGCACCACAGTTTCACCTGACTTCGTTTTGATGTCATTTGAGATATTGATTGTGATTTCATGCCTGGGCATGCATGTGATTTGACTTATGCTTTCGGCATAGTTTTCATGTACTTTTAGTGTTTTGATTTGATTTGTGCACGCTGATGCATATGGTTGTGAGATTATATACCGCAGTATACCTAATTTTGATTGAGGTTTATTGTATACCGTCGATTTCGATTATGATATTGATGTTGATTTCGTGCACTCTGTGCATTTGATTTGGATTTTGCGCATATTTGACGCGCTTGGATTGGATTTTGCGTATGTTTGGCGCTTGATATTGGGTTTCATGATTTCTTGCATGTTGGGTGCATATGATTTAGATTTTATTCGTGCATGATGGGTGCACCAGATTTGGATTTTCGCGCATGTTGGGCGATATTATGAGATGTGATTTTGGTGCACACCAGATGCACTAAATCGAGATTCTTCGTGCATATCAGATGCACCTGATATTACTGTCAGGCACACCATTGCCTCTAACAGGTGTTTCGTGCACACCCGTTGCACTTAGATGTTGTTCTGTGCATGTGTATGGCACATTCATGGATTTTGATTTCCATGCACACCAGACGCACGCGCCATTCTTATGCACATTTTGGATTGATTTCTTATGGTGCAGTACATTTTTATGATATTTACTACTTGATATAGTAGCTGAGCTGGACTAGTCAGAGAACAGTACATGGATATATTTTGCATGCATTAATAGATATCGAAGGGATTTCCAAAGAAAGAGCTATAGTTTCAGTATTTACATACGTGTCTGAGATGACACGAAACTTTTACGAAAAGGAAACCCTTCTAAATTATTTTCAAAAACGGTGGGACGCATATATTAAACAAATGATAAGTATATATATAGTTATTTTCTTACAATAGACATCCGCCACTGTGCCACGATACGCGCATCGCACAGCAACATGAAAGGTTTGGCATGCATTTCGTTCAGATGTTTACATGTATAGTTTTGATGTATATCATATTGGTTTCGTTTTGGATTTGGAATTTGTGTCTTCACCATGACTCCGATGATTGCGAGATGCTTGACGAAGTTTTGATTTGGAGTTATCTACTCATTGTTCATGCGCATGCATTGCGCTATGATGCATTTTATGTATTAATGATTTCGGAGCCCCGACGACTTGGACTTTTTACTAAAATGTTTTAGTATTTGAGAGGTTTAAATTTAAATTCACCCACCGAATTTCTTTAAGGGGGAAGATTGTAACATTTCAGAAAAATAAAATATTATTCTTGGGAATTTTTATAATTTAATAAAAAATATATTGAATATTTTAATATTGCGGTATAATTAAATACCGATAAATTGGGAAAAATTTGGAAAATTATGGAAATTACTGAAAAGTGGGTTCTTTATGTGATTCATGCAAATTATGAAAGTTTATGATTTATTTGACACTATTTTAGTGCTAATCGCGATTAAAAATCGCTAATCGGGCTTTAAGCGTGTTTTGTGCACATGGCATTTTTAACACTTGTTGCTTTTTCCTTCATGGTTACTTCTTCATTCATGCATGGTTTCTGATTTTAAGAAAAGAGAAAGGAAAATGAAAAGAAAAGAAAAGAAATTGGATTAAAAAAATAGAATAGTAAGGTATGGGCATGAGAGAGAAGAGAGAGTGATGTGAGGGGTTCATTGACCTTGTCTTCATTCTTCATCCTCTTCATCTTTTCTCTCCTCCCTCAACTCCCATGGCAGCACCTCCTCCCTCCCCCTCTTCAACCCTCACTTCATCATAAAAAACTCACCAAAAGTCCATCCCCACTTCACAAAAATTGTGCACAAGCTCACAAGCTACACTTTGGACCAAGAAAGTTTGCATTTTGGTGCTCTAGGGGATTCATGAGTGCCAAATGAGGTAATCCCTTCACAAATAGTGTAGTATTTCATTTTCTTAAGCCTCTTTTCAAGTTTAAATACGATTAAGTGGTGTTTAGTGCACTTTGGAAATCCCTAGTGAGGGTTAAGGGTTTCTTGAGTAGTGTTAGTGTAATAAAGCCTTGGTGGTAATCATAAACCCCCCCAATAGCCAGAAAACCAGACCTAACCAAACCTGAAAACCAAAATACAGAAGAAAAAAAACTTTTCTTGTCGGTTTGTGAGAACTTAGAGTGTGCATGGGAATCTGGGATGACCTGGGTTAATTACGAGATGAGCAAACAACCCCAGTAAACTAGAATTGACCCCAGGAACCCACTGTAGCAAGACGAACCCTATACCTCCACCCAAAACCGAGCAGGCCGGAAATTCTTGCGGTGTGGCCGGCTACTTGGGTGACTTGGGTGCCTTGGTTGCTTCTGTAGGTCATATACCCTATATACTTCACCCCAGTATTGTTTGTGCACCTAGTTTGGACCTGAACTAAAATCTGGGGCATGTTTTCTTGGTTTCTTCCTTGTATTAGTGTTGTTTATGAATTCAAGTTTTGGTATTTGTGTTTAGCATCGATCACTTGACGTTTGTACATCTCTATCGGGTGTTATTTGGTTAAGTTGCGAGGGCAAACGATAGGTTTTGATCTATGTGAGTTCCGCGTGTCGTTTTGGTTTCGATTTGGATTTTAATGCGATACGATACGTTGTGACATGTAGGTACCCCCATGTGAACTTCGAGACGACAAACAAGAGCGTGGCGAAGTCGGCATCGGCAAACGAAGATCAGGTGAGTAGATTATATCTACGGGGGAAGTCTGGTGGATGGCGTATAGCACCCCCGCAGTTCATTGCATAGTGTTTGGTATATATATTAGATGGATATATAATTATATGTTTTTTTTGTGAGTTTATGACTACCTAGATAGACTTTGGGAAGTCATGGATAACTTTAGTGTAATTGGATGATAGCGTAATTAGTTGGTTTAGTCGCGGACCTTAGAATAAAGTTTACACCCACACGCACACACATGTTTTCATTGTTTTACTTGTGTGGTTATAGGGAGATGTATATGTACATACGTATACTTATACATGGATGATGAGGATTGTACATGGTATTTGGAGATGAGTCGATGAGATTGGGCATGGTGCCATGAGATCGGTGATATGATATGGTTCGTATTATGAGATACGACATGAGATTTTAGCGGGCCTTTAGGCGTGTGTTTTCATACACGCATATATATATATGCAGATGGTATCAGTTTGTACTAGACATAGATCAGTACCCCCAGTTCATGAGATATGATGATAAGGATACCGGATAATTGATGAGATATATATGATATTTGACCCGTACCGAGATTGAGGTGTCGTACGATGGAGTTATCGTACGAGCCTTATTGATGATAGATCCGCACTCTTGACTCGAGAATTTCATGTTATTTATTGTATCGTATGTGCTACTATTGACGCGGGATCACCGACTATTATATTTATATGTATCGACTCAGATTTCGGTGGTTTCCTTACCTTTCGATTAGTCCCGTAGTTTACTTATAGATGTTAGACAAGACTCGAGTCATACCTATTTCAAAACTAACGAATCGTGAGTATTTTAAAGACAGGCTAAGGGATTCTATGGATATTTTCAAAAGACGCATCATTTCCAAAAACACCGTAGCCCTTATTTTTCTAAACACCACGATTCGTGTTATTTCAAATGGAAAAAACTGTATGACATATATATATATATATATATATATATATATATTGATGTAGAATCTTCACTGTTGTGTTTATTATTCATTTTTCGCATATTCTTGCTATTCACATCGTATTGCATGTTTAAATGTGTTTATTGTTATATTAAACCCATGCTGTTAGGACACCAACACCACGTACACCTGCTTGCCGGCTCACACACTTCATCATCGATAACTGCCATGTCACTACACAGTAAGACTGTTGCATCAGGATATGACCCCTTGCATGACATACTTGCGCACATGCATATTGTACACTCATACTTGCATACATACCGATTTGCATATACATATATGATTCTGGCTTAATTTTAGAGATTTGGGAACCGCAAGATATATTTTAAAACTGGATTCATTTTAAAAGAGCGATTTTCCCTCGATATGTGCATATTACTGTTCCATGTTGCATGATATACAGATATGCTTACATTTCTGTTATATATCACATACATCATGCTTTATGATTATACGCATTGAGATATGTTGTTTTCATGAGATTTCTGGATTTGGGAACCGTGGTTATTTCAAAAGAGAGTATGCATTTTTTTAAAAACCCGGTTACCCTTTGTAGGGTGTTTTTCGTCACCCCATTGAGATGGGAATACGCGCGCGCTTGTCAGGCGTACTACAGATTCCCCCTGCCTAGGGTAGGCCGGGGTTTAATGATTGTGGGGATCCGAATCTCCGGCAGCCGCGAACTAAGCTGCCGTTAATTACCCCCTGCCTTTGGGGCGAGGGAACCTCCGATTGACGGGTTAAAACGGTCATGCGAACTCAATGTGCAGTGTATGTGTGTTGTGTTTTGAAAAAGGGGGGTTTGGATATATCGGGAGCCACGCAGAGTTTTTACGGGGGCAGCACCTTGGACGCTGTGCGCCTAGGTGCTGTGCGCTCAGGCGCTAGAGTGCCACGTGGACGCTCTGCGCTTGAGCGCTGGGCGCTTGAGCGCAAGCGCGCCATGTGTCGGCACGTAGGCACTTTGCGCTTGAGCGCCTGCGCTCGAGCGCAAGCGCACCACATTTCGGCACGGGGGAGACTTGCGCTTGAGCGCAAGCGCACCACGTGTCGGCACGGGGGAGACTTGCGCTCGAGCGCTTGCGCTTGGGCGCAAGCGCGCCACGTGTCGGCACCGGGGCGACTTGCGCTCGGGCTCTTGCGCTTGAGCGTAAGCGCGCCACGTGTCGGCACCGGGGCGACTTGCGCTCGGGCGCTTGAGCGCAAGCGCGCCACGTGTCGGCACCGGGGCGACTTGCTCTCGGGCGCTTGCGCTTGAGCGCAAGCGCGCCACGTGTCGGCACGTGGGCGCTCTGCGTTTGAGCGCCGGCGAGAAAAAGTGGCTTTTAGCCTAAGAAACAGAAGCTATGCTTCAGAATGGAAATATTTGTTATGTGTATATATATGGAGTTAAACTCCTGGGATGTTTTGATGCTGATGAAGGGGGTTCTTCTTCTTCCTTCTGTTGTTTGGCCGGATCTTGAAGATCAAGAGATGTGAGATTTTAAAAATCAATCCTTTTTGAGATCTGATGGGAGATCTGAGTTCCCCTTTGTGGGTTTTGTGGTGGAAAACCACTTAGTTTTTGAAAAGAAAGAGTAAAACTTTTGATTTAATTCAAAAGAAATGAGAAGGTTTAGAACCTTGGAGAAGGAGCAGGAAGCACAAAAGATCTCAGATCTAAGATTTTTGTGGAGAGAATGAAAAGTATTCCTCTTTTTTTTTCATCATGTTGCCTTTTATAGACTTACATATTTACATATAGCCCCTTGGGCTTTACAAAAATGGCATTTTAGCCATCCCATGGCTCATGTGCCATTTCATTTTTGCACATAAGCCATGGGCTTACAAAATATTGGCTTTTTGCCCATTTTGCATACATTCATGTATAAAAAATTACATAAAAATTATTTATTACATGATTTTGTTGTTGGCATGGGGAGGCTGGCCGTGGGCTTGACTTGGGCATGGGCCCGCTTGACCTGGGCTTGGGCCCACCTGGCTTGGGGTCGACCTTGACTTTGACTCGGTCAACAGGGGTGTAAATTTTTACCCCAACACCCTTGATATGATATTTTAGTGCGTCCACCATGTGTTTTCTCGGTTCTGAGAGTGGTATGTGAAACAGATTCGAGGAGCGGTAGGCACCGTCTGCGGGTACATGGTGGACCCGGTGAGGTACCCCGGGGCAAGAAGACTCGTATATGTTAGACAGTGAGCCTGGCGGGGGAGCACTACCTACCGGTGATAGTATTTGAACTCGGCGGTTATCCGGAAGATACCGACCGGAGTAGTGAGATGGATATGAGGGCTGACCAGATTATGCGGCGCCTGAGGGCCGATCTGAGGATGCGGCGCCTGAGATATATGAGGATTTACGTGTCGATGCTAGGCACGGTTTTCATGATGTTTCGAGTATCGATGATGGATACTCAGGTTCCATGATTTTGATGTGTCGCGTGGGACACACGTTGATTTATATCCTCATACCTTTATGCAAATGCTTTTATGACTTTTACATGCATGATATTGTTGTGTCGTTGGTTGACACATGGACGAGATCCACATACATGCAGGCATTGATTTCATAGTTGGATGATATCCACATACTTATAGACTTCATGACATAGTTGACACTGATTTCATGATGATTATATTGATCACACCTCATATTTATGATATATTGCTACCTGAGACACTGAAACGAGCACTTGGTATTACACTTATGTGTAGATGTTTACCCTTACCACCTTATCATGCTTCAGATTTTATCATATTGAGGATGTATATTACTGATCGTATTGACCTAGGATGGAGTCATACATACGATTTTTGCTCTGTGATGTTTTATACTCACGAGTTGGGGACTCACCCCCATTATGCCACAGTTTCTTGCAGGTTTTGCCGTACAGGTTTTTCCTTGGCGGCTTTGTTGGCACATTCCTTCATTCCGGGTGATTGATTTTGGTAGGTGGGTTCACTCGCATCGTGACCACCATTGTACTTATTTATTTTCAGTTGTATCTAGAAAAATTCCATCAACCAGACTTGTACATTTATTTCAGACTTAGAAAACCAGTTGTGTATTCTTTGGACCGTAGAGTCGCGCTTGTATTATTAGTATGGTTTTCTTGATGATTTTGAGTTTCCTTTTGAGTTTGATCCTCGCCCTTCGGCGTTGTATATTATATTGCTTGCGTGGTTATGACCGTCGATTGACGAAGAGCTAGCTCCCGCTTGGGGATGCCTTTTATCAGTGATGTATATATTATTCATGATGTACCCCATTCGGGGCCAGTATTTACAAAGGAAACTCTGCCGAAATTTTCAGAAATGTCTTAGGATTTTAAAAACGCATAATTCGGCTTATGCTATTAAACCCACTTGTTTTAAAACATGTTTCTTCACTTCTTTCTTTAAAATTGTTTTAGATTTCTGGGCTTTTGGCTTACTCGAATTAGATGGGGTCCTATAGACTTCATATGATTCAAGGGCCAGTCACGTGCTATTTCGGGTCGTGACATGTCTACAAGTATAAATCGAATAAACAACGACTCCTAGGTCAACTATGCCATAAAGGTAATACTATGATATCTAGGGTAACCGGGTCATCATATGTGCCAACAATGTAATCAATACCTATATGTATGCGGATATAATCCAACAATATAACCAATGTCTGTATGCATGTGGATCTCGTCCAACCATATAATCATTGTATGTATGCATGTGGATCTCGTCCAACCATATAATCAATGTATGTATGCATGTAAGTATGAGGATATAAATCAACGGTGTCCCTCGCGACACATCAAAATCATGGAACCTGGGTATCCAATATCGACACCCGAAAATATCATGAAACCCGTGTCCAGTATCGACACGTAAATCCTCATATCTCGGGCTCCGTCGGTCCGGATCGGCCCATCTTATCTTTCGACTCCGGTCGGTATCCTCCGGATATCCGCCGAGCCCAAATACTATCACCGGTAGGTAGTGCTCCCGTGCCAGGCTCACCGTCTAACATATACGAGTATTCTTGCCCCGGGGTACCTCACCGGGTCTACCATGTACCCGCAGACGCTGCCTACCGCTCCTCGAATCGGGTTTCACATGCCACTCTCAGAACTGAGAAAACACATTATGGACGCACTGAAATATCATATCAAGAGAAACAGGGTTTTTAAAACAGTACATGCTTTCTTTTGAAATCTCCACGGTTCTCATATCCAAAAATCTCATGAAAACGGCATATCTCAATGCGTAAAATCATAAAGCATGATGTATGCGACATATAATAGAAATGTAAGCAGATCTGTGTATCATGCAACATAAAACAGTAATATGCACATATCGAGGGAAACCGCTCTTAAAATGAATCCCATTTTAAAATATATCATGCGGTTCCCAAATATCAAAAGCAAGCCAGCATCATCTATGTATGTGCAATTATGTATGTACGCAAGTATGGGTGTACAATATGTATGTACGCTGTCACGACCCGAAAGTACGGAACATGACCGGCACTTAAACTACGAACGTCTCGAGGCGTACGTAATCTAAGTAAACAGAAAACCCAGAAATCCAAACCAAGAAAAGTAGTAGAGTGCAGGAAAAACCAGCTTAAAGCATGTAGTTTCAATAGCATAAGCCGAATTATGCGGTTTTTAAAAACATCAAAAATTTACTGAAAATTTCGGCAAAGTCTCCTTTGTAAATACTGGCCCCCAAACGGGATACAACATGAATAGTATACGAAATCAAGAAAAAGGCATCCCCAAGCGGGAGCTAGCTCTTTGTCAATCGACGGTCACAACCACACAAACAATATAATATACAACGCCAACGGCTAGGATCAAAACTCAAAAGGAAACTCAAAACCACCAGAAATATAACGAGCGACTCTAAGGTCGAAAGAATAAACAACACTGGTCTCTATCTCAATAAATGCATGTTTGGTTGATGGAATTTACTAGATACAACGGAATAATATTATACAAGGTAATATGATGGGTACGATACAAGAAAAACCCACCTACTAGCAAGTCACCCGAATGAAACTGAGCCCGCAAAGCCGTAATTAAACCTGTACGGCAAAACCTGCAAGAAACTGGGGCACAACGGGGGTGAGTTGCCAACTCGTGAATAGAAAAACATCTACGCACAGAAATCGCATAAATAACGCAACCTAGGTCAATGATCATAATATATCCTCAAAAAATATACATAACAAGCAGCCTATAACAATGGCTAGGGTAATATCTAACCGAGTGAAATCTCATGTGCCCGAGTCAGTGCCTCAGGTAGCAATATATCATATGAATGAGGTATGAATGCATGAAAACAGAATACATGTAAATGAAGAACTGTTTTCATAAATTAGTGAGATTTCCTTCGTATTTTTAAACTGAGGTATCATAATGAAATCAGTATCAACAGTGTCTAGCATCGACACAAAACATAAATCTCACTGTCTCGAAATATCAATGTCTCAATCTCGATATCTAGGGCGCCGTCAGTCCAGACCGGCCCCTACCATCCATCTCAAGACCATGACGGTATCCTCCGGATATCCAACGCGTCGGGTAATATCACCGGTAGGTAATCTGTCCCCTGCCAGGCTCAACGTCAACACCACATTCATCTTGCCCCGGGGTACCATACCGGGCCCACCATGTACCCGTGACGGTTCCTCCACTCCTCGACACGGATCTCGAAAACCACAGCAAACTCATGGTGGACGACACTTACATCACTAGAAAACCGCAATTTACATATTTTAAAAGGTTAATAAGTTTAGAAATTTTGCGGCTTTCCCCCGAAATCCAGAAATATCATAAATCTCAAGAAGTCATCACAAGTGCATATGTCAATGCTAATGAATGTATATGGTGTCAATAACCAAGTTGTAATGTATGATTAATAACTAGGCATGAACAATGGAATAACAGTATGCATGAAGTGACAAGTAATAACTACAATGTCTAAACTGGCGTATAACCCAGGTACACTAATATCATATCAACCTACTAACTAACAAGCTAAGTCAAGCAAATATATTCTCTAAAGTGTACGTGACATGGCAATTACCGATGAAGATGTGTGTGAGCCGGCAAGTAGGTGTACGTGGTACATACGCATCATCGGTAATGGTGCTGGTGTCCTAACAACATGCTATTAATAATGCAATAAGAAATTATAATATAAGTATGCGATGCGGAGAGAACAGTAAAAATGAGCGGGAGCTGAATACTAGACACAACGATAACTAAACTGTAATAATCTAATATATATCCTACAAATGGTGCCTTTTGAAATAACACAAATCATGGGGTTTTGAAAATAGGGGCTACGGTGTTTTTATGAAAAGATGAGTCTTTTGAAATATCCGTAGGATCCCTTGGGCTGTCTTTTAAAATACCCACGATTCGTTAGTTTTTGAAATAGGTAGGAGTCTAATCTAATCTAACAGCTACACTAAACTATACGGCTGAACTAACAAGCTGAACTACAGGTAAGGAAACCGCCTATCATCTGAGTCGATACATATACATACCTCTATATATATTAGTCGGTGATCCCGCCTCAATAATATCATATCCGATACCATATCTATAATCAGACATCCCAAGTCAAGAGTGCAGATCAATCATCAAGATATAGCTCGTACGTAAATCCGTCGTACGGCATCCCCCAATTCAGGGTACGGGTCAAAATAACATTCATCATACTATTTACCTGGTATCCTCTTTATCAATATCATGATCTGGTACTGATCTACGTCTAGTACAATACTGAAATCGCCTAAGTATGCATGTACGTGTGTAAAAACTACGTCCAGGACCCGCTACAACGTCATGTCGTATCTAAGATACGAATCCTGCTATATCACCGATCTCACGGCCTCAAATCAAATCTCATCGACTCAGCTCAACCCCAAGTATCATCCTCAATCCGTATGTGAACACATAGTCCCATATCCATATGAACACATAAATATATTCCCATACACGCACATATGAAATAAGGAATGTATGCAAGTATGTATATGTGTGTATGTGTAAGTGTAGTGCACCCATTACCTAAGGTTTCGTAACCATGCACCAATCCAACACCAATATCCATCTAAAATCATCAATAATAAATCCTAACAACATATCATAAATTGTTGGTGTGTATACGCATCCGTATACATCACCACGGACTGCGGGGGTGCTATACGCCATCCACCCGACTTCTCCCCGTAGATATAAATCTACTCACCTGGTCTTCGCTAGCCGGTACCGACGTCGCCACGCGTTTGCTTGTCGTCTCGAAGTCCACATGGGGGTACCTACATATCATAACGCACCATATCGCATTAAAACTAAATTCGAAATCGAAACGGCATACGAAAATCAAATCGGCACGCGCATCACGCATAGGTCCAAACCTATCGCCTACGCATGCAAGAATAGTCAAACCAACCCTCGATGTCGATGTACAAACGTCAAACCATCGAGAAAAATCCAATCACACTCATTTGCACATTCACGAACACTAATTTTAATATAAACTAGGTTAAAACTCACAAAAAACTCAATTTTACTTGAAAAGTCATTTTTCCGAAAATCTAGCAAGCACAATTCGCCGTTTTTGTACAAAACAGGATGTTTAAATGAATGTAGCGGCCAATATACTTATTAAATATCTTAAATAAGTCATAGAAATAATTTCCGGAATTTAATCTCATTAAATTCCAAAAACCCTAATATTCTAGTTTACAAAAATACCCTTTTTAACAATTTCAAAGCAAAAATGCACAAACTACAATCTAGCTTAGATTTGCATGTTCTAAAGCATTAAACCACACTTAATAAAGTTAATGAAGTCATGAAAAACCTAAACACATTTTTAATCCCAAGTATTTAACCAATTTCAAAAATCTAGTAGGCAAATTAGCACATTAACACAATTTTTTTTAAACTAACCATTAGCACTAGCTACTAATCTTGTATTGACATGACAAAAAGCCTAAATATAACACACAACCATACACCAATTTTACAAAACCCTAACTTGCATTCAAATTCATAACTTGAATTCCAAAACTTGCAATTAAACTCACATATCCAAATTAACACTTAATTAAATTAGCTTAAGAAATTAGTAACAAATTAAGCAACAAAAATGTTTAGAATTATACCCAAAACATATGAAGATCCACAAGCATCCATGGCCTTCCAAAATGCTCTCTTTTCACAAGGATCCATGCTATACGGGCTAAGCTAAAATGGGTAGGAGTCGGATTTGGGTTTTGGGATTTTTTTTGATGGATTTGAGGCAATTTTTGATGAAGTTTGAAGAGAAAAGAGAAGGGAATTGGGGGGGGGGCTGCTGCTGCTGTAGGAGAGGGGGCTGCTGGAATGGGAGTGGGAGAGGAGAGACAGGGAGGTAGAGAAAGT
This sequence comes from Agapanthus africanus, assembly GCA_030015575.1. Classification (NCBI taxonomy): domain Eukaryota; kingdom Viridiplantae; phylum Streptophyta; class Magnoliopsida; order Asparagales; family Amaryllidaceae; genus Agapanthus; species Agapanthus africanus. The sequence continues at coordinate 297,550,446 of JASDDO010000022.1, read as the reverse complement.
GGGGGAAGAAGTCAAAGTCAATTCAAGGTCAAAGGTCCACCTCATTTCTCCATTTTCTTTTCTTTTCTTTCATTTCTTTCCTTTGAAATTCAAGTGTGGAAAATAAATGGGGGCTGCTGAATTCAGCCATGAGGAGGAGTAAGTGGGGGTGTGTGGGTGTGGGTACGGGTGTGGGGTGATGAAAAATGATAAATACAATACCCCAAACATCCATTTACGCTAAAAAAAAGCCTTTTTTCCTCAATAATTTCTAAACCGTTTTGGCAAATGATTTCGTTCCAAAAACCACATGATAAAATTTTATTTAATGTTTTATGAATCACAAAATTTGTTTCAACTCATTCCAATTTGTAATTTTCCCTAATTAAATGTATTAGTGACGGCTTAAAATAATAATAAAATAATATTTTTTCAGAAAATTTGAAATTTCACCAGCGGCTCAATAAACACCAAATAATAGCAATTAAATAGCTAGAATATGTATATTTAATTTTTATAATAAGATAATTGTATTTTGACTTTTTACAGAAAACCCCCTTATTTTACCGATTTTTCGAAATTTCACCGAAACGATTTTCAAAACGTTACATACGCCAATATGGATGTACAAGTGGGTATATACGCAAGTATGAGTGTACAATATGTATGTGCGCCAATATGGATGTAGCAATCCTACTGTGTAGTGACATGGCAATTATCGATGATGAAGTGTGTGAGCCGGAAAATCTGTGTACGTGTAACAAACGCATCATCGATAATGGTGCAGGTGTACTAGCACAGGTATAAATAATGCAATGCGAATAACATGAATGCAGCATAATGTAAATCATATGCAAATGATGACGGGTATACGTATCTATCATGATCGAGTCAGTGAATCTATAAATCGGCATCTAGCCACACAACACCACGTACGGTATAATCCATCGTACGGCAGCCTCTAGTCAAGGGTATGGATCAAACCTCAAGTCAAACTCATCACGTACAGAAAATCATCGTACGGTGGTATTAAGCTATCAGGGATCCTATCAACCTATAAAACGAGGAGGGTACGGACCTAACGTCTCGTACGGCTATCACACATGATTCACGACATTCTATATATATCTATATGCCTATGTCCCAGGTCACATCCATAACAATCTCGTATCAAGGGACCGACAAGGTATCAATAACCACAATCGACTCGCATCCGTATACCAACATATCAACAAGTCATCATATCGCATTGTGCATTCTTTTCATCACATTTATCTCTCACATCGAATCAATTCTACATAAACATTCTATCTTACTATAAGCATACATATCTAATCTAACATACACACCCGAACCATACAAACAATTTTTGAAGATACGAATCGTAGTTTTGAAAGTAGGGGTTACGGTGTTTTTAAAGAAAAAGATATCATTTGAAAATCTGTAACGTCCCTCAAGGTATCTGTTTAAAAGATGCATACGATTCTTCAGTTTGGAAATAGGTATGGTTCAGATGACACATCTACGTTGGCTATTTAGTCCATTAGTACCCTAAACGGCAATATCATCAAACGTCATCCTCAAATTCTGTCATCACATATTAGTCGTATCAAAACACTTCTAACTATCCTTTAGTTTATAATATGGTTTCACTAACAATCTTTTAACTCTAACCCTGGTTTCCTAATCTAGGTTTTCTTAACCATATGCTACAAATCGGTTTCCACCAAAACTTTGCGGGGGTGCTATACGCCATCCACCAGACTTCCCCCGTAGATATAGATCTACTTACCGTGGTAATCGCTTGCCAAAGTCGATGACGCCCCGTTCTGTCACCTCAGAATCCACGTGAAGGTACCTACAGTAGCAACACAATTGCAATCGCTATTAAAATCAAGTTCTGAAATCCAAACGGCACGCGCATTGCTCATAGGTTAGAACCTATAGCTTACACGTACAAAACCAACCAAACAACCCTTGTTGTTGATGTACAAACATCCAACTGTAAGTGCACGGCGGCGCCCCAGCCGTCTGAACGAGGCCAAAATGCGGAAACAATACTTTTACAAAACTTGTAAACCGGCACCACTGCGCACTAAAATCCCGGATCGGGCCATTTACTTAATCCTAGCTAACTAGAGAAGGGTTGAGAGATATACCGAGCGATCCGTGTCCTTCGGTCTTCTCGTTGTCGTCCCGATCTCCCCGCGGAATCTCCGGTCTTCATCTCCTCGTCGGAAGGGCACCACATCGCCGGGTTCTTTTACGAGCTCCCACCTCTGGACCGAGGCAACTCGGGCACGAAGTTGGCGAGTCGACATGTCTAAGAATTGCTGTAGAATAGTGTGGAACTCTATGTCTCATTGGGGTATGAAGTTACCATGGTTTTTGGTGGAGGAAAGAACTTGGGAGATGAATGATTTTTTGTAGCAAGCCAAAAGATGTGAGATGAACATTTTTCCTTACCAAATGGAAATCCCTCTCACCTACTAAGTGTGGCCGGCCCCTCTTTTGCCCAAGGGGGGAGAGAAAAGTCAAGGGGGGGAAGCTATCATGCAAGATAGAGAAAAATGATGATGATGAAATATAATGATCACAACAAACTCTCACTCTAAATCAACCCCCATCATCAACAACCATGATTACTCCAAAAGTCAAGCAATCATGGACTAATGAAGTCAAAGGAAGCAAGGACCATCATGAAGCAACTATATACAAAGACCACCCTCCACAATGCTAATTTGCACAATTGCAAATAAGCCCTCCTCCACCAATTTTCAGCCAAGGAAAGAAACAAAGGAAAATGGTGGAAACGGAAAGCAAACTGGCAACTTCAAAAAAACAGATCCCGTAATAAATTACAGGAAACCCCGCTACTGTATATACATACCCGCATTTGTATTCCGACCGAATACAAATGCAATGAGACAAAATCTACACTGTACTATACTATGATCCATCTTAAACCAAAGCCCGCTAGTATAATCCGTCCGATCATGATCCGTGCAATACCGCACGTATATGATCGAACCCTGCCATATCTCCATACGGCCTCTACAGCGTTTCGCCCGAAACTTGAGAAAACGGTCTGTGGGGGACTCTAAAGACTCGTCAACACTTTGGCTGTGGATTTAACCACTAGCAAGTCAGAGGTATTAGCCATACGTAACCTGCTACCATGTATTGACCAAAAGGGACGTCGATGAGCGAACTCATCCTGACACCCTACTGATCCTGTCAGTGACAATATCCATACAGTCCGGTCCGTTCGTCTATGAGCATCGCATGGCGGGCCTAGGGGGTTGGTAAAAGTCAGACCCCTAAAAGCGGTACAAGTCGTTTCGGAGTGTAGCCCAGAACACCCTGAGATACTACTGGAATACCTACCAGTAAATCTCCTTCCTTGGCCAAGGACTTCGTGTAATGGCTCTCTATCACGACCCGAAAGTACGGAACATGACCGGCACTTAGACTACGAACGTCTCAAGGAGTACGTATGCTAAGTAAGCCGAAACCCAGAAATCCAAACCAAGAGAAGTAGTAGAGAATAGGAAGAACTATATCAAATCAACCTGTATGCAACATAATATGCAACGCCTAAAGGCGAGGATCACAACAGAAATGGAACTCAACCAGCAAGAAACCCAAGAAATATAACATGCTACTCTATGGTCAAAAGAATAACATTATTGGTCTCTATCTCAAAAAATACAAGTTTGGTTGATGGAACTTCTAGATACAACTGAAATATAATATACAAGGTATAATGATGGGTAAGATACAATAAACCCACCTACTAGCAAGTCACCCGAAAAGAAACCGTGCCCGCAAAGCCGTAATGAAATCCGTACGGCAACACCTGCAAGAAACTGGGGCACAACGGGGGTGAGTTGCCAACTCGTGAGTAGAAAAAGATCTACGAACAGAAAATCGCATGAATAACGCAACCTAGGTCAATGATCATAATATATCCTCAAATATATGAATAACATGCAGCCTATAACAATGGCTAGGGTAATATCTAACCCGAGTGTGATCTCATGTGCCCGTGTCAGTGCCTCAGGTAGCAATATATCAAATGAATGAGGTATGAATGCATGAAAACAGAATACATGTAAATGAAGAAACTGTTTTCATAAATTAGTGAGATTTCCTTTGTATTTTTAAAATGAGGTATCATAAATGAAATCAGCATCAACAGTGTCTAGCATCGACACAAAACATAAATCTCAATGTCTCAAAACCTCAGGCTCCGGCCATCCGGACTGGCCTGTATCATCAAATCTCAGTACCTCAATATCTCGAAATCTCAATGTCTCAATCTCAATATCTAGGGCGCCGTCAGTCCAGACCGGCCCCTACCATCCATCTCAAGACCACGACGGTATCCTCCGGATATCCGACGCGTCGGGTAAAATCACCGGTAGGTAGTCTCCCCCTGCCAGGCTCATCGTCATCACCACGAGCTTCTTGCCCCGGGGTACCTTACCTGGTCCACCATGTACCCGAAACGGTTCATCCAACTCCTCGAATCGGGTTTCCAAATCTATCAGCAAACTCATGGTGGACGACTCATACATTATGGGAAAAACCGCGCTTTTTATTTAAAAAGAGAAAGAAGAAGTTTGTATATGTTTTGTGGTTTTCCCCAAATCCAGAAAATCTCATGGAAATCCAAATCCAAAACCTCAATAGCACGTAAAAAGTGAATATATGCATGAGAATCCATGAATGCGGCATAACAATGAATAACAGTATGCCTGAGGTAGCAGGTAATAACTATAATGTCTAAACTAACATATAAGGCAAGTACACTAATATCATGTCTAAACTATTAGCTAACAGGCTATGTCAAGCAATAATAGTTTCTAAGGTGTACGTGACATGGCAATTACCGATGAAGATGTGTGTGAGCCGGCGAGTAAGTGTACGTGGTACATACGCATCATCGGTAATGGTGCTGGTGTCCTAACCACAAGATATCAACAGTATAATATGAAGCATAATATAAGCATGTGATGCGGAGCAAACAACAATAATGAGCGGGAGCTGAATACTAGACGCAACGATAATTAATCTGTTTTAACCTAATATAAGTCCTACAATGGTACCTTTTGAAATAACACGAATCGTGGGGTTTTGAAAATAGGGGCTACGGTGTTTTTAAGAAAAGATACGTTTTTTGAAATATCCGTAGGATCCCTTAGGCTGTCTTCAAAAATACGCACGATTCGTAAGCTTTGAAATAGGTAGGAACCGAATCTAATCTAACAACTAACTAAACTAAAGGGCTACGCTATAAGCTAGACTACAGGTAAGGAAACCGCCTAACATCTGAGTCGATACATATACATACCTGTATATATATTAGTCGGTGATCCCGCCTCAATAATATCATATCCAATACCATATCTATAATCAGACATCCCAAGTCAAGAGTGCGGATCAATCATCAAGATATAGCTCGTACGTAAATCCGTCGTACGGCATCCCCAAATCTGGGTACGGGTCAATATCATATTCCTCACACTATTCCTCTGGTATCCTCTTTATCCAAGATCATAGTCTAGGGTACTGACCTATGTCTAGTACAATACTAATATCCTCAATATACTCATGATCTGACTACTGATCGACAATCTCGTACAAACCGATATCGTCAGCACATATCATCATCAAGGGGTATACATCGCCCGATACGGCCTAATATCAATATCCTAGCATATTATGCCTCATATCACGATCACATGTCGACCATTTATTTATAACACTATTCACCCGTATCGCCGCCGCGAGATCCGCTATAACACCAGGACGTACCTTAAGTACGAATCCTGCCATATCACCGAGATCACAACCAAAAACAAATCTCATCAACTCAGCTCAATCCCAAGTATCCTCCTCAAATCCGTATGTGAACACATAGTCCCATACCCATGTGAACATATAAATATATTCCCATACACGCACATATGAAATAAGGAATGTATGCAAGTATGTATATGTGTGTATGTGTAAGTGTAGTGCACCCACTACCTAAGGTTTCGTAACCATGCACCAATCCAACACCAATATCCATCTAAAATCATCAATAATAAATCCTAACAACATATCATAAATTGTTGGTGTGTATACGCATCCGTATACATCACCACGGACTGCGGGGGTGCTATACGCCATCCACCCGACTTCTCCCCGTAGATATAAATCTACTCACCTGGTCCTCGCTAGCCGGTACCGACGTCGCCACGCGCTTGCTTGTCGTCTCGAAGTCCACATGGGGGTACCTACATATCATAATGCACCATATCGCATTAAAACTAAATTCGAAATCGAAACGGCATACGAAAATCAAATCGGCACGCGTATCACGCATAGGTCCAACCTATCGCCTACGCATGCAAAAATAGTCAAACCAACCCTCGATGTCGATGTACAAACGTCAAACCATCGAGAAAAATCCAATCACACTCATTTGCACATTCACGAACACTAATTTTAATATAAACTAGGTTAAAACTCACAAAAACCTCAATTTTGCTTAAAAAAGTCATTTTTCCGAAAATCTAGCAAGCACAATTCGCCGTTTTTGTACAAAACAGGATGTTTAAATGAATGTAGCGGCCAATATATTTATTAAATATCTTAAATAAGTCGTATAAACAATTTCCGGAATTTAATCTCATTAAATTCCAAAAATCCTAATATTCTAGTTTACCAAAAATACCCTTTTTAACAATTTCAAAGCAAAATGCACAAACTACAATCTAGCTTAGAATTGCATGATCCAAAGCATTAAACCACACTTAATAAAGTTAATGAAGCCAAGAAAAACCTAATCACATTTTTAATCCCAAGCATTTAACAAATTTCAAAAACCTAGTAAGCAAATTAGCAAAATAACAAAATTTTTAAAGCTAGCCATTAGCACTAGCTACTAAACTTGTATTAACATGACAACAAAGCCTAATTATAACACACAACCATACACCAATTTTATAAACCCTAACTTGCATTCAATTTCACAACTTGAATTCCAAAACATGCAATTAAACTCACATATCCAAATAACACTTAATTAAATTAGCTTAAGAAATTAGTAACAATTTAAGCAACAAAAAGTTTTAGAATTATACCCAAAAATATATGACGGTTCACAAGACTCCATGGCCTCCCAAAATGCTCTCTTTTCACAAGGATCCATGCTAAACGGGCTAAGCTAAAATGGGTAGGACTTTGATTTTGATTTTGTGGGATTTTTGGTGGATTTTTGATGCAATTTTTCATGAAGTTTTGAAGGGAAAAGAGAGGGGAAAATGGAGGGGGGGCTGCTGTGGGGAGAAGCAATTTTTGGCCAGAAAAGTGGGTGGGGGAGAGAGAGGGAGGTGAGGAAAATGGGGGGGGACAAGGTCAAGGTCGAACAAAGTCAAAAGTCTAACTACTTCACTCATTTTCTTTTCATTTCTTTCATTTCTTTTTCCTTGAAAATCAAGTGGGGAAAAATATGGTGGGTGCTGAATTCAGCCATGGGGAGGAGTAAGTGGGGGTGTGTGGGTGTGGACACGGGTGTGGCGTGATGAAAAATGATAAATACAATACCCCAAACATCCATTTACGCTAAAAAAAGCCTTTTTTCTTCAATAATTTCTAAACCATTTTGGCAAATGATTTCGTTCCAAAAACCACATGATAAATTTTTATTTAATGTTTTATGATGCACAAAATTTGTTTCAACTCATTCCAATTTGTAATTTTCCCTAATTAAATTTATTAGTGACGGCTTAAAATAATAATAAAATAATATTTTTTTCAGAAAATTTGAAATTTCACCAGCGGCTCAATAAACACCAAATAATAGCAATTATATAGCTAGAATATGTATATTTAATTTTTATAATAAGATATTTGTATTTTGACTTTTTACAGAAAACCCCCTTATTTTACCGATTTTCCGAAATTTCACCGAAACGATTTTCAAAACGCTACACTCTCCTAGACACAGCGCGACCTCATCCCCAATACCGGGAGAGACGAACCCCTGCAGATCCGCTCACTGCATCCATGTGGCTCGGGAATGTACCCAACTAAAACCTGTTTGCACGTCTCCTTTGAGCGTGGTAGGGTAGTAATCAAAGTACAGTGGGAACTCACACGAGACAAATGACGATCTCAGGTTGATGAACTAACCTGTACACATGTCACCAGGGAACTGCTATCTGACGTCAGGTATAAGACCAACTAGCATGTTCCTGGCGAGTCCTGTCCGGTGTACCCATAACCAAATGAGCACCTGTATACATCTTAGGTGAACCAACTGACACCAGTGGCTTGTGAGACCGGCCACCGCCCCTCGTCGGGGTCTCGACTGTATAAACTAGTCTACTCTTGAGTATCGATACCCTGTCTCGAAACTCCCACGACTAGGGACCTTTTAAGGATGTGCTTATAGACCCCAGCTCCCACGTATATGATCGCCATCATACTGCTGGTCATCAAGAAAGAATCCTAAGGGTTCTATCAACGTGTAATAGTAACCTGTAAGGTCACCTGAAGCAGTACATGATGATAAAGGTAAACCAGATAGCATACTATCATCTTGAGTAAGACTGTCCTACCGGCATAGGTCCTCCATCAATCATTTCAATCACGTGCCTGTGATCCAATAATTGACTCTGAGGGCACTATCTCCAACAATCTCCACTTGCACTCAAGGCTAATTATTGCGATGTCGCATACTCACATCCCGTGTGATACCGAACACCCAACTCCTCTACTAATCAGTCTCACAAAACGAGTTTACGAAACTAATGTGTTCGAGGAATAGCCTCAGTGAGCGGATCTGCCTTGATGTTTCTTTCTATGTCTCTCTTTATCTCAAGTTCGCGGAGAAACCCATCTCCCGAAATGAGCAATACCTGTCTTAGAATATGTCTGGATATCTGATGGGACCTAGCTCATAAATGAACTCTAAATCCAAACTTCTTAAACTGTATCGTCAACTGAACTTAATCAGTATCCAGCGCCATGCCTCCCTCAGTATCCCCTTGGACCACCTGTCCAAACTACTGCCCCTCGTCGGAGGGAAAACTATAACTCTGACGGTCACTCTATCATCCAGGTCACCTTGGAAGCCTGGAATGATAACTGTCTCCCGAATGAGGCTGCCGTTATCATATCCCTAGAACATTTACTTATGTTCTAAAACTGCTTCCGAATGAGGCTGCCGTTATCATATCCCCAGAACATTTACTTATGTTCTAAAAATGCTTCCGAATGTTTCTCCAGGATTGGATCAATATATACTTACTGCATCTCGTGCAAAAACAACATCTAGTGTTGTACTTGACATCTCATGATTGACTCAATTGCCAAAGCAAGTGATCTGCCAATCATGCACATCTCTCTCCCCTTTAGTCTGTAAGACACCTTTAGAGAGGGTGACTCCATCACCTGCAGGTACACCACCATGCCAGGAGTCGTCCATCCTAAAGCACCTTTGGAATGTTGTCTAAGTACCCAGATTGGGATACTACCCAAATCTAGATCTAAAACCATAGATCTAGTAACCAGAATATCCGATGTAATATCCATGTCCTTTGTGGAGAAACCACTGTGTGACGACCAATGTATAACCGATTGCAGTATAGGTCACTTCCTACTCTATGTATGTCATCCAAATAACAGGACATCACACCCTACTACCTTCTTAAAAGATCCATCCCCTATTCTTATGAAGTCAAACCTATGACTGTCACATCAGAAATAGATGATCTATCTCCGCTATATCTGCTTTAGTCCATAAATAGACATAATCTACTTGTCCACTATGCTTCCGCTGCTCCCACTGACTACGACAACCCTCTGGCATAGTCATATACACGTGAATTTCTAAAGCTTGTTTAGAACGAGGCTATATTCATCCTCCTGCCGGGTCTCACAGTCTGGAACAACAGCAATGGCAAGTCTGGGTAAACAAGAACCTCTCTGCTACCGTCCTTGAGGCTACCAGAGTACCTCTCGGGTGCCTGAGGTTACCCACCTTATCTGCGGAGTGGCCAATGGAATGTCAATCCATATTGAATCTTTAGGTTCTTATCAAAATTTCAGTAATCGTTTGTGTCACGACCCGAGAATTCGACTCGTGACCGGCACTTAACCACGCAACGTCTACAGGCGTAACGCGGCTAAGTAAGCCGAACCCAGAAATCAAAACCAATAAATATAGAGTGATTTAAAACATTTTGTAAAAACAATCGTACATGTCTGAAAAACTTCCATTTATTTAGTAGAAATCCTTTTTAAGTTCAAAAGTTATAAGTTTATAATTTTGGTAACATTTCCTTTTTAAAACATTTGCCCCGCCGGTCGGATAGAAACAAGGTGTACCAGAAATGACGAGTAAAATGAATGAAGCATCACAATGAGATATACGACGCCGTAGCGAAGAATACACAGTAAAGCAAGGACAATATCATAAAAGATGAGACTGCAAAAGTAAAAGTCGGCTCACATGCGAGCTCGACACCAGAATATAAAATCATACATATCGTCCTCACAACTATCTCTAAGTCAATACAGAAGGTAGATGGAGAGTACTAGATACATCAATATACAACTGAAAGATAACAGATACCGTACAAAACCCACCTATCAGCAAAAGACTATCTCTGCTCAAAAAGGTATCTGTGCCAAAAGATGCGGAAACAGCCAGCCGTGACTACTCCCAAGGGCAACCTGCAAACACTGTGGCACAACGGGGGTGAGTTGCCAACTCGTGAATAGAGATAACATATAAAGGTGATCGCAAGCATGCACATATAGCGTGGCTCTACTAATGCCAGCAGATGATATCAATGCATGTCAGATAGAGGATGCAATAGTAATGCAAATACTCTAACAGGTAAATGCTACAGGATGAGATATATAGTAGTCAATGCTGAGTATGGGATAATAACATCTACATGGACTATGTCAACATGGAAAACCATAATCGGTGCCTCAGGCTGCACTCAAATCCCAAATACACTCAGGCGCCGGCACACCCATCGGCCCTCAAATCCTGTACATCTCTGAGAAATCATGAGTGCTCAACATCGGCACCCAAAACATCATAAAATACTCGTGTCTAGCATCGACACGCAAATCCTCGTATATCGGGCTCCGTCAGTCCGGATCGGCCCACGGGGTCCGTCTGCGGTGTCGGCCCTCGGCCCCGGCAGCACGGGTCATCCCGCATCCATCACTCGACTCTGGTCAGTATCCTCCGGACAACTGCCAGGTCCAACCAATCACCGGTAGGTACTCGCCCGCCTCCAGGCTCAATCGGCAAATCCCATCGATCATCTCGCCGAGGGGAACCATACCGGGCCCACCACGAACCCGTAAACGGAACATCCACTCCTCGAATCGGGTTTCAAGCACACGTCTCAGCACCGAGAAAACGCGTGGTGGACACACCAAAATATCATATCACGAGGTACCGGGTTTTTCAAAATAGTGCATTTTGTCTTAAATAATTCCACGGTCCTCAAAACAGAAATCACATGAAAATCCAACACCAATAGTAAATCCAATGCGATGTACAATATACATCAATCCATGGTATGGGTATAAGGGGAAAAACCGCTTTTTAAGGTAGTTTCGTTTCCGGTTTTAAAAGATGTCATGCGGTTCCCAATATACATGAAAGTCATATCAAATCACATATGAAGCGAACTATAGCAATATAATCATGGCAGCTCTACAGTGAGTGTGGCATGGCAATTACTAACGGTGTGTGTGTAGCATGCAAATAGTGCCCGTGCAACATAAACCGTTAGTAATAGTGCGGTGTCCTATCAGTTCTAAGCAATATGTATATAAACACAGCAGGGAATGCAATATGCGATGACAGTCTATGGGGTGCATGCAACATATAATAATAAAGTCCTATCAGCCCTGACGCATAACGCCATGCGGGCGATATCCCCGTAGATGTGAAATCTACTCACCTAGCTTCGTGCTATGTGTATCCAACAACTTGCTTGCCCTTCTTCGCGGCGTCCGTCTCACTGGCCTGCGAACCTAAAATCACATAACATATATCACACATAAGCTCATTTCACAAACACGCGACATTACGGTCCAGCTAGAAACTCGTGTCGCAAAACAATCGCGCGTGTGCGCGATACGTCAAAACATGTGTGTGTGCTGAACCACGAACTACCCCGACGCGTTACGATGCGTAGCACGCACCAGACCAAAAGAAGCATGCATGTCGCACTAAACACACACCCCAACATAAGGAAAACAACTCCCAGATTCTTATCTGGAAGAAATCCCACAATTTAAATAAGACCAAACACATCAAAACACCCACATAAACTACCCTGCACAAAACGAGGCAGAACTGGGGAAGGGAGGCCGGCGTCGCCGGGAAAACTAGGAAAGTCGCCGGCCAAACCCCGGTGGTCTGGGCTCGAACCTCACTCACATTCCCCAAAAACCCTGCACACCATTCTGAAGTTGTTTACAACACAAGAAAACACCTAAAGTAAAAGCAGATCTAGGAAACCTAAAAATCTGCACAAATACGACATTTTGCATCGAATCGTGAAATTGGTGGTATTTTAGCGTAATAGGGGTTGGACTAGGTTACAAAGGCCTCACTAACTCACTAACAAGCTACTGAAACCACAACTCACTTCGTTTGCACAAGATTCTCACAAATTACCCCATATCACACTAAAACGCACTAAAATCCGATAACCGAAGCAAATCTACACTAACTAAGCTAACTAGGGATCAAGTTAGGAAGTATACCTCACTCTCGACCCTAGGGAGCTGCAGGAAGGTGGAGAAGTGAAGTGAAGGGGCTGCACTGGGTGCTGGAGCTGCTGCTGCCCACTGCTGCTACTGCTGAATTTTGCTGCTGCTGCTATTGCTTCATGTTGCTGCTGCTGTTGGTTCTGGCTCAGTTGTTGCTGTTGCTTTGCTTGCTGCTGCTGCTGGGGTATTGCAAGGTAAGTGTGTGTGTTGTGTGAGAGTGTGAGTGCTTGAGAGAAAACCAAAAAGAGTTGAAAGCCACCACAATCATCACACAAAAGTCACCCCTCTCTCTCTCTCACCTCATTTAATGCAAGCATGGCCTAAAGCCATGATGCACTCTCTCTCTCTCACACAAGTCAACACTAACTAAAAATTCAAACTAAAGTTACTCTTAGCTAACTAATTAATCCCACTTAAGAATCCAAAAGACTTAATCCTATAATTAACCCACCATGGTTAATAATTATGGTATTTACTTCATTTAAAAACCCTAGTTTACATGCAAATGTGTGTGCAAGCCTAGGAAAATTTTGGAAAAATATTTATTAAATTAGGAAAAATATTTAAAACACAATTTGGTAAACTTTTTATTAAAAACCATTATTTAATTATAATTATTCACTAACCCTTATCCTAAGGTGTTACAATCTCTCCCCCTTAAAGAAATTCGTCCCCGAATTTCAAAAATCTAACTACACATACCTTCAAAAAGATGGGGATACATCTTCATCATCTCGCTTTCGGTCTCCCAAGTGACCTCCTCATGGTTCTGACCAAGCCAAAGTACCCTAACTGATGGAATGTCCTTCGATCTCAATTTCTTCACTCGTCGATCCAAGATCATCACCGGCTGCTCTGCATAGGAAAGGTCACGCTCAAGCTGGATCGTCGGATGCTGAATCGCATGCGAAGGATCATGAAGATATCTGCGGAGCATCGAGACATGGAATACGGGGTGCACATCTGGAAAGCTGGGCGGAAGGGCTAACCGGTAAGCCACTGCACCAACACGCTCGAGGATCTCGAAGGGGCCCACATACCTGGGGCTAAGCTTCCCTTTCCTCCCAAACCTCATCACACCTTTCATTGGGGAGATCCTCAAGAAAACATGATCACCAACAGAAAACTCAAGTCTGCGTCGTCGACGGTCCGCATAAGATCTCTGCCTACTCTGGGCTGCTCTCATCCTATCGCGAATCAACTGGATCTTAGCTGTCGTCTCCTCAACGATCTGTGGTCCTAAGATACTGCTCTCACTGAGCTCTGTCCAACAAATGGGTGACCTGCATCTCCTCCCATAAAGAGCCTCAAATGGTGCCATCTGAATAGTCTCCTGGTAGCTGTTATTGTAGGAGAACACTACTAAGGGCAAATGATGATCCCAGCTACCTCCGAAAGCTAATACACAAGCTCTGAGCATGTCCTCGAGAGTCTGGATGGTCCGCTCTGACTGTCCGTCGGTCTGCGGATGAAAAGCCGTGCTGAAACTCAAGCGAGTGCCCAAAGCCTCCTGAAGCCTCTGCCATAGTCTACTGGTAAACTGGGTGCCTCTGTCGGACACAATGCACGTCGGGACTCCGTGTAGTCGCACTATCTCGTCAATGTAGATCTGGGCATACTGAGTAAATCCGAAAGTCGTCTTCACCGGTAGGAAGTGAGCCGCTTTCATCAAACGATCCACGATCACCCAGATGGAGTCATACCCCCGACTAGTCCTGGGTAGACTTACCACGAAATCCATCGAAATCTGTTCCCATTTCCACTCCGGAATGGGTAACGGCTGTAGCTCTCCTGCGGGCCTCTGGTGCTCAGCCTTGACTTGCTGACAAGTCAGGCATCTCGACACAAAATCTTCGATGTCCCTCTTCATTCCATCCCACCAATAAACATCTCTCATATCATGATACATCTTGGTGGAACCGGGATAGACGCTATACACCGATCGATGTGCCTCCTCAAGAACCTCGCGCCTCAGTCCCTCAGCATCTGGCACACACAGTCTAACTCCAAAATGTAGTACCCCCTGATCATCGATCACGAACTCGGAAAATCTTCCCTGTCCAATCTGTGCCATGATTTCTGAACATCGGTCATCACTGAGCTGTGCCTCACGTATACGATCGATCAACTGTGGGCGTGCACGGACATGCGCTATCTGTCCTCCAATTGGCGTGAACTCGAACTGTACTCGACTGTCGCATAATATCTGCCAATCTGCGGATGACTGCTCCTGTACTGCGCTCAAACAAGATAAACTACTCCCGGGCCTCCTGCTCAAAGCATCCGCCACCACATTTGCCTTGCCCGGGTGATATAAGATCTCGCAGTCGTAATCCTTCACTAACTCCATCCATCGACGCTGTCGAAGGTTCAGGTCCCGCTGCTGAAATATGTATTTCAGACTCTTGTGATCCGTGAATATCTGGCACGACTCGCCGTATAGGTAATGTCGCCAGATCTTAAGTGCGAAGACCACTGCTGCCATCTCCAAATCATGAGTGGGGTAGTTTTGTTCATGTCTCTTCAATTGTCGCGAAGCATACGCGATCACCCTGTTGTGCTGCATCAAAACGCATCCCAACCCCACTCGAGAAGCATCACAGAAGACCACAAATCCGCCCGGTCCGGAAGGTAAAGATAACACTGGTGCCGTCGTCAGCCGAGTCCGTAACTGCTGGAAACTGTGCTCGCACTCCTCCGTCCAAACGAAAGGAACTCCCTTCCGGGTCAACCCGGTCAACGGTGTAGCAATACGGGAGAAGTCCTGCACAAAACGCCTGTAGTAACCGGCCAATCCCAAAAAGCTGCGAATCTCCGTCACCGATGTGGGTCTGGGCCAACGCTGAACGGCCTCGATCTTCCTCGGGTCAACACATATACCGTCTCGTGAAATCACGTGACCCAAGAAATCTACGCTGTCCAGCCAAAAAGCACACTTGGAGAATTTCGCATAAAGCTGGTGCTCCCTCAAGGTCTGCAATGTAATCCGCAAGTGCTGCTCGTGCTCCTCACTACTCCGGGAATACACCAAGATATCGTCAATGAAGACTATGATGAACAGATCCAAGTAAGGTCGGAAAATACGGTTCATCAAGTCCATGAAGGCTGCTGGCGCATTGGTGAGTCCGAACGACATCACCAAAAACTCGTAATGGCCGTAGCGCGTACGGAAAGCTGTCCTGGGAATGTCCTCCTGTCGAACCCGCAGCTGATGATAGCCTGATCGTAAATCGATCCTCGAAAAGTACCCTACCCCCTGAAGCTGGTCGAACAAATCGTCGATACGCGGCAAAGGATACCTGTTCCGCACTGTCACCCTGTTCAGCTGGCGGTAGTCGATACAAAGACGCAAACTGCCATCCTTCTTCTTGACGAACAGGACTGGAGCACCCCAAGGAGAAACACTGGGTCGAATAAGTCCCTTGTCCAGCAAATCTTGCAACTGCTCCTTCAACTCACGAAGTTCCGCCGGGGCCATCCGATAAGGCGGTATAGAAATAGGCCCCGAACCAGGAACCAAATCAATACAAAAAGAAATGTCGCGCTCGGGCGGCAACCCAGGAAGCTCGTCAGGGAACACATCAGGAAACTCACTAACAACCGGAACCTGATCCAATGGAACCTCTGTAGCGCGAGCATCGCAAACATAGGCGAGAAATCCCTGACATCCCTTCCTCAAAAGCTGCCCAGCGCGAAAAGAAGAAATCACACTGTGAGGGGCGGCACCACGGTCCCCCAACACAACAAAAACCGACTCACCGGGGAAACAGAATCTAACTGTCTTCTCGCGGCAGTCCACAAAAGCATAGCACGTGGCTAACCAATCCATGCCCAAAAGAACGTCGAAGTCCAACATCTCCAGAAGGATCAAGTCGACAGGCAACTCTCTCTCGCCAATACAGACGATACAGGATCGGAACACGTGCCTAGCAACAAACGACTCTCCCACAGGAGTAGTCACCACAAGCGGCTGATCAAGCAAGCCGGACTCTCTACCCAGACTCGGCACAAAGTGTGTGGATACGTACGAGTGTGTGGATCCGGGATCGAACAATACATGAGCATCAACTGAACATACAGGAAGGATACCTGAAACCACTGCATCAAGACGCCTGCGCGTCCTGATGTGTCAAAGCAAAGACCCTCGCCTGTCCACCACCTGTAACTGACTGACCTCTGCCTCGGTCATCTCGTCCCCTCTGAGTAACTCCTCCACGCCCACGACCTCTCTGTGCATAAGTCTGGCGCGGAGCAACGGTAGGCACAACGGGAAACGCCCTCTGGGGTGGTGAAGGTGGTAAGGTAACCTGCGGTGCTGCCGCCTCCCTCCGGTGTGTCTCTGGACAATCTCGAATGAGGTGAAGTAGGCTGCCACATCTGAAGCAACCCCGCGGCGACTTCTGACTCTCTCGTGGATATGAACTAAACATCTGGCTCCGTCCCGAATCTCTGCCACCCCCCGTACCAGAACGATACCTGTCGTGGCGTCTGAATGTCTGTCTCCGTGCGGAAATACCAGTACGAACTCTCTTCGGCTCTGGAACTGCCGAAGTCTCAGCAAGGTGCTCCTCGACCACTGGGGATGCGTCTACAGCTGCTGCATAGGTCTCGTAGTGCTGTGCGCTGATCGCGAGGAATACTGGTGTAAGCAGGCCTCGAACAAATCTCCGGACTCGCAACTCCTCGGTAGCCACTAAATATGGGGCATAGACTGCTAGCTCTGTAAACAGTACGTCATACTCTGCCACTGTCATCCCTGGCGTCTGGCGCAAGGACTCAGACCTGCGTGCTCGGGCATCTCTAACACTCTGGGGAAGGAAACGGGCTAGAAATATGGTCACGAACTCCGTCCAGGTCATAGGAGGAAGACCTGCTGCTCTGCCCTTCTCCACTGAATCACACCACTTCTGCGCAAGACCTTCCAGGTGAAAGCTCGCGAACTCGACCCATCTCGCATCTGCGCATCTGAGGGAACGGCATATCCTGGCCATCCTGTCGATGAAAGACTGTGGGTCCTCGGCTGTATCGGTGCCTGTGAATACTGGAGGCTTCAGCCTAATGAACTCTGACAGTGATACTGTAATCACCTCCGTGACTGCAGGGGCAACTGGCTGTGCGGTAGGTACCATGGCGGTCTCTGGAACGGGTGGAGCTACCTCTGGTCGCTGGGCTCGAAGCGTCTCAACTAGCGATCCTATCATCTGGCGCATCTCCTGCATGCTAGATCCCACCGTCTGGCGCATCTCCTGCATACCAGCCCCTAGCGTGGCGATCTGCTCTGACACGGCAGGAACAGCCTGCTCGGGTACAACGGGTGCACTGCCCGGATCAGTCCTCGTCTCGGACGAGTCAACAGGAATCTCGGCCCTCGCGGCCGCTCTCTGTGCCCTCGTAGTCTTAGGCGGCATAATGGCTGAAAGAAAATTAGGATTCGATAAGAACACGGAAATCGAATCGCAAGAATATAAGGAGGGATCAAATCAATAAGTCCTAAGGTCGCGTAGGCGGAGTACCGTGTCGTGAGTATGCCGCGGAACATACACACGCTACGCTACCCTGCTGCAGCTACCTACTCCATCATACCAGGGTCATCCTACACTCCGAAGGTAAAACCTACGCTCTGATACCAACTTTATCACGACCCGAGAATTCGACTCGTGACCGGCACTTAACCACGCAACGTCTACAGGCGTAACGCGGCTAAGTAAGCCGAACCCAGAAATCAAAACCAATAAATATAGAGTGATTTAAAACATTTTGTAAAAACAATCGTACATGTCTGAAAAACTTCCATTTATTTAGTAGAAATCCTTTTTAAGTTCAAAAGTTATAAGTTTATAATTTTGGTAACATTTCCTTTTTAAAACATTTGCCCCGCCAGTCGGATAGAAACAAGGTGTAACAGAAATGACGAGTAAAATGAATGAAGTATCACAATGAGATATACGACGCCGTAGCGAAGAATACACAGTAAAGCAAGGACAATATCATAAAAGATGAGACTGCAAAAGTAAAAGTCGGCTCACATGCGAGCTCGACACCAGAATATAAAATCATACATATCGTCCTCACAACTATCTCTAAGTCAATACAGAAGGTAGATGGAGAGTACTAGATACATCAATATACAACTGAAAGATAACAGATACCGTACAAAACCCACCTATCAGCAAAAGACTATCTCTGCTCAAAAGGGTATCTGTGCCAAAAGATGCGGAAACAGCCAGCCGTGACTACTCCCAAGGGCAACCTGCAAACACTGTGGCACAACGGGGGTGAGTTGCCAACTCGTGAATAGAGATAACATATAAAGGTGATCGCAAGCATGCACATATAGCGTGGCTCTACTAATGCCAGCAGATGATATCAATGCATGTCAGATAGAGGATGCAATAGTAATGCAAATACTCTAACAGGTAAATGCTACAGGATGAGATATATAGTAGTCAATGCTGAGTATGGGATAATAACATCTACATGGACTATGTCAACATGGAAAACCATAATCGGTGCCTCAGGCTGCACTCAAATCCCAAATACACTCAGGCGCCGGCACACCCATCGGCCCTCAAATCCTGTACATCTCTGAGAAATCACGAGTGCCCAACATCGGCACCCAAAACATCATAAAATACTCGTGTCTAGCATCGACACGCAAATCCTCGTATATCGGGCTCCGTCAGTCCGGATCGGCCCACGGGGTCCGTCTGCGGTGTCGGCCCTCGGCCCCGGCAGCACGGGTCATCCCGCATCCATCACTCGACTCTGGTCAGTATCCTCCGGACAACTGCCAGGTCCAACCAATCACCGGTAGGTACTCGCCCGCCTCCAGGCTCAATCGGCAAATCCCATTGATCATTTCGCCGAGGGGAACCATACCGGGCCCACCACGAACCCGTAAACGGAACATCCACTCCTCGAATCGGGTTTCAAGCACACGTCTCAGCACCGAGAAAACGCGTGGTGGACACACCAAAATATCATATCATGAGGTACCGGGTTTTTCAAAATAGTGCATTTTGTCTTAAATAATTCCACGGTCCTCAAAACAGAAATCACATGAAAATCCAACACCAATAGTAAATCCAATGCGAGGTACAATATACATCAATCCATGGTATGGGTATAAGGGGAAAAACCGCTTTTTAAGGTAGTTTCGTTTCCGGTTTTAAAAGATGTCATGCGGTTCCCAATATACATGAAAGTCATATCAAATCACATATGAAGCGAACTATAGCAATATAATCATGGCAGCTCTACAGTGAGTGTGGCATGGCAATTACTAACGGTGTGTGTGTAGCATGCAAATAGTGCCCATGCAACATAAACCGTTAGTAATAGTGCGGTGTCCTATCAGTTCTAAGCAATATGTATATAAACACAGCAGGGAATGCAATATGCGATGACAGTCTATGGGGTGCATGCAACATATAATAATAAAGTCCTATCAGCCCTGACGCATAACGCCATGCGGGCGATATCCCCGTAGATGTGAAATCTACTCACCTAGCTTCGTGCTATGTGTATCCAACAACTTGCTTGCCCTTCTTCGCGGCGTCCATCTCACTGGCCTGCGAACCTAAAATCACATAACATATATCACACATAAGCTCATTTCACAAACACGCGACATTACGGTCCAGCTAGAAACTCGTGTCGCAAACCAATCGCGCGTGTGCGCGATACGTCAAAACATGTGTGTGTGCTGAACCACGAACTACCCCGACGCGTTACGATGCGTAGCACGCACCAGACCAAAAGAAGCATGCATGTCGCACTAAACACACACCCCAACATAAGGAAAACAACTCCCAGATTCTTATCTGGAAGAAATCCCACAATTTAAATAAGACCAAACACATCAAAACACCCACATAAACTACCCTGCACAAAACGAGGCAGAACTGGGGAAGGGAGGCCGGCGTCGCCGGAAAAACTAGGAAAGTCGCCGGCCAAACCCCGGTGGTCTGGGCTCGAACCTCACTCACATTCCCCAAAAACCCTGCACACCATTCTGAAGTTGTTTACAACACAAGAAAACACCTAAAGTAAAAGCAGATCTAGGAAACCTAAAAATCTGCACAAATACGACATTTTGCATCGAATCGTGAAATTGGTGGTATTTTAGCGTAATAGGGGTTGGACTAGGTTACAAAGGCCTCACTAACTCACTAACAAGCTACTGAAACCACAACTCACTTCGTTTGCACAAGATTCTCACAAATTACCCCATATCACACTAAAACACACTAAAATCCGATAACCGAAGCAAATCTACACTAACTAAGCTAACTAGGGATCAAGTTAGGAAGTATACCTCACTCTCGACCCTAGGGAGCTGCAGGAAGGTGGAGAAGTGAAGTGAAGGGGCTGCACTGGGTGCTGGAGCTGCTGCTGCCCACTGCTGCTACTGCTGAATTTTGCTGCTGCTGCTATTGCTTCATGTCGCTGCTGCTGTTGGTTCTGGCTCAGTTGTTGCTGTTGCTTTGCTTGCTGCTGCTGCTGGGGTATTGCAAGGTAAGTGTGTGTGTTGTGTGAGAGTGTGAGTGCTTGAGAGAAAACCAAAAAGAGTTGAGAGCCACCACAATCATCACATAAAAGTCACCCCTCTCTCTCTCTCACCTCATTTAATGCAAGCATGGCCTAAAGCCATGATGCACTCTCTCTCTCTCACACAAGTCAACACTAACTAAAAATTCAAACTAAAGTTACTCTTAGCTAACTAATTAATCCCACTTAAGAATCCAAAAGACTTAATCCTATAATTAACCCACCATGGTTAATAATTATGGTATTTACTTCATTTAAAAACCCTAGTTTACATGCACATGTGTGTGCAAGCCTAGGAAAATTTTGGAAAAATATTTATTAAATTAGGAAAAATATTTAAAACACAATTTGGTAAACTTTTTATTAAAAACCATTATTTAATTATAATTATTCACTAACCCTTATCCTAAGGTGTTACAGTTTGCGGTTCTGGAATCACTTCCAGTTCTACCATACTCCCACTACTTTTTTCTGAAAAAATCCATTTTTATTAAAACTGTGGCGAGTCTAGAACAATATCACTATTGATCTTCCAGATGGTAGAAAGTCAACCCTTTTCATAGCCCGGGTCAACCCACAAACAGCCATTACAGAAACGTTTCTTGACTTATCCGGAGTCTGGTTTTAAGCATAAGCTGGACAACTCCCTGTACCTTAACATCGTTAAGATATGAACTGTTCTATATCCAATATAAAAACATAGGCACTGATTTAATTGAACCAGATTCAAATCATGCAGCTGTCTCCAGTGCATGTCAACTAAATGGAAAGAGGCCGATCAGCGTTACTCAACTTAGGAGTGCTTCCAATTATGAGTAACCTGAAAGAGAAACAAGTTTCTCAAAATTATTACTATCAACTGAATACCCTACACAAGTATCTGCATCTTCGATCACTTTGAAGAATCCTGATACTTGCAACACCTGGTTCTCTACTTTATTCATATACCTATAACTTCTCAAAACTTGGACCCTGTGTTTCTACGAAACACCTGTCTAAAAACTAGAGAAGTCATAAGTAAACCGAATATAGTACGAGAACCAACCCCTCTGTCCTCATGGACACTGGACAACATACAAAACTCTGTATAAGTCCCTTGAGTCTAATAACTCATTCGCTGTGTGTCGTAGGTTGAAAACTGTACTTATGGTTAAAAAGAATTACACCGCTGTTCAATGCACCTTACCCAACCATCCACTGATATAGGTAAATGTCATAGACATAATTTCAAAAGGTTATATCTCACTCTATAAAAATAGACATACAGATATATCAATTTGAAATTGGTGCATAGTGTTGGAGATAGTGCTCTCAAAGTCAATTATTGGATCACAGGCACGTGATTGCAATGATTGAGGGAGGACCTACCCAGTAGGACAGTCTTACTCGAGATGATAGTATGCTATCTGGTTTATCTTTATCATCATGTACTGCTTTAGGTGACCTAACATGTTACTATTGCACGTTGAAAGAGCCCATAGGATTCTTGCTTGACTGCCAGCAGTATGAGGGCGATCATATACGTGAGAGCTGGCAGTCTATAAGCACATCCTTAAAAGGTCCCTAGTCGTGGGAGTTTCGAGACAGGGCATCGATACTCCAGAGTAGACTAGTGTATATAGTCGAGACCCCGACGAGGGGCGGTGGCCGGTCTCACAAGCCACTGGTGTCAGTTGGTTCACCTAAGATGTATACAGGTGCTCATTGGGTTATGAGTACACCGGACAGGACTCGCCGGGAATATGCTAGTTGGTCTTATACCTGACGTCAGATAGCAGTTCCCTGGTGACATGTGTACAGGTTAGTTCATCGACCTGGGGATCGTCATTTGTCTCGTGTGAGTTCCCACTGTACTTTGATTACTACCCTACCACGCTCAAAGGAGACGTGCAAATAGGTTTTAGTTGGGTACAGTCCCGAGCCACATGGAGGCAGTGAGCGGATCTTCAGGGGTTCGTCTCTCCCGGTATTGGGGGTGAGGTCGCGCTGTGTCTAGGAGAGCCATTACACGAAGCCCTCGGCCGACGCAGGAGATTTACTGGTAGGTATTCCAGTAGTATCTCAGGGTGTTCTGGGCTACACTCCGACACGACTTGTACCGCTTTTGGGGGTCTGACTTTTACCAACCCCCTAGGCCCGCCATGCGATGCTCATAGACGAACGGACCGGACTGTACCGATATTGTCACTGACAGGCTCAGTAGGGTGTCAGGATGAGTTCGCTCATCGACGTCCCTTTTGGTCAATACCCGGTAGCCCGTTACGTATTGGCTTATACCTCTGACGTGCTAGTGGTTAAATCCACAACTAAGGTATTGACGAGTCTTTAGAGTCCACCACACATACAGTTACTCAAGTTTCGGGCGAAACGCTGTAGAGGCCGTATGGAGATATGGCAGGGTTCGATCAGATACGTGCGGTATTGCACGGATCAGGATCGGACGGTTAGTACTAGAGGCCGTATGGATATATGGCAGAGTTCGATCAGATACGTGCGGTATTGCACGGATCAGGATCGAACGGATATTACTAGCCGGCTTTGGTTTAAGCCGGATCCTAGTATAGTACAGTGTAGATTTTGTCTCATTGCATTTGTATTTCGGTCGGAATACAGATGCGGGTGTGTATACACAGTATTGGGGTTTTCCTGTAATTTATTACGGGAACAGTTTTCTGGAGTTGCCAGTTTGCTTTCCGCTTCGGCCATATTTCTTTGTATCTTTCATTGGCCGAAGATTGGTGGAGGAAGGCTTATTTGCATTTATGCAAATAAGCATTTTGGAGGGTTGTCTTTGCACATTGTGGTGTCATGATGGTTGAACCATGACCTTGACTTCTTGACTTCTTCATGATGGCTTGACTTTTTGAAGTCATCATGCTTGATGATGGTTGCTTGACTTTCTTTATCATCATGGTTTTGATGATGGTTGTGGTTGAGTGTGGATGTGTTTTGTGATCATGTTCTTTCATGATATCATTTGATTCCCTCATGCATTATTGTGTGGCCTCTCTCATTTTTGATTCACTCTCCATTCTCACTCTCCCTAAGTGCCATGGCCGGCCATTCCCTCTTGGGGCTGTCCAAAATTTTGGATGTGGGAATTGTTGTTGTTTTCATGCCACAAAATTCCCAAGTTCATCAAAAATTCCACTAGTTCAATTCCTCAACCATTATGGCAACCTCCATGAACCCCAAAATGAGACATGGTCCTACACACATTCTATAGCAAATCTTGGGCACGTCAACTCGCCAGCTTCATGCCCGAGTTGCCTCGGTATAGAGGCTGGAGTCCGTAAAAGAAGCCGGCGACGTGGTGCTTTTCTGGCGAGGAGGTGGAGACCGGAGATTCCGCGGGAGATCGGGACGACGACGAGAAGACCGAAGGACTCGGATCGCTCGGTATATCTCTCTTTCCCATCTTGTAGTTAGCTAGGACTAGATAATGGCCCGATCCAGGTTTTCAGTGTGCGGTGGTGCCGGTTCAGAAAATTAAAGTTAACCATCGCTTCCGCATTTGGCCTCGGGATGGAGGCCGGGGCGCCGCCGTGCACTTACAGTGGTATCAGAGCCTCGCTGTTCATATCAGATTTTTGCATTTTCATACCGCCCAATTTTTATCACTTTGCATATCGGTAGATACTCTTGAGCCGTGTTTGCTAGTCAATTGCAGGTTACAGGTTCTCGGTTCTAAAAACGGTGAAATTCATGGAAGACACGAAAAAAGTCCGGGTTCCTGCCAACCACAGATAAAACACGGTCTCCGCCCTTCATCCGTATGTTGCCAGATATCAGTAGGAAGACAAAATGTCAAATCAATGCACAAGGCTCAATGGTAGCACAAAATCCAAGAGATCTACGCGGAGCTCGAGGCAATCATGACAAAATCTTGACAAAAAGTCCACCTTTCCCTCAACAGAAATTCTGGAAAAATCGGGGATCCAAATTGAGAAAATACATATGCCAAAATGATGTACACAGAAAAACAGGAAAACCCAAAAAAGCCCAAAGCCCAATTCAACAACAAGGCCGCGGAACCGCGGCCAAAGGTGGGTCCAGGCCGCGGTTCCGCGGCCGTTATGGCGCCAAACAGGAAATGCTTCTGGGGGTATTTTGGTCTTTTCGTCTCTGTTCTGATGGTTGCCCTAGGTTTTCATTCTCTGGCCTATAAATAGCCCAGAACTTTGTGAAGGAAAGGGTCCATAATCTTGTATTTTTCATTTTGCTTAGGTTTAGTGTTTCTTCTTCCTCTTCTCACCTCTTCTCCATTAAACTTGTAAGTGAGCTTTTGAGTGAAGAGTGATGAATAAAGAAGACCATTTTATTATCATGCTTGTCTCCTTATCTTTATGCTTGTTGTAATTTTACTTGTTGTAACTTTAAATTCGTTAAGTAGTTGTTGTTATTTCCTTGTCGTTTCTTTCTTCTTTCTTTTTCTTTATCTTTACATATGACAATGATACTTACGCTTGATCCTCGCCAAGGTGAGGTCGCAAATAGTTAGTCGTATTCTTCTAATCTCCTTCTTTCTATCTTCCTCTTTGTTTTGTTTTGTTTTTCCTTATCATGAAGTGTGAGTAGTTCTTTACTTGTTAGGGTAGGATAAGGGAAGTTTGAGAGAAGGAAATCTCTCTCACTCTTTCCTTGCCCAACAACTTAAATCAACTCCCGTTAATTGAACCACAATCCGCTCCTTACGGCACCCTATCCTACATGATAGCGGTGATTCCATAGTGAGACCGGTTGTGGTTGAATTAACCGGAGGTTATGGATAAGAGCCAAGAACGGACGGAAAAGCACCAAAAGGAAGGACTATGCGTTGGAAAGCCTAGCTTATACTCGCAAGTTCCTTCCTAGTCGT
This sequence comes from Agapanthus africanus, assembly GCA_030015575.1. NCBI lineage: Eukaryota > Viridiplantae > Streptophyta > Magnoliopsida > Asparagales > Amaryllidaceae > Agapanthus > Agapanthus africanus. The sequence continues at coordinate 297,524,252 of JASDDO010000022.1, read as the reverse complement.
GCTAATCCCCGTTGTTGCCGATTACCGTAACACCGATATTAAGTGGGGCAACGAAAGATGTGGAGACTCCTAACTCAAACTAACCTAATCCTAACCCTAACAAGCTCTCTTTAAATATCAACTTACACTTAGATAACCACAACAAAATCTGAAAACAGGACTTAACTCGTTAAAACACTTTGAAAAAGACAACCATCTTCCTGCGGACGACCCGTACTCAACCGGCTAACTACAAGCGAAACCGTCTTGATGCCAAGCTACACGGACCATTCAGCTCTGCGCCATCTTTTTGCGAAGAAAGATGCCAAGTCTCGGTTAATCCGTTGGATCCTCTTGCTTCAAGAGTTTGACCTTGTCATTAAGGACAAACGAGGATGTGAAAACGTGGTTGCCGACCATCTCTCGCGACTTCCTTCTTCGTCTTCGCTTCCAATTCCGATAAACGACGTTTTTCCGGACGAACAACTCTTGACAGTATCGTGCGAACCCTGGTTCGCAAATATTGTGAACTATTTGGCCACGGGATTGCTACCGACCGAATGGTCGAGTCAGGACAGACTTCGCTTCTTATCCCAAGTAAAACACTTTTACTGGGACGAACCCTACTTGTTCAAGTACTGTCCCGACCAGATCATTCGTCGGTGTGTCCCTAATGAGGAATTCAAGAGTGTGCTGTCATTTTGCCATGATCAAGCGTGTGGCGGGCATTTTGGGCCCAGGAAGACAGCTGAGAAGATCTTGCAATGTGGTTTCTACTGGCCACAACTCTTCAAAGATGCTTATGACTATTGCAAGACTTGCTCCCGGTGCCAACACATGGGCCGGATATCCCGGAGGAATGAGATGCCGCTCCAACCAATCTTGGTTGTGGAGATTTTCGATGTTTGGGGGATAGACTTCATGGGGCCGTTTCCCAGCTCTTTTGGGAACTTGTACATTCTGCTAGCTGTTGATTACGTCTCTAAATGGGTCGAGGCTGTGCCCAGCCGAACTAACGACAACAAGGTTGTCGTTCGGTTCCTCAAAGAAAACATTTTCTCACGGTTTGGGCACCCCCGAGCGATCATTAGCGACAATGGAAGTCATTTCTGCAATAGGACTTTCGAGGCCTTGATGCGGAAGTACTCCATTAATCATAAGCTTTCTACGCCCTACCACCCCCAAACCTGCGGGCAGGCCGAAGTTTCAAATCGGCAAATCAAGCAGATATTGGAGAAGACGGTTTCCAAGAACCGTAAGGATTGGTCTCTGAAACTCACTGATGCCCTTTGGGCATTTAGAACTGCTTATAAGACCGACCTTGGCATGTCTCCCTATCGGCTTGTGTACGGAAAGGCCTGCCACCTTCCTGTCGAAATCGAGCATCGCGCGTTTTGGGCGATTAAGGAGCTGAATCTTTCTCTGGAGGACGCGGGCAGCCATCGGAAGCTGCAGCTGAACGAACTGAGCGAGCTTAGGGATGAGGCTTACGATAACGCGGTTGTCGTTAAGAATCGAACGAAGGTGTTTCACGATAAACACCTTTTGCGCAAAACCTTCGTACCTGGTCAGCAGGTACTTCTTTACGACACCCGACTTCACTTCCATCCTGGAAAGCTCCGATCTCGCTGGAAAGGGCCATATTTTGTGCGGAATGTGTATCCGCAGGGCGCTGTGGATTTGGAAAATCCAAAGGACGGTTCACTCTTCAAGGTAAATGGACACCGATGCAAACCGTACCTTAGCGCCGAACCAACAGAGGAGCTCCTGTTCCTACAGGAGCCGGTTTACCTTGAATGATCTTCCTCTGCCTACCTCCAAACTTCGGGTATCCAGCCAAGAACAGTGGACACTGTTCCAAATAAGTTTGGGGGTATGTATAAACCATTTTGTTTATATTTGTGTATATTCTTTTTCTTTTCTTTAAAAACAAAAAAAAAAAAATTGTGTATCACTAACCGACAATTTTGAACCTTCCAACTGCTCTCTTCATGCCACGACAGTGAGGACACTGTCCAGTTTAAGTTTGGGGGCCGCTCGGTACGCATTTCTTACCTTCGCATTCATATGTATATTTTGCATCTGCATATTAAAATCCATAAAATCCATAAAAATCTGAAAATTTTCTAAAAAATATAAAAACTTTTTTTGTCAAGTTAGCTTGTGGAAGAACTTTGATTCAATATTCGACGGTTTTTGTTTGAAAAAATAGGAATAACTAGATCTTATATTTAGATTTTGAAAACCTGAAAGATAACTCTCCTTTGAAGTTAACTATAGCTGATATACGTCTTTACATCACACTACACGTGTCGTAAGATTTTGGGAATTAGATGACAAGTCTTTCATGTTTAAACTTTTAAACAGATAAATGATTTTCTGAGGATCAAATAGGTTTGTTCTGAAATAAGTAATGTCAAGAATAGTTTATGAAGTAAGTGAATATGAAGGAATGTTATTGATGCCGTAATTGGAGCTAAGTCTGAAAAATAACCCATCTAAAACTTGATTGGAATGATTACACACCAAACCCACTAGACACGTCTTTTATCCAAAAAAAATATTTGAACTGCCGGTTATATCTCCGTTCGTATTAAATCACCTGATTTTCACGCCAATCTGTCTTTTGTTTTTGGACCTAGGTAACTTGAGTAATTAAGTCCGCTGCGGTGTTTCTACACCTAATGCCCTAAAAACCAACTGGTTTGGGTGCATTGGCCCAAAGCTCGCTAAGAAGCCTAGAAAGTCCAGTTTTAAAACAAAGTCAAGCAAGTGTTCTCTCCGAGTTAAAATTCCTAGCGGTTCTTTGTGTGAGAATAATCTTGATAAAAGACAGGCTTTTATAAAAAAAAATTTTAACGGAGATATGAAGGTTTTACTCTTTGATAAAGACTATTGCACGTTCACAGAGGTGTGTATGAAATGAAAACAAGAAAAAGGTGGAGTGAAAAATACGACTTAGTTTCCTGTTAAGGAAGATAGAAATTCTGACGTTGAAACCTTACTGGAAAACGAAACTTGAAAAATGCTTAACTCTTTATAAAACTTATGTGATCCTTTTAAAATTGTTATCTGGGCTTTATTGTGCGACATGATGACTTTATTCGACCTTTCGGGAACTTAACGATACTATTTGCACTGCACGTAAAGACATATAAAATCTGTAGTTAAATAAGAAGTGAGGTGTGAAAAATAAAGGTTCGATGATCTAGACTTAGGATTATAGAATTGTTATTTTCAAAAACAGAACTTTAGGGTTTGAATCTTAAGTTATTTTACAAAACCAACTTGACCGAATTTTGTGGGTACTATCCGCTGAAAACCCTCAGGAGACAACACTCCTCCTACTAGGGACACCTAGAGGTTTAACGGCTTGTTGCACATGCTCAGTGCAATCGCGTTCCCTGCGAAAGTGAGGTTAGGAAATTTTTTGTGAATAAATGGACTTTGCTCGGGACGAGCAAATGATAAGTTTGGGGGTATTTGTTCATATCAGATTTTTGCATTTTCATACCGCCCAATTTTTATCACTTTGCATATCGGTAGATACTCTTGAGCCGTGTTTGCTAGTCAATTGCAGGTTACAGGTTCTCGGTTCTAAAAACAGTGAAATTCATGGAAGACACGAAAAAAGTCCGGGTTCCTGCCAACCACAGATAAAACACGGTCTCCGCCCTTCATCCGTATGTTGCCAGATATCAGTAGGAAGACAAAATGTCAAATCAATGCACAAGGCTCAATGGTAGCACAAAATCCAAGAGATCTACGCGGAGCTTGAGGCAATCATGACAAAATCTTGACAAAAAGTCCACCTTTCCCTCAACAGAAATTCTGGAAAAATCGGGGATCCAAATTGAGAAAATACATATGCCAAAATGATGTACACAGAAAAACAGGAAAACCCAAAAAAGCCCAAAGCCCAATTCAACAACAAGGCCGCGGAACCGCGGCCAAAGGTGGGTCCAGGCCGCGGTTCCGCGGCCGTTATGGCGCCAAACAGGAAATGCTTCTGGGGGTATTTTGGTCTTTTCGTCTCTGTTCTGATGGTTGCCCTAGGTTTTCATTCTCTGGCCTATAAATAGCCCAGAACTTTGTGAAGGAAAGGGTCCATAATCTTGTATTTTTCATTTTGCTTAGGTTTAGTGTTTCTTCTTCCTCTTCTCACCTCTTCTCCATTAAACTTGTAAGTGAGCTTTTGAGTGAAGAGTGATGAATAAAGAAGACCATTTTATTATCATGCTTGTCTCCTTATCTTTATGCTTGTTGTAATTTTACTTGTTGTAACTTTAAATTCGTTAAGTAGTTGTTGTTATTTCCTTGTCGTTTCTTTCTTCTTTCTTTTTCTTTATCTTTACATATGACAATGATACTTACGCTTGATCCTCGCCAAGGTGAGGTCGCAAATAGTTAGTCGTATTCTTCTAATCTCCTTCTTTCTATCTTCCTCTTTGTTTTGTTTTGTTTTTCCTTATCATGAAGTGTGAGTAGTTCTTTACTTGTTAGGGTAGGATAAGGGAAGTTTGAGAGAAGAAAATCTCTCTCACTCTTTCCTTGCCCAACAACTTAAATCAACTCCCGTTAATTGAACCACAATCCGCTCCTTACGGCACCCTATCCTACATGATAGCGGTGATTCCGTAGTGAGACCGGTTGTGGTTGAATTAACCGGAGGTTATGGATAAGAGCCAAGAACGGACGGACAAGCACCAAAAGGAAGGACTATGCGTTGGAAAGCCTAGCTTATACTCGCAAGTTCCTTCCTAGTCGTGCTAATCCCCGTTGTTGCCGATTACCGTAACACCGATATTAAGTGGGGCAACGAAAGATGTGGAGACTCCTAACTCAAACTAACCTAATCCTAACCCTAACAAGCTCTCTTTAAATATCAACTTACACTTAGATAACCACAACAAAATCTGAAAACAGGACTTAACTCGTTAAAACACTTTGAAAAAGACAACCATCTCCCTGCGGACGACCCGTACTCAACCGGCTAGCTACAAGCGAAACCGTCTTGATTTCGGTATTTAAAACTAAACTTGACACGCACATATCCTATCAATCACTCGCCATTAACTTAGTCTAGCTTTGTCTAATGTGTTTTACATTTCCGATCGAACAATTTTCCAAAAACCGTATTTTTCTTCACATCAGTTTCTGTCGAAATTTTTTGAAGTCCAAAAATTTTTCAAGTTGTCTCAGAATGATGTGCATGGAAATATAAGAGTTCTGTGAAAATTTGGGCTCGTGAACAGTCCAAACCACCGCGGAACCGCGGCCAAACCCATGCTTGGGCCGCGGTTCCGCCGCTACTTGAACTGTTCAGTCCCCCCAAAGTTTACAGAATGCTCCTGAGTGGAAACTAGGTTTTCTGGAATGTTATTTTTTGGGCCCAGATTTCTTTATGTGCTACAGTAAAGCTTGGGGCCCACTTGGTAAAATTTGATCGATCGGATATTTTAAACACATTATTTCACAGTATTTACATTATATCTGCGACCGTGAATGTCACTTGATCGGTAAATCCTGTATAACTGCTATAGCCCGGTTAGACGGATTTGCGAACGTGACTTTCACGTTGATGTTCTGTGTGTTGCTGTGATGTTGCGGATCGGTCGTGGGGGATAGCCTGGATGCAATGCTAGTACAGATTTGGTTGTATTATGTACATCTGATATTGCGAGGAGAGCGTCCGACATGTGGACTGCCGTCACTGCCTGCTTGTATTATTATTTTGGGGCACGACCAGGTTGCGGTCGATGTACCCGTTGTATGTATATTTTACTTTCTGTACTAGGATTACCCCAAGGTGGGGTGCACGGATAGCCGGGTTCTAGAGGGCAACGGGCCCGCATCTCATGGCATTGAGACGGAGGGGGTTCCACTCTAGAATTGGCGGGCTATTCGCCGCACTCGTAGGGGGTACAGGTTGACCCAGGAGGGGTGCCCAAGTTACCGGATTCTGTGAAGTGCCGGGTGGTCCATTCACGTTGCTGAAGGGGGCTGCCTCGCTTCAGGTTTTGGCGGGTAACTTGCCGCGCCCGTAGGGGTCTAGGATTTCATTGCACAGGCTATCCACACGACCAGGGGAACGTCGGGTTTCAGTAGTGGCTCTGTGAAACACGGGGATCCCAGATATCTGTATTGTTCTGTGATGCTGTACATTTCTGTGATGTTGCATTTTATCACGCCTTGAGCTAAAATAATATATTGGTATATATATTAGTAGATGTTGTATATGTTTTGCATCCGCGCTAGTCCAGTCCCCGCTCTGTCGTTAGTTAGATAACCTAACGGGTAATGACGGGACCCAGTGGCGAATGCGGATGGCATATACGTACATCAGTATATTTTCGTTCTTTTTGGTGTGATCAATTGATGGGACTGCGTTGATTTGGATCAATGCAAGTTAAAAACAAACCTAATCAGATGTTGTTGGAACACTTTTCAAAAAGCTGTTATTGCAAGGACGTTCTCTTTTGTTTAGCATAGTGGTATTCAGTTGGAATATCCTGCTCCTCAGTCGACGAGGCAAGGGCCGAGATCCCTTCACCGGGAGTGACCCCTTGGACAGAAGTTTGCGTCAGGGCATTAACTTCACTATAGCCGATTACTTTTGCTTTGCATCGTGGTATTCAGTTGGAATATCCTGCACCTCATTCTACGGGGAAAGAGCCGAGATCCCTTCTCCGTGAGTGACCTCTTTAGCAATGGTTTTCGTCACTATATTTTTTAAAAAAGCTATCCGTTCCTTTAACGATATCAAGTTCTTTACGTTAAAGGTTTTCGCCAGAAACCATTCGTAGCCCTCCGTCATTTCATATGAGTGGTCAATAGTATTCAAGCTGTGTATGTTGGCCAAAGTCATGGCACAGTGATTGGTAGCTATTGGGGTATTCATATGCAGCATAGATAGATGCGTTGGTTTGGGACAGTCGTACTGCCATTTTGGCCAAAATCAAGGGTAGGTACGGGTGGGTTCAAATTAACCTGGAGAATGACGGGTAGAACTTGACATGTGACTTATAATATGTTGGCCAAAGTCAAGGTCATAAGAGCATGTGGCAGAAATCACATCGGGAGTTTCTAAAGAAACTGAAACTTTCCAGATATACGCATACCTTCTGGAGTGTGACACCGTGAGCGGATTCCGTCACGTTATCATGCGATGATAGTTGGATCCCGATTCCCACTGATGAGTTGGTTTACTCCTCGGGTGATCCCGACTAATTCTTCTTTTAGGTTTGGAGGAGAATTTGACGGTACAGTGGGAGGTTTCCAGATTAGATAAATTGGTAACCATTCTGATCTAGGTTAGAGTGCACGCTGAGTGTTTCTTTTCTCTCTCTCTTTGGCAGCGACCATTGACCCGACCCTAAGACTATGACTCAGTGACCAAAATTAACCGAACCTTCTTAAACACCGGCTTTTGGATTGTCAGAGTTGCAAACCTCATTGCCACTCCTACTTTTACCCTTTTCTCCAAGACACACCGTATTACTACGAACGTCCACTTCCATTGGACAAAACCATTGTATGGTTAGATACGAACTCGAAGGAATTCGAGGATGGTTTCCGGTTCTGGAGAAAACGGATAGAATTATTCAGTTGCCTTTTCCTTTTTCCATCTCTCAGGTTACGAGTCCTCCTTGGTTTAGGAGTAGTACACCTATTACGCAAATTAGATAGTCTTCTTCCAAACCTTAGGCTGGTGCCGAACAGTGAGGAATGAAGAAAACCAATTAGCATAACGATGGTGTGCAGAAGGTATTAAGTTAAGACAAAGCAAGGGATTAGTAAGAGGGCAAAGTAAACTGCGACTGCTATTCACGACCAAACCAAGTATTTCTTCGCCAATCCTAAATCACCTTTGTATTTCTCCAGAACACTCCGTATCACTACGAAGATCCACAGTTTATTGGATACTCCATCGTATGGTTAAATACGAACTCGAAAGGAACTTGTTCCAGTTCGGGGATGGATTCTGGTTCTGGAGAAATAGGAATAAGGTTTATTTGGTTGTCTTTTATCTTCACCTTCTCTCGCATTGCGAGTGCTCCTAGGATTAGGACAGTACACCCATTATGTGTTGGAGATAGTGCCCTCAGAGTCAATTATTGGATCACAGGCACGTGATTGCAATGATTGAGGGAGGACCTGTCCCAGTAGAACAGTCTTACTCATGATGATAGTATGCTATCTGGTTTATCTTTATCATCGTGCACTGCTTTAGGTGACCTGACAGGTCGCTATTACACGTTGGTAGAACCCCTAGGATTCTTGCTTGAATGCCAGCAGTATGAGGGTGATCATATACGTGGGAGCTGGTAGTCTATAAGCACATCCTTAAAAGGTCCCTAGTCGTGGGAGTTTCGAGACAGGGCATCGATGCTCCACAGTAGACTAGTGTATACAGTCGAGACCCCGACGAGGGGCGGTGGCCGGTCTCACAAGCCACTGGTGTCAGTTGGTTCACCTAAGATGTATACAGGTGCTCATTGGGTTATGAGTACACCGAACAGGATTCGCCGGGAACATGCTAGTTGGTCTTATACCTGACGTCAGATAGCTGTTCCCTGGTGACATGTGTACAGGTTAGTTCATCGACCTGGGGATCGTCATTTGTCTCATGTGAGTTCCCACTGTACTTTGATTACTACCCTACCACGCTCAAAGGAGACATGCAAACAGGTTTTAGTTGGGTACAGTCCCGAGCCACATGGAGGCAGTGAGCGGATCTTCAGGGGTTCGTCTCTCCCGGTATTGGGGGTGAGGTCGCGCTGTGTCTAGGAGAGCCATTACACGAAGGCCTCGGCCGAGGCAGGAGATTTACTGGTAGGTATTCCAGTAGTATCTCACGGTGTTCTGGGCTACACTCCTAAACGACTTGTACCGCTTTTGGGGGTCTGACTTTTACCAACCCCCTAGGCCCGCCATGCGATGCTCATAGACGAACGGACCGGACTGTACGGATATTATCACTGACAGGCTCAGTAGGGTGTCAGGATGAGTTCGCTCATCGACGTCCCTTTTGGTCAATAGCTGGTGGCCCGTCACGTATGGCTAATACCTCTGACGTGCTAGTGGTTAAATCTACAGCCATAGTATTGACGAGTCTTTAGAGTCCACCACACATTCAGTTACTCAAGCTTTCGGGCGAAAAGCTGTAGAGGCCGTATGGAGATATGGCACGGTCCGATCAGATACGTGCGGTATTGCACGGATCAGGATCGGACAGTTTGTACTAAAGGCCGTATGGATATATGGCAGGGTTCGATCAGATACGTGCGGTATTGCACGGATCAGGATCGGACGGATAATACTAGCCGGCTTTGGTTTAAGCCGGATCCTAGTATAGTACAGTGTAGATTCTGTCTCATTGCATTTGTATTTCGGTCGGAATACAAATGCGGGTGTGTATGCACAGTATCGGGGTTTTCCTGTGATTTATTACGGGACCAGTTTTCTGGAGTTGCCAGTTTGCTTCCCGTTTCGGCCAATTTCCTTTCTATCGTTCATTGGCCGAAGATTGGTGGAGGAGGGCTATTTGCATTTGTGCAAATAAGCAATTTTGGAAAGGGGGCTTTGCATATTATTGTATCATGATACTTGCACCATCATTGCTTGACTTTGTTTAGTCATCATGGCTAGTCTTGTAGTATCATGATTGCGTGACTTTTGGTTGTTATGATGATAGTTGGAGTGTGAGGTTGGCTTTGTTATCATGCTTGATCATGATCACTTTTCTCTCTCTCTCTTGTATCATTTGATCCATACACTCCCTCATTCATTTCCTATCTCTCCCATTCCATTGCCATGGCCGGCCTTGCTCTTTGAGGGGGCTGTCCAAAATTCTAGTGGGGGGATTTTTGCTCTTTTGGCTTGGTAAAATCCCACAAGCTCCTCCTCCAAAAAGCTTGTATCATTCCTCCACTCAAAAGGCAACATCCATAACCCTAAAATGTGACATGGTTCTACACGCATTCTACAGCAAACCTTAGGCACGTCGACTCGCCAGCTTCGTGCCCGAGTTGCCTCGGTATAGAGGTGGGAGCCCGTAAGAGAAGCAGGCAACGTGGTGCCCTTTCCGGCGAGGAGGTGGAGACCGGACATTCCGCGGGAGATCGGGACGACGGCGAGAAGACCGGAGGACTTGGATCACTCGGTATATCTCTCTTCCCCATCTTGTAGTTAGCTAGGACTAGTTAATGGTATGATCCGGGTTTTAGTACGCGGTGGTGCCGGTTCAAGAAAATTAAAGTTAGCCATCGCTTCCGCATTTGGCCTCGGGATGGAGGTCGGGGCGCCGCCGTGCACTTACAGTTGTATCAGAGCCTCGCCATTAACATAGTCTAGCTTTGTCTAATGTGTTTTACACTTCCGATCGAACAAATGTTCCGAAAACCCAATAACACATGCATCAGTTTTCTGTTGATTTTTTTCTGGCTCGAAAATTTTTTCAGGTTGTTGAATAGTGATGTACTGGAAGTTCTAAGCATTCTGTAGAAATTCGATACAGTAACTCGACAATGGGAGCGCGGAACCGCGGCCAAACCCCCCTTGGGCCGCGGTTCCGCCACACATTGATGTCCTTGCCGTATCAAATTTCTGCAATTGCTTTCTGGGTTGAAAATAGGGTTTTTGGAATATTAATTTTGGGCCCAGAATTTCTTGATGTGCTACAGTAGTACTTGGGGCCCACTTGTTAAAATTTGATCGATCGGATATTTTAAACACATTAGTTCACAGTATTTACATTATATCTGCGACCGTGAATGTCACTTGATCGGTAAATCCTGTCTAACTGCTATAGCCCGGTTAGACGGATTTGCGAACGTGAGTTTCACGTTGATGTTCTGTGTTATGCTGTGATGTTGCGGATTGGTCGTGGGGGATAGCCTGGATGCAATGCTAGTACAGTTTTGTTGTATTATATACATTTGATATTGCGGGGCGAGCGTCCGACATGTAGACTGCCGTCACTGCCTGTTTGTATTATTATTTTGGGGCACGGCCAGGTTGCGGTCGATGTACCCGTTGTATGTATATTTTACTTTCTGTACTAGGATTATCCCAAGGAGGGGTGCACGGATAGCCGGGTTCTAGAGGGAAACAAGCCCGCATCTCATGGCATTGAGACGGAGGGGGCTTCACTCTAGAATTGGCAGGCTGTTCGCCGCACTCGTAGGGGGTACAGGTTGACCCAGGAAGGGTGCCCAAGTTACCGGATTCCGTGAAGTGCTGGGTGGTCCATTCACGGTGCTGAAGGGGGCTGCCTTGCTTCAGGTTTTGGCGGGTGACTTGCCGCGCCCGTAGGGGTCTAGGTTTTCATTGCACGGGCTATCCACACGACCAGGGGAACATCGGGTTTCAGTAGTGGCTCTGTGAAACCCGGGGATCCCAGATATCTGTATTGTTCTGTGATGCTGTACATTTTTGTGATGTTGCATTTTATCACGCCTTGAGCAAAATATAATATATTATTATATATATTAGTAGATGTTGTATATGTTTTGCATCCGCGCTAGTCCAGTCCCCGCTCTGTCGTTAGTTAGCTAACCTAATGGGTAATGACAGGACCCAGTGGCGAATGCGGATGGCATATACGTACATCAGTATATTTTCGTTCTTTGTGGTGTGATCAATTGATGGGACTACGTTGATTCGGATCAATGTAAGTTAAAACAAACCTATTCTGATGTTGTTGGAACACTTTTCAAAAGGGCTGTTATTGCAAGGACGTTCTCTTTTGTTTTGCATCGTGGTATTCAGTTGGAATATCCTGCTCCTCAGTCGACGAGGCAAGGGCCGAGATCCCTTCACCGGGAGTGACCCCTTGGACAAAAAGTTTGCGTCAGGGCAATAACTTCACTATAGCCGATTACTTTTGCTTTGTATCATGGTATTCAGTTGGAATATCCTGCACCTCATTCTACGGGGAAAGAGCCGAGATCCCTTCACCGAGAGTGACCTCTTTAGCAAAGGTTTTCGTCACTATATTTTTAAAAGCTATCCGTTCCTTCAACGATATCAAGTTCATTACGTTAAAGGTTTTCGCCAGAAACCATTCGTAACCCTCCGTCATTTCAGTTAAATATTCGGTAGTATTCAAGCTATGTATTTTGACCTCACGCCAAGGCATAGTGATTGGTAGCTGCCCGGTATTTATCTGTTGCATAGATAGATGCGTTGGTTTGGGACAGTCGTACTACTATTTTGGCCTACGTCAAGGGTATGTACGGGTGGGTTCAAATTAACCTGGATAATGACGGGTAGAACTTGACATGTGACATATGATATTTTGACCTCACGCCAAGGTCATAAGAGCATAGGGTAAAAATCACATCGGGAGTTTCTAAAGAAACTGAAACTTGCCAGATATGCGCATACCTTCTGGAGTATGATAACGTGAGCGGATTCCGTCACGTTATCATGCGATGATAGTTGGATCCCGATTCCCACTGATGAGTTAGTTTACTCCTCGGGTGATCCCGACTAATTCTTCTTTCAGGTTTGGAGGAGAATTTGACGGTACAGTGGGAGGTTTCCAGATTAGATAAATTGGTAACCATTCTGATCTAGGTTAGAGTGCACGCTGAGTGTTTCTTTTCTCTCTCTCTCTCTTTGGCAGCGACCATTGACCCGACCCTAAGACTATGACTCAGTGACCAAGTTGACTGAACCTTCTTAACACTGGCTTTTGGATTGTCAGAGTTGCATACCTCATTGCCACTCCTACTTTTACCCTTTTCTCCAGGACACCCCGTATTACTACGAACGTCCACTTCCATTGGACAAAACCATCGTATGGTTAGATACGAACTCGAAAGAATTTATTTGAGGATGGTTTCAGGTTCTGGAGAAAACGGATAGGACTATTCAGTTGTCTTTTCCTTTTACCTTCTCTCAGGTTGCGAGTGCTCCTTAGTTTAGGAGTAGTACACCTATTACGCAAATTGGATAGTCTTCTTCCAGACCATAGGCAGGTGCCGACCGGTAGGGAATGAAGAAAACTAATTAGCATAACGATGGTGTGCAGAAGGTATTAAGTTAAGACAAAGCAAGGGATTAGTAAGAGGGCAAGGTAAACTGCGACTGCTATTCACGACCAAACCAAGTATTTCTTTACCACTCCCAAATCACCTTTGTATTTCTTCAGAACACTCCGTATCACTACGAAGATCCACAGTTTATTGGATACTCCATCGTATGGTTATATACGAACTCGAAAGGAACTTGTTCCAGTTCGGGGATGGATTCTGGTTCAGGAGAAATAGGAATAAGGTTTATTCGGTTGTCTTTTATCTTCACCTTCTCTCGCTTTGCGAGTGTTCCTAGGATTAGGACAGTACACCCATTATGCTTATTGGATAGTCTTCTTCTAAACCATAGGCTGGTGCCGAACGGTAGGGAAGGAAGAAAACCATTTGGCCTAAAGGGGTGTGCAGAAGATAATGACTAAAGACATATGAAGGGATTTGGAGAGGTGGCATAGAAATATACGGTTACAGTTGTGAATCTGATAATGGAAGAGGCATTACTAGGAATACCGCAATACCCCATCGAAACATTTCAATGTTTCAGTTTTGCTGTGTACTGTTAAAAGAAAACTGATTTCCCAATCAGATCTTACTCCAGGGTATGTATTTACCAGGTATGATTCTCACATCTGTATTGTTTTACAGATGATGAGTGGGAGTAAGTTATTGGGAATTGGGTGATCATCCTCATTATATCGGGATTCGTTGTAATCGGTGATATTTGAGGAAGTCACCTGGGTTGGTTGTCGGACGGCAAATATTTGGTTTTGAATATCCGCTGTTATGCACCAATTTCAAATTGATACATCTGTACGTCTATTTTTATAGAGTGAGATATATCTTTTTGAAATTATGTCTGTGACATTTACCTATATCAGTGGATGGTTAGGTAAGGAGCATTAAACAGCGGTGTAATTCTTCTTAACCATAAGTACAGTTTTCAACCTACGACACACAGTGAATGAGTTATCAGACTCAAGGGACTTATACAGAGTATTGTATGTTGTCCAGGGTCCATCAGGACAGAGGGGTTGGTCCTCGTACTATATTCGGTTTACTTATGACTTCTCTAGTTTTTAGACAGGTGTTTCGTGGAAACACAGGGTCTGAATTTTGAGAAGTTGTAAGTATTTGAATAAAGTAGAGAACCAGATATTGCAAGTATCGGGATTCTTCAAAGTGATCGAAGATGTAGATACTTGAGTATGGTATTCAGATGATAGTAATGATTAAGAGATCTTGCTTCTCTTTCAGGTTATTCATAATTGGAAGCATTCCTAAGTTGAGTAACGCTGATCGGCCTCTTTCCATTTAGTTGACATGCACTGGAGACAGCTGCATAATTTGAATCTGGTTCAATTAAATCAGTGCCTCTGGTTCTATATTGGATATAGTACAGTTCATATCTTAACATTGTTAAGGTACGGGGAGTTGTCCGGCTTATGATTAAAACCAGACACTGGACAACTCAAGGCACGTTTCTGTAATGGCTGTTTGTGGGTTGACCCAGGCTATGACGAGGGTTGACTTTCTACCATCTGGAAGATCAATAGTGATATTGTTCTAGACTCGCCACAGTTTTAAATAAAATGGATTTTTTTTTTCAGAAAACAGAAGTGGGAGTATGGTAGAACTGGAAGTGATTCCAGAACCACAAACGATTACTGAAGATTTGATAAGGAACCTAAAGATTCAATCTGGTTTGACATTCCATTGGCCACTCCGCAGATAAGGTGGGTAACTTCAGGCACCCGAGAGGTACTCCGGTAGCCTCAAGGACGGTGACAGGGAAGTTCTTGTTTACCCACACTTGTCATTGCTGTTGTTCCAGACTGTGAAACCCGGCAGGAGGATGAGTATAGCGTCGTTCTAAACTTGCTTTAGAAGTGTACGTGTATATGACTCTGCCAGAGGGTTGTCGTAGTCAGCGGGAGCAGCGGAAGCATTGGTGGACATGTAGCTTATGTCTATTTATAGACTAAAGCAGATATAGCGGAGATAGATCATCAATTTCTGATGTGATGGTCATAGGTTTGACTTCATCAGAATAGGGGATGGATCTGTTGAGAAGGTAGTAGGGTGTGATGTCATGGTACATGGATGACATACACAGAGTAAGAAAAGAAACTCCTATACTACGATCGGTTATACTTTGGTCGTCACACAGTAGTTTCTCCATATGGGACTTGGACATTATATAAGACATACTGGTTACTAGATCTATGGTTTTAGATCTAGATTTGGGTGGTTTCCCAATCTGGGTACTCAGACAGCATTCTAAGAGTATTTAGAATGGACGACTCCTGGCACGGTAGTGTACCTGCAGGTAATGGAGTCACCCTCTCTAAAGGTGTCTTACAGACTAAAGGGGAGAGGGATGTGCATGATTGGCAGATCACTTGCTTAGGCAATTGAGTCAATCATGAGATGTCAAGTACCACACCAGATGTTGTTCTTGCACTAGATGCAATAAGTTGACATTGATCCAATCCTAGAGAAATAGTCGGAAGCAGTTTTAGAACATAAGTGGATGTTCTAGGGATATGATAACGACAGCCTCATTCAGGAGACGGTTATCATTCCACGCTTCCAAGGTGATCTGGACGACAAGGAGGTTGTCAGAGTTATAGTTTTTCCTCTGACGAGGGGCAGTATTTTGGAGAGGTGGTCCAAGGCAATACTGAGGGAGGCATGGCGCAGGATACTGATTAAGTTCAGTTGACGATACAGTCTAAGAAGTTTGGATTTGGAGTTCATTTATGAGCTAGGTCCCATCAGACATCCAGACACATTCTAAGACAGGTATTTCTCATTTCGGGAGATGGGTTTCTCCGCGAACTTGAGATATAGAGAGACATAGAAAGAGACATCAAGGCGGATCCACTCACTAAGGCTATTCCTCGAACGCAATAGTTTCGCAAGCGGGCTTTGTGAGACTGACTAGTAGAGGAGTTGGGTGTTCGGTATCATACGGGCTGTGAGTATGCGACGTCGCAATAATTAGCCTTGAGTGCAAGTGGGAGATTGTTGGAGATAGTGCCCTCAGAGTCAATTATTGGATCACAGGCACGTGATTGCAATGATTGAGGGAGGACCTGTCCTAGTAGAACAGTCTTACTCATGATGATAGTATGCTATCTGGTTTATCTTTATCATCGTGTACTGCTTTAGGTGACCTGACAGGTCGCTATTACACGTTGGTAGAACCCCTAGGATTCTTGCTTGACTGCCAGCAGTATGAGGGCGATCATATACGTGGGAGCTGGTAGTCTATAAGCACATCCTTAAAAGGTCCCTAGTCGTGGGAGTTTCGAGACAGGGCATCGATGCTCCAGAGTAGACTAGTGTATACAGTCGAGACCCCGACGAGGGGCGGTGGCCGGTCTCACAAGCCACTGGTGTCAGTTGGTTCACCTAAGATGTATACAGGTGCTCATTGGGTTATGAGTACACCGGACAGGACTCGCCGGGAACATGCTAGTTGATCTTATACCTGACGTCAGATAGCAGTTCCCTGGTGACATGTGTACAGGTTAGTTCATCGACCTGGGGATCGTCATTTGTCTCATATGAGTTCCCATTGTACTTTGATTACTACCCTACCATGCTCAAAGGAGACGTGCAAACAGGTTTTAGTTGGGTACAGTCCCGAGCCACATGGAGGCAGTGAGCGGATCTTCAGGGGTTCGTCTCTCCCGGTATTGGGGGTGAGGTCGCGCTGTGTCTAGGAGAGCCATTACACGAAGCCCTCGGCCGAGGCAGGAGATTTACTGGTAGGTATTCCAGTAGTATCTCAGGGTGTTCTGGGCTACACTCCGACACGACTTGTACCGCTTTTGGGGGTCTGACTTTTACCAACCCCCTAGGCCCGCCATGCGATGCTCATAGAAGAACGGACCGGACTGTACGGATATTGTCACTGACAGGCTCAGTAGGGTGTCAGGATGAGTTCGCTCATCGACATCCCTTTTGGTCAATAGCTGGTGGCCCGTCATGTATGGCTAATACCTCTAACGTGCTAGTGGTTAAATCCACAGCCATAGTATTGACGAGTTTTTAGAGTCCACCATACATTCAGTTACTCAAGCTTTCGGGCGAAAAGCTGTAGAGGCCGTATGGAGATATGGTACGGTCCGATCAGATACGTGCGGTATTGCATGGATCAGGATCGGACAGTTTGTACTAAAGGCCGTATGGATATATTGCAGGGTTCGATCAGATACGTGCGGTATTGCACGGATCAGGATCGGACGGATAATACTAGCCGGCTTTGGTTT
Source organism: Agapanthus africanus (assembly GCA_030015575.1). NCBI lineage: Eukaryota > Viridiplantae > Streptophyta > Magnoliopsida > Asparagales > Amaryllidaceae > Agapanthus > Agapanthus africanus. Next base: position 297,506,956 of record JASDDO010000022.1, on the reverse strand, counting down.
AAGCCGGATCCTAGTATAGTACAGTGTAGATTCTGTCTCATTGCATTTGTATTTCGGTCGGAATACAAATGCGGGTGTGTATGCACAGTATCGGGGTTTTCCTGTGATTTATTACGGGACCAGTTTTCTGGAGCTGCCAGTTTGCTTTCCGTTTCGGCCAATTTCCTTTGTATCGTTCATTGGCCGAAGATTAGTGGAGGAGGGCTTATTTGCATTTGTGCAAATAAGCAATTTTGGAAAAGGGTCTTTGCATATTATTGTATCATGATACTCCATCATTGCTTGACTTTGTTTAGTCATCATGGCTAGTCTTGTAGTATCATGATTGCATGACTTTTGGTTGTTATGATGATAGTTGGAGTGTGAGGTTGGCTTTGTTATCATGCTTGATCATGATCACTTTTCTCTCTCTCTCTCTTGTATCATTTGATCCATACACTCCCTCATTCATTTCCTCTCTCTCCCATTCCATTGCCATGGCCGGCCTTGCTCTTTGAGGGGGCTGTCCAAAATTCTAGTGGGGGGATTTTTGCTCTTTTGGTTGGTAAAATCCCACAAGCTCCTCCTCCAAAAAGCTTGTATCATTCCTCCACTCAAAAGGCAACATCCACAACCCCAAAATTTGACATGGTTCTACACGCATTCTACAGCAAACCTTGGGCACGTCGACTCGCCAGCTTCGTGCCCGAATTGCCTCGGTATAGAGGTGAGAGCCCGTAAAAGAAGCAGGCAACGTGGTGCCCTTTCCGGCGAGGAGGTGGAGACCGGACATTCCGCGGGAGATCGGGACGACGGCGAGAAGACCATAGGACTCGGATCACTCGGTATATCTCTCTTCCCCATCTTGTAGTTAGTTAGGACTAGTTAATGGTACGATCCGGGTTTTAGTGCGCGGTGGTGCTGGTTCAAGAAAATTAAAGTTAGCCATCGCTTCCGCATTTGGCCTCGGGATGGAGGACGGGACGCCGCCGTGCACTTACATTATGCTTATTGGATAGTCTTCTTCCAAACCATAGGCTGGTGCCGAACGGTAGGGAAGGAAGAAAACCATTTGGCCTAAAGGGGTGTACAGAAGGTAATGACTAAAGACATATAAAGGGATTTGGAGAGGTGGCAAAGAATTACACGGTTACAGTTGTGAATCTGGATAATGTTAGAGGCATTACTAGGAATACCGGGATACCCCATCGAAACATTTCAATGTTTCAGTTTCACTGTGTACTGTTAAAGGAAAACTGATTTCCCAATCAGATCTTGCTCCAGGGTATGTATTTACCAGGTATGATTCTCACATCTGTATGCTTTTACAGATGATGAGTGGAAGTAAGCTATTGGGAATTGGGTGATCATCCTCATTATATCGGGATTCGTCGTAATCGGTGATATTTGAGGAAGTCACCTGGACTGTTTGACCGGATGGCAAATATTTTGTTTTGAATATCCGCTGTTATGCACCAATTTCAAATTGATACATCTGTACGTCTATTTTTATAGAGTGAGATATATTTTTTTGAAATTATGTCTCTGACATTTACCTATATCAGTGGATGGTTAGGTAAGGAGCATTAAACAGCGGTGTAATTCTTCTTGACCATAAGTACAGTTTCCAACCTACGACACACAGTGAATGAGTTATCAGACTCAAGGGACTTATACAGAGTATTGTATGTTTTCCAAGGTCCATCAGGACAGAGGGGTTGGTCCTCGTACTATATTCGGTTTACTTATGACTTCTCTAGTTTTTAGACAAGTGTTTCGGGGAAACACAGGGTCCGAATTTTGAGAAGTTATAGGTATTTGAATAAAGTAGAGAACCAGGTATTGCAAGTATCGGGATTCTTCAAAGTGATCGAAGATGTAGATACTTGTGTATGGTGTTCAGTTGATAGTAATGATTAAGAGAATTTGCTTCTCTTTCAGGTTACTCATAATTGGAAGCTTTCTTAAGTTGAGTAACGCTGATCGGCCTCCTTCCTTTTAGTTGACATGCACTGGAGACAGCTGCATGATTTGAATCTGGTTCAATTAAATCAGTGCCTCTGGTTCTATATTGGATATAGAACAGTTCATATCTTAACGATGTTAAGGTACGGGGAGTTGTCCGGTTTATGATTAAAACCAGACACTGGACAACTCAAGGCACGTTTCTGTAATGACTGTTTGTGGGTTGACCCAGGCTATGACGAGGGTTGACTTTCTACCATCTGGAAGATCAATAGTGATATTGTTCTAGACTCGCCACAGTTTTATTAAAAATGGATTTTTTCCAGAAAACCGTAGTGGGAGTATGGTAGAACTGGAAGTGATTCCAGAACCACAAACGATTACTGAAGATTTCATAAGAACCTAAAGATTCAATCTGGATTGACATTCCATTGGCCACTCCGCAGATAAGGTGGGTAACCTCAGGCACCCGAGAGGTACTCCGGTAGCCTCAAAGACGGTGATAGGGAGGTTCTTGTTTACCCACACTTACCATTGCTGTTGTTCCAGGCTGCGAGACCCGGCGGGAGGATGAGTATAGCGTCGTTCTAAACTGGCTTTAGAAGTGTACGTCTATATGACCCTGCCAGAGGATTGTCGTAGTCAATGGGAGCAGCGGAAGCATTGGTGGACAGGTAGCTTATGTCTATTTATAGACTAAAGCAGATATAGCGGAGATAGATCATCTATTTCTGACGTGACAGTCATAGGTTTGACTTCATCAAAATAGGGGATGGATCTGTTAAGAAGGTAGTAATAGGGTGTGATGTCCTGGTATTTGGATGACATACACAGAGTAGGAAGTGATATTCCTATACTACAATCAGTTATACTTTGGTCGTCACACAGTGGTTTCTCCCCATGGGACTTAGACATTATATCAGACATACTGGTTACTAGATCTATGGTTTTAGATCTAGATTTAGGTGGTTTCCCAATCAGGGTACTTAGACAGCATTCTAAGAGTATTTAGAATAGACGACTCCTGGCACGGTAGTGTACCTGCAGGTGATGGAGTCACCCTCTCTAAAGGTGTCTTACAGACTAAAGGGGAGAGGGATGTGCATGATTGGCAGATCACTTGCTTAGGCAATTGAGTCAATCATGAGATGTCAAGTACCACACCAGATGTTGTTCTTGCACTAGATGCAATAAGTTGACATTGATCCAATCCTGAAGAAACAGTCGGAAGCAGTTTTAGAACATAAGTGGAAGTTCTAGGGATATGATAACGACAGCCTCATTCGGAAGACAGTTATCATTCCAGGCTTCTAAGGTGACCTGGACGACAAGGAGGTTGTCAGAGTTATATTTTTCCTTCTGACGAGGGGCAGTATTTTGGACAGGTGGTCCAAGGCAATACTGAGGGAGGCATGGCGCAGGATACTGATTAAGTTCAGTTGACGATACAGTCTAAGAAGTTTTGATTTGGAGTTCATTTATGAGCTAGGTCCCATCAGACATCCAGACACGTTCTAAGACAGGTATTGCTCATTTTGGGAGATTGGTTTCTCCGCGAACTTGAGATATAGAGAGACATAGAAAGAAGCTTCAAAGCGGATCCACTCAATGAGGCTATTCCTCGAACGCAATAGTTTCGCAAACGGGTTTTGTGAGACTGACTAGTAGAGGAGTTGGGTGTTCGGTATCACATGGGCTATGAGTATGCGACATCGCAATAATTAGCCTTGAGTGCACGTGGGAGATTGTTGGAGATAGTGCCCTCAGAGTCAATTATTGGATCACAGGCGCATGATTGCAATGATTGAGGGAGGACCTATCCCAGTAGGACAGTCTTACTCGAGATGATGGTATGCTATCTGGTTTATCTTTATCATCGTATACTGCTTTAGGTGACCTGACATGTCACTATTGCACGTTGATAGAGCCCCTAGGATTCTTGCTTGACTGCCAGCAGTATGAGGGCGATCATATACGTGAGAGCTGGCAGTCTATAAGCACATCCTTAAAAGGTCACTAGTCGTGTGAGTATCGAGACAGGGCATCGATACTCCAGAGTAGACTAGTGTATACAGTCGAGACCCCGACGAGGGGCGGTGGCCGGTCTCACAAGCCAATGGTGTCAGTTGGTTCACCTAAGATGTATACAGGTGCTCATTGGGTTATGAGTACACAGGACAGGACTCGCCGGGAACATGCTAGTTGGTCTTATACCTGACGTCAGATAGCAGTTCCCTGGTGACATGTGTACAGGTTAGTTCATCGACCTGGGGATCGTCATTTTTCTCGTGTGAGTTCCCACTGTACTTTGATTACTACCCTACCACGCTCAAAGGAGACGTGCAAACAGGTTTTAGTTGGGTACAGTCCCGAGCCACATAGAGGCAGTGAGCGGATCTTCAGGGTTCGTCTCTCCCGGTATTGGGGGTGAGGTCGCGCTGTGTCTAGGAGAGCCATTACACGAAGCCCTCGGCCGAGGCAAGAGATTTACTGGTAGGTATTCCAGTAGTATCTCAGGGTGTTCTGGGCTACACTCCGACACGACTTGTACCGCTTTTGGCGGTCTGACTTTTACCAACCCCCTAGGCCCGCCATGCGATGCTCATAGATGAACGGACCGGACTGTACGGATATTGTCATTGACAGTCTCAGTAGGGTGTCAGGATGAGTTCGCTCATCGACGTCCCTTTTGGTCAATACCTGGTAGCCCGTTACGTATTGGCTTATACCTCTGACGTTCTAGTGGTTAAATCCACAACCAAGGTATTGACGAGTCTTTAGAGTCCACCACACATACAGTTACTCAAGTTTCGGGAGAAACGTTGTAGAGGCCGTATGGAGATATGGCAGGGTTCGATCAGATACGTGCGGTATTGCACGGATCAGGATCGGACGGTTAATACTAGAGGCCATATGGATATATGGCAGAGTTCGATCAGATACATGCGGTATTGCACGGATCAGGATCGAACGGATATTACTAGCCGGCTTTGGTTTAAGCCGGATCCTAGTATAGTACAGTGTAGATTTTGTCTCATTGCATTTGTATTTCGGTCGGAATACAGATGCGGGTGTGTATACACAGTATCGGGGTTTTCCTGTAATTTATTACGGGACCAGTTTTCTGGAGTTGCCAGTTTGCTTTCCGCTTTGTCCATATTTCTTTGTTTCTTTCATTGGCCGAAGATTGGTGGAGGAGGGCTTATTTGCATTTGTGCAAATAAGCATTTTGGAGGGTTGTCTTTGCACATTGTGGTGTCATTATGGTTGAACCATGACCTTGACTTCTTGACTTCTTCATGATGGCTTGACTTTTTGAAGTCATCATGCTTGATGATGGTTGCTTGACTTTCTTTATCATCATGGTTTTGATGATGGTTGTGGTTGAGTGTGGATGTGTTAGTGATCATGTTCTTTCATGATATCATTTGATTCCCTCATGCATTATTGTGTGGCCTCTCTCATTTTTGATTCACTCTCCATTCTCACTCTCCCTAAGTGCCATGGCCGGCCATTCCCTCTTGGGGCTGTCCAAAATTTTGGATGTGGGAATTGTTGTTGTTTTCATGCCACAAAATTCCCAAGTTCATCAAAAATTCCACTAGTTCAATTCCTCCACCATTATGGCAACCTCCATGAACCCCAAAATGAGACATGGTCCTACACACATTCTACAGCAAATCTTGGGCACGTCGACTCGCCAGCTTCATGCCCGAGTTGTCTCGGTATAGAGGCGGGAGCCCGTAAAAGAAGCCGGCGACGTGGTGCTTTTCCGGCGAGGAGGTAGAGACCGGAGATTCCGCGGGAGATCGGGACGACGACGAGAAGACCGAAGGACTCGGATCGCTCGGTATATCTCTCTTTCCCATCTTGTAGTTAGCTAGGACTAGTTAATGGCCCGATCCAGGTTTTTAGTGCGCGGTGGTGCCGGTTCAGAAAATTAAAGTTAACCATCGCTTCCGTATTTGGCCTCGGGATGGAGGCCGGGGCGCCGCCGTGCACTTACACATAGCAACGGATATTCAAAACCAAATATTTGCCGAACGGCAAATAGCCCAGGTGATTTCGTCAAATATGACCAATTACAACGAATTCCGATATAATGAGGATGATCACCTAATTCCCAATAACTTACTCCCACTCATCATCTGTAAAACAATACATATGTGAGAATCATACCTGGTAAATACATACCCTGGAGCAAGGGCTAATTGGGAAATCAGTTTTCTTTTAACAATACACAGTGAAACTGAAACATGTAAATGTTTCGTAGAGGTATCCGGGCATTCCTAGTAATGCCTCTTCCATTATCCAGATTCACAACTGTAACCGTATATTTCTATGCCATCTCTCTGCATCCCTTCATATGTCTTTAGTCATTACCTTCTGTACACCCTCGTAGGCTAAATGATTTTCTTCCTTCCCTACTGTTCGGCACCAGCCTATGGTTTGGAAGAAGACTATCCAATAAGCGTAATGGGTGTACTGTCCTAATCCTAGGAGCACTCGCAACGCGAGAGATGGTGAAGATAAAAGACAACTGAATAAACCTTATTCCTATTTCTCCTGAACCAGAATCCATCCCCGAACTGGAACAAGTTCCTTTCGAGTTCGTATATAACCATACGATGGAGTATCCAATAAACTGTGGATCTTCGTAGTGATACGGAGTGTCCTGGAGAAATACAAAGGTGAAATGGGAGTGGTAATGAAATACTTGGTTTGGTTGTGAATAGAAGTCGCAATTTACTTTGCCCTCCTTCTAATCCCTTTATTTGTCTTTACATAATACCTTCTGTACACCATCGTTAGGCTAATTGGTTTTCTTCATTCCGTACCGGTCGGCACCTGCCTATGGTTTGGAAGAAGACTATCCAATTTGCGTAATAGGTGTACTATCCCCTAATCTAAGGGGCACTCGCAACCTGAGAGAAGGTAAAAGGAAAAGACAACTGAATAGTCCTTACTCATTTTCTCCAGAACCAGAAACCATCGTCGAATATATTCCTTCGAGTTCGTATATAACCATACGATGGTTTTATCCAATGGAAGTGGACATTCGTAGTAATACGGGGTGTCCTGGAGAAAAGGGTAAAAGTAGGAGTGGCAATGAGGTTTGCAACTCTGACAATCCAAAAGCCAGTGTTTTAAGAAGGTTCGGTCAATTTTGGTCACTGAGTCATAGTCAAGGGTCGGGTCATGGTCGCTGCCGAAGAGAGAGAGAAAAGAAACACTCAGCGTTCACTCTAACCTAGATCAGAATAGTTACCAATTTATCTAATCAGGAAACCTCCCACTGTACCGTCAAACTCTCCTCCAAACCTGAAAGAAGAATTAGTCGGGATCACCTGAGGAGTAAACCAACTCATCAGTGGGAATCGGGATCCAACTATCATCACATGATAATGTGACGGAATCCGCTCACGTTATCACACTCCAGAAGGTATGCGCATATCTGGCAAGTTTCAGTTTCTTTAGAAACTCCTGATGTGATTTTTACCTCATGCTCTTATGACCTTGACTTTGGCCAACAAATCATAAGTCACATATCAAGTTCTACCAGTCATTCTCCAGGTTAATTTGAACCCACCCGTACCTACCCTTGACTTTGGCCAACAAGGCAGTACGACTGTCCCAAACCAACACATCTATCTATGCTGCATATGAATATCCAATAGCTACCGATCATTGTGCCTTGACTTTGGCCAACAAACACAGCTTGAATACTATTGACTATCCATATGAAACAACGAAGGGCTATGAATGGTTTTTGGCGAAAAACCTTTAACGTAATGAACTTGATATCGTTGAAGGAACCAGATAGCTTTTATAAAAATATAGTGGCGAAAACCTTTGCTAAAGAGGTCACTCCCGGTGAAGGGATCTCGGCTCTTTACCCGTAGAATGAGGTGCAGGATATTCCAACTGAATACCATGATGCAAAGCAAAAGTAAACGACTATAGTGAAGTTATTGCCCTGACGTAAACTTCTGTCCAAGGGGTCACTCCCGGTGAAGGGATCTCGGCCCTTGCCTCGTCGACTGAGGTGCAGGATATTCCAACTGAATATCACTGTGCAAAACAAAAGAGAACGCCCTTGCAATAACAGCTTTTTGAAAAATGTTCCAACAACATCAAAATAGGTTTGTTTAGCTTGCATTGATCCGAATCAACGCAGTCCCATCAATTGATCACACCAATAAAGAACGAAAATAATGATGTACGTATATGCCATCCGCATTCGCCACTGGGTCCCGTCATTACCCGTTAGGTTACTTAACTAACGACAGAGCGGGGACTGGAATAGCGCGGATGCAAAACATATACATCTACTAGTATATATATTAATATATAATATTCGCTCAAGGCGTGATAAAATGCAACATCACAGAAATGTAATTAGCATCACAGAACAATACAGATATCTGAGATCCCCGGGTTTCATAAAGCCGCTACTGAAACCCGACGTTCCCCTGGATGTGTGAATAGCCTGTGCAATGAAATCCTAGACCCCTACGGGCGCGGCAAGTTACCCACCAAAACCTGAAGCGAGGGAGCCCCTTCAACAACGTGAATGGACCACCCAGCACTTCACGGAATCCGGCAACTTGGGCACCCCTCCTTGGGTCAACCTATACCCCCTACGAGTGCGGCGAATAGCCGCCAATTCTAGAGTAAAGCCCCCTCCGTCTCAAAGCCATGAGATGCGGGCCCGTTGCCCTCTAGAATCCGGCAATCCGTGCACCCCACCACGGGGTAATCCTAGTACAGAAAATAAAATATACATACAACGGGTACATCGACCTCACCCCGGTCGTGCCCCAAAAGAATAATATTCAAACAGGCAGTGACGTTAGTCCACATGTCGGACGCTCGCCCCGCAATATCAAATGTACATAATAAACCAAACTGTACTACAATTGCATCCAGGCTATCCACCACTACAATCCGCAACATCACAGCACAACACAGAACATCAACGTGAATGTCACGTTCGCAAATCCGTCTAAAAGGGTTATAGCAGTTAGACAGGATTTACCGATCAAATGACATTCACGGTCGCAGATATAATGTAAATACTGTGAACTAACATGATTAAAATTTTCGATGGACTGAATTTTCCGAAGTGGGCCCAAAGCACTACTACAGCACTCAAAGAAAATCTGGGCCCAATCAGAATATACCAAAAACCCCATTTCCAAGTCTAAGACCCTCTGTAAAAATTTGGTGCAGTAAGAAGTCTAAGTGGCGGCGGAACCGAGGCCCAAGCATGGGTTCGGCCGCGGTTCCGCGGCCGAACAGTAATAACAGGTGACCAAATTTTTACAGAACTCTTAAATTCCCTGCATGTATTTCTGCAACATACTGGAAAAAATTTCGAGGCAAAAAAAAATTCGACAGAAACTGATGCAATGAAAACGCGGTTTTTGGAAAATCCGTTCGATCGAACTTGTAAACACGTTAGAGCAAGCTAGACAAGGTTAATGGCGTGGCTCTGATACCAGTGTAAGTGCACGGCGGCGCCCCGGCCGTCTGAACGAGGCCAAAATGCAGAAACGATACTTTTACAAAACTTGTAAACCGGCACCACCGCGCACTAAAATCCCGGATCGGGCCATTAACTTAATCCTAGCTAACTAGAGAAGGGGTAGAGAGATATACAGAGCGATCCGTGTCCTTCGGTCTTCTCGTCGTCATCCCGATCTCCCCGCGGAATCTCCGGTCTTCATCTCCTCGTCGGAAGGGCACCACATCGCCGGGTTCTTTTACGGGCTCCCACCTCTGGACCGAGGCAACTCGAGCATGAAGTTGGCGATTCGACGTGTCCAAGAATTGCTGTAGAATAGTGTGGAACTCTATGTCTCATTGGGGTATGAAGTTGCCATGGTTTTTGGTGGAGGAATGAACTTGGGAGATGAATGATTTTTTGTAGCAATCCAAAAGATGTGAGATGAACATTTTTCCTTACCAAATGAAAATCCCTCTCACCTACTAAGTGTGGCCGGCCCCTCTTTGGCCCAAGGGGGGAGAGAAAAGTCAAGGGGGGAAGCTATCATGCAAGAGAGAGAAAAATGATGATGATGAAATATAATGATCACAACAAACTCTCACTCCAAATCAACCCCCATCATCAACAACCATGATTACTCCAAAAGTCAAGCAATCATGGACTAATGAAGTCAAAGGAAGCAAGGACCATCATGAAGCAACCATATACAAAGACCACCCTCCACAATGCTAATTTGCACAATTGCAAATAAGCCCTCCTCCACCAATTTTCACCCAAGGAAAGAAACAAAGGAAAATGGCCGAAACGGAAAGCAAACTGGCAACTTCAAAAAAACAGATCCCGTAATAAATTACTGAAAACCCCGCTATTGTATATACATACCCGCATATGTATTCCGACCGAATACAAATGCAATGAGACAAAATCTACACTGTACTATACTAGGATCCATCTTAAACCAAAGTCCGCTAGTATATCTGGGATCCTGATCTGGTATCATATACCCAGGACGTAAAGAATATTGAGAAACAGTTCTGTGTAACGAACACACCCGAAGATGATGCATCATATGCACTTTCCTCGTTTGGGCGGCACGGGAAATCTGGTATTCCCCAATTACCTGCTCTGTCTTATAACAATTATAAGTTGGAGCGGGACCAACGTTCCCCAGCTCAGTATAACAAGCGGGTTCGGTCAATTATCCGTATTATTATCTTGATTAAGGCGTGAAATGGTCGCTACCAGGAGAGAGAGAGAAGAAAACACTCAGCGTGCGCTCTTGCAAGATCAGATTGGTTATTATTTTATCTAATCAAGATGGCTCCCAACGTTTTTATCAAATCTTCCTGCAAACCCTAAAAGGAAAGACTAGCCGGGATTAATTACACGCTACAAGTTCGCCAATCTTTCAGCCAGGCCAGTGTCGGTACTTTGAGGGAGGTCCCCCGTGCTTTCGCACGAACCTAATTAATGTAAACCTCGTTTTCCTAGAGGCGTAACCCCGTTGACACCTTTCTAGACACCTACTTGATCGGCTAATTGTAATGTGTAAAACTCTCCCAGGAGTAACAATTACTCGCAGCGGGTATCGGGATCCAACTATCTCATAGAAGGTATGCAATCTCATTGCAAATTTCAACACTTGAAATTCCCGATAATATTTTGCCCCTAGCAGCTATATGACCTTAACATAGTCAACAAATCATAAGTGCTAGTCAAGTTCAACCCGTCATTTCCCGATTGAATTAAACTTACCCGCACGACCCTTAACATAGTCAACAAATTCGCACGACTACCCTAATACAATCGCATCATATGCTTATGCAGATAAGCACTAATTAGCTACCGCACACTACGCCTTAACATAGTCAACAAACGTAGCACGAATACTAACTAGTACTTACCTGAAATGACGGAGGGATACAACAGGTTTTCAGAAAACCTATTGCATAATGAACTTGATATCGTTGTAGAATCAAATGATTTTGAAATGGAGTGTTTTTTAGGCTTTTCTAGTTTTGCTAAAGGAGTCACTGCCGGTGAAGGGATCGTCGGTCCTTTCCTCGTCGAATGAGGAGAGGGATATATCATATATATCACTGTGCAAAGCAAAAACTCTTAAAAGCAATCAAAAGACAAACCGAGTGTGCAGCATCTTCCAGTTATTGCTAAAGGAGTCACTCCCGGTGAAGGGATCTCAGTCCTTTCCTTATCGAATAAGGTGCAGGATGTTCTGCAAGGAACACCGCGATGCAAAGCAAGAACTGTAGCTACCTGTTTTATTTTGAAATTCGATTCCACAACATCTTAGGTTTCTTTTTCTTTCATTAATCACATTAATGAAGTCCCATCATTTAAGCACCTAAACATCACAGATAAATACGACGTACACTTATGCCATCCGCATTCGCCTCGATGTCCCCTCGTGCACCGTTAGGTTATGTAACTAACGGCAGAGCAGGGAAGGGCTAGCGCGGGTGTAAAACATAAGTAACATCTATATAATATATCATATATACTACATACTGTATCTATCATAGAACATATCAAATGATCACATCACAGATATCGCAGCAGAAGAATCATATGAAACATTGGATATACTAGGACGTCCGTGTTTTTAATACGAGCCAGTATAAAACACGGATTCCACGGTCGTGATGAATAGCCAATCCCACACCCTTAGACCCCTACGAGAGCGGCAAGCAACCCTACCAATTCTAGGGTTAGGAGACTCGGACTCGACTCCTCGAGTTGGTCTCCCACTGGACTCCAGAACCCGGTTACTTGTACCCTCCTCCTTGGGTCTATCCTAGTGCGGAAAAGTAAATAATATACAAACGGTGACATCTTCCGCAACCTGGAAGTGCCCCAATAAAAGAATATTATATACAAGTTTTTACATGAATGAAAATGAAAAACACTCATCTCACATAAAACCCCCGGCTATTCAAACACGACGATCCAATATAACATATCCAACAACACATAACAACACATGTCATCAACGTAAGTAAATATGCGCATCCCAATTGTCGTTGACATATAGCAACGAAACCGGCGAATCACATATTACACTTACGGTCACAGAAAAGAAAGTGTAAAACTACAACAGTTGGAATCCGCAAACTCTTTAGACATCGTATGCCTAATCAAATGAATTCCTTAGACATCACATGCCTAACAATTATAAACCCCGCATTTCAGTCTCATTTATCGAAAACAATTTTCAATATCATGTCGGGCAATTCAACAGGATTCCCGACATTCTGATCGAATGCTCGTCGCAAACTTTAGTAGGCGGCCGCACCCCCGATGCCGTCGACGAAGTGCACCAAGACGGAACACCGCTGCCGCAAGCATCCGAACGGATGCTTTTTGGCGACGGGGTTCTCCTACAGTCACTTGGTCGGGGCTATGGGATGAGGCTGTCTATTAAGTTTACCCGGCGAGTATCCGCGTACGCTACGTGATTGCGACGGACTTTTGATCGCATCAAAATTCCGTGGCAACCGATCAAGTGAGACTAAACTGCTAGATTTATAACATTCATTCAGTTATCTCATAACTACTTATGAATTCCAATTATTGTATCACATTCCAGATAAATAGAAAATGCTAAACTTTCTGATCGAACAATCGAACACCCAAGTTTTCCCGATACAGCTCAACACATGAAATAAGTCTAAAAACATTCAGTTCATGCCTCAGTACCAACGGTTCAGCCGTAGAAGGGTCAAGCCAACGCCTCACATGTGGCACGCCGTACTACCCCAAACCCGAAGGTTCAAAGGGCAGTTCAAGACGGTCACATAATCGAGTTAAGGTTTGTTGTCTTCTAGAGGGACCATCGTGTTACTTGCATTACTTAGAACGTCTTTAAACTACGGAAAAGTCCAACAATTGGAAATTTTCCGACAGGGGAAAAAGTGGGTATTTATATCCGGTCGAACTTTTTAACATATTCAAAAATATCCGGAAAACACTTAGACACAGTTTGATAATCCGATCGAATCTACGAACTCCCAATACAACCCAGAAAACTCAACTCTTGAGTTCAGATTAAAAATTCCCAGGAAAACCAGCACTAAAAAATAGGAATTACTGTGCAGAAATCAACTGAAGAAGGGACTAAACAGCCGCGGAACCGCCGCATTAGCCTTGCTAATGCCGCGGTTCCCCCGCGATAGGATGGAATCAGGTGCTCGAAATTCACAGTAATTCTTAGATATTCCTGCTGGTTTTTCTGCATATTTTTAATTTGGAAAAAACCCAGTTTTTGAAAAATGTACAGAGAGCAACTTTGAATTTAGGGTTTCGGTTCGATCGAACTTCTAACTCCATCTGTGCATCGCCTAAGGCTCTAGCTAGGCTCTGATACCACTGTAGGGTTCCTGAGCACTCCAATGAGGTCTCACAAGGCATCAACCATGCCAATTTCAAATTTTACGGTGCCGAGAAACCCTAGACTAGATCATTAACTAGAATTTTAGGCGAAACAAGAAGCTAGTTAACAACTTAACTAAAAGTAAGTGGCTACAACCTTTGTAGATCCGGTCCTCCACCTCCTAGGCTCCGTGATGACATCACTCCGCTGTCCAAATTGAATCCATGACTCTAGCATCGGCTTCATTGGAGAAAAGGGCGGACTTGGTCGTCGGCTTCGATGCCGAAGATGATCTACGTCGAGGCATCACAAGATCAAGCTCTCACTTCACCAAGTCATGAAACTTGTGAAGAAAACACCCTATACTACTTGGCAAGAGATAGAGGATCAAGAAATAGGAAGTGGGTTCACTTTAGAATTGGATTTCTCACTCATTTGCTCAAGTTGCCATTAAAGCTATCAAGCCTTTTCTTCTTGAAGAAGAGGAAGAAGAAGAAGATAATATATGATAGAATATGATAAGTTCTTTTCTAAAAAGAAAATAATATGAATACTTATCATATACTAACCATGGTTATGTGTAGAGAGTAAACTAAGGTTAGGTGAATGGTTAGGTTAGGCATGAAATAAAAATGGTGGACTTTTTCAAAGCTTCATGAAGCTTCAATGTAAAAAAAAGCAAGCCACCATTTCTTTTCTTTTGCCAAAATGAACAAAATAAATAAATAAATGAATAAGTAAATAAACAAAACCCTACCCATTCATATAACCATGGTTTAACTCTTTACACAAACCCAAGTGAGCATGTATCATCAAACATGATACAAACAAGTGCACAAAAGTATATCACATATACAATGTGCACATTAAGTGAGAAAATCCTTTTAAAGTGAACCAATACTAGTTAATGCAAAGTAATATATCAAATATATAATTATGCATTAAATCATTAAATCAACACTTGATTCAATGATCCGGTCATGTCGCATATAACCGACTAGTATTAAATGTATCAATGTATCGAATCAACACTTGATTCGGTAACGCGGCTATGTCACATATAACCTGCCGATGATACAAATCGCGAGAATAGAATCCAGTATCACATACTGGTATTATTCTCGGTCCCGCACATATGTCATATGCGCTCCTATTTCGTTTCGCTTGAGCCAGGAAACCTCTGTGTAGGATTCTAAAGACTCGTCAATACGCCGGCAGCAGATGATGATCATATCAAACACCCACAAGCCGCAAGCGGTCTGCTAAACATAACGGCCACCCGGGTATTGAGCGATCAGAAGATCGACGAGCACGCCCGCTCACACTCCTGTGAATCCAACCAGTAACACTTACCGTACAGTCCGGTCTGTTCGTCTGATATGTCGCATATCTTGCCTAGTGGTGGTAAACGTCAGACCCCAATAGCTCGATAAGTCGTGTCGATATGAGGTCTATAACAGTTCAAGAAACTACTGGTAACACTTACCAGTAAATCTCAGCAACCCTGGCCAGGGATTTCCGGTTATAGCCAATCGAACACAGCGCAACATCAACTCCCTATACCGGGAGAGACGAATCCCCTCCTATCGCTCATTGCCTCCATGTGATTCGGGACTGTACCCAAAAGCCACCGTTTTGCACGCCCTCTTGGACGTGGTAAGGTGGAAATCAAAGCACAGTGGGAATCACACAAGACTCTATGACGATCTCGGGTCAACAGACTACTCTGTACCAGTGTCACCAGAGAACTGCCATCTGACGTAAGGTATAATACCATCTGGGAGTTCTCGGCGAGTCCGTCCAGTGTACCCAGTCTCCACTGAGCACCCGTATATCATCTCTGATGTCAAACACCAATGGATATGGGATCATCCATTGCCCATCTGTATGGGTCGAGAAGGTATACGCTAGTCTACTCTGGTATATTGATGCCCTATCTCGATACACCCATGACTAGGGACCTTGAAGGATGTACTTATGGCCTACCATGTCCCCACTAGTATGATCCACATCATAGTCTAGGTAGTCAAGTACACATCCTAAGGGCTTTACCAACATGTAACAGAGAGACAATCAATATACACGTTAAGGTAAAGAGTAACCAGATAGCATACTATCATGTCGAGCAAGAAAGTCCTCCCTATATATGTCCAAGCATCCACTACAATATACATCCTATGTATAGTAATGGCCTCTAGGGCATACATATAACTAACACAGGCAAAACGAAATAGCAGCACGTATGTGATATGTGCGGGACCGAGAATAATGCGTGTATGTGATACCGTATTCTATTCTTGCGACTTTTTGTATCGGTCGGTTATATATGATATAGCCGAGTTATCGAATCAAGTGTTGATTCGATAAGTCGATAAATGAATGTTAGTCGGTTATATGAGATATGACCGGATTATTAAGTCAAGTGTTGATTTAATAATTAAGTGTATAATTGTATATTAGATATACTAGTTTAGATTTACTAACACTTGTTCACTTTAGGGTTTTTCTCACATGAGCACAATTTTAATGTATATATGATATATATCAAAATTGTGTTTTCTTAATGTATCATGGTTGATGATACACATGACTTGAGTGTATGAGACTTATACCATGCTATATATTATGTTGGGTTTTTATATTTTAAGTAATTACAAAATTAAGTGGAGGATTAGATCAATGCATGAAGCTTGTGGAAGCTTGTGGATGCATTGACTAAGTCCACTTGAGTTTGTTTTTACCATAGATATTTCTTAACCCAACCATAAATGTTAGCTATGGTTATGGCTCTACAAGAGTTAGTATATGATACTCACTCACCATGGTTAGCTTTCTCACTTGATCATTATTCTCTTCTCTTTCTTTAGTTCATCTTCTTCCTCATTTTGTTAAAAGAAAAAGCTTGCTAGGGTTTGATCAAAAGTGAGAAAGCTTGTAAGAAATAAAATTCTAAAGAGAAACCACTTCCTATTTCTCCATCCTCTACTAGACTAGCACTTTAGTTTAGGGTGTTTACTTCACTAATTCTCTAGTTAGTGAAATAGGAGCTTGAGTCGGAATTCCCTCGACGTAGATCATCTTCGGCCTCGGAGACTTCAAGCAAGGTCGCATCTATCGCCTCGTGAAGCCATGCAACAGCCCGGGAGAACCATGATCGCAGCTAAGGGACTTCAACAAGGAGCATATGAAGTGAAGGACCGATCTACAAAGGTTGTATTTCGTGTTCCCTTAGAAGTAAAGTTGTTTACTTACTATTAGTTTCGCCTAAACTCTAGTATATGATCTTGCTTAGGGTTGTTCGGCACATAAAAATTTAATTTTGGCATGGTCGATGCCTTGTAGAGCCTTGTTAGTGTGCCTAGTAACCCTACACTAGAGGCCATTATTGTACATATGATGTATATTGTAATGGATGCTTGGACATATATAGGGAGGACTTTCTCGCTCGACATGATAGTATGCTATCTGATTGTACTTTATCTTAACATGTACACTGATTGTCTCTATGTTACATGTTGATAAAGCCCTTAGGATATGTACTCGACTACTGGGACTATGATGAGATCATTCTAGTAGGGCCATGGTAGTCGACGAGTACATCCTATAACTGTTCCTAGTCGAGGGTGTATTGAGACAGGGCATCGATGCACCAGAGTAGACTAGCGTATACGCATCTTGACCCATAGGATGAGCGATGGAAGATCCTATATCCATCGGTGTTTGACATCAAGGATGGTGTACGGGTGCTCAGTGGAGACTGGGTACACTGGACGGACTCGACGAGAACTCCCAGATGGTATTATACCTCACGTCAGATGGCAGTTCTCCGGTGACACTGGTACATAGTAGTCTGTTGACCCGAGATCGTCATAGAGTCTTATGTGATTCCCACTGTGCTTTGATTTCCATCATACCATGTCACATCCCGAAAGTACGGAATATGACCGGCACTTAAACTACGAACGTCTCAAGGCGTACGTATTCTAAGTAAGCCGAAAACCCAGAAATCCAAACCAAGAAAAGTAGTAGAGTGTAGGAAAACCAATTTAAATCAAGAAGTTTTAATAGCATAAGCCGAATTTTGCGTTTTATAAAAACCTCAAATATTTCCTGAAAATTTCGGCAGAGTCTTCTTTGTAAATACAAGCCCCCAAACGGAATACAGCATGAATAGTATACGAAATCAAAAAAAGGCATCCCCAAGCGGGAGCTAGCTCTTCGTCAAACGACGGCCACAACCACACAAACAATATAATATACAACGCCCAAAGGCGAGGATCACAACAGAAAAGGAAACTCAAAACAGCATGAAATCCGTATAAATACAACGCGCGACTCTAAGGTCGATAGAATAAACAACACTGGTCTCTATCTCTGAAATAAATACATGTTTGGTTGATGGAATTTACTAGATACAACTGAATAATATAATACAAGGTAATATGATGGGTACGATACCAATAAACCCACCTACTAGAAAGTCACCCGAACGAAACTGTGTCCGCAAGCCATAATGAAACCGGTACGGCAAACCTGCAAGAAACTGGGGCACAACGGGGGTGAGTTGCCAACTCGTGAATAGAATACATCTACGAATAAAAATCGCATGTATGACTCAATCCTAGGTCATACGATCATAATATATCCTCAATTATATATATAACATGCAACCTATAACAAGGCTAGGGTAAATATCTAACCCGAGTGTAATCTCATGTGCCTGTGTCAGTGCCTCAGGTAGAAATATATCATATGAATGAGGTATGAATGCATGAAAACAGAATACATATAAATAAAGAACTGTTTTCAAAATTTATTGAGATTTCCTTTGTATTTTTAAAATGAGGTATCATAATGAAATCAGCATAAAACAGTGCCTAGCATCGGCACAAAACGTAATCCCAATATCTCGATATCTCTGTATCACAGTCTCTGTACCTCAATGTCTCAATCACAATATCTAGGGCACCGTCAGTCCAGACCGGCCCCTACCATCCATCTCAAGACCACGACGGTATCCTCCGAATATCCGACGCGTCGGGTAAAATCACCGGTAGGTAGTGCTCCCCTGCCAGGCTCACATCGTCATCATCACGCGCTTCTTGCCCCGGGGTACCTTACCGGGTCCACCATGTACCCGAAACAGTTCATCCGTCTCCTCGAATCGGGTCTTGAAATCCATCAGCAAACTCATGGTGGACGACTCATACATCATGGGAAAAACCGTACTTTTTATTTAAAAAGAGAGAAATCAGTTTATATAAATTTTGCGGTTTTCCCCCCAAATCCAGAAAATTTCATGGAAATCCGAATCCAAATCATCAATAGCATGTAAAACCATGAATATAGGCATAACAATGAATAACAGTATGCATGAAGTGACAAGTAATAACTACAATGTTAAGCTGGCATATAAGGCAGGTACACTAATATCATGTCAAATTACTAACTAACAAGCTAAGTCAAGCAATAATATTTTCTAAGGTGTACGTGACATGGCAATTACCGATGAAGATTTGTGTGAGCCGGCAAGTAAGTGTACGTGGTACATACGCATCATCGGTAATGGTGCTGGTATCCTAACAATATGATATCAACATTGCAATAAGAAATTATAACATAAGTATGCGATGCGAAGCGAACCACAATAATAAGCGGTAGCTGAATACTAGACGCAACTGTAACTAACCTGCATTAATCTAATATAAGTCCTACAAATTGTGCCTTTTGAAATAACACGAATTATGGGGTTTTGAAAATAGGGGCTACGGTGTTTTTATGAAAAGATACGTCTTTTGAAATATCCGTAGGATCCCTTGGGCTGTCTTTTAAAATACCCACGATTCGTTAGTTTTTGAAATAGGTAAGAATCGAATCTAATCTAACAACTAAACTAAACTAAAGGGCTAAGCTAACAAGCTGGACTACAGGTAAGGAAACCGCCTAACATCTGAGTCGATACATATATATACCTATATATGTATAGTCGGTGATCCCGCCTCAATAATATCATATCCGATACCATATCTATAATCAGCCATCCCAAGTCAAGAGTGCGGATCAATCATCAATATACCCTCCACAATGCTAATTTGCACAATTGCAAATAAGCCCTCCTCCACCAATTTTCACCCAAGGAAAGAAACAAAGGAAAATGGCCGAAACGGAAAGCAAACTGGCAACTTCAAAAAAACAGATCCCGTAATAAATTACTGGAAACCCCGCTATTGTATATACATACCCGCATATGTATTCCGACCGAATACAAATGCAATGAGACAAAATCTACACTGTACTATACTAGGATCCATCTTAAACCAAAGTCCGCTAGTATATCTGGGATCCTGATCTTGTATCATATACCCAGGATGTAAAGAATATTGAGAAACAGTTCTGTGTAACGAACACACCCGAAGATGATGCATCATATGCACTTTCCTCGTTTGGGCGGCACGGGAAATCTGGTATTCCCCAATTACCTGCTCTGTCTTATAACAATTATAAGTTGGAGCGGGACCAACGTTCCCCAGCTCAGTATAACAAGCGGGTTCGGTCAATTATCCGTATTATTATCTTGATTAAGGCGTGAAATGGTCGCTACCAGGAGAGAGAGAGAAGAAAACACTCAGCGTGCACTCTTGCAAGATCAGATTGGTTATTATTTTATCTAATCAAGATGGCTCCCAACGTTTTTTATCAAATCCGTCCGATCATGATTCGTGCAATACCGCACGTATATGATCGAACCCTGCCATATCTCCATACGGCCTCTACAGCGTTTCGCCCGAAACTTGAGAAAACGGTCTGTGGGGGACTCTAAAGACTCGTCAACACTTTGGCTGTGGATTTAACCACTATCAAGTCAGAGGTATTAGCCATACGTAACCTGCTACCAGGTATTGACCAAAAGGGACGTCGATGAGCGAACTCATCCTGACACCCTACTGAGCCTGTCAGTGACAATATCCGTACAGTCCGGTCCGTTCGTCTATGAGCATCGCATGGCCGGCCTAGGGGGTTAGTAAAATTCAGACCCCCAAAAGCGGTACAAGTCGTGTCGGAGTGTAGCCAAGATCACCCTGAGATACTACTGGAATACCTTCCAGTAAATCTCCTGCCTTGGCCAAGGACTTCGTGTAATGGCTCTCCTAGACACAGCGCGACCTCACCCCCAATACCGGGAGAGACGAACCCCTGCAGATCCGCTCACTGCCTCCATGTGGCTTGGGACTGTACCCAACTAAAACCTGTTTGCACGTCTCCTTTGAGCGTGGTAGGGTAGTAATCAAAGTACAGTGGGAACTCACACGAGACAAATGACGATCTCAGGTCGATGAACTAACCTGTACACATGTCACCAGGGAACTGCTATCTGACGTCAAGTATAAGACCAACTAGTATGTTCCCGGCGAGTCCTGTCCGGTGTACTCATAACCTAATGAGCACCTGTATACATCTTAGGTGAACCAACTGACACCAGTGGCTTGTGACACCGGCCACCGCCCCTCATCGGGGTCTCGACTGTATACACTAGTCTACTCTGGAGTATCGATGCCCTGTCTCGAAACTCCCACGACTAGGGACCTTTTAAGGATGTGCTTATAGACCCCAGCTCCCACGTATATGATCGCCATCATACTGCTGGTCGTCAAGCAAGAATCCTAAGGGCTTTATCAACGTGTAATAGTGACTTGTAAGGTCACCTAAAGCAGTACACGATGATAAAGGTAAACCAGATAGCATACTATCATCTTGAGTAACACTGTCCTACCGGCGTAGGTCCTCCATCAATCATTGCAATCACGTGCCTGTGATCCAATAATTGACTCTGAGGGCACTATCTCCAACACCAACAACCAAAAACAAATCCAAATATCAAAACTAAACATTTCAAAATACGGAAAACATAGCCAAAATCATACTAATGTCCTCCCAGATTTTGACTCAGGCTAAAAGGAGTTGCACAAAAAAGTCTAGGGTGCTGTACATGGTGTATATAAGCTACTGGACCAACCTAGACCCCAAATACCCACATGGGGCCGGCCAAAACCCCACAAAATCCGGCCTCCTCGGCCAACAGGTTTCAGTTTGGGTTCGTATGATCAGGGTGGCTTCCTATGGTCCTAATTAGGTCTCTAGAATTGTTTTCTTCTCTCCGAAACTCCCCGGGTTGCTCCAGATTTCCCTGCACACCCTATATACTCACAAAACCGACATGAACAAAATCCTAAATCTGTATTTGGGTTTCTATACTAAATTCCAGGTCTTTCAACATCCACTGGAGTTCACTAATTTCCCACAATCACCTAAACCCTTCTCTAGAGATTTCTATCTTCACAACCACCAACCCAATTCAACTTCTAAACTATCGAAAACATAAGAAAACTAAAACTAACTAAATGGAAATGATTATACCTCATGGATGTCACTTAAGAAAACCCTAGAAGTCCCAATGTTGTCAAAATTCCACTTTGCTTGGTCCATTGCGATGAGGGTGAGGAGGTGATCATTTTTTGTGAAAGGGGTATATGGTTTTGACAAGGTTTTGAAGGTGATTTTTGAGGTTGTAGGTGGATGGAAGGGAGCTTGTGGAGGATGAAGAAGGAGATGAAAATGGTGGGGGAAAGGATAATGAGGCAGCCCTCTCTCTCTCCCTCTCTCAATTATTCTCACTCTCTCTCTCCAAGCATGCTCACTCTCATCATGATGTCCCCTCTCTCTCTCCTCAAGTCATCATGACACTTTTTTTCCTTTTTTTCTTTTCTCACAATAATAAAACCATAACATAACACAACACAAATGAAATAACATGCAACATGTCATGGTGCACTAACCATGAAAACTGTAGAAACACGGATTTGGCCTAATCGCGATTAGCAGTGCACTAATCGGGTTTTTATCAAAACTGCATATAATAGATTTTTAAAATGCCAAATCCTTTAAATATATTTTTAAATGAATATTTCATTTTAATTTCCAATTATTTCAAAAATATTGGTATATATTTATACCTCTTTTCGAAAACCCCAATTTTGCAAATCGGGCAGTTTTCGGGAAATATATTATTTCAATATTAAATTCCAAAAATAATATTTTATATTTTCTGAAATGTTACAATCTTCCCCCCCCTAAATCAATTCGGTCCCCGAATTTAAATTTAAACCCCCAAAATCTAAAACATTTCAATAATCAGCTCAAATCAACGGGGCTCCGAAATCACGGAAGATATAGAAATACCACAACGCATCGCGTGCGCCTGAAAACGAATACGAAACTCAAAATCGAACTCCGTCAAGCGTCACTCAAATCATCTGATTTGCACGCATATCCTCGGAGTTACAATGAAGATAGAGATCTCAAAATCCACTACAGAAATCCAATATACACTAGTCAAATACTATACTTGTATAGTACGCATCTTTGGAAAACTTTCAAGAACTGAATAAAACTCATGCAAAAATCTTTTCTAAATCGCCGTGTGATGCGTAACTCACGGCCTAAGTGACGGACGCTTATTTGTAAAATAATAATATATGTGCATATATGTTTTGCTAAATTTACATTCCGTCGTTTTTCAAAATATCCCAAAAGGTTTTCCTTTATAACTGTTCGTGTCGCTCACGGACACGTAGGAAATAGAGAGACTATATAGCTCCTTTTGAAAACCTCTTGGTAATCTTATAATGCATGCAAAGTACTCAGGTACTATCTGTAAGTCTACGCTAGCGCCCCGGCAGTCTACAGACGCCAAATGCGGAACAAAAACTTTTTAACTGACGCTATCGTATACTTTAACCCGGATCTGCCATTATTGCTAAACTAACAAACTGTAAAGAGTGTAGAAAGGTTATACCGAACGATCCGAGTCCTTCGTTCTTTAACCATCATCCCACGCTCCGTTGCGGCTGCTCCGATCTCGTCGATCTCCGATATCCTCGTCGAGGTGGCACCACATCACTGATTCTTTAAACGGGCTCCCGCCTCTGACTCGAGGCAACTCGATCGTCAAGTTTGCTAAAAGAGACGACCAAGAATGATGTAGAGAATGAGTAGATGACTTTGTCTCACTTCGTCCAAATCCGTGGACGATCGGTTAATGAAGTTGCCGAGGAAATCGGGTGATGGAATGAAATGAACTGTAAAATTCCATACACCCCGAATACTATCATAATCTTTTCTAACCAAAATGAAACATCAAGTGAGAGAGAGTGTGGAGGAGAGAGAGGGCCGGCCATTCTTATAGAAGAGGAGGAGGTGACCGTAGGAGAAAGAGAGTAACCTTAAGCAAAATATCATATGTGAACACAAACTAAATATCTTGCATAAAGATCTTAAGGAAAACAAGAAATGGTTGAAATCAAAGCATGTGTCATAATCCTTGTCACCAAATTCTAGAACATTCTAGAACCTTCTAGAAGCTTGACTCACTCTCATCCAAGAAAAGATAAATCCGTCTTTAACCGAATGTTAAAAGACGGCTGATAGAAAACTGGAAACTGGCAACTTCCAAAAGTGATCCTGAAACGACTTTCAGGATAACCCCGAAACTGTATAAATATACCCGCATTTGTATTACGACCGAATACAAATACAACTGAGACAAAGATATTATACCTACTCAATATAATACTCGGATCCGGCTTAAACCAAAGCCGACCAGTATCATCTGCCCGAAAAATAACACGTGCGTAAACGCACGTGCATTTTCCGAACCCTGCCATAAAACCATACGGCCTCTACAACGTTTCGCCCGAACTTGGAAAACTGTCTGTGGGGGACTCTAATGACTCGTCAGTACCCTGGCAGTGGGTTTAACCACAAACCGTCAGCGGCACTAGCAATGCGTAACGGCTGCCCATGGACTGACCTCAAGGGATGCCGATGAGCGCACTCATCCGGAAAACCCTACTGAGCCTAACAGTGACAATGTATATACAGTCCGGTCCGTTCGTCTATGAGTATCGCATATCTGCCTAGGGGGCTAGTAACGTCAGACCCCCAATAGCAGTATAAGTCGTGTCGGAGTGAAGCCCAATAACACCCTGAGATACTACTGGAGTACCTACCAGTAAATCTCCTGCCATGGCCATGGACTTTGTGTAATGGCTCTCCTAGACACAGTACGACCTCGCCCCCAATACCGGGAGAGACGAATCCCCTGCCGATCCGCTCACGTGCCTCCATATGGCTCGGGACTGTACCCAAAAACTACCTGTTTGCACGACTCCTTTGAGCCGTGGTAGGGTAGAAATCAAAGCACGGTGGGAACTCACACGAGACAAATGACGACCTCAGGTCGATGAACTAACCTGTACACATGTCACCAGGGAACTGCTATCTGACGGTAGATATAATACTAACTAGCAGATTCCCGGCGAGTCCTGTCCGGTGTACTCATAACCCAATGAGCACCTGTATACATCTTAGGTGATCCAACTGACACCAGTGGCTTGTGAGACCGGCCACCGCCCCTCGTCGGGGTCTCGACTGTACACACTAGTCTACTCCGGAGTATCGATGCCCTGTCTCGAAACTCCCACGACTAGGGACCACAATTAAGGATATGCGTATAAACCACCCAACTCTCACGTATATGATCGCCATCATACTGTTGGTGGTAAAGCAAGATCCTAAGGGCTCTATCAAAGTGTAACATGTAATCAGTCACCTGATCATGTACACGACTGATAAAGGCAAACCAGATAGCATACTATCATCTTGAGTAAGACTGTCCTACCGGTATAGGTCCTCCGCAATCATTGCAATCACGTACCTGTGATCCAATAATTGACTATGAGGGCACTATCTCCAACAATCTCCCACTTGCACTCAAGGCTAATTATTGCGATGTCGACTACTCACAGCCCGTGTGAAACCGAACATCCAACTCCTCTACTAATCAGTATCACAAAGCCCGTTTGTAAAACTATTGTGTTCGAGAAATAGCCTTAGTGAGTGGATCCGCCTAGAAGTTTCTTTCTATATCTCTTTTAATCTCAAATTCGCGGAGAAAGCCATCTCTCGAATCGAGTAATACCTGTCTTAGAATATGTCTGGATATCTGATGGGACCTAGTTCATAAATGAACTCCAAATCCAAACTTCTTAGACTGTATCGATCACTGAACCTAATCAGTATCCGGCACCATGCCACCCACAGTATCCTCTTGGACCACCTGTCCATAATACTGTCCCTCTTCGTCAGAGGGAAAAACTATAACTCTGACAATCACTCTGTCAACCATGTCACCTTTGAAGCTTGGAATGATAACCGTCTCCCGAAGGAGGCTGCCGTCACCAAATCTGTAGAACATGTACTTATGTTCTAAAACTGCTTCCTTATGTTTCTCCAGGATTGGATTAATACAAACTTATTGCATCTAGTGCAAAAACAACATCCGGTGTGGTACTTGACATCTCATGATTGACTCAATTGCCTAAGCAAGTGATCTGCCAATCATGCACATCCCTCTCTCCTTTAGTCTGTAAGACACCTTTAGAGAGGGTGACTCCATCACCTGCAGGTACACCACCATGCTAGGAGTCAACTATTCCAAAAACCATTAGAATATCTGTCAAAGTACCCACATTGGGAAACTACCCAAATCCAGATCTAAAACCATAGATCTAGAAACCAGAATGTCAAATATTATATCCATATCCTATCTGGAGAAACAACTGTGTGACGACCACAGTACAACCGATCGTAGTATAGGAATTTTACTTCCTACTCTGTGTATGTCATCCAGATACCATGACATCACACCCTACTACCTTCTTAACTGATCCATCCCCTATTCTGATTGAAGTCAAACCCATGACGGTCACATCAAAATTAGATGATCTATCTCCGCTATAACTGCTCAAGTCTATAAATAGATATAAGCATCTTTCCCACTATGCTTCCGTTGCTCCCACTGACTACGACAACCCTCCTACCGGGTCTCATATCCTGGAACAACAGTAGTGTCAAGTCTGGGTAGATAAGAACCTCCCTGTCACCGTCTCTGAGGCTACCGAAGTACCTCTCGGGCGTCTGAGGTTACCCACCATATCTGCGGAGTGGCTATTGGAATGTCAAACCTGATTGAATATATAGGTCCTATTAAATTTTCCGTAATCGTTCGCGGTTCTGGAATCACTTCCAGTTCTACCATACTCCCACTACTGTTTTCTGAAAAAGATCCATTTTACTAAAACTGTGGCGAGTCAAGAACAATATCACTATTGATCTTCCAAATGGTAGAATATCAACCCTCGTCATAGCCAGGGTCAACCCACAAACAGCCATTACAGAAACGTGCCCTGAGTTATCCAGAGTCTGGTTTTAAGCAAAAGCTGGACAACTCCCCGTACCTTAATATCTTTTAAGGTACGAACTATTCTATATCCAATATAGAAACTTTGGCACTTATTTAATTGGAACCATATTCAAACCATGCAGCTGTCTCCAGTGCATATCATCTTTAATGGAAAGAGGCTAATCAGCATTACTCAACTTAGGAATCCATCCAATTATGAGTAACCTGAAAGAGAAACACGTTTCTCAAAACCATCACTATCATCTGAATACCAATCACAAGAATCTACATCTTCGATCTCTTTGAAGAATCCCGATACTTGTGATACCTGGTTCTCTACTTTATTCCTATACCCACAACTTCTCAAAACTTAGACCATGTATTTCTACGAAACACTTGTCTAAATACTAGAGAAGTTATAAGTAAACAGAACATAGTACGAGGACCTACCCCTTTGTCCTGATGGACACTTGGACAACATACAATACTCTGTATAATTCCGCTGAGTTGAACAACTCAAAACCTGTGCGTTGTCAGTGGAAAACTGTACCCTAGCAATTTCCTCAAATATCACCAATTACAACGAATTCCGATATAATGAGGATGATCACCTAATTCCCAATATCTTACTCCCAATCATCATCTGTAAAACCATACAGATATGAGAATGAAACCTGGTAAATACATACCCTTGGAGTAAGTGTCTAATCGGGAAAAACAGTTTTTCTTTAACAATGCACTGAAACATGAAAATGTTTCGTAGGGGTATCCTGGTATTCATAGTAATGCCTCTTCCATAATCCAATTCATGACTTCAACCGTATATTTTATTGCCGTCTCTCCAAATCCCTTTATTTGTCTTTAGTCATTACCTTCTGTACACCATCGTTAGGCTAAATGGTTTTCTTCCTTCCCTACCGTTCGGCACCAGCCTATGGTTTGGAAGAAGACTATCCAGTAAGCATAATAGGTGTACCCTCCTAAACCAAGGAGTACTCGCAACTGAGAGAAGGTGATGATAAAAGACAACTGAATAATACCTTATTCTTTTAAAGGTGAAATAGGAGTGGCGATGAAGTACGCGGTTTTGGTCGTTAATGATATTAGTCGCAATTTACTTTGCCCTCTTTCTAATCCCTTTATTTTGTCTTTACATATTACCTTCTGCACACCCTACTTAGGCTAATTGGTTTTCTTCATTCCCTACCTTTCGGCACCAGCCTATGGTTTTGAATAAGACTATCCAATAGGCGTAATAGGTGTACTCTCCTAAACCAAGAAGCTCTCGCAACCTGAGAGAAGGTGATAATAAAAGAAAACTGAATAAACCAATTCTATTTCTCCTGAACCTGGATCCATCCTCGAAGAAGTCCCTTCGAGTTCGTATATAACCATACGATGGATCTATCCAATGGAAGTGGATATCCGTAGCAATACGGGTGTTCTGAGAAATTCAAAGGGTAGAAGAAGGAGTGGCAATGACTTATGCAACATAGACAATCCAAAAGCCAGTATTTTAAGAAGGTTCGGTCAACCTGGTCACTGAGTCATAGTCTAGGGTCGGTCAAAGGTCGCTGCCAAAGAGAGAGAGAAAAGAAACACTCTGCGTGCACTCTAACCTAGATCAGAATGGTCATCATTTTATCTAATCCGGAAACCTCCCACTGTCCTGTCAAATTCTCCTCCAAACCTAAAGAAGAATCAATCGGGATCACCCGAAGAGTAAACCAACTCATCAGTGGGAATCGGGATCCAACTCTAATCGCATGATAACGTGATGGAATGCATCCACGTTACTCATACTCCAGAAGGTATGCGCATACTTGGCAAGTTTCAGTTTCTTTAGAAACTCCCGATATTATTTATGCCCCATGCTCTTATGACCTTGACGTATGCCAACAAATCATAAGTCACATGTCAAGTTCTGCCCGTCATTATCTTGTTAATTTGAACCCACCCGTACATACCCTTGACGTATGCCAACAAGGTAATACGACTATCCCAAACCAACTCATCTATCTATGCAACAAATGAATACCCAGCAGCTACCAAACACTATGCCTTGACGTATGCCAACAAACATAGCTTGAATACTACTGACCATCCATAAGAAACGACGGAGGGCTACGGCTGGTTTTTGGCGAAAAACCTTTAACGTAGTGAACTTGATATCGCTGAAGGAACCTGATAGCTTTTTAAAATATAGTGGCGAAAACCTTTTGCTAAAGAGGTCACTCCCGGTAAAGGGATCTCGGCTCTTTCCTCGTAGAATGAGGTGCAGGATATTCCACTGAATACCGCTATGCAAAGCAACTTGTAATCGACTATAGTGAAGTTATTACTCTGACGCAAACTTCTGCCCAAGGGGTCAGTCCCGGTGAAGG
Organism: Agapanthus africanus; assembly: GCA_030015575.1. Lineage (NCBI taxonomy): Eukaryota > Viridiplantae > Streptophyta > Magnoliopsida > Asparagales > Amaryllidaceae > Agapanthus > Agapanthus africanus. The sequence continues at coordinate 297,477,431 of JASDDO010000022.1, read as the reverse complement.
GATATCGGCCCTTGCCCCGACGAATGAGGTGCAGGATATTCCACTGAATACCGCTATGCATAACAAAAGGAAACATCTTTGCAATAACACTTTTTAAATTGTTCCAACAACTGTATACAGGTTTGTTTTACTTTGCGTTGATCAGAATCAACGCAGTCCCATCATTTAATCACACCAGAAAAGAACGAAAATAAAATGTACGTATATGCCATCCGCATTCGTCACTGGGTCCCGTCATCACCCGTTAGGTTACTTAACTAACGACAGAGCGGGGACTGGACTAGCGCGGGTGTAAAACATATACAACATCTAATAGTATATAAACCAATATACAATAATCGCTCCAGGCGTGATAGTATGCAACATTACAGAAAAGTAATAAGCATCACAGAACAATACAGATAATCTGGGATCCCCGAGTTTCACAGAGCCGCTGCTGAAACTCGACGTTCCCCTGTCGTGTGGATAGCCTGTGCAATGAAACCTAGACCCCTACGGGTGCGGCAAGTTACCCGCCAAAACCTGAAGCGAGGCAGCCCCCTACAGCATAGTGAATGGACCACCCAGCACTTCACGGAATCCGGTAGCTTGAGCACCCCTCCTTGGGTCAACCTGTACCCACTACGAGTGCGGCGAATAGTCTGCCAATTCTAGAGTGGGACCCCTCTGCCTCTCAAAGCCATGAGATGCGGACCCGTTGCCCCCCAGAACCCGGCTATCCGTGCACTCCGTCGCGGGGCAAAACCTAGTACAGTAATGAAAAATAGTACAACAGGTACATCGACCGCAACCTGGTCGTGCCCCAAAAGAATATTATACAACAGGCAGTGACGGCAGTCCACAAGTTGGACGCTCGCCCCGCAATATCAAATGTACAAATAAACACAAACTGTACTACCATTGCACACTGCTATCCACCACGACAAATCCGCAACATCACAGCACAACACAGAACATCAACGCGAATGTCACGTTCGCAAACCCGTCTAAAAGAACTATAGCAATCAGACGCGGTTTACCGATCAAATGACATTCCCGGTCGGAGATATAATGTAAGCACTGTAAACTAACGTGTTTAAATTTCGATCGACCAAATATCAAAAAGTGGGCCCCACTGCTTACTGGTGAACAGTAACAAAACCTAGGCCAAAAAGATATATACCAAAAATCACAAAATCCAGAGAAGAACCCACTGACAAAATTTGGGAGCATGTGCTCACCACGTGGCCGCGGATGCGCGGTCAAACCATGGGTTTGGCCTCGTTTCCGCGGCAGCTTGGAGGAATCACGAGTCCAAATTTTGTCGTGGTTCTTAGAAAAGCCTGCACAGATTTTTAAGACATGTAGAATTTGTTTTTGAGACCATTTAAAATCAACAGAACTGTCGAGCTAGGATTTTGCAATTTTCGATTTCCGGTCGGATCGATGTTTTGAACGCGTTAGCACAAGTTAGAATAGCAAAATGGTGAGGCTCTGATACCACTGTAAGTCTACGCTAGCGCCCCGGCAGTCTACAAACGCCAAATGCGGAACAAAAACTTTTTAACTGGCGCTATCGTATACTTTAACCCGGATCTGCCATTATTGCTAAACTAACAAACTGTAAAGAGTGTAGAAAGGTTATACCGAACGATCCGAGTCCTTCGTTCTTTAACCATCATCCCACGCTCCGTTGCGGCTGCTCCGATCTCGTCGATCTCCGATATCCTCGTCGAGGTGGCACCACATCACTGATTCTTTAAACGGGCTCCCGCCTCTGACTCGAGGCAACTCGATCGTCAAGTTTGCTAAAAGAGACGACCAAGAATGATGTAGAGAATGAGTAGATGACTTTGTCTCACTTCGTCCAAATCCGTGGACGATCGGTTAATGAAGTTGCCGAGGAAATCGGGTGATGGAATGAAATGAACTGTAAAATTCCATACACCCCGAATACTATCATAATCTTTTCTAACCAAAATGAAACATCAAGTGAGAGAGAGTGTGGAGGAGAGAGAGGGCCGGCCATTCTTATAGAAGAGGAGGAGGTGACCGTAGGAGAAAGAGAGTAACCTTAAGCAAAATATCATATGTGAACACAAACTAAATATCTTGCATAAAGATCTTAAGGAAAACAAGAAATGGTTGAAATCAAAGCATGTGTCATAATCCTTGTCACCAAATTCTAGAACCTTCTAGAACCTTCTAGAAGCTTGACTCACTCTCATCCAAGAAAAGATAAATCCGTCTTTAACCGAATGTTAAAAGACGGCTGATAGAAAACTGAAAACTGGCAACTTCCAAAAGTGATCCTGAAACGACTTTCAGGATAACCCCGAAACTGTATAAATATACCCGCATTTGTATTACGACCGAATACAAATACAACTGAGACAAAGATATTATACCTACTCAATATAATACTCGGATCCGGCTTAAACCAAAGCCGACCAGTATCATCTGCCCGAAAAATAACACGTGCGTAAACGCACGTGCATTTTCCGAACCCTGCCATAAAACCATACGGCCTCTACAACGTTTCACCCGAACTTGGGAAACTGTCTGTGGGGGACTCTAATGACTCGTCAGTACCCTGGCAGTGGGTTTAACCACAAACCGTCAGCGGCACTAGCAATGCGTAACGGCTGCCCATGGACTGACCTCAAGGGATGCCGATGAGCGCACTCATCCGGAAAACCCTACTGAGCCTAACAGTGACAATGTATATACAGTCCGGTCCATTCGTCTATGAGTATCGCATATCTGCCTAGGGGGCTAGTAACGTCAGACCCCCAATAGCAGTATAAGTCGTGTCGGAGTGAAGCCCAATAACACCCTGAGATACTACTGGAGTACCTACCAGTAAATCTCCTGCCATGGCCATGGACTTTGTGTAATGGCTCTCCTAGACACAGTACGACCTCGCCCCCAATACCGGGAGAGACGAATCCCCTGCCGATCCGCTCACGTGCCTCCATATGGCTCGGGACTGTACCCAAAAACTACCTGTTTGCACGACTCCTTTGAGCCGTGGTAGGGTAGAAATCAAAGCACGGTGGGAACTCACACGAGACAAATGACGACCTCAGGTCGATGAACTAACCTGTACACATGTCACCAGGAAACTGCTACCTGACGGTAGATATAATACTAACTAGCAGATTCCCGGCGAGTTTTGTCCGGTGTACTCATAACCCAATGAGCACCTGTATACATCTTAGGTGATCCAACTGACACCAGTGGCTTGTGAGACCGGCCACCGCCCCTCGTCGGGGTCTCGACTGTACACACTAGTCTACTCCGGAGTATCGATGCCCTGTCTCGAAACTCCCACGACTAGGGACCACAATTAAGGATATGCGTATAAACCACCCAACTCTCACGTATATGATCGCCATCATACTGTTGGTGGTAAAGCAAGATCCTAAGGGCTCTATCAAAGTGTAACATGTAATCAGTCACCTGATCATGTACACGACTGATAAAGGCAAACCAGATAGCATACTATCATCTTGAGTAAGACTGTCCTACCGGTATAGGTCCTCCACAATCATTGCAATCACGTACCTGTGATCCAATAATTGACTATGAGGGCACTATCTCCAACACTATCCTCATATCAGTCCTGTTTGGCTACTACATAACACAGTGTGTAGGGTTCCTAGGCACTCTTGTGAAGGTTCTTAAGGCATCAAACATGCCCGGATTAAATTTTAGACGTGCCGAACAACCCAAAGCCGGGATCTTTGCTAGATTATTAGGGTTTAATATGCAAGATGATAACTTTTATCTAAGTGTGAGGGATTACAACCTTTGTAGTCCGCTCCTTCACTTCACAAGCTCCGAGTAGAAGTCCCTTTGCCGCGATCCACGATCTCCCGGACTCATGAGAGGCTCCACGACTCGAACGATCCATTCTAGCTTGTCGTATTCCAAATCTCCGATGATCTACCTTGAAGTTGCTTCGACTCAAGCTTTCTCACTCAAAAGAGAAGAACACCCTAATCACATGGGCTAGATGAGATGAGGATGAGAGAGTAGTGATTTTGCTTTCTTTTAATATCATTTTCTCATTTTATTTCATCACATAAGAATTTTCAAGAGAGCTTCTTCAAGAGAGAAGAAGAAGAAGATAATGGATAATCAAAAGATAATGATAATCATTTCCTTTTATGATGAATAGAAATATAAACATATGATTGAATTATCAACCATGGTCAAGGATGATTGGATGAGAACAAGTAGAGAAACAACTAGAGTTAGGGTTTGGTTAAGTTAAAAAAGTGTCATCACAAAATATCTTTACAAATGACAAAAGAAAATTGCTTCTAGAAGGAACTTGAAGCAACTAAACCTAATCAAACCCTAACCTCAATTAATCATCCTTAAACATGTTTAACAATTAATCATATCATGTCACAATAATATATATCATATATATTATATATTTGCAACAAAAGAAAATAATACAATTAACATATATCGCATATATATCAATGTATCATCCACTGAGAAAATGAAATAATAAAGTAAGCCAATATTATTTAATATAATAATATATCATATATATTATTATATATTAAATCATCGAATCAACACTTGATCCGACGATCCGGCTATATCGAATATAACCGGCTAATATATCATGTACCGATTCATCGAATCAACACTTGATCCGATGACCCGATTCATATCCATAAATCGCGAGAATATAATACGGTATCCCATATCGCATTATTCTTGCTCCTGCGCATATCACATATGTGCCACTACTCTGTTTCGCCTGAGCCAAGAAACCTCTGTGTAGGACTCTAAAGAATCGTCAATACGCCGGTAGCAGGTGATGATCATATCAAACACCCACAAGCTGCAAGCGGTCAGCTAAACGTAACAGCCACCCAGGTATTGAGCGATCAGAAGATCAACAAGATAGCCTGTGCGTTCTCCTGTGAATCCAACCAGTAACACTCCCATACAGTCCGGTCTATTCGTCTGATATGTCGCATATCAAGTCTAGGGGTGGTATACGTCAGACCCCAGTAACCGATAAGTCGTGTCGATGTATGGCTCATAACGGGTCGAGAAACTACTAGTAACACTTACCAGTAAATCTCTATATCAGCCCTGGCCAGGGACTTCCAGTTATAGCCAATCGAACAAAGCACAACATCAACTCCCTATACCGGGAGAGACGAATCCCCTCCTATCGCTCATTGCCTCCATGTGATTCGGGACTGTACCCAAAAGCCACCGTTTTGCACGCCCTCTTGGACGTGGTAAGGTGGAAATCAAAGCACAGTGGGAATCACACAAGACTCTATGACGATCTCGGGTCTTCAGACTACCCTGTACCTGTGTCACCGGAGAACTGCCATCTGACGTATGGTATATCACCATCTGGGAGTTCTCGGCGAGTCCGTCCAGTGTACCCAGTCTCCACTGAGCACCCGTACACCATCTCTGATGTCAAACACCGATGGATATGGGATCATCCATCGCCCATCATATGGGTCAAGATGCGTATACGCTAGTCTACTCTGGTGTATCGATGCCCTGTCTCGATATACCCTCGACTAGGAACAGTTATAGGATGTACTCATTGACTACCGCGGCCCCACTAGTATGATCTCATCATAGTCCCAGTAGTCGAGTACAGATCCTAAGGGCTTTATCAACATGTGAGAGTAAAACAGTAAACCAATACAAGTCAACATGTTAAGATAAAGTGAAACCAAATAGCATACTATCATGACGAGCAAGAAAGTCTTCTCTATATATAACCAAGCATCCATTATAATATACATCATATGTACAACAATGGCCTCTAGGGCATATACATAACTAACAATCTCCCACTTGCACTAAGGCCAGCTGCTGTAGTATCTCATACCTAGCATCCCGAATAATCTCTCAAACTGTATCTGGGGAATAGCCTTCGTGAATGGATCCGCAGTATTGTCCTTCGTATCTACTCTCCTGACCTCGATCTCCCGGCGATCAACTATCTCCCTGATCAGGTGATACCGCCTCAGAATATGTCTGGACTTCTGATGGGACCTGGGTTCCTTGGCCAAAGCCACAGCTCCATTGTTATCGCAATACAGAGGTATTGGATGCTCAATGGATGGAACCACACCAAGTTCACTAATGAACTTCTTGATCCAGACAGCCTCTTTGGCAGCATCGTTGGCAGCGATGTATTCAGCCTCCATCGTTGAGTCTGCAACGGTATCCTGTTTGGAACTCTTCCAACATACCGCCCCTCCATTGAGGGTGAAGACAAAACCCGAATGCGACTTAGAGTCGTCCTTATCACTTTGGAAGCTGGAATCGGTAAAGGACTCCACCTGGAGTTCACCGTTACCATACACCAAGAACATCTCCTTAGTCCTTCGCAAGTACTTGAGAATGTTCTTCACTGCTGTCCAATGACTCTCTCCAGGATCTGCTTGATACCGACTCACTACACTTAGTGAGTATGCTACATCGGGTCTAGTACATAGCATCGCATACATGATAGAGCCTACTGCCGAAGCATAGGGTATCCCTTGCATGCGAGCTCTCTCCAAATCAGTCTTGGGAGACATCTCTTTGGAGAGAGTGAGTCCAGATATCGTGGGCTGATTCCCACGTTTGGATTCTTCCATACTAAACCTCTTTAGTATGGTGTCAATGTACCTGGATTGGGACAATCCCAGTATCCGTTTAGATCTATCTCTATAGATCATGATTCCCAATATGCAGGAGGCATCACCTAGATCTTTCATTGAGAATCTCTGTGATAAGAAGAGCTTGACTGATTGCAGCATAGGAATATCATTTCCTATCAAGAGTATGTCATCCACGTACAATACGAGGAAGACTACCTTACCCTCTGCCACCTTCTTATAGATACAAGGTTCATCTATATTTTTGATGAAGTCAAACTCTTTGACTACAACATCAAAACAGATGTTCCAACTCCGTGATGCTTGCTTTAACCCATAAATGGATTTAAGCAGCTTGCACACCTTTCCGCTGCTCCCACTATCTACGAAGCCCTCTGGCTGAGTCATGTACACGCACTCTTCTAAATCACCGTTTAGAAAGGCGGTCTTAACATCCATTTGCCAGATTTCGTAGTCATGGTATGCAGCAATGGCAAGTAAGATCCGGATGGACTTAAGCATAGCTACTGGAGAAAAGGTTTCGTCATAATCCACACCTGGACGTTGACGAAAACCCTTTGCTACAAGTCTAGCTTTGAAAGTCTCAACTTTTCCATCTACACCAAATTTCTTTTTAAAGATCCACTTGCTCCCAATGGGTTTTACCCCTTCAGGAGCATTTTCCAAAGTCCATACTTTGTTGGTGTACATGGATTCCATCTCAGATCGCATTGCATCCAGCCATTTCACAGAGTCACTACTCGTGATGGCCTGCTCGAAACTAGTCGGTTCATCATCATCCATGATGCAGTCCTCGCTTCCACCATCAATGAGAAAACCGTAGTATCTCTCAGGTGGATGAGAAACCCTACTAGATCTGCGGAGAGGCTGGGGTTCGTCGGGTACTACTGAATCCTCTGGTTCCACTAAATCATCTGTTGTAGTTTGTTCTGCTGGAACTTCTTCCAGTTCTACCTCAGAGCCACTAATCTCTTTTGCAAGAAATTCCTTTTCTAAAAAGGTGGCGTGTTGAGCAACAAACACTCTTTGTTCCTTACTGTGGTAGAAAATATACCCTCACGAATGCTTGGGATATCCAATAAACTTACATAAAACAGATCTTGCCTCGAGTTTGTCCGGGTTCCGTCTTTTGACATAAGCCGGGCAACCCCATATCTTAACAAAATTAAGATATGGTCTCTTCCCTTCCCATATCTCATATGGGGTGGTAGGCACAGATTTGGTAGGAACTTTATTCAGTATGTATGCTGCTGTCTCAAGCGCATACCCCCAGAAGGAAATAGGTAACTCAGCAGTGCTCATCATCGAGCGCACCATATCTAATAGGGTGCGATTCCTCCGCTCCGATACACCGTTGTGCTGTGGTGTATAAGGAGGAGTAAGCTGAGAGAGAATCCCATTCTCTTTTAGATAATCTAGGAACTCACCGCTTAAGTATTCACCTCCTCGATCAGATCGAAGAATCTTAATACTTTTGCCCGTTTGGTTCTCTACTTCGTGCTTATATTCTCTGAATTTCTCAAAAGCTTCAGACTTGTGTTTCATCAGGAACACATATCCGAATCTTGAGAGATCGTCAGTGAATGTAATGAAGTAGGAAGAACCGTTCCTGGCATGCGTAGACATGGGACCGCATACATCACTATGTACCAGTCCTAAGAGTTCGGTAACTCTTTCTCCGTGTCCACTAAACGGAGCTTTGGTCATTTTTCCTTTGAGACATGAATGGCAAGTATCATAAGATGATAATTCGAACGGATTCAAATAACCATCTTTATGTAACTTAGCCAGTCGTGTCGCATTGATATGTCCAAGTCTACAATGCCACAAGTAGGATTCGTTCATATCTGAACTTTTCCTCTTGTGTGTGTTTTGTATATTGAGGACTGTATTTTGATTTAGAATGAATATGCCATTATGTAACGAGCCTGATGCAATCAACTTTTGATCTAGGAATATGTTCATAACATTATCATGTACTACAAAATTATATCCCTCTTTACTCAACAAAGAAACTGATATAATGTTGCACATCATGTTCGGTATATAATAACACTCATTCAGAATCAGTGTATTACGACTTGGTAATACAAGGTGATATTCGCCAACTGCTTTGGCTACAATACTTGCACCGTTCCCTACTTGAACGGAATGATCACCTTTTCCCAGTTCTCTACCTTTACGTAGCCCATGTAACTGTTTACATATGTGGGATCCTGATCCGGTATCTAATACCCAGGACGTAGGGTGAACTGAGAAACAGTTCTCAATAACTAACACACCTGAAGAAGATGCATCAACATGCATGTTCTTTTGGGCGGCGTGAGAATCTAGATATTCTCCTGTTTCCTGTTCAATCTTATAACTCTTATAAGAAAGAACGGGTTCAACGTTCCCTTGCTCAGTACAATAATTAGGTTCAGTCAATACATCCATATTATTATCTTGATTATGGCCTGAAATGGTCGCTACCTGGAGAGAGAGAGAAGAAAACACTTTAGCGTATGCTCTTGCAAGATTAGATTGGTTATTATCTTATCTAATCAGGATGTCTCCCACTGGTTTTATCAAATCTACCTTAAAACCCTAAAAGGTAAGATTAGCCGGGATTAATTACACCCTACAATTTCGTCAATCTTTCAGCCAGATCAGTGTCGGTACTTTGAGGGAGGTTCCCCGTGCTTTCGCACGGACCTAATTAGTAAACCTCGTTTTTCCAGAGGCGTAACCTCGTTAACACTTTTCTAGACACCTACTTGAATGACTAATTGTCCTGTGTAAAACTCTCCCAGGAGTAACTCTTACTCGCAGTGGATATCGGGATCCAACTATCTCATAGGAGGTATGCAATCTCATTGCAAATTTCAACACTTGAAATTCCCGATAAAACTTTTGCCCCTAGTGTCCTATGACCTTGACGGAGGTCAACAAACCACAGGCTACTAGTCAAGTTCAACCTGTCATTTCTTGATTGAATTAAACCCACCCGCACGACCCTTGACGGAGGTCAACAAGGCCGTACGACTACCCTAATCCAATCTGCATCATATGCATAAGCAGGTAAATACTAATCAGCTACCGCACACTACGCCTTGACGGAGGTCAACAAACGTAGCACGAATACTAACTAGTCTTTATCTGAAATGATGGAGGGCTACGCAGGTTTTTCAGAAAACCCTGAGCGTAATGAACTTGATATCTTCGTAGAATCGAGTAATTTTGAAAATGAGTGTTTTGAGGCTTTTCTTAGTTTCGCTAAAGGGGTCACTCCCGGTGAAGGGATCGTCGGCCCTTTCCTCATCGAATAAGGTGCAGGATATATCATATATACCGCTGTGCAAAGCAAAACACTAAAAGCAATCAAAAGACAAACCGCGTTTTGTAGCATCTGCCAGTTTTGCTAAAGGAGTCACTCCCGGTGAAGGGATCTCGGTCCTTTCCTCATCGAATAAGGTGCAGGATATATCGCATATATCACTGTGCAAAGCAAAACTGTAGCTACCCTTTTTATTAAGTTTTTTGATTCTACAACATCTTTAGGTTTCTTTTCTTTTATTAATCTCATTAATAAAAATCCCATCAGCTTATGCTTCCTAAGCATCACAGAAGAAACGAAAGCAGTAATATTTATATATCATCATATATATATAGTATAAGCAATCGTCTCAGGCAGTAATATGATCTCATCACAGAACATTGCAGCAGAAGAACATATATGAAATATTGGATATACTAGGACGTTCGTGTTTTCAATACGAGCCTGTATAAAACACGGATTCCACGGTCGCGACGAATAGCCAAACCCACATCCCAAGACCCCTACGAGAGCGGCAAGTAACACTGCCAATTCTAGGGTTAGGAGACCCGGTCTCGACTCCTCGAGATGGCCTCCCACTGGACCCTAGAACCCGGTCACTTGTGCTCCCCACCTTGGGTCTACCTAATGCGGAAAAGTAAATAATATACACTGGTGACAGCAACCGCAACCTGGAAGTGCCCCAAATAAAAGAATATTACATTACAAATGAATTTTACATGAATGAAAATAAAAACCCTCATCTCACATAAAACCCCCGGCTATTCTGATCGCGACGATCCAATATAACATATCACAGCAACACATAATATCTCATATCATCAACGTAAGCAAGTATGCGTATCCCGATTGTCGTTGATGTATAGCAACGAAGCCGGCGATACACAACATACTACGCTTACGGTCATAGAAAAGAAAGTGTAAAACTACAATATTTGGAATCCACAATCACTTTAGACATCGTAAATCCGAAATATCACATACTTCGTATTTCATGCCTAACTCTATGAATTCCACATATTGTATCACATTCCAGATAAATATACGGTATTAAACTATTTGAACAGATAATCAAACACCCAAAATTTCCCGAAGTGCTCAACTTTTGAGCGGAGTTCAAATAATCCCAGAATATGTCACAGTACCAGTGATCCAGCCGTAGAAGGGCCAAGCCAACGCCTCACATGTGGCACGCCGTACTGCCCCAAACCCGAAGGTTCAAAAGGCAGTTCAAGACGGTCACATAATCGAGTTAAGGTTTGTTGTCTTCTAGAGGGTCCACCGCTTAACTTGTACAATTTTCCGAAAGATTTAAACCCAATAAAAATTCAACGCTTGAAAGTTTGCCGTGCCGGGAAAAAGTCGGTTAATGATATCCGTTCAACTAGTTTAACAATTTCTAAATATCCAGAAAGAAATACGAACTTAAATATTCCGATCGAGTCTACTATTACAAAACAAACCCCAGAATTTTAAACACCTGGAACAGAATAAAAATATCCAGAATGGTCAGCAAGTAACTACGGGAATTACCATGAAGCCACGTGTCCTGATCTTACTGTTCCGCCGCGGAAGCGCCGCGCAAGCCATGCTTGCGCCGCGCTTCCGCCGCTGTTTGGTGGAATTAGAGGCTCGGATTTTATGGTAATTCTTATAATTGCCTGCTGATTTTTTTACATATTTTTAATTCAGAAAAATCCCAATTTTTAAAAAATTTCCAGAGAGGGGGTTTTTTCCGTCGTTTCGGGTTCGATCAGAGTTTTAACTTCGTAAACACATCGCCTAATGCTCTAGCTAGGCTCTGATACCTGTAATACCCGGATCTTTTTATACACCTAAATCTGTATTTCTCTGTAATCAATAAATTTGTTACTTTTAATCATTCAATTATTTAAAGAAACTTTCTTTAAACCCCAAACCCAAATCTTTACTTCTCTCTTATCATTATTTCCTCAACCCAGACCTAATTCCCTAATCCTATATTTTCCTTACAAATACCCGAGCCCAACTTTTCAGTTTTCCCAGTTATTTGATTTAAACCCAAAACCTGTATCCTCAGCCCATTGCCTCGACCCACTCTTTAATTCATTATTAATTAATTAAATTTTGACCCAGCCCAGCCCGTTCATCCCTCAGCCCATCTCTTTTTCCCTTCTCAATTTCCCTTATATTTTTCTCTTTATTCTCAAACCCACTCCCACATTTCTCACTTCAATCCCTTAACAATTCTCTCAGACCAAACATTCAGCCAAGCCCATTCTCACCTGAGCTCATCCCCCTTTTTTTTGAAATTTATTTCACTTTAAAATTTTCCTTTTTGCAGCAGGCCCGGCCCTGCTCATTTTTCCATCTAAATGCTCAACTTTTGTTGGCTGGCCCAGTAAAGAATCCCAGCCCACACTTTTTATAATTCTTCAATTGTTTATATCCCAGCCCACTCTCTGGCCCAGCCCATGTGGCCCACGCCCGCTTCACTCCCTCACCCGACCCTTTACTGTTCATCTCCTCTAAATTTCTCCAACGGCTACGTTCCCATAATTCCCGCGCACGTTTTTCTTCTGGCCGTTGCGCCCACGTCGCCGCCAACACGCGCCGTGTCTCGCTCGCGAGCGTTACCTCGAAGCACGCCCTCGACCTCTCCTCGTGGGCACGTCTCTCCCTCTCTCTTCCATTTCCTTCCCCGCTCCTCTCTCACACTAGAGGTCGCCGGCATCACAGCCGTCGCTCACCCACTCGCTCTCTCCCCACGACTCTCTCTCTGCATTCCTCCTCTCCCCCTCTCTTTTCCTTCCCGATTCTCACTCGAATCCACGCTCCCGCCAGCACGTCGTGCTCACCGCCACTCCCTCACGTCACTCGACCTCCCTCCTCCTCACAAGATCCGCCGGCGTCGTTTCGACCTCCTTCACGCCGTCGTTCACCCAACCACCACACCTCCTCATCAACCTCCGACCACACCCAACAACCATCGCCTCCTCCTCATCGACACCACCTCCATCACCTCGTCGGCAATCAAGCCCACCGACCGCCAACACCACCCCCTCTCCCTCCTCCGTTCTCCCTCTGAACACCTCTCATCTCTCTCTCTCTCCCCGATCTCTCTCTCTCTCTGCCTCTTTCTCACTCTGTCCCTCTCTCTCTTTCTCACCCAGCTCTCTTTCTCCCTCTGTTTCTCACTCTGCCTCACTCTCTCTCTGCAGTTTCCTCTCTCTCCCTCTCTAAACCCTCACTCTCTGTGCCTCTCCTTCTCACTCTCGCCCTCCCGATCACCCCCTCAGTGCCCCCTCTCTGTCTTACTCTCTCTCTCTCAGCTTTCCTCTCTCCCTCACTTTCAATTTCTCACTCTCCCCTCTGTACACCCCTTTCTCTCTCTAACTCTCAAACTCACTCTCTTTTCTCTCTCTCTATAACCCCACCCTCTCTGCACTTGCACTGTGCACGTCGCTGGAGCGACCACCGTCGATATCGTCGACCCCAGCAAGCCCCAGGCCACCCAACGAGCACTTGGCAACTCCGACGTAAAACCCGTTTTCCGATCGAGGCTCACGCGAACTTGTTCCGCGGCGTATATCGCGCGACTGTGACGACACTGCTGCCGTACGACCCCGAGACGTTCCCAGGCAAGTTTTTACTTGCTTTCATGCTATTTTATATATGTTACAAATCAACATTTTATATATATCCCATGTTTACCTTGTGTTAAAATGTTGCAACACAACTGTTCGATGCCTGTTCCCTTAGGAAAACGTTATCAAATTTGACGGAACTCAATGGTGTAGGTTGGCCCGTAGGGCTGTGAACATAGTGTATGATTTTCGTTGGATAATTTGATCGTTAACGACTAAAACAACTACCCCCAAGTTTGATCGTAAAACTGAAATTCTGTTGCACCTGAAAATAGTTAAATTCATCATAAATCATATACATATTAGATTGGTGCGTTCGAGGGCTCAAATTGAAGCTAACTCGACGAACTTTAATCCTATACTAGTTTCCATACATTTCTATACTTAAACCATGATGAAAATTTGATCGTAATGCAACTCTGGACTGCAGTCCAGAGCGACTCCAGTTATTGGTAGCTGTTCCGTAATGGGTACCACAGGATTTACTTAACTCTTAGGTTGCGGAACCCAGCTGTTCACTATAGATAAATCTGTTAGCTAGACAACACAATTGATTTCATTATGTTTCGTTACCGTTTGATATTTAAATTGTAATTTAGAAGATCGGGACACATAACAGTCCCAGCAGAATCAGAATTGACATGTTGACACTAAACAGAGTATAACTCCTAACGTACAGACGCGATTGGAGATCCGTTTGTTGCGTTGAAAACTTTACTGAAAACCCTAGAATTCATTCAACTGTAGCGTCGCTAAATTATGATCCCAACTGGGGTTAAAATGCGTTGCGAAATGGATTCCTGATTCTGAAACCAGATTTCCAGCCGCGAGCGCTTAAAATGAAATGGTTATAACTTTTGATTCTGGAACCCGATTGGCTTGAAACAAAATTCTATGGATGGATAACTGAACATATTAATTACTACCTGTTTATCACTTCGCTAAATTATATACATATGTTTCATGATAAATCGTGCAAGTGATAGACTGTTGTTTTTATGATACCTTAGTTGTGCTTCTTATGCTATTCATGCATCATATCATACCTATATCATTGTAGTGATAACCTAGTGACATCGTGCATTTACCCAGTGTTAGATCTTAGTGGTGATTGTGGCAAGTACGTCAGTGTTCGTGCATTCGTGATTAAGTGAAAGTGATACGTACTTGTGCACAATCAGTGTCCCTTTTATTCTATTGCATTGTCGACGTCTGTGGGATGCGTGTACGTGTGACTATAAGTGGTATGGGACACTTATGGAAGCGCTTGCACGGATGTCACAGATAAGGCATCCGACACTGCCATTTATCTTAGGTATTATTCGGGACGTGCTTGATGGAGGTCCTGCCTCCAGTTCTCGCGCAGACTTGTCACGGATCGATTAGTATTTAGGGTTATGGTTAGCGTTTGATGTAGACCACGGGGTGTGGGGTAGTTCAAGTGTGAATTCAACAGAATCTCGGGAGTCCCGTGCCGGCTTATATATTTAGGGAGTTATATGGAGATTTACAGGGTACGTGATATATACACTGTGATACATTCGTTACATGTTGGGCCCGTGGTCCCTTGCCCTTGGGTTCTACCCTTGGGTGGAGGACACTCACGAGTGGTTGACTCTCACACTTGGACTGACGATAGGCTTATTGACCTGTGCAGTGAGACTTAGAGACTGATAGGGTTACTGTCATTTACATTCATTCTATACTGTCTTGACATTCGTGACATATTGTTATACTGCTTTATTTTCCGCTGCATTGATCTCTGCTCATTCATATTCATGATGTCATTGATTTACTGTTATTCATATCTATTACCACTGTTAGAACTGTTACTTGATTATATACATTATGTTGCTATTGTGTCGCTCTGACGACCTGAGTATGCATGCTCAGTGTGAGGAGAAGATTTAGCCTGGATCAGAACTAGACGTGCTTCACAGACTTCTTGACTCGCCTTCCCGAGTTACTTTCATTGTTCCACTTCAGGTCAGTCTTTACATTGTTCCTTTCGGTTACTGCATTTCTCATTACCTGCGCATCGTTTACTGTTTACCATGATAAACTAGAAGCCGAAGTGTGACTACGGCAGGACTTTTCCTTGACCGTAGGAGCATGGCTGGCCTTGTCTACCCCTCGTATTCCGTATTTTGGGAAGCGGGGCGTGACATGGTTTAGTTGGTATCAGAGCGCAGGTTTTGCATCGTTTGGGATTGCAGTTTTCCTTGTAGGGTTTGGCAATCTAAGACATCACTCGGTCTAGATTGTAAACTTGTCATTCCTGATCCATATTCATATCGTGTGTTCAGCTATCCATTCGCTATGGTTTCGGGTGACTTGACAAGGTTACGTGGTTGCAATTGCACTATCGTAATCGAATCAAGTGACTTAAAGTCATACAGTTGATTCCCCAGTTGCAATGAATTCATTATCTCTGAAATTTTTGAATCTTTGTCCTATCCATATTATATCCTGATTTGTTCAGCTTGTGACTTATATCCTTCTCAATATTGTTGTCTCAGGATCATGTCTTTCAACGACTCTTCATCTTTATCCGCTCCCCAGAATCAGACTGTTGAGATTCTGAGTGTACTGCAAGGTTTAAAGGAAGCCCAGGAGCGAACAAACGACTTATTAGCTGAAGGACTGAGAAGACAGGCGAATCAGGCACCGGCGGGAGTCTCCTATCATAAAGGGATCCCTATTGGACGAGGAAGGGAAAAGAAGATGAAGCGTCAACAGAAGCATCAGAAGAACCTCTGCTGTGGATATTGTAAGAGACCAGGACATCTTCAGAAGGATTGTCGCCGTGCCCATGGAAAATGTCTGATATGCGGTTCCGACAAACATCTCATCAACGGTTGCCCAGAAAGGAAGGAACTGCAAGGAGGAAACTCGTCCACACTCCCCACTTCTGCCAAGTGAGGATTGCCGCGTAGTTCGGACTTCGACGATAAGGCGGATCAGACGCAGGATTCAACTCGCGTAACAATGATGCAGCGTTCTGACAGTCAAAGAAGAATTATATGTTTTTCAATTTCAGTATTTTGTTGTCGTACTCTTATAAACATTTCCTTCCAATTGAACCTTGTATCCGCTTAACTTTTAGTTGAATGCAATAAAATTTGAATCGTATTATATGTATCCTTCTCTTGTCTTCTCCCTTGTTCATATTATTCAGTAGCATAACCTTTTATTCTTGATTCTACAATTCTTGCCACTGTATATCTTTTGATACTTCGTACACTTGGCCATTTTCCTTATTTCATTCCATTGTTTAATCACGACTCTCTTTCTTTCAGACCATGGCCCACCCTGGTGCAGCGCCGCATTTTAGATGAGGATACACCATCTTGCGTTTCTGTAGATCACACACTGATGAGTCCTGAAGACGAGATCAATGGTCCCCAGGTCGACTTTGGAAACAACGATTCAGAGGACGAAGAAGCAGCCGCCCCGGAGTTCGACATGATAGCTGATTCTGACGAAAAAGAAGGAGATCCTGAAGAAAACCCGATAGAGGAAGACCCCGAGGAAGAACCGATAGAAGAAAATCCAGCAGAGGAAAACCCCGTGGAAGAAAATCCAGAAGGAGAGAATCACATGGAATCGGATCTCGATGAAGAAGCTCTATCCGAGGAAGAAGGACCAGAAGATCAAGACCCCCATGGTTGAAGAACTTTCTTTAGCGATACCTGCGAGGCGCTATGGAAATGGACGCCCCTACCTGAGCGCGCGAGCCTACCGCAACCTACTGAATCTCCACAACCGCGACTGACGGAATTTCTTTTGATGTTGTCTTTTTGGCCAAATAAAATGTGTATAGTTTAGGGCCACTTTTTTGTCTTGGACAATGTTTTGCTTCAAATTTTCTTGAATGAAATAAATCTTTTGAATTCGTCAACCTTTTTGATAATTGGTTTGCTTGATGTTTGTTTATTGCTTATATCCATTTATTTTCGGCTGAGATCCCTGACTGTCCACCCCTACTCGTGGTATAGTTTTCACTCTCGTTTCGATTGGAAAGTACCGCACTCTGATCCTTGGAATGAGCCACCATTCATCCTTCGTCTGCGCCCGTTTGAGATCCTGCCGGGAGGAGAACAGTTCCTGTGAAACTTCCGAGTTCACTAACTCTTCAAATTTCGATTCGTGTGTCGTATCGACTGTTGTTTCCTCCACACTTTTTCTTTTGTATTCCTTTGTTGCTCTTCCTTACTTCCTGTGCTGACCCGATCCCAATCTCCTTGATCTTCAGCCTAAAGCCGACACACTTCGACCTTCTGTTTGAGCCACACTTCCTTGTGATCATTACCCTAACTAGCCTATGCAATTTTATGTTTTTCCTATTACCCTAATTATATTTAAGGACACTGTTATTCAAAAATTTAGTTTTCAGTACTTTAAATTATCAAAGAGTACGTGTTACTGATTATTCCGTTTTATGTACATTATTATTATTCTCATTTTCAGTAGCGCAACCTTATACCGCGCAAATTTTGTTCCATGTTTCTTAAAGTCAATATACAAGTTTTCTAAATCGTTTTAAACCTATTTTTTCGATATGTTATCCTAAAATGTTTTAACCTACCATCCAAGCTTTCACTACCTTGTTGTCGTTACTATATTTTCGGGTGTTGTACTTTTGTTTACTAGTATATATGATTGTGTCTTATACTTATTATTTCTACCTTGCTACTTTTGATATGCTTATATGTACCCATATTTGGGTTCGATTCTATCGAACAAGTCTTGGGTATTATTATTCGCTATTGTTTCCTAAATTCTCGTATACATGTATTTACCCTTATAGTTGTTCCTGCCTTATATCTATTAGACCTATCTTTCCGTATATTGTTCTTACTCATATATACATTTTTTTAAGTTTCTTCGTACACAGATTTTTTTAGTAAATCCTTATATGTTAGTTTGCAACTATGATAACTTTCGCTTATGTTTCTATGACCTATTGTTTCTTTAAATTTCGAGGACGAAATTTTTGTAAGGGTGGTATGATGTAATACCCGGATCTTTTTATACACCTAAATCTGTATTTCTCTGTAATCAATAAATTTGTTACTTTTAATCATTCAATTATTTAAAGAAACTTTCTTTAAACCCCAAACCCAAATCTTTACTTCTCTCTTATCATTATTTCCTCAACCCAGACCTAATTCCCTAATCCTATATTTTCCTTACAAATACCCGAGCCCAACTTTTCAGTTTTTCCAGTTATTTGATTTAAACCCAAAACCTGTATCCTCAGCCCATTGCCTCGACCCACTCTTTAATTCATTATTAATTAATTAAATTTTGACCCAGCCCAGCCCGTTCATCCCTCAGCCCATCTCTTTTTCCCTTCTCAATTTCCCTTATATTTTTCTCTTTATTCTCAAACCCACTCCCACATTTCTCACTTCAATCCCTTAACAATTCTCTCAGACCAAACATTCAGCCAAGCCCATTCTCACCTGAGCTCATCCCCCTTTTTTTTGAAATTTATTTCACTTTAAAATTTTCCTTTTTGCAGCAGGCCCGGCCCTGCTCATTTTTCCATCTAAATGCTCAACTTTTGTTGGCTGGCCCAGTAAAGAATCCCAGCCCACACTTTTTATAATTCTTCAATTGTTTATATCCCAGCCCACTCTCTGGCCCAGCCCATGTGGCCCACGCCCGCTTCACTCCCTCACCCGACCCTTTACTGTTCATCTCCTCTAAATTTCTCCAACGGCTACGTTCCCATAATTCCCGCGCACGTTTTTCTTCTGGCCGTTGCGCCCACGTCGCCGCCAACACGCGCCGTGTCTCGCTCGCGAGCGTTACCTCGAAGCACGCCCTCGACCTCTCCTCGTGGGCACGTCTCTCCCTCTCTCTTCCATTTCCTTCCCCGCTCTTCTCTCACACTAGAGGTCGCCGGCATCACAGCCGTCGCTCACCCACTCGCTCTCTCCCCACGACTCTCTCTCTGCATTCCTCCTCTCCCCCTCTCTTTTCCTTCCCGATTCTCACTCGAATCCACGCTCCCGCCAGCACGTCGTGCTCACCGCCACTCCCTCACGTCACTCGACCTCCCTCCTCCTCACAAGATCCGCCGGCGTCGTTTCGACCTCCTTCACGCCGTCGTTCACCCAACCACCACACCTCCTCATCAACCTCCGACCACACCCAACAACCATCGCCTCCTCCTCATCGACACCACCTCCATCACCTCGTCGGCAATCAAGCCCACCGACCGCCAACACCACCCCCTCTCCCTCCTCCGTTCTCCCTCTGAACACCTCTCATCTCTCTCTCTCTCCCCGATCTCTCTCTCTCTCTGCCTCTTTCTCACTCTGTCCCTCTCTCTCTTTCTCACCCAGCTCTCTTTCTCCCTCTGTTTCTCACTCTGCCTCACTCTCTCTCTGCAGTTTCCTCTCTCTCCCTCTCTAAACCCTCACTCTCTGTGCCTCTCCTTCTCACTCTCGCCCTCCCGATCACCCCCTCAGTGCCCCCTCTCTGTCTTACTCTCTCTCTCTCAGCTTTCCTCTCTCCCTCACTTTCAATTTCTCACTCTCCCCTCTGTACACCCCTTTCTCTCTCTAACTCTCAAACTCACTCTCTTTTCTCTCTCTCTATAACCCCACCCTCTCTGCACTTGCACTGTGCACGTCGCTGGAGCGACCACCGTCGATATCGTCGACCCCAGCAAGCCCCAGGCCACCCAACGAGCACTTGGCAACTCCGACGTAAAACCCGTTTTCCGATCGAGGCTCACGCGAACTTGTTCCGCGGCGTATATCGCGCGACTGTGACGACACTGCTGCCGTACGACCCCGAGACGTTCCCAGGCAAGTTTTTACTTGCTTTCATGCTATTTTATATATGTTACAAATCAACATTTTATATATATCCCATGTTTACCTTGTGTTAAAATGTTGCAACACAACTGTTCGATGCCTGTTCCCTTAGGAAAACGTTATCAAATTTGACGGAACTCAATGGTGTAGGTTGGCCCGTAGGGCTGTGAACATAGTGTATGATTTTCGTTGGATAATTTGATCGTTAACGACTAAAACAACTACCCCCAAGTTTGATCGTAAAACTGAAATTCTGTTGCACCTGAAAATAGTTAAATTCATCATAAATCATATACATATTAGATTGGTGCGTTCGAGGGCTCAAATTGAAGCTAACTCGACGAACTTTAATCCTATACTAGTTTCCATACATTTCTATACTTAAACCATGATGAAAATTTGATCGTAATGCAACTCTGGACTGCAGTCCAGAGCGACTCCAGTTATTGGTAGCTGTTCCGTAATGGGTACCACAGGATTTACTTAACTCTTAGGTTGCGGAACCCAGCTGTTCACTATAGATAAATCTGTTAGCTAGACAACACAATTGATTTCATTATGTTTCGTTACCGTTTGATATTTAAATTGTAATTTAGAAGATCGGGACACATAACAGTCCCAGCAGAATCAGAATTGACATGTTGACACTAAACAGAGTATAACTCCTAACGTACAGACGCGATTGGAGATCCGTTTGTTGCGTTGAAAACTTTACTGAAAACCCTAGAATTCATTCAACTGTAGCGTCGCTAAATTATGATCCCAACTGGGGTTAAAATGCGTTGCGAAATGGATTCCTGATTCTGAAACCAGATTTCCAGCCGCGAGCGCTTAAAATGAAATGGTTATAACTTTTGATTCTGGAACCCGATTGGCTTGAAACAAAATTCTATGGATGGATAACTGAACATATTAATTACTACCTGTTTATCACTTCGCTAAATTATATACATATGTTTCATGATAAATCGTGCAAGTGATAGACTGTTGTTTTTATGATACCTTAGTTGTGCTTCTTATGCTATTCATGCATCATATCATACCTAAATCATTGTAGTGATAACCTAGTGACATCGTGCATTTACCCAGTGTTAGATCTTAGTGGTGATTGTGGCAAGTACGTCAGTGTTCGTGCATTCGTGATTAAGTGAAAGTGATACGTACTTGTGCACAATCAGTGTCCCTTTTATTCTATTGCATTGTCGACGTCTGTGGGATGCGTGTACGTGTGACTATAAGTGGTATGGGACACTTATGGAAGCGCTTGCACGGATGTCACAGATAAGGCATCCGACACTGCCATTTATCTTAGGTATTATTCGGGACGTGCTTGATGGAGGTCCTGCCTCCAGTTCTCGCGCAGACTTGTCACGGATCGATTAGTATTTAGGGTTATGGTTAGCGTTTGATGTAGACCACGGGGTGTGGGGTAGTTCAAGTGTGAATTCAACAGAATCTCGGGAGTCCCGTGCCGGCTTATATATTTAGGGAGTTATATGGAGATTTACAGGGTACGTGATATATACACTGTGATACATTCGTTACATGTTGGGCCCGTGGTCCCTTGCCCTTGGGTTCTACCCTTGGGTGGAGGACACTCACGAGTGGTTGACTCTCACACTTGGACTGACGATAGGCTTATTGACCTGTGCAGTGAGACTTAGAGACTGATAGGGTTACTGTCATTTACATTCATTCTATACTGTCTTGACATTCGTGACATATTGTTATACTGCTTTATTTTCCGCTGCATTGATCTCTGCTCATTCATATTCATGATGTCATTGATTTACTGTTATTCATATCTATTACCACTGTTAGAACTGTTACTTGATTATATACATTATGTTGCTATTGTGTCGCTCTGACGACCTGAGTATGCATGCTCAGTGTGAGGAGAAGATTTAGCCTGGATCAGAACTAGACGTGCTTCACAGACTTCTTGACTCGCCTTCCCGAGTTACTTTCATTGTTCCACTTCAGGTCAGTCTTTACATTGTTCCTTTCGGTTACTGCATTTCTCATTACCTGCGCATCGTTTACTGTTTACCATGATAAACTAGAAGCCGAAGTGTGACTACGGCAGGACTTTTCCTTGACCGTAGGAGCATGGCTGGCCTTGTCTACCCCTCGTATTCCGTATTTTGGGAAGCGGGGCGTGACAATACCACTGTAGGGTTCCTAGGCACTCTTCTGAAGGTTCTTAAGGCATCAAACATGCCCGGATTAAATTTTAGACATGCCGAACAACCCAAAGCCGGGATCTTTGCTAGATTATTAGGGTTTAATATGCAAGATGATAACTTTTATCTAAGTGTGAGGGATTACAACCTTTGTAGTCCGCTCCTTCACTTCACAAGCTCCGAGTAGAAGTCCCTTTGCCGCGATCCACGATCTCCCGGATTCATGAGAGGCTCCACGACTCGAACGATCCATTCTAGCTTGTCGTATTCCAAATCTCCGATGATCTACCTTGAAGTTGCTTCGACTCAAGCTTTCTCACTCAAAAGAGAAGAACACCCTAATCACATGGGCTAGATGAGATGAGGATGAGAGAGTAGTGATTTTGCTTTCTTTTAATATCATTTTCTCATTTTATTTCATCACATAAGAATTTTCAAGAGAGCTTCTTCAAGAGAGAAGAAGAAGAAGATAATGGATAATCAAAAGATAATGATAATCATTTCCTTTTGTGATGAATAGAAATATAAACATATGATTGAATTATCAACCATGGTCAAGGATAATTGGATGAGAACAAGTAGAGAAACAACTAGAGTTAGGGTTTGGTTAAGTTAAAAAAGTGTCATCACAAAATATCTTTACAAATGACAAAAGAAAATTGCTTCTAGAAGGAACTTGAAGCAACTAAACCTAATCAAACCCTAACCTCAATTAATCATCCTTAAACATGTTTAACAATTAATCATATTATGTCACAATAATATATATCATATATATATTATATATTTGCAACAAAAGAAAATAATACAATTAACATATATCGCATATATATCAATGTATCATCCACTGAGAAAATGAAATAATAAAGTAAGCCAATATTAGTTAATATAATAATATATCATATATATTATTATATATTAAATCATCGAATCAACACTTGATCCGACGATCCGGCTATATCGAATATAACCGGCTAATATATCATGTACCGATTCATCGAATCAACACTTGATCCGATGACCCGATTCATATCCATAAATCGCGAGAATATAATACGGTATCCCATATCGCTTTATTCTCGCTCCTGCGCATATCACATATGTGCCACTACTCTATTTCTCCTGAGCCAAGAAACCTCTGTGTAGGACTCTAAAGAATCGTCAATACGCCGGTAGCAGGTGATGATCATATCAAACACCCACAAGCTGCAAGCGGTCAGCTAAACGTAACAGCCACCCAGGTATTGAGCGATCAGAAGATCAACAAGCTAGCCTGTGCGTTCTCCTGTGAATCCAACCAGTAACACTCCCGTACAGTCCGGTCTATTCGTCTGATATGTCGCATATCAAGTCTAGGGGTGGTATACGTCAGACCCCAGTAACCGATAAGTCGTGTCGATGTATGGCTCATAACGGGTCAAGAAACTACTAGTAACACTTACCAGTAAATCTCTATATCAGCCCTGGCCAGGGACTTCCAGTTATAGCCAATCGAACACAGCACAACATCAACTCCCTATACCGGGAGAGACGAATCCCCTCCTATCGCTCATTGCCTCCATGTGATTCGGGACTGTACCCAAAAGCCACCGTTTTGCATGCCCTCTTGGACGTGGTAAGGTGGAAATCAAAGCACAGTGGGAATCACACAAGACTCTATGACGATCTCGGGTCTTCAGACTACCCTGTACCTGTGTCACCGGAGAACTGCCATCTGACGTGTGGTATATCACCATCTGGGAGTTCTCGGCGAGTCCGTCCAGTGTACCCAGTCTCCACTGAGCACCCGTACACCATCTCTGATGTCAAACACCGATGGATATGGGATCATCCATCGCCCATCATATGGGTCAAGATGCGTATACGCTAGTCTACTCTGGTGTATCGATGCCCTGTCTCGATATACCCTCGACTAGGAACAGTTATAGGATGTACTCATTGACTACCGCGGCCCCACTAGTATGATCTCATCATAGTCCCAGTAGTCGAGTACAGATCCTAAGGGCTTTATCAACATGTGAGAGTAAAACAGTAAACCAATACAAGTCAACATGTTAAGATAAAGTGAAACCAAATAGCATATTATCATGACGAGCAAGAAAGTCTTCTCTATATATAACCAAGCATCCATTATAATATACATCATATGTACAACAATGGCCTCTAGGGCATATACATAACTAACACAGTGCCCATCATAAAAACAAAGTGCTCAAAAGCAAAATCAGCCTCAAAAGGCGTGTCCAATAATCACATGCGTCTGGTGCGCACGGAAATCAAATCCAAATACATGTGCCAGAACATGCACAAAAGCAAAACTAAGTGCAACGGGTGTGCACGAAAGTATCTGTCCAGTGCAACGGGTGTGCACGACGACAATATCAAGTGCACCTAGAGTGCACGAAAACCTCAATCCAGTGCAACTAACATGCATGACTGACAATCCCAAATCGAGTGCATCTGGTGTGCACAAATCACATCTCATACCATGCGCCCAACACGCACGAAAATCGAAATCAAGTGCATCCGTCATGCACGAATGAAATCGAAATCAAGTGCATCAACATGCACGAATATATTCTAAATCAAGTGCATCAAACATGCACGAATAAAATCTAAAGCAAGGGCATCCGACATGCACGAGTAAAAATCTCACTCAAGTGCATCCGATTCGCACGAAAATCCAAAATCAAGCGCCTAATATGCGCAAAAATCCGACCAAAGCGCGTCGGGTCCGTAAAAGCATATAGTGCAGTAGCATGCACGAAAACGAACGGCAAATGCCAACACGCACGAAAACACAAATCTGGTAACACAAATGCTCAAGACATAAATCGGGTGCAACCAAGGTATAGAGTGCAAATCTAGTCCTAACAACGCACGAAATAACCACCTGGTGCAACAAACGCATGAAATGCAAATCTAGTGCAACAAATGCACGAATACAAAAATCCAGTGCATCTAGTGCACGAAATACAGATACAGTGCATCATGTGCACGAAATACAAATCCAGTGCATCTGGTGCACGAAATACCAATCTTGTGCATCAAATGCACAAAATACCAATCAATAACTCAAATGCGTAAATAGCAACACCGAGTGTACCAAGGTGTATAAAATCATAGACGTGTGCAACCGTGTGCACAAAACACATATCAATGCACTGCAAGCACATATAAGCTATACTGAGTACAAAAAAATCAAATCGAGTGCGTACCATACGCACAAAATCCAATCAACTATATGAAATCCACAAAATCAAAAACATGTGCAGCCAAGGCACAAAATCAATATCAAGTGCAATAGATATGCACAAATCACAACCCAACACAACGGCGTATAAAACATATCTCAAGCGCAATACTATGCATAAAATGTAAATACCAGTAGGTGCATCCATGGTGCACGAAAATGATATCACGAAACTCAATCATCAAAACTCAAATCCAAGCGATATAAGCGTGATACTCGGATCACAAACAAAAATCGCGATAAATGACATTGAGGTACACCTCCTACAATGTTGAAAAATAAATCGGTTCGCCTAAAACAGGCAGAACAAGAATATCCGCTCGCCTCCTGCTCGCGGTCTTGCGACCTCTGTCTCTGGGTCCTTATCTTCTCTGTGGACCACCAATCTCGCAATCCATCGGCTCGTCGGCCCTGTCGGGTGTGCTAACGGAAATGATTCCGCTCTGGCACTTCTCTGGTCATCTCTCGGCCAATCCATCATGGTTCCATGTTGCATGATTTACGGATATGCTTACATTTCTATCATATGTCGCACACATCATGCTTTATGATTTTACGCATTGAGATATGCTGTTTTCCTGAGATTTCTGGATTTAAGAACCATGGTCATTTTAAAAGAAAGTATGTATTGTATTAAAAACCCGGTTTCTCTTGATATGATATTTCAGTGCGTCCAACATGCGTTTTCTCGGTTCTGAGACGTGTGACATGTGAAACCCGATTCGAGGATCTGGATGAGGCCGATTGCAGATACATGGTGGACCCGGTATGGTACCCCGGGGCGAGAACGGATTGCTGTGCAGTAGACGGTGAGCCTGGCAGAGGGACCACTACCTACCGGCGATAGTATTTGGGCTCGGCGGATATTCGGAGGATGCCGACCGGAGTCGAGAGATGAGATGGGCCGATCCGGATTGACGGAGCCTGAGGGTCGATCCGGACTGACGGAGCCCGAGATATGAGGATTTACGTGTCGATGCTGTACATGGGTTTTCATGCTGTTTCGAGTGTCGATGCTGGGCACTCAGGTTCTATGATTTTGATGTGTCGCGAGGGACACATGTTGATTTATATCCTCATACTTTCATGCATATGCTTTTATGATATTTACATGCATGATGTTGTTGTGTCAGTGGTTGACACGTGGACGAGATCCACTTGTATACATACATTGATTATATGGTTAGACGAGATCCACATGCATACATACATTGATTATATGATTGGACGAGAGATCCACATGCATACATGCATTGATTATATTGTTGGATATTATCCATATGCTGATAGGCGTTTTTTTTTCTGTTGTTGGCACATATACAGACCCGGTCACCCTAGATATCATAGTATTACCTTTATAATATAGTTGACCTAGGAGTCGTTGTTTATTCGATTTCTATCTGTAGATGTTTTTCTACTCAAGAGTTGGCAACTCATCCCCGTTGTGACACAGTTCTTGCAGGTTGACCGCATGGATCAGTAGCGGCATCGCTGGCACACAGTTGCTTTCTGGTGATTGCCTTGGTAGGTGGGACATTTCTATCGTACCCACTCTTGTATTTATATTTCACATTGTATCTAGTCAACTCCATCAATCAAACTAGTAATTGTGTAGGTAATGAGACTTAGCAAGACTTGTAGTTGTGAGACTTGAGCGATGGGTTTTATGTCCGCATTTGGGGTTGATGTCTTGCTTATTTCTTTATCTTTGAACTTCGTCGTTGGGCGTCATATACTTACATTTACAGTCTTGCATGGTTGTGATCCGCCGATTGGCGAAGAGCTAGCTCCTGCTTGGGGATGCCGTTATTCTTGTTATGTATTTGTGGTTTTGGATCAAAATATTCAAAGGAGGTGCTGCCGAAATTTTTAAAAGACGAAACACGTTTTCAAACTAGTAAATTTCACTTGCATTTTTATGTTCCTTTTTTATGCATTAAGAAAACTTGATTTCATTATACCTTTATTTGAAAACTTCACCTCCTTTATTTTCTTAAAAAGGTTTAGATTTCTGGGTTTCAGCTTACTTGAATTACGTTACGCCTTTAGACGTTGCGTGATTTAAGTGCTGGTCACGAGCTAATATTTCGGGTCATGACAAAGTTGGTATCAGAGCACTAGGTTTAACCTTGGTTCGAGTCTATGTTTGACTATGTGGAGTCTAGGGCGGGTATGTATTTCGGAACCTAGGCTTGACCTTACGGAACTTAGACTTGAACGGGGGGGTATTAAACCCGAACTTTCGTTTCATAGGTTGACCCTGATTTATGGAGTAGGTAGCTTGAGTAGAGTAACGTACCGTATGTATGTTTCGTGGCATATTTACGATACGATACTCCACTTAAAAAACCTTAGGATGTACATCCATTTGAGATCCTTGATTATATTCGTTTCCGTGATCATACTCTCATTGATGTTGTTCCTTCCTATGATCATGTATCCACTCTGGATTTGTCGCTTCCTTTCATGCCCTTGATCTATTTTCTTCGATACACGCTTGAGGTTCCTATCACCTTGGTTTGAGCGCAGATTGAGCCGCTGCTAGTGTTGCGGTCAGGGCGAGCTCGTCTGGTACGAGGACTGACCATCATGTTTTCTGGTGACACGGGAACGTCTCGATGTAGTGTTTGTGTTGTGACCTCTTGTTGAGGCGAGTGTTTGGTTTTACACCGGATGATCGGGCCATTGTTAGAGCTGCCAGTTGCGAGAGTACTGTTGATGTACAGCCTACCTCAGGGATCGTGATGTCATCTACCGTGTGGACGGATGACCCAGCTGTTGCTGAGATTGATGGGATGTCGCTTCCAGAGCGGATGAGCTGAGATCGTTGGAGCTTCCAGCCAGAGATGCGATGGAGGATAGCTAGTCTATCCCGAGTTGAGAGATGAAGGTGATTCGTCAGATTGATGCGCCGACGCAGGCCCAGTTGAGTTGAAGATTTCCAGTTTGGAGAGTCTTACTCAGATCTAGAGTAGATCGATCCAAAGATGACCGTTGATGTATCGTCTTTCCTGGAGGATTGAGGCATTGTTTAGCATGCGGACGAAGGGTATTCACATGTCGGCTAGGCGAAGCTAAAAAGTTCGAGCGAGTGTTAGAAACCCATTTTTCCCAAGTTTAAAGTATTCAGAGGAACATGCAAGTAATTCTGTGAGCCCTCTAGAAGAATAAAACCCTAACTCGACATGATGACCATGGAACCTCTTTTGAACCTTAGGGTTTGCGGCAGTTTAGCGGAGCCATCGGTGAGGCTTGGGTTTGCCCTTTTTCGCCTGGTCCAGAGGTACTGTGGTATGTACCAAATATTATTAAACTGTGCTCAGGTGTTGAGCTTTCGGGAAATTTTGGGACCTTGATGACTCGATCGAAAAGTTTAGCGTCGTCCGGATATCATGTGATAAGAGATCAGCAAGCTGACCAGTTTCAGATTGAGGACCTCACCCAGATGCGTTGTGAGTTGATCAAGAACGGACGAGTAATGAGTATTCCTCCGATGGTTGGGACGAGTTCCCGAGAACGTGTTCGGCTAAAGATCTTCTACAGAGTGATGAAGACACCGAGTTCGTGATTTCGAGTCCGTGTGAGAGACTTCGGATTGACCGTGGCCGAGAACAATTGCAGTGCGCAGATAGCATGGCGTGGCATCAAAGTTGACGATGATACGGACGAGTGGAACCAGAGGTTCGTGCGAGATGCTAGCGAGTTGTTATTACTCCCCGTTAAGATCAAAGATCTGAAATGCTTACAGAGGCGTTGGGATGCGGCCAATTCCCGAGGAAATGTTATGCTGAAAACGCAGATGTCCAGAAAGTGAGAAAAGTTTATGCAAGAGTACCAGCCTCTTTATAATTAGGCATAGGCGAGATTGAAAGAGACCCTGAGTAGGTTCCTTCCAGGACAGTGCTGCGATGAGATTTGCACCCAGGATCAGTTGTGTCACGTGCATTTAGAGGGCCAGAAGCCGATGCCGGTGACGTGCTGCTTTATGAGTGATCATACAAATTGGCCGAGAGATGAAAAGAGAAGTGCGAGAATGGAATCGTTCCCATTAGCACACCTGACCGGGCCGATGAGCCGATAGATTGCGAGATTGGTAAATCCACAGAGAAGATAAGGACCCAGAGACTGAAGACGCCGGACCATGAGCAGGAGGCAAGCGGATATTCTTGTTCTGCCGGTTTTAGGCGCACCGTTTTATTTTTAGACATTGTAGGAGGTGTACCTCAATGTCATTTTTTGGGATTTGCGTTTGTGATCCGAGTATCACTCTTATATCACTTGGATTTGAGTTTTGATGATTGGGTATCATGATATTAGTTTTCGTGCACCATGGCTACACCTACTGGGTATTAACCTTTTGTGTATAGTTATTGCACTTGATATATGTTTTTTTTATACACCGTTGTGATGGTTTATGATTTGTGCATGTCTATTGCACTTGATATGGATTTCGTGCCTTGGCTGCACATGTTTATGATTTCGTGGATTTCATACGGTTGATTTGATTTTGTGCATGTGGTATGCACTCGATTTGGTTTTTTCACTTGATAGCTTATATGTTCTTGCAGTGCATTGATACGTGTTTTGTGCACGCAATTGCACGCATTTACGATTTTATACACCTGGTACACTCGGTGTTGCTTTTATACGCATTTGAGTTATGTATTTGTATTTCGTGCACTCGATGCACTGTATTCGTATTTCATGCACTGGATGCACTATATTCGTATTTCGTGCACTGGATGCACTGTATTTATGTTTCGTTCACTGGATGCACCAGATTTGCACTTCGTGCATTTGCTGCACTAGATTTTCATTTCGTGCAATTGTCGCACCAGATTTATATTTTTGTGCATTTGCTGCACCAGATTCATATTTCGTACATTAGTTGCACTATATTTGCATTTCTTGCATTTGTTGCACCGGAAGGGTATTCGTGCATTAGTTGCACTAGATTTGCACTCCGTACCTTGGTTGCACCCGATTTATGTCTTTGAGCATTTGTTTTACCAGATTTGCGTTTTCGTGCGCGTTGGCACTTGCCGTTTGTTTTCTTGCATGCTAATGCACTATATGCTTTTACGGACCCGACGCGCTTTGATTTGATTTTTGCGCATATTAAGCGCTTGATTTTGGATTTTTTTGTGCGCATCGGATGTACTTGAGTGATATTTTTACTTATGCATGTCGGATGTCCTTGCTTTAGATTTTATTCGTGCATGTTTGATGCACTTGATTTAGATTTTATTCGTGCATGTTTGATGCACTTGATTTCGATTTCATTCGTGCATGACGGATGCACTTGATTTGGATTTTCGCTCATGTTGGGCGCATGATATGAGATGTGGTTTTGTGCACACCGGATGCACTCAATTGGAATTTTCATTCGTGCATGTTAGTTGCACCGGATGCACTCTAGATGCACTTGATATTGTTGTCGTGCATACCCGTTGCACTGGACAGATGCTTTCGTGCACACCCGTTGCATTGAGTTTTGCTTTTGTGCATATTGTGGCATTTGTATTTAGGTTTGATTTCCGTGCGCACCAAACGCACAGGATTATTGGATACTCCTTTTGAGGCTAATTTTGCTTTCGAGCACTTGGTTTTCATGTTGGGCACTATATTGTGTAGTAGCCAAACAGGACTGATCTGAGGACAGCACCTGAGTACTTTGCATGCATTAAAAGATTACCAGAGGTTTTAAAAAAAAGGAGCTATAGTCTCTCTATTTCCTACGTGTCCGTGAACGACACGAACGTTTATAAGGAAAACCTTTTTGGGATATTTCAAAATGGACGGGACGTATATTTGAGCAAAATTTATATGAACATATATTTATTACTTTACAAATGAGCGTCTGTCACTTATGCCATGAGCTATGCATCACACAACGATTCAGAAAGGATTTTTGCATGTATTTTATTCAATTTTTGAAGATTTTTCAAGATGCGTACTATATACATATTACAGTATTTGACGAGTGTACATTGGATTTCTGCAGTGGACTTCGAGATCTGTATCTCCATTGTAACTCCGAGGATATGCGTGCAAATCCAATGATTTGCGTAACGCTTGACGGAGTTCGATTTTGAGTTTTATACTCATTTTCAGGCGCACGCGATGCGCTTTGTTATTTCTACATCTTCCGTGATTTCGGAGCCCCGTTGATTTGAGTTGAGTATTAAAATGTTTTAGTATTTGGGGTTTAAATTTAAATTCGGGGACCGAATTTCCATAAGGGGGGAAGATTGTAACATTTCAGAAAATATAAAATATTATTTTTGGAATTTAATATTAAAATAATATATTTCCCGAAAACTGTCCAATTTGCCAAATTGGGGTTTTCGAAAAAGGGTATAAATATATACCAATAATTGTGAAGTAATTAGGAATTAAAATGAATTATTCTTTTTAAAATATATTTATTGGATTTGGCATTTTTAAAATTTATTATATGCAGTTTGGATAAAAACCCGATTAGTGCACTGCTAATCGCAATTAAGCCAAATCCGTGTTTCTACAGTTTTCCATGGATAGTGCACCATGTCATGTTACATTTGGTTGCATGTTGTTGCATTTGTGTTGTTTTATGGGTATTATGTGATTTGGTTTTGAAATTTAAAAGAGAAAAGAAAAAGGAAATGAAAAAGGATAAAAAGGTGAATGATTGGGGAGAGAGAGAGAGAGAGTGAGAATAAGTGAGAGAGAAGGGGGTCTGCTGCCATAACTTTTCCCCCCATCATTTTCATCTCCTTCTTCATCTCCTCAAGCTCACTTCCCTCGACTTCTAACCCTAGATCCATCTCCAAATAATCCCCAAAAGCTTATACTCCCTTCACAAAAATTAATACCCATCTCTTCCTCTACACATTGGACCAAGCAAAGTGGGATTTTGATGACATTGGAAAGCTAGGGCTGTCTAGAGTGGCCTAAATGAGGTATAGCTTCTTCCATTTTGTTAGTTTTAAGCTTCTTTCTATTCTAGTTTTAGTTTAGAATTGGTTGGATGATGGATTTGGGAGCTTTGAAATTCTAGAGAAGGGTTTGGGAGATTGATGATGTTAGTGGCTGTCCATAAGACTTAGAGGTGATTCTTGTCCTGGACCATAGCATAGAAACCAGAATAAGGATTTAGGATTTTAGCTGTATCGGTTTTGTGAGGAGTTGTGAGCCTACAGTGAATCTGGAGCAGCCCGAGGAATTTCTGAGTTTACCAAACAATACCAGGGACCAAATTAGGGCACTAGGAGACCACCCTGACCAGACGAAGCCCAATAGAGCAGTGGGAGCCGAGCTCACCGGAATTGAGGGGTGTGCGGCCGGCCTGGTGATGGAATTTGGGGTTTAGGTTGGTCCAGTAGGTCATATACAACTTGTACTACACCCTAGACTTGTTTGTGCAACTCCTTTTCACCTGAGTCAAAATATGGGAGCACTTTGGTGTGATTTTGGCTATATTTTCCATATTTTGAAATGTTTAGTTTTGATACTTGGATTTGTATTTGGTTGTTGGATGTTTGTACATCAACAACAAGGGTTGTTTGGTTGATTTTGTACGCATAAGCTATAGGTTCTAACCTATGAGCAATGCGCGTGCCGTATTGGATTTCAGAACATGATTTTAATAGCGTGGCGATATGTGTTGTTATTGTAGGTACCTTCGCGTGGATTCCGAGGAAACGGTGCATGGCATCATCGACTTCGGAAAGCAAGAAGCAAGTGAGTAGATCTATATCTATGGGGGAAGTCGGGTGGATGGCGTATAGCACCCCCGCAAAGTTTTGGTGGAAACCGATTTATAGCATATGGTTAAGAAAACCTAGATTAGGAAACTAGGGTTAGAGTTAAACGATTGTTAGTGAAACCATATTATAAACTAAAGGATAGTTAGAAGTTTTTTGATACGACTAATATGTGAAGACGGAATTTGAGGATGACGTTTGACGATATTGCCGTTTAGGGTACTATAGGACTAGATAGCCGACGTAATTGTGTCATCCGAACCATACCTATTTCCAAACCGAAGAATCGTATGCATCTTTTAAACAGATACCTTGAGGGACATTATGGATTTTCAAATGATATCTTTTCCTTAAAAACACCGTAACCCTTACTTTCAAAACTACGATTCGCACCTTTTAAAAACTGATTGTATGGTTTGGGTATGTATGTTAGATTAGATACGTATGCTTATAGTAAGATAGAATGTTTATGTAGAATTGATTCAATGTGAGATATAAATGTGATGAATAGAATGTACGATGCGATATGATGACTTGGTGATATGTTGGTATACGGATGAGAGTCGATTGAGATGTTTGATACATTGTCGGTCCCTGATATGAGTTTGCTATGGATGCAACCTGGGACATAGGTATATAGATATATATAGAATGTCGTGAATCATGTGTGATATGTCGTATGAGACGTTAGGTCTGTACTCCTCATTGTCGCATAGGTTGATAGGATCCCTGATAGCTTAATGCCGCCGTACGATGATTTTCCGTACGCGATGAGTTTGACTTAAGGTTTGATCCATGCCCTTGACTAGAGGATATCGTACGATGGATTATACCATACGTGATGTTGTGTGGCTAGATGACGATTGATAGATTCACCGACTCGGTCATGATAGATATGTATACCCGTCAGCATTTGCATATGATTTACCTTATGCTGCATTTATGTTATTCACATTGCATTACTTATACCT
Source organism: Agapanthus africanus (assembly GCA_030015575.1). Taxonomy (NCBI): domain Eukaryota; kingdom Viridiplantae; phylum Streptophyta; class Magnoliopsida; order Asparagales; family Amaryllidaceae; genus Agapanthus; species Agapanthus africanus. The sequence goes on along the minus strand of JASDDO010000022.1, from coordinate 297,442,857 downwards.
GTGCTAGTATACCTGCACCATTATCGATGATGCGTATGTTACACTTACACAAATTTGCCGGCTCGCACACTTCATCATCGATAATTGCCATGTCACTACACAGTAGGATTGTTGCATCAGGATATGACTCCTTGCATGACATACTTGCGTACATACATATTGTACACCCATACTTGCGTACATACATATTGTACACTCATACTTGCGTATATACCACTTGTACATCAATATTGGCGCACATACATATTGTACACTCATACATGCGTATATACCACTTGTACATCCATACTTGCGCACATACATATTGTACACTCATACATGTGTATATACCACTTGTACATCCATACTTGCGCACATATATATTGTACACTCATACTTGCGTATATACTACTTGTGCATCCATACCTACATACATACTTATTGCATATACATAGATGATCCTGGCTTTGGTTTTGGAGAATTGGGAACCGCGGGATATATTTTAAAACTAAAATCATTTAAAACAATGATTTTCCCTTAATATGTCACATCACTGTTCCATGATGCATGATATACGGATATACATACATTTCTATCATATGTCGCACACATCATGCTTTATGATTTTACGCATTGAGATATGTTGTTTTCCTGAGATTTCTGGATTTGAGAACCGTGGTCATTTTAAAAGAAGGTATGTATTGTTTTAAAAACCCGGTTTCTCTTGATATGATATTTCAGTGCGTCCACCATGCGGTTTCTCGGTTATGATACGTGTGACATGTGAAACCCGATTCGAGGAGCTGGATGAGGCCGATTGCAGGTACATGGTGTACCCCGTATGGTACCCGAGACGAGAACGGATTGTTCTGCAGTAGACGGTGAGCCTGGCAGAAGGACCACTACCTACCGGTGATAGTATTTGGGCTCGGCGGATATCCGGAGAATACCGACCGGAGTCGAGAGATTTGATTGGCCGATCCGGACTGAAAAAGCCCGAGGGCCGATCCGGAATGACAGAGCCCGAGATATGAGGATTTACGTGTCGATGCTGGACACGGGTTTTCATGATGTTTCGAGTGTCGATGTTGGGAACTCAGGTTCCATGATTTTGATGTGTCGTGAAGGACACATGTTGATTTATATGCTCATACTTTTATGTATATGCTTTTATGATATTTACATGCATGATGTTGTTGTGTCAGTGGTTGACACGTGGACGAGATCCATATGGATACATACATTGATTATATGGTTGGACGAGATCCACATGCATATATACATTGATTATATGGTTGGACGAGATCCACATACATACATGCATTGATTATATTGTTGGATGTTATCCATATGCTGATAGGCGTTTTTTTCTATTGTTGGCACATATACAGACCCGGTCACCCTAGATATCATAGTATTACCTTTATGATATAGTTGACCTAGGAGTCGTTGTTTATTCGATTTCTATCTGTAGATGTTTTTCTACTCACGAGTTGGCAACTCACACCCGTTGTGCCACAGTTCTTGCAGGTTGACCGCATGGATCAGTAGCGGCATCGCTGGCACACAGTTGCTTTCGGGTGATTTTCTTGGTAGGTGGGACATTTGTATCGTACCCATTCTTGTATTTATATTTCACATTGTATCTAGTCAACTCCATCAATCAAACTAGTAATTGTGTAAGTATTGAGACTTAGCAAGACTTGTAATTATGAGACTTGAGCGATGGGTTTTATGTTCGCATTTGGGGTTGATGTCTTGCTTATTTCTTTATCTTTTGTGGTGAACTTCGCCGTTGGGCGTCGTATACTTACATTTACTGTCTTGCGTGGTTGTGATCCACCGGTTGGCGAAGAGCTAGCTCCCTCTTGGGGATGTCGTTATTTTTGTTATGTATTTGTGGTTTTGGATCAAAATATAAAAAGGAGGTGCTGCCCAAATTTTTAAAAGACGAAACACGTTTTCAAACTAGTAAATTTCATTTGCATTTTTATGTTCATTTTCTATACATTAAGAAAACTTGATTTCATTATACCTTTTTTTCAAAACTTCATCTCCTTTATTTTCTTAAGAAGGTTTAGATTTCTAGTTTTAGCTTACTTGAATTGCGTTACGCCTTTAGACGTTGCGTGATTTAAGTGCTCGTCACGAGCTAATATTTCGGGTCGTGACATCTATCTACTGTGAAAGAGTGTTATGCCTAATGATACGTGCCCTTCGTGTCTTCACTCCTCTTCTTAAGCTCTTTGAGGTCTCCTAAATCATCCTTGATGGCCGGCCTCCTCAATCCTAGATGATCCACCTGAAGTCTCTTGATTCAAGCTCCTACTTAAAAACAAAAGCAAACTAAGCAAACCGGTTTGCTAATCTAGTTTGCTTAGATTATGTGGTGATGTTTAGTAGTAGTTTTCTATCTCAAATCCCTTTCGTTCTCAACACATGAGAATGCTAAGGGTTTGAACAAAAGAGTGAACTCAAGAAATGCTAGAGAGGTGAGAGAAGCTCATGGTGAGAATGAGATAACTCTTGTATTGAAAAATAATGAAGCAAGCTTTTTGTATATCTCATTTTTTGCAATAAAGATCTAGCAACCATACTTGAATAGTTTGCAAAAATGAATTATAAATTCATTTCTCAAGACTATTCAAGCATGGTTCTCACCATTCTCTCCTTACTACCTTTACACCTCATTTCCATTTAATAGAATAAATAGATAAATAAAAAATGAGGTGTCCACCTTCTAGAATATTTTCCGTATAAATAAGAAATACATTCAACTGTATATACATACCCGTATTCGTATTAAAATACGAATACCCAAGGAATAGAATGATACTACTAATATAATACTAAGATTAAATCAATGTCTGATTTAACAAATCGGCTTAATCCTAAGCCCTATACTATTATCAACCGTCCGATCGAAAACCTGGATAACACTAGAATATACATATTGAAATATGTATATGTAAATTATAAAATCAATACCTGATTTAATAATCCGGCTTAATCCAAAGCCGGCTAGTATTATCATTCGATCGAAACCCTGCACATATAAATATACGACCACCACATCGTTTCGCCTGAATTAGAGAAACCCTCTATGTGGGACTCTAAAGACTCGAAAGTACGCTAGCAGTGGGTTTAACCACAAGCACGTCAGCGGCACTACCTATACGAAACTACCAAGATACCTGTCGAAAAGAAGGCCGAAGAGCAAGCTCATCCGGACCCCTACCGAGCCTATCCGTAACAATCTCCGTATAGTCTGGTCTCTTCATCTAAGAGTATCGCATACTGGGTATAGGGGTTGGTAAACATCAGACCCTTACTGACCTGATAAGTCGTATCGATTTGGATCAGGACCAATCCGAGAAATTATCGATCTAACTATCAGTAAATCTCAACTGTCTTGGCCAAAATCTTATGGTTCTGGCCAACCGGACATAGTGTGATATCGACTCCCAATACCGGGAGAGATGAATCCCTGACAATCACTCATTGCCTTAATGTGGCTCGAGACTGTATCCAACCAAAATCAGTTTGCACAACTCAGTAGAGCCGTAGTAGGGTAGTGATTAAAGCACAGTGGGAACTCACACGAGACAAATGACGATCTCAGGTCTAAACACTAACTGTACGCATGTCACTTGAGAACCGCTATGTGACAATAGGTATAATACTATTTAGAGGTTCTCGATGAGTTCATCCAGTGTACTCATGCCTACTGAGCACCTGTATACAATCTTAGGTGATCACACAAATGGCTGTGAGACCAACCACCGTCCATCCTCCGGGGTCTAGAAACGTATACACAAGTCTACTATGAAAATTGATGCCCGGTCTCGATACTCCTGCGACTTGGGATCTTTAAGGATCTGCTTATGGACTACCCAGCTCCCACAAGTATGATCGTCGTCATAACGCTGGTAGTCAAGCAAAATCCTACGGGCTTTATCAACATGTATCTGCCATATGTGATATCGAGTATAACATATGCACATGTTTAGATAAAGTCAAACCATAATAGTTTACTACTATATCGAGTCTTTATCAATATGTGTAAGCAATATAAAGCAACAAAAGAAAGAAATAAACATATTAAGATAAATACAACTCAAAATAGTATACTATATCTAACTGAGCAAGATTTTCCTATGCATACATATCCCCAACATCTTATACAATATAGGCCTTTAGGACATACATATCCAACACCAAGTTGCTCCAGATTCCATTTAAATACCAAAATCTCCACAAAACCGACATCAGAAAATTCTAAACTCCATTATATTAAGGATTTTATCACTAATAGGGTAGTAAACACTCATTAAACCCTCTACCATATTCCTTTTATAAATTTTATCCATCAAAGCTCACTTTAAAATTCTTCGGGTTAAGAAACATGCACATTAAGTTCTAAATTTTGCTTTAATTAGTTTGTGAGGTTACGAAAACTAAAGACTTAATAAGAAGTGGAAGTTTTATCTCATAGGAGAGTAACTCAAGAAAATTCTAAGATGGCCAAAGGAGCTCAAAACCCAAACTTGATTCCACCAAGAGGTTTAGATTGAGGTTGGGAACATTTTTATGAAGGTTTTATGTGTTTTGAGTTCATTTGGATGATGTTTGTGGTGGTAGTGAAAAGGATGGAAGCGATGGAGAAAATGAAGAAGGAGAAGGTGGGTAAAGGATATGAAGAAGACTAAAGAAAATCCAAATGGTTAAGGAGCCATGCCTCCCCTCTCTCTCTCTCCCCTGCAACCATACCTCCATGTCCGCATTTGTCTCCTCTCTTTTCCATTTTCTTTTCTTTTCTCCTTTTTCTTTTATAAAAATAAAACCTTAAGCTTGTATGTAAATAATTATGTATTAATTTATAAAAGCCCAAATCGATTAAATGCTTTCTTAAAATAATATATTTTTTTTAGTTTTCGATTATTTTTCCAAAATGTATAGGTATAGTTATAATATTCTACGAAAACTTAAATCTATATATGTATAAGACGGCACAGATAACAAGTTCCAGGGTGCGAGTCAAAATGAGTCGAATGAACAGCTCGCAATAAATAAGAGGGATCAAGCATAACCCATATGGATCATAAACGTGGATCGGATCACCTCATCTAATCTGATTAATTAGTACATGTGTTAGCCTTAGGGTCAAGCTGATTGAACCAACTCAACTATATTTTATCCATTTAAACAATCTAACACTTAAAACACTCATAGGTCTTATTTAAAAAAGAAAATTCCAAGAATTTAACTCTTGTCTTCTACTCAAGAAATTAATATTTTTCAAACAAATTCAACCAGCACCTAATTTTATGGAGTCTGAAAATCAATAATTACAGTTTATTCTTTGTAAAAGTGAGAATGAGAAAAAAGAGGCAATTGATTAATTAAAATGAAGCGGTGCTTATTAATTAATAATAAGAACCAACGCGCCAATTCTCAAGGAGTCACAACCGTTGATCCTCACGCCTTTTCTCTCTCTATAAAATGCAGAGTTCGCGCGCTTATTCTGATGATTAATTAACAACAGCCAAATTAAATTAATCTCTTCATCCTTTTCTTTTATATCAAAGAAATCAATGGCTTTTCCGCTAACTCGGTGATTAACATATTCTTCTATCTTAATTTTTCTTGTTAATTAGATGGTTGTATTCATTTTGCAGTTAAATTAACACTTCAATTATGAAATTGCATGCAGAAGAGAGAGGGATATACTGGAGGGTAAGGAGATTCCTCAATCATTTACTTCCCTTTTGAATGAAAACGATTACGATCAGTCGGAGGTTCCTCCTCCTCCTCCATCTTCGACGCAGTTTACTCTCGACCAAATCCGAAAGGCCGTCAAACAAGAGAAGGAGAGGCTTTTCAAGAAAGACATCAACCAACTTCTTTGCTCTCAGGTATGATTTGAAATTAATTTTACTTAAAACTGCATTATTATAATAATTACTAATTGACAATATATATAAATGAATATGACCGGCGCCATTGCCTTCAGGAAGGGCATCTACAAAAGAAATTTTTGGCGAGAGGCAGAATGCAGCACCACTCGCTTATGATCGCGGCAAAGGAGATAGTAATGAAAGGCCTTAAGGAAAAAGACGGGGAGGTGAGACGTGCGGTGCATCGTGTAGGACAACTCCAAAGCCTACTCGATCAAGTAAAGGTTGAGGCTAGGGCATGGCGAGCAAAGGCGGCAGGGCAACAAAATGCAATCAAGTCGCTTCGAGATCAACTCCGAGAGGCGAATGCAGGGGCAAATGAACATGAGGGGGGCGGCGATTCGGAGGATGCCGAGTCGGCGATCTGCGTTGGTAACACGAGTAATGATAGCTTGAAAGGAATATGTAGAGAGTGTGAGGACCGAGCAGCGTCGGTGGTGCTACTTCCGTGCATGCATCTGTGTCTCTGCGTGAAATGCAATGAGGAGGTCGATCCGGTGCCCTGTCACATTTGCCGCTCCTTAAGAAGCGGGTACGTCCAAGTACTTCTTGATTGAGATCACCTTGAGAAATCTATCGATGCATGCCTTGATCTTTTTATCCGTGGTGGAGTTAAATAATTATGTTGTTGGAATTTTTTGAATAGTTTCAATTTATTTTTCTTGGATTGTTGAGGAGTTGTTATATTAAAGATTTATATGTCTCGCTTGTTTTTTGAATAATTTATTTCTACTAATTGGGTTATTTCTAGTTGTGAGCTGGCCTACACTGACATTCTACGTCCCATTCTCTCAAATATATAACAAGGAAATATTGACATTTCTTTTTTGTTCACTTTTCTTATGCATTGATTACTGGTTAATTAGTTTGAACTTGTAGGCATGCAATGACTTCTATTTAAGTATTATCTACTCTTCAATAATGTATATATCTACAATCTAGAGAAATTTTTATACATAAATATATAACAGGGATATTTTGCCTATGGAGCAAGCAAGCACAGCTTTCTTCCTTGATCAGCTACGAAGGGGAATGGGATGGAACAGCTTTCCACAACTTTCTTCAGAAATCAGGATCTACGCGTACCTATGAATCTTAATTAAGGAACAAGCTCAATCATTTTACTTTCCCAAAGGATGTACAAATTAAGATTTGAACGGTTGACATTTAGGTACTTAACACTGGACATCTTTAAATTGATTAATATAACATGGGAAGAACCCTATTTACATTTTCTTACTAAATCTTTTTTCTAAATTGGTCCCCTAAAACTTAAATAAATTTTTAACTATAATTACATAAGACACCATGATCAAGTTTCAAATATTCAGATGTTAGATCTAGCTGTTAGAGAATACTCAAGGGCGACGGTGAAGAGAAAACCAACCTTGGCATGTCATCATCATTTTCTTTTTCTTATGTTTATCTCTTTTTAGAAAAACATGAGTGGAATTGTGACTCACTAGAAGAGTCACAAGTCCTCACTTTTCTTAAGAGAACGTGAAGAAGAGGCCACCTTACATGTACACACACATACATTAATACAAGTATATGCTACAAATACATACATCCGTATTGGTATAAAATATGAATACCTGTATTTGTATTAAGATACAAATACACGTATTTAGATCAAGACACAAATACCCCTATTTATACAAATACTCGTATTCATATAAATACTGTATTCGTGTTAAAATACAAATACCGTAAAAGAGAGATACTAAAATAAATATAGTGGGGTTGTTCAAGTCATTAGCAATCATGAAACCAAAACAGAATCTCAGAAAACTAGTCCCATATTTTTGGTCAGGTAAAATTAGGCTAAACAAGCAATACAGTGGGGGTATATGAGCTACAGAGCCAATTCTAACACCTATCCCCACATAAGACCCGCCGACATACCCACCAGGCCCAGACTGCTTGGATAAGGTTCGTATTTGCAGGATGGTCTTCTAGTGGTCCATCTAGTTTTGTGGGGTTGCTAGTTTTTATAGTACAGATCTCAGGTCACTCCAGATTTCCTGTAGGCACAATTTATACACAAAACCGACACGAATGTTTCTAAAGTTCAAGTCTTGGGTTCTAAAATTCACTTGGTGCAGGATCTTAACACTAAAGGGGCTGTAGTCAACTAATTACACCTTAATTGCACCATCCCAATTCAAATCAACCCTAACCTCAATTTGGAATTTTCAAAGGTCACCAAACGACTCTTAAACAACTCTAAACTAGAATAGAAGCTAATGGAACTCAAATACTACACTAATGGTGAAAGAAATGCCTTATTTGGCAACTCAAGAATATTCTTGAGTTGCCTCTCTCTCTCTCTCTTCTCTTTTTTGCCCATACCCCTTGCCATGTCACATTCTTTATTCTTTTCTTTTCCTTTTCTTTTTAAATCCAAAGACAAATAAAAACCAAGTAACATAAAGAAATGAAGCATGGTTTCCAAACAAATTAAGAAATGTAACAAGTATTTACTTTTTTTTACAATATGACATTGTGCATGTTATGTGCATAATCAAGCTTAATGCACGATTAGTTATAATTAATCAATCTTAGGCAAAAACTTGTATATATTTAATTGTATAAAATTTATAAAGCGTCTAAACCATATAATATTCTTTCAAAATCAACATTCAAATGTAATTTTCCAATATTTTCCCAACCTATCGGTATATGATCATACCATAACATTAAAACTAATCTCCACATATTAAAATATTCATAATATTTATCATTTTAATTATTTAATTTCCAAAAATAATATTTTATTTTTCTGAAATGTTACAGTCTTCCCCCTTAAATAAATTCGGTCCCCGAATTTAAATTTAAATTCCTCAAATACTAAAACATTTCAGTAAAATGATCAAGTCGTCGGGGCTCCGAAATCATACATACATAAAACATATCGCAGCACAATGCATGCGCATGAAAAACGAGTATATAACTCAAATCAAAACTCCGTCAAGCAACACGCAATCATCGGAGTCATGGTGAAGATACCAATGTCAAAGTCCGATACGAAAACCAACATGATATACATCAAAACTTTAACATGCACATGGTGCGCATCGTTGTAAACTTGTCAAAACATCTGAAAGAAAAAGCATGCTAACTCTTATTTAAATCGCTGTGCGATGCGCGTATCACGGCACAACTAGCGGACGTTTATTATAAGAAAATAACTATATATATATATATCCTTTGTTTAACATACACGTCCTGCCGTTTTGGAAATAATTTAGAAGGGTTTCCTTCGTAAAGTGTTTCGTGTCATCCCGGACACATAGGAAAATATTGAGACTGTAGCTCCTTTTTGGAAATCCCTTCGAAAACTATCGATGCATGCGAAAACACCTAAGTACTGTTGTCAGAACAGTCATGCTCGGTTACTAAACCTAATAGTAAACATCATAAAAAATGTACTGCTCAAAGAAATCATACTCAATAGCATATGTAATAATGCCACGTGCGTCTGGTGCGCACAGAAATCAAATCAATGAATGTTCCATACATGTGCACAGAATAAAAATCTAAGTGCAACGGGTATGCACGAAAATGCCTGTCAAGGGCAACGGGTGTGCCTGACAACAATATCAGGTGCATCTGATTTGCGCGAAGAATCTCGATTTAGTGCATCTGGTGTGCACTAAAATCGCATCAAGCGCGCCAAGTATGCGCAAGAATTCAAATCAAGTGCACAAGGTGCACGAAAACAAATATCGAATATTACAATCGAAATCGACGGTATACAACAAACCTCAATCCAAATCAGGTATACTGTGGTATATAATTTCACGACTACGTGCATCAGCGTGCACAAATTGAATCAAAGTAATAAAAGTGCATGAAAACTATACCGAAGGCACAAGTCAAATCACCTACGAACCATAGGCATGAAATCAAAATCAAACATCTCGAATGACATTAAATCGAAGTCGAGTGCAATTGTGTTGCACAAAATCTCAATCATGCAAATAAATTGCCCAAAATACCGAAATCCAAAATGACGAATACGTGATATTCGAATCACCAAATCGCAAATCGTAAACATTGTCGTCGATATGTCCTTCCTTCAAAGTCGAGAAGGTGTCGGTACATTCAAATCTAGAAGGGCAAGATATCTATCTGCCTCCTGATCATGGTCTGGCGCCTTGTGCCCTTTGGATCTCGTCTCTCACTGCAGATTGCCAGTTACATAACTCCTCGGCTCAATGGCCCAATATGGAAAAATGACGGAAACAGTTCCGCTCTGGCACCTCATCTAAAGATCTTTGGCCAACTATCATGGTCACTCACAACATGTCTCGTCGATGATTCTGAATTCAGGCCTACTGGGTGTGCGTAATACGACCGTTCCTGGGTCCAAATCTTCTCGTGTAGTATTCCAGAAAGATTCTGTCGGGTGTCTCCCAAATCTCGTTTCTGCCGAACTGCCCGGAAGTTATCACCATTTTACTAAATCCATTTCTTATTCCGGAACAGCTGAATACTCTTCACGACTTTTTCTAAAAGATATATCCATATTCAACGCCTCTACATGCGTATCACATCTCTGATGTCAACGGAGTAGAACGTCATATCGTCAAAATCTCGTACGAACCTCTTACTCCACTTTTCTCCAATGGTGACTGATTCGGACTCGTATTTTCGTAGCTGTATGGATGTAACGTTTTGAAAATCGTTTCGGTGAAATTTCGAAAAATCGGTAAAATAAGGGGGTTTTCTGTAAAAATTCAAAATGCAAATATCTTATTATAAAAATTAAATATACATATTCTAGCTATGTAATTGCTAGTATTTGGTGTTTATTGAGCCACTGATGAAATTTCAAATTTTCTGAAAAAAAATTATTTTATTATTATTTTAGGCCGTCACTAATACATTTAATTAGGGAAAATTACAAATTGGAATGAGTTGAAACAAATTTTGTGCAACATAAAACATTAAGTAAAATTTTATCATGTGGTTTTTGAAACGAAATCGTTTGCCAAAACGGTTTAGAAAATATTGAAGAAAAAAGGCTTATTTTGTGAAAATAAAAGGGTTTTGGTGCATATTGTATTGGTGTTTGGTGTTCATTGCTCCACACACACACCCTCTCTTCTCATCCACTCACATGGCCGGCCCCACCACCACTTTCCAGCAGCCCTCTCTAAAAAAAAAGAAAGAATGAAAAGAGAATGAATAGAATAAGAAGGCATGGTGCTTTAATTAAAGAATGGGGAACTTTGACTTATACAAACACACATATACCTCACCTTCTCTCTCCCTCAAATTTTTGCAGCCGAAAATTCCCTAGTTGCTGTCCCAAATTTTCCCAATTCATTCCCACATCAAAAATCCATAAAAAATCAATCAAAAATCAAAATCAAGCCTCACAAACTCCAAATTAAAGCTTAACCCATCTTCCTTGACCTATCTATCTTGGATCTTAGAGCATGGAGGCCATTTTGGAAGGCTAGATTTGCAAGCTAGATCTACAAATGTGAGGTATAAATCTTAGCCCAATATGTAAATTGTTGGTTTAATGCCTTAAGCTAACTTGTTTAGATAATTTTATGGTTTCAATTTCAAGTTTGAAATTGAAAGATAGGGGTTTGAGTTTAGAATTAGGGTTTTAATCACTTGTTGAAGGTTGTAATGTGTAGCTGAACCTCTTAAGACATGCAAAACCCGATCTAGTAGCTAATGGGTTAATTGTTACAATTAATTTGCCCAAATTATGATCCTTTTAGCAAACTAGGTTTTTTTTTTAAACTATGAAAATAATTAAGAGAAAAATCTAATTAGGTTATTCATAACATTATTAACATTTTAAGTTGTAGTTTAATACTTTAGTTCACGAAAATCCAAGCTAAATTGTTGTTTGTGCATTTTTGCTATAAAATTGTTAAAATTTTGTATATTGTAAACTAGAATTTTGGGGTTTACGAAATTTAGTGAGATTAAATTGTGGAAATTGTTTTTATGACTTATTTAAGATGTTAATAAGTATTATTGCCATTAGAATTGTTAAAACATCAAGTTTTGTACAAACGGTAAAATTTTGCTTGCTAGGTTTTCGGAAAAATAGCTTTTAAAGTGAGTTTGGGGTTTTTGTAAATTTTAGCCTATTTCATATAATAATTAGTGATTTGTGAAACCATGATTGGTATGTTTAGTGTTTTTCTTGATCAATCGACATTTGTACGCCGATGTCGAGGGTTTTTGAGTTGATTTGTGAAAGCAAACCATAGGTTTTGACCTATGTGGGATTCGTGTGTAGTTTTGGTCATGAGTCGGATTTTAATGCGATACGGTGCGTTATGATATGTAGGTACCCCATGTGGAATTTGAGACGATAAGCAAGCGCGTGGCGACGTCGGCACCGGCGAGCAAGGACAAGGTGAGTAGATTTATATCTACGGGGAGAAGTCGGGTGGATGGCGTATAGCACCCCCGCAGTTCGTGGTGATATATACGAATACGTATACATACATATATATTGATTATATTGTTGAGATTATTGATGATAAAGATGGACTTTTGGGTGTTCTGTGATTGGTTTAGTGTAGTTGCGAAACCCTAGAGTAGGGGTTGCACCTATACACACACACGCACATACTTGCATACATCCTTTCTTTTACATGTGCGTATCTGGGATTATATATTTACGTGTTCACATGGGTATGGGACTATGTGTTCATATACTGGATTTGAGGATAGTACTTGGGATTTGAGATGATTCGATGAGATTCGATTTGAGGCCGTGAGATCGGTGATATGACAGGGTTCGTATTTGATATACGACCTGATGTTTTAGCGGGTCCTTTGATGTAGTTTTCACACACGTGCATGCATACTTAGGTGATATTAGTATCGTACTAGACGTAGATCAGTACCCTAGACTATGATCTTGAATAAAGAGGATACCAGAGGAATGGTGTGAGGAATATGATATTGACCCGTACCCAGATTTGGGGATGCCGTACGACGGATTTACGTACGAGCTATATCTTGATGATTGATCCGCACTCTTGACTTGGGATGTCTGATTGTAGTTATGGTATAAGATATGAAATTATTGAGGCGGGATCACCGACTAATATATATACAGGTATGTATATGGATCGGCTCAGATGTTAGGCAGTTTCCTTACCTGTAGTCCAGCTGGTTAGCTTAGACCTTTAGTTTAGTTTAGTTGTTAGATTAGATTCGATTCTTACCTATTTCAAAAACTAACGAATCGTGGGTATTTTAAAAGACAGCCTAAGGGATCCTACGGATATTTCAAAAGACGTATCTTTTCATAAAAACACCGTAGCCCCTATTTTCAAAACCCCATGATTTGTGTTATTTAAAAAGGCACCATTTGTAGGGCTTATATTAGATTAATGCAGGTTAGTTACAGTTGCGTCTAGTATTCAGCTCCCGCTTATTATTGTGGTTCGCTTAGCATCGCATGCTTATATTATGTTTCATACTCCATTATTGCTATCATGCTGTTAGGACACCAGCACCATTACCGATGATGCGTATGTACTACGTACACTTACTTGCCGGCTCACACACATCTTCATCGGTAATTGCCATGTCACGTACACCTTAGAAAATATTATTGCTTGACATAGCCTGTTAGCTAATAGTTTAGACATTGTAGTTATTACCTGCTACTTCATGCATACTGTTATTCATTGTTATGCCGCATTCATGGATTCTCATGCATATATTCACTATTTTACGTGTTATTGAGGTTTTGGATTCGGATTCCATGAGATTTTCTGGATTTGGAGGAAAACCGCAAAAACATAAATAAACCTTTTCTCTCTTTTAAAATAAAAAGTGCGGTTTTCCCATGATGTATGAGTCGTCCACCATGAGTTTGCTGATGGATTTCGAGACCCGATTCGAGGAGTGGAGGAACCGTTTCGGATACATGGTGGGCCCGGTGCGGTACCCCGGGGCAAGAGGAATGTGTTGTTGACGTTGAGCCCGGCATGGGAGAACTACCGATCGGTGATATTACCCGACGCGTCGGATATCCGGAGGATACCGTCGTGGTCTTGAGATGGATGGTAGGGGCCGGTCTGGACTGACGGCGTCCTAGATATTGAGATTGAGACATTGAGATTTCGAGACTTTGAGGTTTATGTTTTGTGTCGATGCTAGACACTGTTGATGCTGATTTCATTTATGATATCTCATTTAAAAAAAATTACAAAGGAAATCTCACTAAATTATGAAAACAGTTTCTTCATTTAGATGTAATCTGTTTTCATGCATTCATACCACATTCATGATATATTGCTACCTGAGGCACTGACACGGGCACATGAGATTATACTCGGGTTAGATATTTACCCTAGTCATTGTTATAGACTGCTGGTTTTATTTGAGGATTATATATATTGATCGTATGAACTAGGATTGCGTCATGCATGCGATTTCTATTCGTAGATATTTTTCTATTCACGAGTTGGCAACTCACCCCCGTTGTGCCCCAGTTTCTTGCAGGTTTCACCATACAGGTTTCTTTACGGCTTTGCGGGTACAGTTTCGTTCGGGTGACTTGCTAGTAGGTGGGTTTATTTGTATCGTACCCATCATTATACATTGTATATTATTATTCAGTTGTATCTAGAAGTTCCATCAACCAAACTTTTATTTATCTCAGATAGAGACCAGTGTCGTTTATTTTATCGACCTTAGAGTCGCGCGTTGTATTTATACGGATTTCATGTTGTTTGAGTTTCCTTTTCTGTTGTGATCCTCGCCTTTCGGCATTGTATATTATATTGTTTGTGTGGTTGTGGCCGTCGTTTGACGAAGAGATAGCTCCCGCTTGGGGATGCCTTATTTGATTTCGTATACTATTCATGCTGTATCCCGTTTGGGGGCCTGTATTTACAAAGGAGACTCTGCCGAAATTTTCAGGAAATATTTGATGTTTTTATAAAACGCATAATTCGGCTTATGCTATTAAAACTTCTTGATTTAAATTGGTTTTCCTACACTCTACTACTTTTCTTGGTTTGGATTTCTGGGTTTTCGGCTTACTTAGAATACGTACGCCTTGAGACGTTCGTAGTTTAAGTGCCGGTCATATTCCGTATTTTCGGGACGTGACAATGGACTGCGCTACAAACGACTATGCTCATATATGGAGTCTCCATTTCGAAAACTACATGTTGGCTATAGTGCCCTCAAAGTCAATTATTGGATCGCAGGCACATGATTGCAATGATTGAGGGAGGACATATACCGGTAGAATAGTCTTACTCGAGATAATAGTATTCTATCTGGTTTGTCTTTATCATCGTGTACATGCTTCAGATGACATTACAGATCACTATTACACGTTGATAGAGCCTATAGGAATCTTGCTTGACTACCAGCAGTATGATGGCGATCATATACATGAGACTTGGGTGGTCTATAAGCACTTCCTTAAAGTGTCCCTAGTCGTGGGAGTTTTGAGACATGGCATCGATACTCCATGAGTAGACTAGTGTATACGGATCGAGACCCCGACGATGGGTGATGGCCGGTTTCACAAGCCATTGGTGTCAGTTGGTTCACCTAAGATAGTATTCACAAGTGCTCATTAGGTTATGAGTACACCATACGGGCTCGTAGGGGCACTGCTGATTGGTACTATACCTATCGTCAGGAGCAGTTCCCAGATGACATGAGTACAGCTTAGTCCGTTGACTTGACACTGCTACTTTGCCTCAAGTGTGTTCCCACTGTTCTTTGATTGCTACCCTACCATGGCTCAAATGAGTCGTGCAAACAGGTAGTAGTTGGGTGCAATCCCGAAGCACTTGGAGGCAGTGGCGGTTAGATATGATTCGTCTCTCCCGGTATTGGGGGTTGATATTGCGCTGTGTTTGGAGAGCCATTACACAAAGTCCTTAGCCAAGGCAAGTGAGATTTACTGGTAGGTATTCCAGTAGTTTCTCAAGGTGTTCTGGGCTACACTCCGACACGACTTATACCGCTATTGGGGGTCTGACGTTTATCAACCCCTAGGCCCGATATGCTATACTCTTAGACGAACAGACCGGACTGTACGGATATTTTCACAGATAGGCTCAGTAGGGTTTCAAGATGAGTTCGCTCGTCGGCCTCCCTTTCGCTCAATACCTGGGTAGTCGTTACGTACAACTAGTGCCACTGACGTGCTTGTGGTTAAACTCACTGCCAGCGTATTGACGAGTCTTTAGAGTCCCATATAGAGAGTTTCCCTAGTTCGGGCAAAACGTTGTAGAGGCCGTATGGTTTTATGGCAGGGTTCGATAATATACGTGCACTCGTGCAAGGATCATGCTCGGATGGATCATACTAGTGGGCTTTGGTTTAAGCCGGATCCTAGTATTAGATTGTTGGATTATTTTCGTCTCGTAGTATTCATATTCAGTCGGAATACGGATGCGGGTATGTATATACGGATGAGGGGTATTCT
This sequence comes from Agapanthus africanus, assembly GCA_030015575.1. Lineage (NCBI taxonomy): Eukaryota > Viridiplantae > Streptophyta > Magnoliopsida > Asparagales > Amaryllidaceae > Agapanthus > Agapanthus africanus. The sequence goes on along the minus strand of JASDDO010000022.1, from coordinate 297,426,468 downwards.
TGTGATCCGTTACGAGTTTAGTTTAGAAGTTGCCATTCTCTTTTTGATTAAACATTTGGTTTAATATTTAATTATGTGGAAATTGTGAGTGCAAGTTTTAACCTAGGGCATTGAATATGGCATGTGCTATTTTGGTGACTCATGATGTGATTTTTTGTGCCATATCCATTTCTTTATTGTTTTTACTTTGGTGTGGGATATTTAGGTGAGAGAGGGCAGCCACTTATGGTGGTGATTTGGTCTTGAGTTTTTGATAGAGAGATCTCACAACAAATCTCACAAAAATAGCATTGCCATTTTTATTCACTAGCTTTTTCTTGTGCTCACAATTCTTCACTCATGGCTTCTTCTTCAACCTTCACTCTATCCCTCTCATGTGTTGAGAATCCTAGAGTGTATTGAGATAATGTAATCACACACTATCTGTTAGTGTATATGCCCTAGAGGCCATTACTGTATCATACTAGTTTGTATATTACTTAATGGATGCTTGGGATATTCACCTTGTATATACAATCTTGCTCAAAATAGTAGTATGCTACTTGGTTTGTCTCTACTTCAATGTGTACTTGTGTTTATTTTACTATATCACTTATACGCATTAGTGGAGCCCTTAGGATCTTTGCTTGATTACCAGCGTTGTGATGGCAGTCACACTAGTGGGGGCTGGGTAATCTATAAGCACATCCTTATACAGGTCCCTAGTCGCAGGACTATCGAGACAGGGCATCGATACTCCGGAGTAGACTAGCGTATGCGCTTCTCATCCCAGTGTGGGAGATGGTCTGTCCCACAGCCATCAGTACGTCGTACTGGAGATAGTATACGGGTGCTCGTTGGGTTACGAGTACACTGGACAGGACTCGTCGGGAACTGACAGGTTGGTATTATACCTATCGTCAGTCGTCAGTTCCCAGGTGACATGAGTACAGCTTAGTCCGCTGACTTGACACTGGCACTTCGCCTCGAGTGTGTTCCCACTGCACTTTGATCACTACCCTACCACGGCTCAAAGGAGTCGTGCAAACAGGTGGTGGTTGGGTGCAGTCCCGAAGCACTTGGAGGCAGTGACGGTTAGACAGGATTCGTCTCTCCCGGTATTGGGGGTTGACATCGCGCTGTGTCTAGGAGAGCCATTACACGAGTAGTCCCTGGCCAGGGCAAACGAGATATACTGGTAGGTTTCCAGTGTTATCTCAGGGTGTTTTGGGCTTCGCTCCGGCACGACTTGTACCGCTATTGGGGGACTGACGTTTACCGCCCCCTAGGCCCGCCATGCGATGTATCAGACGAACAGACCGGACTGTACGGAGAATGTCACATTCAGACTCAGTAGGAGTTCAGATGGGGTTTCACCTCGTCAGCCTTCTTGTCGGCATCTACCTGGGGACCGTTACGCACAGCTAGTGCCGCTTGCGGTCTGTGGTTAAACCCACTGCCAGCGTAGTGTCGAGTCTTTAGAGTCCCACACAGAGGGTATTCGCCTCTGGGCAAAACAGAGTAGAGGTCGCATGGTTTTGCGACAGGGTTCGTTCTCATCCGCGCACTTGTGCACGTTTGGAGTCCGGACGGATTATACTGGCAGGCTCTGGTTTGAGCCAGTTACTGGTATATGTTTTGGGGGTTGCTTTTATATCTTGGTATTCTTGTTTTTCGGAACGAGAATGCAGGTGTGTATGCACAGTTGCTTGAGGCGGAGAATGAGATTTTTCATTAGGGTTTCGGAACGGGTGCGTATGCACAATTGACAGTCTTCATTTTCCAAACCCTAATGGATTTATATATTATCTATTAATAATAATAATTAAATGAGAATTATGTTATGGTTGTTTTTGTTGACTTGTTGACCTTAGTTGACTTGTTGACCATTGACCACTTTCATGCCTTGAAAGTCTTCCTTGATTCATGCTTACTTTTTATTAAATGAAGCATGGTTGTGGTCATTCAAAATACTACCATCAACTATTCTCATTTTCAATTATTATCATTTAGATAATTCATTTCTTTTGCAATATGGTTGCAAGAAAGAAATAATTGAGCTCATTCTATCATAACCTCTCTCTCTCCTCATTTTCATCTTCTTCTTCCTCTTGAAAAGAGAAACCTTCTCATGTGTTGAGAATCATTCTCTTTAGAAAGAAAAGCAAACCCTAATCTCTCTCTACTCATTCTAGGATGAAGGTTTAGCAAACCGGAAACCCTAGTTCACTCAAAGATCGAGGAAGAGCCCAAAGTCGAACCTTCGAGGTGGATCCATCTTCGACGGGAGAAGGCGACGTAAAGAGAACCATCAACCTCTACAAGGTTTGAAGAAGAAGGAGTTCAAGTTTAGGTATAACCATCTTCCATAGTAGCTAACTCCTTTTAGTGTATTTGCTAGTATAGTTTAGACAACGATCCCGACCATGTTTAGTCCATGTTGCCTCTTGCGATAAAAATTCGTTTTTTATACCGTTTCCGCTTCCCCGTAAGCACCGGGGGTCGCAATATGGACTTACAGTGGTATCAGAGCCTAACTAAACTTAAACTAGCTTGGTAGTGAAGTGTAACGAAGTTCGGAACCGTAAAAAACCCAAAAACCGTATTTTTCAAAACCTGAGTTTCTGTTGAATTTTTTTTGGCTCAAAATGAAAAAATTTATATTTGTAAAATCATCTCAGGGTTTTCTAAAAACACCCATGAAAAACGATCCAGTGTTGAGCTCAAAGCGCCGCGCATCCGCGGCACGAGGTAGGCTCGTGCCGCGGAACCGCCGCGCTTTGTCGTCTTCTGCGCGTCGTTTTTCGTGCAGTGTCTGTAGGTTTTGGTTTTGGGATTTTTGAGATATATTATATGTGCCCAGATTTTCCAGAAAAGAAATTTCCTTTTGGGGTCCTATAATTCCGTTTTTTTCCGAACTTCACTACACTTTGGCTATATTGGTTATATCTGTGATGTTTGCATGTATTGAACGTCGGCTAATCGCTATAAGTCGATTAGTCGGGGTTATACATGATCTGTAATGTGCTGGAATGTGTATATGAATGTGTTGGACTGTCGCGGGTGAATAGCCGGGGTTGGATGTGAGATGAGCTTATGTTTTTCTTTCATTCATTGTAAATGTAAATTGGTGTAATAATTATTATTTGTTTGGCCGCACAACCGGGTCGGGGTTGTAGCCGTCATTGTATAATTCTTTTTACTGTTTTTGCTCCTAGGATAGACCCATGGAGGGGGTGCACAAACTACCGAGTACTTGGCGGGTAGTTTGCCGCACCCGTAGGGGTCTTGGGTGGGGTATTGGCTATTCACCGCGACCGTGTTATCCGCTTTTCGTTTCAGGCTCGAAAGGATTGCGGATTGCTAGTATATCCAATGTATTCATCTGTGATCTGTAATGTCTATCATTGCTTTCTATTTAGGCGTTGCTTATGTTTTACAGCCGCGCTAGCCCAGCCCCCGCTCTGTCGTTAGTTAAGTAACCTAACGAGTGATGACGGGGCCCAGTGGCGAATGCGAATGGCATAAGCGTACGTCATATTTTGGTTGTTTTCTGCAATGGTAGGATTAAATGATGGGACGCATTAAAAGTACTAATGCAAGAATATCACGCATTAAAAGAACTAATGCAAGATAATAAACCAAGTTAAAGTCGTTGGAACACTTTCGAAAAACCACTCGGTTCTTTTCAAAACTAACTTTTAAAATGCGGAGCTTGAGCCACTCCATTTAAAAGCTATCTCGTTCCATCGACCAAATCAAGTTCACTACGTTCACGGTTTTGCCAAAACCATTCGTAGCCCTCCGTCGTTTCGTATGAATATTCAAATAGTATTCAAGCTGTGTTTGTTGACCTTTGTCAAGGCATAGTGATTGGTAGCTGTTAAGTATTCATATGTAGCATAGATAGATGCGTTGGTTTGGGACACTCACATTACCTTGTTGACCTTCGTCAAGGGTATATGCGGGTGGATTCAAATTAACCTGGATAATGACGGGCAGAACTTGACATGTGACTTATGATTTGTTGACCTTCGTCAAGGTCATAAGAGCATGGGGCAAAAATCCACATCGGGAGTTTCATAAGTACTGAAACTTGCTAGATTTGCATACCATTTGGAGTGTGGTGATTCTGGTAGGATTCCTTCAGTTTCGTCACGCGATGATATTTGGATCCCGATCCTACTGTGAGTATATGCTACTCCTCGGGAAATTTCTCACTTAACGATCAATGCTATAAACCTAGTAGGTGCCTAGAAAGGTGTTAGCGGGGCTACGCCCCCAGGGAAAAGAGGTTCTTTAATTAAGGAACTTCGCGAAAGCGTTGGAAAACCTCCCTCGAAGTACCGACACCAGCCTGGCTGAACGGTTAAGCAAGTATTGTACGGTGGGATTGATCCTGACTAATTCTTCCTTTATGGTTTGAGGAGGGATTCGAGAAACAGTGGGAGCCATCCTGTTTAGACAAATTAAAAACCACTCTAAACTTGCAAGAGCATCATGCTGAGTGTTTCTTCTTCTCTCTCCTAATTGCAGCGACCAATCAACATGACTGGACTTAAGTTACTCCTAGATAAAAACAAGCTGACGGGGCCAAACTACAAAGATTGGCTCAGGAATGTCAAGATAGCAATCACTTATGACAAGCTGGGGTATCTTCTTACCACCAAAGCTCCCCCTGTCCCTGGTCCAACTTCCAGCGTCGCGGATAAGGAAATCCGCAAGACTTGGGAGATTGATAGCGCGAAGGCCAAGTGCCTCCTGCTTGCCTCGATGGACAACGAACATCAGAGGAGGCATGAGAATATGGACATGGAGTCCATATTGCTTCATACAAAAGAACTGTATGGAGAGCAATCACGTATCGCAAGATACGAAGCGTCGAAAAAGTTGTTTTCGACAAGAATGGCCGTCGGATCATCAGTAGCCGAGCACGTGCTAAAGATGATCGGCTACATTGAGGAGCTCGCTGACCTAGGGATCACATTGGAGAGTGAGCTATATACGGATATAGTTCTCCAGTCCCTTCCTTCCACTTACGCCCAGTTTATAATGAATTTCAACCTACAAGAAAAGGAGGTTGAACTTTCAGAGCTCCTCAACCTGCTGAGGAGCGCAGAGGGCACCCTACAGAAAGGTAGGGAAACATCCACTTTGTTTGTAGGAGGATCATCTTCTTCTAGGTCCAAGGCGAAAGCCAAGGGAAAGAAGAAGAAAGCCCCCGCCAAACCAAGGGGCGGTGTTAGTAAAGTGGATACGAAGGGAAAAGGTAAAGCAACAAAGATAGCGGGGAAGCTTGTGGATAAGGAAGAATGCTTCTTTTGTCATAAGAAAGGACACTGGAAGAATGATTGCAGGGCCTGGAAGGCCAGAACACAGGAATTGAAGCAGGTTGCAGCTTCAGCTTCAGGTGTGTATGTTATTGAAAACTGTCTTTCTATAAACTCTACTTCCTGGGTATTGGATACCGGATCAGGATCTCATATCTGTAATTCTTTGCAGGCGTTGAGAAACCGTAGTGTTTTGAAAGCTGGTGACATGACCCTCAGAGTTGCAAACGGAGCTAGCATGGATGCTAAAGCCGTGGGGGACTATCACCTGGGAATGTCAGATGGACATGTTTTGGTTTTGCGTAATTGCTTTTTTGTACCCAACGCAACTTGTAATATCATTTCTGTATCTTTAGTTTCTAAAGAAGGTTATGAATTTGCGTTTGTAAGTAATGTTGTAAACATTCGCCTTAATCAAGTTTTGATTGGGTCAGGTACTTTGAGTAATGGTATATACGTATTGAACCAACCACAGATTTTTAATGTCCAGAATACACACAAAAGAAAGTCTCCAGAAATAAACCAGACTTTCTTATGGCATTGTAGATTGGGTCACATCAATGAGAGAAGGTTGACGAAGTTACATACAGAAGGGTATTTGAATGCGTTCGAATATCAGTCGTATGCCACTTGTCAATCCTGTCTCAAGGGAAAGATGACAAAGACTCCTTTTACTGGACATGGAGTAAGAGCGAGCGAGCTCTTGGGACTCGTACACAGTGACGTGTGCGGTCCAATGTCTACACATGCCCGAAGCGGACATTCTTACTTCATTACTTTTACGGATGACTTCTCAAGGTACGGTTATGTTTTCTTAATGAAACATAAGTCCGAAGCTTTTGAAAAATTCCAGGAGTATAAGAATGAAGTAGAGAAACAGACCGGCAAGAGTATTAAGATTCTAAGATCGGATCGAGGTGGAGAATACTTAAGTGCCGAGTTCCTGGACTATTTAAAAGAGAACGGAATTCTCTCTCAGCTTACTCCTCCATACACCCCGCAACATAACGGTGTATCGGAGAGACGGAACCGAACCCTATTGGATATGGTTCGGTCCATGATGAGTAACGCTGAGTTACCGCGATCATTCTGGGGATATGCAATAGAAGCAGCTGCGTATCTCTTGAACAAGGCTCCCACCAAGACTGTGCCTACCACCCCTTATGAGATGTGGACTAGGAAGAAACCCTGTCTTAAGTATCTTAAGGTATGGGGATGTCCAGCTTTTGTAAAAAGGCAGCATGCGGACAAGCTTGAGGCACGTTCAGTACAGTGTAAGTTTGTGGGATACCCAAGGAACTCCAGGGGGTATCTTTTCTATTCCGCTGAGGAACAAAAGGTTTTTGTTTCTCAGCATGCCCGCTTCTTGGAAACTGAGTTTTTGGAAACCCAGATAAGTGGGAGCACAATAGAACTGGAAGAAGTTCCAGAACCACAGACTGTTACTGAAAGCTTAGTGGAACCAGAGGGTTCAACAGAACAGGACATTCCTACGCCGCTCCGCAGAAGTAGTAGGCAGTCTCATCCGCCCGAGAGATACTACGGTTTTCTCATAGACGGGGATAGAGAGGATTGCATCATAGATTATGATGAGCCTACTAGCTTCCAGCAGGCCGTTCAGAGCATTGACTCAGTGAAATGGCTGGATGCAATGCGGACCGAAATGGAGTCCATGTACACCAACAAGGTATGGACGTTGGACATTGCTCCAGACGGGGTAAAACCCGTAGGATGCAAGTGGATCTTCAAAAGGAAGATTGGTGTAGATGGACAGGTTGAGACCTATAAAGCTAGGCTGGTAGCAAAGGGTTTCCGTCAAAGACCTGGCTTGGACTATGACGAAACCTTTTCTCCAGTAGCCATGCTGAAATCCATTCGGATCCTTCTTGCCATCGCTGCCTTCCACGATTATGAGATCTGGCAAATGGACGTAAAGACAGCTTTTCTAAATGGAAATTTAGAGGAGTGTGTCTATATGGACCAGCCAGAGGGCTTCATTCAGAGTGGGAGCAGCGGAAAGGTGTGCAAGTTGCTTAAGTCCATCTATGGACTAAAGCAGGCATCGCGGAGTTGGAACATCTGCTTTGATGAGACGGTCAAAGAATTTGGCTTTATCAAAAATCCAGATGAACCATGCATCTATAGTAGATTTGTAGCGAGAACTGTAGTATTCCTCGTTTTATACGTGGATGACATTCTCTTAATAGGAAATGACATTCCTATGCTACAATCTGTCAAGGGGTTCTTGTCACACAGGTTCTCCATGAAAGACCTGGGTGATGCCTCATACATCCTGGGGATCCGGATCCATCGTGATAGATCCAAGAGGATATTGGGACTTTCTCAGTCCAGGTACATCGACACCATAGTGAAGAGATTCAGTATGGAAGATTCCAAGCGCGGTAACCTACCGGCTTGTCACGGGATCACCCTCTCTAAAGAGATGTCTCCCAAGACTGATTTGGAGAGGGGTCGCATGTCTATTATACCCTACGCTTCTGCGGTAGGCTCTATAATGTATGCGATGTTGTGTACCAGACCGGATGTAGCTTATGCACTGAGTGTGGTAAGCCGGTATCAGTCAAACCCTGGGGAGAAACACTGGATAGCGGTAAAGAACATTCTCAAGTATCTGAGAAGGACTAAGGAGATGTTCTTGGTGTATGGCGGAAAAGACCTCCAGATCGAGGCCTTTGCTGACTCCAGCTTCCAGAGTGACAAGGATGATTCCAAGTCCATGTCGGGCTTTGTCTTTACCCTGAATGGAGGGGCGGTGTGTTGGAAGAGTTCCAAACAGGAAACCGTTGCAGACTCGACGATGGAAGCGGAATACATCGCTGCATCTGATGCCGCAAAAGAAGCTGTCTGGATAAGGAAGTTCTTGAAAGAACTTCAGGTGGTTCCGTCCATTGTTGATCCAATACCTCTGTATTGCGACAACAATGGGGCTATAGCTTTAGCGAAGGAACCGAGGTCCCATCAGAGATCCAGGCACATCTTGAGGCGGTATCACCTGATCAGGGAGATCGTGGATCGCAAGGAGATCGAGGTTCGGAGAGTTGCTTCAGAAGACAACACTGCAGATCCATTCACCAAGGCCCTGCCCCAGACTCAGTTCGAGCGGCTGATCGAGATGATAGGTCTTCGATACGCCAGTACATGGCCTTAGTGCAAGTGGGAGATTGTTAGTGTATATGCCCTAGAGGCCATTACTGTATCATACTAGTTTGTATATTACTTAATGGATGCTTGGGATATTCACCTTGTATATACAATCTTGCTCAAAATAGTAGTATGCTACTTGGTTTGTCTCTACTTCAATGTGTACTTGTGTTTATTTTACTATATCACTTATACGCATTAGTGGAGCCCTTAGGATCTTTGCTTGATTACCAGCGTTGTGATGGCAGTCACACTAGTGGGGGCTGGGTAATCTATAAGCATATCCTTATACAGGTCCCTAGTCGCAGGACTATCGAGACAGGGCATCGATACTCCGGAGTAGACTAGCGTATGCGCTTCTCATCCCAGTGTGGGAGATGGTCTGTCCCACAGCCATCAGTACGTCGTACTGGAGATAGTATACGGGTGCTCGTTGGGTTACGAGTACACTGGACAGGACTCGTCGGGAACTGACAGGTTGGTATTATACCTATCGTCAGTCGTCAGTTCCCAGGTGACATGAGTACAGCTTAGTCCGCTGACTTGACACTGGCACTTCGCCTCGAGTGTGTTCCCACTGCACTTTGATCACTACCCTACCACGGCTCAAAGGAGTCGTGCAAACAGGTGGTGGTTGGGTGCAGTCCCGAAGCACTTGGAGGCAGTGACGGTTAGACAGGATTCGTCTCTCCCGGTATTGGGGGTTGACATCGCGCTGTGTCTAGGAGAGCCATTACACGAGTAGTCCCTGGCCAGGGCAAACGAGATATACTGGTAGGTTTCCAGTGTTATCTCAGGGTGTTTTGGGCTTCGCTCCGGCACGACTTGTACCGCTATTGGGGGACTGACGTTTACCGCCCCCTAGGCCCGCCATGCGATGTATCAGACGAACAGACCGGACTGTACGGAGAATGTCACATTAAGACTCAGTAGGAGTTCAGATGGGGTTTCACCTCGTCAGCCTTCTTGTCGGCATCTACCTGGGGACCGTTACGCACAGCTAGTGCCGCTTGCGGTCTGTGGTTAAACCCACTGCCAGCGTAGTGTCGAGTCTTTAGAGTCCCACACAGAGGGTATTCGCCTCTGGGCAAAACAGAGTAGAGGTCGCATGGTTTTGCGACAGGGTTCGTTCTCATCCGCGCACTTGTGCACGTTTGGAGTCCGGACGGATTATACTGGCAGGCTCTGGTTTGAGCCAGATACTGGTATATGTTTTGGGGGTTGCTTTTATATCTTGGTATTCTTGTTTTTCGGAACGAGAATGCAGGTGTGTATGCACAGTTGCTTGAGGCGGAGAATGAGGTTTTTCATTAGGGTTTCGGAACGGGTGCGTATGCACAATTGACAGTCTTCATTTTCCAAACCCTAATGGATTTATATATTATCTATTAATAATAATAATTAAATGAGAATTATGTTATGGTTGTTTTTGTTGACTTGTTGACCTTAGTTGACTTGTTGACCATTGACCACTTTCATGCCTTGAAAGTCTTCCTTGATTCATGCTTACTTTTTATTAAATGAAGCATGGTTGTGGTCATTCAAAATACTACCATCAACTATTCTCATTTTCAATTATTATCATTTAGATAATTCATTTCTTTTGCAATATGGTTGCAAGAAAGAAATAATTGAGCTCATTCTATCATAACCTCTCTCTCTCCTCATTTTCATCTTCTTCTTCCTCTTGAAAAGAGAAACCTTCTCATGTGTTGAGAATCATTCTCTTTAGAAAGAAAAGCAAACCCTAATCTCTCTCTACTCATTCTAGGATGAAGGTTTAGCAAACCGGAAACCCTAGTTCACTCAAAGATCGAGGAAGAGCCCAAAGTCGAACCTTCGAGGTGGATCCATCTTCGACGGGAGAAGGCGACGTAAAGAGAACCATCAACCTCTACAAGGTTTGAAGAAGAAGGAGTTCAAGTTTAGGTATAACCATCTTCCATAGTAGCTAACTCCTTTTAGTGTATTTGCTAGTATAGTTTAGACAACGATCCCGACCATGTTTAGTCCATGTTGCCTCTTGCGATAAAAATTCGTTTTTTATACCGTTTCCGCCTCCCCGTAAGCACCGGGGGTCGCAATATGGACTTACACTATCTCTACTTAACCTTGAACACCTAGGCTAGCAAACTAGTTGTTCGAGTTGCTTCGGTTTGAAGCGGGAGCCCGTATTAAGAATCCTCGAGGTGGATCGTCTTCGACGAGGGAGACCGGAGAGCGGACTTGTTCGGGGCTGCCGGCAAGGATCTAGGAAAGAGATTGAACACCGAAGGACACGGATCAATCGGTATAATCTCTAAACTCACTCTATAGAATGCTAGTAAACGGTTAATGGTTTGATCCGGGTGATTGTTATGGTAGCGCCAAGTTTGAAAAGTTTTTGTTCCGCGTTTGGTCTCGGATTGACTGCCAGGGCGCTGTCGTAACCCAACATGGTATCAGGGCCAACCCATTAACCCTTATCTAGTTTGTTTAGATAATGTTAAACTATCGAAATCGAAACAAATCCGATACACTGCCCCTGCACATTCCAGTTTCTGTTGATTTATAAAGTGTCTTCAAAAAATTATTTAAACAACTGCAGAAGGCTACTGACATGACCTATAGACAGCACCCCAAACACGAGACCAATCCACCAAAATTTGTCCGAGCACAATGCCTAGAAGCCGAGGAGGTCGGCCATTTCAGGGCTTGAGGGTTTCGTTTTTGGGGTGTGGTCTTGTCTCTGGAATGTTGGTTCAGTGGTATTGTTTATTTATCCCAGTTTGGATATGGTTTTATCTAGTTGTTTGGGGCTATTCGGGGGTTATTTCGAAGTCATTATTTTCTAACATTGTTTAAAGTTAACAGTACATACATTTCTATCTGCGACCTTGAATGTCATTTGATCGGTACAACTTCTTTAATCGCTATAGTCTTTTTAGACGGGTTTGTGAACGCGACATTCACATTGATGTTCTGTGTTGTTCTGTGATGTTGCGGATTGTCGTGGTGGATAGCTTGCGTGCAATGTTAGTACAGTTTAGTTTTATTTGTACATTTGATATCGCGGGACGAGCGTCCGACATGTGGACTGACGTCACTGCCTGTTTGTATATTATTCTTTTGGGGCATGACCGGGTTGAGGTCGATGTCACCGTTGTACATATTTTCTTTTCTGTACTAGGATTACCCCGCGGTGGAGTGCACGGATAGCCGGGTTCTGGAGGGAAACGGGTCCGCATGTCATGGCTTTGAGAAGGAGGAGGCCTCACTCCAGAATTGGCGGTCTATTCGCCGGAGTCGTAGGGGGTACAGGTTGACCCAAGGAGGGGTTCTCAAGTTACCAGATTCCGTGAAGTGTTGGGTGGTCCATTCACTTTGCTGAAAGGGGCTGCCTCACTTTTGGTTTTGGCCGGTAACTTGCCGCACTCGTAGCGGTCTAGGTTTTCATTGCACAGGCTATCCACACGACCAGGGGAACGTCGGGTTTCACTTGCGGCTCAAAGGAAACCCGGGGCTCCCAGATTATCTGTATTGTTCTGTGATGCTTATTACTTATCTGTGATGTTGCATTTATCATGCCTGGAGCAATTATTATATATTGTTATATATATACTAGTAGATGTTGTATATGTTTTACACCCGTACTAGTCCAGTCCCCGCTCTGTCGTTAGTTAAGTAACCTAACGGGTGATGACGGGACCCAGTAGCGAATACGGATGGCAAAGTAATATATCAAATATATAATTATGCATTAAATCATTAAATCAACACTTGATTTAACGATCCGGTCATATCGCATACAACCGACCGATACATTCATCGCGAGAATGAAATACGGTATCACATACACGCATTATTCTCGGTCCCGCACATATCTCATATGCGCTCCTATTTCGTTTCGCTTGAGCCAGGAAACCTCTGTGTAGGACTCTAAAGACTCGTCAATACGCCGGCAGCAGATGATGATCATATCAAACACCCACAAGCCGCAAGCGGTCTGCCAAACGTAACGGCCACCCGGGTATTGAGCGATCAGAAGATCGACGAGCAAGCCCGCTCACACTCCTGTGAATCCAACCAGTAACACTTACCGTACAGTCCGGTCTGATCGTCTGATATGTCGCATATCTTGCCTAGGGGTGGTAAACGTCAGACCCCAATAGCTCGATAAGTCGTGTCGATAAGAGGTCTATAACTATTCGAGAAACTACTGGTAACACTTACCAGTAAATCTCAGCAACCTTGGCCAGGGATTTCCGGTTATAGCCAATCGAACACAGCGCAATATCAACTCCCTATACCGGGAGAGACGAATCCCCTCCTATCGCTCATTGCCTCCATGTGATTCGGGACTGTACCCAAAAGCCACCGTTTTGCACGCCCTCTTGGACGTGGTAAGGTGGAAATCAAAGCACAGTGGGAACCACACAAGACTCTATGACGATCTCGGGTCAACAGACTACTCTGTACCAGTGTCACCAGAGAACTGCCATCTGACGTAAGGTATAATACCATCTGGGAGTTCTCGGCGAGTCCGTCCAGTGTACCCAGTCTCTACTGAGCACCCGTATATCATCTCCGATGTCAAACACCAATGGATATGGGATCATCCATCGCCCATCTGTATGGGTCGAGAAGGTATACGCTAGTCTACTCTGGTATATCGATGCCCCGTCTCGATACACCCACGACTAGGGACCTTGAAGGATGTACTTATGGACTACCATGTCCCCACTTGTATGATCCGCATCACAGTCCAGGTAGTCAAGTACACATCCTAAGGGCTTTACCAACATGTAACTGTAAGTCGATGTACTTCACCCCAGTACTTGTGGGGAGGCGGAATTTTCAAAACTTATCAAGTTTAAACAACGAACATCGACTAACCGCTTGAATCGAAGCTAAACTATAAATAACCGTATTCAATGAGTTTCTTTTCACAAGTGATTAGGGATTATACCTAATGAAACCGGTCCTTCGTCTTTACGTCCTCCTTTGTTCTCCTCGACCTTCTCTAGGTAGTAGACGATCCACCCGAGAGCGAAACTCCAAGCTAAACCTCTAACTTGAGGTAACTAATCAACTTTGATTGCTAATCAAAGATGAAAGGATGATGTAGAGTAAAGGTTATGGATTGTTTAGTCTAACTAATCCTTTGATCTCAACACATGAGGATTAAGGATTAGGGTTTGAAGATGAGAGCTTGAGGAGAGAGAATGTGAGATAAGATAATGAGAGGAGAGAGAGTGTATCATAATATATTATGAAGCATTTCTTTTTAACAATAATGAATAATGAAAATGAATAAGCATGCTTCATAAAATATCTAGTGGTGATTCATAAGCATGAGTCATTAAGCAATAAATGTGCATTAATGAAATGAATGAATCACCACCATGACTCACTTTCTTATCCAAAAGAAACCTCCTTAGTCACATCTTCTAGAAGCTTCTCGAGTAATTACGAGAACGCCCCTCCGATCCGTAAAAATACGGAAAAACTTTAGACTGTATAAATCCAATAACCGGATACCAGTAACTGGCTTAAACCAAAGCCGACTGGTAAAAACTGTCCGAAAGTCGTACGCGCGTAAACGCACGTATGCGTCCGAACCCTTTGTCGCAAAACCATGCAACCTCTATATCGTTTCGCCTGGAGTAGGAAACTCTCTGTGTGGGACTCTAGAGACTCGACTACTACGCTGGCAGTGGGTTTAACCACAGACCGCAAGCGGCACTAGCTGTACGTAACGGTCCCCAGGTAGTTGTCGATAAGAAGGCCGATGAGAAAACCCATCCGAACTCCTACTGAGTCTGATGTGACAATCTCCATACAGTCCGGTCCGTTCGTCCAAGATTATCGCATATCGGGCCTAGGGGGGCGGCAAGCGTCAGTCCCCTAATAGCGGTATAAGTCGTGTCGGAGTGAAGCCCATTACACCCTGAAAAACTGCTGGAACCTACCAGCAAATCTCGCTTGCCCTGGCCAGGGACTTTGCGTAATGGCTCTCTAGCACAGCACGATATCTACTCCCAATACCGGGAGGGACGAATCCTGTCTAACCGCCACTGCCTCCAAGTGCTCGGGACTGCACCCAACTGCTACCTGTTTGCACGACTCCTTTGAGCCGTGGTAGGGTAGCAATCTAAGAACAGTGGGACACACTCGAGGCGAAGTAGCAGTGTCAAGTCTGCGGACTACGCTGTACTCATGTCACCTGGGAACTGTTCACTGACGACTGGTATCAAACCAACCAACAGTTCCCTGTGAGTCCTGTCCGGTGTACCCGTAACCTAACGAGCACCTGTATACTATCTCCAGTACGACGTACTGACGGCTGTGGGACAGACCATCTCCCCAACTGGGATGAGAAGCGTACACACCAGTCTACTCCGGAGTATCGATGCTCTGTCTCGATAATCCAACGACCAGGGACCTGAATAAGGATGTGCTTGTAGACTACCCAGCCCCCACTAGTGTGACTGCCATCACAACGCTGGTAGACAAGCAAGATCCTAAGAGCTCTATCAATACGTATACTCACATATTAAGATAGAAAAACCAAGTAGCATACTACCATGTTTAGCAAGACTGTTATATACATGTGAATATCCCAAGCTTCCATTAAGTAATATACAAGCTAGTATGATACAGTAATGGCCTTCTAGGGCATAAACACTAACAATCTCCCACTTGCACTAGGGCCATGTACTGGCATATCGTAGACCAATGATCTCGAGTAGCCTCTCGAACTGAATCTGAGGAAGGGCCTTCGTGAATGGATCAGCAATGTTCTCTTCTGAAGCAACTCTCCGAACCTCGATCTCCTGACGATCAATGATCTCCCTGATCAGGTGATACCGCCTCAAGATGTGTCTGGACTTTTGATGGGACCTTGGTTCCTTCGCTAAAGCTATAGCTCCGTTGTTGTCGCAATACAGAGGTATTGGATCAACTATGGTAGGAACCACCTGAAGTTCTGTTAGGAACTTCTTCATCCAGACTGCTTCTTTTGCGGCATCGCAAGCAGCTATATACTCCGCTTCCATCGTCGAGTCAGCAACGGTGTCCTGCTTGGAGCTCTTCCAGCACACCGCCCCTCCATTGAGGGTAAAGACATAACCCGACATGGACTTGGAATCGTCCTTATCACTCTGGAAGCCGGAATCAGCAAAGGCCTCCAACCTGAGGTCTTTTCCGCCGTAGACCAAGAACATCTCCTTAGTCCTCCTCAGGTACTTGAGAATGTTCTTTACTGCTATCCAGTGTTTCTCCCCTGGGTCTGACTGATACCGGCTTACCACGCTTAGTGCGTAAGCTACATCTGGTCTGGTACACAACATCGCATACATTATAGAGCCTACCGCAGAAGCGTAGGGTATAATAGACATGCGTTCCCTTTCCAAATCAGTCTTGGGAGACATCTCTTTGGAGAGGGTGATTCCGTGACAAGCCGGTAGATTACCGCGCTTAGAATCTTCCATACTGAATCTTTTCAGTACAGTGTCGATATACCTAGACTGCGAAAGTCCCAACATCCTCTTGGATCTATCACGATAGATCCGGATCCCCAGAATGTAAGAGGCATCACCCAGGTCTTTCATGGAGAACCTGTGTGACAAGAATCCTTTGACAGATTGTAGCATAGGAATGTCATTTCCTATCAATAGAATGTCATCCACGTACAAGACGAGGAATACGACACTTCTGGCCACAACTTTACTATATATGCACGGTTCATCTGGATTTTTGATAAAGTCATATTCTTTGACTGTCTCATCAAAACAGATGTTCCAACTCCGCGATGCCTGCTTTAGTCCATAAATGGACTTAAGCAGCTTGCATACTTTCCCGCTGCTCCCACTCTGATTGAAACCCTCTGGCTGATCCATATAGACGCTCTCTTCTAAATTTCCATTCAGAAAAGCCGTCTTTACGTCCATCTGCCAGATTTCATAATCATGGAAGGCAGCAATAGCAAGAAGGACCCGAATGGATTTGAGCATAGCCACTGGAGAAAAGGTTTCGTCATAGTCCAAACCAGGTCTTTGACGAAAACCCTTTGCAACAAGTCTAGCCTTATAGGTTTCCACCTGTCCATCTACACCAATCTTTTTCTTGAAGATCCATTTGCATCCTATGGGTTTTACCCCATCTGGAGCAAAGTCCAAAGTCCATACTTTGTTGGTGTACATGGACTCCATTTCGGTCCGCATTGCATCTAGCCATCGTACCGAGTCGCCGCTCTGGATGGCCTGCTGGAAGTCAGTAGGTTCATCATCATCTATGATGCAATCCTCTCTATCCCCGTCTATGAGAAAACCGTAGTATCTCTCAGGCGGATGAGACGGCCTACTACTCCTGCGGAGGGGTGCGGGAATGTTCTGTTCTTCTTGAACCTCTGGTTCTACCGAACTTTCAGTAGCAGTTTGTGGTTCTGGAATTTCTTCCAGTTCTATTTCGCTCCCACTCTTCTGATTTTCCAAAAATTCAGTTTCTAAGAAGTGGGCATGACGAGAAACAAAAACCTTTTGTTCCTCTGCGTAATAGAAATAATATCCCTTGGAGTTCTTTGGATATCCCACAAGCTTACACAGTACTGAGCGTGCCTCGAGCTTGTCCACATGCTGCTTTTTTACAAAAGCTGGACACCCCCATGTCCTAAAATGTTTTAGACAGGGTTTCTTCCCACTCTACATCTGATATGGTGTGGTAGGCACAGTCTTGGTTGGAACCTGGTTCAAAAGATATGCCGCTGATTCTAGCGCATAACCCCAGAAAGATCGCGGTAACTCAGTATTACTCATCATGGATCGTACCATATCCAATAGGGTTCGATTCCGGCTCTCCGATACACCGTTGTGCTGTGGAGTGTATGGAGGAGTAAGCTGAGAGAGAATTCCTTTCTCTTTTAGGTAACCTAGGAACTCGGCACTTAAGTATTCTCCACCTCGATCAGATCTTAGTGTCTTAATACTTTTGCCTGTTTGGTTTTCCGCTTCACTCTTGAATTCCAGGAATTTCTCAAAGGCCTCTGATTTATGCTTCATTAAGAAAACATACCCATACCTAGAGAAATCATCTGTAAAAGTAATGAAGTAGGAATAACCACCTCTTGCATGTGTAGACATTGGACCACATACATCACTGTGTATGAGTCCTAAGAGCTCGCTCGCTCTTACTCCGTGTCCAGTAAATGGAGTCTTTGTCATCTTTCCTTTGAGACAAGATTGACAAGTGTCATAGGTTTGATATTCGAACGTGTCCAAATATCCTTCTCTATGCAACTTAGTCAACCTTCTCTCATTGATGTGACCCAGTCTACAATGCCATAAGAAAGCTTTATTTAAATCTGGAGACTTTCTTTTTAGTGTGTTCTGGACATTGAAAATTTGGAGTTGGTTTAACACATATATGCCGTTATTTAGAGTACCGGACCCAATCAAACCATGATTAAGGTGGATGTTGACAACATCTCTTACAAACGTGAAATCATAACCTTTATTTGATAACAAGGAAACTGATATGATATTACACGTTAAGCTGGGTACAAAATAACAGTTATGTAAAACCAAAATGTGTCCACTCGTCAATCCTAGGTGATAATCCCCGACGGACGCAGCTCCCACGCTAGCTCCGTTAGCAACCCTGAGGATCATATCACCTTCCTTCAGCACTCTACGGTTTCTCAGTGCCTGCAATGAATTGCAAATATGAGATCCTGATCCGGTATCCAATACCCAGGAAGCAGAGTTGATTGACAGACAATTCTCAATTACAAACACACCTGAAGTCGAAGCCACAGCTTGCTTCGGTTCCTGGTTCTTGGCGTTCCACGCCTTGCAATCCTTCTTCCAGTGCCCTTTCCTGTGACAATGGAAGCACTCATCCAGGCCAGCTACCGGTGCTGTAAACTTTTTCTTTCCCTTCTTTCCCACCTTACTAACACCTCCTCTAGGTCTGGGTGCGGCCTTCTTCTTCCTTCCTTTGGCCCTAGCCTTGGACCCGGAAGAAGATGAACCGCCAACAAACATAGCGGGTGTTTCCCTTGCCTTCTGCAAGGTGCCCTCTGCACTCCTTAACATGTTCAGGAGTTCCGCAAGTACAACTTCTTTTCCTTGAAGATTGAAGTTGAGGATAAACTGGGCGTAGGTGGGAGGAAGGGACTGGAGAACAAGGTCTGTATAGAGCTCATTATCCAAAGTCGTCCCAAGGTCCGCGAGCTCTTCAATATAGCCGATCATCTGTAGGACATGTTCACCTACCGATGACCCGACAGCCAACCTCGCTCGAAACAATTTCTTAGAGGTCTCGTATCTTGCTATACGAGATTGCTCTCCATAAAGTTCCTTTGTATGGAGAAATATGCCATCTAGGGACATATCCTCGTGCCTCCTCTGATGTTCATTGTTCATCGAGGCAAGCACGATGCACTTGGCTCTCGCGCAATCTAAATCCCAGGTTTTGCGGATTTCCTTATCCGCATTGCTGGATTTGGGACCAAGGACAGCAGGTGCTGTAGCGGTGAGGACGTACCCCAGTTTGTCATAGGTCAAAGCCATCTTGACATTCCGCAGCCAATCTTTATAGTTTGGCCCCGTCAGTATATTTTTCTCTAAAAGTAACTTAAGTCCAGTCATTTTCAGGGTCGCTGCAATTAGGAGAGAGAGAAGAAAACTCTTTAGCATGATGCTCTTGCAAGTTTAGAGTGGTTTTTAGTTTATCTAAACTGGATGGCTCCCACTGTTTCTCGAATCCTTCCTCAAACCATAAAAGAAGAATTAGCCAAGACTATTCTCACCGTACAATACTTGCTTAACCGTTCAGCCAGGCCGGTGTCGATACTTCGAGGGAGGTTTTCCAACGCTTTCGCGAAGTTCCTTAATTAAATAACCTCTTTTCTCTGGGGGCGTAACCCCGCTGACACTTTTCTGGACACCTACTAGGTTTATAGCATTGATCGTTAAGCGACGAATATCCTGATAAGTAGCATATACTCACAGTAGGATCGGGATCCAAATATCATCGTATGATAATGTTGAAGGAATCCTACCAACATTCATCAAACTCCAAATGGTATGCATCTCTTTGCAAATTTCAGTTTCTTTAGAAATTCCCGATATAAGTTTTTTCCCCATGCTCTTATGATCTTGACTAAGGGCCAACAAATCAGAAGTCACATGTCAAGTTCTGCCCATCATTATCCTGTTGATTTGAACCCATCCGTATACTCTTGACTAAGGGCCAAACAAAGTAATACGACTGTCCCAAACCAACTCATCTATCTATGCAACAAATGAATACCCCAGCAGCTACCAAACACTATGTCTTGACTAAGGGCCAAACAAACATAGCTTGAATACTACTGACCATTCATAAGAAATGACGGAGGGCTACGACTGGTTTTGGCGAAACCGTGAACGTAGTGAACTTGATATAACCGAAGGAACCTGATAGCTTTTAAAAGGAGTGGTTAAATCTCCGCATTTAAAAAATATCTGTTTTAAAAATAACCGAGTGGTTTCTTTTAAATTGTTCCAACGATTTAAACTTTGGTTTGTTTTACTTTGCATTATAGATAATGCGTCCCATCATTAACCTATCATTGCAGAAAACAACGAAAATACAACGTCCTCTTATGCCATCCGCATTCGCCACGGGGTCCCGTCATCACCCGTTAGGTTACTTAACTAACGACAGAGCGGGGGTTGGGCTAGCGCGGGTGTAAAACATAAGTGGCGTCTAAATAGCTATCATAAATATAGATATTTTACATTCGTCTGACGCAATGATATTCATTCCAGAACACAGATAAACAATATTGGATTTGCAAGCAATCTGTATTTCTTTTGAGCCTGCAAGAAAAGACAGATTACACAGTTGTGATGAATAGCCGTTTACCCCACCCTCGACCCCTACGGGTACGGCAAACTACCCACCCGGCAGTCTGTGTACCCCACCTTGGGTCAGTCCTAGGAGCAAAAACAGTAAAATGAAATAATACAACGGTGGCTACAACCGCAACCTGGAAGTGCCCCGCGAAAATAATATTACAACAAATTACATTTACAACAAATGAATTAATCAATAACCCATTGCTAACCCCGGCTATACACCACAACAGTCCAATACAGTTTATATGCACAAACAGATATAACCATTTCAGAAATGTGCAACCCCCTGCCAACCGACATACTAGCAGTTGGGGGAGGTTTACGAACACATTAAACAATCACAGATAAAATCCAATACGCAAATACTGTACAATTCGATCGAATAAACAACATCAATATTGCTCCAAAATCTGCTCTGTTAAACAGTAACCTGAGCAATAATTAAATATTCCAGAAAACCCCAAATGTCACAGGGGACCCACACAAGAAAGACGAGTCCATGACTCGGCCAAAGCGCCGCGGATCCCACCGATCCGCCGCGCTTTCGCGGCCGAGTTGCCGATTCATGGGCTCGAATTTCTTGGGTGTTCTCCTGGACTCCTTTCTAGCTCTCTGAACACACCTGAAAAATTTTCTGACATCGTTTTAAATTCGACAGAAACTAGCAATTTTTAGGGTTTTCCGGTTTCGTTTTTCCGTTCGAAATTCGTACAAATTTGCGATTAAGTTATTTAGTGTTTAGCGAGGCTCTGATACCACTGTAAGTCGATGTACTTCACCCCAGTACTTGTGGGGAGGCGGAATTTTCAAAACTTATCAAGTTTAAACAACGAACATCGACTAACCGCTTGAATCGAAGCTAAACTATAAATAACCGTATTCAATGAGTTTCTTTTCACAAGTGATTAGGGATTATACCTAATGAAACCGGTCCTTCGTCTTTACGTCCTCCTTTGTTCTCCTCGACCTTCTCTAGGTAGTAGACGATCCACCCGAGAGCGAAACTCCAAGCTAAACCTCTAACTTGAGGTAACTAATCAACTTTGATTGCTAATCAAAGATGAAAGGATGATGTAGAGTAAAGGTTATGGATTGTTTAGTCTAACTAATCCTTTGATCTCAACACATGAGGATTAAGGATTAGGGTTTGAAGATGAGAGCTTGAGGAGAGAGAATGTGAGATAAGATAATGAGAGGAGAGAGAGTGTATCATAATATATTATGAAGCATTTCTTTTTAACAATAATGAATAATGAAAATGAATAAGCATGCTTCATAAAATATCTAGTGGTGATTCATAAGCAAGAGTCATTAAGCAATAAATGTGCATTAATGAAATGAATGAATCACCACCATGACTCACTTTCTTATCCAAAAGAAACCTCCTTAGTCACATCTTCTAGAAGCTTCTCGAGTAATTACGAGAACGCCCCTCCGATCCGTAAAAATACGGAAAAACTTTAGACTGTATAAATCCAATAACCGGATACCAGTAACTGGCTTAAACCAAAGCCGACTGGTAAAAACTGTCCGAAAGTCGTACGCGCGTAAACGCACGTATGCGTCCGAACCCTTTGTCGCAAAACCATGCAACCTCTATATCGTTTCGCCTGGAGTAGGAAACTCTCTGTGTGGGACTCTAGAGACTCGACTACTACGCTGGCAGTGGGTTTAACCACAGACCGCAAGCGGCACTAGCTGTACGTAACGGTCCCCAGGTAGTTGTCGATAAGAAGGCCGATGAGAAAACCCATCCGAACTCCTACTGAGTCTGATGTGACAATCTCCATACAGTCCGGTCCGTTCGTCCAAGACTATCGCATATCGGGCCTAGGGGGGCGGCAAGCGTCAGTCCCCTAATAGCGGTATAAGTCGTGTCGGAGTGAAGCCCATTACACCCTGAAAAACTGCTGGAACCTACCAGCAAATCTCGCTTGCCCTGGCCAGGGACTTTGCGTAATGGCTCTCTGACACAGCACGATATCTACTCCCAATACCGGGAGGGACGAATCCTGTCTAACCGCCACTGCCTCCAAGTGCTCGGGACTGCACCCAACTGCTACCTGTTTGCACGACTCCTTTGAGCCGTGGTAGGGTAGCAATCTAAGAACAGTGGGACACACTCGAGGCGAAGTAGCAGTGTCAAGTATGCGGACTACGCTGTACTCATGTCACCTGGGAACTGTTCACTGACGACTGGTATCAAACCAACCAACAGTTCCCTGTGAGTCCTGTCCGGTGTACCCGTAACCTAACGAGCACCTGTATACTATCTCCAGTACGACGTACTGACGGCTGTGGGACAGACCATCTCCCCAACTGGGATGAGAAGCGTACACACCAGTCTACTCCGGAGTATCGATGCTCTGTCTCGATAATCCAACGACCAGGGACCTGAATAAGGATGTGCTTGTAGACTACCCAGCCCCCACTAGTGTGACTGCCATCACAACGCTGGTAGACAAGCAAGATCCTAAAAGCTCTATCAATACGTATACTCACATATTAAGATAGAAAAACCAAGTAGCATACTACCATGTTTAGCAAGACTGTTATATACATGTGAATATCCCAAGCTTCCATTAAGTAATATACAAGCTAGTATGATACAGTAATGGCCTTCTAGGGCATAAACACTAACAGTAACAGAGAGACAATCAGTGTACACGTTAAGGTAAAGATCAACTAGATAGCATACTATCATGTCGAGCAAGAAAGTCCTCCCTATATATGTCCAAGCATCCACTACAATATACATCCTATGTATAGTAATGGCCTCTACGGCATACATATAACTAACAATCTCCCACTTGCACTAGAGCCATCTGTAGCAGTGGTTGTAGTATCTCATACTCAACCATCCCATAAAAATCTCTCTCTGGGAATAGGCCTTCGTGAGTGGATCCGCCGTGTTATCCTCTGAATCTGCTCTCCTAACTTCGATCACCCTGGAGATCAACTATCTCCATGATCAGGTGATACTGCCTTAGAATATGTCTGGATCACTGATGGGACCTGCGTTCCTTGGCATAAGCCACAACTCCATTGTCACACAATGGGAGGAACATAGTTCATCTCATGAACCAATATACACCCAAACAGCCTGTTTAGTAGCATCTTTAGCAGCGATGTATCGTGCCTTTATCGTCTAGTATGTCACGGTATCTAGCTTGGAACTCTTCCAACATACCGTCCCTTTACTGAGGGTAAAGACAATGCCTGCGACTGACTTTCAGTCGTCTTTATCACTCTGGAACCTTTCCAGTGATTCTCCCCAGGATCAATTGATACCTTCTCACTACAACTAGTGAGTATCCTAACATCCAATTAGATCTATCTCATAGATCCAAAACTTAGGATTTAGTAGGTATCACGTTGATCTTATATGGAGAATCATTATGATAAGCGGAGATTGATTGAGCGTAGCATAGGAAACTCCTTCCCTATCAAGAGTATGTTATCCACGTACTCTACGAGGATCGCCACCATACTCCCTACTACCTTTTTGTTTATACAAGGTTCATCTACCATTTTGATGATGTCAAACTCTTTGACTACTTCATCAAAACAGACGTTCCAACTCCGCGATGCCTGCTTTATCCTATAAAACATCTTGCACACGTTTCCGCTGCTCCCACTGTTTACGAAGCCCTCTGGCTGTGTACTTACAGACGTTTTCTTCTAAAACATGTTAGTTGTATGTATGCCCTAGAGGCCAGTATTGTACAGATGATGTATATTATATTGGATGCTTGGACATATATAGAGATGACTTTCTTGCTCGATATGATAGTATGCTATCTGGTTACTCTTTATCTTAACATGTACACTAGTCTCTTTAAACTGTCTTATGGTTACATGTTGGTAAAGCCCTTAGGATGTGTACTTGACTATCTGGACTATGATGCAGATCATACTAGTGGGGACATGGTAGTCCATAAGTACATCCTTCAAGGTCCCTAGTCGTGGGTGTATCGAGACGGGGCATCGATATACCAGAGTAGACTAGCGTATACGCTTCTCGACCCATGAGATGGGCGATGGATGATCCCATATCCATTGGTGTTTGACATCAGAGATGGTGTACGGGTGCTCAGTGGAGACTGGGTACACTGGACGGACTCGCCGAGAACTCCCAGATGGTATTATACCTCACGTCAGATGGCAGTTCTCAGGTGACACTTGTACAGGTTAGTCTGTAGACCCGAGATCGTCATAGAGTCTTGTATGATTCCCACTGTGCTTTGATCTCCACCTTACCACGTCCATGAGGGCGTGCAAAACGGTGGTCTTTGGGTACAGTCCCGAGTCACATGGAGGCAATGAGCGATAGGAGGGGTTTCGTCTCTCCCGGCATTGGGGGTTGATGTTGCGCTGTGCTCGATTGGCCGTAACAGGGAAGTCCCTGGCCAGGGCTGATCAGAGATTTGCTGGTAAGTGTCACCAGTAGTTTCTCGACCCGTTATGAGCCTCACATCGGCACGACTTATCGGTTATTGGGGTCTGACGTTTACCACCCCTAGACTTGATATGCGACGTATCAGACGAACAGACCGGACTGTACGGTAAGTGTTACTGGTTGGATTCACAGGAGTGTGAGCGGGCTAGCTCGTCGATCTTCTGATCGCTCAATACCCGGATGGCCGTTACGTTTAGCAGACCGCTTGCGGCTTGTAGGTGCTTGATATGATCATCATCTGCTACCGGCGTATTGACGAGTCTTTAGAGTCCTACACAGAGGTTTCCTGGCTCAAGCGAAACGAAATAGGAGCGCATATGAGATATGTGCGGGACCGAGAATGATGCGTGTATGTGATACCGTATTTGATTCTCGCGATTAATGTTTCGATTGGTCGTATGAGATATGACCTAGTTATCGAATCATTGATTCGATAAATCGATGCATTAAATACTAGTCGGTTATGTGCGACATGACCGAATCATTGAATTAAGTGTTGATTTAATGATTTAATGTATAATTATATATTTGATATATTACTTTGCATTAACTGGTATAGGTTCACTTTAAACGGATTTTCTCACTTGTTTTGCACATTGTATATGTGATATGCTTTTGTGCACATATTTGTATCATGTTTGATGATGCATACTCATTTGGTTAAGTGTAAAGGATTAAACCTAGGTTAAGTAAGTAATTAGGGTTTTTATTATCCATTCTTTTCATTTATTTATTTTAGAAAAAGAATGGCATATGAATACAAAATGGTTGCTTTCTTTCTTGAACCTTTGTGAAGCTTCATGAAGCTTTGACCCAAGTGACCAATTTGTCTTCATGCTTAACCCTAACCACTCTTTTAACCTTGGTCAATTCTCTACACCTAACCATGGTTCCCATTATGATAAGTATTGTTTTATTATTCATATTTACAAGACTTATCATAATTCTAGCTTCATCTTCTTCTTCACTTCAAAAAGGAAAAGCTTGATGCCATCAATGGCAACATCATTTCTAGAGTGAGAAATCCAAATCTAAAGTGAACCCACCTCCTATTTCTTCACCCTCTACATCTTGCCAAGTTGTTTTGGGTGTTTTCTTCACAAGTTTCATAACTTGGTGAAGTCGGAGCTTGAACTTGTGATGCCTCGACGTAGATCGTCTTTGACACGAAGCCGATGACCTATTCCGCTCGTTTCTCCGATGAAGCCGTCGCGAGAGTCCAAGATTCAAGATGGACAGCGAGAGGACGCCTACGTGGAGCTAAGGAAGTGGATATCCGGATCTACAAAGGTTGTAGCATCTTAACTTTAGTTAAATTGTTAACTAGATTTATATATCGCCTAGAATTCTAGCCGACGATCCGTGTTAGGGTTTCTTGACACCTATAATTTTTGAAAATGGCATGGTTGATGCCTTGTGAGACCTCTATAGGGTGCCCAGGAACCTTTCAAAACATCATTTTAGAAAAGCAGTCAAGACACCCAACCGCCAGATATCGTAGTCATGGTATGTAGCCGTGGCAAGTAGGATCTGGATGGACTTAAGCATAGATCCTTAGGAAAGGTTTCAACATAATCCTTACCTGATCAATGATGCAAACCTTTAACAAGTCTAGCTTTGAAAGTCACAACTTTTCCATGTACACCAAGTAATCTTCTCAAGATATACTTGCTCCTGATAGGGATTTAACCCTTCAGAAATAGCAACCAAAGTCCATACTTTGTTGGTGCATAAGGATTCCATCTCAGGTTGATAAACATCCAGCCATTCTTACAGAGTCTCACTCCTGATGGCCAGCTCGAAACTAGTTGGGTCATCATCCCATGATGCAATCCTCGCTCCCACTGTCATAGAGAAACCGAAGTATCTCTCAGGTGGGTGAAGAACCCTACTAGATCGGCGGAGAGGCTGGGGTTCGTAGGTTACTATTGAATCCTTTGGTTCTATCAAATCATCATCTGTAGTTTGTATATCTGGAACCTTTCCAGTTCTTCATAACAGACCTTGCCTCGAGCTTGTCCGGATTTTGCTTTTAGACATAGCCCGGACAACCCAAAATCTTAACTATCTTAAGATATGGGATCTTCCCTTTCCATATCTCATATGAAGTGGCAGGCAACTGATTAGATTTGAACCTTATTCAATAGGTATGCAACTTCATAAGTGCATAACTCCCAAAAGGAAATAGGTAACTCAGTAGTACTCATCATAGAGCACACCTTATCATATAGGGTGTAATTGCTCCGCCCCGATATACCATCGTGCTATGGTGTATACGGAGGAGTAACGCTGAGAGAGAATCTCATTCTCCATTAGAATAGTCCAGGAATTCCATGCACAAGTATTCTCCTCCTCGATCACATCAAAGGACATAATACTTATACCCGTATTTTGGTTCTCTACTTATATCTTATATTCTATGAATATCTTAAAAGGTTCGGACTTGTGTTTCAACAGGAACATATGTCTGAATCTTGAGAGATTATCAGAGAATGTAATGAAGTACAAAGAACCGGTCTTGATATGTGTAGACAGGGGACCTTCATACATTAACATGTATCATCCCAAGAGTTCACTAACTCTTTCTCTGTTTCCAGTAAACGGAGCTATGGTCATCTTATCTTTGTGACATGACTGGCGAGTTTCACAAGATGTAAATTCAAACTAATTTAAATATGCATCTTTATGTAACTCTAGCTAGTCGGGTCATATTGATCTGACCAAGTCTACAATACCTCAAGAAGGATCCGTTCATTTCTGAACTCTTCCTCTTGTGTGTGTTCTTTATACTAAGAACTGTAGTTTGATTTAGAACATCAATGCTTTTAGATAACGTGCCTGAACCGATCAACTTTTGATATAGGAAATGTTCAAAACATTATCCAACAATACAAAATTATATCCTTTCTTTACTAATAAAGAGACTGATATGATTTTGTATATCAGGTTCGGTATCTAATAACATTCGTTCAGAATCAATGTATCGGTAATACAGGGTGACAGTGACCAACAGACTTGGCTGCAACACTTGCCCTGTTTTCTGCCTCATGAAACTTATCACCCGTTCTCAGTTTTTCTACCTTTTTGTAGAACTATGTAACAGATTACATACCTGGAATCCTGATCCGGTATCATATACCAAGGATGCGGAGGATACTGAGAAACAGTTCTGTATAATGAACACACCCGAAGATGATGCATCTCATGCACTTTCTTCGTTTGGGAGGCACGGGAATTCTGGTATTTCCTAATTTCCTGCTCTGTCTTATAACAATTATAAGTTAGAGCGGGACCAACGTTCCCCAGCTCAGTATAACAAGCGGGTTCGGTCAATATTCCGTATTATTATCTTGATTAAGGCGTGATATGGTCGCTACCAGGAGAGAGAGAGAAGAAAACACTCAGCGTATGCTCTTGCAAGATCAGATTGGTTATTATTTTATCTAATCAGGATGGCTCCCACTGTTTTTATCAAATCTTCCTTTAAACCCTAAAAGGAAAGACTAGCCGGGATTAATTACACACTACAAGTTCGCCAATCTTTCAGCCAGGCCAGTGTCGGTACTTTGAGGGAGGTCCCCCGTGCTTTCGCACGAACCTAATTAATGTAAACCTCGTTTTCCTAGAGGCGTAACCTCGTTAACACCTTTCTAGACACCTACTTGATCGGCTAATTGTAATGTGTAAAACTGTCCCAGGAGTAACAATTACTCGCAGCGGGTATCGGGATCCAACTATCTCATAGATGTTGGAGATAGTGCCCTCAGAGTCAATTATTAGGTCACAGGTACGTGATTGCAATGATTGATGGAGGACATATCCCGGTAGGACAGTCTTACTCGAGATGATAGTATGCCATCTGGTTTACCTTTATCATCGTGTACTGCTTTAGGTGACCTGACAAGTCGCTATTACACGTTGGTAGAGCCCCTAGGATTCTTGCTTGACCACCAGCAGTATGAGGGCGATCATATAAGTGGGAGCTGGGGTCTATAAGCATATCTTTAAATGGTCCCTAGTCGTGTGAGTTTCGAGACAGAGCATCGATACTCCAGAGTAGACTAGTGTATACAGTCGAGACCCCGACGAGGGGCGGTGGCCGGTCTCACAAACCACTGGTGTCAGTTGGATCACCTAAGATGTATACAGGTGCTCATTGGGTTATGAGTACACCGGACAGGACTCGCCGGGAACATGCTAGTTGGTCATATACCAGACGTCAGATGGCAGTTCCTTGGTGACATGTGTGCAGGTTAGTTCATCGACCTGGGGATCGTCATTTGTCTTGTGTGAGTTCCCACTGTACTTTGATTACTACCCTACCACGGCTCAAAGGAGTCGTGCAAACAGGTTTTAGTTGGGTACAGTCCCAAGCCACATTGAGGCAGTGAGCGTATCTTCAGGGGTTCGTCTCTCCCGGTATTGGGGGTGAGGTCGTGCTGTGTCTAGGAGAGCCATTACACGAAGCCCTCGGCCGAGGCCAGTAGTATCTCAGGGTGTTCTGGGCTACACTCCGACACGACTTGTACCGCTTTTGGGGGTCTGACTTTTACCAACCCCTAGGCCCGCCATGCGATGCTCATAGACGAACGGACCGGACTGTACGGATATTGTCACTGACAGGCTCAGTAGGGTTGTCTGGCTGAGTTCACTCACAGACGTCCCTTTTAGTCAATACCTGGTAGCCCGTTACGTATTGGCTTATACCTCTGACGTGCTAGTGGTTAAATCCACAACCAAGGTGTTGACGAGTCTTTAGAGTCCCCCACATTCAGTTACTCAGCTTTCGGGCGAAAGGTTGTAGAGGCCGTATGGAGATATGGCAAGGTCCGATCAGATACGTGCGGTATTGCACGGATCAGGATCTGACAGTTTGTACTATAGGCCGTATGGTTATATGGCAGGGTTCGATCAGATACGTGCGGTATTGCACGGATCAGGATCGAACAGATATTACTAGCTGGTTTTGGTATAAGCCGGATTCTAGTATAGTACAGTGGAGATTTTGTCTCATTGCATTTGTATTTCGGTCGAAATACAGATGCGGGTGTGTATGCACAGTATTGGGGTTTTCCTGTAATTTATTACGGGACCAGTTTTCTGGAGTTGCCAGTTTGCTTTCCGTTTCGGCCGATTTCCATTGTTCCGTTCATTGGCCGAAGATTGGTGGAGGAGGGCTTATTTGCATTGTTGCAAATAAGTGATTGTGGAGGGGGTCTTTGCATATTCTTGTGTCATGATGGTTGCACCATTCCTTGACCTTGACTTCTTGACTTCTCCATCATGGCTTGACTTTCATATGACATAGTTTTCATGATGATTGTGGTGGAGTGAGGTTCTCTTTTGGCGATCATTTCTTTGCATGATTTGGTTGTTGAGTGTTGGTGTTTCTTTGTGATCATTATTCCTTATGATAACCATTCCTCTCTCTCTCTCTTGCATGATTGATATGGTCACCTTCCCCTTGACTTTTCCCTCTCTCTTTGATATACATGGGCCGGCCATCCCTTGTGGGGGGGGGGGGTTGATTGATTTTTGGTGTGGCATTTTTGGTTCTCTTCATGCTCCAAAAATCACACAAGAAGACTCTCCAAAATTCCAAGTTCTTTTTCCTCCACTAAAAAGGCAATTCCACAAACCCAAAGTGAGACATGGTTCTATACATATTCTACAGCATATCTTGGGCACGTCGAGTAGCCGGCTTCGTGCCCGAGTTGCCTCGGCATTGAGGTGGGAGCCCGTAAACGATGTAGGCGATGTGGTGCACTTCCGGCGACGAGGAGGAGACGGGACATTCCGCAGGAGATCGGGACGATGACGAGAAGACCGGAGGACTCGGATCTGTCGGTATACTTCTCTTCCCTTTCTTGTTAGTAGCTTAGACTTGTTAATGGTTACGATCCGGATGTTTAGTGCGCGGGGGTGCCGGTTTGCTAAGTCCGCAAAATTAAAGTTTTTCACCGCTTCCGCATTCCGGCGTCGGATTGACGGCCGGGGCGCCGCCGTGCACTTACAGTGGTATCAGAGCCTCGCCATTAACTTAGTCTAGCTTTGTGTAATGTGTTTGCATTTCCGATCGATCGAAAAGTTCCAAAACCCGTATTTTGATCACATCAGTTTTCTGTTGGAAATTTTTAGTGTCGAAATTTTTTTCAGGTTGTATAAAATTGATGTACTGGTGATTACAAGGATACTGTAAAAATTCGACAGGTTCAGTCGACAGTGCAGGCGCGGAACCGCGGCCAATACCCCCTTTGGGCCGCGTTTCTGCCGCGCACTGTTGAGATCTCTGCGCCAAATTTCTACAGTGTCTTTGTGGGCTTAGAATTGGGGTTTTGGAATGTTAAATTTGGGCCCATATTTTCTTTGAGTGCTACAGTTTTGCTTGGGGGCCCACTTGTTAAAATTTGATTGATCGGATATTTTAAACACATTATTTCACAGTATTTACATTATATCTGCGACCGTGAATGTCACTCGATTGGTAAATCCAGTCTAACTGCTATAGCCCGGTTAGACGGATTTGCGAACGTGATTTTCACGTTGATGTTCTGTTTTTGCTGTGATGTTGCGGATCGGTCGTGGGGGATAGCCTGGATGCAATGCTAGTACAGAGTTTGTGGTAATATGTACATTTGATATTGCGGGGCGAGCGTCCGACATGTGGACTGCCGTCACTGCCTGATTGTATTATTATTTTGGGGCACGGCCAGGTTGCGGTCGTTGTACCCGGTGTATGTATATTTTACTTTCTGTACTAGGATTACCCCGCGGAGGGGTGCACGGATAGCCGGGTTCTGGAGGGCAACAAGCCCGCATCTCATGGCATTGAGACGGAGGGGGCTTCACTCTAGGATTGGCGGGCTATTCGCCGCACTCGTAGGGGGTACAGGTTGACCCAGGAGGGGTGTCCAAGTTACCGGATTCCGTGAAGTGCTGGGTGGTCCATTCACGTTGCTGAAGGGGGCTGCCTCGCTTCAGGTTTTGGCGGGTAACTTGCCGTGCCCGTAGGGGTCTAGGATTTCATTGCGCAGGCTATCCACACGACCAGGGGAACGTCGGGTTTCAGCGGCTCTGTGAAACCCGGGGATCCCAGATATCTGTATTGTTTCTGTGATGCTGTTCATTCTCTGTGATGTTGCATTTCTTTTCACGCCTTGAGCGAAATATAATATATTGGTATATATATTAGTAGATGTTGTATATGTTTTACATCCGCGCTAGTCCGGTCCCCGCTCTGTCGTTAGTTAGCTAACCTAACGGGTAATGACGGGACCCAGTGGCGAATGCGGATGGCATATACGTACATCAGTATGTTTTCGTTCTTTGTGGTGTGATCAATTGATGGGACTGCATTGATTCGGATCAATGCAAGTTAAAAACAAACCTAATCTGATGTTGTTGGAACACTTTTCAAAAAGCTGTTATTGCAAGGACGTTCACTTTTGTTTTGCATCGTGATATTCAGTTGGAATATCCTGCTCCTCAGTCGACGAGGCAAGGGCCGAGATCCCTTCACCGGGAGTGACCCCTTGGACAAAAGTTTGCGTCGGGGCATTAACTTCACTATAGCCGATTACTTTTGCTTTGCATCGCGGTATTCATTTGGAATATCCTGCACCCCATTCTACGGGGAAAGGGCCGAGATCCCTTCACCGGGAGTGACCTCTTTAGCAACGGTTTTCGTCACTATAATTTTAAAAAGCTATCCGTTCCTTCGACGATATCAAGTTCTTTACATTAAAGGTTTTCGCCAGAAACCATTCGTAGCCCTCCGTCGTTTCATATGGGTGGTCAATAGTATTCAAGCTGTGTATGTTGGCCAAAGTCAAGGCACAGTGATTGGTAGCTATTGGGGTATTCATATGCAGCATAGATAGATGCGTTGGTTTGGGACAGTCGTACTGCCATTTTGGCCAAAGTCAAGGGTATGTACGGGTGGATTCAAATTAACCTGGAGAATGACGGGTAGAACTTGACATGTGACTTATGATATGTTGGCCAAAGTCAAGGTCATAAGAGCATGGGGCATAAATCACATCGGGAGTTTCAAAAGAACTGAAACTTGCCAGATATGCGCATACCTTCTGGAGTGTGATACCGTGAGCGGATTCCGTCACGTTATCATGCGATGATAGTTGGATCCCGATTCCCACTGATGAGTTAGTTTACTCCTCGGGTAACCCCGACTAATTCTTTTTTCAGGTTTGGAGGAGAATTTGAGGTACAGTGGGAGGATTCCAGATTAGATAAATTGGTAACCATTCTGATCTAGGTTAGAGTGCACGCTGAGTGTTTCTTTTCTCTCTCTCTTTGGCAGCGACCATTGACCCGACCCTAAGACTTTGACTCAGAGACCAAGTTGACCGAACCTTCTTAAACACTGGCTTTTGGATTGACATAGTTGCAAACCTCATTGCCACTCCTACTTTTACCCTTTTCTCCAGGACACCCCGTATTGCTACGAACGTCCACTTCCATTGGACAAAACCATCGTATGGTTAGATACGAACTCGAAAGAATTTATTCGAGGATGGTTTCAGGTTCTGAAGAAAACGGATAGGATTATTCAGTTGTCTTTTCCTTTTACCCTCTCTCAGGTTACGAGTACTCCTTGGTTTAGGGGTAGTACACCTATTACGCAAATTGGATTGTCTTCTTCCAAACCTTAGGCTGGTGCCGACTGGTAGGGAATGAAGAAAACCAATCAGCATAACGATGGTGTGCAGAAGGTATTAAGTTAAGACAAAGCAAGGGATTAGTAAGAGGGCAAAGTAAATTGCAACAGATATTCATGACCAAACCAGGTATTTCTTCGCCAATCCTAAAATCACCTTTGAATTTCTCCAGGACACTCCGTATCACTACGAAGATCCACAGTTTATTGGATACTCCATCGTATGGTTATATACGAACTCGAAAGGAACTTGTTCCAGTTCGGGGATGGATTCTGGTTCAGGAGAAATACGAATAAGATTTATTCAGGTGTCTTTTATCTTCACCTTCTCTCGCATTGTGAGTGTTCCTAGGATTGGGACAGTACACCCATTATGCTTATTGGATAGTCTTCTTCCAAACCATAGGCTGGTGCCGAACGGTAGGGAAGGAAGAAAACCATTTGGCCTAAAGGGGTGTGCAGAAGGTAATGACTAAAGACAAATGAAGGGATTTGGAGAGGTGGCAAAGAATTATACGGTTACAGTCGTGAATATGGAAAAGGCATTACTAGGAATACCAGGATACCCCTACGAAACATTTCAATGTTTCAGTCTCACTGTGTACTGTTAAAGGAAAGCTGATTTCCCGACTAGATACTTACTCCAGGGTATGTATTTACCAGGTATGATTCTCACATCTGTATGGTTTTACAGATGATGAGTGGGAGTAAGTTGTTGGGAATTGGGTGACTATCCTCATTATATCGGGATTCGTTGCAATCGGTGATATTTAAGGAAATCACCTGGGTTGTTTGCCGGTCGACAAATATTTGGTTTTGAATATCCGCTGTTATGCACCAATTTCAAATCGATATATCTGTACGTCTATTTTCATAGAGTGAGATATACTTTTTGAAATTATGTCGATGACATTTACCTATACCAGTGGATGGTTAGGTAAGGAGCATTAAACAGCGGTGTAATTCTTCTTAACCATAAGTACAGTTTTCAACCTACGACACACAGTGAATGAGTTATCAAACTCAAGGGACTTATACAGAGTATTGTATGTTGTCCAGGGTCCATCAGGACAGAGGGGTTGGTCCTCGTACTATATTCGGTTTACTTATGACTTCTCTAGTTTTTAGACAGGTGTTTCGTGGAAACACATGGTCCGAATTTTGAGAAGTTATAGGTATTTGAATAGAGTAGAGAACCAGGTGTAGCAAGTATCGGGATTCTTCAAAGAGATCGAAGATGTAGATACTTGTGTATGGTATTCGGTTGGTAGTAGTGACTAAGAGAACTTGCTTCTCTTTCAGGTTACTCATAATTAGAAGCATTCCTAAGTTGAGTAACGCTGATCGGCCTCCTTCCATTTAGTTGACATGCACTGGAGACAGTTGCATGATTTGGATCTGGTTCAGTTAAATCAGTGCCTCTGGTCCTATATGGGATATAGAACAGTTCGTATCTTGACGTTGTTAAGGTACGGGGAGTTGTCCAGCTTATGATTAAAACCAGAATCTGGATAACTCAAGGCACGTTTCTGTAATGGCTGTTTGTGGGTTGACCCAGGCTATGACGAGGGTTGACTTTCTACCATCTGGATGAACAATAGCGATATTGTTCTAGACTCGCCACAGTTTTATTAAAAATAGATTTTTTCAGAAAACAGTAGTGGGAGTATGGTAGAACTGGAAGTGATTCCAGAACCACAAACGATTACAAAAGATTTGATAAGGAACCTAAAGATTCAATCTGGATTGACATTCCATTGACCACTCCGCAGATGAGGTGGGTAACTTCAGGCACCCGAGAGGTACTACGGTAGCCTCAAGGACGGTGATAGGGAAGTTCTTGTTTACCCACAATTACCATTGCTGTTGTTCCAGGCTGCGAGACCCGGCGGGAGGATGAGTATAGCGTCGTTCTGAACTCGCTTCAGAAGTGTACGTGTATATGACTCTGCCAGAGGGTTGTCGTAGACAGTGGGAGCAGCGGAAGCATTGGTGGACAGGTAGCTTATGTCTATTTATAGACTAAAGCAGATGTAGAGGAGATAGATCATCTATTTCTGACGTGACAGTCATGGGTTTGACTTCATCAGAATAGGGGATAGATCTGTTGAGAAGGTAGTAGGGTGTGATATCCTGGTATTTGGATGACATACACAGAGTAGGAAGTGATATTCCTACACTACAATCGGTTATACTTTGGTCGTCACACAGTGTTTTCTCCACAAAAGAAATGGATTTTATGTCAAACATACTGGTTACTAGATCTATGGTTTTAGATCTAGATTTGGGTGGTTTCCCAATCAGGGTACTTAGACAGCATTCTAAGAGTATTTAGAATGGACGACTCCTGGCACGGTAGTGCACCTGCAGGTAATGGAGTCACCCTCTCCAAAGGTGTCTTACAGACTGAAGGGGAGAGGGATGTGCATGATTGGCAGATCATTTGCTCAGGCAATTGAGTCAATCATGAGATGTCAAGTACCACACCAGATGTTGTTTTTGCACTAGATGCAATAAGTTGACATTAATCCAATTCTGGAGAAACAGTCGGAAGCAGTTTTAGAACATAAGTGAATGTTCTAGGGATATGATAACGACAGCCTCATTCGTGAGACAGTTATCATTCCAGGCTTCCAAGGTGACATGGACGACAAGGAGGTTGTCAGAGTTATAGTTTTCCCTCTGACGAGGGGCAGTATTTTGGACAGGTGGTCCAAGGAAATACTGAGGGAGGCATGGCGCAGGATACTGATTAAGTTCAGTTGACGATACAGTCTAAGAAGTTTGGATTTGGAGTTCATTTATGAGCTATGTCCCATCAGACATCCAGACACATTCTAAGACAGGTATTGCTCATTTCGGGAGATGGGTTTCTCCGCGAACTTGAGATTTAGAGAGACATAGAAAGAAACAACAAAGCGGATCCACTCACTGAGGCTGTTCCTCGAACGCAATAGTTTCACAAACGAGCTTTGTGAGACTGACTAGTAGAGGAGTTGGGTGTTCGGTATCACACGGGCTGTGAGTATGCGACATCGCAATAATTGGCCTTGAGTGCAAGTGGGAGATTGTTGGAGATAGTGCCCTCAGAGTCAATTATTAGGTCACAGGTACGTGATTGCAATGATTGATGGAGGACATATCCCGGTAGGACAGTCTTACTCGAGATGATAGTATGCTATCTGGTTTACCTTTATCATCGTGTACTGCTTTAGGTGACCTGACAAGTCTCTATTATACGTTGGTAGAGCCCCTAGGATTCTTGCTTGACCACCAGCAGTATGAGGGCGATCATATAAGTGGGAGCTGGGGTCTATAAGCATATCTTTAAATGGTCCCTAGTCGTGTGAGTTTCGAGACAGGGCATCGATACTCCAGAGTAGACTAGTGTATACAGTCGAGACCCCGACGAGGGGCGGTGGCCGGTCTCACAAACCACTGGTGTCAGTTGGATCACCTAAGATGTATACAGGTGCTCATTGGGTTATGAGTACACCGGACAGGACTCGCCGGGAACATGCTAGTTGGTCATATACCAGACGTCAGATAGCAGTTCCCTGGTGACATGTGTGCAGGTTAGTTCATTGACCTGGGAATCGTTATTTGTCTTGTGTGAGTTCCCACTGTACTTTGATTACTACCCTACCACGGCTCAAAGGAGTCGTGCAAACAGGTTTTAGTTGGGTACAGTCCCGAGCCACATGGAGGCAGTGAGCGTATCTTCAGGGGTTCGTCTCTCCCGGTATTGGGGGTGAGGTCGTGCTGTGTCTAGGAGAGCCATTACACGAAGCCCTCGGCCGAGGCCAGTAGTATCTCAGGGTGTTCTGGGCTACACTCCGACACGACTTGTACCGCTTTTGGGGGTCTGACTTTTACCAACCCCCTAGGCCCGCCATGCGATGCTCATAGACGAACGGACCGGACTGTACGGATATTGTCACTGACAGGCTCAGTAGGGTTGTCTGGCTGAGTTCACTCACAGACGTCCCTTTTAGTCAATACCTGGTAGCCCGTTATGTATTGGCTTATACCTCTGACGTGCTAGTGGTTAAATCCACAACCAAGGTGTTGACGAGTCTTTAGAGTCCCCCACATTCAGTTACTCAGCTTTCGGGCGAAAGGTTGTAGAGGCCGTATGGAGATATGGCAAGGTCCGATCAGATACGTGCGGTATTGCACGGATCAGGATCTGACAGTTTGTACTATAGGCCGTATGGTTATATGGCAGGGTTCGATCAGATACGTGCGGTATTGCACGGATCAGGATCGAACAGATATTACTAGCTGGTTTTGGTATAAGCCGGATTCTAGTATAGTACAGTGGAGATTTTGTCTCATTACATTTGTATTTCGGTCGAAATACAGATGCGGGTGTGTATGCACAGTATTGGGGTTTTCCTGTAATTTATTACGGGACCAGTTTTCCGGAGTTGCCAGTTTGCTTTCCGTTTCGGACGATTTCCATTGTTCCGTTCATTGGCCGAAGCTTGGTGGAGGAGGGCTTATTTGCATTGTTGCAAATAAGTGATTGTGGAGGGGGTCTTTGCATATTCTTATGTCATGATGGTTGCACCATTCCTTGACCTTGACTTCTTGACTTCTCCATCATGGCTTGACTTTCATATGACATGGTTTTCATGATGATTGTGGTGGAGTGAGGTTCTCTTTTGGTGATCATTTCTTTGCATGATTTGGTTGTTGAGTGTTGGTGTTTCTTTGTGATCATTTTCCTTATGATAACCATTCCTCTCTCTCTCTCTTGCATGATTGATATGGTCACCTTCCCCTTGACTTTTCCCTCTCTCTTTGATATACATGGGCCGGCCATCCCTTGTGGGGGGGGGGGTTGATTGATTTTTGGTGTGGCATTTTTGGTTCTCTTCATGCTCCAAAAATCACACAAGAAGACTCTCCAAAATTCCAAGTTCTTTTTCCTCCACTAAAAAGGCAATTCCACAAACCCAAAGTGAGACATGGTTCTATACATATTCTACAGCATATCTTGGGCACGTCGAGTAGCCGGCTTCGTGCCCGAGTTGCCTCGGCATTGAGGTAGGAGCCCGTAAACGATGTAGGCGATGTGGTGCACTTCCGGCGACGAGGAGGAGACGGGACATTCCGCAGGAGATCGGGACGACGACGAGAAGACCGGAGGACTCGGATCTGTCGGTATACTTCTCTTCCCTTTCTTGTTAGTAGCTTAGACTTGTTAATGGTTACGATCCGGATGTTTAGTGCGCGGGGGTGCCGGTTTGCTAAGTCCGCAAAATTAAAGTTTTTCACCGCTTCCGCATTCCGGCGTCGGATTGACGGCCGGGGCGCCGCCGTGCACTTACAATAGAAGGTATGCAATCTCATTGCAAATTTCAACACTTGAAATTCCCGATAATATTTTGCCCCTAGCAGCTATATGACCTTAACATAGTCAACAAATCATAAGTGCTAGTCAAGTTCAACCCGTCATTTCCCGATTGAATTAAACCCACCCGCACGACCCTTAACATAGTCAACAAAGTCGCACGACTACCCTAATCCAATCACATCATATGCTTATGTAGATAAGCACTAATTAGCTACCGCACACTACGCCTTAACATAGTCAACAAACGTAGCATGAATACTAACTAGTACTTATCTGAAATGACGGAGGGCTACGACAGGTTTTTCTTAAAACCTATTGCGTAATGAACTTGATATCGTTGTAGGATCGAATGATTTTTGAAATGGAGTGTTTTTGAGGCTTTTCTAGTTTTGCTAAAGGAGTCACTCCCGGTGAAGGGATCGTCGGTCCTTTCCTCGTCGAATGAGGTGCGGGATATATCATATATATCACTGTGCAAAGCAAAAACTCTTAAAAGCAATCAAAAGACAAACCGAGTGTGTAGCATCTGCCAGTTATTGCTAAAGGAGTCACTCCCGGTGAAGGGATCTCGGTCCTTTCCTTATCGAATAAGGTGCAGGATATATCATATATACCGCTGTGCAAAGCAAGAACTGTAGCTACCTGTTTTATTTTGAAATTCGATTCCACAACATCTTAGGTTTCTTTTCTTTCATTAATCACATTAATGAAGTCCCATCATTTAAGTACCTAAACATCACAGATAAATACGACGTACACTTATGCCATCCGCATTCGCCTCAATGTCCCCTCGTGCACCGTTAGGTTAGGTAACTAACGGCAGAGCGGGGTAAGGTTAGCGCGGGTGTAAAATATAAGTAACGTCTATATAATATATCATATATACTATATACTGTATCTATCACAGAACATCACATGATCACATCACAGATATCGCAGCAGAAGAAACATATGAAATATTGGATATACTAGGACGTCCGTGTTTTCAATACGAGCCAGTATAAAACACGGATTCCACGGTCGCGATGAATAGCCAAAACCCACACCCCTAGACCCCTACGAGAGCGGCAAGCAACCCTACCAATTCTAGAGTTAGGAGACCCGGACTCGACTCCTCGAGTTGGTCTCCCACTGGACTCCAGAACCCGGTTACTTGTGCCCTCCTCCTTGGGTCTATCCTAGTGCCGAAAAGTAAATAATATACAAATGGTGACAACATCCGCAACCTGGAAGTGCCCTAATAAAAGAATATTACATACAAGTTTTTACATGAATGAAAATGAAAAACACTCATCTCACATAAAAAAAACCCGGCTATTCAAACACGACGATCCAATATAACATATCCAGCAACACATAACATCACATGTCATCAACGTAAGTAAATATGCGCATCCCAATTATCGTTGACATATAGCAACGAAACCGGCGATATCACATATTACACTTACGGTCACAGAAAAAGAAAGTGTAAAACTACAACAGTTGGAATCCGCAACCACCTCAGACATCGCATGCCTGACCAAATGAATTACTTAGACATCGCATGCCTAACAATTATAAACCCCGCATTTTAGTCTCAAAATCGAAAACTCTTTTCAATATCAAGTCGGGCAATTCAACAAGATTCCCGACATCCTGATCGAATGCTCGTCACAAACTTCAGTAGACGGCCGCACCCCCGACGCCATCGACGAAGTGCACCAAGGCGGAACACCGCTGCCGCGAGCACCCGAACGGATGCTTTCGGCGACGGGGTTCTCCTACAGTCACTTGGTCGGGGCTATGGGGTGAGGCTGTCTATTAAGTTTACCCGGCGAGTATCCGCGTACGCTACGTGATTGCGACGAACTTTTGATCACATCAAAATTCCGTGGCAACCGATCATGTGAGACTAAACCGCTATGTTTATAATATTCATTCAGTTATCTCATAACTATTTGTGAATTCCAATTATTGTATCACTTTCCAGATAAATAGAAAATGTTAAACTTTCCGATCGAACAGTCAAACACCCAAGTTTTCCCGAAACAGCTCAACACATGAAATAGGTTTAAAAACATCCAGTTCATGCCTCAGTACCAACGGTCCAGCCGTAGAAGGGTCAAGCCAACGCCTCACATGTGGCACGCCGTACTGCCCCAAACCCGAAGGTTTAAAGGGCAGTTCAAGACGGTCACATAATCGAGTTAAGGTTTGTTGTCTTCTAGAGGGTCCATCGCGTTACTTGCATTACTTAGAACGTGATTAAACCACGGAAAGATCCAACACTTGGAAATTTCCCGACAAGGGAAAAATTGGGTATTTATATCCGGTCGAACTTTTTAACACATTTAACAAATTATCCGGAAAGGAACACAGACAAAATTAGACAATCCGATTGAAACATCGAGTCCCCAATACAACCCAGAAAATTCAACTCTTGAATAAATTTTAAAAATACCCAAGAAAACCAGCACCGCAACTTATGAATTACTGTGCCAAAACCAATGCAAGATACGACAAAATGGCCGCGGAACCGCCGCACAAGCCATGCTTGTGCCACGGTTCCGCCGCGTTATAGTGGAATCATGGACACGTGTTGCACAGTAATTCTTAGGATTCCCTGCTGATTTTTCTGCATATTTTTAAAGTTGAAAAATGCACAGTTTTGAAAAAAGTACAGAGAGCATGTTTTGAATTAGGGTTTCGGTTCGATCGGACTTCAAACTCCATCTGGACTTCGCCTAAGGCTCTAGCTAGGCTCTGATACCACTGTAGGGTTCCTAGGCACGCTAATGAGGTCTCACAAGGCATCAACCATGCCAATTTCAAAATTTTACGGGTGCCGAGAAACCCTAATACGGATCGTTAACTAGAATTTTAGGCGACAAAAGAAAGTAGTTAACAACTTAACTAAAAAGGAACGGAAATACAACCTTTGTAGATCCGGTCCTCCACCTCCATAGCTCCGCAATGAAGTCTCCTCGCTGTCCAAATGGAATCCCGGGCTCTAGCGTCGGCTTCATCGGAGAAATGGGCGGGCAAGGTCGTCGGCTTCGTGCCGAAGATGATCTACGTCGAGGCATCACAAGATCAAGCTCCTACTTCACCAAGCCAAGTAACTTGTGAAGAAAACACCCTATACTACTTGGCAAGAGGTAGAGGATGAAGAAATGGGAGGTGGGTTCACTTTAGATTTGGATTTCTCACCCTTTTTCATCAATCACCATTGATGGAATCTAGTTTTTCTTCTTGAAGAAGAAGAAGAAGAAGATGATAATGTTATGATAAGAATATTCAAAATAGAAAATAAAATGAATTCTTATCATAATTTGAACCATGGTTTAATGTAGAGAGTTAACTAAGGTTAGATGAATGGTTAGGGTTTAGGAGATGAAGACAAAAGAGTCACTTTGGTCAAAGTTGCATGAAGCTTCAAGAAGCATCATGAATGAAAGCAACCCTTATGTTTTCATTTCTCTTTTCTTTTAATCCAAATAAATAGATAAATGAATGAACAAATGAAAACCCTAACCATTTACTTAACCAAGGCTTAACTCTTTACACAAACCCTAGCAATCATGTATCATCAAACATGATACAATCTTGTGCACAAAAGTATATCACATATACAACTTGTGTACATCAAGTGAGAAAAACCATTTAAAGTGAACCAATACTAGTTAATGCAAAGTAATATATCAAATATATAATTATGCATTAAATCATTAAATCAACACTTGATTTAACGATCCGGTCATATCGCATACAACCGACCGATACATTCATCGCGAGAATGAAATACGGTATCACATACACGCATTATTCTCGGTCCCGCACATATCTCATATGCGCTCTTATTTCGTTTCGCTTGAGCCAGGAAACCTCTGTGTAGGACTCTAAAGACTCGTCAATACGCCGGCAGCAGATGATGATCGTATCAAACACCCACAAGCCGCAAGCGGTCTGCCAAACATAACGGCCACCCGGGTATTGAGCGATCAGAAGATCGATGAGCAAGCCTGCTCACACTCGTGTGAATCCAACCAGTAACACTTACCGTACAGTCCGGTCTGATCGTCTGATATGTAGCATATCTTGTCTAGGGGTGGTAAACGTCAGACCCCAATAGCTCGATAAGTCGTGTCGATATGAGGTCTATAACTATTCGAGAAACTACTGATAACACTTACCAGTAAATCTCAGCAACCCTGGCCAGGGATTTCCAGTTATAGCCAATCGAACACAGCGCAACATCAACTCCCTATACCGGGAGAGACGAATCCCTTCCTATCGCTCATTGCCTCCATGTGATTCGGGACTGTACCCAAAAGCCGCCGTTTTGCACGCCCTCTTGGACGTGGTAAGGTGGCAATCAAAGCACAGTGGGAACCACACAAGACTCTATGACGATCTCGGGTCAACAGACTACTCTGTACCAGTGTCACCAGAGAACTGCCATCTGACGTAAGATATAATACCATCTGGGAGTTCTCGGCGAGTCCGTCCAGTGTACCCAGTCTCTACTGAGCACCCGTATATCATCTCCGATGTCAAACACCAATGGATATGGGATCATCCATCGCCCATCTGTATGGGTCGAGAAGGTATACGCTAGTCTACTCTGGTATATCGATGCCCCGTCTCGATACACCCACGACTAGGGATCTTGAAGGATGTACTTATGGACTACCATGTCCCCACTAGTATGATCCGCATCAGAGTCCAGGTAGTCAAGTACACATCCTAAGGGCTTTACCAACATGTAACAGAGAGACAATCAGTGTACACGTTAAGGTAAAGATCAACCAGATAGCATACTATCATGTCGAGCAAGAAAGTCCTCCCTATATATGTCCAAGCATCCACTACAATATACATCCTATGTATAGTAATGGCCTCTAGGGCATACATATAACTAACATATTGCGCTTATTTGATAGTCTTCTTCCAAACCATAGGCAGGTACCGAAAGGCAGGGAAAGAAGAAAACTAATTAGCCTAAATGTGGTGTATAGAAGGTAATAAGTAAAGACAAATAAAGGGATTAGAAAGAGGGAAAAATAAATTGCGAATGCTATCATTCACGACCAAACCACGTATTTCATCTCCACTCCTACATCACTTTTGGATTTCTCCAGAACACCCCGTATCACTACGAAGATCCACAGTTTATTGGATAATCCATCGTATGGTTATATACGAACTCGAAGGAACTTGTTCCAGTTCGGGGATGGATTCTGGTTTAGAAGAAATAGAATAAGGTTTATTCAGTTGTCTTTTATCTTTACATTCTTTAAGGTTGTGAGTACTCCTAGGATTAAGAGAGTACACCTATTACGCTTGTTGGATAATCTTCTTCCAAACCATAGGCTGGTGCCGAACGGTAGGGAAGGAAGAAAACCATTTAGCCTAAGTGTGGTGTAGAGAAGGTAATGGGTAAAGACAAATAAAGGGATTTGGAGAGATAGCAAGGAAATATGCAGTTACAGTCATGAATCTGGATAGTGGAAGAGGCATTACTAGGAATACCCGGATACCCCTACGAAACATTTTAATGTTTTAGCTTCACTATGCATTGTTAATAGAAAACTGATTTCCCAATTAGATCCTTACTCCAGGGTATGTATTTACCCGGTTTGATTCTCACAACTGTATGGTTTTACAGATGATGAGTGGGAGTAAGTTATTGGGAATTAGGTGATCATCCTCATTATATCGGAATTCGTTGTAATTGGTGATATTTGAGGAAATCGCCTGGGTTTTTTGCCGGACGACAAATATTTGGTTTTGAATATCCGTTTTTATGCACCAATTTCAAACTGATATATCTGTACGTTTATTTTATAAAGTGAGATATAACCTTTTGAAATTATGTACATATCATTTACCTATATCAGTTGAAGGTTAGGTAAGAGCATTCAATAACGGTGTAATTCTTCATAACCATAGTACAGTTTTCAGCCTACGATGCACAGGGTTTGAGTTATTAAACTCAGGGGACTTATACAAAGTAT
The DNA here is from genome assembly GCA_030015575.1 of Agapanthus africanus. NCBI lineage: Eukaryota > Viridiplantae > Streptophyta > Magnoliopsida > Asparagales > Amaryllidaceae > Agapanthus > Agapanthus africanus. Next base: position 297,381,618 of record JASDDO010000022.1, on the reverse strand, counting down.
TGTATATTGTCCAGTGTCTACTAGGACAGAGGGATTGGTCCTCGTACTATATTATGTTTACTTGTGACTTCTCAAGTTTTAGACACGTGTTTCGTAGAAATACAAAGTCTATGTTTTGAGAAGTTATAGGTACAAGAATAAAGTAGAGAACCATGTGTTGCAAGTATCAGGATTCTTCAAGGTGATCGAAGATGTAGACACTTGTGGTTGGTATTCAGTTGATAGTAATGGTTTTGAGAAACTTGTTTCTCATTCAGGTTACTCATATCTGGATGAATTCATAAGTTGAGTAATGCTGATCGACCTCTCTCTATTTAGTTGACATGCAATGGAGACAGCTGCATGATTTGAATCTGGTTTCAATTAAATCAGTGCTTCTGTTTCTATATTGTATATAGAATGGCTCATATATTAACGATGTTAAGGTATATGGAGTTGTCCGGCTTATGCTTAAAACCAGACTCTGGATAACTCAAGGCACGTTTCAGTAATGGCAGTTTGTGGGTTTTCCCAAGCTATGACGAGAGTTAACTTTCTACCATCTGGAAGATCAATAGAAATATTGTTCTTGACTCGCCACAGCTTTAGTAAAATGGACTTTTTCAGAAAATGGTAGTGGAAGTATGGTAGAACTGGAAGAGATTCCAGAACCACAAACGATCACTGAAAAATTAATAGGACCAAAAGATTTAATCAGGTTTGACATTCCATTAGTCACTCCGCAGATATGGTGGGTAACCTTAGGCGCCCGAGAGGTACTTCGGTATCCTCAAAGACGGTGGCGGGGAGGTTCTTGTTTATCCAGACTTGACACTACTGTTGTTCCAGACTATGAGACCTGGTAGGAGGATGAGTATAGCATCGTTCTAAACTAGCTTTAGAAGTGCACATTTATATGACTCTGCTAGAGGGTTGTTGTAATCAGTAGGAGCAGTGGAAGCATAGTGGATAAGTAGCTTATGTCTATTTATAGACTGAAGCAGATATAGCAGGAGATAGATCATCTATTTTTGATATGACAGTCATAGGCTTTGACTTCATCAGAATAGAAGATGGATCTATTAAGAAGGTTGTAGGGTATGCTGTCCTGGTATTTGGATGACACACACTTTATAGGAAGTAAATTTCCTATCCTACAATCGGTTATACTGTGGTTGTCATACAGTAGTTTCTCTACATAGGATATGGATATTTTATTAGACATTCTGGTAACTAGATCTAGATTTGGGTAGTGTCCCAATCTGGGTACTTAGACAGTATTCTAAAAGTATTTTAGAATGGATGGCTCCTGGCATGGTGGTGTACCTGCAGGTGATGGAGTCACCCTCTCTAAAGGTGTCTTATAGACTAAAGGGGAGAGAGATGTGCATGATTGGCATATCACTTGCTTAAGCAATTGAGTCAATCATGAGATGTCAAGTAACCACACCAGATGTTGTTTTTGCACTAGCTGCAATAAGTTGATATTAATCCAATCCTGGAGAAACGTTCGGAACCAGTTTTAGAATATAAGTGGATGTTCTAGGGATTTGATAATGGTATACTCCTTCGGGAGATGGTTATCATTCCAGGCTTTCAAGGTGACCTGGTTGACAGAGTGACTATCATAGTTATAGACTTTCCTCGACGAGGGGTAGTAGTTTGGACAGATGGTCCAAACGGATACTGAGGGAGGCATGGCGCAGGATACTGATTAAATTCAGTTGACGACACAGTCTAAGAAGTTTGCTGGATTTGGAGTTCATTTGTGAATTAGGTCCCATCAGATATCCAGACATATTCTAAGACAGGTATTGCTCATTTCGGGAGATGGCTTTCTCCGCGAACTTGAGATAAAGAGAGACATAGAAAAAAACATCAGAGCGGATCCACTCACTGAGGCTATTTCTCAAAAGCAATAGTTTTACAAACGAGCTTTGTGAAACTGATTAGTAGAGGAGTTGGGTGTTCGGTATCACATGGGCTGTGAGTATGCGATATCGCAATAATTTGCCTTAAGTGCAAGTGGGAGATTGTTGGCTATAGTGCCCTCAAAGTCAATTATTGGATCACAGGCACATGATTGTAATGACTGAGGGAGGACCTATACCGGTAGAACAGTCTTACTCAAGATGATAGTATGCTATCTGGTTTGTCATTATCATCGTGTACATGCTTCAGGTGACATTACAGATCACTATTACACGTTGATAGAGCCCATAGGATTCTTGCTTGACTATCAGCAGTATGATGGCGATCATATACGTGAGAGTTGGGTGGTCTATAAGCACATCCTTAAAGTGTCCCTAGTCCTGGGAGTTTCGAGAAAGGGGATCAATACTCCATGAGTAGACTGGTGTATACGGATCGAGACCCCGACGAGGGGCGATGGACGGTCTCACAAGCCATTGGTGTCAGTTGGTTCACCTAAGATAGTATACAGGTGCTTATTGGGTTATGAGTACACCGGACGGACTCGCAGGGGCACTGCTGATTGGTACTATACCTATCGTCAGGAGCAGTTCCCAGGTGACATGGGTACAGCTTAGTCCGTTGACTTGACACTTCTACTTTGCGTCAAGTGTGTTCCCGCTGTTCTTTGATTGCTATCCTACCACAGCTCAAATGAGTCGTGCAAACAGGTAGTAGTTGGGTGCAGTACCGAAGCACTTAGAGGCAGTGGGGGTTAGATAAGATTCGTCTCTCCCGGTATTGGGGATATCGCGCTATGTTTGGAGAGCCATTACACAAAATCCTTGGCCAAGGCAAGTGAGATTTACTGGTAGGTATTCCAGTAGTTTCTCAAGGTGTTCTGGGCTACACTCCGACACGACTTATACCGCTATTGGGGGTCTGACATTTACCATCCCCTAGACCCGATATATGATACTCTTAGATAAACAGACCGGACTGTACGGAGATTGTCACAGATAGGCTCACTAGGGTTTCAGGATGAGTTCACTCGTCGGCCTCCCTTTCGCTCAATACTGTAAGTCCACGTTGCCTACCCCGGTGCTTGCGGGGATGCGGAAACGTTATGAAAAATCTGATTTTTACAACACTAGGCAACATGGACTAACCAAAGGAGGGATCTTTGCCAAACAAAACTAACTACAAAGCTAAAGAGAGTTAGATACTCGGAAAGAGGGTTATACCTCAACTTTAACTCCTTCTCTTGGGCTCTTTGTGGTGGTCGGATGGTTCGTTCCTCGTCGCCTTCTCTTGCCGAAGATGTATCCACCTGAGGGTCTCTACCTTGAGCTTCTTTCTCGAACTTAAGAAAACTAAAGTGTCCGGCTTGTTAGACCTTCAATCTTAGGATGAGTAGAGAGTGGTTTTGGTGTTTTATCTTCAAGGAAATGTTTCTCAACACATGAAATGAATTTTCCTTGAGCTAGAGGAAGAGGAAGAAGAAAGGATGAGAGAGAATCAATATGATAGAATGAGAATAGTTTTTACAACCATAACAATATATATGAATTATCTAATTAATAATATTAATCCAAAATGAAAAAGGTGATGGTTGGTTTGATAAGACCATTATCATTTCACATTAAAAGTTTTTGCAAAGATCAAAGAGCATCTTTGGAAAGAAATGATGATGGTCAATATTTCAACCTTGGTCAACAAGTCAACCTTGGTCAACAAGTCAACAAACCCTAACTAAAACCCAATTTCATTTAAATAACATTATCAATTGATATTTCACATATTCATTAGGGTTTGGTAAACGACAACTGTCAACTGTGCATACACACCCGTACCAAAACCCTAATGAGAATCCTCTTCATCTGCCTCAGTCAACTGTGCATACATACCTGCATTTGTGTTCCGAGGAGCACGAATACTATGAGATAAAACTAACCCCAAAGCAAATACTAGGATCTGGCTTAAACCAGAGCCCGCCAGTAACAACTGTCCGGACACCAAACGTGCACAAGTGCGCGGATGTGAACGAACCCTGACGCAAAACCATGCGACCTCTACTCAGTTTTGCCCAAAGGCGAATAACCCTCTGTGTGGGACTCTAAAGACCCGACACTATGCTGGCAGTGGGTTTAACCACAGAACGCAAGCGGCACTAGCTGTACGTAACGGTCCCCAGGTAGATGCCGATAAGAAGATGGACGAGGCGAAACCTATCTGAACTCCTACTGAGCCTGAATGTGACAGTCTCCGTACAGTCCGGTCTGTTCGTCTAAGAACATCGCATGGCGGGCTTAGGGGGGCGGTAAACGTCAGTCCCCTACTGGCGGTACATGTAGTGCCGGTGTGTAGCCCAGAACACCTGAGATAACACTGGAAACCTACCAGTCTATCTCGTTTGCCCTGGCCAGGGACTTTGTGTAATGGCTCTCCTAGACACAGCGCGATATCAACCCCCAATACCGGGAGAGACGAATCCTGTCTAACCGTCACTGCCTCCAAGTGCTTCGGGACTGCACCCAAAAACTACCTGTTTGCACGACTCCTTTAAGCCGTGGTAAGGTAGTAATCAAAGTACAGTGGGAACACACTCGAGGCGAAGTGACAGTGTCAAGTCAACGGACTAAGCTGTACTCATGTCACCTAGGAACTGATAACTGACGATAGGTATATACCAACCAACAGTTCCCGACGAGTCCTGTCCAGTGTACTCATAACCTAACGAGCACCCGCATACTATCCCAAGTACGACGTACTGACGGTTGTGGAACAGACTGTCTCCCAAGCTGGGATAAGAAGCGCATACGCTAGTCTACTCCGGAGTATCGATGCCCTGTCTCGATAGTCCTGCGACTAGGGACCTGCATAAGGATGTGCTTATAGATTACCCAGCCCCCACGAGTGTGACTGCCATCACAACGCTGGTAATCAAGCAAAGATCCTAAGGGCTCCACTAATGTGTAATGGCGATATGCTAAAAGAAACACATGCACATATTAAAGCAGAAACAAACCAAGTAGCATACTACCATTTTGAGCAAGAATGTCAATACAAGGTGAATATCCCAAGCTTCCATCAAGTAGTATACAATCTAGTATGATATAGTAATGGCCTCTAAGGCATATACACTGACAATCTCCCACTTGCACTAAGGCCATGTACTGCGTATCGAAGACCTATCATCTCGATCAGCCGCTCGAACTGAGTTACGGGTAAGGCCTTCGTGAATAGTGTAAGTCCGTGTTGCCCACCCCGGTACTTACGGGGAGGCGGAAAACATAATAAAAAACGAATTTTTAATGACTTAGGCAACATGGACCAAGCTTGTGAGGATCTTTGCTAAACTAAAACTTGCTAACCCTAACTACAAAGTAGCTAAGTGATGGAAAGGTTATACCTTTGGTCTTTAGTCCTTCTCTCCTTGCTCGTCGGAATGGTAGAAGGGCCTCACCTTGCTAGTCTTCTTCCGTCAAAGAAAGATCCACTTGAAAGCCACCACCTTTAGCTTCAACTCCAAGCTAGGAGTAACTAGAGTGCAAGAAATGCTAAGACTTGAACCCTAGAAGTGAGTAGAGAAGATCAAGTGAAGGTTTTTCTCAAGCTTTTTGTTTCTCAACACATGAGAGGGAGAGAGCTTGAGGGAGAGGATGAGCAAGAGAGAGAAAAGATATGATAGAATGATAAATTAGTGAGCCATTCTCACTAATATGTGTGAGTTATTTTAATTGTATAATTAGCTTGAAAATTGTCATGGTAAATCATGAGGTGACCATTATCATTTCATTATTAATGCTAATTGCAAGAATCAAAGAGCATCTTCCAAATGAAATGATCATGGTCAAATTGTCAACTTGGTCAACAAGTCAACAAAGTCAAAGTGTCAACAACAACAACCATGCACAATAATTAAGCTAATTATCAATTAACAATAATACACACAAAAACAATAGGGTTAATAAAATGACAAAAGTCATTAACCCTAAACAAGGTCCTCTCCCTCAATCTCAAGCAACTGTGCATACGCACCCGCATTCGTGATCCGAGGAACACGAACACAATGAGAAAAACCAATCTCAAATCATATACTAGGATCCGGCTTAAACCAAAGCCCGCTAGTATAAACTGTCCGGACAGCAACCGTGCACAAGTGCGCGGATGCGAACGAACCCTGTCGCAAAACCATGCGACCTCTACTCGTTTTGCCTAAAGGCGAATAGCTCTCTGTGTGGGACTCTAAAGACTCGACACTACGCTGGCAGTGGGTTTAACCACAGACCGCAAGCGGCACTAGCTGTACGTAACGGTCCCCAGGTAGATGTCGATAAGAAGACTGACGAGGTGAACCCCATCTGCACTCCTACTGAGCCTGTATGTGACAATCTCCGTACAGTCCGGTCTGTTCGTCTGATACATCGCATGGCGGGCCTGGGGGGGGCGGTGAACGTCAGTCCCCTAATAGCGGTACAAGTCGTGTCGGAGTGAAGCCCAGAACACCCTGAGATAACACTGGAAACCTACCAGTATATCTCGCTTGCCCTGGCCAGGGACTACTCGTGTAATGGCTCTCCTGGACACAGCGCGATGTCAACCCCCAATACCGGGAGAGACGAATCCTGTCTAACCGTCACTGCCTCCAAGTGCTTCGGGACTGCACCCAAAAACTACCTGTTTGCACGACTCCTCTGAGCCGTGGTAGGGTAGTAATCAAAGTGCAGTGGGAACACACTCGAGGCGAAGTGACAGTGTCAAGTCAGCGGACTAAGCTGTACTCATGTCACCTGGGAACTGATAACTGACGATAGGTATATTACCAACCAACAGTTCCCGACGAGTCCTGTCCAGTGTACTCGTAACCTAACGAGCACCCGCATACTATCCCAAGTACGACGTACTAACGGCTGTGGGACAGACCGTCTCCCACACTGGGATGAGAAGCGCATACGCTAGTCTACTCCGGAGTATCGATGCCCTGTCTCGATAGTCCAACGACCAGGGACCTGTATAAGGATGTGCTTATAGATTACCCAGCTCCCACGAGTGCGAGCGCCATCGCAACGCTGGTAATCAAGCAAAGATCCTAAGGGCTCTACTAATATGTATACCTGCAATATGCTAAAAGAAACACATGCACATATTAAAGCAGAGACAAACCAAGTAGCATACTACCATTTCGAGCAAGATTGTATATACAACTGTGAATATCCCAAGCTTCCATTAAGTAATATACAAACTAGTATGATACAGTAATGGCCTCTAGGGCATATACACTAACAATCTCCCACTTGCACTAAGGCCATGTACTGGCGTATCGAAGACCTATCATCTCGATCAGCCGCTCGAACTGAGTCTGGGGCAAGGCCTTGGTGAATGGATCTGCTGTGTTATCCTCTGATGCAACTCTCCGGACCTCGATCTCCTGGCGATCTACGATCTCCCTGATCAGGTGATACCGCCTTAAGATGTGTCTGGATTTCTGATGGGACCTGGGTTCCTTCGCTAAAGCTATAGCCCCGTTGTTGTCGCAATACAGAGGTATTGGGTCAACAATGGACGGAACCACCTGAAGTTCTTTCACGAACTTCCTCATCCAGACAGCTTCTTTTGCGGCATCAGATGCAGCGATGTATTCCGCTTCCATAGTCGAGTCAGCAACGGTTTCCTGTTTGGAGCTCTTCCAACACACCGCCCCTCCATTGAGGGTAAAGACAAAACCCGACATGGACTTGGAATCATCCTTGTCACTCTGGAAGCTGGAGTCAGCAAAGGCCTCAATCTGCAGGTCTTTTCCGCCATACACCAAGAACATCTCCTTAGTCCTTCTCAGGTACTTGAGAATGTTCTTTACTGCTATCCAATGTTTCTCCCCTGGGTTTGACTGATACCTGCTCACCACACTCAGTGCATAAGCCACATCCGGTCTGGTACACAACATCGCATACATTATAGAGCCTACCGCAGAAGCGTAGGGTATAATAGACATGCGATCCCTCTCCAAATCAGTCTTGGGAGACATCTCTTTGGAGAGAGTGATCCCGTGACAAGCCGGTAGATTACCGCGCTTGGAATCTTCCATACTGAATCTCTTCAGTATGGTGTCGATGTACCTGGACTGCGAGAGTCCTAATATCCTCTTGGATCTGTCACGGTAGATCCGGATACCCAGAATGTAAGAGGCATCACCCAGGTCTTTCATGGAGAACCTGTGTGACAAGAACCCCTTGACAGATTGTAGCATAGGAATGTCATTTCCTATTAAGAGAATGTCATCCACGTATAAAACGAGGAATACTACAGTTCTCGCTACAAATCTACAATAGATGCATGGTTCATCTGGATTTTTGATAAAGCCAAATTCTTTGACCGTCTCATCAAAACAGATGTTCCAACTCCGCGATGCCTGCTTGAGTCCATAAATGGACTTGAGCAACTTGCACACCTTTCCGCTGCTCCCACCCTGAATGAAACCCTCTGGCTGGTCCATATAGACACACTCCTCTAAATGACCATTTAGAAAAGCTGTCTTTACGTCCATCTGCCAAATCTCATAATCGTGGAAAGCAGCGATGGCAAGAAGGATCCGAATGGATTTCAGCATAGCTACTGGAGAAAAAGTTTCGTCATAGTCCAAACCTGGTCGCTGACGAAAGCCCTTTGCTACCAGTCTAGCTTTATAGGTCTCAACCTGTCCATCTACACCAATCTTCCTTTTGAAGATCCACTTGCATCCTACGGGTTTCACCCCGTCTGGAGCAATGTCCAACGTCCATACTTTGTTGGTGTACATGGACTCCATCTCAGTCCGCATTGCATCCAGCCATTTTATCGAGTCGACGCTCTGAATGGCTTGCTGGAAGCTAGTAGGCTCATCACAATCCAGGATGCAATCCTCTCTATCCCCGTCAATGAGAAAACCGTAGTACCTCTCGGGCGGATGAGACTGCCTACTACTTCTGCGGAGTGGCATAGGAATGTCCTGTTCTTTTGAACCCTCTGGTTCCTCTAAGCTTTCAGTAATAGTTTGTGGTTCTGGAATTTCTTCCAGTTCTATCGCGCTCCCACTTAATTCTTTTTCTATGAACTGATGTTCTAGAAAGTGGGCATGGCGAGAAACAAGGACTTTTTGTTCCTCTTCGCAATAGAAGTAATATCCCTTGGAGTTCTTCGGATATCCCACAAACTTGCACTGTACTGAGCGTGCCTCGAGCTTGTCCGCATGCTGCTTTTTTACAAAAGCTGGACATCCCCATGTCTTAATGTGATTAAGATGGGGTCTCTTCCCACACCACATTTCATATGGTGTAGTAGGCACAGTCTTAGTTGGAACTCGGTTCAAAAGGTATGCCGCTGATTCTAGCGCATATCCCCAGAACGATCGCGGTAACTCAGCGTTACTCATCATGGACCGTACCATATCCAATAGCGTCCGGTTCCGTCTCTCCGATACACCATTATGTTGCGGAGTGTATGGAGGAGTAAGCTGAGAGAGAATTCCATTCTCTTTTAAGTAGTTCAGGAATTCGGCACTTAAGTATTCTCCTCCTCGATCCGATCTTAGGATCTTGATACTTTTGCCGGTTTGCTTTTCTACTTCATTCTTATATTCCTGGAATTTTTCAAAAGCCTCGGATTTATGTTTCATTAAGAAAACATAACCGTACCTTGAAAAATCATCCGTAAAGGTAATGAAGTAAGAAAAACCGCTTCGCGCATGTGTAGACATTGGACCGCACACGTCGCTGTGTACGAGTCCCAAGAGCTCGCTCGCTCTTTCTCCGTGTCCAGAAAACGGAGCCTTTGTCATCTTTCCTTTGAGACAGGATTGACAAGTTGCATACGATTGATATTCGAACGGATCCAAATATCCTTCAGTATGTAACTTAGTCAATCTTCTCTCATTGATGTGACCCAGTCTACAATGCCATAAGAAAGTTTTATTAATTTCTGGAGACTTTCTTTTGTGTGTATTCTGGATATTGAAAACCTGTGGTTGGTTTAAAACGTAAATACCGTTGTTCAATGTACCTGACCCAATCAAAACTAGATTAAGGTGAATGTTCACTACATTACTTACAAATGCAAATTCATAACCTTCTTTAGATAATAAAGATACAGATATGATATTACAGGTTGCATTTGGTACATAATAACAACTACGCAAAACCAAAAAGTGTCCATCAGATAATCCCAGGTGATAGTCCCCCACGGCCTCTGCATCCATGCTAGCACCGTTCGCAACTCTGAGGGTCATGTCACCTGCCTTCAAAACTCTACGCTTTCTCAACGCCTGCAAAGAATTACAGATATGAGATCCTGATCCGGTATCCAATACCCAGGATGCAGAGTTTATTGATAGACAGTTTTCAATAACATACACACCTGAAGCTGAAGCTGCAACCTGCTTCAATTCCTGTGTTCTGGCCTTCCAGGCCCTGCAATCACTCTTCCAGTGTCCTTTCTTATGACAAAAGAAGCATTCCTCCTTATCCACAAGCTTCCCCGCTACCTTTGTTGCTTTACCCTTTCCCTTCGTATCCACTTTACCGACACCGCCTCTTGGTTTGGCGGGGGCTTTCTTCTTCTTGCCCTTGGCTTTCGCCCTGGACCTAGAAGAGGAAGATCCTCCTACAAACAAAGTGGATGTCTCCCTACCTTTCTGTAGGGTGCCCTCTGCGCTCCTCAGCATGTTGAGGAGCTCTGAAAGTTCAACCTCTTTTTCTTGTAGGTTGAAGTTCAGTATGAACTGGGCGTAAGTGGAAGGAAGGGACTGGAGAACTATATCCGTATATAGCTCACTCTCCAATGTGATCCCTAGGTCAGCGAGCTCCTCAATGTAGCCGATCATCTTTAGCACATGCTCGGCTACTGATGATCCGACGGCCATTCTTGTCGAAAATAACTTTTTCGAGGCTTCGTATCTCGCGATACGTGATTGCTCTCCATACAGTTCTTTTGTATGGAGCAATATGGATTCCATGTCCATATTCTCATGCCTCCTCTGATGTTCGTTGTCCATCGAGGCAAGCAGGAGGCACTTGGCCTTCGCGCTATCAATCTCCCAAGTCTTGCGGATTTCCTTATCCGCGATACTGGAAGTTGGACCAGGGACAGGGGGAGCTTTGGTGGTAAGAAGATACCCCAGCTTGTCATAGGTGATTGCAATCTTGACATTCCTGAGCCAATCTTTGTAGTTTGGCCCTGTCAATTTATTTTTATCTAACAGTAACTTAAGTCCGGTCATGTTGAATGGTCGCTGCAATTAGGAGAGAGAAAAGAAACACTTTAGCATGATGCTCTTGCAAGTTTAGAGTGGTTTTTAGTTTGTCTAAACTGGATGGCTCCCACTGTTTCTCGAATCCCTTCTCAAACCGTAAAGAAAAGGATTAGCCGGGATCATTCTCACCGTACAATACTTGCTTAACCGTTCAGCCAGGCCAGTGTCGGTACTTCGAGGGAGGTTTTCCAACGCTTTCGCGAAGTTCCTTAATTAAGTAACCTCTTTTCCCTGTGGGCGTAGCCCCGCTAACACCTTTCTAGGCACCTACTAGGTTTATAGCATTGATCGTTAAGTGAGAGTTTTCCCGAGGAGTAGCATATACTCACAGTAGGATCGGGATCCAAATATCATCGCGTGATAAAACCGAAGGAATCCTACCAGAATCATCACACTCCAAATGGTATGCAAATCTAGCAAGTTTCAGTACTTATGAAACTCCCGATGTGGATTTTTGCCCCATGCTCTTATGACCTTGACTTTGGCCAAAATATCATAAGTCACATGTCAAGTTCTACCCGTCATTCTCCTGGTTAATTTGGACCCACCCGTACCTACCCTTGACTTTGGCCAAAATGGCAGCACGACTGTCCCAAATCAACGCATCTATCTATGCTGCACATGAATGCCCAAACGCTACCAATCACTATGCCTTGACTTTGGCCAAAATACACAGCTTGAATACTTTTGACCATTCATGTGGAATGACGGAGGGCTACGAATGGTTTTGGCGAAACCGTGAACGTAGTGAACTTGATATGGTCGATGGAACGAGATAGCTTTTAAAAGGAGTGGTTCAAGCTCCGCGTTTAAAAGTTTAGTTTTGAAAAGAACCGAGTGGTTTTCAAAATGTTCCAATCGACTTTTACTTGGTTTATTTCTTGCATTAGTTCTTTTAATGCGTCCCATCATTTAATCCTACCATTGCAGAAAACAACCAAAATATGACGTACGCTTATGCCATTCGCATTCGCCACGGGGCCCCGTCATCACCCGTTAGGTTACTTAACTAACGACAGAGCGGGGGCTGGGCTAGCGCGGCTGTAAAACATAAGCAACGCCTAAATAGTTATTTATATATATATATACAGCAATGATAGACATTACAGATCACAGATGAATACATTGGATATACTAGGAATCCGCAATGCGTTCGAGCCTGCAACGCAAAGCGGATTACACGGTCGCGGTGAATAGCCAATACCCCACCCAAGACCCCTACGGGTGCGGCAAACTACCCGCCAAGCACCCGAAGTGAAGCAACCTCCCTCACCACCGTGAGTAGGCCACTCGGCGCTTCGAGTACCCGGTAGTTTGTGCACCCCCTCCATGGGTCTATCCTAGGAGCAAAAACAGTAAAAAGAATAATACAATGACGGCTACAACCCCGACCCGGTTGTGCGGCCATACAAAGAATATTATTACATCAATTTACATGTTACAAATGAATGAAAGAAAAACAACGCTCATCTCACATCCAACCCCGGCCATTCACCCGCGACAATCCAATCCATTCATATCCACAAACCAACAACAACAATCACAGATCATGTATAACCCCGACTAATCGTCTTATAGCGATTAGCCGACGTTTAATACATGCAAGCATTACAGATATAACCGATGTAGTTAAAGCGTAGTGAAGTTCCGAAAAAATACGGATTTATAGGCCCATAAAAGCAAATTTTAGTTCTGGAAAATCTGGGCATATAATATATATCTTAAAAATCCCAAAAACAATACAGAAAGACACTGCACGAAAAACGATGCAGTGACGTCATCAAACCGCGGCGCTTCCGCGGCACGAGCCTACCTCGTGCGGCGGAAGCGCGGCGGTTTGGATGATTCTCTGTCTCGTTTTTCTTGTGTGTTTTTAAAATACCCTGAGATGAATTTACAAATATAAAGTTTTCTATTTTGAGCAGAAAAAATTTCAACAGAAACTAGGGTTTTTCAAAGTTCGGTTTTTGGATTTTTCGGTTTCGAAACTTCGTTACACTTCACTACCTAGCTAGTTTGAGTTTAGTTAGGCTCTGATACCACTGTAAGTCCGTGTTGCCCACCCCGGTACTTACGGGGAGGCGGAAAACATAATAAAAAACGAATTTTTAATGACTTAGGCAACATGGACCAAGCTTGTGAGGATCTTTGCTAAACTAAAACTTGCTAACCCTAACTACAAAGTAGCTAAGTGATGGAAAGGTTATACCTTTGGTCTTTAGTCCTTCTCTCCTTGCTCGTCGGAATGGTAGAAGGGCCTCACCTTGCTAGTCTTCTTCCGTCAAAGAAAGATCCACTTGAAAGCCACCACCTTTAGCTTCAACTCCAAGCTAGGAGTAACTAGAGTGCAAGAAATGCTAAGACTTGAACCCTAGAAGTGAGTAGAGAAGATCAAGTGAAGGTTTTTCTCAAGCTTTTTGTTTCTCAACACATGAGAGGGAGAGAGCTTGAGGGAGAGGATGAGCAAGAGAGAGAAAAGATATGATAGAATGATAAATTAGTGAGCCATTCTCACTAATATGTGTGAGTTATTTTAATTGTATAATTAGCTTGAAAATTGTCATGGTAAATCATGAGGTGACCATTATCATTTCATTATTAATGCTAATTGCAAGAATCAAAGAGCATCTTCCAAATGAAATGATCATGGTCAAATTGTCAACTTGGTCAACAAGTCAACAAAGTCAAAGTGTCAACAACAACAACCATGCACAATAATTAAGCTAATTATCAATTAACAATAATACACACAAAAACAATAGGGTTAATAAAATGACAAAAGTCATTAACCCTAAACAAGGTCCTCTCCCTCAATCTCAAGCAACTGTGCATACGCACCCGCATTCGTGATCCGAGGAACACGAACACAATGAGAAAAACCAATCTCAAATCATATACTAGGATCCGGCTTAAACCAAAGCCCGCTAGTATAAACTGTCCGGACAGCAACCGTGCACAAGTGCGCGGATGCGAACGAACCCTGTCGCAAAACCATGCGACCTCTACTCGTTTTGCCTAAAGGCGAATAGCTCTCTGTGTGGGACTCTAAAGACTCGACACTACGCTGGCAGTGGGTTTAACCACAGACCGCAAGCGGCACTAGCTGTACGTAACGGTCCCCAGGTAGATGTCGATAAGAAGACTGACGAGGTGAACCCCATCTGCACTCCTACTGAGCCTGTATGTGACAATCTCCGTACAGTCCGGTCTGTTCGTCTGATACATCGCATGGCGGGCCTGGGGGGGGCGGTGAACGTCAGTCCCCTAATAGCGGTACAAGTCGTGTCGGAGTGAAGCCCAGAACACCCTGAGATAACACTGGAAACCTACCAGTATATCTCGCTTGCCCTGGCCAGGGACTACTCGTGTAATGGCTCTCCTGGACACAGCGCGATGTCAACCCCCAATACCGGGAGAGACGAATCCTGTCTAACCGTCACTGCCTCCAAGTGCTTCGGGACTGCACCCAAAAACTACCTGTTTGCACGACTCCTCTGAGCCGTGGTAGGGTAGTAATCAAAGTGCAGTGGGAACACACTCGAGGCGAAGTGACAGTGTCAAGTCAGCGGACTAAGCTGTACTCATGTCACCTGGGAACTGATAACTGACGATAGGTATATTACCAACCAACAGTTCCCGACGAGTCCTGTCCAGTGTACTCGTAACCTAACGAGCACCCGCATACTATCCCAAGTACGACGTACTAACGGCTGTGGGACAGACCGTCTCCCACACTGGGATGAGAAGCGCATACGCTAGTCTACTCCGGAGTATCGATGCCCTGTCTCGATAGTCCAACGACCAGGGACCTGTATAAGGATGTGCTTATAGATTACCCAGCTCCCACGAGTGCGAGCGCCATCGCAACGCTGGTAATCAAGCAAAGATCCTAAGGGCTCTACTAATATGTATACCTGCAATATGCTAAAAGAAACACATGCACATATTAAAGCAGAGACAAACCAAGTAGCATACTACCATTTCGAGCAAGATTGTATATACAACTGTGAATATCCCAAGCTTCCATTAAGTAATATACAAACTAGTATGATACAGTAATGGCCTCTAGGGCATATACACTAACAAATAGATCAGCAGTGTTATCTTCCGTAGAAACTCTCCAAACCTCGATCTCCTGGCGACCCACGATCTCCCTGATCAGGTGATACCGCCTCAAGATGTGCCTGGACTTCTGATGGGACCTGGGTTCCTTGCCTAAAGCTATAGCCCCGTTGTTGTCGCAATACAGAGGTACTGGATCAACAATGGACAGAACCACCTGAAGTTCTGTTAGGAACTTCCTTATCCAGACGGCTTCTTTTGCGGCATCTGCAGCAGCGATATATTCCTCTTCCATCGTCGAGTCAGCAACGGTTTCCTGTTTGGAACTCTTCCAACACACCGTCCCTCCGTAGAGGGTAAATACATAACCCAACATGGACTTGGAATCATCCTTGTCACTCTGGAAGCTGGAGTCAGTGATCAGTCGAAAATATTGTATATTTTAGCCGGCAATTTCCCTAACATTTGCATACATTTAGAAGTGTTCGGCATTCATATTCTACATATTAGCAAATCTGTCACAAAATATGAGATTGCATGTGTTAGACTTTTAAACCGACACTTTAAGGGAAATTAACCGCATTTCATGGCATCGCATCATTTCTGTATTTGCGCAACACTTGTCTTGAGTCTGTGCAGGAAAATACGGAAGAAAAACCAAAGAGCTGATCAACATTAAGCCAATTCAATCATTTCAGATCTGGTAGAAATTCAGAAGGAATTATACAATTCTATATATAAAATAAAGACCCATAGAACAGCCCAAGACTGTACCAGAAAGAGCAAAGCCCAAAGCCCACATGCAGCCGCGGATCCGCGGCAGGAGCTTGCATGCGCCGCGGATCCGCGCCTCTTCTGCCACGTCAACATTGCAATTTTACTGCAGAATTCTCATCCCAGGGCCCACACCTCATTGTGATACGACAAATTTCAGAACTCTCTCGAAGCTACTGCCAGATCAGCAAAGAAGATTAAGGAAGGCTAATCCTAATTAAGCCCCAAATTAATCCTCTTCTAGAAGCTCCTCCTAACTAATCACATCTAGAAGCTTCTCCCCTAACTAACTTTTGGAGGGAAATTTGAATTTCTTCAACAAACTTTAGGAGGGAAAGTTAGAATTTGAAATCCTAGATCTAGGGTTAGTTATCTATAAATAGAGCCTAGATCTAAGGGTTGAGGTTGTTCAATCATTAGTTCTTCATTAGTTAAAATTCCCTCTTTCATCATCTTCTTCCACAAGTCTCGTGACAAGGCTTGTGCGAAACCCTAACCCTAATTCCACTCCAAATCCAAGATCTTGAGTACCAAATCAAGCGAGAAGCTTTCAACCTTTTAGGAGCCGAGCCGATCTTCAATCGGGCAAGTGATCCAAGCCGATCCGCGATCCACGGAGACGAGCGAAGCCAAGTCGACGATCAAGTTCTTCCTCTTGTAGTTCTTGAGCGAATGTAACTAAATTGTTGATATAAATAAAAGGTGAATTTCTTTAATCTTGCTTTCTTTTAATTCTTGCATCATGATTAGATCTCAATTTGTAATTGTTGCTCTTGTTGTGATGTTTGAGTAAAACTCCGCTCGTTAAGGAGTCGAGACGATTGTAGAATGATGATGTAACAAATCTTTAAACGATTTTTAAGTCCTACGAGTTTTGTAAACCCTAGCAAGTTCAAGAATCGATGACCTAGTTTCGTAGCGATGCTTTCTTGATTGTGATCGCTCGAAATTAGGGATCTACGATCGTTTCTTGAATTTACTAGAGGCTAGAATGTGAATGATATCGACGAAAGAACAAGGGATAAGATGAAACCCTAGTTTCACAAGAAATCCCTAATTCTCGATCGATCATCATCGATCTAGTATCAATTCATCGAAGGATAAGAACACGTAATTCTAAGATTACATCACATCTATAGATCCGATCGATTCCTACGAGCCTCATTTCAATTCTTGATATTTGGTTTGGAAAAATCATCAAACGATCAATTCTTGATTCTATCTTTTAATGTTTTCTTAGATCTAGTTTTTTTTCTCATTCTTGAACTTCAACTATAAATCTTGAATTGTTTTGTTTTCTTTCTTTAAAGTTTCAATTCATCTAATTCAAAAGACGAACGATTACACTTTCCCTGTGGACGATCCGCACCCACTAACAATCTACATCCGACACCGTAGTTGATTGCGGTCAAATAATTTTTGGTTGTGATTTCTTTACAATTTCATACTACACATCTAGAATTCTTTTCAATCAAATGGCGCCGTTGCCGGGGACTATTTGATTCGATTTATTACAAACACCCGAAACATTTACAATCAAATGGCGCCGTTGCCGGGGACTATTTGATTCGATTTATTACAAACACCCGAAACATTTACAATCAAATGGCGCCGTTGCCGGGGATAGTGCGCTAATAGTTCGTATTTTGAAATTTGAGTTGAACAATTTATTCCATTATAATTTTTAGATCTAAACTCGTACAAACCCTAATACGTGTTTTGTGATTTGATTGCGAGGAAATCTGGGATCATTGGAGCTGGAGAAAGTTTTTTCTGAAAATTCCAGAGGACTCAGGAGCTGAACAGAAGCTCTCTGCAAAATTCTTGTGCAGTGATCTTACCATCCAAGCGCGGAAGAGCGGCGAAATAACCTCATCCGCGGCGGATCCGCCGCCGTAATAGTTCCTCTCTGCATCAATTTTTTTCTGTAAGTCCCTAACTTTCTTATCTCTTACCTCATCTGCTCCAATAACAATTTCTTGCAGGTTTCTTTGCAAATAAATCGCAGCGCCGCAAAAGCAAAATAAATTTGTGCGTGTTCTTGATTCTTGTGGTTGTTGCATATTAATACGGAATTTAAGGGGCACGACCAAATCCAAATTAGGTGGGGATTTCATTACCCTTCCTAGGCCCCGAAAATCGCAAAACTTGCATCCGCATTTACCCTCATTAATTAAAAGAAATCTAGAGATGACTCTAAGGACCGTCGCGCTCAATTAGGACAAGAGAAGGCCGTGGGTAATTCATTGCTTATCCGAGTTTTCTTGTGGTGCCTAAGGCGAGTGTGTCTAAGGCTAGTGGTTTTTAATTAGGCCCACTACTTACGTAGTGGAGTACCTTCCCACTTACCTGGCACTTATCCGGCCACAGGGGAACAAAGAGGCAGTGGAGGATTTATCCTGCGACTTGTCTTTTGGCAGTTAGGAGCGGTCTAGAGTTTGACCTAGGTGACCCCTAGATTTTAGGGTTTTGTGTGTTGCATTTGTTTTGTTGCATCATATTTTTCAAAAATCCGTATCAATTTTCAAAACAAACACCACATTTATCATTTCCCCTAATTATAAATTCACGCTGCCACTTGTACTAACCCTTTTTAGTGCAAGATAGGCTGGACACGGGTTTCTAGTGCCCGTTAGTCCGCGTTTCCCTTATCGACCCAAAAGTCGGTATTTCTACATTTACCTTTTCTTTTACCCACCACCACACCCACATCGATGGATCCACCTCCATCGAATTTCTTTTCCACTACTCTGCCGCCGTCCGTTGGTGCGCAGAATCCACCTCGCATCTCTCTCCAAGAGAGGTGCTATCCTACACGAAGCCCACTTTCCACTTGTCTTTCCATTTCACCAGCCAACGGGGAAAATTTTCAAATAAAACCCCAATACATCAACCTTCTACCAAAATTTCACGGTCTCGAGTCTGAGGACGCATACGTGTTTATCACGAAATTTGAAAATGTATACGCAATGATGGGTACCTCACAGTTGTCTGTGGATGCTTTCCGTCTTCGTCTTCTCCCATTCACTTTGTGCGATTTAGCCGAGAAGTGGCTATATAACACTACCGCACATTCCATTTCAAATTGGGATGAATTCGTTAAAGCATTCCTTAAGAAATTCTACCCACACCAAAAGACAGCTCGAGTCCGTAGCGAAATCTATCAATTCACCCAGCTTCCAAATGAAACATTTTCAAAATGTCTTGACCGTTTCAAGGATCTACTAGTCCAATGTCCACATCACGGCATCCCGAGATGGGAACTGTGCCGAATCATTTATGAGGGCATTACTCCTTACACAAGACAGACCCTTGAATCCATGTGTCAAGGCAACTTTATGACCAAAAATGATGGGGAAGCCTGGAAATTTCTAGAAGATTTCGCTAAAAAATCTTTACAGTGGGAGGGTGTGAGTCAATCGTCTAGGGATGGCAATGATATTTCCATAGAAGTTAGAGCTGACATTGCAGCTATCAATAAGAAACTCGAGAATATGGAAAACAAACTTTTAGCTGCCGCCCTAAGTCAAATATCACTCTCCAAAACTGTATGTGGATGTTGTTCTGATCCGTCTCACTTGACGGAAGAATGTCCGTTTCAAGGTCCTGAGCATACCAATGCCTCATTTCAAAGACCTAGAAACGATCCATCTTCCTCCACATATGATCAGGGTTGGAGGAATAACCCTAACTTTGCTTGGAACCAATCACAATTTCAAAACACGGTTCCAATTCAAAACAATTTCCAAAGGGTCCCTCCACCACAACAGCAGCCACCACTTCAATTGAGTCAGCACCCCTTCCAAGCACAAAATTTCCAAAATCCGGTCAACAATTTTGCACCACATGAAATTTTTTTGCAATTGACCGGTACAGATAATACCTCTGCACTAGCACAAACCTTGGATACTTTCATGAAACAATCCATCCAAGGGACGGAAAGTTTGCAATCTTCCGTCGAGAATGTGATGAAGATCATTATCTCTCAAAATGAAAACATTAAATCGATGGAAGAACAAATTGCACAACTAAAAGCCGAAATGAGTGCAAGAGAGAAAGGGAAACTTCCAGCTCAACCTTTACCCAATTCTAGCTATTCACATGATATGGATGCAATCATGTTGAGATCTGGAAGAGTGCTTGACCATCACATTGGGGAAGAGTTTGATGATACTGATAAATCAATCAATAGAACCCCGGCTGAGACCTTTCCACACACACACACTTCTTCTACCCCACCATCTTCTTCCGAGCCTATTCTTCATTTCCCAAAAGGCTCGCCACTTCAGCCTACCTCTTTTACCCCTCCACGGACGATCCCCACTTCTATTCTGGGATCGGTTCCACACACACTTCCTTCTCCTATGATGGACCCAGCGCTTACTGCTAAAGCACCTTATCCTAATCGGTTAAGGGCTAACACACCGAGTCCACATATGGAGAAGATTATGAACATTTTTAAGCAAGTAAACACCAACATCCCTCTCCTAGATGCCATTCAACAAGTTCCTTCCTATGCGAAAACTCTTAAGAACTTGTGCACTAGGAAGAGGAAGAATCCAGTGCCAAAGAAGATTTTCATGGAAAAAACAATAGACACGGCTTTCCCCCAACAATTACCGAGGAAACGTAAGGATCCAGGATATCCTACTATTTCCGTTTCTATTGGGGAAAAACACATCAACCGTGCTCTATTAGACCTTGGCGCTAGTGTTAACTTGCTTCCATACTCAGTCTATGACCAATTAGGAATCGGAAAGTTGAAGCCAACCAATTGCACTTTCCAGATGGCTGACCGATCAATCACCAAACCTAGGGGTGAACTGGAGGATGTGTTAATAAAAATCGGAGAATTTATATTCCCGGTAGATTTTATTGTAATTGATACACAATCTGTAGAGAACCCACGGAATGAAATTCCGGTGATTTTAGGTCGCCCCTTTTTGGCCACTTCCAATGCTATTATCAACTGTCGTAACGGTTCTATGACCCTATCTTTCGGGAATAGGTCAATAGAACTGAACATTTACAAGTTGGGATGTGTACCCTCCGAACCTACTACTCAGGTCTGTTCTGTCGACTTAATGGATGTCGACAGCAGCGAATTTGATGATCCTCCTGACATCGATCTTGACTCTTTTCATATGTTATTGTTTGACCCAACTATGTATCTTACACATACGGACTCTTCCACCGAGATGTCCGGGTCAACAATTAACACCGATTATGAACTGCTTTTAGAGTCTGAAGATCACCCCGTACTTTGTGATGACATTATTCATCGGGGTATAGATGGAACTTTTGAGGAGATCTTCGCTGATGAACTCACATTTTTAAATGACACGGATGTTGAGATGAATCATCTCCCAATCAATGAAATTGAACCTCCACCCCTTCTTCTGAATTGTAAAAGGAATGCGAGTAATCCATCACAATCACTGCATCGTCTCTCCAATATGAGACGCACACACATTCTCTTCCACCACTTACCTTTTCCCCACTTCTTCTTCCACCAACCAGAGCACTGCATTGATAAAATTTTCGAATGGTTGGTGTTAACATTCGGTCTTTGCAAAGCTTGGCATCGACCAATGATTTTTGACCCCCACTTGTGATTTTAAAAGATTAACATTGCATAACTCAAGTTTGGGGGGGACATTTTTTTTTCTGGCTCTTGAAAAGAAAATTTTTACAAAATTTTGAGCCAAAAATAAGTTTGGGGGAAGTTCTTCACTTAAATATTTTTCCCCCACTAATAAATTCCTCCCAAGCTTACAGGTTTTTCAAGATTTAGCGGAAGGCAACAGTGAGGACACTGTTGAAAACAAGTTTGGGGGAGGTTTGTGCTTATTTTCGCATCATTTGCATATCATCTGCATAAGCACAAAACATTTCTTTAAAAACCATAAAAATTTAAAAATTTTCAAAACTATAAAAATATCTTTGTATATAAATAAGATAATAAAAGTTTAGATAGTGAACATTTACATCCATGAGATTAGAAAAATTTAAGAAAACTAAGAAAATTAGATGTTTTCTTATACGAACTAGTAATAAGTAGTTATGAGCCGTTGTCCCAAGGGTTAGTAAGATGAAAGACGTCACTAATCTGAGGATAAAAATAAGTCTGAAAAATAGTTTCTATTCCAGAAGCCAAACATTTTGAATGTTGATACCCTGCTATTCTTACTTACACACATCTTAAAGCCTGGGACAGTAAAGGATACCTTGAAATGCTCTTGTCTTAAAGACAAAAGTATGAAAAAAAATAATATTTTGAAAGTGGTGAGAAAAATGGACACTGGTTTTGTTATCACCAAGGGTAATAAAAAAAATATAATAGCAAAAGGGTGCTTCTTCACCTAGTGCCCTAAGGCCAATTGGTCTGGGAGTCACTGCTATACCTGAGGTGGTGCAAGATTAGGAAAATACACCAAGCATGCAAGCACATTAGTAATCGGTCGGTTAGTGCCTCAAGAAGTATTAACAGTCGCATGAAAGTGTGTGAGCAATCTCGTTTATCAAAAAAAGTACTGAGGTTGATGGGCAAGAGTATGATAGCTTGAATTGAATTCTCCGGGTGTAGGGATGTTCTTTACACACACGCAGGGTGATATGATCGATGTTTGGAAGAAAGATAGGAATGAAGAATAAGACGTTGTTTTATTGAGGGAGGACGTGATTTCTGACATCTTTTCATGACCATTAAGATAGGGCTCATGACAACCGAAAAGCTAGCTTAGTTGGAAACCCTAATTTTCAAGGCTTTTCTTTTACAATTCTTTTCTTTAAATGTAATATTCATGATCTTGCTTTTATTATTGGATTTTGTGGGTGCAATCCGCTGAAAACCCTCAGGAGACAACACTCCTCCTACTAGGGACACCTAGAGGTTTAAAGGCTTGTTGCACGTGCTCAGTGCAATCGTGTTGCCTACGAAAGTGTGCTAGTTAGTTTTTCTCTTTCTTTATTTTCTCCTTCTCTTTTTAATAAAACATTCGCTCGAGACGATCGAAATTAAGTTTGGGGGTATTTGATCAGTCGAAAATATTGTATATTTTAGCCGGCAATTTCCCTAACATTTGCATACATTTAGAAGTGTTCGGCATTCATATTCTACATATTAGCAAATCTGTCACAAAATATGAGATTGCATGTGTTAGACTTTAAAACCGACACTTTAAGGGAAATTAACCGCATTTCATGGCATCGCATCATTTCTGTATTTGCGCAACACTTGTCTTGAGTCTGTACAGGAAAATACGGAAGAAAAACCAAAGAGCTGATCAACATTAAGCCAATTCAATCATTTCAGATCTGGTAGAAATTCAGAAGGAATTATACAATTCTATATATAAAATAAAGACCCATACAACAGCCCAAGACTGTACCAGAAAGAGCAAAGCCCAAAGCCCACATGCAGCCGCGGATCCGCGGCAGGAGCTTGCATGCGCCGCGGATCCGCGCCTCTTCTGCCACGTCAGCATTGCAATTTTACTGCAGAATTCTCATCCCAGGGCCCACACCTCATTGTGATACGACAAATTCCAGAACTCTCTCGAAGCTACTGCCAGATCAGCAAAGAAGATTAAGGAAGGCTAATCCTAATTAAGCCCCTAATTAATCCTCTTCTAGAAGCTCCTCCTAACTAATCACATCTAGAAGCTTCTCCCCTAACTAACTTTTGGAGGGAAATTTGAATTTCTTCAACAAACTTTAGGAGGGAAAGTTAGAATTTGAAATCCTAGATCTAGGGTCAGTTATCTATAAATAGAGCCTAGATCTAAGGGTTGAGATTGTTCAATCATTAGTTCTTCATTAGTTAAAATTCCCTCTTTCATCATCTTCTTCCACAAGTCTCGTGACAAGGCTTGTGCGAAACCCTAACCCTAATTCCACTCCAAATCCAAGATCTTGAGTACCAAATCAAGCCAGAAGCTTTCAACCTTTTAGGAGCCGAGCCGATCTTCAATCGGGCAAGTGATCCAAGCCGATCCGCGATCCACGGAGACGAGCGAAGCCAAGTCGACGATCAAGTTCTTCCTCTTGTAGTTCTTGAGCGAATGTAACTAAATTGTTGATATAAATAAAAGGTGAATTTCTTTAATCTTTCTTTCTTTTAATTCTTGCATCATGATTAGATCTCAATTTGTAATTGTTGCTCTTGTTGTGATGTTTGAGTAAAACTCCGCTCGTTAAGGAGTCGAGACGATTGTAGAATGATGATGTAACAAATCTTTAAACGATTTTTAAGTCCTACGAGTTTTGTAAACCTTAGCAAGTTCAAGAATCGATGACCTAGTTTCGTAGCGATGCTTTCTTGATTGTGATCGCTCGAAATTAGGGATCTACGATCGTTTCTTGAATTTACTAGAGGCTAGAATGTGAATGATATCGACGAAAGAACAAGGGATAAGATGAAACCCTAGTTTCACAAGAAATCCCTAATTCTCGATCGATCATCATCGATCTAGTATCAATTCATCGAAGGATAAGAACACGTAATTCTAAGATTACATCACATCTATAGATCCGATCGATTCCTACGAGCCTCATTTCAATTCTTGATATTTGGTTTGGAAAAATCATCAAACGATCAATTCTTGATTCTATCTTTTAATGTTTTCTTAGATCTAGTTTTTTTTCTCATTCTTGAACTTCAACTATAAATCTTGAATTGTTTTGTTTTCTTTCTTTAAAGTTTCAATTCATCTAATTCAAAAGACGAACGATTACACTTTCCCTGTGGACGATCCGCACTCACTAACAATCTACATCCGACACCGTAGTTGATTGCGGTCAAATAATTTTTGGTTGTGATTTCTTTACAATTTCATACTACACATCTAGAATTCTTTTCAATCAAATGGCGCCGTTGCCGGGGACTATTTGATTCGATTTATTACATACACCCGAAACATTTACAATCAAATGGCGCCGTTGCCTGGGACTATTTGATTCGATTTATTACAAACACCCGAAACATTTACAATCAGTCAGCAAAGGCCTCGATCTGGAGGTCTTTTCCGCCATACACGAAGAACATCTCCTTAGTCCTTCTCAGGTACTTGAGAATGTTCTTTACCGCTATCCAGTGTTTCTCCCCAGGGTTTGACTGACACCGGCTTACCACACTCAGTGCATATGCTATATCTGGTCTGGTACACAACATCGCATACATTATAGAGCCTACCACAGAAGCGTAGGGTATAATAGATATGCGATCCCTTTCCAAATCAGTCTTGGGAGACATCTCTTTGGAGAGGGTGATCCCATGACAAGCCGGTAGATTACCGCGCTTGGAATCTTCCATACTGAATCTTTTCAGTATGGTGTCGATGTACCTGGAATGTGAGAGTCCTAATATCCTTTTGGATCTGTCACGGTAGATCCGGATCCCCAGAATGTATGAGGCATCACCCAGGTCTTTCATGGAGAACCTGTGTGACAAGAACCCTTTGACAGATTGTAGCATAGGAATGTCATTTCCTATCAAGAGAATATCATCCACGTATAAAACGAGGAATACTACAGTTCTCGCTACAAATCTACTATAGATGCATGGTTCATCTGGATTTTTGATAAAGCCAAATTCTTTGACCTTCTTATCAAAACAGATGTTCCAACTCCGCGATGCCTGCTTTAGTCCATAGATGGACTTAAGCAACTTGCACACCTTTCCGCTGCTCCCACTCTGAATGAAACCCTCTGGCTGGTCCATATAAACACACTCCTCTAAATTTCCATTTAGAAAAGCGGTCTTTACATCCATCTTCCAGATCTCATAATCGTGGAAGGCAGCAATGGCAAGAAGGATTCGAATGGATTTCAGCATAGCCACTGGAGAAAAGGTTTCGTCATAGTCCAAGCCAGGTCTTTGATGGAAACCCTTTGCAACAAGTCTAGATTTATAGGTCTCAACCTGTCCATCTACACCAATCTTCCTTTTGAAGATCCACTTGCATCCTATGGGTTTTACCCCATCTGGAGCAATGTCCAACGTCCATACTTTGTTGGTGTACATGGACTCCATTTCGGTCCGCATTGCATCCATCCATTTTACCGAGTCAACGCTCTGAATGGCCTGCTGGAAGCTAGTCGGCTCATCACTATCAATGATGCAATCCTCTCTATCCCCGTCTATGAGAAAACCGTAGTATCTCTCGGGCGGATGAGACTGCCTACTACTTCTGCGGAGCGGCGTAGGAATGTCCTGATCTTTCGAACCCTCTGGTTCTACTAAGCTTTCAGTAATAGCTCGTGGTTCTGGAATTTCTTCCAGTTCTACTGCTCTCCCACTTATCTGATTTTCCGAAAACTCAGTTTCCAAGAAGTGGGCAAGACGAGAAACAAAAACCTTTTGTTCCTCTTCGCAATAGAAGAAATATCCCTTGGAGTTCTTTGGATATCCCACAAACTTGCACTGTACTGAGCGTGCCTCGAGCTTTTCCGCATGCTGCTTTTTGACAAAAGCTGGACATCCCCATGTCTTAATGTGATTAAGATAGGGTCTCTTCCCACACGACATCTGATATGGTGTAGTAGGCACAGTCTTAGTTGGAACTCGGTTCAAAATTTATGCAGCTGATTCTAGTGCATATCCCCAGAATGATCGCGGTAACTCAGCGTTACTCATCATGGACCGTACCATATCCAATAGGGTTCGGTTCCGTCTCTCCGATACACCGTTATGTTGCGGAGTGTATGGAGGAGTAAGCTGAAAGAGAATTCCATTCTCTTTTAAGTAATCCAGGAACTCGGCACTCAAATATTCACCACCTAGATCAGATCTCAGTGTCTTGATACTTTTGCCTGTTTGTTTTTCTACTTCATTCTTATATTCCTGGAATTTTCCAAAGGCTTCGGATTTATGTTTCATTAAGAAGACATAACCGTACCTTGAAAAGTCATCCGTAAAAGTAATGAAGTAAGAATAACCGCTTCGTGCATGCGTAGACATTGGACCGCACACGTCGCTGTGTACGAGTCCCAAGAGCTCGCTCGCTCTTATTCCGTGTCCAGTGAACGGAGTCTTTGTCATCTTTCCTTTGAGACAGGATTGACAAGTTGCATATGATTGATATTCGAATGGATCCAAATATCCTTCTGTATGTAACTTCGTTAACCTTCTCTCATTGATGTGACCCAGTCTACAATGCCATAAGAAAGTCTGATTTGTTTCCGGAGACTTTCTTTTGTGTCTATTCTGGACATTGAAAATCTGTGGTTGGTTTAATACGTATATACCATTGCTTAATGTACCTGACCCAATCAGAACTTGATTAAGGTGAATGTTAACAACATTACTTACAAACACAAATTCATAACCTTCTTTAGAAATCAAAGATACAGAAATGATATTACAAGTTGCATTGGGTACAGAAAAACAATTACGTAAAACCAAAACATGTCCATCTGACATTCCCAGGTGATAGTCCCACACGGCCTCAGCATCCATGCTAGCTCCGTTTGCAACTTTGAGGGTCATGTTACCTGCCTTCAAAAACCTACGCTTTCTCAATGCCTGCAAAGAATTACAGATATGAGATCCTGATCCGGTATCCAATACCCAGGACGTAGAGTTTATGGATAGACAGTTTTCAATAACATACACACCTGAAGCTGAAGCCGCAACCTGCTTCAGATCCTGTGTTCTGGCTTTCCAAGCCCTGCAATCTTTCTTCCAGTGTCCACTCTTGTGACAGTAAAAGCATTCCTTCCTTATCCACAAGCTTCCCCGCTACCTTTGTTGCTTTTGCCTTTCCCTTCGTATCCACCTTACTAACACCGCCCCTTGGTTTGACGGGGGTTTTCTTCTTCTTTCCCTTGTCTTTCGCCCTGGACCTAGAAGAGAAAGATCCTCCTACAAACAAAGTGGATGTTTCCCTAACTTTCTGTAGGGTGCCCTCCGCACTCCTCAGGATGTTGAGGAGTTCTGAAAGTTCAACTTCCTTTTCTTGCAAGTTGAAGTTCAGGATGAACTGGGCGTAAGTGGAAGGAAGGGACTGAAGAATCAAGTCCGTATAGAGCTCATTCTTCAACGTGGTCCCAAGGTCCATGAGCTCCTCTATGTAGCCAATCATCTTAAGCACGTGTTCCACTACCGATGATCCGACGGCCAATCTCGCCGAAAACAACTTCTTCGACACTTCGTATCTGGCGATACGGGATTGCTCTCCATACAGTTCTTTTGTATGGAGAAATATGGATTCGAGGTCCATATTCTCGTGCCTCCTCTGATGTTCATTGTCCATAGAGGCAAGCACGAGGCACTTGGCCTTCGCGCAGTCGATCTCCCAGGTCTTACGGATTTCCTTATCCGCGACGCTGGTTTTGGGACCTGGGACAGGGGGAGCTTTGGTGGTGAGGAGATACCCCAACTTGTCATAAGTGATTGCCATTTTGACATTCCTGAGCCAATCTTTGTAGTTTGTCCCTGTCAGTATGTTTTTATCTAGTAATAACTTAAGTCCGGTCATGATGTTTGGTCGCTGCAATTAGGAGAGAGAGAAGAAAAACTTTAGCATGATGCTCTTGCAAGTTTAGAGTGGTTTTGAATTTGTCTAAACAGGATGGCTCCCACTGTCTCTCGAATCCCTCCTCAAACCAAAAAGGAAGAATTAGTCAGGATCAATCTCACCGTACAATAATTGCTTAACCGTTCAGCCAGGCTAGTGTTGGTAGTTCGAGGGAGGTTTTCCAACACTTTCGCGAAGTTCCTTAATTAAATAACCTCTTTTCCCTGGGGGCGTAGCCCCGCTAACACCTTTCTAGACACCTACTAGGTTTATAGCATTGATCGTTAAGTGAGAAATTTCCCGAGGAGTAGCATACACTCACAGTAGGATCGGAATCCAAATATCATTGCATGACAAAACTGAAGGAATCCTACCAGAATCATCACACTCCAAATGGTATGCAGCGCTAGCAAGTTCCAATTCTTTTGAAACTCCCGATGTGGATTTTTGCCCCATGCTCTTATGACCTTGACTTTGGCCAACAAATCATAAGTCACATGTCAAGTTCTACTTGTCATTCTCCAGGTTAATTTGAGCCCACCCGCACATACCCTTGACTTTGGCCAACAAGGTAGAAGACTGCCCCAAACCAACACATCTATCTATGCTGCACATGAATACCCAATAGCTACCAATCACTATGCTTTGACTTTGGCCAACAAACATATCTTGAATACTTATTGACCATTCATGTGAAACGACGGAGGGCTACGAATGGTTTTGGCGAAACCGTGAACGTAGTGAACTTGATATAATCGAAGGAACGAGATAGCTTTCAAAAGGAGTGGTTCAATCTCCGCATTTAAAAGTTTGGTTTTGAAAAGAACCGAGTGGTTTTCAAAGTGTTCCAACGACTTTTACTTGGTTTATTTTTTTCTTGCATTAATTCCAATGCGTCCCATCATTTAATCCTACCATTGCAGAAAACAATGAAAATATGACGTACGCTTATGCCATCCGCATTCGCCACGGGGTCCCGTCATCACCTGTTAGGTTACTTAACTAACGACAGAGCGGGGGCTGGACTAGCGCGGATGCAAAACATAAGCAACGCCTAAATAGATATCATATAGATATATATAAACATTCGCCACATGCAATGATAGCCATTCCAGATCACATATGAATACATTGGATATACTAGGAATCCGCATTTCGTACGAGCCTGTAACGAAGAACGGATTACACGGTCGCGATGAATAGCCAAACCCCACCCTAGACCCCTACGGGTGCGACAAACTACCCGCAAAGTATCCGAAGTGAAGCAACCTCCCTCAACAACGTGAGTAGGCCACTCGGCACTTCGAGGTACCCGGTAGTTTGTGCACCCCACCTTGGGTCTATCCTAGGAGCAAAAACAGTAAAAAGAAATTATACAATGACGACTACAACCCCGACCCGGTTGTGCGGCCATACAAATAATATTACATCAAATTACATATTACAAGAATTGAAAGAATAAGAAAACTCTCATCTCACAACCCCCGGCTATTCATCCGCGACAATCCAACGAATTCATATACACAAACCATCAACTTTACAGATCATAGATATGTATAACCCCCACTAATCGACGTATAGCGATTAGTAGACGTTCAATACATATATCACATCACAGATATAACCCATTAGCCAAAGTGTAAAGAAATTCGATGAAAATACGGATTTGTGACCACCCCAAAAACTAACTTGTTCTCTGGAAAAACTGGGTGGAAACAAACTATGTTAAAAATCCCAAAACCTCAACAGAAGAACACTGCACCAAACTCGGTCCACGGCCGAGTCAACTCGGTCGCGGATCCGCGGCAAGAAGCATGTTCTTGCCGCGGAACCGCGGCGCTTTGACCGGTTCACTGGATCGTTTTTGGTGTGTTTCTGAACAAAACCCTGAGCCGATTTTTGAAGTATGATTTATTATTTTTAAAGAAGAAATAAAAATCGACAGAAACTTAGGGTTTTGAAAAATAGTTTTGCGATTTTTTCTGATCGAAGTTCTAGATAATTTGCTAACTAGTTAGTTTGTGTTATCTAGTCTCTGATACCACTGTAAGTCCACGTTGCCCACCCCGGTGCTTGCGGGGAGGCAGAAATATTATGAAAAATCTGATTTTTACAACACTAGGCAACATGGACTAACCAAAGGAGGGATCTTTGCTAAACAAAACTAACTACAAAGATAAAGAGAGTTAGCTACTCGGAAAGGGGGTTATAGCTCAACTTGAACTCCTTCTCTTGGGCTCTTTGTGGTGGTCGGATGGTTCGTTCCTCGTCGCCTTCTCTTGCCGAAGATGGATCCACCTGAGGGTCTCTACCTTGAGCTTCTTTCTCGAACTTGAGAAAACTAAAGTGTCCGGCTTGCTAGACCTTCAACCTTAGGATGAGTAGAGAGTGGCTTTGGTGTTTTATCTCCAAGGAAATGTTTCTCAACACATGAGATGAATTTTCCTTGAGCTAGAGGAAAAAGAAGAAGAAAGGATGAGAGAGAATCAATATGATAGAATGAGAATAGTTTTTACAACCAAAACAATATATGTGAATTATCTAATTAATAATATTAATCCAAAATGAAAAAGGTGATGGTTGGTTTGATAAGACCATTATCATTTCACATTAAATGTTTTTGCAAAGATCAAAGAGCATCTTTGGAAAGAAATGATGATGGTCAATGTTTCAACCTTGGTCAACAAGTCAACCTTGGTCAACAAGTCAACAAACCCTAACCATAACCCAATTTCATTTAAATAACATTATCAATTGATATTTCACATATTCATTAGGGTTTGGTAAACGACAAATGTCAACTGTGCATACACACCCGTACCAAAACCCTAATGAGAATCCTCTTGCTCTGCCTCAGTCAACTGTGCATACACACCCGCATTCGTGTTACGAGGAGCACGAACACTATGAGATAAAACTAACCCCAAAGCATATACTAGGATCTGGCTCAAACAAGAGCCCGCCAGTAACAACTGTCCGGACACCAAACGTGCACAAGTGCGCGGATGTGAATGAACCCTGTCGCAAAACCATGCGCCCTCTACTCAGTTTTGCCCAAAGGCGAATAACCCTCTGTGTGGGACTCTAAAGACCCGACACTACACTGGCAGTGGGTTTAACCACAGACCGCAAGCGGCACTAGCTGTACGTAACGGTCCCCAGGTAGATGCCGATAAGAAGACGGACGAGGCGAAACCCATCTGAACTCCCACTGAGCCTGAATGTGACAGTCTCCGTACAGTCCGGTCTGTTCGTCTAAGAACATCGCATGGCGGGCCTAGGGGGGCGGTAAACGTCAGTCCCCTACTAGCGGTACAAGTCGTGCCGGTGTGTAGCCCAGAACACCTGAGATAACACTGGAAACCTACCAGTCTATCTCGCTTTCCCTGGCCAGGGACTTGGTGTAATGGCTCTCCTAGACACAACGCGATATCAACCCCCAATACCGGGAGAGACGAATCCTGTCTAACCGTCACTGTCTCCAAGTGCTTCGGGACTACACCCAAAAACTACCTGTTTGCACGACTCCTTTGAGCCGTGGTAGGGTAGTAATCAAAGTACAGTAGGAACACACTCGAGGCGAAGTGACAGTGTCAAGTCAACGGACTAAGCCGTACTCATGTCACCTGGGAACTGATAACTGACGATAGGTATAATACCAACCAACAGTTCTCGACGAGTCCTGTCCAGTGTACTCGTAACCTAACGAGCACCCGCATACTATCCCAAGTACGACGTACTGACGGTTGTGGGACAGACCGTCTCCCAAGCTGGGATAAGAAGCGCATACGCTAGTCTACTCCGGAGTATCGATGCCCTGTCTCGATAGTCCTACGACTAGGGACCTGCATAAGGATGTGCTTGTAGATTACCCAGCCCCCACGAGTGTGACTGCCATCACAACGCTGGTAATCAAGCAAAGATCTTAAGGGCTCCACTAATGTGTAATGGCGATATGATAAAAGAAACACATGCACACATTAAAGCAGAAACAAACCAAGTAGCATACTACCATTTTGAGCAAGAATGTCAATACAATGTGAATATCCCAAGCTTCCATCAAGTAATATACAATCTAGTATGATACAGTAATGGCCTATAGGGCATATACACTAACAAATAACTGGGTAACCGTTACGTACAGCTAGTGCCACTGACGTGCTTGTGGTTAAACCCACCGCCAGCGTATTGACGATTCTTTAGAGTCTCACATAGAGGGTTTCCATAGTTCGGGCGAAACGTTATTGATGCCGTATGGTTTTATGGCAGGGTTCGATCATATACGTGCACTCGTGATCGGACGGATCATACTAGTGGGCTTTGCTTTAAGCCGGATCCTAGTATTAGATTGTTGGATTATTTTCGTCTCGTAGTATTCGTATTCTGTCGGAATACGGATGCGGGTATGTATATACGGATGAGGGGTATTCTTGTGATCCGTTACTAGTTTACTTTAGAAGTTGCCATTCACTTTTTGATTAAACATTTGGTTTAATGTCTAATTATGTGGAAATTTTGAGTGCAAGTTTTAACCTAGGGCGTTGAATATGGCATGTGCTATTTTGGTGACTCATGGTGTGATTTTTTGTGCCATGTCCATTTCTTTATTGTTTTTACTTTGGTGTGGGATATTTAGGTGAGGGAGGGTAGCCACTTATGGTGGTGATTTGGTCTTGAGTTTTTGATAGAGAGCTGTCACAAAATATATCACAAAAATAGCATTGCCATTTTTCTTCACTAACTTTTTCTTGTGCTCAAAACTCTTCACTTATGGCTTCTTCTTCAACCTCCACTCTATCCCTCTCATGTGTTAAGAATCCTAGAGTGTATTGAGACAATGTAATCACACACTATCTCTATTTCACCTTGAACACCTAGGCTAGCAAACTAGTTGTTCGAGTTGCTTCGGTTTGAAGTGGGAGCCCGTATTAAGAATCCTCGAGGTGGATCGTCCTCGATGAGGGAGATCGGAGAGCGGACTTGTTCGGGGAAGCCGGTAAGGAGATAGGAAAGAGATTGATGGCCGATCGATTGGTATAATCTCTAAACTCACTTTATAGAATGCTAGTAAACGGTTAATGGTTCGATCCGGGTGATTGGTTTTAGTAGCGCCGAGTTAGAAAAGTTTTTTTCCCGCGTTTGGCCTCGGATTGACGGCCAGGGCGCTGCCATAACCCAACACTACGAACTCGATAGCTCAATATCTTGTGGTAGGTATCTGGCCAACTACACCCTCGGAAACTCTTCCAAATTGTCGGAGGAATACTCTTCATTCGTCCATTTTCTATCGACTCTTAACGTGCCTGTGTGAAGTCTTCTCTAGCTAAAATCAATCAATCTGACGACCTCGCATCGGAGTATGCAAACGAACCACATGTCCTAGTCATTCATCCATGAGTGACTAGCGATCTTCTATCAAATCCCTAAGTATAACTCGTGTTGCAATAGCTTCAAACATCTGGGGCGATATCTTGTCTGTCGCAGCAACAACTGGCTCATCTGTCCGCACGATAGACAATGCCTCAATCCTCAAGAATAGACGATACATTAATGGTCATCACATTCTAGCCGGCCTCTAGCAGTGGGCCAATCCTCTGGTGTTGATCTGCACGTTCGAGAAATCTTAGTAAAAACAATCCATCAAGACGCTCTTGTCGCGAAAAACACAATAAAACGACATATCTATGCAATCGTGTGTCACCAGAATTTCGCCCTGGTCAGTCCTCGTCCAAAACGAGCTCATGCTGACCGCCTCTCTAGCCGTAGCTCTCTCTGCCTGTGCAACCATGGTAATAGAAACCACAAACCGATATCGATGAGGATAGATCATAGGAATGAATAGAAATACAATGCATAAGAAATGTACATCCTAAAGCATCTTAAGCGGAGTAGCGTATCGTAAGTATGCCGCGGAACAGACATACAGTACGTCACTCTACTTAAGTCTCCTACTCCATCAACCATGGTTAACCTATACGACGAAAGTTCGGGTCTAATACCCTCTTGACCAAGTCTAAGTTCCGTAAGGTCATCCTAGGTTCCGAATATATATATATATATATATATATATATATATATATATATATATATATATATATATACCCCCTAGAATCCGCATAGTCAAACCTAGACTCGAACCAAGGTTAAACCTAGCACTCTGATACCAACTTTGTCACGATCCAAAATGGCACGTGACTGCCACTTGAATCATGTGAAGTCTATAGGACCCTACCTAATTCAAGTAAGCCAAAATCCCAGAAATCTAAAACATTTAAAAAGAGAGTGAAGGAATACTTATTTAAACGTTAACATATAAATTCATTTGAAAGTCATAGTAAGCCTTTTTAAAACATGAAGTCTTTTCCAAAAATTTTGGCAGAGTTTCCTTTGTAAATACTGGCCCCAAACGGGTACAAACATTCATAATATACATAATGAATAAAGTCATCCCCAAGCGGGAGCTAGCTCTTCGCTAATTAGCGGAAACAACCACGCAAGCAATATAATATACAACGCCGAAGGGCGAGGATCAAAACTCAGAAAGGAATCCAACATCCTCAAGAAAAACTAAAGAAGACCCATAATAATACAAGCGCGCACGACTCTAAGGTCGAAAGAATATACAACTGGTCTTCTAAGTCAATCAAATAATACAAGTCTGGTTGATGGAGTTTACTAGATACAACAGAATATAAATAAAGTACAACAGTGGTCACGATGCAAGTGAACCCACCTACCAAAGCAATCACCCGGAAGGAAGCAGTGTGCTAGTAAGATGCAATGAAACCTGTACTGCCAAACCTGCAAGAAACTGTGGCACAACGGGATGAGTTTCCAACTCGTGAGCAGAAAACATCACCGATAAGAAATTGCATGTATCACTCTCTCCTAGGTCATACAATAAAAATACACACATATATATATCAACAAGGGTGACTGTATATCATAAGTGTGATACCAAAGTACTCGTGTCCATGTCAAGAGTAATAATATATCGATGCATGATATGTACTAATGCATCATCCAACGTGTATCCAGCAACGACATAAAAATCATGATAAAACCCGAGTGCCCAGCATCAGCACTCAAAATATCCTGAAGTCCGTGTCCAACAATGACACATAATTCTCAAATCTCAGGCTTCGCATAATCAGGATCGGCTCATGGGCTCCATCAGTCCGGATCGGCCCATATCCATCTCTCTCATCTCGGGCTCCACATAATCAGGATCGGCCCAAAACTCTGAACGGTATCCTCCGGATATCCGTCGAGTTTGCATACAATCACCGGTCGGTAGTGCTCCCCTGCCAGGCTCAACGCCTTTCTATATGATCCTCTTGCCCAGGGGTACCACACTGAGTCCACCATGCACCCGCAGACTGCCCTTTCCCCTACCTCGAATCGGGTGTATGATACCACTCAAGGACCGAGAAAACCCATGGTGGACATCACAATATCATATCACGAGAAAAACGCAAATTTCTAAATGATAATGAGTTTATAAATCCTTGCGGTTTCTCCAAATCCAGAAATCTCATGGAAAATCCGAATCCCATAATCAAGAGTCAATAAATAGTGAATACTGGCATAAAGCCCCATAATATTGCATGACAAATGAATATACACGTGCATGGATATCTAAGTAGAGGATGCAATATCTAAACTAGCATAATAATGATATATTTTAAACTATCAGCTAGCAAGTTATATCAGTGAAGTAATATTCTCTAAAGTGTACGTGACATGGCAGTTACCGATGATGATGTGTGTGAGACGGCAAGAAAGTGTTCATAGACATACGCATCATCGGTAATGGTGCCAGTGTCCTGACAACATGGGTTCATAATAACAAAAGAAATCACCAGTATAAGCATGCAATGCGATAAGAACAACATGAATATATGGAAAAAGATGTAGTAACTGCAACATATAAATATATACAGTTATATATATATACGAGTTATACAGTTTTGGCATTTGAAATAGCACGAATCGTAGTTTTTAGAAAATAGGGGCTATGGTGTTTTTAAGAAAATGTACGTCCTTTGAAAAATCCGTAGTATCCCTCGGCCTGTCCTTAAAATACTCACGATTCGTTAGTTTTGAAAATAAGTATGACTCGAGCCCAGTCTAACATCTACAAAGTAAACTACAGGACGAAGCTAAGAGACTAAACTAAAGAACTAGTCCAAAGGGAAAGAAATCCACCTAAATTCCGAGTTGATATATCTAGTAGTCGGCGATCCCGCCTCAATAGCGTCACGTACGGTAAAATATATAATATGACATCCTCGAGTCGAGAGTGCGGATCAATCATCATAATTATACTTCATACGGTAAAATCCATCGTACGACATCCCAAAATCGGGGTACGGGTCAATAATCACATATACCTCATTATTCATATTGTAGCGTTTTGAAAATCGTTTCGGTGAAATTTCGAAAAAATGGTAAAATAAGGGGGTTTTCTGTAAAAAGTCAAAATGCAAATATCTTGATTATAAAATTAAATATACATATTCTAGCTATGTAATTGCTAGTATTTGGTGTTTATTGAGCCACTGGTGAAATTTCAAATTTTATGAAATTTTTTTATTTTATTATTATTTTAAGCCGTCACTAATACATTTAATTAGGGAAAATTACAAATTGGAATGAGTTGAAACAAATTTTGTGCATCATAAAACATTAAATAAAATTTTATCATGTGGTTTTTGAAATGAAATCGTTTGCTAAAACGGATTAGAAAATATCGAAGAAAAAGCCTTTTTTTCGGTGAAATTAGTGTTAATGGGAATTGGGGTAATACATTCATCTTTTTCCCTAACCCACACACCCACACCTCACCCTCTCTCCCCATCCCAACATGGCCGGCCCCACCTTGACAGCCCCCCCTCTCTCTCTCTCCAATTACCCCACCTTTCAAAAGAAAAGAAAAGAAAAGAAAAAGGGAAATGAAAGAAAGTCAAAAGGGAGTGTAGACTTTGTCTTTTTCTCCCCATTTTTCTCCACCTCCCTCTCTCTCCTCCCCCCCACTCCCTTGCTGGCCGAAATTCCTGCACCAACAGCCTTCTTTCTCCCCCCCAATTGTTCCATCTCTTTTGCTTCAAAAAATTCATCAAATACCCATCAAAAAAATCCCAACATCTAAATCTAGTTCTTACCCATTTTAGTGTAGCCTTAGATGCATGGATCTTGGTGCAAGGATTTCATTTTGGAGGTCTAGATTTCATGTTTGATCATGGATTTGTGAGGTATAAATTTTGTGCCCCATGGTTGTTTGTTGATTAGTTGCTTATATGATTTTGTTTATAAGTGTTAAATTGGTTGTTGTGGTTTGTGTGATGAAAATTCAAGAAAAGAACTTGAATGCAAGTTAGGGTTTTGTGAAATTGGTGTATGGTTGTGTAATGTATTTAAGCTCTTATGACATGTTAAAACAAGTTAGTAGCTAGTTGTTAATTGTTAGTTTAAAAATTGTGATAATTACACTAATTCGGTTAACTAGGTTTTGGGAATTTAATTAATCAATTGGGATAAAAATCTAATTAGGGTATCCATGGTATTATTAACATTTTAAATTGTATTTTAATATTTTAGATCATGCAAATCCAAACTAAATTGTTGTTTATGCATTTTTGCTAAAATGGTTGAAATTTGGGTAAAATTGCAAACTAGTTTTTTTGAACGTATATATTTTGATGAGATTAAATTGTGGTTATGGGTTATATGACTTATTTAAGTTATTTAATAAGTATTATGGCCGCTAGAATTGTTTAAACGTCGAGTTTTGTACTAAAACGGGAAATTTTGCTTGCTAGTTTTTCGGAAAAACGGCTTTTAAAGTGAATTTGGGGTTTTTGTGAGTTTTAACCTATTTTATATTAAAATTAGTGTTCATGAATGTGCAAATGAGTGTATTGGGTTTTTCTCGATGGTCTGGCGTTTGTACGCCGATGTCGAGGGTTTTTGGGTTGATTTGTGGAAGCAACCATAGGTTTTGACCTATGTGGGATTCGTGTGTCGTTTTGGTCATGAGTCGGATTTTAATGCGATGCGGTGCGTTATGATATGTAGGTACCCCCATGTGGACTTCGAGACGACAAGCAAGCGTGTGGCGACGTCGGCACCGGCTAGCGAGGACCAGGTGAGTAGATTTATATCTACGGGGAGAAGTCGGGTGGATGACGTATAGCACCCCCGCAGTTCGTGGTGATGTATACGAATACGTATACATACATATATATATTGTTTGAGTATATTGATGATAATATGGATATTTGGTGTTCTTGGATGATTTAGTGTCGCGAGACCCTAGAGTAGTGGTCGCACTACACATGCACACACCAACCCATACTTGCATACTTTCTTCTTTCATTTGTGCTTATACGGGAATATATAGTTATGTGTTCACATGGGTATGGGACTATGTGTTCACATACAGATTTGAAGATGATACTTGGGTTTGAGATGAGTCGATGAGATTTGTATTGAGGTTGTGAATTCGGTGATATAGCAGGGTTCGTATTTGAGATACGACATGACGTTGTAGCGAGTCCTTGACATAGTGTTTCACACACGTCCATGCATACTTAGGCGGTATCAGTATTGTACTAGATGCAGATCAGTACCTCGATCATGATATTTGATAAAGAGGATACCAGATGAATAGTGTGATGAATATGATATTAACCCGTACCCAGATTTGGGGATGCCGTACGACGGATTTACGTACGAGCTATATTTTGATGATTGATCCGCACTCTTGACTTGGGGTGTCTGATTATAGATATGGTATCAGATATGATATTATTGAGGCGGGATCACCGACTAATATATATACAGGTATGCATATGTATCGACTCAGATGTTAGGCGGTTTCCTTACCTGTAGTTCAGCTTGTTAGTTCAGCCGTATAGTTTAGTGTAGTTGTTAGATTAGATTCGATTCTTACCTATTTCAAAAACTAACGAATCGTGGGTATTTTAAAAGACAGCCCAAGGGATCCTACGGATATTTCAAAATACGTATCTTTTCATAAAAACACCGTAGCCCCTATTTTCAAAACCCCATGATTCGTGTTATTTCAAAAGGCACCATTTGTAGGACTTATATTAGATTAATGCAGATTAGTTATAGTTGCGTCTAGTATTCAGCTCCCGCTCATTATTGTGGTTCGCTTCGCATCGCATGCTTATATTATGTTTCATCCTCCATTATTGACATCATGCTGTTAGGACACCAGCACCATTACCGATGATGCGTATGTACCACGTACACTTACTTGCCGGCTCATACACATCTTCATCGATAATTGCCATGTCACGTACACCTTAGAAAATATTATTGCTTGACATAGCCTGTTAGCTAATAGTTTAGACATGATATTAGTGTACTTGCCTCATATGTTAGTTTAGACATTGTAGTTATTACCTGCTACTTCATGCATACTGTTATTCATTGTTATGCCGCATTCATGGATTCTCATGCATATATTCACTATTTTACGTGTTATTGAGGTTTTGGATTCGGATTTCCATAAGATTTTCTGGATTTGGAGGAAAACCGCAAAAACATAAATAAACCTTTTCTCTCTTTTAAAATAAAAAGTGCGGTTTTCCCATGATGTACGAGTCGTCCACCATGAGTTTGCTGATGGATTTCGAGACCCGATTCGAGGAGACGGATGAACCATTTCGGGTACATGGTGGACCCGGTAAGGTACCCCGGGGAAAGAAGCGCGTGATGATGACGATGTGAGCCTGGCAGGTGAGCACTACCTACCGGTGATTTTACCCGACGCGTCGGATATCCGGAGGATACCGTCGTGGTCTTGAGATGGATGGTAGGGGCCGGTCTGGACTGACGGCGCCCTAGATATTGTGATTGATACATTGAGATTTCGAGATATTGAGGTACAGAGACTGTGATACAGAGATATCGAGATATTGGGATTATGTTTTGTGCCGATGCTAGGCACTGTTTTATGCTGATTTCATTATGATACCTCATATTAAAAATACAAAGGAAATCTCACTAAATTATGAAAACAGTTCTTCATTTACATGTATTCTGTTTCCATGCATTCATACCTCATTCATATGTTATATTGCTACCTGAGGCACTGGCACGGGCACATGAGATTACACTCGGGTTAGATATTTACCCTAGCCTTGTTATAGGTTGCATGTTATATATATAATTGAGGATATATTTGATCTTTGACCTAGGTTGCGTTATTTATGCGATTTCTTTTCGTAGATGTTTTTCTATTCACGAGTTGGCAACTCACCCCCGTTGTGCCCCAGTTTCTTGCAGGATTGCCGTACAGGTTTCATTACGGCTTTGCGGACATAGTTTCCTTCGGGTGATTTGCTAGTAGGTGGGTTTACTTGTATCGTACCCCCATTATATATCTTGTATATCATTATTCTGTTGTATCTAGAAGTTCCATCAACCAAACATGTATTTATTTTTGAGATAGAGACCAGTGATGTTATTCTTTCGACCTTAGAGTCGCGCGTTATATTTCTGTGGATTTCTTGTGGTTTTGAGTTTTCTTTTGAGTTTTTGATTTTCGCCCTTGGCGTTGTATATTATATTGCTTGTGTGGTTGTGACTGTCGATTGACGAAGAGCTAGCTCCCGCTTGGGGATTCCTTTTTATTGATTTCGTATACTATTCATGTTGTATCCCGTTTGGGGGCCAGTATTTACAAAGGAGCCTCTGCCGAAATTTTCAGGAAATTTTTGATGTTTTTAAAAACCGCATAATTCGGCTTATGCTATTGAAACTACTTGCTTTAAGTTGGTTTTTCCTGCACTCTACATCTTTTCTTGGTTTGGATTTCTGGGTTTTCGGTTTACTTAGATTACGTACGCCTCGAGACGTTCGTAGTTTATGTGCCGGTCATGTTCCGTACTTTCGGGTCGTGGCAAAGTTGGTATCAGAGCGTTAGGTTTTACCTTCGGAGCGTAGGATGACCCTTGGTTGATGGAATATGTGACTAAAGTAGAGTGACGTACCGTAGGTATGTTCCGCGACATATTTACGATACGCTACTCCACTTAAGAAGCCTTAGGATGTACATTTCTTTGCTCAGTATTATATTCATTCCGATCTAGCCTCATCAGTACCAGTTATGGGTTTGCTGCCACGATTTCGGGCAAGAAGAGCTACAGCTAGAGTTGCGGTCAGCACGAGCTCGTCACGAAGGAGGACTGACCAGGGCGAAATTCCGGTGACACACGATTGCGGAGATGTGTCTTCTTACTGTGTTTCCACGCCACGAGCGTTTGGCGGATCGCCTTTATGAGATTTCTCGGACGTGCCGATCAGTATCAGAGGATTGGGCCACTGACAGAGGCCAGCCAGATTTTGATGACTGTTGGTGTGTTGCTTATTCATGATGGTCGAGGCACTGTTCAGCGTGCAGACGAGCGAGCCAGTTATTGCTGCGAACGACGAGATATTGCCCCAGATGCTGGAGCTAATGCAGTACGAGTTGTACTAAGAGATGATAGAAGGTCGCTAGTCATCGAGGATGAATGACTAGGACATGTGGATCGTTCTCCTACCCCGATGCGAGGTCATCAGATAGATTGATTCCAGCTAGAGACGACTTCACGCGGAGACGTTGAGAGTCGACAGAGACGATCGAATGTCAGAAACCTATTATTCCAAGTTTAAAGTAGTCGGAAAGACATGCAGGCAATTCTATGGTCCCTCTAGAAGAATGAAACCCTAACTCGACTTAATGACCGTGTGAAAGCCTTTGAACCTTCGGGTTTGCGGCAGTTCTACGGCGCCATTAGCGAGGCTTGGGTTTGCCCTTCTACGGCTGGACCACCGATGCTGTGGTATGTACTCGATACTATTAAACTGTGCCCAAGATGTTGAGCTCTTGGGGGATTATGAGGTTTTGACGACTCGATCAGATGGCTCGACTTAATTCGGATGCTAGGTGGTGAGATGCATTTCTTGGGAGACTCCCGATACGAGGATAGCCGTTGGAGCTCAGTCCATGCAGCTGCGACGAGACGAGTCCAAAGCAGATGACATTAGAGAAAAGTGAAGTAAGAGGTTCGTACCAGATCTAGATGAGATGACGTTCCACTCCGCCGACATCAGAGATGCGATGCGCATGCCGAGGCAGAGTACTGGATATACCTTCCAGAAGGAGTCGCGATGGGTATGCAGCCGTTCCAGAGCAAGATGTAGATATAGGAAAGGATGATGACTTCCGGACAGTTGGCAGAGACGAGACATGGAAGAGACCATGAGCAGGATTCCTTCCAGGACACTGCTGCAATGATACTTGCACCCAGGATCAGATGTGTCACGTACATTCAGAGAGCCAGAGGCCGACGCCAGTGATATGTTGTCTTACGAGTGGTCGTGATGATTGACCGAGAGATGACCAGAGAAGTGCCAGAACGAGATCATCCCCGTTAGCACACCTGACAGGGCCGATGAGCCGATGGACCGAGAGATTGGTAATTCACAGTGAAGACCTTGACCCAGGAGTGGTCATTGTTACGCACACCAGCAGGCCAGAGTTCATGATCATCGACGAGACGTCCCACTAGTGACTGCGACAGTTGGCCCAAGATTCTTAGAGGATGCGCTTGAGCGGTACTATTCCGCCATTATTGATTTCGATGTTTTGGGTGATTTATTCGCATGATTTGATTTTGATGATTGAAGATTTACGATCTTTGCACAGTGTTGCACTTGATATCGTTTTCATGCTTTGGTTTCACATGTTTGTGATTTTACGGTTTTAGACATTTGAGTTGATTTTGTGCGTATGCATGCACACGATTTGGTTCCGGCACTCTGTATAGTTTATATATGCTTGCAGTGCAGTGATACGCCTTTTGTGCACTTAGATGCACTGGACTTCGATTTCGATTGTGATACTCGATATTTGTTTTGTGCACCTTGTGCACCTGATTTGATTTTGCGCATGTTCGGCGCTTGATATTGGATTTCATGATTTCGTGCATGATGGATGCACCTGCCTTGGATTTTCGCACATGTTGGGCGCATATTTTGAGATGTGATTTTGGTGCACACCAGATGCATTAAATCAAGATTTTTCGTGCATGTCAGATGCACCTGATTTTGCTGTCAGGCACACATGTTGCCTACGACAGATGTTTCGTGCACACCCGATGCACTTGGATGTTGTTTCTGTGCATATGTATGGCACATATTTGGATTTTGATTTCCGTGCGCACCAGACGCACGTAGTACTCATACGCGTATTTGGGATTGATTTTTCCTATAGAGCAGTACGTTTTTATGATATTTGCTATGTGTTTTCGTACCGGGCAAGACTAGTCAAAGGACAGTACCTGAATATATTTGGCATTCATTTCCTTCAGATATTTACATATATAGGTTTGATATTTACGTGTATAGTTTCGAGTTATATCATATTGGTTTTGTATTGGATTTGGCATTGATGTCTTCCCCTTGACTCCGATGATTGCGGGATGCTTAACGGAGTTTTGATTTGAGTTATATGCTCATTGCTCATGCACATGCATTGCGCTATGGTGCGTATTATGTACTTATGGTTTCGGAGCCCC
The DNA here is from genome assembly GCA_030015575.1 of Agapanthus africanus. Taxonomy (NCBI): domain Eukaryota; kingdom Viridiplantae; phylum Streptophyta; class Magnoliopsida; order Asparagales; family Amaryllidaceae; genus Agapanthus; species Agapanthus africanus. The sequence goes on along the minus strand of JASDDO010000022.1, from coordinate 297,337,492 downwards.
GACGACTTGATGATTTTGCTTAGATGTTTTTGTATTTAGGGGGAGTTTTACTTTAAATTCGGGGACCGAATTTTTTTAAGGGGGGAAGATTGTAGCGTTTTGAAAATCGTTTCGGTGAAATTTCGAAAAAACGGTAAAATAGGGTGTTTTCTGTAAAAAGTCAAAATGCAAATATCTTTACTATAAAATTAAATATACATATTCTAGCTATGTAATTGCTAGTATTTGGTGTTTATTGAGCCACTGGTTAAATTTCAAATTTTCTGAAAAAAATTTATTTTATTATTATTTTAAGCCGTCACTAATACATTTAATTAGGGAAAATTACAAATTGGAATGAGTTGAAACAAATTTTGTGCATCATAAAACATTAAATAAAATTTTATCATGTGGTTTTTGAAATGAAATCGTTTGCTAAAACGGTTTAGAAAATATCGAAGAAAAAGGCTTTATTTCGGTGAGATTAGTGTTAATGGGAATTGGGGTAATACATTCATCTTTTTCCCTAACCCACACACCCACACCTCACCCTCTCTCCCCCTCCCCACATGGCCGGCCCCACCTTGACAGCCCCCCCTCTCTCTCCAATTACCTCACCTTTCAAAAGAAAAGAAAAGAAAAGAAAAAGGGAAATGAAAGAAAGTCAAAAGGGGGTGTAGACTTTGTCTTTTTCTTCCCATTTTTCTCCACCTCCCTCTCTCTCCTCCCCCCCACTCCCTTGCTGGCCAAAATTCCTGCACCAACAGCCCTCTTTCTCCCCCCATTGTTCCATCTCTTTTGCTTCAAAAAATTCATCAAATACCCATCAAAAAAATCCCAAAATCTAAATCTAGTTCTTACCCATTTTAGTGTAGCCTTAGATGCATGGATCTTGGTGCAAGGATTTCATTTTGGAGGTCTAGATTTCATGTTTGATCATGGATTTGTGAGGTATAAATTTTGTGCCCCATGGTTGTTTGTTGATTAGTTGCTTATATGATTTTGTTTATAAGTGTTAAATTGGTTGTTGTGGTTTGTGTGATGAAAATTCATGAAAAGAACTTGAATGCAAGTTAGGGTTTTGTGAAATTGGTGTATGGTTGTGTAATGTATTTAAGCTCTTATGACATGTTAAAACAAGTTAGTAGCTAGTTGTTAATTGTTAGTTTAAAAATTGTGATAATTACACTAATTCGGTTAACTAGGTTTTGGGAATTAATTAATCAATTGGGATAAAAATCTAATTAGGGTATCCATGGTATTATTAACATTTTAAATTGTATTTTAATATTTTAGATCATGCAAATCCAAACTAAATTGTTGCTTATGCATTTTTGCTAAAATGGTTGAAATTTAGGTAAAATTGCAAACTAGTTTTTTTGAACGTATATAGTTTGATGAGATTAAATTGTGGTTATGGGTTATATGACTTATTTAAGTTATTTAATAAGTATTATGGCCGCTAGAATTGTTTAAACGTCGAGTTTTGTACTAAAACGGGAAATTTTGCTTGCTAGTTTTTCGGAAAAACGACTTTTAAAGTGAATTTAGGGTTTTTGTGAGTTTTAACCTATTTTATATTAAAATTAGTGTTCGTGAATGTGCAAATGAGTGTATTGGGTTTTTCTCGATGGTCTGGCGTTTGTACGCCGATGTCGAGCGTTTTTGGGTTGATTTGTGGAAGCAACCATAGGTTTTGACCTATGTGGGATTCGTGTGTCGTTTTGGTCATGAGTCGGATTTTAATGCGATGCGGTGCGTTATGATATGTAGGTACCCCCATGTGGACTTCGAGACGACAAGCAAGCGCGTGGCGACGTCGGCACCGGCTAGCGAGGACCAGGTGAGTAGATTTATATCTACGGGGAGAAGTCGGGTGGATGGCGTATAGCACCCCCGCAGTTCGTGGTGATGTATACGAATATGTATACACACACATATATATATATATATATTGTTTGAGTATATTGATGATAATATGGATATTTGGTGTTCTTGGATGATTTAGTGTCGCGAGACCCTAGAGTAGTGGTCGCACTACACATGCACACACCAACCCATACTTGCATACTTTCTTCTTTCATTTGTGCTTATACGGGAATATATAGTTATGTGTTCACATGGGTATGGGACTATATATTCACATACGGATTTGAGGATGATACTTGGGTTTGAGATGAGTCGATGAGATTTGTATTGAGGTTGTGAATTCGGTGATATAGCAGGGTTCGTATTTGAGATACGACATGACGTTGTAGCGGGTCCTTGACGTAGTGTTTCACACACGTCCATGCATACTTAGGCGGTATCAGTATTTTACTAGATGCAGATCAGTATCCCGATCATGATATTTGATAAAGAGGATACCGGATGAATAGTGTGATGAATATGATATTAACCCGTACCCAGATTTGGGGATGCTGTACGACGGATTTACGTACGAGCTATATTTTGATGATTGATCCGCACTCTTGACTTGGGGTGTCTGATTATAGATATGGTATCAGATATGATATTATTGAGGCGGGATCACCGACTAACATATATACAGGTATGCATATGTATCTACTCAGATGTTAGGCGGTTTCCTTACCTGTAGTTCAGCTTGTTAGTTCAGCCGTATAGTTTAGTGTAGTTGTTAGATTAGATTTGATTCTTACCTATTTCAAAAACCAACGAATCGTGGGTATTTTAAAAGACAGCCCAAGGGATCCTACGGATATTTCAAAATACGTATCTTTTCATAAAAACACCGTAGCCCTATTTTCAAAACCCCATGATTCGTGTTATTTCAAAAGGCACCATTTGTAGGACTTATATTAGATTAATGCAGATTAGTTATAGTTGCGTCTAGTATTCAGCTCCCGCTCATTATTGTGGTTCGCTTCGCATCGCATGCTTATATTATGTTTCATACTCCATTATTGATATCATGCTGTTAGGACACCAGCACCATTACCGATGATGCGTATGTACCACGTACACTTACTTGCCGGCTCACACACATCTTCATCGGTAATTGCCATGTCACGTACACCTTAGAAAATATTATTGCTTGACATAGCCTGTTAGCTAATAGTTCAGACATGATATTAGTGTACTTGCCTCATATGTTAGTTTAGACATTGTAGTTATTACCTGCTACTTCATGCATACTGTTATTCATTGTTATGCCGCTTTCATGGATTCTCATGCATATATTCACTATTTTACGTGTTATTGAGGTTTTGGATTCGGATTTCCATGAGATTTTCTGGATTTGGAGACAAACCGCAAAAACATAAATAAACCTTTTCTCTCTTTTAAAATAAAAAGTGCCGTTTTCCCATGATGTATGAGTCGTCCACCATGATTTTGCTGATGGATTTCGAGACCCGATTCGAGGAGACGGATTAACCGTTTCGGGTACATGGTAGACCCGGTAAGGTACCCCGGGGCAAGAAGCGCGTGATGATGACGATGTGAGCCTGGCAGGGGAGCACTACCTACCGGTGATTTTACCCGACGCGTCGGATATCCGGAGGATACCGTCGTGGTCTTGAGATGGATGGTAGGGGCCGGTCTGGACTGACGGTGCCCTAGATATTGTGATTGATACATTGAGATTTCGAGATATTGAGGTACAGAGACCGTGATACAGAGATATCGAGATATTGGGATTACGTTTTGTGCCGATGCTAGGCACTGTTTTATGCTGATTTCATTATGATACCTCATATTAGAAATACAAAGGAAATCTCACTAAATTATGAAAACAGTTCTTTATTTACATGTATTCTGTTTCCATGCATTCATACCTCATTCATATGTTATATTGCTACCTAAGGCACTGGCACGGGCACATGAGATTACACTCGGGTTAGATATTTACCCTAGCCTTGTTATAGGTTGCATGTTATATATATAATTGAGGATATATTTGATCTTTGACCTAGGTTGCGTTTTTTATGCGATTTCTTTTCGTAGATGTTTTTCTATTCACGAGTTGGCAACTCACCCCCGTTGTGCCCCAGTTTCTTGCAGGATTGCCGTACAGGTTTCATTACGGCTTTGCGGGCATAGTTTCCTTCGGGTGATTTGCTAGTAGGTGGGTTTACTTGTATCGTACCCCCATTATATATCTTGTATATCATTATTCTGTTGTATCTAGAAGTTCCATCAACCAAACATATATTTATTTTTGAGATAGAGACCAGTGATGTTATTCTTTCGAACTTAGAGTCGCGCGTTATATTTCTGTGGATTTCTTGTGGTTTTGAGTTTCCTTTTGAGTTTTTGATCCTCGCCCTTGGCGTTGTATATTATATTGCTTGTGTGGTTGTGACCGTCGATTGACGAAGAGCTAGCTCCCGCTTGGGGATGCCTTTTTATTGATTTCGTATACTATTCATGTTGTATCCCGTTTGGGGGCCAGTATTTACAAAGGAGACTCTGCCGAAATTTTCAGGAAATTTTTGATGTTTTTAAAAACCGCATAATTCGGCTTATGCTATTGAAACTACTTGCTTTAAGTTGGTTTTTCCTCCACTCTACATCTTTTCTTGGTTTGGATTTCTGGGTTTTCGGTTTACTTAGATTACGTACGCCTCGAGACGTTCGTAGTTTAAGTGCCGGTCATGTTCCGTACTTTCGGGTCGTGACACATATGGTATCATTATCATAATATCCTAAATCAAGGGTACCGTTCTATAGTCTAGTACATACCAATACCATCAAACATATATCCGCGTGTGAATAAAATCACATCGCCCATCGATCGACTATAATATCATGTCGTATCTTATAACACGATCCAAATCACTTAACCAATCTCACGGCATCATGCCCGATCATATTGGCTCATCTCAAAGTATCATATACTATCCTCATCACCCATGTATACGTATATGTATGTATGTATGTATGTGTGTGTGTGTGTATGTACCAACGCATCCACACACACATACGCGCGCGCGCGCACACACACACATATATATACATATAAACATATACACCCAAAACCATATCACCTGTGTGCATGTGTGTGTGTGCCAACCTTACCCTAGGGTTCGCGACTAAGAAACGAACTAAAATCACTTTCTTTCAATTACACTAAAACTAACCCATTATCTCCTAAAGTCTTCTTGATAATTATCCATGTCTCACAATACACATATTTATATATAAAACATATTCCATGCTCCACTATGAAACTGCGGGGGTGCTATACGCCATCCACCCGACTTCCTCCGTAGATATACATCTACTCACCTTGATCCTTTCTTGCCAAAGTCGATGTTGCCTTGCTCCTCCTTGTTATCCGAAGCCCACGTGAGGGTGCCTACATATATAAACATATAGCATCGTAAACAGAAATCGTGCATGATAACCATGACGGCACACGAATCACACATAGGTTAAAACCTATGGTTTACGTATGCAAAAGGACCAAACAACACCCGATATCGACGTACAAACGTCAAGTGGCCGAGACAAAACACAATATCCAAAGTTCAAGTGATTAACAATCATGGAAACCAAAACAGAATCTCAGAAAACTAGTCCCATATTTTTGGTCAGGTAAAATTAGTCTAAACAAGCAATACAGTGGGGTTGTATAAGGGGTATATGAGTTATAGAGCCAATTCTAACACCTATCCCCATAGAAGACCCGGCGACATAAACCCAAAAACAGGCCTGCTCGGCCCACACTGCTTGGATAGGGTTCGTATTTGCAGGGTGGTCTTCTAGTGGTCCATCTAGGTCTCTGGGGTTGCTAGTTTTTCTAGTACAGGTCCCAGGGCACTCCAGATTCCTTGTAGGCACAATTTATACACAAAACCGACACGGATGTTTCTAAAGTTCAAGTCTTGGGTTCTAAAATTCACTTGGTGCAGGATCTTAACACTAAAGGGGCTATATCAACTAATTACACCTTAATTGCACCATCCCAATTCAAATCAACCCTAAGCTCAACTTGGAATTTTCAAAGGTCACCAAACGACTCTTAAACAACTCTAAACTAGAATAGAAGCTAATGGAACTCAAATACTACACTAATGGTGAAAGAAATACCTCATTTGGCAACTCAAGAATTTTCTTGAGTTTCCCCAAGTGCTGAAAATCTCATCTCGTTTAGTCCCCCATGCTTGTAGTGAGCTTGTGCTTAATTTTAATGAAACGGATACATGGTTTTGATGTGGATTTAGGGTTGATGTGAGGAGGTAGAGGAGGTGGAGGGTGAGGGCAGCCATGGAGTGAATAAGGAGAAGAAGTGATGAAGAAAACAAAGTGAAGAGAAATGAGTCAAGTCAAGAGAACCCCTAACCCTCTCTCTCTTCTCTCTCTTGCCCATCCCCCTTGCCATGCCACATTCTTTATTCTTTTCTTTTCTTTTTCTTTTTAAATCCAATGACAAATAAAAACCATGTAACATAAAGAAATGAGGCATTGTTTCGAAACAAATTAAGAAATGTAACAAGTATTTACTTTTTTTTACAATATGACATGGTGCATGTCATGTGCATAATCAAGCTTAATGCACGATTTGTAATAATTAATCAAGCTTAGGCATAACCTTGTGTTAGTTATATGTATGCCCTAGAGGCCATTACTATACATGAGATGTATATTCTTGTGGATGCTTAGACATATACAGGGAGGACTTTCTTGCTCGACATGATAGTATGCTATCTGGTTACTCTTTACCTTAACGTGTACACTGACTGTCTCTCTATTACATGTTGGTAAAGCCCTTAGGATGTGTACTTGACTACCTGGACTATGATGCAGATCATACTAGTGGGGACAGAGTAGTCCATAAGTACATCCTTTAATGTCCCTAGTCATGGGTGTATCGAGACAGGGCATCGATATACCAGAGTAGACTAGCGTATACCTTCTCGATCCATATAGATGGGCGATGTATGATCCCATATCCATTGGTGTTTGACATCAGAGATGATATATGGGTGCTCAGTGGATACTAGGTACACTGGACGGACTCGCAGAGAACTCCCAGATGGTATTATACCTCACGTCAGATGGCAGTTCTCTGGTGACACTGGTGCAGGTTAGTCTGTAGACCCGAGATCGTCATAGAGTCTTGTGTGATTCCTACTGTGCTTTGATTTCCACCTTACCACGTCCAAGAGGGCGTGCAAAACGGTGGTTTTTGGGTATAGTCCCGAGTCACATGGAGGCAATGAGCGATAGGAGGGGTTTCGTCTCTCCCGATATTGGGGGTTGATGTTGCACTGTGCTCGATTGGCCATAACACGGAAGTCCCTGGCCAGGGCTGGTTTAGAGATTTACTGGTAAGTGTTACCAGTAGTTTCTCGACCCGTTATGAGCCTCATATCGGCATGACTTATCGGTTATTGAGGTCTGACATTTACCACCCCTAGACTTGATATGCGACATATCAGACGAGGAGACCGGACTGTACGGTAGTGTCACTGTCAGGATTTTTGCAGGAGTTGGAGCGGGCTTGCTTGCTAATCTTCTGATCGCTCAATACCCGGGTAGCCGTTGCGTCCAGCTAGTACTGCTGACGGCTTGTGGGTGCTTGATATGATCATTACCTACTGCCGGCGTATTGACGAGTCTTTAGAGTCCTACATAGAGGTTTTACTGGCTCAGGAAAAACGAAATAGGAGAGCATATGTGATATGTGCGGAACCGAGAATAATGCGAGTAGGTGATACCGTATTCTATTCTCGCGATGTTTGTATCGATCGGTTATATGCGATATAACCAGGTTGATTCGATAAGTCGATACGTTGGATGTTAGTCGGTTATATGTGATATAACCGGATTATTAAGTCAAGTGTTGATTTAATAATTTAGTGTATAATTGTATATGTGATATACTAATTTACATTAACTAACATTGGTTCACTTAAGCATTTGTTTTTCTCACTTGTGCACAACTTAATATATATGTGATATATATTTATTTGTGTTCATTTTGTATCATGGTTGTTGATACACTCTACATGGGTGTATGAGACATATACCATTATAATTATATTGGTGGGGTTTTAATATACAAAGTAAATACAAAATTAGTGGATAATTGTTCAAGTGCATGAAGCTTCATGAAGCTTGTGAGTGCATTGACCAAAGTCCACTAGTTTTGTTTTACTTAGGATATTTATAAACCTAACCACTATAATTAGCCATGGTTATGTCTCTACATACATACTCACCCATGGTTCACTCTCTCTCTATGGATTAGTTTTTTTTCATTCTCATTTTTGAGCTCATCTTCTTCCTCCTTCATATGCTTGCTAGGGTTTGATAAAGAGAGAGAAATAATGTGAGAAAAGAAATTCTAAAGTGAACCCATTTCCTATTTCACCATCCTCTACTAGACTAGCACTTTAGTATAGGGTGTTTGTGTAAGTCCACGTTGCCCACCCCGGTGCTTACGGGGAGGCGGAAACGGTATAAAAAACGGATTTTTTACAACTCTAGACAACTTGGACTAACTAAAGGAGGATCTTTGCTAAACATAAACTAACAACCAAGCTAAAAGAGTTAGCAACTCGGTTAAAGGGTTATACCTAAGTCTTGAAGTCCTTCTCTTCTTGCTCCTTGGAGTGGGATGAACGGGTTGTCCTCGTCGCCTTCACTTGCCGAAGAAAGATCCACCCGAGGGCCTCTACCTTTGGCTTCTACCTCAAACTAGAAGTAAGGTGCTTGATGTGCTAAAACTAGAACCTTAGAAAGAGTAGAGAGTGATTTTGGTGTTTTATCTCAAAAGCTAAATGTTTCTCAACTCATGAGAGGGAGAGCTTTGAGAGAGAGGAAGAGGATGAGAGAGAATGAGAATGATAGATTGAGAAGATAATGACAACTTTCTCACATATATGTGTGAATTATGATAATTAAAAAATTAACTAAAGATAATTGTGATGGTTAACTTGAAATGACCATTATCATTTCACATTAATTACTTTTGCAAGAATCAAAGAGCATCTTTCATATGAAATGATGATGGTCAATATGTCAACATAGGTCAACAAGTCAACCATAGTCAAATGGTCAACAACCCTAAGCATAACAAAATTATAATTAACTAATATTAATAATCATATTTCACACATAAACATTAGGGTTAAGAAAAAGACAACGGTCATTAACCCTAATGAAAATCGTTTGCCTCTGCCTCAGTCAACTGTGCATACACACCCGTATCCGTGTTCCGAGGAACACGAATACAATGAGATAAAACCAATCCCGAAACATATACTAGGATCTAGCTTAAACCAAAGCCCGCTAGTATAATCTGTTCGGACACCAAACGTGCACAAGTGCGCGGATGTGAACGAACCCTGTCGCAAAACCATGCGACCTCTACTCGTTTTTCCTAAAGGCGAATAACCCTCTGTGTGGGACTCTAAAGACTCGACACTACGCTGGCAGTGGGTTTAACCACAGACCGCAAGCGGCACTAGCTGTACGTAACGGTCCCCAGGTAGATGCCGATAAGAAGACTGACGAGGTAAACCCATCAGAACTCCTACTGAGCCTGAATGTGAAAGTTTCCGTACAGTCCGGTCTGTTCGTCTAAGAGTCTCGCATGGCGGGCCTAGGGGGCGGTAAACGTCAGTCCCCTAATAGCGGTACAAGTCGTGTCGGGGTGTAGCCCAGAACACCCTGAGATAACACTGGAAACCTACCAGTATATCTCGCTTGCCCTGGCCAGGGACTTTGTGTAATGGCTCTCCTAAACACAGCGCGATATCAACCCCCAATACCGGGAGAGACGAATCCTTTCTAACCGTCACTGCCTCCAAGTGCTTCGGGACTGCACCCAACAGCTACCTGTTTGCACGACTCTTTTAAGCCATGGTAGGGTAGCAATCTATGAACAGTGGGAACACACTTGAGGCGAAGTGACAATGTCAAGTCAACGGACTAAGTTGTACTCATGTTACCTGGGAACTGATAACTGACGATAGGTATAATACCAACCAACAGTTCCCGACGAGTCCTGTCCAGTGTACTCGTAACCTAACGAGCACCGGCATACTATCTCAAGTACGACGTACTTTACGGCTGTGGGACAGACCGTCTCCCAAGCTGGGATGAGAAGCGCATACGCTAGTCTACTCCGGAGTATCGATACCCTGTCTCGATAGTCCTATGAGTAGGGACCTGCATAAGGATGTGCTTGTGGATTACCCAGCCCCCACGAGTGTGACTGCCATCACAACGCTGGTAATCAAGCAAAGATCCTAAGGGCTCCACTAATGTGTAAAGGCGATATGCTATAAGAAACACATGCACACATTAAAGTAGAAACAAACCAAATAGCATACTACTATTTTGAGCAAGATTGTCTATACAAGGTGAATATCCCAAGCTTCCATCAAGTAATATACAAACTAGTATGATATAGTAATGGCCTCTAGGGCATATACACTAACAATCTCCCACTTGCACTAAGGCCATGTACTGGCGTATCGAGGACCTATCATCTCGATCAGCCGCTCGAACTGAGTCTGGGGTAAGGCCTTCGTGAATGGATCAGCAGTGTTATCTTCCGTAGCAACTCTCCGAACCTCGATCTCGTGGCGACCCACGATCTCCCTGATCGGGTGATACCGCCTCAAGATGCGTCTGGACTTCTGATGGGACCTGGGTTCCTTCGCTAAAGCTATAGACCAATTGTTGTCGCAATACAGAGGTACTGGATCAACAATGGATGGAACCACCTGAAGTTCTGTCAAGAACTTCCTTATCCAGACGGCTTCTTTTGCGGCAACTGCAGCAGCGATATATTCTGCTTCCATCGTCGAGTAAGCAACGGTTTCCTGTTTGGAACTCTTCCAACACACCGCCCCTCCATTGAGGGTAAAGACATAACCCGACATGGACATGGAATCATCCTTGTCACTCTGGAAGCCGGAGTCAGCAAAGGCCTCGATCTGGAGGTCTTTTCCACCATACACCAAGAACATCTCTTTAGTCCTTCTCAGGTACTTGAGAATGTTCTTTACCGCTATCCAGTGTTTCTCCCCAGGGTTTGACTGATACCGGCTTACCACACTCAGTGCATAAGCAACATCCGGTCTGGTACACAACATTGCATACATTATAGAACTTACCGTAGAAGCGTAGGGTATAATCGACATGCGATCCATTTCCAAATCAGTCTTGGGAGACATCTCTTTGGAGAGGGTGATCCCGTGACAAGCCGGTAGATTACCGCGCTTGGAATCTTCCATACTGAATCTTTTCAGTATGGTGTCGATGTACCTGGACTGTGAAAGGCCTAATATCCTCTTGGATCTGTCACGATAGATCCGGATCCCCAGAATGTAAGAGGCATCACCCAGGTCTTTCATGGAGAACCTGTGTGACAAGAACCCTTTGACAGATTGTAGCATAGGAATGTCATTTCCTATCAAGAGAATGCCATCCATGTATAAAACGAGGAATACTACAGTTCTTGCTACAAATCTACTATAGATGCATGGTTCATCTAGATTTTTGATAAAGCCAAATTCTTTGACCGTCTCATCAAAACAGATGTTCCAACTCCGTGATGCCTGTTTTAGTCCATAGATGGACTTAAGCAACTTGCACACCTTTCCGCTGCTCCCACTCTGAATGAAACCCTCTGGCTGGTCCATATAGACACACTCCTCTAAATTTCCATTTAGAAAAGCGGTCTTTACGTCCATCTGCCAAATCTCATAATCGTGGAAGGCAGCAATGGCAAGAAGGATCCGAATGGGTTTCAGCATAACTACTGGAGAAAAGGTTTCGTCATAGTCCAAACCAGGTCTTTGATGAAAACCCTTTGCAACAAGTCTAGCCTTATAGGTCTCAACCTGTCCATCTACACCAATCTTCCTTTTGAAGATCCACTTGCATCCTACGGGTTTTACCCCATCTGGAGCAACGTCCAACGTCCATACTTTGTTGGTGTACATGGACTCCATTTCGGTCCGCATTGCATCCAGCCATTTTACCGAGTCAACGTTCTGAATGGCCTGCTGGAAGCTAGTCGGCTCATCACTATCAATGATGCAATCCTCTCTATCTCCGTCTATGAGAAAACCGTAGTATCTCTTGGGCAGATGAGACTGCCTACTACTTCTGCGGAGCGGGGCAGGAATGTCGTGATCTTTCGAACCCTCTGGTTCTACCAAGCTTTCAGTAATAGCTCGTGGTTCTGAAATTTCCTCCAGTTCTATTGCGCTGCCACTTATCTGATTTTCCAAAAACTCAGTTTCCAAGAAGTGGGCATGACGAGAAACAAAAACCTTTTGTTCCTCTTCGCAATAGATGAAATATCCCTTGGAGTTCTTTGGATATCCCACAAACTTGCACTGTACTGAGCGTGCCTCGAGTTTGTCCGCATGCTGCTTTTTGACAATAGCTGGACATCCCCATGTCTTAATGTAATTAAGATAGGGTTTCTTCCCACACCACATATTATATGGTGTAGTAGGCACAGTCTTAATTGGAACTCGGTTCAAAAGGTATGCAGCTGATTCTAGTGCATATCCCCAGAATGATCGCGGTAACTCAGCGTTACTCATCATGGAACGTACCATATCCAATAGGGTCCGGTTCCGTCTTTCCGATACACCGTTATGTTGCGGAATGTATGGATGAGTAAGCTGAGAGGGAATTCCATTCTTTTTTAAATAATCCAGGAACTCGGCACTCAAGTACTCACCACTTCGATCAGATCTCAGTGTCTTGATACTTTTGCCTGTTTGTTTTTCTACTTCATTCTTATATTCCTGGAATTTTCCAAAGGCTTCGGATTTATGTTTCATTAAGAAGACATATCCGTACCTTGAAAAGTCATCCGTAAAAGTAATGAAGTAAGAATAACCGCTTCGTGCATGCGTAGACATTGGACCACACACGTCGCTGTGTACGAGTCCCAAGAGCTCGCTCGCTCTTACTCCGTGTCCAGTGAACGGAGTCTTTGTCATCTTTCCTTTGAGACAGGATTGACAAGTTGCATATGATTGATATTCGAACGAATCCAAGTATCCTTCTGTATGTAACTTCGTCAACCTTCTCTCTTTGATGTGACCTAGTCTATAATGCCATAAGAATGCCTGATTTTTTTTCTGGAGACTTTCTTTTGTGTCTATTCTGGACATTGAAAATCTGTGATTGTTTTAATAAGTATATACCATTGCTTAATGTACCTGACCCAATCAGAACTTGATTAAGGTGAATGTTTACAACATTACTTACAAATGAAAATTCATAACCTTCTTTAGATATTAAAGATACAGAAATGATATTACAAGTTGCATTGGGTACAAAATAACAATTACGTAAAACCAAAACATGTCCATCTGACATTCCTAGGTGATAGTCCCCCACGGCCTCAGCATCCATGCTAGCTCCGTTTGCAACTTTGAGGGTCATATCGCCTGCCTTCAAAAACCTATGCTTTCTCAATGCCTGCAAAGAATTACAGATATGAGATCCTGATCCGGTATCCAATACCCAGGAAGTAGAGTTTATTGATAGACAGTTTTCAATAACATACACACCTGAAGCTGAAGCCGCAACTTGCTTCAGATCTTGGGTTCTGGCCTTCCAAGCCCTGCAATTTTTCTTCCAGTGCCCACTCTTGTGACAGTAAAAGCATTCTTTCTTCCCTACAAGCTTTCCCGCTACCTTTGTTGCCTTTGCCTTTCCCTTCGTATCCACTTTACTAACACCGCCCCTTGGTTTGGTGGGGGTTTTCTTTTTCTTTCCCTTGGATTTCGCCTTAGACCTAGAATAGGAAGATCCTCCTACAAACAAAGTGGATGTTTCCCTACCATTCTGTAGGGTGCCCTCTGCACTCCTCAGCATGTGAGGAGCTCTGAAAGTTCAACCTCTTTTTCTTGTAAGTTGAAGTTCAGGATAAACTGGGCGTAAGTGGATGGAATGGTCTGGAGAATCAAGTCCGTATAGAGCTCATTCTCTAACGTGGTCCCAAGGTCCGCGAGCTCCTCTATGTAGCCAGTCATCTTAAGCACGTGTTCCGCTACCGATGATCCGACGGTCAATCTCGCCGAAAATAAATTTTTCGAGACTTTGTATCTGGCGATACGGGATTGCTCTCCATACAGTTCTTTTGTATGGAGAAATATGGATTCGAGGTCCATATTCTCGTGCCTCCTCTGATGTTCATTGTCCATAGAGGCAAGCACGAGGCACTTGGCCTTCGCGCAGTCGATTTCCCAGGTCTTACGGATTTCCCTATCCGCGACGCTGGTTTTGGGACCTGGGATAGGGGGAGCTTTGGTGGTAAGGAGATACCCCAACTTGTCATAAGTGATTGCCATTTTGACATTCCTGAGCCAATCTTTGTAGTTTAGCCCTGTCAGTATGTTTTTATCTAGTAGTAACTTAAGTCCAGTCATGATGTTTGGTCGCTGCAATTAGGAGAGAGAGAAGAAACACTTTAGCATGATGCTCTTGCAAGTTTAGAGTGGTTTTTAATTTGTCTAAACAGGATGTCTCCCACTGTCTCTCGAATCCCTCCTCAAACCATAAAGGAAGAATTAGTCGGGACCAATCTCACCGTACAATTCTTGCTTAACCGTTCAGCCAGGCCAGTGTCGGTACTTCGAGGGAGGTTTTCCAACGCTTTCGCGAAGTTCCTTAATTAAATAACCTCTTTTCCCTGTGGGCGTAGCCCCGCTAACACCTTTCTAGACACCTACTTGGTTTATTGCATTGATCATTAAGTGAGAAAGTTCCGGAGGAGTAGCATATACTCACAGTAGGATCGGGATCCAAATATCATCGTGTGACAAAACTGAAGGAATCCTACCAGAATCATCACACTCCAAATGGTATACAGCGCTAGCAAGTTTCAATTTCTTTAGAAACTCCCGATGTGGATTTTTGCCCCATGCTCTTATGACCTTGACTTTGGCCAACAAATCATAAGTCACATGTCAATTTCTACCCGTCATTCTCCAGGTTAATTTGAACCCACCCGCACATACCCTTTGTTAGTGTATATGCCCTAGAGGCCATTACTGTATCATACTAGTTTGTATATTACTTAATGGAAGCTTGGGATATTCACCTTGTATAGACAATCTTGCTCAATATAGTAGTATGCTACTTGGTTTGTTTCTACTTCAATGTGTACATGTGTTTATTTTAGTATATCACCTATACACATTAGTGGAGCCCTAAGGATCTTTGCTTGATTACGAGCATTGTGATGGCAGTCACACTAGTGGGGGCTTGGTAATCTATAAGCACATCCTTATGCAGGTCCCTAGTCGCAGGACTATCAAGACAGGGCATCGATACTCCGGAGTAGACTAGCGTATGCGCTTCTCATCCCAGTGTGGGAGACGGTCTGTCTCACAGCCGTCAGTACGTCGTACTTGAGATAGTATGCGGGTGCTCGTTAGGTTACGAGTACACTGGACAGGACTCGTCGGGAACTGTTGGTTGGTACTATACCTATCATCAGTTATCAGTTCCCAGGTGACATGAGTATAGCTTAGTCCGCTGACTTGACGCTGTCAGTTCGCCTCGAGTGTGTTCCCACTGTACTTTGATTACTACCCTACCACGGCTCAAAGGAGTCGTGCAAACAGGTAGTTTTTGGGTGCAGTCCCGAAGCACTTGGAGGCAGTGACGGTTAGACAGGATTCGTCTCTCCCGGTATTGGGGGTTGACATCATGCTGTGTCTAGGAGAGCCATTACACGAGTAGTCCCTGGCCAGGGCAAGCGAGATATACTGGTAGGTTTCCAGTGTTATCTCAGGGTGTTCTGGGCTTCACTCCGACACGACTTGTACCGCTATTAGGGGACTGACGTTTACCGCCCCCTAGGCCCTCCATGTGATGTATCAGACGAACAGACCGGACTGTGCAGAGATTGTCATATTCAGTCTCAGTAGGAGTTCAGATGGGTTTCACCTCGTCAGTCTTCTTGTCGGCATCTACCTGGGGACCGTTACGCACAGCTAGTGCCGCTTGCGGTCTGTGGTTAAACCCACTGCCAGCGTAGTGTCGAGTCTTTAGAGTCCCACACAGAAATCTATTCGCCTTTAGGCAAAAGAGTAGAGGTCGCATGGTTTTGCGACAGGTCGCATGGTTTTGCTACAGGGTTCGGTCACATCCGTGCACTTGTGCACGTTTGGTGTCCAGACAGTTAACACTAGCGGGCTTTGGTTTAAGCCAGATCCTAGTGTACTTTTTGGGATTGGTTTTATCTCGTTTGTATTCGTGTTCCTCGGAACGTGGATGCGGGTGTGTATGCACAGTTGACAGAGAGACAGAGGCAGAGGATTCTAATTGGGGTTGTTGACGGTTGACTTTTGGCTAAACCCTAATGAGAATAAGAAATATGATTAATGATAATATTAATTAAGTATTATTGTGTCATGGTTGAGATGAGGGGTTGACTTTGTTGACTTGTTGACTTTGTTGACCGGTTGACTAGGTTGGACTAGTTGACCATCATCATTGCAATGGCTATCATTTCATGGCAAAGACTTTTGCTTGCTTGTTATGCTTTGCAATATGAGTGCATGAAATGATAATGCCACTTGACTTAATATGAACCATCACATAATACTCAATTATTATTATTGTTATTATTATTATTGTTATTATTATTATTATTCTTTTTGGATTATGGGAGAGAGGTTGGAAAAAGAGTTACTCATTCTCTCATTTCATTTCTCTCTCTTGCCATCACTTGCTCAAGCTCTCCCTCTTCCTCTTGCTCTCTCTATCTCAAGGCAAACCCTTCTCATGTGTTGAGATTCATTGCCTTAGAGATAAAAGAAAACTCAAATCACTTCTCTACTCATCCTAGTTCACAAGGTTTAGCAAACCAAGTGTTCTAGTTTCTTCAAGTTCGAAGAAGAAGCCAAAGGTAGAAGCTTTCAGGTGGATCCATCTTCGGCGTAAGGAGACGACGAGGAGAGGCCGATCCGTACACCAGAAAGAGTTGAAAACGAAGGAGTTCAAGAAAGGTATAGCCCCCTAACCGAGTAGGTAAAACTCTAGTTAGGTTGTTAGTTAGTTGTTTAACAAAGATCCGTATTTTGAGTCCATGTTACCACCCTCTTGAAAATCGTTTTTCACCACTTCCGCAAGCCCGTAAGTACCGGGGAAGGGTAGCATGGACTTACAGTGGTATGAAAGCTTAGTTAAACACTATCTAACATGTTAGCAAAGTAAGTAGAAGTTCGATCGGAGAAAAAGTCACGAAAAACACCCGGAAAATCAAGTTTCTGTCGATTCTGTATTCTGTTCAAAAAATGATAAATCATACTCCAAAAACCGACTCAGGCTTTTTAAAACACACTCAAGAAATTTGGTCCACAGAACCGTTCAAAGCGCCGCGGAACCGCGGCGGGAGCACGCTCCCGCCGCGGAACCGCGACCGAGTTGAGTCGATCGTGGCTCAATTTTCTTGCAGTGTGTTTCTGGCGGTGTTTTGGGATTTTTACAATATTTTTTTTCTGCCCAGGTTTTCCAGAAAGAAAAATTTGTTTTTGGGGCTTGAAAATCCGTATTTTTATCGAACTTCTAAAGACTTAAGCTGACGGGTATATATCTGTGATGTGTTATATGTATTGAACGTCCGCTAATCGCTATACGTCGATTAGTGGGGGTTATACATATCTGTGATCTGTAATGTTGATGGTATGTGTATATGAATTCGTTGGATTGTCGCGGATGAATAGTCGGGGGGTTGTGAGATGAGAGTTTTCTTTTATCTTTCAATTCATGTAATATGTAAATTGATGTAATATTATTTTTGGCCGCACAACCGGTTCGGGGTTGTAGCCGTCATTATATAATTTTTTTTTACTGTTTTTGCTCCTAGGATAGACCCAAGGTAGGGTGCACAAACTATCGGGTATCTCGAAGTGCCGAGTGGCCTACTCACGTCGTTGAGGGAGGTTGCTCCGCTTCGGATATTTGGCGGGTAGTTTGCCGCACCCGTAGGGGTCTAGGGTGCGGTATTAGCTGTTCATCGCGACCTTGTAATCCGCTTTTCGTTACAGGCTCGTACGAATTGTGGAATCCTAGTATATCCAATGTGTTCATCTGTGATCTGAAATGGCTATCATTGCAATATATCTATGTATGATATTATTTAGGCGTTGCTTATGTTTTGCATCCGTGCTAGTCCAGCCCCTGCTCTGTCGTTAGTTAAGTAACCCAACGGGTAATGACGGGGCCCCGTGGCGAATGCGGATGGCATAAGCGTACGTCATATTTTGGTTGTTTTCTGCAATGGCAGGTTTAAATGATGGGACGCATTGGAATTAATGCAAGAAAAATAAACCAAGTAAAAAGTCGTTGGAACACTTTCAAAAACCACTCGGTTTCTTTTCAAAATAACTTTTAAACGCGGAGCTTAAGCCACTCCTTTTAAAAGCAATCTCGTTCCATCGATTATCTCAAGTTCACTACGTTCACGGTTTCGCCAAAACCATTCGTAGCCCTCCGTCGTTTCACATGAATAGTCAATAGTATTCAAGCTATGTATGTTGGCCAAAGTCAAGGCATAGTGATTGGTAACTATTGGGTATTCATGTGCAGCATAGATAGATGTGTTTGTTTGGGGCAGTCGTTCTACCATTTTGGCCAAAGTCAAGGGTATGTGCGGATGGGCTCAAATTAACCTGGAGAATGACGGGTAGAACTTGACATGTGACTTATGATATTTTGGCCAAAGTCAAGGTCATAAGAGCATGGGGCAAAAATCTACATCGGGAGTTTCAAAAGAATTGAAACTTGCTAGCGCTGCATACCATTTGGAGTGTGATGATTCTGGTAGGATTCCTTCAGTTTTGTCACGCAATGATATTTGGATCCCGATCATACTGTGAGTGTATGCTACTCCTCGGGAAATTTCTCACTTAACGATTAATGCTATAAACCAAGTAGGTGTCTAGAAAGGTGTTAGCGGGGCTACGCCCCCAGGGAAAAGAGGTTATTTAATTAAGGAACTCCGCGAAAGCGTTGGAAAACCTCCCTCGAAGTACCGACACCAGCCTGGCGGAACGGTTAAGCAAGTATTGTACGGTGAGATTGATCCTGACTAATTCTTCCTTTTTGGTTTGAGGAGGGATTCGAGAGACAGTGGGAGCCATCCTGTTTAGACAAATTAAAAACCACTCTAAACTTGCAAGAGCATCATGCTAAAGTTTTTCTTCTCTCTCTCCTAATTGCAGCGACCAAACATCATGACCGGACTTAAGTTATTACTAGATAAAAACATACTGACAGGGCCAAACTACAAAGATTGGCTCAGGAATGTCAAAATGGCAATCACTTATGACAAGTTGGGGTATCTCCTTACCACCAAAGCTCCCCCTGTCCCAGGTCCCACCTCCAGCGTCGCGGATAAGGAAATCCGTAAGACTTGGGAGATCGATTGCGCGAAGGCCAGGTGCCTCGTGCTTGCCTCTATGGACAACGAACATCAGAGGAGGCACGAGAATATGGACCTTGAATCCATATTTCTCCATACAAAAGAACTGTATGGAGAGCAATCTCGTATCGCAAGATACGAAGTGTCGAAGAAGTTATTTTCGGCAAGATTGGCCATCGGATCATCGGTAGCGGAACACGTGCTTAAGATGATTGGCTTTATTGTGGAGCTCGCGGACCTTGGGACCATGTTGGAGAATGAGCTTTATACGGACTTGATTCTTCAGTCCCTTCCTTCCACTTACGCCCAGTTTATCCTGAACTTCAAGTTACAAGAAAAAGAAGTTGAACTTTCAGAACTCCTCAACATGCTGAGGAGTGCAGAGGGCACCCTACAGAAAGGTAGGGAAACATCCACTTTGTTTGTAGGAGGATCTTCCTCTTCTAGATCCAAGGCTAAAGCCAAGGGAAAGAAGAAGAAAGCCCCCGCCAAACCAAGGGGCGGTGTTAGTAAAGTGGATACGAAGGGAAAGACAAAAGTAACAAAGGTAGCGGGAAAGCTTGTGGATAAGGAAGAATGCTTTTACTGTCATAAGAGTGGACACTGGAAGAAAGATTGCAGGGCTTGGAAAGCCAGAACACAGGATCTGAAGCATGTTGCGGCTTCTGCTTCAGGTGTGTATGTTATTGAAAACTGTCTATCAATAAACTCTACTTCTTGGGTTTTGGATACCGGATCAAGATCTCATATCTGTAATTCTTTGCAGGCGTTGAGAAACCGTAGGGTTTTGAAGGCAGGTGACATGACCCTCAAAGTTGCAAACGGAGCTAGCTTGGATGCTAAGGCCGTGGGGGACTATCACCTGGGAATGTCAGATGGACATGTTTTGGTTTTACGTAATTGCTTTTTTGTACCCAACGCAACTTGTAATATCATTTCTGTATCTTTGATTTCTAAAGAAGGTTATCAATTTGTGTTTGTAAGTAATGTTGTAAACATTCACCTTAATCAAGTTCTGATTGGGTCAGGTACATTAAGCAATGGTATATACGTATTAAACCAACCACAGATTTTCAATGTCCAGAATACGCACAAAAGAAAGTCTCCGGAAATAAATCTGACTTTCTTATGGCATTGTAGACTGGGTCACATCAATGAGATAAGGTTGACGAAGTTACATACAGAAGGATATTTGAATCCGTTCGAATATCAATCGTATGCCACTTGTCAATCCTGTCTCAAAGGAAAGATGACAAAGACTCCGTTTACTGGACACGGAGTAAGAGCGAGCGAGCTCTTAGGACTCGTACACAGCGACGTGTGCGGTCCAATGTCTACACATGCGCGAAGCGGTTATTCTTACTTCATTACTTTTACGGATGACTTTTCAAGGTACGGTTATGTCTTCTTAATGAAACATAAATCCGAAACCTTTGGAAAATTCCAGGAATATAAGAATGAAGTAGAAAAACAAACCGGCAAAAGTATCAAGACACTGAGATCGGATCGAGGTGGTGAATACTTAAGTGCTCAATTCCTGGATTACTTAAAAGAGAATGGAATTCTCTCTCAGCTTACTCCTCCATACACTCCGCAACATAACGGTGTATCGGAGAGACGGAACCGAACCCTATTGGATATGGTACGGTCCATGATGAGTAACGCTGAGTTGCCGCGATCATTCTGGGGATATGCACTAGAATCAGCTGCATACCTTTTGAACCGAGTTCCAACTAAGACTGTGCCTACCACACCATATGAGATATGGAGTGGGAAGAAACCCTATCTTCAATATCTGAAGATCTGGGGATGTCCGGCTTTTGTCAAAAAGCAGCATGCGGACAAACTCGAGGCACGCTCAGTACTGTGTAAGTTTGTAGGATACCCAAAGAACTCCAGGGGGTATCTCTTCTATTACGCAGAGGTATAAAAGATCATTAGTTCTCGTAATGCCCATTTTCTAGAACACCAGTTCTTAGAAAAGGAAACAAGTGGGAGCGAAATAGAACTGGAAGAAATTCCAGAACCAAAGACTATTACTGAAAGCTTAGTAGAACCAGAAGGTTCAAAAGAACATGACATTCTACGCCGCTCCGCAGGAGTAGTTGGCAGTCTCATCCGCCCGAGAGATACTACGGTTTTCTCATAGACGGGGATAGAGAGGATTGCATCATTGATTATGATGAGCCGACTAGCTTCCAGCAGGCCATTCAGAGCGTTGACTCGGTAAAATGGCTGGATGCAATGCGGACCGAAATGGAGTCCATGTACACCAACAAAGTATGGACGTTGGACGTTGCTCCAGATGGGGTAAAACCCGTAGGATGCAAGTGGATCTTCAAAAGGAAGATTGGTGTAGATGGACAGGTTGAGACCTATAAAGCTAGACTGGTTGCAAAGAGTTTTCGTCAAAGACCTGGTTTGGACTATGACGAGACCTTTTCTCCAGTAGCTATGCTGAAATCCATTCGGATCCTTCTTGCCATTGCTGCCTTCCACGATTATGAGATTTGGCAAATGGACGTAAAGATCGCTTTTCTAAATGGAAATTTAGAGGAGTGTGTTTATATGGACCAGCCAGAGGGTTTCATTCAGAGTGGGAGCAGCGGAAAGGTGTGCAAGTTGCTTAAGTCCATCTACGGACTAAAGCAGGCATCGCGGAGTTGGAATATCTGTATTGATGAGACGGTCAAAGAATTTGGCTTTATCAAAAAAATCCAGATGAACCATGCATCTATAGTAGATTTGTAGCGAGAACTGTAGTATTCCTCGTTTTATATGTGGATGACATTCTCTTAATAGGAAATGACATTCCTATGCTACAATCTGTCAAAGGGTTCTTGTCACACACGTTCTCCGTGAAAGATCTGGGTGATGCCTCATACATTCTGGGGATCCGGATCTATCGTGACAAATCCAAGAGGATACTGGGACTCTCACAGTCCAGGTACATCGACAACATACTGAAAAGATTCAGTATGGAAGATTCCAAGCGCGGTAATCTACCGGCTTGTCATGGGATCACCCTCTCTAAAGAGATGTCTCCCAAGACTGATTTGGAAAGGGATCGCATGTCTATTATACCCTACGCTTCTGCGGTAGGATCTATAATGTATGCGATGTTGTGTACCACACCAGATGTAGCTTATGCACTGAGTGTGGTAAGCCAGTATCAGTCAAACCCTGGGGAGAAACACTGGATAGTGGTAAAGAAAATTCTCAAGTACCTAAGAAGGACTAAGGAGATGTTCTTGGTGTATGGCGGAAAAGACCTCCAGATCGAGGCCTTTGCTGACTCAAGCTTCCAGAGTGACAAGGATGATTCTAAGTCCATGTCGGGTTATGTCTTTACCCTCAATGGAGGGGCGGTGTGTTGGAAGAGTTCCAAACAGGAAACCGTTGCTGACTCGACGATGGAAGCGGAATATATCGCTGCTGTAGATGCCGTAAAAGAAGCTGTCTGGATAAGGAAGTTCTTAACTGAACTTCAGGTGGTTCCGTCCATTGTTGATCCAATACCTCTGTATTGCGACAACAACGGGGCTATAGCTTTAGCAAAGGAACCCATGCCCCATCAGAAGTCCAGACACATCTTGAGGTGGTATCACCTGATCAGGGAGATCGTGGGTCGCCAGGAGATCGAGGTTCGGAGAGTTTCTACGGAAGATAACACTGCTGATCCACTCACAAAGGCCTACCCCAGACTCAGTACGAGCGGCTGATCGATATGATAGGTCTTCGATACGCCAGTACATGGCCTTAGTGCAAGTGGGAGATTGTTAGTGTATATGCCCTAGAGGCCATTACTGTATCATACTAGTTTGTATATTACTTAATGGAAGCTTGGGATATTCACCTTGTATAGACAATCTTGCTCAGTATAGTAGTATGCTACTTGGTTTGTTTCTACTTCAATGTGTACAAGTGTTTAGTTTAGTATATCACCTATACACATTAGTGGAGCCCTTAGGATCTTTGCTTGATTACCAGCGTTGTGATGGCAGTCACACTAGTGGGGGCTGGGTAATCTATAAGCACATCCTTATGCAGGTCCCTAGTCGCAGGACTATCGAGATAGGGTATCGATACTCCGGAGTAGACTAGCGTATGCGCTTCTCATCCCAGTGTGGGAGACGGTCTGTCCCACAGCCGTTAGTACGTCATACTTGAGATAGTATGCGGGTGCTCGTTAGGTTACGAGTACACTGGACAGGACTCGTCGGGAACTGTTGGTTGGTACTATACCAATCGTCAGTTATCAGTTCCCAGGTGACATGAGTACAACTTAGTCCGCTGACTTGACACTGTCACTTCGCCTCGAGTGTGTTCCCACTGTACTTTGATTACTACCCTACCACGGCTCAAAGGAGTCGTGCAAACAGGTAGTTTTTGGGTGCAGTCCCGAAGCACTTGGAGGCAGTGACGGTTAGACAGGATTCGTCTCTCCTAGTATTGGGGGTTGACATCGCGCTGTGTCTAGGAGAGCCATTACACGAGTAGTCCCTGGCCAGGGCAAGCGAGATATACTGGTTGGTTTCCAGTGTTATCTCAGGGTATTCTGGGCTTCACTCTGACACGACTTGTACCGCTATTAGGGGACTGACGTTTACCGCCCCCTAGGCCCACCATGCAATGTATCAGACGAACAGACCGGACTGTGCAGAGATTGTCACATTCAGGCTCAGTATGAGTTCAGATGGGTTTCACCTCGTCAGCTTTCTTGTCGGCATCTACCTGGGGATCGTTATGCACAGCTAGTGCCGCTTGCGGTCTGTGGTTAAACCCACTGCTAGCGTAGTGTCGAGTCTTTAGAGCCCCACACAGAAAGCTATTCGCCTTTAGGCAAAAGAGTAGAGGTCGCATGGTTTTGCGACAGGTCGCATGGTTTTGCGACAGGGTTTGGTCACATCCGTGCACTTGTGCACGTTTGGTGTCCGGACAGTTAACACTAGCAGGCTTTGGTTTAAGCCATATCCTAGTGTACTTTTTGGGATTGGTTTTATCTCATTTGTATTCGTGTTTCTCGGAACGCGGATGCGGGTGTGTATGCACAGTTGACAGAGAGACAGAGGCAGAGGATTCTCATTGGGGTTGTTGGCTATTGACTGTTGACTTTTGGCTAAACCCTAATGAGAATAAGAAATATGATTAATGATAATATTAATTAAGTATTATTGTGTCATGGTTGAGATGAGGGGTTGACTTTGTTGACTTGTTGACTTTGTTGACCGGTGGACTAGGTTGGACTAGTTGACCATCATCATTGCAATTGCTATCATTTCATGGCAAAGACTTTTGCTTGCTTGTTATGCTTTGCAATATGAGTGCATGAAATGATAATGCCACTTGACTTGATATGAACCATCACATAATACTCAATTATTATTATTATTATTATTATTCATTTTGGATTATGGGAGAGAGGTTGGCAAAAGAGTTACTCATTCTCTCATTTCATTTCTCTCTCTTGCCATCACTTGCTCAAGCTCTCCCTCTTCCTCTTGCTCTCTCTAGCTCAAGGCAAACCCTTCTCATGTGTTGAGATTCATTGCCTTAGAGATAAAAGAAAACCCAAACCACTTCTCTACTCATCCTAGTTCACAAGGTTTAGGAAACCAAGTGTTCTAGTTTCTTCAAGTTCGAAGGAGAAGCCAAAGGTAGAAGCTTTCAGGTGGATCCATCTTCGGCGCAAGAAGACGACGAGGAGAGGCCGATCCGTACACCGGAAAGAGTTGAAGACGAAGGAGTTCAAGAAAGGTATAGCCCCCTAACCGAGTAGGTAAAACTCTAGTTAGGTTGTTAGCTAGTTGTTTAACAAAGATCCGTATTTTGAGTCCATGTTACCACCCTCTTGAAAATCGTTTTTCACCACTTCCGCAACCCCGTAAGTATCGGGGAAGGGTAGCATAGACTTACACCCTTGACTTTGGCAAACAAGGCAGTACGACTGTCCCAAACCAACACATCTATCTATGCTGCACATGAATACCCAATAGCTACCAATCACTATGCCTTGACTTTGGCCAACAAACATAGCTTGAATACTTATTGACTATACATGTGAAACGACGGAGGGCTATGAACGGTTTTGGAGAAACCGTGAACGTAGTGAACTTGATATAATCGAAGGAACGAGATAGCTTTCAAAAGGAGTGGTTCAAGCTCCGCATTTAAAAGTTGGTTTTTGAAAAGAACCGAGTGGTTTTGAAAGTGTTCCAACGACTTTTACTTGGTTTATTTTTCCTTGCATTAATTTTAATGCGTCCCATCAATTAAACCTACCATTGCAGAAAACAACGAAAATATGACGTACGCTTATGCCATCCGCATTCGCCACGGGGTCCCGTCATCACCCGTTAGGTTACTTAACTAACGACAGAGCGGTGGCTGGACTAGCGCGGACGCAAAACATAAGCAACGCCTAAATAGATATCATATATATAGATATTTACATTCGTCACATGCAATGATAGCAATTCCGGATCACAGATGAACACATTGGATATACTAAGAATCCGCATTCCGTACGAGCCTGTAACGAAGAGCGGATTACACGGTCGCGATGAATAGACAAACCCCACCCTAGACCCCTACGGGTGCGGCAAACTACCCGCCAAGTACCCGAAGTGAAGCAACCTCCCTCAACAACGTGAGTAGGCCACTCGGCAATTCGAGATACCCGGTAGTTTGTGCACCCTACCTTTGGTCTATCCTAGGAGCAAAAACAGTAAAAGAAATTATACAATGACGGCTATAACCCCATCCCGGTTGTGCGGCCATATAAATAATATTACATCAATTTACATATTACATGAATTGAAAGAATAAGAAAACTCTCATCTCACAACTCCCCGGCTATTCATCCGCGACAATCCAACGAATTCATATACACAAACCATCAACATTACAGATCACAGATATGTATAACCCCCACTAATCGACGTATAGCGATTAGCAGACGTTCAATACATATATCACATCACAGATACAACCCATTAGCCAAAGTCTACAGAAACTCGATCAAAATACGGATTTGTAACCACCCCAAAAACAAACTTGTTCTCTGGAAATTCTGGGCAGAAACAAACCATCTCAAAAATCACAAAACACCAGTAGAAGAAAACTGCAGGAGAAACGATCCACGGCCGAGTCAACTCGGCCGCGGATCCGCGGCAGAAGCAAGCTTTTGCCGCGGATCCGCGGTGAGTTGGTCGACTCACTGGATCGTTTTTCTTACCTGTTCTATAAAAAGCCTGAGCCGATTTTTAATACATGATTTATTATTTTTTGAGCAGAAATAAAAATCGGCAGAAACTTAAATTTTACGGGGTGTTTTGCGGTTTTTTTTTGTCCGATCGAAATTCTAGATACTTTGCTAACTAGTTAGTTTGTGTTTAGCTAGGCTCTGATACCACTGTAAGTCCAAGTTGCCTACCCCGGTGCTTACGGCGAGGCGGAAACGGTATAAAAAATGGATTTTTTACAACTCTAGGCAACATGGACTAACTAAAGGAGGATCTTTGCTAAACATAAACTAACAACCAAGCTAAAAGAGTTAGCTACTCGGTTAAAGGGTTATACCTAAGTCTTGAAGTCCTTCTCTTCTTGCTCCTTGGAGTGGGATGAACGGGTCGTCCTCGTCGCCTTCTCTTGCCGAAGAAAGATCCACCCGAAGGCCTCTACCTTTGGCTTCTACCTCAAACTAAATGTAAATAAGGTGCTTGATGTGCTAAACCTAGAACCTTAGAAAGAAAAGGGAGTGATTTTGGTGTTTTATCTCAGAAGCTAAATGTTTCTCAACTCATGAGAGGGAGAGCTTTGAGAGAGAGGAAGAGTATAAGAGAGAATGAGAATGATAGATTGAGAAGATAATGACAATCTTCTCACATATATGTGTGAATTATGATAATTAAAAAATTAACTAAAGATAATTGTGATGGTTAACTTGAAATGACCATTATCATTTCACATTAATTATTTTTCAAGAATCAAAGAGCAACTTTCATATGAAATGATGATGGTCAATATGTCAACATAGGTCAACAAGTCAACCATAGTCAAATGGTCAACAACCCTAACCATAACATAATTATAATTAACTAATATTAATAATCATATTTCACACATAAACATTAGGGTTAAGAAAAAGACAACGGTCATTAACCCTAATGAAAATCCTCTGCCTCTGCCTCAGTCAACTGTGCATACACACCCGTATCCGTGTTCCGAGGAACACGAATACAATGAGATAAAACCAATCCTGAAACATATACTAGGATCTGGCTTAAACCAAAGCCCGCTTGTAAATCTGTCCGGACACCAAACGTGCACAAGTGCGCAGATGTGAATGAACCCTGTCGGAAAACCATGCGACTTCTACTCGTTTTGCCTAACCTCTGTGTGGGACTCTGAAGACTCGACACTACGCTGGCAGTGGGTTTAACCACAGACCGCAAGCGGCACTAGCTATACGTAACGGTCCCTAGGTAGATCCCGATAAGAAGACTGACGAGGTAAACCCATCTGAACTCCTACTGAGCCTAAATGTGACAGTCTCCGTACAGTCCGATCTGTTCGTCTAAGAGTATCGCATGGCGAGCCTAAGGGGCGGTAAACGTCAGTCCCCAAATATCGGTACAAGTCGTGTCGGAGTGTAGCCCAGAACACCCTGAGATAACACTGGAAACCTACCAGTATATCTCGCTTGCCCTGGCCAGTGACTTTATGTAATGGCTCTCCTAGACACAGCGCGATATCAACCCCAAATACCGGGAGAGACGAATCCTTTCTAACCGTCACTGCCTCCAAGTGCTTCGGGACTGCACCCAACTTCTACCTGTTTGCATGACTCCTTTGAGCTGTGGTAGGGTAGCAATTTAAGAACGGTGGGAACACACTCGAGGCGAAGTGACAGTGTCAAGTCAACGGACTAAGCTGTAATCATGTCACCTGGGAACTGATAACTGATGATAGGTATAATACCAACCAACAGTTCCCGACGAGTCTTGTCCAGTGTACTCGTAACCTAACGAGTACCCGCATACTATCTCAAGTACGACGTACTGATGGCCGTGGGACAGACAGTCTCCCAAGCTGGGATGAGAAGCGCATACGCTAGTCTACTCCGTAGTATCGATGCCCTGTCTCGATAGTCCTACGACTAGGGACCTGCATAAGGATGTGCTTGTGGATTACACAGCCCCCATGAGTGTGACTGCCATCACAACGCTGGTAATCAAGCAAAGATCCTAAGGGCTCCACTAATGTGTAAAAGCGATATGCTATAAGAAACACATGCACACATTAAAGTAGAAAAAAACCAAGTAGCATACTACTATTTTGAGCAAGATTGTCTATACAAGGTGAATATCCCAAGCTTCCATCAAGTAATATACAAACTAGTATGATACAGTAATGGCCTCTAGGGCATATACACTAACAGTTTGCTTCACTTTGGTGAAGTGGTAGCTTGAGTTCGTATTCCCTCGACGTAGATCATCTTCGGCCTCGAAGACTTCAAGCAAAACCGTTTCCCTCTTCTCATGGAGCCGTCCGAGAGTCCGGGAGTTCGAAGATCGCAGCGAAGGGACTACTAAAAGGAGCTTTAGAAGTGAAGGACGGATCCACAAAGGTTGTATTTGTAAGTGCACGGCGGCGCCCCGGCCGTCAATCCGAGGCCAAAATGCGAAAACGATACTTTTACGAAACTTGTAAACCGGCACCACCGCGCACTAAAATCCCTGATCGGGCCATTAACCTACTCCTAGCTAACTAGAGAAGGGGTAGAGAGATATACCGAGCGATCTGTGTCCTTCGGTCTTCTCGTCGTCGTCCCGATCTTCCCGCGGAATCTCCGGTCTTCATCTACTCGTCGGAAGGGTACCACATCGCCGGGTTCATTTACGGGCTCCCACCTCTGGACCGAGGCAACTCGGGAACGAAGTTGGCTAGTCGACGTGTCCAAGAAAACTGTAGATGAAGTGTAGGATGGTTTGTTTCTTGGGGTTACTAGAAGTTGCCTTTTGGTGGAGGAAATGAACTATAAGCTTTTTGAGATGATCAAAGGGATTTTGTGAGCATGAAGAGAAAAAAAATGCCCCACAAAAATTTGGACAGCCCCTTACAAGCTTGGTCGGCCATGCTTGATGGATAATGAGAGGGGGGTGGATCAATAATGCAATCAAGAGAGAGAAAGGGTGATGATAATGGAATATCATTACAACAAAGTCCAATACTCCATCAACTATCATAACCCAAAAGTCAAGCAATCATCAAGAAAGAAGTCAAATGATGGTTGAACCATCATGAAGCAACAATTTACAAAGACCACCCTCCACAATGCTAATTTGCACATTTGCAAATAAGCCCTCCTCCACCAATTTTCAGCCAATGAAAGATACAAAGAAAAATGGCCGAAACGGAAAGCAAACTGGCAACTTCATAAAACTGATCCCGTAATAAATTATAGGAAAACCCCGTGACTGTATATACAGACCCGCATTTGTATTCCGTCCGAATACAAATGCAATGAGACAAAATCTACACTATATAATTCTAGGATCCGGTTTAAACCAAAGCCCGCTAGTATTATCCGTCCGATCATGATCCGTGCAATACCACACGTTTATGATCGAACCCTGCCATATCTCCGTACGACCTCTATAGCGTTTCGCCCGAAACTTGAGAAAACGGTCTGTGGGGGACTCTAAAGACTCGTCAATACTTTGGTTGTGGATTTAACCACTAGCACGTCAGAGGTATTAGCCATACGTAACGGGCAACCAGGTATTGACTAAAAGGGACATCGATGAGCGAACTCATCCTGACACCCTACTGAGCCTGTCAGTGACAATATCCGTACAGTACGGTCCGTTCTTCTATGAGCATCGCATGGCGGGCCAAGGGGGTTGGTAAAATTCAGACCCCCAAAAGCGGTACAAGTCGTGTCGGAGTGTAGCCCAGAACACCCTGAGATATTACTGGAATACCTACCAGTAAATCTCCTTCCTTGGCCAAGGACTTCGTGTAATGGCTCTCCTAGACACAGCGCGACCTCACCCACAATACCGGGAGAGACGAACCCCTGTAGATCCGCTCACTGCCTCCATGTGGCTCGGGACTGTACCCAACTAAAACCTGTTTGCACGTCTCCTTTGAGCGTGGTAGGGTAGTAATCAAAGTACAGTGGGAACTCACACGAGAAAAATGACGATCTCAGGTCGATGAACTAACCTGTACACATGTCACCAGGGAACTGCTATCTTATATCTTGTATAAGACCAACTAGCATGTTCCCGGCGAGCCCTGTCCGGTGTACTCATAACCCAATGAGCACCTGTATACATCTTAGGTGAACAAACTTACACCAATGGCTTGTGATACCGGCCACCGCCCCTCGTCGGGGTCTCGACTGTATACACTAGTCTACTCTGGAGTATCGATGCCCTGGCTCGAAACTCCCACGACCAGGGACCTTTTAAGGATGTGCTTATAGACTACCAGCTTCCACGTATATGATCGCCCTCTTACTGCTGGCAGTCAAGCAAGAATCCTAGGGGCTCTATCAATGCGCAATAGTGACCTGTAAGGTCACCTAAAGTAGTACACGATGATAAAGATAAACCAGATAGCATACTATCATCTTGAGTAAGACTGTCCTATTGGGATAGGTCCTCCATCAATCATTGCAATCACGTGCCTGTGATCCAATAATTGACTCTGTGGGCACTATCTCCAACAATCTCCCACTTGCACTCAAGGCTAATTATTGCGATGTCGCATACTCACAGCCCATGTGATACCGAACACCCAACTCCTCTACTGTTCAGTCTCACAAAACCAGTTTGCGAAACTAATGTGTTCGAGGAATAGCCTCAGTGAGTGGATCCGCCTTCATGTTTCTTTCTATGTCTCTCTTTATCTCAAGTTCGCGGAGAAAGCCATCTCCTGAAATGAGCAACACCTGTCTTAGAATGTGTCTAGATATCTGATGGGACTTAGTTCATAAATGAACTCCAAATCCAAACTTCTTAGTCTGTATCGTCCACTGAACTTAATAAGTATCCTGCGCCATGCCTCCCTCAGTATCCGCCTGGACCACCTGTCCATAGTACTGCCCCTCGTCAGAGAGAAAACTATAACTCTGACAACCAATCTGTCATCCATGTCACCTTGGAAGCCTGGAGTGATAACTGTCTCCTAAAAGAGACTATTGTTATCATATCCCTAGAACATCCACTTATGTTCTAAAACTTCTTCCGATCGTTTCTCCAGGATTGGATCAATATCATCGTGTTTCATCTACTGCAAAAACAACATCTGGTATGGTACTCATGATCGACTCAATTGCCTAAACAAGTGATCTGCCAATCATGCACATCCCTCTCCCCTTTAGTCTGTAAGACACCTTTAGTGAGGGTGACTCCATCATCTTGAGGTACACCACCATGCCAGGAGTCGTCCATTCTAAATACCTTTAGAATGTTGTCTAAGTACCCAGATTGGGAAACTACCCATATTTAGATCTAAAACCTTAGATCCAGTAACCGGAATGTCTGATATAATATCCAAGTCCTTTGTGGAGAAACCACTGTATGATAACCAAAGTATAACCGACCGTAGTATAGGAATTTCACTTCCTACTCTATGCATGTCATCCAAATACCAGGACATCACACCCTACTACCTTCTTAACAGATCCATCCCCTATTCTGATGAAGTCAAACCTATGACTGTCACATCAGAAATAGATGATCTATCTCCGCTATATCTGCTTTAGCCCATAAATAGACATAAGCAACTTGTCCACTATACTTTCGCTGCTCCCACTGACTACGACAACCCTCTGGCAGAGTCATATACACGTACACTTCTAAAGCTAGTTTAGAACGACGCTATACTCATCCTCCTGCCGGGTCTCACAGTCTGGAACAACAGCAATGGCAAGTCTGGGTAAACAAGAACCTCCCTGCCACCGTCCTTGAGCATACCAAAGTACTTCTCGAGCGCCTGAGGTTACCCACCATATCTGCGGAGTGGCCAATGGAATGTCAAGTCTTATTGAATCTTTAGGTTCTGATCAAATTTTCAGTAATCGTTTGCGGTTCTAGAATGACTTCTAGTTCTACCATACTCCCACTACTGTTTTCTTAAAAAATCCATTTTTGTTAAAACTGTGGCGAGTCAAGAACAATATCACTATTGATCTTCCAGATGGTAGAAAGTCAACCCTCGTCATAACCTGGGTCAACCCACAAACAGCCATTACAGAAACGTGCCGTGAGTTATCCAGAGTCTGGTTTTAAGCATAAGCCGGACAACTCCCCGTACCTTAACATCGTTAAGATATGAACTGTTCTATATCCAATATAGAACCAGAGGCACTGATTTAATTGAACCAGATTCAAATCATGCAGCTGTCTCCAGTGCATGTTAACTAAAAGGAAGGAGGCCGATCAGCGTTACTCAACTTAGGAATGCGTCCAGATATGAGTAACCTGAAAGAGAAGAAAGTTCTCTTAATCATTACTATCAACTGAATACCATACACAAGTATCTACATCTTCGATCACCTTGAAGAATCCCGATACTTGCAACACCTGGTTCTCTACTTTATTCATATACCTATAACTTCTCAAAACTCAGACCTTGTGTTTCTACGAAACACTTATCTAAGAACTAGAGAAGTCATAAGTAAACCGAATATAGTACGAGGACCAACCCCTCTGTCCTAATGGACACTGGAAAACATACAATACTCTGTATAAGTCTCTTGAGTCTGATAACTCAATCCCTGTGTGTCGTAGGTTAAAAACTGTACCTATGGTTAAGAAGAATTACACCGCCGTTTAATGCTCCTTACCTAACCATCCACTGATATAGGTAAATGTCATGGACATAATTTCAAAAAGGTATATCTCACTCTATAAAAATAGATGTACAGATTTATCAATTTGAAATTGGTGCATAACAGCGGATATTCAAAACCAAATATTTGCCGTCCGGCAAACAACCCAGGCGATTTCCTCAAATATCACCAATTACAACGAATTCCGATATAATGAGGACAATCACCTAATTCCAATTAAGATATAATGAGGACAATCACCTAATTCCAATTAACTTACTCCCACTCATCATCTGTAAAACCATACAGATGTGAGAATCATACCTGGTAAATACATACCCTGGAGCAAGATCTGATTGGGAAATCAGTTTTCTTTTAACAGTACACAGCGAAACTGAAACATTGAAATGTTTCGTAGGGGTATCCTGGTATTCATAGTAATGCCTCTCCTATTATCCAGATTCACAACTGTAACCGTATATTTCTTTGTCATCTCTCCAAATCCCTTCATATGTCTTTAGTCATTACCTTCTGTACACCCCTTTAGGCCAAATGGTTTTCTTCCTTCCCTACCGCTCGGCACCAGCCTATGGTTTGGAAGAAGACTATCCAATAAGCATAATAGGTGTACTGTCCTAATCCTAGGAGCACTCGCAATGCGAGAGAAGGTGAAGATAAAAGACACCTGAAAAAACCTTATTCCTATTTCTCCTGAACCAGAATCCATCCCCGAACTGGAACAAGTTCCTTTCGAGTTCGTATATAACCATAAGATGGAGTATCCAATAAGCTGTGGATCTTCGTAGTGATACGGAGTGTCCTGGAGAAACACAAAGGTGAAGTGGGAGTGGTAATGAAATACTTGGTTTGGTCGTGAATAGCAGTCGCAATTTACTTTGCCCTCCTTCTAATCCCTTTATATGTCTTTACTTAATACCTTCTGCACACCATCGTTATGCTAATTGGTTTTCTTCATTCCCCACCGTTCGACACCAGCCTAAGGTTTGGAAGAAGATTATCCAATTTACGTAATAGGTGTACTATCTCCTAAACCAAGGAGTACTCGCAACCTGAGAGAAGGTAAAAGGAAAAGACAACTGAATAGTCTTATTCGTTTTCTTCAGAACCAGAAACCATCCTCAAATAAATTCCTTCGAGTTCGTATATAACCTTACGATGGTTTTATCCAATGGAAGTAGACGTTCGTAGTAATACGGGGTATCCTTGAGAAAAGGGTAAAAGTAGGAGTGGCAATGAGGTATGCAACTCTGACAATCCAAAAGCCAGTGTTTAAGAAGGTTCGGTCAACTTGGTCACTGAGTCATAGTCAAAGGTCGGGTCATGGTCGCTGCTAAAGAGAGAGAGAAAAGAAACACTCAGCGTGCACTCTAACCTAGATCAGAATGGTTATCACTTTATCTAATCAGGAAACCTCCCACTGTATCGTCAAATTCTCCTCCAAACCTAAAAGAAGAATTAGTCGGGATCACCCGTGGAGTAAACCAACTCATCAGTGGGAATCGGGATCCAACTATCATCGCATGATAACGTGACGGAATCCTCTCACGTTATCACACTCAAGAAGGTATGCGCATATCTGGCAAGTCTCAGTTTCTTTAGAAACTCCCGATGTGATTTTTACCCCAAGCTCTTATGACCTTGGCGTGAGGTCAAAATGTCATAAGTCACATGTCAAGTTCTACCCATCATTATCCAGGTTAATTTGAACCTACCCGTACCTACCCCAGACGTAGGCCAAAATGGCAGTACGACTGTCTCAAACCAACGCATTCTATCTATGCAACAGATAAATATCCGGCAGCTACCAATCACTATGCCTTGGCATGGGGTCAAAATACATAGCTTGAATATTACCGAATATTTAACTGAAATGATGGAGGGCTACGAATGGTCTCTGGCGAAAAACTTTAACGTAATGAACTTGATATCGTTGAAGGAACTGGATAGCTTTATAAAAATATAGTGGCGAAAACCTTTGCTAAAGAGGTCACAACCGGTGAAGGGATCTCGGCTCTTTCCCCGTAGAATGAGGTGCAGGATATTCCAACTGAATACCACGATGCAAAGCAAAAGGCAATCGGCTATAGTGAAGTTATTACCCTGACGCAAACTTCTGTCCAAGGGGTCACTCCCGGTGAAGGGATCTCGGCCCTTGCCTCGTCGACTAAGGTGCAGGATATTCCAACTGAATACCACTGTGCAAAACAAAAGAGAACGCCCTTGCAATAACAGCTTTTTTGAAAAATGTTCCAACAACATCAGAATAGGTTTGTTTAGCTTGCATTGATCCGAATCAAAGCAGTCCCATCAATTGATCACACCAATAAAGAACGAAAATAATGATGTACGTATATGCCATCCGCATTCGCCACTGGGTCCCGTCATCACCCGTTAGGTTACTTAACTAACGACACAGCGGGGACTGGACTAGCGCGGATGCAAAACATATACAACATCTACTAGTATATATATCAATATATAATATTCGCTCAAGGCGTGATAAAAATGCAACATCACAGAAATGTAATAAGTATCACAGAACAATACAGATATCTGGGATCCTCCTGGTCGTGTGGATAGCCTGTGCAATGAAATCCTAGACCCCTACGGGCACGGCAAGTTACCCGCCAAAACCTGAAGCGAGGCAGCCCCCTTCAGCAACGTGAATGGACCACCCAGCACTTCACGGAATCCGGTAACTTGGGCACCCCTCTTTGGGTCAACCTGTACCCCCTACGAGTGCGGCGAATAGCCCGCCAATTCTAGAGTGAAGCCCCCTCCGTCTCAATGCATTGAGATGCGAGCCCGTTGCCCTCTAGAACCCGGCTATCCGTGCACCCCACCTTGGGGTAATCCGAGTACAGAAAGTAAAATATACATACAACGGGTACATCGACCTCAGCCCGGTCGTGCCCTAAAAGAATAAAATACAAACAGGCAGTGACGGCACTCCATATGTCGGATACTCGCCCCGCAATATCAAATGTACATATACAACCAAACTGTACTAACATTGCATCCAGGCTATCCACCACGACAATCCGCAACATCACAGCGCAACACAGAGCATCAACGTGAATGTCACGTTCGCAAATCCATCTAAAAGGGCTATAGCAGTTAGACAGGATTTACCGATCAAATGACATTCACGGTCGCAGATGTAATGTAAATACTGTGAACTAATATGTTTAAAATTTTCAATCGATCAAATTTACCGAAGTGGGCCCCAAGCACAACTGTAGCACTCAAAGAAAATCTGGGCCCAAAAAGAATATTCCAAAAACCCCATTTTCAACTCAGAAGCCCACTGTAAAAATTTGATGCAATGAACAGTCAAGGTAGTGGTGGAACCACGGCCAATGCGTGGGTTTGGCCGCGGTTCCACGGTGGAAATGTGACTTCACGCGACCAAATTTTCACAGAATGCTTATAATTCCTTGCACGTATTTCTGCAATGTACTGGAAAAAATTTTCGAGCCAAAAAAAATTCGACAGAAAACTGATGCACTTGAAATCACGGTTTTTGGATATTTGTTCGATCGAAGCTTTAAACTCGCTAGAGCAAGCTAGACTAGATTAATGGCATGGCTCTGATACCAGTGTAAGTGCACGGCGGCGCCCAAGCCGTCAATCCGAAGCCAAAATACGGAAACGATACTTTTACGAAACTTGTAAACCGGCACCACCGCGAACTAAAATCCCAGATCAGGCCATTAACCTACTCCTAGCTAACTAGAGAAGGGGTAGAGAGATATACCGAGCGATCCGTGTCCTTCGGTCTTCTCGTCGTCGTCCCAATCTCCCCGCAGAATCTCCGGTCTTCATCTCCTCGTCGAAAGGGCACCACAGCGCCGGGTTCATTTACGGGCTCCCACCTCTGGACCGAGGCTACTCGGGAACGAAGTTGGCTAGTCGACGTGTCCAAGAAAACTGTAGATGAAGTGTAGGATGGTTTGTCTCTTGGGGTTACTAGAAGTTGCCTTTTGGTGGAGGAAATGAACTATAAGCTTTTTGAGATGATCAAAGGGATTTTGTGAGCATGAAGAGAAAAAAAATGCCCCACAAAAATTTGGACAGCCCCTTACAAGCTTGGCCGGCCATGCTTGATGGATAATGAGAGGGGGGTGGATCAATAATGCAATCAAGAGAGAGAAAGGGTGATGATGATGGAATATCATTACAACAAAGTCCAACACTCCATCAACTATCATAACCCAAAAGTCAAGCAATCATCAAGAAAGAAGTCAAATGATGGTTGAACCATCATGAAGCAACAATTTACAAAGACCACCCTCCACAATGCTAATTTGCACATTTGCAAATAAGCCCTCCTCCACCAATTTTCAGCCAATGAAAGATACAAAGAAAAATGGCCGAAACGGAAAGCAAACTGGCAACTTCATAAAACTGATCCCGTAATAAATTACAGGAAAACCCCACGACTGTATATACATACCCGCATTTGTATTCCGGCCGAATACAAATGCAATGAGACAAAATCTACACTGTACAATACTAGGATCCGGCTTAAACCAAAGCCCGCTAGTATTATTCGTCCGATCATGATCCATGCAATACCGCACGTATATGATCGAACCCTGCCATATCTCCATACGGCATTTACAGCGTTTCGCCCGAAACTTGAGAAAACGGTCTGTGGGGGACTCTAAAGACTCGTCAATACTTTGGTTGTGGATTTAACCACTAGCACGTCAGAGGTATTAGCCATACGTAACGGGCAACCAGGTATTGACCAAAAGGGACGTCGATGAGCAAACTCATCCTGACACTCTACTGAGCCTGTCAGTGACAATATCCGTACAGTCCGGTCCGTTCGTCTATGAGCATCGCATGGCGGGCCTAGGGGGTTGGTAAAAGTCAGACCCCCAAAAGCGGTACAACTCGTGTCGGAGTGTAGCCCAGAACACCCTGATATATTACTGGAATACCTACCAGTAAATCTCCTACCTTGTCCAAGGACTTCGTGTAATGGCTCTCCTAGAAACAGCGCGACCTCACCCCCAATACCGGGAGAGACGAACCCCTGCAGATCCGCTCACTGCCTCCATGTAGCTCGGGACTGTACCCAACTAAAACCTTTTTGCACGTCTCCTTTGAGCGTGGTAGGGTAGTAATCAAAGTATAGTGGGAAGTCACACGAGACAAATGACAATCTCAGGTCGATGAACTAACCTGTACACATGTCACCAGGGAACTGCTATCTGACATCAGGTATAAGACCAACTAGCATGTTCCCGACGAGCCCTGTCCGGTGTACTCATAACCCAATGAGCACCTGTATACATCTTAGGTGAACCAACTGACACCAATGGCTTGTGAGACCGGCCACCTCCCCTCGTCGGGGTCTCGACTGTATACATTAGTCTACTCTGGAGTATCGATGCCCTGTCTCGAAACTCCCACGACTAGGGACCTTTTAAGGATGTGCTTATAGACTACCAGCTCCCACGTATATGATCGCCCTCATACCGCTGGCAGTCAAGCAAGAATCCTAGGGGCTCTTTCAACGCGCAATAGTGACATGTAAGGTCACCTAAAGCAGTACACGATGATAAAGATAAACCAGATAGCATACTATCATCTTGAGTAAGACTATCCTATCGGGATAGAACCTCCATCAATCATTGCAATCACGTGCCTGTGATCCAATAATTGACTCTGAGGGCACTATCTCCAACAGTATTTCATATTCACTTATTCGTAAATGTTATTTACTTGCATGTGTAACCCTAATTATCTAGCAAAGATCTTGTTTAGGGTTGTTCGGCACGGCTAAAATTTTTATCGGGCATAGTCGATGCCTTGTTGAACTTTGTTAGAGTGCCTAGTAACCCTATAGTGGTATCAGAGCCTAGCTAGAGCATTAGGCGGCGTGTTTACGAAGTTAAAACTCCGAACGAACTCCGAAACGTCAAAATGACCTCCTCTCTGGACTCTTTCTAAAAATATGATTTTTTCTGAATTAAAAATACCTAAAAAAATCAGCAGGGAAATTTAAGTATTACTGTGGAAAACGAGACAGTAAGTCGTACGGACCGCCGCGGAACCGCGGCAATACCTTGCTTGTGTCGCGGATCCGCGGCCGTACAGAAGACTTATTGACTCGTTTTGGCACAATAATATTTGTAGGTGCTGGTACAATAGTATGTGTATTTTTAATCTGACTCAAGTGTTGAGTTTTCTGGGGATCTTTTGGTACTCGTTGATTCGATCGGAAAATTTAATTTCGTTATGTTTTCCGGATAATTTAGAAAGTATTAAAATGTTCGAACGGATATCATTAACTCGCTTTTTCCCGACACGAAAAACTTTCAAGTGTTGAATTTTTCTTGAGTTTAAATCTTTCGGAAAAATGTGCATGTGACGCGATGGACCTTCTAGAAGAACACAAACCTTAACTCGATTATGTGACCGTCTGAACTGCCTCTAAACCTTAGGGTTTGGGGCAGTACGGCGTGCCACATGTGAGGAGTTGGCTTGACCCTTCTACGGCTGGACCGTTGGTACTGTGACGTATTCTGGAATTTTTGAACTCCGCTCAAGTGTTGAGCTATTTAAGAAATCTTGGATATTTGATTATTCGATCGGAAAGTTTAATACTGTCTATTTATCTGGAATGTGATACAATATGTGGAATTCATATAGTTAGGCATGAAATGCGAAGTATGTGATATTTCGGATTTACGATGTCTAAAGAGATTGTGGATTCCAAATGTTGTAGTTTTACACTTTCTTTTCTGCGACCGTAAGTGTGTG
Source organism: Agapanthus africanus (assembly GCA_030015575.1). Lineage (NCBI taxonomy): Eukaryota > Viridiplantae > Streptophyta > Magnoliopsida > Asparagales > Amaryllidaceae > Agapanthus > Agapanthus africanus. Next base: position 297,297,482 of record JASDDO010000022.1, on the reverse strand, counting down.
ATATCGCCGGTTTTGTTGCTATATATCAACGACAATTGGGATGTGCATATTTACTTACGTTGATGACATGTGATCTTATATGTTGCTGGATATGTTATATTGGATCGTCGCGTTTTTGAATAGCCGGGGGTTTTATGTGAGATGAAGGTTTTTATTTTCATTCATGTAAAATTCATTGTATGTAATATTCTTTTATTGGGGCACTTCCGGGATGAGGATGATGTCACCATTGTATATTATTTACTTTTCCGCATTAGGTAGACCCAAGGAGGAGAGCACAAGTAACCGGGTTCTAGAGTCTAGTGGGAGACCAACTCGAGGAGTCGAGTCCGGGTCTTCTAACTCTAGAATTGGAAGGGTTGCTTGCCGCTCTCGCAGGGGTCTAGGGGTGTGGGTTTGGCTATTCATCGCGACCGTGGAATCCGTGTTTTATAGAGGCTCAAAATAAAACACGGACCTCCTAGTATATCCATTATTTCATATGTTTCTTCTGCTGCGATATCTGTGATGTGATCATTTGATATGTTGAGATGGATACTAAATATAGTATATATGATATATTATATAGACGTTACTTATGTTTTAAACTCGCACTAGCCCTGCCCCGCTCTGCCGTTAGTTACCTAACCTAACGGTGCACGAGGGGACATCGAGGCGAATGCGGATGGCATAAGTGTACGTCGTATTTATCTGTGATGTTTAGGTGACTTAAATGATGGGACTTCATTAATATGATTAATGAAAGAAAAGAAACCTAAAAGATGTTGTAGAATCAAATTTTCAAAAAAAAGGTAGCTACAGTTCTTGCTTTGCATAGCGGTGTTCTTAGTAGAACATCCTGCACCTTATTCGATAAGGAAAGAGCCGAGATCCCTTCACCGGGAGTGACCTCTTTAGCAAAACTGGCAGATGCTACAACACTAGGTTTGTCTTTTGATTGCTTTTAGAGTTTTGCTTTGCATAGTGATATATATGATATGTCCTGCACCTTATTCGATGAGGAAAGAGCCGAGATCCCTTCACCGGGAATAACCTCTTTAGCAAAACTAGTGAAAGCCTCAAAATCACTCCATTTCAAAATTCACTCTATTCTACAACGATATCAAGTTCATTACGCAATAGGTTTTCAGAAAAACCTGACGTAGCCCTCCGTCATTTCAGATAAGTTATATATAGTATTCGTGCTGCATTTGTTGGCTTTCGTCAAGGTGTAGTGTGCGGTAGCTATATGCTGCTTATCTGCTGCATATGATGCGATTGGATTAGGGTAGTCGTACGGCTTTGTTGGCTTTCGTCAAGGGTCGTGCGGGTGGGTTTAATTCAGTCAAGAAATGTACGGGTTGAACTTGACTAGCGGGCTATGGTTTGTTGGCTTTCGTCAAGGTCATAGCACGTTAGGGGCAAAATATTATCGGGAATTTCAAGTGTTGAAATTTGCAATGAGATTGCATACATTCTATGAGATAGTTGGATCCCGATACCCACTGCGAGTAATTGTTACTCCTGGGAGAGTTTTACATAGGACAATTAGCCGATCAAGTAGGTGTCTAGAAAGGTGTCAACGGGGTTACGCCTATGGGAAAACGAGGTTTACTTTAATTAGGTCCGTGCGAAAGCACGGGGAACCTCCCTCAAAGTACCGACACTAGCCTGGCTGAAAGATTGGAGAAATTGTAGGGTGTAATTAATCCCGGCTAGTCTTTCCTTTTAGGGTTTGAAGGAAGATTTGATAAAAACAGTGGGAGCCATCCTGATTAGATAAAATAATAACCAATCTGATCTTGCAAGAGCATACGCTAAAGTGTTTTCTTCTCTCTCTCTCCAGGTAGCGACCATATCATGCCTTAATCAAGATAATAATATGGATGTATTGACCGAACCTGCTTGTAATACTGCGCTAGGGAACGTTGGTCCCGCTCCAACTTATAATTGTTATAAGACAGAGCAGCAAATTGGGGATTACCAGAATTCCCGTGCCGCCCGAACGAAGAAAGTGCATGCTGATGCATCTTCTTTGGGTGTGTTCATTACCAAGAATTGTTTCTCAGTATCCTTTACGTTCTGGGTATGTGATACCGGATCAGGATCCCACATATGTAATTTGTTACATGGGCTACAGATAGGTAGAGAACTGAGAACGGGTGCTAAGTTTCATGAGATAGAAACGGTGCAAGTGTTGCAGCCAAATCTGTTGGTAGTTATCACCCTGTATTACCAGAATACATTTATTCTGAACGAATGTTATTAGATACCGTACCTGATATACAACATCATATCAGTCTCTTTATTAGTAAAGAAAGGATTTAATTTTGTATTGTTGAATAATGTTTTGAACATTTCCTATGAGTTGATCGGTTCAGGCACGTTATCTAAAAGCATAGACGTTCTAAATCAAACCACAGTTCTTAATGTACAGAACACGCACAAGAGGAAGAGTTCAGAAATGAACGAATCCTTCTTGAGGTATTGTAGACTAGGTCATATCAATGTGACCCGACTAGCTGAAGTTACATATAGATGCATATTTAAATTAGTTTGAATTTACATCTTGTGAAACTTGTCGGTCATGTCACAGAGATAAGATGACCATAGCTCTGTTTAAAGGAAACAGAGAAAGAGTTAGTGAACTCTTGGGATTGATACATGATGATGTATGTTGGTCCCCTGTCTACACATGCCAAGACCGATTCTTTGTACCTCATTACATTCTCTAATAATCTCTCAATATTCTGACATATGTTCCTGTTGAAACACAAGTCTGAAGCTTTTGAGATATTCACAGAAAATAAGTTAGAAGTAGAGAACCAAAACGGGTATAAGTATTATGTCCTTTGATGAGATCAGGGAGGAGAATACTTGAGCACGGAATTCCTGGACTATTCTAAAGGAGAACGAGATTCTCTCTCAGCATTACTCCTCCACATACACCACAACACGCAGGTGTATCGGGGCAGAGCAATAGCACCCTATAAGATATGGTGCGCTCTATGATGAGTACAACTGAGTTGCCTGTTTCCTTTTGGGGGTTATACACTTGAGAAGCTGTATACCTATTGAATGGCGTTCCCACCAAGTCAGTTGCCTACCACTTCATATAAGATATGGAAAGGGAAGAGCCCATATCTTAAGTTTGTTAAGATTTGGGGTTGTCCAGCCTATGTCTAAAAGCATAATCCGGACAAGCTCGAGGCAAAGTCAGATCTGTAGAAGTTTGTTGGATATCCCAAGCATTCGCAAGGGAATATCTTCTACCTAACCGAGGAACAAAAGATGTTTTGTTTCTCAACATGCCACCTTTGTGAAAGGGAATTTCTTGTGAAGAAATTAATGGTCATAAGGTAGAACTGGAAAGAGTTCCTGCTATACAAACTTCAGCTGATAATTTGGTCGAACCAAAGGATTCAATAGTTTCCAACGAACCTCAGCCTCTCCGCCGATCTAGTAGGGTTCCTCACCCACCTGAGAGATACTTCAGTTTCTCTATGACAGTGGGAGCGAGGATTGCATCATGAGATGATGACCCAACTAGTTTCGATCTGGCCATCAGGAGTAGGACTCTGTAAGAATGGCTGGATGCTTAATGATCTGAGATGGAATCCTTATACACCAACAAAGTATGGACTTTGGTTGCCTTTGTAAGTCTATGTTAGCGCCCCGGCCGTCTACAGACACCAAATGCGGAACAAAAACTTTTTAACTGGCGCTATCGTATACTTTCACCCGGATCTACCATTATTGCTAAACTAACAAACTGTAAAGAGAGCAGAAAGGTTATACCGAACGATCCGAGTCCTTCGTTCTTTAACCATCATCCCACGCTCCGTTGCGGCTGCTCCGTTCTCGTCGATCTCCAATCTCCTCGTCCAGGTGGCACCACGTCAACGATTCTTTAAACGGGCTCCCGCCTCTGACTCGAGGCAACTCGGTCGTCAAGTTTGCTAAAAGAGACGACCAAGAATGATGTAGAGAATGAATATATTACTTTGTCTCACTACGTCCAAAGCCGTGGACGATCGGTTAATGAAGTTGCCAATGGAAATGAAATGGAACAAGAAATGAACTATGAAATTTCCATGTATCCAAAACTTTAGTCTTTTCTTTTAACAACCATAATTTTCTCAAGTGAGTGAGTGGAGGAGGAGAGGGGGCCGGCCACTTTAAACAAGAGAGGGGGTGAGTGTAGGAGGGAAGTGGTGACCTTAAGAACAAATATCTCTAGTGTGAACACAAACAAATATCTCTAGTGTGAACACAAAGTGTGAACACACCAAAAGCAACCAATGAAAACACAACACCATTCAACCTAGTCACCTCACCACTTCTAGAACCTTCTAGAAGCATCCACACTCATCTCAAGAAAAGACAAATCCGTCTTTAACCGAATGTTAAAAGACGGCTGATAGAAAACTGGAAACTGGCAACTTCCAAAAGTGATCCCGAAACGAATTTCAGGATAACCCCGTAACTGTATAAATATACCAGCATTTGTATTACGACTGAATACAGATGCAACTGAGACAAAGATATTATATCTACTCAATATAATACTCGGATCCGGCTTAAACCAAAGCCGACCAGTATCATCTGCCCGAAATCTGACACGTGCGTAAACGCACGTGCATTTTCCGAACCCTGCCATAAAACCATACGGCCTCTACAACGTTTCGTCCGAACTTGGGAAACTGTCTGTGGGGGACTCTAATGACTCGTCAGTACCCTGGCAGTGGGTTCAACCACAAACCGTCAGCGGCACTAGCTATGCGTAACGACTGCCCATGGACTGACCTCAAGGGAGGCCGATGAGCGAACTCATCCGGAAACCCTACTGAGCCTAACAGTGACAATGTATATACAGTCCGGTCCGTTCGTCTATGAGTATCGCATATCTGCCTAGGGGGCTAGTAACGTCAGACCCCCAATAGCAGTATAAGTCGTGTCGGAGTATAGCCTAATAACACCCTGAGATACTACTGGAGTACCTACCAGTAAATCTCCTGCCACGGCCGTGGGCTTTGTGTAATGGCTCTCCTAGACACAGCACGATCTCGCCCCCAATACCGGGAGAGACGAATCCCCTGCCGATCCGCTCACGTGCCTCCATGTGGCTCGGGACTGTACCCAAAAACTACCTGTTTGCACGACTCCTTTGAGCCGTGGTAGGGCAGAAATCAAAGCACAGTGGGAACTCACACGAGACAAATGACGACCTCAGGTCGATGAACTAACCTGTACACATGTCACCAGGGAACTGCTATCTGACGATATGTATAATACCAACTAGAAGATTCCCGGCGAGTCCTGTCCGGTGTACTCATAACCCAATGAGCACTTGTATAAATCTTAGGTGATCCAACTGACACCAGTGGCTTGTAAGACCGGCCACCGCCCTCGTCGGGGTCTCTACTGTATACACTAGTCTACTCCGGAGTATCGATGCCCTGTCTCGAAACTCCCACGACTAGGGACCACAATTAAGGATATGCGTATAAACCACCCAACTCTCACGTATATGATCACCATCATACTGTTGGTAGTAAAGCAAGATCCTAAGGGCTCTATCAAAATGTAACATGTAATCAGTCACCTGAACATGTACACGACTGATAAAGGCAAACCAGATAGCATACTATCATCTCGAGTAAGACTGTCCTACCGGTATAGGTCCTCCGCAATCATTGCAATCAAGTACCTGCGATCCAATAATTGACTCTGAGGGCATTATCTCCAACAATCTCCCACTTACACTTAAGGCTAATTATTGCGATGTCGACTTCTCATAGCCCGTGTGAAACCGAACATCCAACTCCTCTACTAATCAGTTTCACAAAGCCCGTTTGTAAAACTATTGTGTTCGAGAAATAGCCTCAGTGAGTGGATCAGCCTAGATGTTTCTTTCTATATCTCTCTTAATCTCAAGTTCGCGGAGAAAACCATCTCCCGAATTGAGTAATACCTGTCTTAGAATATGTCTGGATATCTGATGGGACTTAGTTCATAAATGAACTCCAAATCCAAACTTCTTAGACTGTATCGATCACTGAACCTAATCAGTATCCTGCACCAAGCCTCCCACAGTATCCTCTTAGACCGCCTGTCCATAATACTGTCCCTAGTCAGAGGGAAAAACTATAACTTTGACAATCACTTTGTCAACCATGTCACCTTTGAAGCCTGGAATGATAATCGTCTCCTGATGGAGGCTGCCGTCATCAAATCCGTAGAACATGTACTTATGTTCTAAAACTGCTTCCTTATGTTTCTCCAGGATTGGATTAATACAAACTTATTGCATCTAGTGCAAAAACAACATCTAGTGTGGTACTTGACATCTCATGATTGACTCAGTTGCCTAAGCAAGTGATCTGTCAATCATGCCCATCCCTCTCCCCTTTAGTCCGTAAGACACCTTTAGAGAGGGTGACTCCTTCACCTGCAGGTACACCACCATGCCAGGAGTCATTTATTCTAAAAACCATTAGAATACTGTCAAAGTACCCACATTGGGAAACTACCCAAATCCAGATCTAAAACCATAGAACTAGAAACTAGAATGTCAAATATTATATCCATATCCTGTTTGGAGAAACAACTGTGTGACGACCACAGTACAACCGATCGTAGTATATGAATTTTACTTCCTACCCTGTGTATGTCATCCAAATACCATGACATCACACCCTACTACCTTCTTAACAGATCCATCCCCTATTCTGATTGAAGTCAAAACCCATGACTGTCACATCAAAAATAGATGATCTATCTCCGCTATAACTGCTCAAGTCTATAAATAGATATAAGCATTTTTGCCCACTAAGTTTCCGATGCTCCCACTGACTACGACAACCCTCCTACCGGGTCTCATAGCCTGGAACAACAGTAGTGTCAAGTCTGGGTAGATAAGAACCTCCATGTCACCGTCCTTGAGGCTACCGGAGTACCTCTCGGGTGTCTGAGGTTGATGGAGATAGTGCCCTCAGAGTCAATTATTGGATCACAGGCACGTGATTACAATGATTGATGGAGGACCTATCCCGATAGGACAGTCTTACTCGAGATGATAGTTATGCTATCTGGTTTATCTTTATCATTGTGTACTGCTTTAGGTGACCTGACAGGTCACTATTGCACGTTGATAGAGCCCCTAGGATTCTTGCTTGACCACCAGCAGTATGAGGGCGATCATATACGTGGGAGCTGGTAGTCTATAAGCACATCCTTAAATGGTCCCTAGTCGTGGGAGTTTCGAGATAGGGCATCGATACTCCAGAGTAGACTAGTGTGTACATTCGAGACCCCGACGAGGGGCGGTGGCCGGACTCACAAGCTACTGGTGTCAGTTCGTTCACCTAAGATGTATACAGGTGCTCATTGGGTTATGAGTACACCGGACAGGACTCGCCGGGAACATGCTAGTTGGTCATATACCAGACGTCAGATGGCAGTTCCCTGGTGACATGTGTATAGGTTAGTTCATCGACCTGGGGATCGTCATTTGTCTCGTGTGAGTTCCCACTGTACTTTGATTACTACCCTACCACGGCTCAAAGGAGTCGTGTAAACAGGTTTTAGTTGGGTACAGTCCCGAGCCACATAGAGGCAGTAAGCGCATCTTCAGGGGTTCGTCTCTCCCGGTATTGGGTGTGAGGTCGCGCTATGTCTAGGAGAGCCATTACACGAAGCCCTCGGCCGAGGCAAGGAGATTTACTGGTAGGTATTCCAGTAGTATCTCAGGGTGTTCTGGGCTACACTCCGACACGACTTGTACCGCTTTTGGGGGTCTTTTACCAACCCCCTAGGCCCGCCATGTGATGCTCATAGACGAACGGACCAGACTGTACAGATATTGTCACTGACAGGCTCAGTAGGGTTGTCAGGCTGAGTTCGCTCACAGACGTCCCTTTTAGTCAATACCTGGTAGCCCGTTACGTATTGGCTTATACCTCTGACGTGCTAGTGGTTAAATCCACAACCAAGGTGTTGACGAGTCTTTAGAGTCCCCCATATTCAGTTACTCAGCTTTCGGGCGAAAAGCTGTAGAGGCCGTATGGAGATATGGCAAGGTCCGATCAGATACGTGCGGTATTGTACGGATCAGGATCGGACAGTTTGTACTACAGGCCGTATGGATATATGGCAGAGTTCGATCAGATACGTGCGGTATTGCACGGATCAGGATCGAACGGATATTACTAGCCGGCTTTGGTTTAAGCCGAATCATAGTATAGTACAGTGTAGACTTTGTCTCATTGCATTTGTATTTCGGTCGGAATACAAATGCGGGTGTGTATGCATAGTATCGGGGTTTTCCTGTAATTTATTACGGGACCAGTTTTCTGGAGTTGCCAGTTTGCTTTCCGTTTCGGCCAATTTCCTTTGTATCGTTCATTGGCCGAAGATTGGTGGAGGAGGGCTTATTTGCATTGTTGCAAATAAGTATTTGTGGAGGGGAGGCCTTTGCATTTTGTTGCATCATGATGGGAGCTCCATACCTTGACTTCTTGACTTCATGATTGTTCATGATGGTTGGACTTTGTTTGTGATGAGTGATAGTTGAGTGTTGGTTTTGCCTTGTTATCATTGGTTCACATGATTTTTTTTTTCCCTCTCTCTTGCATGATAGAGTTTACTACTCATTCATTTTCTCACTCTCCCCTCACAATGCTTGGCCGGCCACATAGAAGGGGGGCTGTCCCAATTTCTTGTGATGGGAATTTTGTTCTTCTAGCTTTGCAAAATTCCCACAAGTTCCATCTCCAAACTCCATAGTTCATCCCTCCACCAAAAGGCAATTCCTACAACCCCAAAGTGAGACACAAGTTCTACTATACATTCTACAGCAAATCTTGGGCACGTCGACTAGCCAGCTTCATGCCCGAGTTGCCTCGGTATTGAGGTGGGAGCCCGTAAAAGATGTAGGCGATGTGGTGCACTTCTGGTGACGAGGTGGAGACAGGACATTCCGCGGGAGATCGGGACGAGGACGAGAAGACCGGAAGACTCGGATCAGTCGGTATATCTCTTTTCCCCATCGTGTAGTTAGCTAGGACTAGTTAATGGTTCGATCCGGGTTTAGTGCGCGGTGGTGCCGGTTCAAGAAAAAATTAAGTATATCACCGCTTCCGCATTTTGGCCTCGGGATGGAGGCCGGGGCGCCGCCGTGCAGTTACAGTGGTATCAGAGCCTCACCATTAACTTAGTCTAGCTTTGTTTAATGTGTTTACATTTCCGATCGACCAAAATTCCAAAATCCGCATTTTTTGTTTGCATCAGTTTTCTGTTGAAATTTTTTGGAGTCGAAATTTTTTTCAGGTTACAGAAAAGTGATGTACTGGAAAATATAAGGCTACTGTAGAAATTCGACAGAGTAATTCCATAGTGGGAGCGCGGAACCGCGGCCAAACCCCCCTTTGGGCCGCGGTTCCGCCGCATTATGATCAGATCACTGTGTCATTTTTCTTCAGTTGCTTTCTGGGATGATTTTACGGTTTTTGGAATATTAATTTTGGGCCCAGAATTTCTTGATGTGCCACAGTAGTACTTGGGGGCCCACTTGTTAAAATTTGATCGATCGGATATTTTAAACTCATTAGTTCACAGTATTTATATTATATCTGCGACCGTGAATGTCACTTGATCGGTAAATCCGGTCTAACTGCTATAGCCCGGTTAGACGGATTTGCGAACGCGACTTTCACGTTGATGTTCTATGTTATGCTGTGATGTTGCGGATTGGTCGTGGGGGATAGCCTGGATGCAATGCTAGTACAGTTGTGGTTGTATTATGTACATTTGATATTGCGGGGCGAGCGTCCGACATGTGGACTGCCGTCACTGCCTGATTGTATTATTATTTTGGGGCACGACCAGGTTGCGGTCGATGTACCCGTTGTATGTATATTTTATTTTCTGTACTAGGATTACCCCAAGGTGGGGTGCACAGATAGCCGGGTTCCAGAGGGCAACGGGCCGCATCTCATGGCATTGAGACGGAGGGGGCCTCACTCTAGGATTGGCGGGCTATTCGCTGCACTCGTAGGGTGTACAGGTTGACCCAGGAGGGGTGCCCAAGTTACCGGATTCCGTGAAGTGCTGGGTGGTCCATTCACGGTACTGAAGGGGGCTGCCTCGCTTCAGGTTTTGGCGGGTAACTTGCCACGCCCGTAGGGGTCTAGGATTTCATTGCACAGGCTATCCACACGACCAGGGGAACGTCGGGTTTCAGTAGTGGCTCTGTGAAACCCGGGGATCCCAGATATCTGTATTGTTCTGTGATGCTGTACATTTCTGTGATGTTGCATTTCTTATCACGCCTTGAGCGAAATATAATATATTGGTATATATATTAGTAGATGTTGTATATGTTTTGCATCCGCGCTAGTCCAGTCCCCGCTCTGTCGTTAGTTAGCTAACCTAACGGGTAATGACGGGACCCAGTGGTGAATGCGGATGGCATATACGTACATCAGTATATTTTCGTTATTTGTGGTGTGATCAATTGATGGGACTGCGTTGATTCGGATCAATGCAAGTTAAAAACAAACCTAATCTGATGTTGTTGGAACACTTTCCAAAAGGCTGTTATTGCAAGGACGTTCACTTTTGTTTTGCATCGTGGTATTCAGTTGGAATATCCTGCTCCTCAGTCGACGAGGCAAGGGCCGAGATCCCTTCACCGGGAGTGACCCCTTGGACAGAATTTTGCGTCAGGGCATTAACTTCACTATAGCCGATTACTTTTGCTTTGCACCGTGGTATTCAGTTGGAATATCCTGCACCTCATTCTACGGGGAAAGAGCCGAGATCCCTTCACCGGGAGTGACCTCTTTAGCAATGGTTTTCGTCACTATATTTTTAAAAGCTATCCGTTCCTTCAATGATATCAAGTTCTTTACGTTAAAGGTTTTCGCCAGAAACCATTCGTAGCCCTCCGTCAATTCATATGAGTGTTCAATAGTATTCAAGCTGTGTATGTTGGCCAAAGTCAAGGCACAGTGATTGGTAGCTATTGGGGCATTCATATGCAGCATATATAGATGCGTTGGTTTGGGACAGTCGTACTGCCATTTTGGCCAAAGTCAAGGGTAGGTACGGGTGGATTCAAAACAACCTGGAGAATGACGGGCAGAACTTGACATGTGACTTATGATATGTTGGCCAAAGTCAAGGTCATAAGAGCATGGGGCAGAAATCACATCGGGAGTTTCTAAAGAAACTGAAACTTGCCAGATATGCGCATACCTTCTGGAGTGTGATGATGTGAGCGGATTCCGTCACGTTATCATGCGATGATAGTTGGATCCCGATTCCCACTGATGAGTTGGTATACTCCTCGGGTGATCCCGACTAATTCTTCTTTCAGGTTTGGAGGAGAATATGACGGTACAGTGGGAGGTTTCCAGATTAGATAAATTGGTAACCATTCCGATCTAGGTTAGAGTGCACGCTGAGTGTTTCTTTTCTCTCTCTCTTTGGCAGCGACCATTGACCCGACCCTAAGATAATGACTCAGTGACCAAGTTGACCGAACCTTCTTAACACTGGCTTTTGGATTGTCAGAGTTGCAAACCTCATTGCCACTCCTACTTTTACCCTTTTCTCCAGGACACCCCGTATTACTACGAACGTCCACTTCCATTGGACAAAACCATCGTATGGTTAGATACGAACTCGAAGGAATTTATTCGAGGATGGTTTCCGGTTCTGGATAAAACGGATAGGACTATTCAGTTGTCTTTTCCTTTTACCTTCTCTCAGGTTGCGAGTACTCCTTGGTTTAGGAGTAGTACATCTATTACGCAAATTGGATAGTCTTCTTCCAAACCTTAGGCTGGTGCCGACCGGTAGGGAATGAAGAAAACCAATTAGCCTAACGATGGTGTACAGAAGGTATTGAGTTAAGACAAAGCAAGGGATTAGTAAGAGGGCAAAGTAAATTGCGACTGCTATTCACGACCAAACCAAGTATTCCTTCGCCAATCCTAAATCACCTTTGTATTTCTCCAGGACACTCCGTATCACTATGAAGATCCACAGTTTATTGGATACTCCATCGTATGGTTATATACAAACTCGAAAGGAACTTGTTCCAGTTCGGGGATGGATTCTGGTTCAGGAGAAATAGGAATAAGATTTATTCAGGTGTCTTTTATCCTCACCTTCTCTCGCATTGCGAGTGTTCCTAGGATTAGGACAGTACACCCATTATGCTTAATGGATAGTCTTCTTCCAAACCATAGGCTGGTGCCGAACGGTAGCGAAGGAAGAAAACCATTTGGCCTAAAGGGGTGTGCAGAAGGTAATGACTAAAGACATATGAAGGGATTTGGAGAGGTGGCAAAGAATTATACGGTTACAGTCGTGAATCTGGAAGAGGCATTACTAGGAATACCGGGATACCCCATCGAAACATTTCAATGTTTCAGTTTCACTGTGTACTGTTAAACAAAAACTGATTTCCCAGTTAGACACTTGCTCCAGGGTATGTATTTACTAGGTATGATTCTCACATCTGTATGGTTTTACAGATGATGAGTGGGAGTAAGTTATTGGGAATTGGGTGATCATCCTCATTATATCGGGATTCGTTGTAATCGGTGATATTTGAGGAAATCACCTGGGCAGTTTGCCGGTCGGCAAATATTTGGTTTTGAATATCCGTTGTTATGCACCAATTTCAAATCGATATATCTATACGTCTATTTTCATAGAGTGAGATATACCCTTTTGAAATTATGTCTACGACATTTACCTATATCAGTGGATGGTTAGGTAAGGAGCATTGAACAGCGGTGTAATTCTTCATAACCAAAGGTACAGTTTTTAACCCACGACACACAGTGATTGAGTTATCAGACTCAAGGGACTTATACAGAGTATTGTATGTTTTCCAGGGTCCATCAGGACAGAGGGGTTGGTCCTCGTACTATATTCGGTTTACTTATGACTTCTCTAGTTTTTAGACAAGTGTTTCGTGGAAACACAGGGTCCGAATTATTGAGAAGTTATAGGTATTTGAATAAAGTGGAGAACCAGGTATTGCAAGTATCGGGATTCTTCAAAGTGATAGGAGATGTAGATACTTGAGTATGGTATTCAGTTGATAGTAGTGGTTAAGAGAACTTGCTTCTCTTTCAGGTTACTCATAATTGGAAGCATTCCTAAGTTGAGTAACGCTGATCGGCCTCTTTCCATTTAGTTGACATGCACTGGAGACAGCTGCATGATTTGAATCTGGTTCAATTAAATCAGTGCTTCTGGTTCTATATTAGATATAGAACAGTTCATATCTTAACGTTGTTAAGGTACGGGGAGTTGTCCAGCTTATAATTAAAACCAGACTCTGGATAACTCAAGGCACGTTTCTTTAATGGCTGTTTGTGGGTTGACCCAGGCTATGACGAGGGTTGACTTTCTACCATCTGGAAGATCAATAGCGATATTGTTCTAGACTCGCCACAGTTTTATTAAAAAATGGATTTTTTCAGAAAACAGTAGTGGGAGTATGGTAGAACTGGAAGTGATTCCAGAACCACAAACGATTACTGAAGATTTGATAGGAACCTAAAGATTCAATCTGGCTTGACATTCCATTGGCCACTCCGCAGATAAGGTGGGTAACCTCAGGCACCCGAGAGGTACTCCGGTAGCCTCAAGGACGATGACAGGGAGGTTCTTGTTTACCCACAATTGCCATTGCTGTTGTTCCAGACTGTGAGACCCGGCGGGAGGATGATTATAGCGTCATTCTAAACTAGTTTTAGAAGTGTACGTGTATATGACTCTGGCAGAGGGTTGTCGTAGTCAGTGGGAGTAGCGGAAGCATTGGTGGACAGGTAACTTATGTCTATTTATAGACTAAAGCAGTTATAGCGGAGATAGATCATCAATTTCTGATGTGACAGTCATAGGTTTGACTTCATCAGAATAGGGGATGGATCTGTTGAGAAGGTAGTAGGGTGTGATGTCATGGTATTTGGATGACATACACAGAGTAGGAAGTGATATTCCTACACTACAATCGGTTATACTTTGGTCGTCACACAGTGGTTTATCCACACAGGACTTGGATATTATATCAGACATACTGGTTACTTGATCTATTGTTTTAGATCTAGATTTGGGTGGTTTCCCAATTAAGGGTACTTAGACAGCATTCTAAGAGTATTTAGAATGGACGACTCTTGGCACGGTAGTGTACCTGCAGGTGATGGAGTCACCCTCTCTAAAGGTGTCTTACAGACTAAAGTAGAGAGGGATGTGCATGATTGACAGATCACTTGCTTAGGCAATTAAGTCAATCATGAAATGTCAAGTACCACACCAAATGTTGTTCTTGCACTAGATGCAATAAGTTGACATTGATCCAATCCTGGAGAAACAGTCGGAAGCAGTTTTAGAACATAAGTGGATGTTCTAGGGATATGATAACGACAGCCTCATTCGGGAGACAGTTATAATTCCAGGCTTCCAAGGTGACATGGACGACAAGGAGGTTGTCAGAGTTATAGTTTTCCTTCTGATGAGGGGCAGTATTTTGGACAGGTGGTCCAAGGCAATACTGAGGGTGGCATGGCGCAGGATACTGATTAAGTTCAGTTGACGATACAGTCTAAGAAGTTTGGATTTGGAGTTCTTTTATGAGCTAGGTCCCATCAGACATCCAGACACATTCTAAGACAGGTATTACTCATTTCGGGAGATGGGTTTCTCCGCGAACTTGAAATATAGAGAGACATAGAGAGATACATCAAGGTGGATCCACTCACTGAGGCTATTCCTCGAACGCAGTAGTTTCGCAAACGAGCTTTGTGAAACTGACTAGTAGAGGAGTTGGGTGTTCGATATCACACGGGCTGTGAGTATGCGACATCACAATAATTAGCCTTGAGTGCAAGTGGGAGATTGTTGGAGATAGTGCCCTCAGAGTCAATTATTGGATCACAGGCACGTGATTACAATGATTGATGGAGGACCTATCCCGATAGGACAGTCTTACTCGAGATGATAGTATGCTATCTGGTTTATCTTTATCATCGTGTACTGCTTTAGGTGACCTGACAGGTCACTATTGCACGTTGATAGAGCCCCTAGGATTCTTGCTTGACCACCAGCAGTATGAGGGCGATCATATACGTGGGAGCTGGTAGTCTATAAGCACATCCTTAAATGGTCCCTAGTCGTGGGAGTTTCGAGATAGGGCATCGATACTCCAGAGTAGACTAGTGTGTACATTCGAGACCCCGACGAGGGGCGGTGGCCGGTCTCACAAGCCACTGGTGTCAGTTCGTTCACCTAAGATGTATACAGGTTTTCATTGGGTTATGAGTACACTGGACAGGACTCGCCGGGAACATGCTAGTTGGTCATATACCAGACGTCAGATGGCAGTTCCCTGGTGACATGTGTACAGGTTAGTTCATCGACCTGGGGATCGTCATTTGTCTCGTGTGAGTTCCCACTGTACTTTGATTACTACCCTACCACGGCTCAAAGGAGTCGTGTAAACAGGTTTTAGTTGGGTACAGTCCCGAGCCACATGGAGGCAGTGAGCGCATCTTCAGGGGTTCGTCTCTCCCGGTATTGGGGGTGAGGTCGCGCTGTGTCTAGGAGAGCCATTACACGAAGCCCTCGGCCGAGGCAAGGAGATTTACTGGTAGGTATTCCAGTTGTATCTCAGGGTGTTCTGGGCTATACTCCGACACGACTTGTACCGCTTTTGGGGGTCTGACTTTTACCAACCCCCTAGGCCCGCCATGCGATGCTCATAGACGAACGGACCAGACTGTACAGATATTTTCACTGACAGGCTCAGTAGGGTTGTCAGGCTGAGTTCGCTCACAGACGTCCCTTTTAGTCAATACCTGGTAGCCCGTTACGTATTGGCTTATACCTCTGACATGCTAGTGGTTAAATCCACAACCAAGGTGTTGACGAGTCTTTAGAGTCCCCCACATTCAGTTACTCTGCTTTCGGGCGAAAAGCTGTAGAGGCCGTATGGAGATATGGCAAGGTCCGATCAGATACGTGCGGTAATGCACGGATCAGGATTGGACAGTTTGTACTACAGGCCGTATGGATATATGGCAGAGTTCGATCAGATACGTGTGGTATTGCACGGATCAGGATCGAACGGATATTACTAGCCGTCTTTGGTTTAAGCCGGATCATAGTATAGTACAGTGTAGACTTTGTCTCATTGCATTTGTATTTCGGTCGGAATACAAATGCGGGTGTGTATGCATAGTATCGGGGTTTTCCTGTAATTTATTACGGGACCAGTTTTCTGGAGTTGCCAGTTTGCTTTCCGTTTCGGCCAATTTCCTTTGTATCGTTCATTGGCCGAAGATTGGTGGAGGAGGGCTTATTTGCATTGTTGCAAATAAGTATTTGTGGAGGGGGGGCCTTTGCATTTTGTTGCATCATGATGGGAGCTCCATACCTTGACTTCTTGACTTCATGATGGTTCATGATGGTTGGACTTTGTTTGTGATGAGTGATAGTTGAGTGTTGGTTTTGCCTTGTTATCATTGGTTCACATGATTTTTTTTCCCTCTCTCTTGCATGATAGAGTTTACCGCTCATTCATTTTCTCACTCTCCCCTCACAATACTTGGCCGGACACATAGAAGGGGGGCTGTCCCAAATTCTTGTGATGGGAATTTTGTTCTTCTAGCTTTGCAAAATTCCCACAAGTTCCATCTCCAAACTCCATAGTTCATCCCTCCACCAAAAGGCAATTCCTACAACCCCAAAGTGAGACACAAGTTCTACTATACATTCTACAGCAAATCTTGGGCACGTCGACTAGCCAGCTTCATGCCCTAGTTGCCTTAGTATTGAGGTGGGAGCCCGTAAAAGATGTAGGCGATGTGGTGCACTTCCGGCGACGAGGTGGAGACAGGACATTCCGCGGGAGATCGGGACGAGGACGAGAAGACCGGAGGACTCGGATCAGTCGGTATATCTCTTTTCCCCATCGTGTAGTTAGCTAGGACTAGTTAATGGTTCGATCCGGGTTTAGTGCGCGGTGGTGCCGGTTCAAGAAAAATTTAAGTATATCACCGCTTCCGCATTTTGGCCTTGGGATGGAGGCCGGGGCGCCGCCGTGCACTTACAGAGGTTACCCACCATATCCGCGGAGTGGCTAATGGAATGTCAAACCTGATTGAATATATAGGTCCTATTAAATTTTCCGTAATCGTTCGCGGTTCTGGAATCACTTCCAGTTCTACCATACTCCCACTACTGTTTTCTGAAAAAGACCCATTTTACTAAAACTGTGGCGAGTCAAGAACAATATCACTATTGATCTTCCATAATGGTAGAAAATCAACCCTCGTCATAGCCAGGGTTAACCCATAAACAACCATTACAGAAACGTGCCTTGGGTTATCCAGAGTCTGGTTTTAAGCATAAGCTGGACAACTCCCCGTACCTTAACATCTTTTAAGGTACGAACTATTCTATATCCAATATAGAAACTTTGGCACTTATTTAATTGGAACCATATTCAAATCATGCAACTGTCTCCAGTGCATATGAACTTAATGGAAAAGAGGCTAATCAGCATTACTCAACTTAGGAATCCATCCAATTATGAGTAACCTGAAAGAGAAACACATTTCTCAAAACCATTACTATCATCTGAATACCAATCACAAGAATCTACATCTTCGATCTCTTTGAAGAATCCCGATACTTGTGACACCTGGTTCTCTACTTTATTCTTATACCCACAACTTCTCAAAACTTAGACCTTGTATTTCTACGAAACACTTGTCTAAAAACTAGAGAAGTCATAAGTAAACAGAACATAGTACGAGGACTTACCCCTTTGTCCTGATGGACACTGGACAATATACAGTACTCTGTATAAGTCTGCTGAGTTAAGCAACTCAAAACCTGTGCGTCGTAGGTTGAAAACCGTACACTGGCGATTTCCTCAAATATCACCAATTACAACGAATTCCGATATAATGAGGATAATCACCTAATTCCCAATAACTTACTCCTACTCATCATCTGTAAAACCATACAGATATGAGAATGAAACCTGGTAAATACATACCCTTGGAGTAAGTATCTAATCGGGAAAACAGTTTTCCTTTAACAATGCACTGAAACATGAAAATGTTTCGTAGGGGTATCCTGGTATTCCTAGCAATGCCTCTTCCATAATCCAATTCATGACTATAACCGTATATTTCTTTGCCATCTCTCCAAATCCCTTTATTTGTCTTTAGTCATTACCTTCTGTACACCATCGTTAGGCTAAATGGTTTTCTTCCTTCCCTACCGTTCGGCACCAGCCTATGGTTTGGAAGAAGACTATCCAGTAAGCATAATAGGTGTACCCTCCTAAACCAAGGAGTACTCGCAACTTGAGAGAAGGTGATGATAAAAGACAACTGAATAATACCTTATTCTTTTAAAGGTGAAATAGAAGTGGCGACGAAGTACGCGGTTTGGTCGTGAATGATATCAGTTGCAATTTACTTTGCCCTCTTTCTAATCCCTTTATTTTGTCTTTACATATTACCTTCTGCACACCCTACTTAGGCTAATTGGTTTTCATCATTCCCTACCATTCGGCACCTGCCTATGGTTTGGAATAAGACTATCCAATAAGCGTAATAGGTGTACTCTCCTAAACCAAGGAGCCCTCGCAACCTGAGAGAAGGTGATAATAAAAGACAACTGAATAAACCAATTCTATTTCTCCTGAACCTGGATCCATCCTCGAAGAAGTCCCTTCGAGTTCGTATATAACCATACGATGGATCTATCCAATGGAAGTGGATGTCCGTAGTAATACGGGGTGTTCTGAGAAATACAAAGGGCAAAAGAAGGAGTGGCAATGACTTATACAACTCAGACAATCCAAAAGCCAGTATTTTAAGAAGGTTCGGTCAACTTGGTCACTGAGTCATAGTCTAGGGTCGGTCAAAGGTCGCTGCCAAAGAGAGAGAGAAAAGAAACACTCTGCCTGCACTCTAACCTAGATCAGAATGGTTATCACTTTATCTAATCTGGAAACCTCCCACTGTCCTGTCAAATTCTCCCCCAAACCTGAAAGTAGAATCAATCGGGATCACCCGAAGAGTAAACCAACTCATCAGTGGGAATCGGGATCCAACTCTCATCGCATGATAACGTGATGGAATGCATCCACGTTACTCATACTCCAGAAGGTATTAGCATACTTGGCAAGTTTCAGTGTCTTTAGAAACCCCCGATATGATTTTTGCCCCATGCTCTTATAACCTTGGCTTTGGTCAAAATGTCATAAGTCACATGCCAAGTTCTACCCGTCACAATCTTGTCAATTTGAACCCACCCGCACATGCCCCTGGCTTTGGCCAAATGGCAGAATGACTGTCCCAAACCAACTCATCTATCTATGCAACAAATGAATACCCAGCAGCTACCAAACACTATGCCTTAACTTTGCCTAAAATGCATAGCTTGAATACTACTGAATACCCAAAAGAAGTGACGGAGGGCTACGGCTGGTTTTTGGCGAAAAATCTTTAACGTAGTGAACTTGATATCACTGAAGAAACCTGATAGCTTTTTAAAATATAGTGGCGAAAGCCTTTTGCTAAAGAGGTCACTCCCGGTGAAGGGATCTCGGCTCTTTCCTCATGGAATGAGGTGCAGGATATTCCACTGAATACCGTGATGCAAAGCAACTTGTAATCGACTATCGTGAAGTTATTACCCTGACGCAAACTTCTGCCCAAGGGGTCAGTCCCGGTGAAGGGATATCGGCCCTTGCCCCGTCGAATGAGGTGCAGGATATTCCACTGAATACCGCTATGCAAAACAAAAGGAAACGTCTTTGCAATAACACCTTTTAAATTTGTTCCAACAACTGCAAACAGGTTTGTTTTACTTTGCATTGATCAGAATCAACGCAGTCCCATCAATCAATCACACCAGAAAAGAACGAAAATAAAATGTACGTATATGCCATCCGCATTCGTCACTGGGTCCCGTCATCACCCGTTAGGTTACTTAACTAACGACAGAGCGGGGACTGGACTAGCGCGGGTGTAAAACATATACAACATCTAATAGTATATAAACCAATATACAATAATCGCTCCAGGCGTGATAATATGCAACATTACAGAAAAGTAATAAGCATCACAGAACAATACAGATAATCTGGGATCCCCGGGTTTCACAGAGCCGCTGCTGAAACCCGACGTTCCCCTGTCGTGTGGATAGCCTGTGCAATGAAACCTAGACCCCTACGGGTGCGGCAAGTTACCCGCCAAAACCTGAAGCGAGGCAGCCCCCTACAGCAAAGTGAATGGACCACCCAGCACTTCATGGAATCCGGTAATCTTGGGCACCCTTCCTTGGGTCAACCTGTACCCCCTACGAGTGCGGCGAATAGTCTGCCAATTCTAGAGTGAGGCCCCTCTGCCTCTCAAAGCCATGAGATGCGGACCCGTTGCCCTCCAAAACCCTGCTATCCGTGCACTCCGTCGCGGGGTAAAACCTAGTACAGAAATGAAAAAATAGTACAACAGGTACATCGACCACAACCTGGTCGTGCCCCAAAAGAATATTATACAACAGGCAGAGACGGCAGTAAACATGTTGGACGCTCACCCCGCAATATCAAATGTACAAATAAACTCAAACTGCACTACCATTGCACACTGCTATCCACCACGACAAATCCGCAACATCACAGCACAACACAGAACATCAACGCGAATGTCACGTTCGCAAACCCGTTTAAAAGAACTATAGCAATCAGACGTGGTTTACCGATCAAATGACATTCCCGGTCGGAGATATAATGTAAGCACTGTAAATAACATGTTTAAATTTCGATCGACTAAATATCATAAAGTGGGCCCCACGAACAACTGGTGAACAGTAACAAAATCTGGGCCCAAAAGATATGTACCAAAAACCCCAATTTCCAGAGAAGAATACACTGTGCAAGTTTGGGGGCATGATCATACAGAATGGCCGCGGATGCGCGGCCAAACCATGGGTTTGGCCGCGATTCCGCGGCATTCTTGTCGATTCATGAGCCCAAATTTGTACGGTGTTCTTATAAAACCCTGCACAGATTTCTGAGATATGTAGAATAATTTTAGGACATCATTTAAAATCGACAGAAACTGTGAAGCTTGAAAATTGTGTTTTTCGATATCCGGTTCGATCGATGTTTTAAACGCGTTAGCACAAGTTAGTATAGCAAAATGGTGAGGCTCTGATACCACTGTAAGTCTACGTTAGCGCCCCGGCCGTCTACAGACGCCAAATGCGGAATAAAAACTTTTTAACTGGCGCTATCGTATACTTTCACCCGGATCTACCATTATTGCTAAACTAACAAACTGTAAAGAGAGCAGAAAGGTTATACCGAACGATCCGAGTCCTTCGTTCTTTAACCATCATCCCACGCTCCGTTGCGGCTGCTCCGTTCTCGTCGATCTCCGATCTCCTCGTCCAGGTGGCACCACGTCAACGATTCTTTAAACGGGCTCCCGCCTCTGACTCGAGGCAACTCGGTCGTCAAGTGTGCTAAAAGAGACGACCAAGAATTATGTAGAGAATGAATAGATTACTTTGTCTCACTACGTCCAAAGCCGTGGACGATCGGTTAATGAAGTTGCCAATGGAAATGAAATGGAACAAGAAATGAACTATGAAATTTCCATGTATCCAAAACTTTAGTCTTTTCTTTTAACAACCATAGTTTTCTCAAGTGAGTGAGTGGAGGAGGAGAGGGGGCCGGCCACTTTAAACAAGAGAGGGGGTGAGTGTAGGAAGGAAGTGGTGACCTTAAGAACAAATATCTCTAGTGTGAACACAAACAAATATCTCTAGTGTGAACACAAAGTGTGAACACAAAGTGTGAACACACCAAAAGCAACCAATGAAAACACAACACCATTCAACCTAGTCACCCCACCACTTCTAGAACCTTCTAGAAGCATCCACACTCATCTCAAGAAAAGACAAATCCGTCATTAACCGAATGTTAAAAGACGGCTGATAGAAAACTGGAAACTGGCAACTTCCAAAAGTGATCCCGAAACGAATTTCAGGATAACACCGTAACTGTATAAATATACCCGCATTTGTATTACGACTGAATACAGATGCAACTGAGACAAAGATATTATATCTACTCAATATAATACTCGGATCTGGCTTAAACCAAAGCCGACCAGTATCATCTGTCCAAAATCTGACACGTGCGTAAACGCACGTGCATTTTCCGAACCCTGCCATAAAACCATACGGCCTCTACAACGTTTCGTCCGAACTTGGGAAACTGTCTGTGGGGGACTCTAATGACTCGTCAGTACCCTGGCAGTGGGTTCAACCACAAACCGTCAGCGGCACTAGCTATGCGTAACGACTGCCCATGGACTGACCTCAAGGGAGGCCGATGAGAGAACTCATCCGGAAACCCTACCGAGCCTAACAGTGACAATTTATATACAGTCCAGTCCGTTCGTCTATGAGTATCGCATATCTGCCTAGGGGACTAGTAACGTCAGACCCCCAATAGCAGTATAAGTCGTGTCGGAGTATAGCCCAATAACACCCTGAGATACTACTGGAGTACCTACCAGTAAATCTCCTGCCACGGCCGTTGGCTTTGTGTAATGGCTCTCCTAGACACAGCACGATCTCGCCCCCAATACCGGGAGAGACGAATCCTCTGCCGATCCGCTCATGTGCCTCCATGTGGCTCGGGACTGTACCCAAAAACTACCTGTTTGCACGACTCCTTTGAGCCGTGGTAGGTAGAAATCAAAGCACAGTGGGAACTCACACGAGACAAATGACGACCTCAGGTCGATGAACTAACCTGTACACATGTCACCAGGGAACTGCTATCTGACGATATGTATAATACCAACTAGCAGATTCCCGGCGAGTCCTGTCCGGTGTACTCATAACCCAATGAGCACCTGTATAAATCTTAGGTGATCCAACTGACACCAGTGGCTTGTGAGACCGGCCACCGCCCCACGTTGGGGTCTTGACTGTATACACTAGTCTACTCCGGAGTATCGATGCCCTGTCTCGAAACTCCCACGACTAGGGACCACAATTAAGGATATGCGTATAAACCACCCAACTCTCACGTATATGATCGCCATCATACTGTTGGTAGTAAAGCAAGATCCTAAGGGCTCTATCAAAGTGTAACATGTAATCAGTCACCTGAACATGTACACGACTGATAAAGGCAAACCAGATAGCATACTATCATCTCGAGTAAGACTGTCCTACCGGTATAGGTCCTCCGCAATCATTGCAATCATGTACCTGCGATCCAATAATTGACTCTGAGGGCACTATCTCCAACAGCCTTATGGGATGGTTGAGTCTTTTATGGGATGGTTGAGTATAAGATACTACAACTACTGTTATCAGATGGCCCTAGTGCAAGTGGGAGATTGTTAGTTATATGTATGCCCTAGAGGCCATTACTATACATGAGATGTATATTCTAGTGGATGCTTGGACATATATAGGGAGGACTTTCTTGCTCGACATGATAGTATGCTATCTGGTTACTCTTTAGCTTAACGTGTACACTGACTGTCTCTCTGTTACATGTTGGTAAAGCCCTTAGGATGTGTACTTGATTACCTTGACTATGATGCAGATCATATTAGTGGGGACAGAGTAGTCCATAAGTACATCCTTTAATGTCCCTAGTCGTGGGTGTATCGAGACAGGGTATCGATATACCAGAGTAGACTATCGTATACCTTCTCGATCCATATAGATGGGCGATGGATGATCCCATATCCATTGGTGTTTGACATCAGAGATGATATACGGGTGCTTAGTGGAGACTGGGTACACTGGACGGACTCGCAGAGAACTCCCAGATGGTATTATACCTCACGTCAGATGGCAGTTCTCTAGTGACACTGGTGCAGGTTAGTCTGTAGACCCAAGATCGTCATAGAGTCTTGTGTGATTCCCACTGTGCTTTGATTTCCACCTTACCACGTCCAAGAGGGCGTGCAAAACGGTGGTTTTTGGGTACAGTCCCGAGTCACATGGAGGCAATGAGCAATAGGTGGGGTTTCGTCTCTCCCGGTATTGGGGGTTGATGTTGCGCTGTGCTCGATTGGCCATAACAGGGAACTCCCTGGCCAGGGCTGGTTTAGAGATTTACTGGTAAGTGTTACCAGTAGTTTCTCGACTCGTTATGAGCCTCATATCAGCACGACTTATCGGTTATTAGGGTCTGACATTTACCACCCCTAGACTTGATATGCGACATATCAGACGAGGAGACCGGACTGTACGGTAGTGTCACTGTCAGGCTTTTTGCAGGAGTTGGAGAGGGCTTGCTTGCTGATCTTCTGATCGCTCAATACCCCGGTAGCCGTTACGTCCAGCTAGTACCGCTGACGGCTTGTGGGTGCATGATATGATCATCACCTACTGCCGGCGTATTGACGAGTCTTTAGAGTCCTACATAGAGGTTTTACTGGCTCAGGAAAAACGAAATAGGAGCGCATATGTGATATGTGCGGAACCGAGAATAATGCGAGTATATGATACCGTATTCTATTCTCGCGATGTTTGTATCGATCGGTTATATGCGATATAACCAGGTTGATTCGATAAGTCGATACGTTGGATGTTAGTCGGTTATATGTGATATAACCGGATTATTAAGTCAAGTGTTGATTTAATAATTTAGTGTATAATTGTATATGTGATATACTAATTTACATTAACAAACATTGGTTCACTTAAGCATTTGTTTTTCTCACTTGTGCACAACTTAATATATGTGTGATATATATTTATTTGTGTTCATTTTGTATCATGGTTGTTGATACACTCTACATGGGTGTATGAGACATATACCATTATAATTATATTGGTGGGGTTTTAATATACAAAGTAAATACAAAATTAGTGGATAATTGTTCAAGTGCATGAAGCTTCATGAAGCTTGTGAGTGCATTGACCAAAGTCCACTAGTTTTGTTTTACTTAGGATATTTATAAACCTAACCACTATAATTAGCCATGGTTATTTCTCTACATACCTACTCACCCATGGTTCACTCTCTCTCTATGGATTAGTGTTTTTTTCATTCTCATTTATGAGCTCATTTTCTCCCTCCTTCATATGCTTGCTATGGTTTGATAAAGAGAGAGAAATAATGTGAGAAAAGAAATTCTAAAGTGAACTCATTTCCCACCATTCTCTACTAGACTTGCACTTTAGCATAGGGTGTTTGCTTCACTTTAGTGAAGTGGTAGCTTGAGTTCGTATTCTCTCGACGTAGATCATCTTCGGCCTCGAAGACTTCAAGCAAAACCGTTGCCCTCTTCTCATGGAGCCGTCTGAGAGTCCGGGAGTTTGATGATCGCAGCGAAGAGACTACTACAAGTAGTTTTAGAAATGAAGGACCGATCTACAAAGGTTGTATTTGTAAGTGCACGGCGGTGCCCCGGCCGTCAATCCGAGGCCAAAATGCGGAAACGATACTTTTATGAAACTTGTAAACTGGTACCACCGCGCACTAAAATCCCGGATCGGGCCATTAACCTACTCCTAGCTAACTAGAGAAGGGATAAAGAGATATACCGAGCGATCCGTGTCCTTCGGTCTTCTCGTCGTCGTCCCAATCTCCCTGCGGAATCTCCGGTCTTCATCTCCTCGTCGGAAGGGCGCCACATCGCCGGGTTCTTTTACGGGCTCCCACCTCTGGACCGAGACAACTCGGCCACGAAGTTGGTGAGTCGACGTGTCCAAGAAAACTGTAGATGAAGTTTAGGATGGTTTGTCTCTTGGGGTTACTAGAAGTTGCCTTTTGGTGGGGGAAATGAACTATAAGCTTTTTGAGATGATCAAAAGGATTTTGTGAGCATGAAGAGAATAAAAATGCCCCGCAAAAATTTGGACAGCCCCTTACAAGCTTGGCCGGCCATGCTTGATGGATAATGAGAGGGGGGTGGATCAATAATGCAATCAAGAGAGAGAAAGGGTGATGATGATGGAATATTATTACAACAAAGTCCAACACTCTATCAACTATCATAACCCAAAAGTCAAGCAATCATCAAGAAAGAAGTCAAATGATGGTTGAACCATCATGAAGCAACAATTTACAAAGACCACCCTCCACAATACTAATTTGCACAATTGCAAATAAGCCCTCCTCCACCAATTTTCAGCCAATGAAAGATACAAAGAAAAATGGCCGAAACGGAAAGCAAACTGACAACTTCATAAAATTGATCCCGTAATAAATTACAGGAAAACCCCGCGACTGTATATACATACCAGCATTTGTATTCCGGCCGAATACAAATGCAATGAGACAAAATCTACACTGTACAATACCAGGATCCGGCTTAAACCAAAGCCCGCCAGTATTATCCGTCCGATCATGATCCGTGCAATACCGCACGTATATGATCGAACCCTGCCATATCTCCATACGGCCTCTACAGCGTTTCTCCCGAAACTTGAGAAAACGGCCGGTGGGGGACTCTCAAGACTCGTCAATACTTTGGTTGTGGATTTAACCACTAGCACGCCAGAGGTATTAGACATACGTAACGGGCTACCAGGTATTGACCAAAAGGGACGTCGATGAGCGAACCCATCCTGACACTCTACTGAGCCTGTCAGTGACAATATCCGTACAGTCCGGTCCGTTCGTCTATGAGCATCGCATGGCGGGCCTAGGGGGTTGGTAAAAGTCAGACCCCTAAAAGCGGTACAAGTCGTGTCGGAGTGTAGCCCAGAACACCCTGAGATATTACTGGAATACCTACCAGTAAATCTCCTGCCTTGGCCAAGGACTTCGTGTAATGGCTCTTCTAGATACAGCGCGACCTCATCCCCAATACCGGGAGACACGACCCCCTGCAGATCCGCTTACTGCCTCCATGTGGCTCGGGACTGTACCCAACTAAAACCTGTTTGCACGTCTCCTTTGAGCGTGGTAGGGTAGTAATCAAAGTACAGTGTGAACTCACACGAGACAAATGACGATCTCAGGTCGATGAACTAACCTGTACACATGTCACCAGGGAACTGCTATCTGACATCAGGTATAAGACCAACTAGCATGTTCCCGGCGAGCCCTGTCCGGTGTACTCATAACCCAATGAGCACCTGTATACATCTTAGGTGAACCAACTGACACAAATGGCTTGTGAGTCCGGTCACCGCCCCTCGTCGGGGTCTCGACTGTATACACTAGTCTACTCTGGAGTATCGATGCCCTGTCTCGAAACTCCCACGACTAGGGACCTTTTAAGGATGTGCTTATAGACTACCAGCTCCCACGTATATGATCGCCCTCATACTGCTGGCAGTCAAGTAAGAATCCTAGGGGCTCTATCAACGCGCAATAGTGACCTGTAAGGTCACCTAAAGCGGTACACGATGATAAAGATAAACCAGATAGCATACTATCATCTTGAGTAAGACTGTCCTATCGGGATAGGTCCTCCATCAATCATTGCAATCACGTGCCTGTGATCCAATAATTGACTCTGAGGGCACTATCTCCAACAGTATTTCATATTCACTTAGTCGTAAATGTTATTTACTTGCATGTGTAACCCTAATTATCTAGCAAAGATCTTGTTTAGGGTTGTTCGGCACGGCTAAAATTTTTATCGGGCGTCGGCCTTGTTGAACTTTGGATGTTAGTCGGTTATATGTGATATAACTGGATTATTAAGTCAAGTGTTGATTTAATAATTTAGTGTATAATTGTATATGTTATATACTAATTTACATTAACTAACATTGGTTCACTTAAGCATTTGTTTTTCTCACTTGTGCACAACTTAATATATATGTGATATATATTTATTTGTGTTCATTTTGTATCATGGTTGTTGATACACTCTACATGGGTGTATGAGACATATACCATATTAATTATATTGGTGGGGTTTTAATATACAAAGTAAATACAAAATTAGTGGATAATTGTTCAAGTGCATGAAGCTTCATGAAGCTTGTGAGTGCATTGACCAAAGTCCACTAGTTTTGTTTTACTTAGGATATTTATAAACCTAACCACTATAATTAGCCATGGTTATGTCTCTACATGAGTTAGTATATGATACCCACTCACCCATGGTTCACTCTCTCTCTATGGATTACTTTTTTTTTCATTCTCATTTTTGTGCTCATTTTCTTCCTCCTTCATATGCTTGCTAGGGTTTGATAAATTAAGAGAGAAATAATGTGAGAAAAGAAATTCTAAAGTGAACCCATTTCTTATTTCACCATCCTCTACTAGACTAGCACTTTAGTATAGGGTGTTTGCTTCACTTTGGTGAAGTAGTAGCTTGAGTTCGTATTCCCTCAACGTAGATCATCTTCAGTCTCGAAGACTTCAAGCAAAACCGTTGCCCTCTTCTCATGGAGCCGTCCGAGAGTCCGGGAGTTCGATGATCGCAGCGAAGGGACTACTACAAGGAGCTTTAGAAGTGAAGGACCGATCTACAAAGGTTATATTTCATATTCACTTAGTCGTAAATGTTATTTACTTGCATGTGTAACCCTAATTATCTAGCAAAGATCTTGTTTAGGGTTGTTCGGCACGGCTAAAATTTTTATCGGTCATGGTCGATGTCTTGTTGAACCTTGTTAGAGTGACTAGTAACCCTACACCTTGTATATATTTAATTGTATAAAATTTGTAAGTGCACGGCGGCGTCGCGGCCGTCAATCCGACGCCGGAATGCGGAAACGAAACTTTTCTAAACACTAGAAACCGGCACCACCGCGCACTATAAAACCCGGATCGGGCCATTAACCTAATCCTAGCAAACTAGAGAAAAAGTAGAAAGCTATACCGAGGCGATCCGTGTCCTTCGGTCTTCGGCCTCCACTCCTATCTCCTCACGGAATCTCCGGTCTTCATCTCCTCATCGGAATGGGCACCACATCGCCAGGTTCTTTTACGGGCTCCCACCTCTGGACCAAGGCAACTCGCGCACGAAGTTGGCAAGCCGACGTGCCCAAGAAAAGCTGTAGATGAAGTGTGGATCACTTTGTCTCATGGGGTTATGAAGTTGCCATTTGATGGAGGTGAAGAACGGAAATGAGCTTAGGATTTTTGGTGTAATCTAAAATGATATGAGATGAACATTTTGCCACCACAAAAATGAACCTTTCTCTCTCTCCCACAAAAATGTGGCCGGCCAAATATGGGGGGGGGAAACCAACAAGGGAGGTGAGTGTAGGAAAACAAATGGTAACCATAAGCCATGTGAAGATAATGAGGAATAAAGGTCACATCTATATCAAGATCAACTCTAATCTCAAAAAGCTATGAAATGATGCATGAAAAGAAAAGATGCTATCATAATCTTTCCATATCCAAATAAACCCTCCACAATTGCTAATTTGCAAACATGCAAATTTGCCCCTCCATCAGAAAAATCCGGCCGTGAAGGAACAAAGGAAAACTGGCCGGAACGGAAAGCAAACCGGCAACTTCAGAAAACTGATCCCGTAATAAATTACAGGAAAACCCCGCGACTGCATATACATGCCCGCATTTGTATTCCCACTGAATATAAATGCAAAGAGACAAAATCTACACTGTACAATACTAGGATCCGGCTTAAACCAAAGCCCGCTACTATTATCCGTCCGATCATGATCCGTGCAATACCGCACAGTTAAGATCAAACCCTGCCATATCTTCATACGGCCTCTACAGCGTTTCGCCCGAAACTTGAGAAAACGGTCTGTGGGGGACTCTAAAGACTCGTCAACACCTTGGTTGTGGATTTAACCACTAGCATGTCCGAGGTATTAGCCATACGTGACGGGCTACCAGGTATTGACCAAAAGGGACGTCGATTAGCGAACTCATCCTGACACCCTACTAAGCCTGTCAGTGACAATATCCGTACAGTCCGGTCCGTTCGTCTATGAGCATCGCATGGCGGGCCTAGGGGGTTGGTAAAAGTCAGACCGCCAAAAGCGGTACAAGTCATGTCGGAGAGTAGCCCAGAACACCCTGAGATACTACTGGAATACCTACCAGTAAATCTCCTGCCTTGGCCAAGGACTTCGTGTAATGGCTCTCCTAGACACAGCGCGACCTCACCCCCAATACCGGGAGAGACGAACCCCTGCAGATCCGCTCACTGCCGCCATGTGGCTCGGGACTGTACCCAACTAAAACCTGTTTGCACAACTCCTTTGAGCGTGGTAGGGTAGTAATCTAAGTACAGTGGAAACTCACACGAGACAAATGTCGATCTCAGGTCGATGAACTAACCTGTACACATGTCACCAGGGAACTGCTATCTGACGTCAGGTATAAGACCAACTAGCATGTTACCGGCGAGTCCTGTCCGGTGTACTCATAACCCAATGAGCATCTGTATACATCTTAGGTGAACCAACTGACACCAGTGGCTTGTGAGACCGGCCACCGCCCCTCGTCGGGGTCTCGACTGTATACACTAGTCCACTCTGGAGTATCGATGCCCTATCTCGAAACTCCCACGACTAGGGACCTTTTAAGGATGTGCTTATAGACTACCAGCTCCCACGTATATGATCGCCCTCATACTGCTGGCAGTCAAGCAAGAATCCTAGGGGCTCTATCAACGCGCAATAGTGACCTGTAAGGTCACCTAAAGCAGTACATGATGATAAAGATAAACCAGATAGCATACTATCATCTTGAGTAAGACTGTCCTACCGGTATAGGTCCTCCCTCAATCATTGCAATCACGTGCCTGTGATCCAATAATTGACTCTGAGGGCACTATCTCCAACAATCTCCCACTTGCACTCAAGGCTAATTATTGCGATGTCGCATACTCACATCCCGTGTGATACCGAACACCCAACTCCTCTACTAGTCAGTCTTACAAAGCTCGTTTGCGAAACTATAGCGTTCGAGAATTAGCCTCAGTGAGTGGATCTGCTGTGATGTTTCTTTCTATGTCTCTCTTTATCTCAAGTTCGCGGAGAAACCCATCTCCCGAAATGAGCAATATCTGTCTTAGAATATGTTTGGATGTCTGATGGGACCTAGTTCACAAGTGAACTCCAAATCCAAACTTCTTAGACTGTATCGTCAACTGAACTTAATTAGTATCCTGCGCCATGCCTCCCTCAGTATCCGCCTGGACCTCCTGTCCAAAATACTGCCCCTCGTCAGAAGGAAAAATATAACTCTGACAGCCACTCTGTCATCCAAGTCACCTTGGAGGCCTGGAATGATAACCGTCTCCTAAAGGAGGTTGCCGTTATCAAATCCCTATAACATCCACTTATCTTCTAAAACTGCTTCAGAATGTTTCTCCAGGATTGGATCAATATCAACTTATTGCATCTACTGTAAAAACAACATCTGGTGTGGTACTTGACATCTCATGATTGACTCAATTGCCTAAGCAAGTGATTTGCCAATCATGCATATCCCTCTCCACTTTAGTCTATAAGACACCTTAAGAGAGGGTGACTCCATCACCTGCAGGTACACCACCATGCCAGGAGTCGTCCATTCTAAAACACCTTTAGAATGCTGTCTAAGTACCCTGATTGGGACACTTCCCAAATCTAGATCTAAAACCATAGATCTAGTAACCAGAATGTCTGATATAATATCCAAGTCCTATGTGGAGAAACCACTGTGTGACAACCAAAGCATAACCGACCGTAGTATAGGAATTTTCACTTCCTACTCTGTGTTTGTCATCCAAATACCAGGACACTACACCCTACTAACTTCTTAACAGATCCATCCCCTATTCTGATGACGTCAAACCTATGAATGTCACATCAAAAATAGATGATCTATCTCCGCTATATCCGCTTTAGTCTATAAATAGACATAAGCCACCTGTCCACCAATGCTTCCGCTGCTCCCACTGACTATGACAACCCTCTGGCAGAGTCATATAGACGTACACTTCTAAAGCTAGTTTAGAAGGACGATATACTCATCCTCCTGCCGGGTCTCACAGTCTGGAACAACAGCATTGACAAGTCTGGGTAAACAAGAACCTCCCTGCCACCGTCCTTGAGCATACCGAAGTACCTCTCGAGCGCCTGAGGTTACCCACCATATCTGCGGAGTGGCCAATGGAATGTCAAACAAAATTTAATCTTTAGGTTCTTATCAAATTTTCAGTAATCGTCTGTGGTTCTGGAATCACTTCCAGTTCTACCATACTCCCATTACTGTTTTCTGAAAAAATCCATTTTTGTTAAAACTGTGGCGAGTCAAGAACAATATCACTATTGATCTTCTAGATGGTAGAAAATCAACCCTCGTCATAGCCTGGGTCAACCCACAAACAACCATTACAGAAATGTGCCTTGAGATATCCAGAGTCTGGTTTTAAGCATAAGCCGGACAACTCCCCGTACCTTAACAATGTCAAGATATGAACTGTTCTATATCCAATACAGAAACAGAGGCACTAATTTAATTGAACCAGATTCAAATCATGCGACTGTCTCCAGTGCATGTTAACTAAATGGAAAGAGGCCAATCAGCGTTACTCAACTTAGGAATGCATCCATATATGAGTAACCCGAAAGAGAAGGAAGTTCTCTTAATCATTACTATCAACTGAATACCATACACAAGTATCTACATCTTCGATCACCTTGAAGAATCCTGATACTTGCAATACCTGGTTCTCTACTCTATTCTTATACCTATAACTTCTCAAAATTCGGACCTTGCGTTTCTACGAAACACTTGTCTAAAAACTAGAGAAGTCAAAAGTAAACCGAATATAGTATAAGGACCAACCCCTCTGTCCTAACGGACACTGGACAACATGCAATACTCTGTATAAGTCCCCTGTGTCTAGTGACTCATTCACTGTGTGTCGTAGGTTGAAAACTGTACTTATGGTTAAGAAGAATTACACCGTTGTTCAATGCTCCTTACCTAACCATCCATTGATATAGGTAAATGTCATAGACATAATTTCAAAAAGGTATATCTCACTCTATAAAATAGACGTACAGATATATCAATTTGAAATTGGTGCATTATAACGGATATTCAAAACCAAATATTTGCCGTCCGGCAAACAACCCAGGCGATTTCCTCAAATATCACCAATTACAACGAATTCCGATATAATGAGGATGATCACCTAATTCCCAATAACTTACTCCCACCCATCATCTGTAAAACCATACAGATGTGAGAATCAGACCTGGTAAATACATACCCTGGAGCAAGTGTCTAATTAGGAAATCAGTTTTCTTTTAACAGTACACAGTGAAACTGAAACATGAAAATGTTTCGTAGGGTTATCTGGGTATTCCTAGTAATGCCTCTTCCATTATCCAGATTCACAACTGTAACCTTGTATTTCTTTGCCGTCTCTCCAAATCCCTTTATATGTCTTTATTCATTACCTTCTGCACACCCCTTTAGGCTAAATGGTTTTCTTCCTTCCCTACCGTCCGGCACCAACCTATGGTTTGGAAGAAGACTATCCAATAAGCATAATAGGTGTACTGTCCTAATCCCAGGAGCACTCGCAATGTGAGAGAAGGTGAGGATAAAAGACAACTGAATAAAACCTTATTCCTATTTCTCCTTAACCAGAATCCATCCCCGAACTGGAACAAGTTCCTTTCGAGTTCGTATATAACCATACGATGGAGTATCCAAATAACCGTGGATCTTCGTAGTGATACGGAGTGTTCTGGAGAAATACAAAGGTGAAATGGGAGTGGTAATGAGATACTTGGTTTGGTCGTGAATAGCAGTCGCAGTTTACTTTGCCCTCTTACTAATCCCTTGATATGTATTTACTTAATACCTTCTGTACACCATCGTTATGCTAATTGGTTTTCTTCATTCCCCACCGTTCGGCAGCAGCCTAAGGTTTGGAAGAAGACTATCCAATTTGCGTAATAGGTGTACTATCTCCTAAACCAAGGAGTACTCGCAACCTGAGAGAAGGTAAAAGGAAAAGACAACTGAATAGTCCTATTCGTTTTCTCCCGAACCGTAAACCATTCTCGAATAAATTCCTTCGAGTTCGTATATAACCATACGATGGTTTTGTACAATGGAAGTGGACGTTCATAGTAATACGGGGTGTCCAGAAGAAAAGGGTAAAAGTAGGAGTGGCAATGAGGTATGCAACTCTGACAATCCAAAAGCCAGTGTTTTAAGAAGGTTCGGTTAATTTTGGTCACTGAGTCATAGTCTAGGGTCGGGTCAAGGTCGCTGCCAAAGAGAGAGAGAAAAGAAACACTCAGCGTGCACTCTAACCTAGATCAGAATGGTTATCACTTTATCTAATCAGGAAACCTCCTACTGTACCGTTAAATTCTCCTCCAAACCTGAAAGAAGAATTAGTGGGAATCACCCGAGGAGTAAACCAACTCATCAGTGGGAATCGGGATCCAACTATCATTGCATGATAACGTGACGGAATCCGCTCACATTATCACACTCCAGAAGGTATGCACATATCTGGCAAGTTTCAAATTCTTTAGAAACCCCCGATGTGATTTTTACCCCATTCTCTTATGACCTTGACTTTGGCCATCAAATCATAAGTCACATGTCAAGTTCTACCCGTCATTGTCCAGGTTAATTTGAACCAACCCGTTCCTACTCTTGACTTTGGCCAACAAGGCAGTACGACTGTCCCAAACCAACGCATCTATCTATGCTGCATATGAATACCCAACAGCTACCAATCACTGTGCCTTGACTTTGGCCAACAAACACAACTTGAATACTATTGACTATCCATATGAAACGACGGAGGGCTACGAATGGTTTCTGGCGAAAACCTTTAACGTAATGAACTTGATATCGTTGAAGGAACCGGATAGCTTTTAAAAATATAGTGGCGAAAACCTTTGCTAAAGAGGTCACTCCCGGTGAAGGGATCTCGGCTCTTTCCCCGTAAAATGAGGTGCAGGATATTCCAACTGAATACCACGATGCAAAGCAAAAGTAAACGGCTATAGTGAAGTTATTTCCCTGACGCAAACTTCTGTCCAAGGGGTCACTCCCGGTGAAGGGATCTCGGCCCTTGCCTCGTCGACTGAGGTGCAGGATATTCCAACTGAATATCACTGTGCAAATCAAAAGAGAACGCCCTTGCAATAACAGCTTTTTTTGAAAAATGTTCCAACAACATCAGAATAGGTTTGTTTAGCTTGCATTGATCCGAATCAATGCAGTCCTATCAATTGATCACACCAATAAAGAACGAAAATACGATGTACGTATATGCCACCCGCATTCGCCACTGAGTCCCGTCATCACCCGTTAAGTTACTTAATTAACGATAGAGCGGGGACTGGACTAGCGCGGGTGCAAAACATATACAACATCTACTAGTAAATATATCAATATATAATATTCGCTCAAGGCGTGATAAAATGCAACATCACAGAAATGTAATAAGCATCACAGAACAATACAGATATCTGGGATCCCCGGGTTTCATAGAGCCGCTACTGAAACCCGACATTCCCCTGGTCGTGCGGATAGCCTGTGCAATGAAATCCTAGACCCCTACGGGCGTAGTAAGTTACCCGCCAAAACCTGAAGCGAGGCAGCCCACCTTCAACAACGTGAATGGACCACCCAGCACTTCATGGAATCCGGTAACTTGGGCACCCCTCCTGGGTCAACCTGTACCCCCTACGAGTGCGACGAATAGCTCGCCAATTCTAGAGTAAAGCCCCTCCGTCTCAAAGCCATGAGATGCGGGCCCGTTGCCTTCTAGAACCCGTCTATCCATGCACCCCACCGCGGGGTAATCCTAGTACAGAAAGTAAAATATACATACAACGGGTACATCGACCTCACCTCGGTCGTGCCCCAAAAGAATAATATACAAACAGGCAGTGACGGCAGTCCACATGTCGGACGCTCGCCCAGTAATATCAAATGTACATATAAAACAAAACTGTACTAACATTGCATCCAGGCTATCCCCCACGACCAATCCGCAACATCACAGCACAATACAGAACATCAACGTGAATGTCACGTTCGCAAATCCGTCTAAAAGGGCTATAGCAATTAGACAGGATTTACCGATCAAATGACATTCACGGTTGCATATATAATGTAAATACTGTGAACGAACATGTTTTAAAATTTTCGATCGACTAAATTTACCGAAGTGGGCCTCAAGCACTGCTGTAGCTCTCAAAGAAATTCTGGGCCCAAAAGGAATATTCCAAAACCCCCATTTCCTAGTCAAAAGCCCACTGGAAAAATTTGGTACAGTGAACAGTCAAAGTGGCGGCGGAACCGCGGCAAATGCGTGGGTTTGGCCGCGGTTCCGCGGTGGAAAGATGACGTCACGCGCCCAAATTTTCACAGAATGCTTATAATTGCCTGCATGTGTTTCTGCAACAACCTGAAAAAATTTTCGAGCTAAAAATAAATTCGACAGAAACTTATGCAATGGAAATTGTGGTTTTTGGAAATTTGTTCGATAGAAGTTGTAAACACATTAGAGCAAGCTAGACCAGGTTAATGGCTTATCTCTGATACTAATGTAAGTGCACGGCGGTGCTCCGGCCGTCAATCCGACGCCGGAGTGCGGAAACTAAACTTTTCTAAAAACTAGAAACCGGCACCACCGCGCACTATAAAACCCGGATCGGGCCATTAACCTAATTCTAGAAAACTAGAGAAAAAGTAGAAAGCTATACCGAGGCAATCCGTGTCCTTCGGTCTTCGGCCTCCACTCCGATCTCCTCGCGGAATCTCTGGTCTTCATCTCCTCGTCAGAATGGGCACTACATCGCCAGGTTCTTTTACGGGCTCCCACCTCTGGACCGAGGCAACTCGGGCACGAAGTTGGCAAGCCGACGTGCCCAAGAAAAGCTGTAGATGAAGTGTGGATCACTTTGTCTCATGGGGTTATGAAGTTGCCATTTGATGGAGGTGAAGAACGGAAATGAGCTTAGGATTTTTGGTGTAATCTAAAATGATATGAGATGAACATTTTTCCACCACAAAAATGAACCTCTCTCTCTCTCCCACAAAAATGTGGCCGGCCAAATATGAGGGGGGAAACCAATAAGGGAGGTGAGTGTAGGAAAACAAATGGTAACCATAAGCCATGTGAAGATAATGAGGAATAAAGGTCACATCCATATCAAGATCAACTCTAATCTCATAAAGCAATGAAATGATGCATGAAAAGAAAAGATGCTGTCATAATCTTTCCATGTCCTAATAAACCCTCCACAGTTGCTAATTTGCAAATATGCAAATTAGCCCCTCCATCAGAAAAATCCGGCCGTGAAGGAACAAAGGAAAACTGGCCAGAACGGAAAGGAAACTGGCAACTTCAGAAAACTGATCCCGTAATAAATTACAGGAATATCCCGCGACTGCATATACATGCCCGCATTTGTATTCCTACTGAATATAAATGCAAAGAGACAAAATCTACACTGTACAATACTAGGATCCGGCTTAAACCAAAGCCCGCTAGTATTATCCGTCCGATCATGATCCGTGCAATACCGCACGGATAAGATCAAACCCTGCCATATCTCCAGACGGCCTCTACAACGTTTCGCCCGAAACTTAAGAAAACGGTCTGTGGGGGACTCTAAAGACTCGTCAACACCTTTGTTGTGGATTTAACCACTAGCACGTCAGAGGTATTAGCCATACGTGACGGGCTACCAGGTATTGACCAAAAGGGACGTCGATGAGCGAACTCATCCTGACACCCTACTGAGCCTGTCAGTGACAATATCCGTACAGTCCGGTCCGTTCGTCTATGAGCATCGCATGGCGGGCCTAGGGGGTTGGTAAAAGTCAGACCCCCAAAAGCGGTACAAGTCGTGTCGGAGAGTAGCCCAGAACACCCTGAGATACTACTGGAATACCTACCAGTAAATCTCGTGCCTTGGCCAAGGACTTCGTGTAATGGCTCTCCTAGACACAGCGCGACCTCACTGTAGGGTGTTTTTCGTCACCCCATTGAGATGGGAATACGCGCGCACTTGTCAGGCGCATTACAGATTTCCCCTGCCTAGGGTAGGCCGGGGTTTATTGATTGTGGGGATCCAAATCTTCGGCAGCCGCGGACTAAGCTGCCGTTAATTACCCCTCGCTTTTAGGGCGAGGGAACCTCCGATTAACGGGTTAAAATGGTCATGCGAACTCAATGTGCAGTGTACGTGTGTTGCGTTTTTGAAAGGGGGGTTTAGATATATTGGGAGCCACGCAGAGTTTTTACGGGGACAGTGTCGCGGAGTATGTGTGTGTGTAAATATGTATACATATGTGTATATATACATGTATATATATAAAAAGGCGAAAAGACATCCAGAGGATGCGTGGGGCAGCACCTTGGGCGCTGTGCGCCTAGGTGCTGTGCGCTCACGCGCTGGAGTGCCACGTGTCGGCATGTGGGCGCTGGGCGCTGGAGCGCAAGCGCGCCACGTGTCAGCACGGGGGCGACTTGCGCTCGAGCGCTTGCGCTTGAGCGCAAGCGCGCCATGTGTCGGCATGGGGGCGACTTGCGCTCGAGCGCTTGCGCTTGAGCGCAAGCGCGCCATGTGTCGGCACGGGGGCGACTTGCGCTCGAAAGCTTGCGCTGGAGCGCAAGCGTGCCATGTGTCGGCACGGGGCGACTTGCGCTGGAGCGCTTGCACAGGAGCGCAAGCGCGCCAAGTGTCGGCACCGGGTCGACTTGCGCTCGAGCGCTTGTGCAGGAGCGCAAGCGCGCCACGTGTCGTCACGGGGGCGCTTTGCGCTCGAGCGCTGAGCGCTGGAGCGCAAGCGCGCCACGTGTCGGCACGCGGGCGCTCTGCGCTTGAGCGCCGGCGAGAAATAGAGGCTTTTAGCCTAAGAAACAGAAGCTATGCTTCAGAAAGGAAATATTTATTATATATATATATATATATATATATGTAAATATATGGAGTTAAACTCTTAAAATGTTTTGGTTGATGAAAGGGGTTCTTCCTCTTCCTCCTCTGTTGGCTGGATCTTGATGATCAAGAGATGTGAGATCTAAAAATCTCTCCTTTCTGAGATCTAATGGTAGATCCAAGTTCCCCTTTGTGGGTTTCATGGTGGAAGACTTCTTAGTTTTTGAAAAGAAAGAGTAAAACTCTTGATTTAATTCAAAAGAAATGAGAAGGTTTAGAACCTTGGAGAAGGAGCAGGAGGCACAAAAGATCTCAGATCTAAAATTTTTGTGGAGATAATGAAAAGTATTACTTTATTCATCATCATGTTGCCTTTTATAGGCTTACATATTTACATATAGCCCCTTGGGCTTTACAAAAATGGCATTTTAGCCATCCCATGGCTTATGTGCCATTTCATTTTTGCACATAAGCCATGGGCTTACAAAATATTGGCTTTATGCCCATTTTGCATACATTCATGTATAAAAAAATTACATAAAAATTATTTATTACATGATCTATATTTTAGCATGGAGGAGGCTGGCCGCGGGCTCGACTTGGGCTTGGGCCCGCTCGACCTGGGCTTGGGCCCACCTGGCTTGGGGTTGACCTTGACTTTGACTCGGTCAATGGGGGTGTAAAATTTTACCCCAATAAAGTGCCCCCCATCAATAAATGCACACCGCACATTTGAGTTGTGTGCATGAAATTGATGGATCTTGAAGCTGAACATCGAGGTGGAACATCATTCCGGAGGCGAAGCATCATCCCGGGGAGCATGATTCCCAGGGATCGGAGCATCATTCTGATTCATGAAGCATCATTCCAATTTGCGGAGCATAATTCTAAGGATCGGAGCATCATTCCGATGAGCGGAGCATGATTCCAGACTTCGGAGCATCTTTCCGAAGAGCGGAGCATAATTCCAAGGATCGGAGCATCATTCCGGAGTTCGGAGCATCTTTCCGATGAGCGGAGCATGGTTCCAGGGATCGGAGCATCATTCCGAAGGGCGGAGCATGGTTCTAGGGATCGGAGCATCATTCCGATGAGCGGAGCATGGTTCCAGGGATCGGAGCATCATTCCGAAGGGCGGAGCATGATTCCAGGGATCGGAGCATCATTCCGATGAGCGAAGCATAATTCCAGAGATCGGAGCATCATTCCGATGATCGGCAGACATTCTGACCGAAGCATGATTTCGATGCAGAGGTAGATTCCTAGGCGAAGTATAATTCCAACAAGGGAGGCAAATATTCCGAGGCGAAGCATTGATTTCGACACGGGGTATATTTTGAGACGGAGCATGATTCCGGCGCAGAGCTTGTTGGCTGACTTGATTCCGAGGCGAAGCATAATTTCGACAGGGAAGGAAGGTACACCGAGGCAAAGCATCATTTTGACACGGGGTGCACATTCTGAGACGAAGCTTGATTCCGACACAGAGCTGGTTGGTTGATTTGATTCCGAGGCGGAGCATAATTCCGGCAAGGAAGGTAGATATCCCGAGGCGAAGCATGATTTCTACACGGGGTAAATTCTGGGACGAAGCATGATTCCGCCGTAGAGGTTGTTGGTTTGATTTGATTTGGGTTGACATCAGCATCGCTACACTGGAATATGGTACCGGGAGCGAATCATCATTTGTCATGAGAGGATTTGGGGATTGTTTTTTTTTGTTTGGCATCAGCATCGCTACACTGGAATATGGTACCAGGAGCGAATCATCATTTGCGTTTGCTTATTAGGAAACGATGGCTTAGGA
The DNA here is from genome assembly GCA_030015575.1 of Agapanthus africanus. Classification (NCBI taxonomy): domain Eukaryota; kingdom Viridiplantae; phylum Streptophyta; class Magnoliopsida; order Asparagales; family Amaryllidaceae; genus Agapanthus; species Agapanthus africanus. The sequence goes on along the minus strand of JASDDO010000022.1, from coordinate 297,256,792 downwards.
GACAGGTTTTAGGTCCCTATCATCTAAGACATTTCAACTTTGTGAGCCGTAAGGGTCTCACAAAGCATCTTCTCCCTACAGGTCGTAAGGATCCCGTAAGTGCATTTTCTCCTTGGGTGTCATGGGGACTCCCAAGAGTGTTGCTCCTTTGTGAGTCGTAAGGATCTCACGCGGGAATTTTCTCCTCACAAAGTCGAGAGGACCTTGTGAGTGCATTTCATCTCTTTCTCACGAGTTTGCGCCCTTTCGGGTTTTCACAAACTCGCCGGCAGTCCTGCTGTTTTTACTCACGGAGCCCTTTCGGGTATTCATCCGTGCCCATCTTGCTTGTGGACATACCTTTTTTTTATTTCATTATATTTTTTTTTGGAGATATTAGGATTTTTTTACGCCCGTGGATTGTATACGGTTTTGCAGGATGAATGATCCAGACCGTAGGGCCGGAATTTTTTTTTGGGATTTTGTTGGCGTCTGCATTGCTGCACTGGAATATAGTACCAGGAGCGACTCATAATTCGCCGTTGGGGTATGGGATTTGGAATTTGGTTGGCATCTGCATCGCTACACTGGAATATGGTACCAGGAGCGACTCATCATTCGCCATTTAGGGATTGGAATTTGGAATTTGGTTGGCGTCTGCATCGCTGCACTGGAATATGGTACCAGGAGCGACTCATCATTCGCCACTTGGGGATTGGGGAGCGATGGCTTAGGAGAAAGGTTTGGATCCCTATCACCTAAGGTTTTTCAATTTTGTGAGCCGTAAGGGTCTCACAAAGCATTTTCTCCCTACGGGTCGTAAGGATCCCGTAGGTGTATTTTCTCCTTAGGAGTCGTGAGGACTCCTAAGTGTGTTTTTCCTTCGTGAGTCGTAAGGATCCCACAAAGGTTTGTTCTCCTCATGTATCGTGAGGACACATGAGTGGGTCTTCTCAATGGAGCATAATTCCACAGGCGGAGACCAGCCGCGTAACTGGTGATTGCGGTGGGGCATGAGGGTGATGAGAATTATTTGAGCCCGTGGATTGTATACGGTAGTCAATTTGGGGACTAACCGTAGGGCTGGAAGAATTTTGGGAAATTGGATTTTGGTTGGCGTCTGCATCGCTGCACTGGAATATGGTACCAGGAGCGACTCATCATTCGCCTTTTTTTTTGCATTTTTTGTTTTACCGCGATTGCTCTATCATTTCAGCTTTTCTTATCGCGAAGGTCGCGATTGCCCCATCATTTCGGCTTTTATTCGCGGTTGCCCCATCATTTCGGCTTTATTTTCATCTTTATTTTACTCGCTGATTTTTATTGCGAGTTGCCCCATCATTTCGGCTTTTCTTTATTTTTCTTTTATTTACACAATTTTTTTTATATACACACATTTTTTTACATTCCCAGTTTAACGACTTAGAGGTCGACTGTTCCCAGTTTAATGACGTGGTGGTCGATTGTTTTCAGAGAAAGGCAGATGTCTGAGAGAATCGGTTTCACGAAGAACTTCGGTCTCCATTTGTGTGAAATTGGTGGTTGCAGCTTGACTGTTTGTTAACACGCCTTTGGACAGTTCTATCTCTCCTGCCTTGTATCGCTTTTCGACCCAATCTTTGAAGACGAAGCAGTCCTCAATGGCATGACCTATCACTCTGTGATAGGGGCACTATTTGGGGTCGTCGGTCCTATTCGCTTCCTGCGGTCTTTTTGACTATAGCAGTTGTAGACCGTTCTTCAGGGCGTCTTTGAATATTTTACGGATTTTGTCCCTTCTGAAAGAATATACCTTATCCAGCTTCTTTTTCAGTGGAGATTCTCCTCCCTCTCCGAACATTGGCTTCCGAGGCTGGTTGGCGCTAGGTCCGCTCATCCCTTGCTTATTTCGGTTAGCCGAAGTGTTGAAAGATTCAGAATCATCGGAGTTTCCGCCTTTGCGATTATCGTCCTTCCGGTTTCTCCAGGACTTATTGTTATTTTAAGAATCCGAGGAGGACTCCTGTTTTGAGCGCTCCAGCATCTGGACTTTCCTGGTCAGCTCTTGGAATGTTTTGAGACCCGCGGTGCATAAAAACGGGGCCATCCAATTGTTGAGATTTCCAACGAGGAGACTGACAGATTGGTCCTGCTCTATCGGCGGTTCGCATTTGACGGAGAGATTGCGCCATCGGGTTATAAAATCCGTGCTGCTTTCGTCGCTCTTGGGCTTGGTCCTTACGAGCTCGGCAATGGTAATCTTATCGCTGACGCTCATGAACCTCTGCCGAAACAGAGACTCCATTTGGACAAAAGTTGTGATGGAGCCATCCGGTATGCTCGCGTACCAGTCGAAAGCAACATCGGTCAAGCTATTAACGAACTGGCGGAGGAGAAGCGCATCATTGCCCCCAGTATTCCCGCATGAGGCTTTGAAGTGGGCGATATGCTGATTCGCATTTCCCGTCCCATCGAATCTTCCGAATTTTAGGATGACATAGCCGCTAGGAAATTCTACCAGATCATACTGAGCAGGATATGGTCTCCCACTACTGCTGATATCTTTTTGCGCTTCGGCTTCGGCCACCAATGTTTTGACTTTGCTGGCAACCAAATCCATGATTTGATCTTGAGTTAGCGGGCTACTGTCATCGGTAGCCAGGGCATTTCCCGAGATAGGATGCGACTGGTTTTCATGTAGTTCGCCCACTTTTGGATTTGAGGGAACAGGCGTCGGCTACTTTGGGACACCATTTCCCGGTTCACGAGCAGAGCCCTCCGCTTGATTGGGCGGCTGAGAGGCAAGTCGGGCCGTGAGCTGCATCACGACATTCGTCAAGTCATCGATTTTGGAGTAGAGTTTGTCCATATTCTTGTCTTTGTTTCTGAGCTGCTTTCGGAGCTCTTGAAGCAGCTTTTGTTCTGCGGTCCTGGGGCGGAAAGTTGGCTCTTCTTCGCTTTCCGAGCCCGACTCCTCATGGACCGAAGGGTCTTTCCGCGTATCGTCCTCATCAAGAGGGTTTTCATCACCCAGCAGAGGCGGCTGTTCTTGGGAAGCGGCCACCACATTCAAGACAGATTGGGTTTGAGATGTGGTAGCCCCGTCCTTGCTCTTACTGCGCGTGCCCACCGTGTAGATAGTGTGGACCACATACCCGGCCATTTCCTCATCTTCGGCGGGGTAACCCTGTTTTTCGAACCTCATGAGGTTAAGCCTGGCAGGAACCCTAGCCCTTTTGTTGGCTCTATATCTGAGCCTTTTCTCCCTCAGCTTCTCGATTTTGAAGGCTTGGCGGGCATCCGCTACCCGGGAAGCCATTGTGAGTTGATCAACGGGGAGCTTAGAGAAGACACCCGATCGAGCATTTGTCAGGGACGCCGCTGGAGCTTGATCGGGACGCGTTGTAGCTTTGTTGGTGTTGATGGCCTTGCCCCCAGCTGGGGCCAAGGAAAGTCGTTCAGATACCGACTTGCGTTTGGGTTGGGGCGCCCTTGAGATCACCACATTTGGTCTCCTGCCTTTCGAGACCGGTTTGTCTGCCACCGGGGCTTGAGGAGCTGGGATGGCGCCAACTGGCATGAACATAATAGAGCCGAATGGTAGCAGCGGCTCCTCCCATTGTCGCCCGAGACTGGCCGGAAGGACCGTCCTAGAGTCTATCCTCATTATGTAGGAGACGGGAGCTGAGTTCATCATCGAAGACATCGTCGGAAGGTGATTGCTTGAAAATCTACATAAAAAGCATTATTTTTAGTATAAATACAGGTATGCATATTGATTGAGTTCGCATGAACGCTTAACCCGAAATATGGGAGGAGAGATTGGTCCCACCGGGCGTGCCAGAATCTGTAGGGTGTTTTTCGTCACCCCATTGAGATGGGAATACGCGCGCGCTTGTCAGGCGCATTACAGATTCCCCCTGCCTAGGGTAGGCCGGGGTTTATTGATTTTGGGGATCCAAATCTCCGGCAGCCGCGGACTAAGCTGCCGTTAATTACCCCTCGCTTTTGGGGCGAGGGAACCTCCGATTAACGGGTTAAAATGGTCATGCGAACTCAATGTGCAGTGTACGTGTGTTGCGTTTTTGAAAGGGGGGTTTGGATATATCGGGAGCCACGCAGAGGTTTTACGGGGGTCCCGCTACCCGGATAGCGGGCTGGGGGTCAAGAGGGCTAGCAGTCCCCTTGCGGGGTGCGGGGCAGCGCCCCGTTAGAAATTTTTTCTAACAGGGACAGTGTCGCGGAGTATGTGTAAATATGTATACATATGTGTATATATAGATGTATATATATAAAAAGGGGAAAAGACATCCAAAGGATGCGTGGGGCAGCACCTTGGGCGCTGTGCGCCTAGGTGCTGTGCGCTCAGGCACTGGAGTGCCACGTGTCGGCATGTGGGCGCTCTGCGCTTGAGCGCTGGGCGCTGGAGCGCAAGCGCGCCACGTGTCGGCACGGGGGCGACTTGCGCTCGAGCGCTTGCGCTGGAGCGCAAGCGCGCCACGTGTCGGCACGGGGGCGACTTGCGCTCGAGCGCTTGCCCTTGAGCGCAAGCGCGCCACGTGTCGGCACGGGGGCGCTTTGCGCTCGAGCGCTGAGCGCTGGAGCGCAAGCACGCCACGTGTCGGCACGCGGGCGCTCTGCATTTGAGCGCCGGCGAGAAAAGGAGGCTTTTAGCCTAAGAAACAGAAGCTATGCTTCAGAAAGGAAATATTTATTATATATATATATATGTAAATATATGGAGTTAAACTCCTAAAATGTTTTGGTTGATGAAAGGGGTTCTTCCTCTTCCTCCTCTGTTGGCTGGATCTTGATGATCAAGAGATGTGAGATGTAAAAATCTCTCCTTTCTGAGATCTAATGGTAGATCCAATTTCCCTTTTGTGGGTTTCGTGGTAGAAGACTTCTTAGTTTTTGAAAAGAAAGAGTAAAACTCTTGATTTAATTCAAAAGAAATGAGAAGGTTTAGAACCTTTGAGAAGGAGCAGGAGGCACAAAAGATCTCAGATCTAAAATTTTTGTGGAGAGAATGAAAAGTATTACTTTATTCATCATCATGTTGCCTTTTATAGGCTTACATATTTACATATAGCCCCTTGGGCTTTACAAAAATGGCATTTTAGCCATCCCATGGCTCATGTGCCATTTCATTTTTGCACATAAGCCATGGGCTTACAAAATATTGGCTTTATGCCCATTTTGCATACATTCATGTATAAAAAAATTACATAAAAATTATTTATTACATGATCTATATTTTAGCATGGAGGAGGCTGGTCGCGGGCTCGACTTGGGCTTGGGCCCGCTCGACCTGGGCTTGAGCCCACCTGGCTTGGGGTTGACCTTGACTTTGACTCGGTCAACGGGGGTGTAAATTTTTACCCCAACACTCACCCCCAATACCGGGAGAGACGAACCCCTGATGATCCGCTCACTGCCTCCATGTGGCTCGGGACTGTACCCAACTAAAACCTGTTTGCACAACTCCTTTGAGCGTGGTAGGGTAGTAATCTAAGTACAGTGGGAACTCACACGAGACAAATGTCGATCTCAGGTCGATGAACTAACCTGTACACATGTCACCAGGTAACTGCTATCTGACGTCAGGTATATGACCAACTAGCATGTTCCCGGCGAGTCATGTCCGGTGTACTTATAACCCAATGAGCACCTGTATACATCTTAGGTGAACCAAATGACACCAGTGGCTTGTGAGACCGGCCACCGCCCCTCGTCGGGGTCTCGACTGTATACACTAGTCTACTCTGGAGTATCGATGCCCTGTCTCGAAACTCCCATGACTAGGGACCTTTTAAGGATGTGCTTATAGACTACCAGCTCCCACGTATATGATCGCCCTTATACTGCTGGCAGTCAAGCAAGAATCCTTGGGGCTCTATCAACGCGCAATAGTGACCTGTAAGGTCACCTAAAGCAGTACACGATGATAAAGATAAATCGGATAGCATACTATCATCTTGAGTAAGACTGTCCTACCGGTATAGGTCCTCCCTCAATCATTCCAATCACGTGCCTGTGATCCAATAATTGACTCTGAGGGCACTATCTCCAACAAAATTTATATAGCTTCTAAATCATATAGTATTCTTTCAAAATCAACATTCAAATGTAATTTACCAATATTTTCCGAACCTATCGGTATATGATCATACCATAACATTAAAACTAATCTCCACACATTAAAATATTCATAATATTTATCATTTTAATTATTTAACTTCCCAAAATAATATTTTATTTTTTTGAAATGTTACACTATGTATGTATAAAAATATATATACTTACACATATATCTGTTAGTTATATGTATGCCCTAGAGGCCATTACTGTACATGCGATGTATATTGTAGTGGATGCTTGGACATATATAGGGATGACTTTCTTGCTCGACATGATAGTATGCTATCTGGTTGCTCCTTATCTTAACATGTACACTTATTGTCTCTCTATTACACGTTGATAAAGCCCTTAGGATGAGTATTTGACTACCAGGATAACGATGCGGATCATACTAGTGGGGCAGAGGTAGTCGGCAAGTACATCCTTCAAATGTTCCTAGTCGTGGGAGTATCGAGATAGGGCATCGATACTCCAGAGTAGACTAGCGTATACGCTTCTCGACCCAAATGATGGGCGATGGATGATCCCATATATATTGGTGTTTGACATCAGAGAAGGTATACGGGTGCTCAGTGGAGACTGGGTACACTGGACGGACTCGCCGAGAACTCCCAGATGGTATTATACCTATCGTCAGATAGCCGTTCTCTAGTGACACTGGTACAGGATAGTCTGTCGACCCGAGATCATCATAGAGTCTTGTGTGATTCCCACTGTTCTTTGATTTCCACCATACCACGGTCAAGAGATCCTGCAAAAAGGTGGTTTTTGGGTACAGTCCGAGTCACATAGAGGCAATGAGCGATAGGAGGGAAATCCTCTCTCCCGGTATTGGGAGTTGATGTTGCGCTATGCTCAATTGGCCATAACAGGAAATCCCTGGCCAGGGTTGTTGGAGATAATGCCCTCAGAGTCAATTATTGGATCACAGGCACGTGATTGCGGTGATTGAGGGAGGACCTATCCCGGTAGGACAGTCTTACTCGAGATGATAGTATGCTATCTGGTTTACCTTTATCATCGTGTACTGTTTTAGGTGACCTGACAAGTTGCTATTACACGTTGATAGAGCCCCTAGGATTCGTGCTTGACAACCAGCAGTATGAAGGCGATCATATAAGTGGGAGCTGGGGTCTATAAGCATATCCTGAAATGGTCCCTAGTCATGTGAGTTTCGAGACAGGGCATCGATACTCCAGAGTAGACTAGTGTATACAGTCGAGACCCCGACGAAGGGCGGTGGCCGGTCTCACAAGCCACTGGTGTCAGTTGGATCACCTAAGATGTATACAGTTGCTCATTGGGTTATGAGTACACCGGACAGGACTCGCCGGGAACATGCTAGTTGGTCATATACCAGACGTCAGATGGCAGTTCCCTGGTGACATGTGTGCAGGTTAGTTCATCGACCTGGGGATCGTCATTGTCTCGTATGAGTTACCACTGTACTTTGATTACTACCCTACCACGGCTCAAAGGAGTCGTGCAAACAGGTTTTAGTTGGGTACAGTCCCGAGCCACATGGAGGCAGTGAGCGTATCTTCAGGGGTTCGTCTCTCCCGGTATTGGAGGTGAGGTCGTGCTGTGTCTAGGAGAGCCATTACACGAAGTCCTTACCCAAGGCAAGGAGATTTACTGGTAGGTATTCCAGTAGTATCTCAGGGTGTTCTGGGCTACACTCCGACACGACTTGTACCGCTTTTGGGGGTCTGACTTTTACCAACCCCCTAGGCCCGCCATGCGATGCTCATAGACGAACGGACCGGACTGTACGGATATTGTCACTGACAGGCTCAGTAGGGTTGTCAAGCTGAGTTCGCTCATAGACGTCCCTTTTAGTCAATACCTGGTAGCCCGTTACGTATTGGCTTATACCTCTGACGTGCTAGTGGTTAAATCCACAACCAAGGTGTTGACGAGTCTTTAGAGTCCCCCACATTCTGTTACTCAGCTTTCGGGCGAAAGGTTGTAGAGGCCGTATGGAGATATGGCAAGGTCCGATCAGATACGTGCGGTATTGCATGGATCAGGATCGGACAGTTTGTACTATAGGCCGTATGGATATATGGCAGGGTTCGATCAGATACGTGCGGTATTGCACGGATCAGGATCGAACAGATATTACTAGCCGGTTTTGGTATAAGCCGGATCCTAGTATAGTACAGTGTAGATTTTGTCTCATTGCATTTGTATTTCGGTCGAAATACAGATGCGGGTGTGTATACACAATATCGGGGTTTTCCTGTAATTTATTACGGGACCAGTTTTCTGGAGTTGCCAGTTTGCTTTCCGTTTCGGCCGATTTCCATTGTTCCGTTCATTGGCCGAAGATTGGTGGAGGAGGGCTTATTTGCATTGTTGCAAATAAGTGTTTTTGGAGGGGGTTCTTTGCATATATTTATATCATGATGGTTTCATGATGGAGCCCATCCTTTGACTTCTAGCTTTATGATGATGGCTTGACCATTGTAGGTTATGATTGGCTTTTGGAGTGTTGGGTTTTGTTCTCTCATCATCTCTTTTCATCATTGCATTCCACCCACCCCCTTGACCTTTCTTTTTCTCTCTCCAATCACACTTGAGAAGGGGGGGGGGCATTCCTATGGAAAGGAATGGAATGGGATTCATTTTTGGAGGGTGGTATTTTTGCTTCTCATGTTTGCTAGAAAAGTCCTCTAGCTCATTTCCAAAAGTTCTTTTTCTTCCACCAATGGCAATTCCACAAACCCCAAAAAGTGAGTCATGGTTCTATACATATTCTACAGCATATCTTGGGCACGTCGAGTAGCCGGCTTCGTGCCCGAGTTGCCTCGGCATTGAGGTGGGAGCCCGTAAACGATGTAGGCGATGTGGTGCACTTCCGGCGATGAGGAGGAGACGGGACATTCCGCAGGAGATCGGGACGATGACGAGAAGACCGGAGGACTCGGATCTGTCGGTATACTTCTCTTTCCTATCTTGTTAGTAGCTTAGACTTGTTAATGGTTACGATCCGGATGTTTAGTGCGCGGTGGTGCCGGTTTGCTAAGTCCGCAAAATTAAAGTTTATCACCGCTTCCGCATTCCGGCGTCGGATTGACGGCCGGGGCGCCGCCGTGCACTTACAAGGGTTGCTGAGATCTACTGTTAAGGGTTATAAATTGTTTCTCGAACCGTTATGGACCTTGCATCGGCACGACTTATCAGGATATTGGGGTCTGACATTATACTACCCCTAGGCTGTGATATGCGACATATCTGACGAAGAGACCGAACTGTACGGTAGTGTTATTGATTGGATTTGCACGAGTATGAGTAGGCTTGCTTGTTGATATCTGATCGCTTAATACCGGGGTGGCCGTTATGTTTAGCAGACCGCTTGCGTCTTGTGGGTGTTTGATATAATCATCAGCGACTGCCATCGTATTGACGAGTCTTTAGAGTCCTACACAGAGGTTTCCTGGTTCATGCAAAACGGAGTAAGAGCACATATGGAATATGTGTGGGACCGAGATTAATGCGTGTATGTGATACCGCATTCTATTCTCGCGATATGTGATATCGGTCGGTTATATGTGATATAGCCGGGTTATCGGATCAAGTATTGATTCGATAAGTTGATTCTTATTATATTAGTCGGTTGTATGTGATATAGACGGATTATTAAATCAAGTGTTGATTTAATAATTTAATTTATAATTATATATTTGATATATTAACTTACATTAACTAATATTTGCTCACTAAGTATTCTTTTTCTCACTTATGTTCATATAGTCTATATGTGATATATATTAATGTACATTTATTTGTGTCATGCTTGATGCCACATGCTTCATGGGTGTATGAGACTTACACCATGCTTGATATAATGTAGGGTTTATATTTATCTAAGTAATTCAAAAATTGGATGGAAATTGTCATGGCTACAAGCTTGTAGAAGCTTGTGGAAACATTGACCAAGTCCACCATTTTTGTTTCACTTGTAGATATTTATTAACCTAACCATTAAACCTAGCCTTAGTGAAGTCTCTACATGAGTTAGTGTATGACACTAACTCACTCATGGTTGTTATTCTCACCTCATGAGTTCATTCTCTCATCTTCACTTCATCTTCTTCCTCTTGAGAAAAAGCTTGCTATCTTTTTTCTAAGTGATGAAATATTGTTAGAAAAAGAAATCTAAAGAGAGCCCAATTCCTACTTCATCATCCTCTACTATTAGCCATTTAGTTTAGGATATTTGCTTCACTAATTCACATATTAGTGAAGAGGAAGCATGAGCTTGAGTCTCCTCGACTTAGATCATCTTCGGTCTCGAAGACATTGAGCAAGCTTGTTTATTTTTTCATGTGAACCCTTACTAGAGTTCGGGTGTTCACTACTTGGAGTGAAGGGACTACTACACGAAGCTTTAGAAGTGAAGGACCGGTCTACAAAGGTTGTATTCCTCATTCACGTTGTATGCAAAGTTGTTTGCATTGCTAGTTCGTCTAAATCTGGAGTTAAGATTCTAGGGTTAGGGTTCTTTAAAACGGCAAAAAGAAAACAGCATGGACGATGCCTCCCGAAACCTTGCTGCCGCGCTAGTTAACCCTACAGCGGTATCAGAGCCAAGCTAGAGATTTAAACGATGTTTGTTAGATTACGAAACCGAAACTACTCCGAAACTTGAAACATGAAATCCTTGTTTCTTTCGAATTTTAAATAGCCTCTAAATATTTTTTAGCAACTGCAGAATGTTGTATGAGATATAACATGAACACTGTGATAATTTGAAGCAATTTGGCCTCAAAGTGGCCAGCCACATAGCCCTAAAAACCGAGCCCACCGGTTCAAAGGTGGGTTTTTAGCTTCAAATTTTTAGGGTGATCCAGTCTGTGGGTTTTGGTGTTTCAGGTGTTGCTTGTTTTTGCTAATTTTTCATATGATGTTTACTTTCTGCAAAGGCAACTCGGAGTATTTCGTAGTCGTAATTCTAACATGTATTCGGGTTTTATAGATGGCGTTAAAATGTTCGAACGGATATCAATAACCCATATTTTCCCTCGTTGGAAATTTTCCAAGAGTCGGATTTTTTTCAAGTTTAAAATCGTCAAAAAATCATGCAAGCAATTATGTGGACCCTCTAGAAGAACGATACCCAAACTCGATATTTTAGATCGCGGAACCGCGGTCATACCCTATGGTTTGCGGCAGTTCCGTGGCGACATGAGTGAGGCATGGGTCGGCCCTTCTACGGATGGTTCATAGGAGCTGTGGCATGTTCTGGGTACTTTTTGAACTCCGCTCAAGGGTTGAGCTCTTTGGGAAATTTTGGGTGTTTATTTATTCGATCGAAAAGTTTAACATTGTCTAGCTATCTGTGATTGTGATACAATATTTGGAATCCACAAATTTAGTTATGTGATAACTAGTTTGAATTTTATAAATCTAGCAAGTTAGTCTCATTTGATCGGTTGCCACGGAATTTTGATGGGTATCAAAAGTCCGTCGCAATTACGTAGTGTATGCGGATACTCGCCGGGTAACCTTACTAGATAACCACGCCCCATAGCCCCGACCAAGTGATTGTAGGAGAATCACGTCGCCAAAAGCATCCGTTCAGGTGCTCGCGGCCGCGGTGTTCCGCCTTAGTGCACTTCGTCGACGATATCGGGGGTGCGGTCGTCTGCTAAAGTTTCCGACGAGCATTCGATCAAGTTATCGGGAATCCTGTTGAATTACCCGACTGGTTATTGGAAAGTGTTTTCAATATCGAGACTAAAATGCGGGGTTTATAATTGTTAGGCATGTGATGTCGAAGGAATTCATTTAGTTGGGCATGAAATCCAAAGTATGTGATACATTGGGTTTATGATGTGTAAGATGGTTGTGGATTCCAATAGTTGTAGTTTTTCACTTTCTTTTCAGCAACCGTAAGTGTAATATATGGTGTATCGCCGGTTTCGTTTCTATATGTCAACGACAATTGGGATACGCATATTTACTTACGTTGATGACATGTGATGTTATGTGTTGCTGTGATATGTTATATTGGATCATCGTGTTTTGAATAGCCAGTTTTTTTATGTGAGATAAGAGTTTTTCATTTTCATTCATGTAAAAGCATGTATGTAATATTCTTTTATTGGGGAACATCCAGGTTGAGGATGATATCACCATTGATGTATATTATTTACCTTTCCGCATTAGGATACACCTAAGACGGGGAGCACATGTAACCGGGTTATAGGGTCCAGTGGCAGACCATCTCGAGGAGTTGAGACTAGGTCTCCTAACTTTAGAATTGGTAGGGTTGCTTTCCGCTCTCGTAGGGGTTTAGGGATGTGGATTTGGCTATTCATTGCGACCGTGGAATTCGTGTTTTAAACTGGCTTAATTTAAAGCACGGAATTCCTAATATATCCAATATTTCATATGTGATTCTTCTGCTGCTGATATTCTGTAATGTGATCACTTGATATGTTGAGACGAATGCCTATATTGTATATATGATATATAATAACTATTATTGCTTTCGTTTCTTCTGTGATGCTTAGGAAGCATGATTGATGGGACTTCATTAATGAGATTAATGAAATAAAAGAAAAAGAAACCTAAAGATGTTGTTGAAACTTGTTTTAAAAAAATGGTAGCTCTAGTTCTTGCTTTGCATAGCGGTATTCCTTGTAGAATATCCAGCACCTTATTCGATAAGGAAAGAACCGAGAATCCTTCACCGGCGTGACCTCTTTAGCGAAACTGGCAGATCCTACAACCTACTCCGTTTGTCTTTTGATTGCTTCTATAGTTTTTGCTTTGCATAGCGGTATTTATGAAATATCATGCACCTTATTCGATAAGGAAAGAGCCGAGATCTCTTCACCGGCAGTGACCTCTTTAGCAAAAATAGTATAATCCTAAAAAACACTCCTTTTAAATTCACTCGATTCTAAAACGAGATCAAGTTCATTACGCAAAAGGTTTTCTTAAAAACCCGTCGTAGCCATCCGACATTTCAGATAAGTAGTATTTAGTATTCGTGCTGCATTTGTTGGCTTTCGTCAAGGCGTAGTGTGCGGTAGCTGATTAGTGCTTATCTGCTTAAGCATATGATGTGATTGGATTATGGTAGTCGTACGACTTTGTTGGATTTCGTCAAGGGTCGTGCGGGTGGGATTAATTCAATCATGAAATGTACGGGTTGAACTTGATTAGCGAACTATGGTTTGTTGGCTTTCTTCAAGGTCATAGGACGCTAGGGCCAGAAAATTATCGGGAACTTTAAGTGTTGAAATTTGCAATGAGATTGCATACCTTCTATGAGACAGTTGGATCCCGATACCCACTGCAAGTAAGAGTTGCTCCTGGGAGAGTTTTTCACATTACAATTAGCCGATCAAGTAGGTGTCTAGAAAGGTGTTAACGGGGTTACGTCCCTGGAAAAACGATGTTTATTTTAATTAGGTCCATACGAAAGCACAGAGAATCTCCCTCAAAGTACCGACACTTTCCTGGCCGAAAGATTGGCGAACTTGTAGAGTGTAATTAATCCCGGCTAGTCTTACCTTTTAGGGTTTGAATGAAGATTTGATAAAAACAGTAGGAGCCATCCTGATTAGATAAAATAATAACCAATCTGATCTTGAAAGAGCGCACGCAGAGTGTTTTCTTCTCTCTCTCTCTCCTGTTAGCGACCATGTCACGTCTTAATCAAGATAATAATATGGATGCATTGACCGAAGCTGCTTATTATACTGAGCTAGGGAACGTTGGTTCCGCTCTATCTTATAACTGTTATAAGTCCGAACAGGAAATAATGGAATATCCGGATTCCCATGCCACCCAAATGAGGAATAAGCAATGTTCCCCTCCGAATGGCGGCGGCGAGACGTCTTGCCTGAGATTCGGGGCAGATGCTATTTGGTTTTATCCGTCCACCTCTACGAAGATGCCAAGTTGATTTATGGCACCGTGTATCGGAGGTTTGGACGGATGCGACCGATGTAGCAGACTTCGTCAGATTCCCCCTCGCTTGAGGGGTTTTTGATTGTGGGGACGCTCTTCCCTGCAGGCACAAGCCCCTGTAGTTAATTACGTTACCGCATCGCGGTAACAACTTTCTCCTTCTCCAGAATTTCACTTCATGTCGTGGGTGTTTGTTTTGTTTGTGGTTGCCCGTGGATTGTATACGAAGACTAATTTATGTCGTCGCCCGTAGGACGTGTATTAGTCCAAATCCGTATTTTCTTAGATTTGGGTTTGAGGTTTTGGTTTAAGGATACATTAGCCATTTTTGAGGCTAAGATCAACTTAAATGTTTGCTAAGGACACGTTAGTCTGATTTGAGACTAAGATCGACTTAACGGGATCGTTTAGATCCGACAAAAGAGCATTTGAGGGCTCTATTGTTCCAGTTTAGGGACATGGTGGTCCATTTCATGTATGGCCGTCGGGACCTGTCACCTCTCTGACGTCGTTGAAGGATTACAACGATAGGTGTCAGAAGAGTTCAGAGATGCACCCTTGAACCAGGTGTAAATTGATTTAAAAGAGCAGCCGTGCTCAGTCAATTTAATTTGAGGACTTACAGCCATGATTGGGCTAAGTCCAGTTGAATATGTTCAACGTTTTAATTTATATTTAGCCTAGTAGGCCTTTATTAGGGCTCTGCCCCTGCACTGCATTTTATTCTGGCCTATTAGGCCTTTTAAGTTGGGCTCTGTCCCCTTTTTTATAATGCAGAGCATTTGTTTTGGTCCATTGGGCCTTTTAATTGGGCTCTGCCCTTTAACAATGCGATGCATTAATTAGTCTGATAAAGTGCCGCGTAGCTTGTCAGGCGCTTTGCGCCAATTGAGGAGCGCAAGGCGCAAGTCCATGGGGAGATGATACGTGTCACGCTCAGGAGAGCGCAAGCGCAGTGCGCTGCGCCAGTGCGCTGCGCTGTTGCGCTGCTGACACGTGGCGCGCTCTGGTGAGTTGCGCCAATTCATGAGAGCAGTGCTCTGTTTTTAAAAGCATATAGCGCAGATCATTATGGGGCTGACACGTGACGCTCTCTGGTAGCTTGCGCCAACCCGAGAGCGCAACAGTGTAGATTTTGCAAGTGTAGGGCATTGTTTTTATTATTTTGATCAATTTTAGATCAAAGAAAACAAATTTTCTTGTTTTCAAAGAACCAGTGGTTCATCAAACAGCAATTCCTTTATTATTATTATATTTTTATTGAAGATCTTTGATCTTGTTCTTAGATCAATGATCTTTTTAGAAGAAATTCTTCTTTTATTCAAGGTTTTTACCTTTCCTTTCTTTGAGCTCTTCTCCAAATTTTCTTTAAAGGAGTTCTCTCTGTGTTGATGTTCTTGATCTCTCACGATGTTTATGTTTTGAGTTGGGGTCTAGAGGTCTTTATATAGTGCCCATAGATTTGTTAAGTTTGTTAAAGAGATCATTCTCTGAGTGATTTAGGGAATTTTCCCCACCGTTGTATCTTTTATCCAAGGCTTCTGTTTTACAGAAGACAATCTTCTTGTTTTAACAAGAACAGAAGGATCTTTCAGAATTTTAATTCTGTTTGGCGCAAACGCACCAGCGCTTTACACGTGTCGCGCAGCGCACAGCGCAGCGCAACTGCGCTGACACGTGTCGCGCAGCGCAGGGCGCAGCGCGACTGCGCTTCCACGTGGCACGCTAGCGCAACCGCGCTAGCACGTGGCGCGCGGCACAGAGCGCAGCGCAAACGCGCTAGCGCAACCGCGCTGCCACGCGGCGCGCAACGCAGAGCGCAAGTCAGCTGAAGCGTTGCTTCTTTAATTTTTTAATTTTCATTTTCAGAACAGAGCCTTGCTCTGATTGGGGGAAACAGAAGCGTTGCTTCGTCTCCTGCCTTGGAATTTGAACAGAGCTCTGCTCTAATTGGGGTAAACAAGCATGTTGATGCATATTCGTCGGATGTGTTCATTACCAAGAACTGTTTCTCAGTATCCTCTACGTTCTATGTATGAGATACCGGAACAGAATCCCATATAAGTAAGAGTTACATGGGTGTCACGACCCAAATGTGGCACGCGACTCGCACTTAAATCACGTGACATCAAAAGACGATAACGCGGTTCAAGTAAGCTGAAACCCGGAATCTAAACCCTTTTGAAAATATTGGAGGTGAGTTTAAAAATATTCATCAGATGGAATCAGTTTAAATAACAGTTAAATTTTAACCAAGTCTGTTTGAAAAGCATCTATGATGTTTTGAAATTTGACAGCACCTCCTTTGAAATTTCTACATAAAAACCCGATACAACTACAACAATAAATTAACATCCTAACGGGAGCTAACTTTCACGTCCAATGACGGAACAACTAAACACACTATATCAGAAGTCGACTCTAAAGAGCACGACCTCAAAATTCCAAAGTCTCGCTTCTAAGTCCATAATATACCATTTCTAAGTTGATGGAGTTTTCACTAGATACAAGAATATATGAATAATCAAGTGTGAGTATGATACAATAGTAACCCACTTACCAATCAATCACCGAAAAGAGTGGTGCCCGAGCTGCTGATAATCCAAGCGGTAAACCTACAAGAAACTATGGCACAACGGGGATGAGTTGCCAACTCAGTGAATAGAAGTACATCTAAAGGTAGAAATCGAAATTCACGACGATACCTAGGTCATAAGTATAGTACTATCATAATCAGTACTAGTATAACATGATATGCGTATGTATCATAATGCAACACTAACTGTCATGCAAACCCAAATAGAATATATATATAGGTACTGTCCCCCGGATCAGTCCTAGTCGAATCTAATAAATGATATCTAACTGTGTACCTTGTGATAACAATCATATCAATATATATATGGATGTCCGGCATCGACATCGAAATCAGAAATCTCTCGTGTCCAGCATCGACACGTAAATGCAGATACCGTCGGCACCATCTCAATAGATGATTGCCCCCCTCCTCTCTCGATATCCCTGGCACCGGTCGGTATCCCCTGGATATCCGCCATGCCCAATCGAACCTTGGCCAATATCCCCTGGATATCTGCCGTGCTCGTCTCTATCTCGAGTATCGAGTATCCTCGCTAGGCTCCCCACCTCAATGCGGCTATCCTGCCCCTCGGTCTCGACCCGAATCCACCATGTATCCGACTGTATAGCTCCGCCACTAAGTCTGGATAATAACAAGTCTGAAACCGTATAGCTCCCCCACTCGGTTTGGAACAAATACTCAGAAAACATAAAGCTCATGGTGGACGCCAACTCATCATATACAAAATATCAAGTAAAGAATAATAATACTTGCATAGATCATTCTGATGATATATTATATATATACATATATAACAGTGTCCCATACCACCGATATATCATCAGGAGTAAAATATCCAGAAATCCCTAAGAATCAAATACAACATCTATAGTACTAATATTTACAATAAACAACAGGTAATAAAGAAGGACTACGAAATTAGATCATATAGTCATAAGGGTATCAATCCTATTGTGTCATGGCACTACTAATGATGTGTGGTGTAACATACGCATCTGTGATCGTGCAGCGTGGCAATCATTAGTATTTGTGCAATTGTTCTATAGGTGTAATAGCCTACTCATATCGATATTTACATATGAAATATATCATAACGGTCCTACAGTGACATGGCAGTACCAATAAGGTGTAGTGTAATATAGGTATACGTGTTTGTGCAACATAATACTCATTGGTAGTTGTGCGGTGTTCTATCAGAGTATTCGTATTACAGAAACGTATAACACTGATAAATATAACGTGAACATGAAAAGTAAATCTAAGCGTAACTGATAACTGTAATTAATTTCTACGAGCTATACCATTATCTTTGAAAAGGGAATGAAACGTTAGTTTTGAGATAAGGAAGCTGCCTTAGGTTAAAATCGATACTCGTTTTGGAAATTGGCACCGCATCATTGTTTTTACTATATAAAAGAGAAAAGAATCGTAGTTTTTAAAAGAATATAGCTCACACAAGTATTACATCCTAAAACGGAATATAATTTTAATGCTACGAGTCTAAAGGAAAAACTTGGCTGTTATTCGGCATACGAATCTCATCACTTTCAATACATATACCTTCTTATCTAATACCTCATCGTACCCCTGTATCTGTATCATCTTAAGTACGGCATGATTCCTCATACCAATCCAAAAAACCATATCTATATAGTACGGATCTAACATCACGCACGCATCTCATTTAAAACTATGTATGAAACTATATGCAAATGAAGGACATAATAGATGCGACACTATATCAATATCTTGAATAAATACTAAAATAACTAGATATCATAATAATATTTATAAGGTTGCGGGGGTGCTATAATCCATCCACCCGACTTCCCCAGTAGATGTAAATCTACTCACCAACTCAATGAGTTTGCTGAATTCCACGCTGCTATGTTTGTCAACTTCGTCTCGGAATCCTTCGCGATCGCACCTATAATCGTATTTAAATCACATCGAAGTAAATATCCAATTGAAAACCAAAACAACGTGCTAAGAACCCATAGGTCAGAACCTACAGCTCACTTACCCCAAAGATGATCAATTGCCCCTGAACTTAACGTACGAACGTCAACGTTTCAGTTGCAGTACAGAAATACGGAAAACCATATCGAAATATCGGAAACTTTAAATACAACCCAACTAAACATTCTCAGATTGCTCTGTATGAATATTGGGACAATTCAAACAATACTAAAATTCATAATTTTCCCACACAAAGGTACAGAAGAAAAACCAACACCCAATACCTAAGGGGGCCGGCGAGCTCGGAATTTGCCTAAATGTCGCCGGGTCAACCAATGACTTGGGGGCTTGGTCTCTAAGTTAAGTCTTATAGTGGTCCTATGATGCTTATAGTGTTGCTAGTTTTTCTAGTTCTTATACCTATTTGTTCCAGATTCAAATGAAATAAGCTAGATATCACAAAATTCTAGTTTATGATACAGCACAACTAAACATGCTACGTGTCGTATATAGAATTTTACTCCAAAACTGATACCAGCTTACAGTTCATCTTACTTCTAAAATAACTTAAATAAACAATACCAAACATACCTATACACCTACAGAGAGATACCCTAAAAACAAAAACACCTAAATCCCCCACAAATCCGGCGAGCTCAAAAATTGGTTATGTGTCGCCGGCCAACATCCGAGATAAAGGGTTCATATTCCCATGGGTTATTCTAAGTCCAATTTACAAGGTTAAGGCACTATTTGGGTTTTCTAATTTACATCTAAACTATAGCAGATTCATAAATAGAGCCTAATCTATCAAAATAAGATATTTCCAATATCCGATTTCAATATTTAAATTTTCAGAACTAGAATTCTATAGAGTTTAGAGATTATACCTAGGGAGATTGTGTAAAATGGAACACCTGCTCCTAAATTGTGTATGGGAGCATCTTTGTCTTGTAAGGGCTTCTAGCTTGATGATGGGCACAACTTTGAGGAGAGCGTTAAGGTTTCACTCATTGGATATGATGAACACTTAGAATTATTTTTGGTTTAGGGCTGAAGAATTGTTTTTTCAGTTAAGATAACTAAAAGAACTCCCTAGGTGTGGTGATAAGATAGAGTGGAACTATTATGATTTGTGTGTAGAGAATGCAAGGGATAGAGGTTGAGAGGTGGAGGTGGAATGGAGGAAGGAGGAGGTGTAAAGAGAAGAAGTAGGAGGTGGAGGGATATGAATAAGGGTGAGGTGTGTTGAGGGTGAGGTTTTAGACTTAGGTTAAGATATAACCACCATACAACAATTAAAAATCTTTTTATATAAAAATCTAAATTCAAATGCAAAAGAATGAAATACTTAATTTTACATTTAAATACCATTATCATATAATAACATCTACATCCATGCTTAACATGAAATACTTGTCATGGCACTTAAATATTCTTATCTTAATATGAAATCTTATATCATGTTACAATTTAAATCCATATGAAACAAAAGATAAGAAATGATTTAATCTATCGCTTAAATGTCATTAGCTTAAATGTAAAATTCAATATCATATTAAAATAATTAAAATATCATTTTTATGGCATCACACACCTTTATTCACATTTTTCCAAAATAATCACATTTTTACGGATATAATTCCGATACCAAAAGCTGTTTGTGATATCACTTTTATAAACTCCTTATTTTTATATTATAAATTAATATTTATAATTTTCCAAAATGTTACAGTCTCTCCCCCTTAAAGAAATTCGGTCCCCGAATTTAAATCCATTCCCATTCTTAAAACATTTTCCTTAATCTAATCTGCTCAAATTCAAAACAATTTTCCGGGGTCCAACTTAAAACATACAATGTCGATGCAAATAATGAAACTCCAAAGTCCCACATGAGCTAAAACGCATCATAACACAACTCAAAATATATAAAACTCACATAACTGTAATTCTAGCAGACGCTATGAGAATTACTCCAGTTATGATGCAATTTGCCAAACACGAAAACCGTTGTGTATCCTAAGTACACAATCAATGCCATAATTGTAGTGCAATATCAGTGCACATGACCAAACGAAAATGTATAAATCAGATCTATAACATATCCTATCAAGTGCGAAGCATGAAAACAAAATCAACATTAATGGGTTTACATGTAAATCTCAAACCACACGTCACGGGGTGCATGTAAACAAAACAACGCTAAGTGTAACAGGTGTGCACGAAACGATATCCACTGCATCCACTTTGCATTGAACAAAAGTATATAAAATAGTATCAAGTGCATCGAGGTGCACAAATAAATATCAAGTGCATCGAAGTGCACAAAAATAAAAATCAAGTGCATCAAGGGCACAAAAATTAAACCCAAGTATACCTAGGGTAAATATATAAAATCTTTTAACCATGTGCATCTGATGTGCACAGAAATATCAGTGTAGTGCATACGGTGTACATAACATTCCAATCGAGTGCAGTCATCTCGCACGAAAATCTCAACAAGTGCACCTGGTGTGCACAAAATATACATCAAAGTGAGATTACTATACATAGAAATCCCATCACCTGATATGCACAAGTATAAATTGACCCTCAAATCCTCAAAAAACATATATCAAAATAACGGAAGTTGAGTTTTCCCGTCTTCAATGTTGGAAACAAAATATTTGGATCAATAAAAACGCAATTCGAACTCAAATGACAATCGAAGCATATTCTCTTCAACGTCGAAAGGTGTTTATACTACCGGAATTGGCATAGCAAGGATTACAACTTGTCGTCTGCCATGATCTAACATTCTCTATCTCTGAATTCTGGTTCTTCTTGCGGATCCCTAATACTATTGTTTCTTTATGCAATCTTCCGGTGAGGAACAACGACACCATTCTTCTTATTGCTGATACATCCCATCACATCTTCTTGGCCAGTAGTCCCGTCTCTCGTAATGCAACATGTTGATGACGGAAATCTATATCCTTTGCTTGTGTGCTAACAACCGATCATGGGTCCAATCTTACTTATTATCAATTTTCAGAAAGAACCCCTTCAAGTCTCCTGCTGATCTCAACTATCAAGTCTGCCCGGAACTAACACTCATTTCTGAAACCATTTCCTCTTTAGTTATGACTGTCATTTCTTAAGATTTTCCCTAAAAGTATGGTCGTACTCGCTTTTGCATTTGCTTTGAATCATCAACATCGGCGGTGAAGAACAACTGTCCACTAAAACTCTGCATCAATCTCCTATTCCGCACATTTCCAACATCAACCACTTAAAGAGCGTATCTCAACTATCCGGAGAGTTGCAAGTTATACTCGACCATGACCATGCCCAAAAACACGAATCCGGTATCTCTGATACTTTATAGAAGAATCTGACTAAGCTCACCTTCGAAAATTCATCCCAATCCTTCGGAGGAAAACTTACCACACGATCTCTTTCTCAAGCGACTTGCATCCGGTCTAAGCAAGACCCAATTGAAGAAGCTAACTAACTTCCTTTACTACACATCGGAGCGCCACAAAGGATTAAAAGTCCTAACCATCCTACATCTGAATGTCTACGACTCCTTCTGATCCATCTACACTCGTAAACATCGTCAACTTTTAATTTCATGAACTCTGGAAGCAACATCTCGATAACTCCAGCAATGATTGGTACCGCTGTCTGAACCGTACGCGACACCACGATCTTCGAAGAGGAGAAAACATCATGCCTTATGTCCGGCTGATCTCTAGCAATGACTCTACCATCTGGTGCGGATCCCGAAGAGACTCGCTTCAATATTAGAACTCGATCCATATCAATAAACGACGTGTCTCTATATCATCGGAATGTCACCCTGGTCAGTCCTTGTCCCAGATAAGTTTGCTCTGACCGTATCTCTAACTGCAGCCTTCTTGGCTTCCATAAACATGGTGACCGGACCAATCAACATGCACTGACGAGGATAGATCAACGAAATGAATAGAAGGAAGATCTCAAGATATAAATATTAAGGTAACTTAGGCAGAGTATCATATCGTAAATATGCCGTGGAACATATGTACGGTACGTTACTTTACTTAGTACCTACTCCATCAACAAAGGTCATCCAATATAACGAAAGTTCGGGTATAAGACCCCCAAAGTCAAGTTGAAGTCCTATAAGGTCAAGCCTAAGTAACAAAATGTATGCCCAGACTCCATATAGCCAACTTAGACTCGAACAAAGGTTAAACCAAACGCTCTAATACCAAATTTGTCATGACCCAAATGTGGTACGTGACCGGCACTTAAATCACGTGATATCAAAAGTCGTCAACGCAGTTCAAGTAAGCCGAAACCTGGAATCTAAACCCTATTGAAAATATTGGAGGTGAGTTTAAAATATTCATCAGATGGAATCAGTTTAAATAACATTTAAATTTTAACTAAGTATGTTTGAAAAGCATCTATGATGTTTTGAAATTTGACAGCACCTCCTTTGAAATTTCTACATAAAAACCCGATACAAATACAACAATAAAATAGCATACCAACGGGAGCTAACTTTCACGTCTAACGACGGAACAACCAAACACACTATATCAGAAGTCGACTCTAAAGGGTGCGACCTCAGAATTCCTTAGTCTCGCTTCTAAGTCCACAATATACAATTTCTAAGTTGATGGAGTTTTCACTAGATACAAGAATATATGAATAATCAAGTGTGAGTACGATACAATAGTAACCCACTTACCAATCAATCACCGAAAAAGTTTATGCCCGAGCTGCTGATAATCCAAGCGGTAAAACCTGCAAGAAACTGTGGCACAATGGGGATAAGTTGCCAACTCAGTGAATTAAAGTACACCTGAAGATAGAAATCGAAATGCACGATGATACCTAGGTCATAAGTATAGTACTATCATAATATGTACTAGTATAACATGATATGCATATGTATCATAATGCAACAATAACTGTCATGCAAACCCAAATAGAATATATATATATATATAAGTACTGTCCCCCGGATCAGTCCTAGTCGAATCCAATAAAAGATATCTAACTGTGTACCTCATGATAACAATCATATCAATATATATATATATATATATATGGATGTCCAGCATCGACATCGAAATCAGAAATCTCCCGTGTTCAGCATCGACACGAAAATGCAGATACCGTCGGCACCATTTCAACAGATGATCGCCCCCCCCCCCGATATCCCTGGCACCAGTCGGTATCCCCTGGATATCCGCCGTGCCCCATCGAACCCCAGCTAGTATCCCCTGGATATCTTCCGTGCTCGTCTCTATCTCCGGTATCGAGTATCCTCGCTAGGCTCCCCGCCTCAATGCGGCTATCCTGCCCCTCGGCCCCTAGCAGGGGATTTGTCTCTCCCGGTATTAGGAGTTGATGTTGCGCTATGCTCGATTGGCCATAACAGGAAATCCCTAGCCAGGGTTGCTGAGATCTACTGGTAAGTGTTATCAGTAGTTTCTCGAACCGTTATGGACCTTGCATCGGCATGACTTATCAGGGTATTAGGGTCGGACAATATACCACCCCCAGACTGTGATATGCGACATATCTGACGAAGAGACCGGACTGTACGGTAGTATTACTGATTGGATTCGCAGGAGTATGAGCAGTCTTGCTTGTTGATCTTCTGATCGCTCAATACCCGGGCGGCCGTTACGTT
Source organism: Agapanthus africanus (assembly GCA_030015575.1). NCBI lineage: Eukaryota > Viridiplantae > Streptophyta > Magnoliopsida > Asparagales > Amaryllidaceae > Agapanthus > Agapanthus africanus. The sequence goes on along the minus strand of JASDDO010000022.1, from coordinate 297,232,535 downwards.
TAGCATACCGCTTGCGGCTTGTGGGTGTTTGATATGATCATCACCTACTGCCGGTATATTGACGAGTCTTTAGAGTCCTACACAGAGGTTTCCTGGTTCATGCGAAACGGAGTAGGAGCACATATATGATATGTGCGGAACCGAGATTAATGCATGTATGTGATACCGCATTCTATTCTCATGATATGTGACATCGGTTGGTTATATGTGATATAGCCGGGTTATCGGATCAAGTGTTGATTCGATAAGTTGATTCATATTATATTAGTCGGTTGTATGTGATATAGCCGGATTATTAAATCAAGTGTTGATTTGATAATTTAATGTATAATTATATATTTGATATATTAACTTACATTAACTAATATTTGCCCACTAAGTATTCTTTTTCTCACTTATGTGCATATAGTATATATGTGATATATATTAATGTACATTTATTTATGTTATGCTTGATGCCACATGCTTCATGGGTGTATGAGACTTACACCATGTTTGATATAATATAGGGTTTATATTTATATAAGTAATTCAAAAATTGGATGGAAATTGTTATGGCTACAAGCTTGTAGAAGCTTGTGGAAACATTGACCAAGTCCACTATTTTTGTTTCACTTGTAGATATTTATTAACCTAACCATTAAACCTAGCCGTAGTTAAGTCTCTACATGAGTTAGTGTATGACACTAACTCATCCATGGTTGCTATTCTCACCTCATGAGTTCATTCTCTCATCTTCACTTCATCTTCTTCCTCTTGAGAAAAAGATTGCTAGCTTTTTTCTAAGTGATGAAATATTGTGAGAAAAAGAAATCTAAAGAGAGCCCAATTCCAACTTCATCATCCTCTACTATTAGCCATTAAGTTTAGGATGTTTGCTTCTCTAATTCACATATTAGTGAAGAGGTAGCATGAGCTTGGGTCTCCTCGACGTAGATCATCTTCGGCCTGGAAAACATCGAGCAAGTTTGTTCATTTCTTCATGTAAACCCTTACTTTGTCACGACCCGCAAGGTACGGAACGCGACCGGCACTTAAGTTACGAAACGTCTCAAGGCGTCCGTAAAATAAGTAAGCCGAAGCCTAGAATACAAAACCCAATTAAGAATTTGAGTGAAGGAAAGCCAATTTATTTAAAACATTTTTAATCATTAATCCACATCAAGTCCCTTTTTAAAATATTCTTCCTCTTTCCAAAATTCCTGCAGAATTTCCTTTGTAAATCAGGCCTCAAACGGGCGCAAAACCGAAATATAAATAAATAACATGAATATGGCATCCCCAAGCGGGAGCTAGCTCTTCGCCTCAAGGCGGTCACAAATCCCACGCAATGTAAAACAACAATATGCATAAATAAGTATGAAGCATGGGTAAAATAACATGTCGACTCAAGTGAGCTCGACCCCAAATAACATATCATAATATTCCCAAGTCTCACAACCTCGTCTCTAGGTCAATATACAGTAATCCAAATAACCGGTACAGCTGAAATAGTAGTAGTAGCGTGGCAGCAGCAGTAGTAATAGCAACAGTAGATGGAGTACTCTAGATACAATGAGCATATATAAGGTGGTACAAAATGATAACCCACCTAGGAGCAAATGTCCCGAGTCCAAGCAAAAAGAGCAAAATGAGCAAAAGTGTCCGCCGCTACAGTGCTGACGGAACGGACCTGCAGAAAAGCTGGGCACAACGAGGGTGAGTTGCTAGCTCGTGAGTAATAAATAACATTTACTAAGGCTATCGTATGCATGCACACAAGTATCCTAGCATCTCTAAAACAGGTATGGCTATATGTACTAGCAGTTATGTATGCATCATCAGGGTTCTAACCAGTATGTCATATGGATGCAATAATAGGTATGTATGCCACATGAGTCAACTCAGGATTTCATCATGAAGGTATAAGAATTGTTCCTTCATTTGTTTTGAAAACTTCTTTTAAACATCCGCATAATATCCATGAAATCAATAAAATCCGTGTCCAGCAACGACACCTCAAATCTGTCTAAATCTCATATATCCATGTCAAATATCTCTAGCCTCAGCCATCCGGCTGATCCATGTCAAATATCCAAATCTCAATCTAGCGGCCACGGTCGGCATCCTCTGGATATCCGCCATGCCAAATGAAATCACCGGTAGGTAGTCCGTCCCCTGCCAGGCTCAACGCCATCATCTGCGTTCCTCTTGCCCCGGGGTACCTTACCGGGCCCACCATGTACCCGTGACGGTTCCTCTACTCCTCGACACGGATCTCGAAAACCACAGCAAACTCATGGTGGACGACACTTTACATCACTAGAAAACCGCAACTTTTATATTAAAAGATCGTAAGTTTGGAAATCTTGCGGCTTTCCCAAAATCCAGAAATATCATAAATCTCATAAAATCATCATGGGTGCATATGTCAATGATAATGAATGCATAAGGTATCAATCTGCAATATATGATCTATACTACGCATGAGCAAGTGAATTAATGCATTTGCACGAGAATAGCAATTCTTATGATTTCTTTTAATATATTTTATTGCAATAGAACAATTCTAAGCAATTAACATGTTTCAGATTTGCAGTTATCTAGTGTTGTGACATGGCAATTACCAGGTGTGTGTCAACATGAATAGTGCCCGTGCTGCATATAAAAACCTGGTAATGGTGCATGTGTCCTATAAATGAGTTCGCGTATATGGGTATGACATATTGATCTAATTGCAGCAATTATCATGCAAGTGCTATTATTCTAATGTCACAAGTGATTATCCAGTTTACTATTTTCCAGTTTACTAAATCTATAGGGCGACTTGCGCCATCCAAACGATCGTCCCCCATAGATGTTAAATCTACTCACCCGTGATCCCGTGTTAGGTATGTCCGACCACCTGCTTCCCTTTCTCCGCTGCGCTCGAAGTCCCTGCCGGTGAACCTAGAATTTACAAAGTCACCATATAAGGAAAAATCCTGCAAAACACGATATATCTATAAAAAGGATACGCGTGCGTGAAACTAGACGCGCGTGCACACGACACGTCGTGACGCGCACAAACCCACTAGAACCTACGCCAAGTCGGATAAATCGGGTATTTTTATGAAATCTGGGGAAATTCTCTGGTTAACTTGTCTCAACAGCGCCTACTTGGGTTACTCTAACCATCACAACCACTACATTCTCAAAATTCTCTTAATTCACCTAAAATTTCCACTAAAGCATGCGATAATTACCAACTAAGCTAGATGACCATAATTTTAGCAATTTAGAGTCGGGTTAAGGGGGTTATACCTCAAAAGACCCTAGATGAAGGAGAAGAGAAGGAGTAGGAGAGTGTGTGTTGTTGCTACTGCTCCTGGTGCTGCAAAACTCGACTTGAAATGAGCTGTGATGGGCTGCAGATGCTGTTTCTGTAACTTGTTGATGCTTACACGAGCTGTTGCTGATTTTGTTTCAGTTTGGTGTGGTGTAATATCTTTTGTGTTGCTGTTTGAAGTAGTAGCAGCTGCAGGGATGGTAGTATGATTGTGGGAAGGGTTGTGTGATTAGGGGGGAGGGTTTATGTAAGGAGTTTGGGGCTGATGTAACAGCTGTTGCCGTTGAAAATGGCTGATGTTATAGGCTGATGAAGTTGATGTTTTGTTTTGGAGCTGAATTGTTGCTGATGTGAGTGTTGTAGCTGAAACGTGTTGCTGTGAGTGTTGTCGTGGTGTGGTGTGTGGTGTTTTGTGTTGAAACTATGGGCTGATATGATGCTATGGGCTCATATGATGTGATGCTGCTGCTGTTTTTTCAAGGGGTTTGGTGGCTGTTGCAGCAGCAATTGCTGACCTTAAGGCTGAAATTGGGCAGAAATTGGGCTGATGTGATGTTGGTGCTGCTGTTGCAGCAGCTACGGCTGAGCTATGAGGTTATAGGTGTGGCTGAAATTGACTTTTGGTGGCTGAAAAAGTGTGATATGGCTGATTTCTTTCTTTGGCTGATGTGATGTTGAAATGGGCTGATATGTGGGGTTGAAATGAGCTGTTTTGGTAAACTTTTTACCAAAAGATCCCACATTAACACGCAACTGCTACAAAACACAGACTCAGGTGTTACAGTCTTCCCCCCTTAAGAAAATTCGTCCCCAAATTTTAAAATATGCAACTACGAGCACCTTCAAAAAAAGATATGGGAATTTCTTCCGCATCTCTCCCTCGGCCTCCCAAGTGATCTCCTCACCATTCGGGCTGCGCCAAAGAACCCTTACCGACGGCAGGACTTTTGATCGAAGTTTCTTCACCTGCCGATCTAATATCTTAACTGGCTGCACGGTGAACGAAAGGTCGGGCTCAAGCTGAACGGTATGATGCTGAATTGTGTGGGAAGGGTCATGAAGATATCTGCGTAGCATTGACACGTGGAAGACGGGGTGAACATCTGAAAAGCTGGGTGGAAGCGCCAAACGATATGCAACCGCGCCGATGCGTTCGAGAATCTCGAAGGGACCTACGAATCTAGGGCTAAGCTTTCCCTTTCGCCCAAATCGCATCACGCCCTTCATTGGAGAGACCCTCAGAAAGACATGATCGCCAACCGCGAACTCTAATCTGCGACGGTGCCTATCTGCATATGATTTCTGCCGGCTCTGAGCTGCTCTCATCCGGTCTCGAATCAACTGCACTTTATCGGTTGTCTCCTGCACGACCTGTGGCCCAAAAATACTGCTTTCGCTCAGCTCAGTCCAACAGACGGGCGATATGCATCTCCTCCCATACAATGCCTCGAAAGGTGCCATCTGAATAGTATCCTGGAAGCTGTTGTTGTAGGAGAACTCCACTAAAGATAAATAATGATCCCAGCTACTTCCGAAGTCTAAAACACACGCTCGAAGCATGTCCTCGAGAGTCTGAATGGTCCGCTCTGATTGTCCGTCGGTCTGCGGATGAAATGTTGTGCTAAAACTCAAACGAGTGCCCAATGCCTCCTGAAGTCTCTGCCATAGTCGGCCGGTAAACTGGGTGCCTCGATCTGACACGATACAAGTCGGTACGCCATGCAATCGTACGATCTCGTCGATGTAAAGCTGGGCATACTGAGTGAAGCTGAAAGTGGTCTTCATTGGCAGGAAGTGAGCCGCTTTCGTCAATCGCTCCACGATCACCCAAATGGAGTCGTACCCTCGACTGGTCCTGGGTAGACCCACAACAAAGTCCATCGAAATCTGCTCCCATTACCACTCTGGAATGGGCAAAGGCTGCAACTCTCCTGCTGGCCTCTGGTGCTCGGCCTTGACTTGCTGACAAGTCAGGCATCTCGATACGAAGTCGGTGACATCCCTCTTCATCCCGTCCCACCAATAGACATCTCTCAAATCACGGTACATTTTGGTGGAACCTGGATGAATGCTGTATGTAGATCTATGCGCCTCGTCAAGAATCTCACGCCGCAGTCCCTCGGAATCTGGTACGCACAATCGAGTCCTAAATCATAGTACTCCCTGATCGTCGATCATGAACTCGGAATCTCTGCCCTATCTAATCTGTTCCATGATCTCTGAGAGTCGTTCATCACTGGGTTGTGCCTCTCGAATACGGTCAAGTAACTGCGGACGTGCATGAACATGCGCAAGCTGTCCCCCTGTCGGAGTGAACTCGAACTTAACTCGGCTGTCGCATAAAATATGCCAATCTGCTGACGACTGCCTCTGCACTGCGCACATATAAGATAGATTACCCCCGGGCCTCCTGCTCAGAGCATCCGCTACTACATTTGCCTTGCCCGGGTGGTATAAGATCTCACAGTCGTAATCTTTTACCAGTTCCATCCAACGACGCTGTCTCAGATTCAGGTCTCGCTGCTGAAATATATATTTTAAGCTCTTGCGGTCAGTGAATATCTGGCACGACTCGTCGTATAGGTAATGTCGCCAGATCTTAAGTGCAAAGACTACTACAGCCATCTCCAAATCGTGAGTGGGGTAGTTCTGTTCATGTTTCTTCAATTGCCGCGAAGCATACGCGATTACCCTGTCATGCTGCATCAATACACATCCTAGCCCCACCCGTGAAGCGTCACAATAAACCACGAATCCGCCCGATCCTGAAGGCAATGATAATACCGGTGCCGTAGTCAAACAGGTCCGTAGTTGCTGAAAACTTTGCTCGCACTCCTCCGTCCAAATGAAAGGAACTCCCTTCCGGGTTAAACCGGTCAAAGGTGCAGCAATACGGGAGAAATCCTGTACAAATCTCCTGTAGTAGCCTGCAAGGCCTAGAAAACTACGGATCTCCGTAACCGATGTCGGTCTGGGCCACTGCTGGACGGCCTCGATCTTCTTCGGGTCCACACATATGCCGTCTCTCGTAATCACGTGACCCAAGAATCCGACGCTGTCCAACCAGAATGCACACTTGGAAAATTTTGCGAAAAGCTGGTGTTCTCTCAAGGTCTGCAAAGTAATCCGCAAATGCTGCTCATGCTCCTCTCAGCTCCGGGAATACACCAAAATATCGTCAATGAACACGATGATGAACAAGACAAGATATAGCCTGAATGTACGGTTCATCAAATCCATGAATGCAGCTGGGGCGTTGGTGAGTCCGAACGACATCACCAGAAATTCATAGTGGCCATAGCGTGTACGGAAGCTGTCTTCGGTACATCCTCCTGTCGGACTCGCAGCTGATGGTACCCCGATCGCAAGTCGATCCTAGAAAAATAACCCGCACCCTGAAGCTGGTCTAACAAATCATCAATGCGTGGAAACGGATATCTGTTCCGTACGGTAATCTTGTTCAGCTGGCGGTAGTCGATGTAAGTCTACGCTAGCGCCCCGGCAGTCTACAGACGCCAAATGCGGAACAAAAAACTTTTAACTGGCGCTATCGTATACTTTAACCCGGATCTGCCATTATTGCTAAACTAACAAACTGTAAAGAGTGTAGAATGGTTATACCGAACGATCCGAGTCCTTCGTTCTTTAACCATCATCCCACGCTCCGTTGCGGCTGCTCCGATCTCGTCGATCTCCGATATCCTCGTCGAGGTGGCACCACATGATCGATTCTTTAAACGGGCTCCTGCCTCTGACTCGAGGCAACTCGATCGTCAAGTTTGCTAAAAGAGACGACCAAGAATGATGTAGAGAATGAGTAGATGACTTTGTCTCACTTTGTCCAAATCCGTGGACGATCGGTTAATGAAGTTGCCGTGGAAATCGGGTGATGGAATGAAATGAACTGTAAAATTCCATACACCCCGAATACTATCATAATCTTTTCTAACCAAAATGAAACATCAAGTGAAGTGAGGAGAGAGAGGGCCGGCCATATATAGCAAGAGGGAGGTGACCGTAGGAGAGGGGGGGTGACCACAAGAGAAAGCTTCTCACTTCAAAATATCCTAAGGAAAACAAAAGGCTTTAATGAAAAAGCATGAATCACTAAACACATCATCAAGCCTTTAATGCATCCAATGAAAACTCAACACCAATTAATCCTAGTCACCTCATCTAGAACCTTCTAGAACACTGACTCACCTCATCAGAAGAAAAGATAAATCCGTCTTTAACCGAATGTTAAAAGACGGCTGATAGAAAACTGGAAACTGGCAACTTCCAAAAGTGATCCTGAAACGAATTTCAGGTTAACCCCGAAACTGTATTAATATACCCGCATTTGTATTACGACCGAATACAAATGCAACTGAGACAAAGATATTATACCTACTCAATATAATACTCGGATCCGGCTTAAACCAAAGCCGACCAGTATTATCTGCCCGAAAACTGACACGTGCGTAAACGCACGTGCATTTTCCGAACCCTGCCATAAAACCATAGGCCTCTACAACGTTTCGCCCGAACTTGGGAAACTGTCTGTGGGGGACTCTAATGACTCGTCAGTACCCTGGCAGTGGGTTTAACCACAAACCGTCAGCGGCACTAGCTATGCGTAACGGCTGCCCATGGACTGACCTCAAGGGAGGCTGAGGAGCGAACTCAAGGGAGGCCGATGAGTGACCTCATCCAGAAACCCTACTGAGCCTAACAGTGACAATGTATATACAGTCCGGTCCGTTCGTCAATGAGTATCGCATATCTGCCTAGGGGGCTAGTAACGTCAGACCCCCAATAGCAGTATAAGTCGTGTCGGAGTGAAGCCCAATAACACCCTGAGATACTACTGGAGTACCTACCAGTAAATCTCCTACCATGGCCATGGATTTGTGTAATGGCTCTCCAAGACACAGCACGATCTCGCCCCCAATACCGGGAGAGACGAATCCCCTGCCGATCCGCTCACGTGCCTCCATGTGGCTCTGGACTGTACCCAAAAGCTACCTGTTTGCATGACTCCTTTGAGCCGTGGTAGGGTAGAAATCAAAGCACAGTGGGAACTCACACGAGACAAATGACGACCTCAGGTCGATGAACTAACCTGTACACATGTCACCAGGGAACTGCTATCTGACGGTAGATATAATACTAACTAGCAGATTCCCGGCGAGTCCTGTCCGGTGTACTCATAACCCAATGAGCACCTGTATACATCTTAGGTGATCCAACTGACACCAGTGGCTTGTGAGACCGGCCACCGCCCCTCGTCGGGGTCTCGACTGTATAAACTAGTCTACTCCGGAGTATCGATGCCCTGTCTCGAAACTCCCACGACTAGGGACCACAAATAAGGATATGCGTATAAACCACCCAACTCTCACGTATATGATCGCCATCATACTGTTGGTGGTAAAGCAAGATCCTAAGGGCTCTATCAAAGTGTAACATGTAATCAGTCACCTGATCATGTACACGACTGATAAAGGCAAACCGGATAGCATACTATCATCTCGAGTAAGACTGTCCTACCGGTATAGGTCCTCCGCAATCTTTGCAATCACGTACCTGTGATCGAATAATTGACTATGAGGGCACTATCTCCAACAATCTCCCACTTGCACTCAAGGCTAATTATTGCGATGTTGCGTACTCACAGCCCGTGTGAAACCAACACCCAACTCCTCTACTAATAAGTTTCACAAAGCCCGTTTGTAAAACTATTGTGTTCGAGAAATAGCCTCAGTGAGTGGATCCGCCTAGAAGTCCAAATCCAAAACTTCTTAGACTGTATCGATCACTGAACCTAATCAGTATACGGCACCATGCCACCCACAGTATCCTCTTGGACCACCTGTCCATAATACTGTCCCTCTTCGTCAGAGGGAAAAACTATAACTCTGACAATCACTCTGTCAACCATGTCACCTTTGAAGCTTGGAAATGATAACCGTCTCCCGAAGGAGGCTGCCGTCATCAAATCCGTAGAACATGTACTTATGTTCTAAAACTGCTTCCTTATATTTCTCCAGGATTGGATTAATACAAACTTATTGCATCTAGTGCAAAACCAACATTTGGTGTGGTACTTGACATGTCATGATTGACTCAATTGCCTAAGCAAGTGATCTGCCAATCATGCACATCCCTCTCCCCTTTAGTCTGTAAGACACCTTTAGAGAGGGTGACTTCATCACCTGCAGGTACACCACCATGCTAGGAGTCAACTATTCCAAAAACCATTAGAATATCTGTCAAAGTACCCACATTGGGAAACTACCCAAATCTAGATCTAATACCATAGATCCAGAAACCAGAATGTCAAATATTATATCCATATCCTATCTGGAGAAACAACTATGTGACGACCACAGTACAACCGATCGTAGTATAGGAATTTTACTTCCTACTCTGTGTATGTCATCCAGATACCATGACATCACACCCTACAACCTTCTTAACTGATCCATCCCCTATTCTGATTGAAGTCAAACCCATGACTGTCACATCAAAATTAGATGATCTATCTCCGCTATAACTGCTCAAGTCTATAAATAGATATAAGCATCTTGCCCACTCTGCTTCCGCTGCTCCCACTGACTACGACAACCCTCCTACCGGGTCTCATATCCTGGAACAACAGTAGTGTCAAGTCTGGGTAGATAAGAACCTCCCTGTCACCGTCTCTGAGGCTACCGAAGTACCTCTCGGGCGTCTGAGGTTACCTACCATACCTGCGGAGTGGCTATTGGAATGTCAAACCTGATTGAATGTATAGGTCCTATTAAATTTTCTGTAATCGTTCGCGGTTCTGGAATCACTTCCAGTTCTACCATACTCCCACTACTGTTTTCTGAAAAAGATCCATTTTACTAAAACTGTGGCGAGTCAAGAACAATATCACTATTGATCTTCCAAATGGTAGAATATCAACCCTCGTCATAGCCAGGGTCAACCCACAAACAGCCATTACAGAAACGTGCCCTGAGTTATCCAGAGTCTGGTTTTAAGCATAAGCTGGACAACTCCCCGTACCTTAATATCTTTTAAGGTACGATCCATTCTATATCTACTACAGAAACTTTGGCACTTATTTAATTGGAACCATATTCAAATCATGCAGCTGTCTCCAGTGCATATCAACTTAATGGAAAGAGGCTAATCAGCATTACTCAACTTAGGAATCCATCCAATTATGAGTAACCTGAAAGAGAAACACGTTTCTCAAAACCATTACTATCATCTGAATACCAATCACAAGAATCTACATCTTCGATCTCTTTGAAGAATCCCGATACATGTGACACCTGGTTCTCTACTTTATTCTTATACCCACAACTTCTCAAAACTTAGACCTTGTATTTCTACGAAACACTCGTCTAAATACTAGAGAAGTTATAAGTAAACAGAACATAGTACGAGGACCTACCCCTTTGTCCTGATGGACACTGGACAACATACAAGACTCTGTATAAGTCCGCTGAGTTGAACAACTCATAACCTATGCGTTGTAGGTGGAAAACTGTACCCTGGCGATTTCCTCAAATATCACCAATTACAACGAATTCCGATATAATGAGGATGATCACCTAATTCCCAATATCTTACTCCCACTCATCATCTGTAAAACCATACAGATATGAGAATGAAACCTGGTAAATACATACCCTTGGAGTAAGTGTCTAATCGGGAAAACAGTTTTTCCTTTAACAATGCACTGAAACATGAAAATGTTTCGTAGGGGTATCCTGGTATTCATAGCAATGCCTCTTCCATAATCCAATTCATGACTTCAACCGTATATTTTATTGCCGTCTCTCCAAATCCCTTTATTTGGCTTTAGTCATTACCTTCTGTACACCATCGTTAGGCTAAATGGTTTTCTTTCTTCCCTACCGTTCGGCACCAGCCTATGGTTTGGAAGAAGACTATCCAGTAAGCATAATAGTGTACCCTCCTAAACCAAGGAGTACTCGTAACTTGAGAGAAGGTGATGATAAAAGACAACTGAACAATACCTTATTCTTTTAAAGGTGAAATAGGAGTGGCGATGAAGTACACGGTTTTGGTCGTGAATGATATCAGTCGCAATTTACTTTGCCCTCTTTCTAATCCCTTTATTTTGTCTTTACATATTACCTTCTGCACACCCTACTTAGGCTAATTGGTTTTCTTCATTCCCTACCTTTCGGCACCAGCCTATGGTTTGGAATAAGACTATCCAATAAGCGTAATAGGTGTACTCTCCTAAACCAAGGAGCTCTCGCAACCTGAGAGAAGGTGATAATAAAAGACAACTGAATAAACCAATTCTATTTCTCCTGAACCTGGATCCATCCTCGAAGAAGTCCCTTCGAGTTCGTATATAACCATACGATGGCTCTATCCAATGGAAGTGGATATCCGTAGTAATACGGGTGTTCTGAGAAATTCAAAGGGTAAAAGAAGGAGTGGCAATGACTTATGCAACTCAGACAATCCAAATGCCAGTATTTTAAGAAGGTTCGGTCAACCTGGTCACTGAGTCATAGTCTAGGGTCGGTCAAAGGTCGCTGCCAAAGAGAGAGAGAAAAGAAACACTCTGCGTGCACTCTAACCTAGATCAGAATGGTCATCATTTTATCTAATCCGGAAACCTCCCACTGTCCTGTCAAATTCTCCTCCAAACCTAAAGAAGAATCAATCGGAATCACCCGAAGAGTAAACCAACTCATCAGTGGGAATCGGGATCCAACTCTCATCGCATGATAACGTGATGGAATGCATCCACGTTACTCATACTCCAGAAGGTATGCGCATACTTGGCAAGTTTCAGTTTCTTTAGAAACTCCCGATATAGTTTTTGCCCCATGCTCTTATAACCTTGGCGTTAGGTCAAAATGTCATAAGTCACATGCCAAGTTCTACCCATCACTATCTTGTTAATTTGAACCTACCCGCACATGCCCTTGGCGTTAGGTCAAAATAGCAGAACGGCTGTCCCAAACTAACTCATCTATCTATGCAACAATTGAATACCCAGCAGCTACCAAACACTATGCCTTGGCGTTAGGTCAAAATAAATAGCTTGAATACTACTGAATACCAAAAGAAGTGACGGAGGGCTATGGCTGGTTTTTGGCGAAAAACCTTTAGCGTAGTGAACTTGATATCGCTGAAGGAACCTGATAGCTTTTTAAAATATAGTGGCGAAAACCTTTTGCTAAAGAGGTCACTCCCGGTAAAGGGATCTCGGCTCTTTCCTCTTGGAATGAGGTGCAGGATATTCTACTGAATACCGCTATGCAAAGCAACTTGTAATCGACTATAATGAAGTTATTACGCTGACGCAAACTTCTGCCCAAGGGGTCAGTCCCGGTGAAGGGATATCGGCCCTTGCCCCGTCGAATGAGGTGCAGGATATTCCACTGAATACCGCTATGCATAACAAAAGGAAACGTCTTTGTAACAACACCTTTTAAATTTGTTCCAACGACTGTAAACAGGTTTGTTTTACTTTGCGTTGATCAGAATCAATGCAGTCCCATCATTTAATCACACCAGAAAAGAACGAAAATAAAATGTACGTATATGCCATCCGCATTCGTCACTGGGTCCCGTCATAACCCGTTAGGTTACTTAACTAACGACAGAGCGGGGACTGGACAAGCGCGGGTGTAAAACATATACAACATCTAATAGTATATAAACCAATATACAATAATCGCTCCAGGCGTGATAGTATGCAACATTACAGAAAAGTAATAAGCATCACAGAACAATACAGATATCTGGGATCCCCGAGTTTCACAGAGCCGCTGCTGAAACTCGACGTTCCCCTGTCGTGTGGATAGCCTGTGCAATGAAACCTAGACCCCTACGGGTGCGGCAAGTTACCCGCCAAAACCTGAAGCGAGGCAGCCCCCTACAGCATAGTGAATGGACCACCCAGCACTCCACGGAATCCGGTATTCTTGGGCACCCCTCCTTGGGTCAACCTGTACCCCTTACGAGTGCGGCGATTAGTCTGCTAATTCTAGAGTGGGACCCCTCTGCCTCTCAAAGCCATGAGATGCGGACCCGTTGCCCCCCAGAACCCGGCTATCCGTGCACTCCGTCGCGGGGCAAAACTTAGTACAGTAATGAAAAATAGTACAATAGGTACATCGACCGCAACCTGGTCGTGCCCCAAAAGAATATTATACAACAGGCAGTGACGGCTGTCCACATGTTTGACGCTCGCCCCGCAATATCAAATGTACAAATAAACACATAAAGTACTACCATTGCACACTGCTATCCACCACGACAAATCCGCAACATCACAGCACAACACAGAACATCAACGCGAATGTCACGTTCGCAAACCCGTCTAAAAGAACTATAGCAATCAGACACGGTTTACCGATCAAATGACATTCCCGGTCGGAGATATAATGTAAGCACTGTAAACTAACGTGTTTAAATTTCGATCGACCAAAGACCAAATATCAAAAAGTGGGCCCCACTGCTTACTGGTGAACAGTAACAAAACCTGGGGCAAAAAGATATATACCAAAAATCATAAAATCCAGAGAAGAACCCACTGACAAAATTTGGGAGCATGAGCTCACCACGTGGCCGCGGATGCGCGGCCAAACCATGGGTTTGGCCGCGTTTCCGCGGCGGCTTGGAGGAATCACGAGTCCAAATTTTGTCGTGGTTCTTAGAAAAGCCTGCACAGATTTTTAAGACATGTAGAATTTGTTTTTGAGACCATTTAAAATCAACAGAACTGTCGAGCTAGGATTTTGCAATTTTCGATTTCCGGTCGGATCGATGTTTTGAACGCGTTAGCACAAGTTAGAATAGCAAAATGGTGAGGCTCTGATACCACTGTAAGTCTACGCTAGCGCCCCGGCAGTCTACAGACGCCAAATGCGGAACAAAAAACTTTTAACTGGCGCTATCGTATACTTTAACCCGGATCTGCCATTATTGCTAAACTAACAAACTGTAAAGAGTGTAGAATGGTTATACCGAACGATCCGAGTCCTTCGTTCTTTAACCATCATCCCACGCTCCGTTGCGGCTGCTCCGATCTCGTCGATCTCCGATATCCTCGTCGAGGTGGCACCACATGATCGATTCTTTAAACGGGCTCCCGCCTCTGACTCGAGGCAACTCGATCGTCAAGTTTGCTAAAAGAGACGACCAAGAATGATGTAGAGAATGAGTAGATGACTTTGTCTCACTTCGTCCAAATCCGTGGACGATCGGTTAATGAAGTTGCCGTGGAAATCGGGTGATGGAATGAAATGAACTGTAAAATTCCATACACCCCGAATACTATCATAATCTTTTCTAACCAAAATGAAACATCAAGTGAAGTGAGGAGAGAGAGGGCCGGCCATATATAGCAAGAGGGAGGTGACCGTAGGAGAGGGGGGTGACCACAAGAGAAAGCTTCTCACTTCAAAATATCCTAAGGAAAACAAAAAGCTTTAATGAAAAAGCATGAATCACTAAACACATCATCAAGCCTTTAATGCATCCAATGAAAACTCAACACCAATTAATCCTAGTCACCTCATCTAGAACCTTCTAGAACACTGACTCACCTCATCAGAAGAAAAGATAAATCCGTCTTTAACCGAATGTTAAAAGACGGCTGATAGAAAACTGGAAACTGGCAACTTCCAAAAGTGATCCTGAAACGAATTTCAGGACAACCCCGAAACTGTATAAATATACCCGCATTTGTATTACGGCCGAATACAAATGCAACTGAGACAAAGATATTATACCTACTCAATATAATACTCGGATCCGGCTTAAACCAAAACCGACCAGTATTATCTGCCCGAAAACTGACACGTGCGTAAACGCACGTGCATTTTCCGAACCCTGCCATAAAACCATACGGCCTCTACAACGTTTCGCCCGAACTTGGGAAACTGTCTGTGGGGGACTCTAATGACTCGTCAGTACCCTGGCAGTGGGTTTAACCACAAACCGTCAGCGGCACTAGCTATGCGTAACGGCTGCCCATGGACTGACCTCAAGGGAGGCTGATGAGCGAACTCAAGGGAGGCCGATGAGTGAACTCATCCAGAAACCCTACTGAGCCTAACAGTGACAATGTATATACAGTCCGGTCCGTTCGTCAATGAGTATCGCATATCTGCCTAGGGGGCTAGTAACGTCAGACCCCAATAGCAGTATAAGTCGTGTCGGAGTAAAGCCCAATAACACCCTGAGATACTATTGGAGTACCTACCAGTAAATCTCCTACCATGGCCATGGATTTGTGTAATGGCTCTCCTAGACACAGCACGATCTCGCCCCCAATACCGGGAGAGACGAATCCCCTGCCGATCCGCTCACGTGCCTCCATGTAGTTCGGGACTGTACCCAAAAGCTACCTGTTTGCACGACTCCTTTGAACCGTGGTAGGGTAGAAATCAAAGCACAGTGGGAACTCACACGAGACAAATGACGACCTCAGGTCGATGAACTAACCTGTACACATGTCACCAGGGAACTGCTATCTGACGGTAGATATAATACTAACTAGCAGATTCCCGGCGAGTCCTGTCCGGTGTACTCATAACCCAATGAGCACCTATACACATCTTAGGTGATCCAACTGACACCAGTGGCTTGTGAGACCGGCCACCGCCCCTCGTCGGGGTCTCGACTGTATACACTAGTCTACTCCGGAGTATCGATGCCCTGTCTCGAAACTCCCACGACTAGGGACCACAATTAAGGATATGCGTATAAACCACCCAACTCTCACGTATATGATCGCCATCATACTGTTGGTGGTAAAGCAAGATCCTAAGGGCTCTATCAAAGTGTAACATGTAATCAGTCACCTGATCATGTACACGACTGATAAAGGCAAACCGGATAGCATACTATCATCTCGAGTAAGACTGTCCTACCGGTATAGGTCCTCCGCAATCATTGCAATCATGTACCTGTGATCCAATAATTGACTATGAGGGCACTCTCTCCAACAGTCGATACATAAGCGCAAACTTCCGTCCTTCTTCTTGACAAACAGGACCGGAGCACCCCATGGAGAAACGCTAGGTCGAATAAGGCCCTTATCTAACAAATCTTGCAGCTGAACCTTCAATTCACTAAGTTCCGCCGGGGCCATCCGATAAGGCGGCATAGAAATAGGCCCCGAGCCGGGAATCAAATCAATACAGAACTCGACGTCGCGCTCAGGCGGCAGTCAAGGAAGCTCATCAAGTAAAACATCAGGGAACTCACAAACCACCGGGACCTGGTCCAACGGTTGATCTGTAGCTCTAGTATCACTGATATAAGCCAAGAATCCCTGACATCCCCTTCTCAACAGCTGAACAGCGCGAAGAGAAGAAATCAACATGTGAGGGGTGGCACCACGGTCCCCCTTCACAACAAAAACCGACTCGCCGGGAAAACAAAATCTAACTGTCTTCTCGCGGCAGGTCACAGACGCATAGCACGTGGCTAACCAATCCATGCCCAAAAGGGCGTCGAAGTCCAACATCTCAAGAAGGATCAAGTCGACAGGCAGCTCTCGCTCGCCAATACGGACGGTACAGGATCGGAACACGTACCAAGCAACAAATGACTCTCCCACAGGAGTGGTCACAACAAGCGACTGATCTAACGACGACGACTCACGACCCATCATCGGTGCAAAGTGTGAAGAGACATACGAATGTATGGAACCTAGGTCGAATAATACCCGTGCATCGAAAGAACAAACTGGAAAGGTACCTGTCACAACGGCGTTGGATGCCTGCGCATCCTGCTGTGTCAAAGCGAACACTCGGGCCTGTCCTCCACCGATGGCGGGCTGTCCTTGGCCTCGACCTCTGCCTCCTCGTCCTCTCTGGATCGGTCCGCCGCGTCCACGGCCTCTGGTTGCACCTAGCTGGCGTGGAGCATTGCTTGTGGCAGGAAGTAAAGCTCTCTGAGGAGGGGGCGGTGATGGTGGCAGGGTCACATACGGAACTGTCGCCGCTCCCTGTCGTCTCACTGGACAATCCCTAATACGATGGTGCAGACTCCCGCACCTAAAGCATCCTGGCGATGACTGCTGTCCCTGTGTATACGATCCATACAGCTGACCGCGTCCAAAGCCTCTGCCAGCCCTCTCTCTCGGAAGGAATCCGGCATGCTGCCTCTGATCTGGCGTGCCAGTACGAATCCTCTTCGGCCCGGTAACAGCCGAAGTTGCTGAAATACGTGCCTCCATCCGCAATGCCGTATCCATAGCTGCTGAATAAGTGTCGAATTGCTGAGCGCCAATGGCAAGATATAGTTGGGCATCAAGTCCCTGTATGAATCTCTTCACCCTCTTCGCTTCGATATCCACTAGATACGGAGCATATCGGGACAATTGTGTAAACTGGACGTCATACTCAGACACCGTCATCCCTGGTGTCTTGATCAAGGTCTCAAAACTACGAGCCCTGGCGTCACGAACGCTTTCCGGAAGGAAACGGGCTAGAAAAACTGCTGTGAACTCGGTCCAGGTCATGGACGGTAGACCTGCAGCTCGACCTCTCAGAACCAACTCCCACCATATCTGTGCGAGGCCCTCTAATCGGAAACTCGCCAGCTCTACCCATCGGTCATCAGAACACCTCAGCGAGCGGCAGATTCTGGCCAAACTGTCAAGGAACATCTGCGGGTCCTCTGCTACCTCAGTACCCGTGAAGACTGGAGGTCTCAGCCTCATGAAATCCGGTAGCGAAACCGGGATGGTCACGGTGGTGGTAGTAGGAGCAGGTATCATAGTAGTCTGGGATGCAGTGGGTACGTCCTCCGGCCTCGGTGCATGACTGGCCGCAACGAAGGATCCTACCATCTGACGTAGCTCCTGCATACTCCCCATCATCTGTCGCAGCTCCTCCATACCAGTCTCTAGCCTATCCACACGGACTGGGGAAGGCAAATCAGTTTGTCCCTGCGGTGTAGGCATACTACCCTGCTCAGTCCTAGTCTCGGACGAGCCAGCTCGAATCTCTTCTCGGGCGGCAGCCCTCTGTGCTCTGGTAGTCTTTGGCGGCATAATAACTGGTACAGGAACATGACAATAAGATCGATGCAATAGGATTGTAGGATACACGGAATTGAAGAAGGAATTTCAAGCAAGTATATCCTAAAGTCACCTAGACGGAGTACCGCATCGCAAGTATGCCGCGGACATACGTACGCTACGCTACCCTGCTTAAGTCACTTACTCCATCTACTAAGGGTCATCCTACACTCGGAAAGGTGAAACCTATCGCTCTGATACCAACTTTGTCACGACCCGCAAGGTACGGAACGCGACCGGCACTTAAGTTACGAAACGTCTCAAGGCGTCCGTAAAATAAGTAAGCCGAAGCCTAGAATACAAAACCCAATTAAGAATTTGAGTGAAGGAAAACCAATTTATTTAAAACATTTTTCATCATTAATCCACATCAAGTCCCTTTTTAAAATATTCTTCCTCTTTCCAAAATTCCTGCAGAATTTCCTTTGTAAATCAGGCCTCAAACGGGCGCAAAACCGAAATATAAATAAATAACATGAATATGGCATCCCCAAGCGGGAGCTAGCTCTTCACCTCAAGGCGGTCACAAATCCCACGTAATGTAAAACAACAATATGCATAAATAAGTATGAAGCATGGGTAAAATAACATGTCGACTCAAGTGAGCTCGACCCCAAATAACATATCATAATATTCCCAAGTCTCACAACCTCGTCTCTAGGTCAATATACAGTAATCCAAATAACCGGTACAGCTGAAATAGTAGTAGTAGCAGTGGCAGCAGCAGTAGTAGTAGCAACAGTAGATGGAGTACTCTAGATACAATGAGCATATATAAGGTGGTACAAAATGATAACCCACCTAGGAGCAAAAGTCTCGAGTCTAAGCAAAAAGAGCAAAATGAGCAAAATGAGCAAAAGTGTCCGCCGCTACAGTGCTGACGGAACGGACCTGCAGAAAAGCTGGGCACAACGAGGGTGAGTTGCCAGCTCGTGAGTAATAAATAACATTTACTAAGTCTATCGTATGCATGCACACAAGTATCCTAGCATCTCTAAAACAGGTATGGCTATATGTACTAGTAGTTATGTATGCATCATCAGGGTTCTAACCAGTATGTCACATGGATGCAATAATAGGTATGTATGCCACATGAGTCAACTCAGGATCTCATCATGAAGGTATAAGAATTGTTCCTTCATTTGTTTTGAAAACTTCTTTTAAACATCCGCATAATATCCATGAAATCAATAAAATCCGTGTCCAGCAACGACACCTCAAATCTGTCTAAATCTCATATATCCATGTCAAATATCTCTAGCCTCAGCCATCCGGCTGATCCATGTCAAATATCCAAATCTCAATCTAGCGGCCACGGTCGGTATCCTCTGGATATCCGCCATGCCAAATGAAATCACCGGTAGGTAGTCCGTCCCCTGCCAGGCTCAACGCCATCATCTGCGATCCTCTTGCCCCGGGGTACCTTACCGGGCCCACCATGTACCCGTGACGGTTCCTCTACTCCTCGACACGGATCTCGAAAACAACAGCAAACTCATGGTGGACGACACTTTACATCACTAGAAAACCACAACTTTTATATTAAAAGATCGTAAGTTTGGAAATCTTGCGGCTTTCCCAAAATCCAGAAATATCATAAATCTCATAAAATCATCATGGGTGCATATGTCAATGATAATGAATGCATAAGGTATCAATCTGCAATATATGATCTATACTACGCATGAGCAAGTGAATTAATGCATTTGCACGAGAATAGCAATTCTTATGATTTCTTTTAATATATTTATTGCAATAGCACAATTCTAAGCAATTAACATGTTTCAGATTTGCAGTTATCTAGTGTTGTGACATGGCAATTACCAGGGTGTGTGTCAACATGAATAGTGCCCGTGCTGCATATAAAAACCTGGTAATGGTGCATGTGTCCTATAAATGAGTTTGCGTATATGAGTATGACATATTGATGTAATTGCAGCAATTATCATGCAAGTGCTATTATTCTAATGTCACAAGTGATTATCCAATTTACTATTTTCCAGTTTACTAAATCTATAGGGCGACTTGGGCCATCCAAACGATCGTCCCCCGTAGATGTTAAATCTACTCACCCGTGATCCCGTGTTAGGTATGTCCGACCACCTGCTTCCCTTTCTCCGCTGCGCTCGAAGTCCCTGCCGATGAACCTAGAATTTACAAAGTCACCATATAAGGAAAAATCCTGCAAAACACGATATATCTATAAAATGGATACGCGTGCGTGAAACTAGACGCGCGTGCACACGACACGTCGCGACCCGCACAAATCCACTAGAACCTACGCCAAGTCGGATAAATCGGGTATTTTTATGAAATCTGGGGAAATTCTCTGGTTAACTGGTCTCAACAGCGCCTACTTGGGTTGCTCTAACCATCACAACCATTACATTCTCAAAATTCTCTCAATTCACCCAAAATTTCCACTAAAGCATGCGATAATTACCAACTAAGCAAGATGACCATAATTTTAGCAATTTAGAGTCGGGTTAAGGGGGTTATACCTCAAAAGACCCTAGATGAAGGAGAAGAGAAGGAGTAGGAGAGTGTGTGTTGTTGCTACAGCTCCTGGTGCTGCAAAACTTGACTTGAAATGAGCTGTGATGGGCTGCAGATGCTGTTTCTGTAACTTGCTGATGCTTACACGAGCTGTTGCTGATTTTGTTTCAGTTTGGTGTGGTGTAATATCTTTTGTGTTGCTGTTTGAAGTAGTAGCAGCAGCAGGGATGGTAGTATGATTGTGGGAAGGGTTGTGTGATTAGGGGGGAGGGTTTATGTAAGGAGTTTGGGGCTGATGTAACAGCTGTTGCCGTTGAAAATGGCTGATGTTATAGGCTGATGAAGTTGATGTTTTGTTTTGGAGCTGAATTGTTGCTGATGTGAGTGTTGTAGCTGAAACGTGTTGCTGTGAGTGTTGTCGTGGTGTGGTGTGTGGTGTTTTGTGTTGAAACTATGGGCCGATATGATGCTATGGGCTGATATGATGTGATGCTGCTGCTGTTTTTTCAAGGGGTTTGGTGGCTGTTGCAGCAGCAATTGCTGACCTTAAGGCTGAAATTGGGCAGAAATTGGGCTGATGTGATGTTGGTGCTGCTGTTGCAGCAGCTACGGCTGAGCTATGCGGTTATAGGTGTGGCTGAAATTGACTTTTGGTGGCTGAAAAAGTGTGATATGGCTGATTTCTTTCTTTGGCTGATGTGATGTTGAAATGGGCTGATATGTGGGGTTGAAATGAGCTGTTTTGGTAAACTTTTTACCAAAAGATCCCACATTAACACGCAACTACTAAAAAACACAGACTCAGGTGTTACATTACTAGAGTTTGGTTGTTCACTACTGTAGGGTTTTCTAGAATGGCAACAAGTTTTCGGGAGGAATCGTCAATGCCATTTTTAAAAAATTGCCGTATTAGCTAACCCTAACTCTAGAATCGTTTCTAGAAAATCGGACGATACTAAATGTAAACACTTCACATCTAAGTGAATGAGAGAATAGAACCTTTGTAGACCGGTCCTTCACTTCTAAAGCTCCATGTCGTAGTCCCTTCGCTACAAGTTGTGAAGACCCGGACTCTAGTAAGAGTTCACTTGAAGAAACGAACAAGCTTGCTCATTGTATTCGAGGCTGAAGACGATCTACGTCGAGAAGACTCGAGCTCATGCTACCTCTTCAATAATGGTGAAATTAAGGATGAAAACACCCTAAACTAAATGACTAATACTTTTTCGGTCCCGCACATATCACATACGTGCTACTATTTCGTTTTTCCTGAGCCAGTAAAACCTCTATGTAGGACTGTAAAGACTCGTCAATACGCCGGCAGTAGGTGATGGTCACATCAAGCACCCACAAGCCGTCAGCGGTACTAGCTGGACGTAACGGCTACTCGGGTATTGAGCGATCAGAAGATCAGCAAGCAAGCCCGCTCCAACTCCTGCAAAATCCTGACGGTAACACTTTTCGTACAGTCCGGTCTCCTCATGTGATATGTTGCATATCAAGTCTAGGGGTGGTAAATGGCAGACCCCAATTGTTAGTTATATGTATGCCATAGAGGCCATTACTGTACATTGGATGTATATTGTAGTGGATGCTGGGACATATATAGGGAGGACTTTCTTACTCGACCTGATAGTATGCTATCTGGTTACTCTTTACCTTAACGTGTACACTGATTGTCTCTCCAATACATGTTGGTAAAGCCCTTAGGATGTGTACTTGACTACCTGGACTATGATGTGGATCATACTAGTGGGGACATGGTAGTCTATAAGTACATCCTTCAAATTGTTGGAGATAATGCCCTCAGAGTCAATTATTGGATCACAGACACGTGATTGCGGTGATTGAGGGAGGACCTATCCCGGTAGGACAGTCTTACTCGAGATGTTAGTATGCTATCTGGTTTACCTTTATCATCGTGTACTGCTTTAGGTGACCTGACAAGTCGCTATTACATGTTGATAGAGCCCCTAGGATTCTTGCTTGACCACCAGCAGTATGAGGGCGATCATATACGTGGGAGCTGGCAGTCTATAAGCATATCCTTAAATGGTCCCTAGTCGTGTGAGTTTCGAGACAGGGCATCGATACTCCATAGTAGACTAGTGTATACAGTCGAGACCCCGACGAGGGGCGGTGGCCGGTCTCACAAGCCACTGGTGTCAGCTGGATCACCTAAGATGTATACAGGTGCTCATTGGGTTATGAGTACACCGGACAGGACTCGCCGGGAACATGCCAGTTGGTCATATACCAGACGTCAGATGGTAGTTTCCTGGTGACGTGTGCAGGTTAGTTCATCGACCTGGGGATCATCATTTGTCTTGTGTGAGTTCCCACTGTACTTTGATTACTACCCTACCACGGCTCAAAGGAGTCGTGCAAACAGGTTTTAGTTGGGTACAGTCCCGAGCCACATGGAGGCAGTGAGCGTATCTTCAGGGGTTCGTCTCTCCCGGTATTGGGGGTGAGGTCGTGCTGTGTCTAGGAGAGCCATTACACGAAGCCCTCGGCCGAGGCAAGGAGATTTACTGGTAGGTATTCCAGTAGTATCTCAGGGTGTTCTGGGCTACACTCCGACACGACTTGTACCGCTTTTGGGGGTCTTACTTTTACCAACCCCCTAGGCCCGCCATGCGATGCTCATAGACGAACGGACCGGACTGTACGGATATTGTCACTGACAGGCTCAGTAGGGTTTTCTGGCTGAGTTCACTCACAGACGTCCCTTTTAGTCAGTACCTAGTAGCCCGTTACGTATTGGCTTATACCTCTGACGTGCTAGTGGTTAAATCCACAACCAAGGTGTTGACGAGTCTTTAGAGTCCCCCACATTCAGTTACTCAGCTTTCGGGCGAAAGGTTGTAGAGGCCGTATGGAGATATGGCAAGGTCCGATCAGATACGTGCGGTATTGCACGGATCAGGATCGGACAGTTTGTACTATAGGCCGTATGGATATATGGCAGGGTTCGATCAAATACGTGCGGTATTGCACGGATCAGGATCGAACAGATATTGCTAGCCGGTTTTGGTATAAGCCGGATTCTAGTATAGTACAGTGGAGATTTTGTCTCCTTGCATTTGTATTTCGGTCGAAATACAGATGCGGGTGTGTATGCACAGTATTGGGGTTTTCCTGTTATTTATTACGGGACCAGTTTTCTGGAGTTGCCAGTTTGCTTTCCGTTTCAGCCGATTTCCATTGTTCCGTTCATTGGCCGAAGTTTGGTGGAGGAGGGTTTATTTGCATTGTTGCAAATAAGCATTTGTGGAGAGGGTCTTTGCTTATTGGTTGTATCATGATAGCTTTTCATTGACCTTGACTTCTTGACTTCTTCTTGTCATGATGGCTTGACTTTGTAAACCATCATGGTTGTTGGTTGAGTATTGGTTTTGAGAGTGATCATTGTTTCTCATCATCACTTGCTTTTCAACCACCTCTTTGTCTTGACTCTCTCTTGGATGATAGATGAGAAGGGCTCTCATTATTTTTGATACACTACACTCTCATTCTCTCCTCTCCATTGTGATGGCCGGCCCAAGCATATAGGGGCTGTCCAAAATTTGTGGTGTGGATTTTTGGCTCATTTCATGTTGCAAAAATCCCACAAGATCTATCTCAAAAGCTCCAAGTTCAATCCCTCCACAAAAGGCAATTCCACAAACCCCAAAATGAGACTTCTTCTCTAGATATTCTACAGCATATCTTGGGCACGTCGAGTAGCCGGCTTCGCGCCCGAGTTGCCTCGGCATTGAGGTGGGAGCCCGTAAACGATGCAGGCGATGTGGTGCACTTCCGGCGACGAGGAGGAGACGGGACATTCCGCAGGAGATCGGGACGATGACGAGAAGACCGGAGGACTCGGATCTGTCGGTATACTTCTCTTCCCTATCTAGTTAGTAGCTTAGACTTGTTATTGGTTACGATCCGGATGTTTAGTGCGCGGGGGTGCCGGTTTGCTAAGTCCGCAAAATTAAAGTTTTTCACCGCTTCCGCATTCCGGCGTCGGATTGACGGCCGGGGCGCCGCCGTGCACTTACAGTGGTATCAGAGACTCGTCATTAACATAGTCTAGCTTGGTGTAATGTGTTTTTCTGTTTTGATCGATCGAATGTTCCAAAACTGCATTTTAGTTCGCATCAGTTTCTGTTGAAAATTTTTGGTCTCGGAAAATTTTTCAGGTTGTATAAAATTGATGTACTGGAGATTACAAGGATACTATAAAAATTCGACATGTTCAGTCGACAGTGCAGGCACGGAACCCCGGCCAAAACCCCCTTTGGGCCGCGTTTCCGCCGCGCACTGTTGAGATCTCTGCGCCCAATTTCTACAGTGTCTTTGTGGGCTTAATATATGGGTTTTGGAATATTAATTTTGGGCCCAGGATTTCTTGATCTGCTATAGTATTGTTTGGGGGCCCACTTGTTAAAATTTGATTGATCGGATATTTTAAACACATTATTTCACAGTATTTACATTATATCTGCGACCGTGAATGTCACTTGATCGGTAAATCCGGTCTAACTGCTATAGCCCGGTTAGACGGATTTGCGAACGTGACTTTCACGTTGATGTTTTGTTTTTGCTGTGATGTTGCGGATTGGTCGTGGGGGATAGCCTGGATGCAATGCTAGTACAGTTGTGGTTGTATTATGTACATTTGATATTGCTGGACGAGCGTCCGACATGTGGACTGCCGTCACTGCCTGTTTGTATTATTATTTTGGGGCACGGCCAGGTTGCGGTCGTTGTACCCGGTGTATGTATATTTTACTTTCTGTACTAGGATTACCCCGCGGCGGGGTGCACGGATAGCCGGGTTCTGGAGGGCAACAAGCCCGCATCTCATGGCATTGAGACGGAGGGGGCTTCACTCTAGGATTGGCGGGCTATTCGCCGCACTCGTAGGGGGTACAGGTTGACCCAGGAGGGGTGCCCAAGTTGCCGGATTCCGTGAAGTGCTGGGTGGTCCATTCACGGTACTGAAAGGGGCTGCCTCGCTTCAGGTTTTGGCGGGTGACTTGCCGCGCCCGTAGGGGTTTAGGATTTCATTGCGCAGGCTATCCACACGACCAGGGGAACGTCGGGTTTCAGCAGTGGCTCTGTGAAACCCGGGGATCCCAGATATCTGTATTGTTCTGTGATGCTGTACATTTCTGTGATGTTGCTTTTCTTTTCACGCCTTGAGCGAAATATAATATATTGGTATATATATTAGTAGATGTTGTATATGTTTTACATCCGCGCTAGTCCAGTCCCCGCTCTGTCGTTAGTTAGCTAACCTAACGGGTAATGACGGGACCCAGTGGTGAATGCGGATGGCATATACGTACATCAGCATATTTTCGTTCTTTTTGGTGTGATCAATTGATGGGACTGCATTGATTCGGATCAATGCAAGTTAAAAACAAACCTAATCTGATGTTGTTGGAACACTTTTTCAAAAGGTTGTTATTGCAAGGACGTTCACTTTTGTTTTGCATCGAGATATTCAGTTGGAATATCCTGCTTCTCAGTCGACGAGGCAAGGGCCGAGATCCCTTCACCGGGAGTGACCCCTTGGACAAAAAGTTTGCGTCAGGGCATTAACTTCACTATAGCCGATTACTTTTGCTTTGCATCGCGGTATTCAGTTGGAATATCCTGCACCTCATTCTACGGGGAAAGAGCCGAGATCCCTTCACCGGGAGTGACCTCTTTAGCGAAGGTTTTCGTCACTATATTTTAAAAAGCTATCCGTTCCTTCGACGATATCAAGTTCTTTACGTTAAAGGTTTTCGCCAGAAACCATTCGTAGCCCTCCGTCGTTTCATATGGGTAGTCAATAGTATTCAAGCTGTGTTTGTTGGCCAAAGTCAAGGCACAGTGTTTGGTAGCTGTTGGTTATTCATATGCAGCATAGATAGATGCGTTCGTTTGGGACAGTCGTATAGCCTTGTTGGCCAAAGTCAAGGGCTTGTGCGGGTGGATTCGAATCAACCTGGGGAATGACGGGTAGAACTTGACATGTGACTTATGATTTGTTGGCCAAAGTCAAGGTCATAAGAGCATGGGGCAGAAATCACATCGGGAGTTTCAAAAGAACTGAAACCTGCCAGATATGCGCATACCTTCTGGAGTGTGATGCCGTGAGCGGATTCCGTCACGTTATCATGCGATGATAGTTGGATCCCGATTCCCACTGATGAGTTAGTTTACTCCTCGGGTGACCCCGACTAGTTCTTCTTTCAGGTTTGGAGGAGAATTTGACGGTACAGTGGGAGGTTTCCAGATTAGATAAATTGGTAACCATTCTGATCTAGGTTGGAGTGCACGCTGAGTGTTTCTTTTCTCTCTCTCTTTGGCAGCGACCATTGACCCGACCCTATGACTATGACTCAGTGACCAAGATTGACCGAACCTTCTTAAACACTGGCTTTTGATTGTCAGAGTTGCAGACCTCATTGCCACTCCTACTTTTACCCTTTTCTCCAGGACACCCCGTATTACTACGAACGTCCACTTCCATTGGACAAAACCATCGTATGGTTAGATACGAACTCGAAAGAATTTATTCGAGGATGGTTTCCGGTTCTGGAGAAAACGGATAGGACTATTCAGTTGTCTTTTGCTTTTACCCTCTCTCAGGTTACGAGTACTCCTTGGTTTAGGGGTAGTACACCTATTACGCAAATTGGATAGTCTTCTTCCAAACCATAGGCAGGTGCCGACCGGTAGGAAATGAAGAAAATCAATTAGCCTAACGATGGTGTACAGAAGGTATTAAGTTCAGACAAAGCAAGGGATTAGTAAGAGGGAAAGTAAATTGCAACAGATATTCACGACCAAACCAAGTATTCCTTCTCCAATCCTAAAATCACCTTTGTGTTTCTCCAGGACACTCCGTATCACTACGAAGATCCACAGTTTATTGGATACTCCATCGTATGGTTATATACGAACTCGAAAGGAACTTGTTCCGGTTCGGGGATGGATTCTGGTTCAGGAGAAATAGGAATAAGAGTTATTCAGGTGTCTTTTATCTTCACCTTCTCTCGCATTGCGAGTGTTCCTAGGATTGGGACAGTACACCCATTATGCTTATTGGATAGTCTTCTTCCAAACCATAGGCTGGTGCCGAACGGTAGGGAAGGAAGAAAACCATTTGGCCTAAAGGGATGTGCAGAAGGTGATGACTAAAGACATATGAAGGGATTTGGAGAGGTGGCAAAGAATTACACGGTTACAGTTGTGAATCTGGATACTGGAAGAGGCATTACTAAGAATACCAGGATACCCCATCGAAACATTTCAATGTTTCAGCTTCACTGTGTACTGTTAAAGGAAAACTGATTTCCCAGTTAGACACTTGCTCCAGGGTATGCATTTACCAAGTATGATTCTCACATCTGTATGGTTTTACAGATGATGAGTGGGAGTAAGTTGTTGGGAATTGGGTGACTATCCTCATTATATCGGGATTCATTGCAATCGGTGATATTTGAGGAAATCACCTGGGCTGTTTGCCGGTCGGCAAATATTTGGTTTTGAATATCTGCTGTTATGCACCAATTTCAAATTGATATATCTGTACGTCTATTTTCATAGAGTGAGATATACCTTTTTGAAATTATGTCTACGACATTTACCTATATCAGTGGATGGTTAGGTAAGGAGCATTGAACAGCAGTGTAATTCTTCATAACCAAAGGTACAGTTTTTAACCTACGACACACAGTGAATGAGTTATCAGACTCAAGGGACTTATACAGAGTATTGTATGTTGTCCAGGGTCCATCAGGACAGAGGGGTTGGTCCTCGTACTATATTCGGTTTACTTATGACTTCTCTAGTTTTTAGACAAGTGTTTCGTAGAAACACAGGGTCCGAATTCTGAGAAGTTATAGGTATTTGAATAGAGTAGAGAACCAGGTATAGCAAGTATCGAGATTCTTCAAAGTGATCGAAGATGTAGATACTTGTCAATGGTATTCAGTTGCTAGTAATGATAAAGAGATCTTGCTTCTCTTTCAGGTTACTCATGATTGGAAGCATTCCTGAGTTGAGTAACGCTGATCGGCCTCCTTCCATTTTAGTTGACATGCACTGGGGACAGCTGCATGATTTGAATCTGGTTCAATTAAATCAGTGCCTCTGGTTCTATATTGGATATAGTACAGTTCATATCTTAACATTGTTAAGGTACGGGGAGTTGTCCGGTTTATGCTTAAAACCAGACATTGGACAACTCAAGGCACGTTTCTGTAATGGCTGTTTGTGGGTTGACCCAGGCTGTGACGAGGGTTGACTTTCTACCATCTGGATGAACAATAGCGATATTGTTCTATACTCGCCACAGTTTTATCAAAAATGGATTTTTTCCAGAAAACAGTAGTGGGAGTATGGTAGAACTGGAAGTGATTCCAGAACCACAAACGATTACTGAAGATTTGATAAGAAACCTAAAGATTCAATCTGGATTGACATTCCATTGGCCACTCCGCAGATAAGGTGGGTAACTTCAGGCACCCGAGAGGTACTCCGGTAGCCTCAAGGACGGTGACAGGGAAGTTCTTGTTTACCCACAATTACCATTGCTATTGTTCCAGGTTACGAGACCCGGCAGGAGGATGAGTATAGCGTCGTTCTGAACTCGCTTCAGAAGTGTACGTGTATATGACTCTGCCAGAGGGTTGTCGTAGTCAGTGGGAGCAGCGGAAGCATTGGTGGACAGGTAGCTTACGTCTATTTATAGACTAAAGCAGATGTAGCGGAGATAGATCATCTATTTCTGACGTGACAGTCATGGGTTTTGACTTCATCAGAATAGGGGATGGATCTGTTGAGAAGGTAGTAGGGTGTGATATCCTGGTATTTAGATGACATACACAGAATAGGAAAAGAAACTCCTATACTACAATCGGTTATCCTTTGGTCGTCACACAGTGTTTTCTCCACAAAGGAATTGGATATTATATCAGACATACTGGTTACTAGATCTATGGTTTTAGATCTAGATTTGGGTGGTTTCCCAATCAGGGTACTTTGACAACATTCTAAGAGTATTTAGAATGGACGACTCCTAGCATGGTGGTGTACCTGCAGGTAATGGAGTCGCCCTTTCTAAAGATGTCTTATAGACTAAAGGGGAGAGGGATGTGCATGATTGGCAGATCACTTGCTCAGGCAATTGAGTCAATCATGAAATGTCAAGTACCACACCAGATGTTGTTCTTGCACTAGATGCAATAAGTTGACATTAATCCAATCCTGGAGAAACAGTCGGAAGCAGTTTTAGAACATAAGTGGATGTTCTAGGGATATGATAACGACAGTCCCATTCGGGAGACAGTTATCATTCCAGGCTTCCAAGGTGACCTGGACGACAAGGAGGTTGTCAGAGTTATAGTTTTCCCTCCGATGAGGGGCAGTATTTTGGACAGGTGGTCCAAGGCAATGCTGAGGGTGGCATGGCGCATGATACTGATTAAGTTCAGTTGACGATACAGTCTAAGAAGTTTGGATTTGTAGTTCATTTATGAGCTATGTCCCATCAGACATCCAGACACATTCTAAGACAGGTATTGCTCATTTCGGGAGATGGGTTTCTCCGCGAACTTGAGATATAGAGAGACATGGAAAGTGACAACAAAGCGGATCCACTCACTAAGGCTATTCCTCGAACGCAATAGTTTCGCAATCGAGCTTTGTGAGACTGACTAGTAGAGGAGTTGGGTGTTCGGTATCACACGGGCTGTGAGTATGCGACATCGCAATAATTAGCCTTGAGTGCAAGTGGGAGATTGTTGGAGATAATGCCCTCAGAGTCAATTATTGGATCACAGGCACGTGATTGCGGTGATTGAGGGAGGACCTATCCCGGTAGTACAGTCTTACTCGAGATGATAGTATGCTACCGGTTTACCTTTTTCATCGTGTACTGCTTTAGGTGACCTGACAAGTCGCTATTACATGTTGATAGAGCCCCTAGGATTCTTGCTTGACCACCAGCAGTATGAGGGCGATCATATACGTGGGAGCTGGCAGTCTATAAGCATATCCTTAAATGGTCCCTAGTCGTGTGAGTTTCGAGACAGGGCATCGATACTCCATAGTAGACTAGTGTATACAGTCGAGACCCCGACGAGGGGCGGTGGCCGGTCTCACAAGCCACTGGTGTCAGCTGGATCACCTAAGATGTATACAGGTGCTCATTGGGTTATGAGTACACCGGACAGGACTCGCCGGGAACATGCCAGTTGGTCATATACCAGAGGTCAGATGGCAGTTCCCTGGTGACATGTGTGCAGGTTAGTTCATCGACCTGGGGATCGTCATTTGTTTTGTGTGAGTTCCCACTGTACTTTGATTACTACCCTACCACGGATCAAAGGAGTCGTGCAAACAGGTTTTAGTTGGGTACAGTCCCGAGACACATGGAGGCAGTGAGCGTATCTTCAGGGGTTCGTCTCTCCCGGTATTGCGGGTGAGGTCGTGCTGTGTCTAGGAGATCCATTACACGAAGCCCTCGGCCGAGGCAAGGAGATTTACTGGTAGGTATTCCAGTAGTATCTCAGGGTGTTCTGGGCTACACTCCGACACGACTTGTACCGCTTTTGAGGGTCTGACTTTTACCAATCCCCTAGGCCCGCCATGCGATGCTCATAGACGAACGGACCGGACTGTACGGATATTGTCACTGATAGGCTCAATAGGGTTGTCTGGCTGAGTTCACTCACAGACGTCCCTTTTAGTCAGTACCTGGTAGCCCGTTACGTATTTGCTTATACCTCTGACGTGCTAGTGGTTAAATCCACAACCAAGGTGTTGACGAGTCTTTAGAGTCCCCCACATTCAGTTACTCAGCTTTCGGGCGAAAGGTTGTAGAGGCCGTATGGAGATATGGCAAGGTCCGATCAGATACGTGCGGTATTGCACGGATCAGGATCGGACAGTTTGTACTATAGGCCGTACGGATATATGGCAGGGTTCGATCAGATACGTGCGGTATTGCACGGATCAGGATCGAACAGATATTGCTAGCCGGTTTTGGTATAAGCCGGATTCTAGTATAGTACAGTGGAGATTTTGTCTCATTGCATTTGTATTTCGGTCGAAATACAGATGCGGGTGTGTATGCACAGTATTGGGGTTTTCCTGTAATTTATTACGGGACCAGTTTTCTGGAGTTGCCAGTTTGCTTTCCGTTTCGGCCGATTTCCATTGTTCCGTTCATTGGCCGAAGTTTGGTGGAGGAGGGTTTATTTGCATTATTGCAAATAAGCATTTGTGGAGGGGGTCTTTGCTTATTGGTTATATCATGATAGCTTTTCATTGACCTTGACTTCTTTACTTCTTCTTGTCATGATGGCTTGACTTTGTAAACCATCATGGTTGTCGGTTGAGTATTGGTTTTGAGAGTGATCATTGTTTCTCATCATCACTTTCTTTTCAACCACCTCTTTGTCTTGACTCTCTCTTGGATGATAGATGAGAAGGGCTCTCATTATTTTTGATACACTACACTCTCATTCTCTCCTCTCCATTGTGATGGCCGGCCCAAGCATATAGGGGCTGTCCAAAATTTGTGGTGTGGATTTTTGGCTCATTTCATGTTGCAAAAATCCCACAAGATCTATCTCAAAAGCTCCAAGTTCAATCCCTCCACAAAAGGCAATTCCACAAACCCCAAAATGAGACTTCTTCTCTAGATATTCTACAGCATATCTTGGGCACGTCGAGTAGCCGGCTTCGCGCCCGAGTTGCCTCGGCATTAAGGTGGGAGCCCGTAAACGATGTAGGCGATGTGGTGCACTTCCGGCGACGAGGAGGAGACGGGACATTCCGCAGGAGATCGGGACGATGACGAGAAGACCGGAGGACTCGGATCTGTCGGTATACTTCTCTTCCCTATCTAGTTAGTAGCTTAGACTTGTTAATGGTTACGATCCAGATGTTTAGTGCGCGGGGGTGCCGGTTTGCTAAGTCCGCAAAATTAAAGTTTTTCACCGCTTCCGCATTCCGGTGTCGGATTGACGGCCGGGGCGCCGCCGTGCACTTACACAAAGTCCCTAATCGTGGGTGTATCGAGATGGGGCATCGATATACCAGAGTAGACTAGCGTATACCTTCTCGACCCATATAGATGGGCGATGGATGATCCCATATCCATTGGTGTTTGACATCGGAGATGATATACGGGTGCTCAGTAGAGACTGGGTACACTGGACGGACTCGCCGAGAACTTTCAGATGGTATTATACCTTACGTCAGATGGCAGTTCTCTGGTGACACTGGTACAGAGTAGTCTGTTGACCCGAGATCGTCATAGAGTCTTGTGTGGTTCCCACTGTGCTTTGATTTCCACCTTACCACGTCCAAGAGGACATGCAAAACGGTGGTTTTTGGGTACAGTCCCGAATCACATGGGGGCAATGAGCAATAGGAGGGGATTCGTCTCTCCCGGTATAGGGAGTTGATGTTGCGCAGTGTTCGATTGGCTATAACCGGAAATCCCTGGCCAGGGTTGCTGATATATACTGGTAAGTGTTACCAGTAGTTTCTCGAACTGTTATAGACCTCATATCGACACGACTTATCGAGCTATTGGGGTCTGACGTTTACCACCCCTAGGCGAGATATGCGACATATCAGACGAACAGACCGGACTGTACGGTAAGTTGTACTGGTTGGATTCACTGGAGTGTGAGCGGGCTTGCTCGTCGATCTTCTGATCGCTCAATACCCGGGTGGCCGTTACGTTTAGCAGACCGCTTGCGGCTTGTGGGTGTTTGATATGATCATCATCTGCTGCCGGCGTATTGACGAGTCTTTAGAGTCCTACACAGAGGTTTCCTGGCTCAAGCGAAACGAAATAGGAGCGTATATGAGATATGTGCGGGACCGAGAATGATACCAGTATGTGATACTGTATTCGATTCTCGCGATATGTGACATTGATCGGTTATATGCGATATAGCCGGCATATCGGATCAAGTGTTGATTCGATAAGTTGTTACTGTTGATATTAGTCGGTTATATGCGATATGACCGGATCATTAAATCAAGTGTTGATTTAATGATTTAATGCATAATTATATATTTGATATATTACTTTGCATTAACTAGTATCGGTTCACTTAAGATGGATTTTCTCACTCGCATGTGCACATTGTATATGTGATATATTTTTGTGCACTTGATTGTATCATGTTTGATGATGCAATATTGCTAGGGTTTGTGTAAAGAGTTAAACCTTGGTTAAGTAAATGGTTAAGGTTTTCTTTTATTCATTCATTTATCTTTTAATTTGGATTAAAAGAAATGAAATGAGAAAAGAAAAACAAAAGGGTTTCATTCTTTCATGAAGCTTGTTGAAGCTTCATGAAGCTTTGACCAAAGAAACCCTTTTGTCTTCATCTCATTAACCCTAACCAGTCATTGAACTATAGTTAGCTCTCTACACTTTACCATGGTTACTATTATGATAAGAATTCATTTTTCTTTTCTATTCTAATAACTTATCATAATAATTAGCTTCTTCTTCTTCATCTTCTTAAAAGAAGAAAAGCTTGCTTCATCAATGGTGATTGATGAAAAAGAGTGAGAAATCCAATTCTAAAGTCTACCCACTTCCTATTTCTTCATCCTCTACCTCTTTCTAAGTTGTAGAGTGTGTTTTCTTCACAAGTTTCATGACTTGGTGAAGTGGGAGCTTGATCTTGTGATGCCTCGACGTAGATCATCTTCGGCATGCTAGTCGATGACCTAGCCCGTCCATTCTCCGATGAAGCCGATGCAAGAGCCCGGCATTCCATTTGGACAGCGAGGAGACTTCATTGCGGAGCTATGGAGGTGGAGGACCGAATCTACAAAGGTTGTATTTCCGTTCCTTTAGTTAATTTGTTAACTAGTTTCTTTTTCGCCTAGAATTCTAGCCAACGATCCGTAGTCTAGGGTTTCTCGGCACCGTAATTTTTGAAATTGGCATGGTTGATGCCTTGTGAGAGTGCCTAGGAACCCTACACCAATAACCGATAAGTCATGCCGATGTGAGGCTCATAACGGGTCAAGAAACTACTGGTAACACTTACCAGTAAATCTCTAAATCAGCCCTGGCCAGGGACTTCCCTGTTATGGCCAATCAAGCACAGCACAACATCAACCCCCAATACCGGGAGAGACGAAACCCTTCCTATCGCTCATTGCCTCCGTGTGACTCGAGACTGTACCCAAAAACCACTGTTTTGCACGCCCTCTTGGACGCAGTAAGGTGGAAATCAAAGCACAGTAAGAATCACACAAGACTCTATAACGATCTCGGGTCTACAGACCAACCTGTACAAGTGTCACCAGAGAACTGCCATCTGACGTGAGGTATAATACCATCTGGGAGTTCTCTGCGAGTCCGTCTAGTGTACCCAGTCTCCACTGAGAACTCGTATACCATCTCTGATGTCAAACACCAATGGATATGGGATCATCCATCGCCCATCTCATGGGTCGAGAAGCGTATACGCTAGTCTACTCTGGTATATCGATGCCCCGTCTCGATACACCCACGACTAGGAACATTAAAAGATGAACTTATGGACTACCATGGCCCCACTAGTATGATTTGCATCATAGTCTTGGTAGTCAAGTACACATCCTAAGGGCTTTACCAACATGTAACCATTAGACAGTATCAAGAGACAAGTATACATGTTAAGATAAAGAGCAACCAGATAGCATACTATCATATCGAGCAAGAAAGTCCTCTCTATATATGTCCAAGCATCCAATATAATATACATCATATGTACAATACTGGCCTCTAGGGCATACATACAACTAACAATCTCCCACTTGCACTAGGGCCAGCTGTTGTAGTATCGCATACCAAGCATCCCGAAGAGTCTCTCGAACTGTATCTAGGGAATGGCTTTCGTGAGTGGATCCGCTGTGTTGTTCTTCGTGTCAACCCTCCTGACCTCGATCTCCCGGCGATCTATTATCTCCCGGATCAGGTGATACCGCCTCAGAATATGCCTGGATCGCTGATGTGACCTGGTTTCCTTGGCAAAAGCCACCGCTCCATTGTTATCACAATACAAAGGTATTGGATCCTTAATGGATGAAACCACTCCAAGTTCAGTTATGAACTTCTTGATCCAGACAGCCTCTTTGGCGGCATCGTTGGTAGCGATGTATTCAGCCTCCATCGTCGAGTCTTCCACGGTTTCTTGCTTGGAACTCTTCCAGCATACCGCCCCTCCGTAGAGGGTGAAGAAAAATTCCGAGTGCGACTTAGAGTCATCCTTATCACACAGGAAGCTCGAATTGGTAAAGGACTCCACTTGGAGTTCTCCATTACCATACACCAAGAGCATCTCATTAGTCCTTCGTAAGTACTTGAGAATGCTCTTCACAGCTGTCCAGTGACTCTCTCCAGGATCTGCTTGATACCTACTCACTACACTTAGTGAGTGTGCTACATCGGGTCTGGTACATAGCATCGCGTACATGATAGAGCCTACTGCCGAAGCATAGGGTATCCCTTGCATGCGAGCTCTCTCCAAATCAGTCTTGGGAGACATCTCTTTGGAGAGAGTGAGTCCTGAGATCATGGGTAAAAACCCACGCTTGGACTCTTCCATACTAAACCTTTTTAGTATGGTGTCAATGTACCTGGATTGGGACAATCCCAGTATCCTTTTAGATCTATCTCTATAGATCTTAATCCCCAAGATGTAGGAGGCGTCCCCTAGATCTTTCATTAAGAATCTTTGTGATAAGAAGAGCTTGACCGATTGCAGCATAGGAATGTCATTTCCTATCAAGAGTATGTCGTCCACGTACAATACGAGGATGACAACCTTACTCTCTGCCACCTTCTTGTATATACAAGGTTCATCTACGTTTTTGACGAAATCAAACTCTTCGATAAGGATGTCAAATTAGATGTTCCAACTCCGCGATGCTTGCTTTAATCCATAAATGGATTTCAGCAGCTTGCACACCTTCCCGCTGCTCCCACTAGCTACGAAGCCCTCCAGCTGAGTCATGTACACGCACTCTTCTATATCACCATTTAGAAAGGCGGTCTTAACATCCATTTCGCAGATTTCGTAGTCATGATATGTAGCGATGGCAAGCATGATCCGGATGGATTTAAGCATAGCCACTGGAGAAAAGGTTTCGTCATAATCGACAACTGGTCGTTGACAAAAACCCTTTGCAACAAGTCTAGCTTTGAAAGTCTCCACTTTCCCATCTACACCAAGTTTTTTCTTGAAGATCCACTTGCTCCCAATGGTTTTACCCCTTCAGGAGAATCTTCCAAAGTCCATACTTTGTTGGTGTACATGGATTCCATCTCGGACCACATTGCATCCAGCCATTTCACTGAGTCACCACTCGTGATGGCCTGCTCAAAGCTAGTGTAAGTCGATGAACAACACCCCATGACTTGCGGGGAGGCGGAATAATGAAAAACGATCTTGTTTTAGGCGTAAACTGTTAGTGTATATGCCCTAGAGGCCATTACTGTATCATACTAGTTTGTATATTACTTAATGGATGCTTGGGATATTCACCTTGTATATACAATCTTGCTCAAAATAGTAGTATGCTACTTGGTTTGTCTCTACTTCAATGTGTACTTGTGTTTATTTTACTATATCACTTATACGCATTAGTGGAGCCCTTAGGATCTTTGCTTGATTACCAGCGTTGTGATGGCAGTCACACTAGTGGGGGCTGGGTAATCTATAAGCACATCCTTATACAGGTCCCTAGTCGCAGGACTATCGAGACAGGGCATCGATACTCCGGAGTAGACTAGCGTATGCGCTTCT
This sequence comes from Agapanthus africanus, assembly GCA_030015575.1. NCBI lineage: Eukaryota > Viridiplantae > Streptophyta > Magnoliopsida > Asparagales > Amaryllidaceae > Agapanthus > Agapanthus africanus. The sequence continues at coordinate 297,194,842 of JASDDO010000022.1, read as the reverse complement.
CATCCCAGTGTGGGAGATGGTCTGTCCCACAGCCATCAGTACGTCGTACTGGAGATAGTATACGGGTGCTCGTTGGGTTACGAGTACACTGGACAGGACTCGTCGGGAACTGACAGGTTGGTATTATACCTATCGTCAGTCATCAGTTCCCAGGTGACATGAGTACAGCTTAGTCCGCTGACTTGACACTGGCACTTCGCCTCGAGTGTGTTCCCACTGCACTTTGATCACTACCCTACCACGGCTCAAAGGAGTCGTGCAAACAGGTGGTGGTTGGGTGCAGTCCCGAAGCACTTGGAGGCAGTGACGGTTAGACAGGATTCGTCTCTCCCGGTATTGGGGGTTGACATCGCGCTGTGTCTAGGAGAGCCATTACACGAGTAGTCCCTGGCCAGGGCAAACGAGATATACTGGTAGGTTTCCAGTGTTATCTCAGGGTGTTTTGGGCTTCGCTCCGGCACGACTTGTACCGCTATTGGGGGACTGACGTTTACCGCCCCCTAGGCCCGCCATGCGATGTATCAGACGAACAGACCGGACTGTACGGAGACTGTCACATTCAGACTCAGTAGGAGTACCGATGGGGTTTCACCTCGTCAGCCTTCTTGTCGACATCTACCTGGGGACCGTTACGCACAGCTAGTGCCGCTTGCGGTCTGTGGTTAAACCCACTGCCAGCGTAGTGTCGAGTCTTTAGAGTCCCACACAGAGGGTATTCGCCTCTGGGCAAAACAGAGTAGAGGTCGCATGGTTTTGCGACAGGGTTCGTTCTCATCCGCGCACTTGTGCACGTTTGGAGTCCGGACGGATATTACCAGCGGGCTCTGGTTTGAGCCGGATACTGGTATAGTATTTGGGGTTGCTTTTATCTCTCAGTATTCATGTTCCTCGGAACAAGAATGCAGGTGTGTATGCACAGTTATTTGAGGAGGAGGAAGATGACTTTCATTAGGGTTTCGGAACGGGTGCGTATGCACAGTTGACAGTCGTCTTTTTCCAAACCCTAATGGATTTGTATTATATCATTTAATAATATATAATAAAATGAAATTGTGTCATGGTTAGTTTTTGTTGACTTGTTGACCATGGTTGACTTGTTGACCATGGTTGAACATTTGACTACCATCATTACAAATGAAAGATGCTCTTTGATTCTAGCAAATTCATTTAATGCTTGTAATGATATTAGTCATTCTAAAACTTTCCATCAACCTTTTCATTTTGATTATTATTATTTGATAATTCATTTTCTTTTTTGCATTATGGTTGCAAGAAAGGAAATGAGAGCTCATTCTATCATATTGACTCTCTCTCTTCATTCTCATCTTCTTCTTCCTCTAGTCAAGAGAAACCTTCTCATGAGTTGAGAATCCTTCTCTTGAAAAACAAAAGCAACCCTTAGACACTCTCTACTCACTCTAGGATCAAGGGTCTAGCAAGCCGGCGATTCTAGTTCACTCCAAGTACGAGAAAGAGCCCAAAGGTCGAGCCTTCGAGGTGGATCCATCTTCGACGGGAGAAGGCGACAAAGAAGAACCATCAACCTCTACAACAAATTTTGAAGAAGAAGGAGTTCAAGTTTAGGTATAATCATCCTTATCCGAGTAGCTAAATATCTTTAGCTAGTTTGCTAGTTTTAGTTTAGACAACGATCCCGACCTAGTTTAGTCCATGTTGTCTCTTGCACTAAAAATTTGATTTTATACCGTTTCCGCCTCCCCGTAAGAACCGGGGGTCGCAACGTGGACTTACATAAACATCAACTAACCGAGAATCTTTGCATAAACAATAACTAACAAGAAACCATAGAAGAGTTAACTACTATGATAAGTGATTATACCGATAGAACCGAGTCCTTCGTCTTGTCGATCTCCACGTCCTCTCCGGCCTTCTCTATGTAGCAGAAGATCCACCCGAGAGCTTAACTACAAGCTTCACCTCTAACTTGAGGTAACTAGGTTTCCTAAATCGCTAATCTAAGTAACCTAGGTGATATAGAGAATGGTTAAGGAATAAGTAGTCTACTCTAATCCTTGGTCTCAACACATGAGAGGGGAGGATTAGGGATTGAAGAGGGAGAGCATGAGGAGAGAGAAAGTGAGCAAGAGAATGAGATGGGATAATAAGCTATCATAATATATATCAAGCATTATGATTTATCCAACAAAAGAAAATGAAGGATTAATCATCATGCTTAATAAATATAAGAGGGTGATTCATCTCCATGAGTCATTAAGCATTTATGATGCATTAATAATATGGATGAATCACTCAAATGACTCACTAATCTCATTTAATGCATATGCCACCTTAACCCCTAAGTCACCATCTTCTAGAAGCTTCTCGCGCAATTACGAGAACGCCCCTCCTATCCGTGAAAACACAGAAAAACTTTAGACTGTATAAATCCAATAACCGGATACTAGAAACTGGCTTAAACCAAAGCCGAGTAGTAAAAACTGTCCGGATGTCGTACGTGCGTAAACACATGTATACGTCCGAACCCTTGTCGTAAAACCATACGACCTCTATATCGTTTCGCCTGGAGTAGGGAAACTCTCTGTGTGGGACTCTAGAGACTCGACTACTACGCTGGCAGTGGGTTTAACCACAGACCGCAAGCGGCACTAGCTATACGTAACGGTCCCCAGGTAGATGTCGATAAGTAGGCCGATGAGAAAACTCATCCGAACTCCTACTGAGTCTGATGTGACAATCTCCGTACAGTCCGGTCTATTCGTCTAAGACTATCGCATATCGGGCCTAGGAGGGCAAGCGTCAGTCCCCTAATAGCGGTATAAGTCGTGTCGGAGTGAAGCCCATTACACCCTGAGAAACTACTGGAACCTACTAGCAAATCTCGCTTGCCCTGGCCAGGGACTTTGCGTAATGGCTCTCTGACATAGCGCGATATCAACCCAAAATATCGGGAGAGACGAATCCTGTCTAACCGCCACTGCCTCTAAGTGCTCGGGACTGCACCCAACTGCTACCAGTTTGCATGACTCCTTTGAGCCGTGGTAGGGTAGCAATCTAAGAACAGTGGGACACACTTGAGGCGAAGTAGCAGTGTCAAGTCTGCGGACTATGCTGTACTCATGTCACCTGGGAACTGTTCACTGACGACTGGTATAAAACCAACCAACAGTTCCCTGTGAGTCCTGTCCGGTGTACCCGCAACCCAACGAGCACCTGCAAACTATCTCCAGTATGACATACTGATGGCTGTGGGACAGACCATCTCCCCAACTGGGATGAGAAGCGTACACAATAGTCTACTCCGGAGTATCGATGCCCTGTCTCGTTAATCCTACGACTAGGGACCTGAATAAGGATGTGCTTGTAGACTACCCAGCCCCCACTAGTGTGACTGCCATCACAACGCTGGTAGTCAAGCAAGATCCTAAGAGCTCTATCAATACGTATACTCACATATTAAGATAGAAAAACCAAGTAGCATACTACCATGTTTAGCAAGACTGTTATATACATGTGAATATCCCAAGCTTCCATTAAGTAATATACAAACTAGTATGATACAATAATGGCCCCTAGGGCATATACACTAACAATCTCCCACTTGCACTAGGGCCATGTACTGGCATATCAAAGACCGATGATCTCGAGTAGCCTCTCGAACTGAATCTTAGGTAGGGCCTTTGTGAATGGATCAGCAATGTTCTCTTCAGTAGCAACTCTCCGAACCTCGATCTCCCGACGATCAATGATCTCCCTGATCAGGTGATACCGCCTTAAGATGTGTATGGACTTCTGATGGGACCTTGGTTCCTTCGCTAAAGCTATAGCTCCGTTGTTGTCGCAATACAGAGGTATTGGATCAACAATGGTAGGAACCACCTGAAGTTCTGTTAGGAACTTCTTCATCCAGACCGCTTCATTTGCGGCATCGCAAGCAGCTATATACTCCGCTTCCATCGTCGAGTTAGCAACGGTGTCCTGCTTGGAGCTCTTCCAGCACACCACCCCTCCATTGAGGGTAAAGACATAACCTGACATGGACTTGGAATCGTCCTTATCACTCTGGAAGCCGGAATCAGCATAGGCCTCCATCCTGAGGTCTTTTCCGCCGTAAAGAAAGAACATCTCCTTAGTCCTCCTCAGGTACTTGAGAATGTTCTTTACTGCTATCCAGTGCTTCTCCCCTGGGTCTGACTGATACTGGCTTACCACGCTCAGTGCGTAAGCTACATCTGGTCTGGTGCACAACATCGCATACATTATAGAGCCTACCGCAGAAGCGTAGGGTATAATAGACATGCGTTCCCTTTCCAAATCAGTCTTGGGAGACATCTCTTTGGATAGGGTGATTCCGTGACAAGCCGGCAGATTACCGCGCTTAGAATCTTCCATACTGAATCTTTTCAGTACAGTATCGATATACCTGGACTGCGAAAGTCCCAACATCCTCTTGGATCTATCACGATAGATCCGGATCCCCAGAATGTAAGAGGTATCACCCAGGTCTTTCATGGAGAACCTGTGTGACAAGAATCCTTTGACAGATTGTAGCATAGGAATGTCATTTCCTATCAATAGAATGTCATCCACGTACAAGACGAGGAATACGACAGTTCTTGCTACAACTTTACTATATATGCACGGTTCATCTGGATTTTTGATAAAGTCATATTCTTTGACTATTTCATCAAAACAGATGTTCCAACTCCGCGATGCCTGCTTTAGTCCATAAATGGACTTAAGCAACTTGCATACTTTTCCGCTGCTCCCACTCTGATTGAAACCCTCTGGCTGATCCATATAGACGCACTCTTCTAAATTTCCATTCAGAAAAGCCGTCTTTACGTCCATCTGCCAGATTTCATAATCATGGAAGGCGGCAATAGCAAGAAGGACTCGAATGGATTTGAGCGCAGCCACTGGAGAAAAGGTTTCGTCATAGTCAAAACCAGGTCTTTGACGAAAACCCTTTGCAACAAGTCTAGCCTTATAGGTTTCCACATGTCCATCTACACCAATCTTTTTCTTGAAGATCCATTTGCATCCTATGGGTTTTACCCCATCTGGAGAAAAGTCCAAAGTCCATACTTTGTTGGTGTACATGGACTCCATTTCGGTCTGCATTGCATCTAGCCATCGTACCGAGTCGCCGCTCTGAATGGCCTGCTGGAAGCCAGTAGGTTCATCATCATCTATGATGCAATCCTCTCTATTCCCATCTATGAGAAAACCGTACTATCTCTCAGGCGGATGAGACGGCCTACTACTCCTGCGGAGGGGTGCTGGAATGTCCTGTTCTTCTTGAACTACTTGTTCTACCAAACTTTCAGTATTAGTTTGTGGTTCTGGAATTTCTTCCAGTTCTATTTCGCTCCCACTTATTTCCTTTTCTAAAAACTGTTGTTCCAGAAAATGGGCATTACGAGAAACAAAAACCTTTTGTTCCTCTGCGTAATAGAAATAATATCCCTTGGAGTTCTTTGCATATTCCACAAACTTACATTTTACTGATCGTGCCTCGAACTTGTCCACATGTTGCTTTTTAACAAAAGCTGGACATCCCCAAATCTTCATATGCTGAAGATGGGGTTTCTTCCCGCTCCACATCTGATATGGGGTGGTAGGCACAGTCTTGGTAGGAGCCTTGTTCAGAAGATATGCCGCTGAATCTAGCGCATAACCCCAAAAAGATCGCGGTAACTCAGCATTACTCATCATGGAACAGACCATATCCAATAGGGTTCGATTTCGTCTCTCCGATACACCGTTATGCTGTGGAGTGTATGGAGGAGTAAACTGAGAGAGAATTCCTTTCTCTTTTAGGTAACCTAGGAACTCGGCACTCAAGTATTCACCACCTCGATCAGATCTTAGTGTCTTAATACTTTTGCCGGTTTGGTTTTCTACTTCATTCTTAAACTCTTGGAATTTCTCAAAAGCCTCGGATTTATGTTTCATCAGATAAATGAATCCGTACCTTGAGTAATCATCCGTGAAAGTAATGAAATAGGAAAAACCACCTCTTGCATATGTAGACATTGGACCACATACATCGCTGTGTATGAGTCCTAAGAGCTCGCTCGCTCTTACTCCATGTCCAGTAAATGGAGTCTTTGTCATCTTTCCTTTGAGACAAGATTGACAAGTAGCATAAGTTTGATATTCGAACGAGTCCAAATATCCTTCTCTATGTAACTTAGTCAACCTTCTCTCATTGATGTGACCCAGTCTACAATGCCATAAGAAAGCTTTATTTAAATCCGGAGACTTTCTTTTTAGTGTGTTCTGGACATTGAAAATTTGGAGTTGGTTTAACACATATATACCGTTTTCCAGTGTACCGGACCCAATCAAACTATGATTAAGGTGGATGTTAACAACACCACTTCCAAACGTGAAATCATAACCTTTATTTGATAACAAGGAAACAGATATGATATTACACATTAAGCTGGGTATACAAAAACAGTTATGTAAAACCAAAATGTGTCCACTCGTCAATCCCAGGTGATAATCCCCTACCGACACAGCTCCCACGCTAGCTCCGTTAGCAACCATCAGGGTCATATCACCTTCCTTCAGCACTCTACGGTTTCTCAGTGCCTGCAATGAATTGCAAATATGAGATCCTGATCCGGTATCCAATACCCAGGAAGTAGAGTTGATTGACAGACAATTCTCAATTACAAACACACCTGAAGTCGAAGCAACAGCTTGCTTCGGTTCCTGGTTCTTGGCGTTCCACGCCTTGCAATCCTTTTTCCAGTGCCCTTTCCTGTGACAATGGAAGCACTCATCCTGGCCCACTACCGGTACTGCAAACTTTTTCTTTCCTTTCCCTCCCACTTTACTTACACCTCCTCTAGGTCTGGGGGCGGCCTTCTTTTTCCTTCCTTTGGCCCTAGCCTTGGACCCGGAAGAAGAAGCACCGCTAACAAACATAGCGGGTGTTCCCCTTGCCTTCTGCAAGGTGCCCTCTGCACTCCTTAACTTGTTCAGGAGTTTCGGAAGTTCAACTTCTTTTCTTTGAATGTTGAAGTTCAGAATAAACTGGGCGTAGGTGGAAGGAAGGGACTGAAGAATATGGTCTGTACAGAGCTCATTATCCAAAGTCGTCCCAAGGTCTGCGAGCTCTTCTATGTAGCCAATCATCTTTAGGACATGTTCTCCTACCGATGATCCGACAACCAACCTCGCTCGAAACAAGTTCTTAGAGGTCTCGTATCTTGCTATACGAGATTGCTCTCCATAAAGTTCCTTTGTATGGAGAAATATGGCATCTAGTTCGATATCCTCGTGCCTCCTCTGATGTTCATTGTTCATCGAGGCAAGCACGATGCACTTGGCTTTCGCGCAATCGAAATCCCAAGTTTTGCGGATTTCCTTATCCGCATTACTGGATTTAGGACCAGGGACAGCAGGTGCCTTAGCGGTGAGAACGTACCCCAATTTGTCATAGGTCAAAGCCATTTTGACATTCCGCAACCAATCTTTACAGTTTGGCCCTGTCAGTATATTTTTCTCTAAAAGTAACTTAAGTCCAGTCATTTTCAGGGTCGCTGCAATTAGGAGAGAGAGAAGAAAACTCTTTAGCATGATGCTCTTGCAAGTTTAGAGTGGTTTTTAATTTATCTAAACTGGATGGCTCCCACTGTTTCTCGAATCCTTCCTCAAACCATAAAAGAAGAATTAGCCTGGACTATTCTCACTGTACAATACTTTCTTAACCGTTCAGCCAGGCTGGTGTCGGTACTTCGAGGGAGGTTTTCCAACGCTTTCGCGAAGTTCCTTAATTAAATAACCTCTTTTCTCTGAGGGCGTAACCCCGCTGACACCTTTCTTGACACCTATTTGGTTAATAGCATTGATCGTTAAGTGACGAATATCCTAATGAGTAGCATATACTCACAGTAGGATCGGGATCCAAATATCATCGTATGATAATGTTGAAGGAATCCTACCAACATTCATCAAACTCCAAATGGTATGCAACTCTTTGCAAATTTCAGTTTCTTTAGAAATTCCTGATATTAGTTTTTGCCCCATGCTCTTATGACCTTGGCTTTGGTCAAAATGTCATAAGTCACATGTCAAGTTCTACCCGTCATTATCTTGTCAATTTGAACCCATCAGTACATACCCCTGACTTTGGTCAAATGATAATACGACTGACCCAAACTAACTCATCTATCTATGCAACAAATGAATACCCAGCAGCTACCAAACACTATGCCTTGACTTTGGCCAAAATGCATAGCTTGAATACTACTGAACACTCAAATGAAATGACGGAGGGCTATGAATGGTTTTGGCGAAACCGTGAACGTGGTGAACTTGATATGACCGAAGGAACCTGATAGCTTTTAAAAGGAGTGGTTAAAGCTCTGCAATTTAAAAATATCATCTGTTTTAAAATAACCGATTGGTTTCTTTTAAATTGTTCCAACGATTCAACTTTTTGGTTTATTTTCTTTGCATTATAAATAATGCGTCCCATCATTAACCTATCATTGCAGAAAACAACGAAAATACAACGTACTCTTATGCCATCCGCATTCGCCACGGGGTCCTGTCATCACCCGTTAGGTTACTTAACTAAGGGCAGAGCGGGGGCTGGGATAGCGCAGGTGTAAAACATAAGTGACGTCTAAATAGCTATCATATATAGATTTTATACATTTTTCAGATGCAATAATAGGCATTCCAGATCTCATATGAACTTTATTGGATTTGCAAGCAATCCGTGTTTGTTTAGAGCCTGCAACAAAAGACGGATTACACAGTTGTGATGAATAGTCATTACCCCACCCTAGACCCCTACGGGTACGGCAAACTACCCGTCAAATACCCGAAGTGAAGCGGTCTCCCTCAACAAAGTGAGCAGGCCACTAAACACTTCAAAGTACCCGGTAGTTTGTGCACCCCATCTTGGGTCTATCCTAAGAGCAAAAAACAGTAAAATGAAATAATACAACGGTGGCTACAACCGCAACCTGGATGCGCCCCGCAAAATAATATTACAACATATTACAATTACATTGAATGAATGAATATAACAACCCATCTCAAACCCCGGCTAATCATCACAACAGTCCAATACAGTTCACAACCATAAACAGTAAAAACCATTACAGAAATGTGCAACCCCCTGCCAACCGACATACTAGAAGTTAGGGGAGGTTTACGAACACATTATACAAACACAGATATAATCATATTAGCAAACATCGTAAAATTTCGATTGAGCAAACACTTTAGATTCTACTCCCAAAACTTCTCTGTGCACCTGAGACTTGAGCAGAAAATAAAATATCCCAGAAACATCACTATTAACACAGGAGAGTTACTGAAGGAATTTGGGCTGACTCGGCCCCAACTCGGCCGCGGATCGCATAGATCCGCCGCGGTTCTGCGGTGAGTTGGCCGAGTTAGGAGTCCAAATTTCTTCAGTAGCCCTATTATTCTATGCATGTTAATCTGAAGGTCCCTGAAAAATTTTTAGGGCCTGTTTTAAATTCGACAGAAACTGTGTTAACACGATAATCTTTCCGGTTCTTTTTGTGTTCGAAATACTTACGACTTTGCTAATGAGTTAATTATTGTTTAGCGAGTCTCTGATACCACTGTAAGTCGATGTACAACACCCCACGACTTGCGGGGAGGCGGAATAATGAAAAACGATCTTGTTTTAGGCGTAAATGATTGATCTAAAATTCTTGTTTGTGTAAATCGAACAAAGCGAATGAGTTTCTTTGTGTCGGTAATTAGAAAATGTATAGAATCACAATCAAAGAATTATATTTGACCGCAATCAATTACGGTGTCGATTGTAGATCGTAAGCGAGTGCGGATCGTCCACAGGGATTGTGCGATTCGTTTCTGTATTTAATTTGTTTGAATCGAAAAGTTAATTGAAAAGAAAAGAAAACATGATTCAAGAATTTATCAATTGATTCAGGTGTCACGATGTTTAATCAAGAATCAAGAAACTGATAAACAATCAAGAATTGGGTTTCGATAATATTTCCAAACAAAAATTCAAGAATCTAAATGAGGCTCGTAGGAATCGATCGGATCGATAGACGTGATGTAATCTAAAGATTTCGTGTTCTTGTCCTTCGAAGGATTGATACTAGATCGATGATGATCGACGAGAGTTAGGGCTTTCTCGTGAAACTAGGGTTTCATCTTATCCCTTGTTCTTTTGTCGATATCATTCACATTCTAGCCTCTAACAATTTCAAGAAACGATCCTAACTCCCCAATTTTGAGCGATATCATTCAAGAAAGCATCGTAACGAAATGGGTTGTCGGTTCTTGAACTTACTAGGGTTTACAAAACTTGTAGGAATCAAGAATCGTTTTCAGATGTATTACATCATCATTCTATTAATCGTCTCAGCTCCTTCACGAGCGGAGTATTACTCAAGCATCACAACAAGAATTACAACTAGAAATTTAGATTGAATCATGATGCAAGAATTTAAAGAAAACAAGATAAAAGAAAATCACCTTTTATTTATATCGACAATTTGATTATAGTCGCTCAAGAACTACAAGAGGAAGAAATAAATTGTCGATTTGGCGTCGCTCGGCTCCGTGAGTCGCGGATCGTTTGGACCACTTGCTCTGTTGAAGATCGGCTCGGCTCATAAAAGGTTGCAAGGCTTCTTGCTTGATGGGTACTCGGGATCTTGGCTTCTTGAGTTGGAATTAGGGTTAGGGTTTCACACAAGTTCTCTCACTAAACTTGTGGAAGAAGAAGAAGAAAGAGAATGGTTCTAGTTTGATACTAGATTTAGGATTGATGATTCTCCATAACCCTAGGTTTAGGCTTCTATTTATAGACTTCCCAAACCCTAGGTCTAAGTTTGAACTTCCAATTCCCTCCAAAAGTTTGTTGAGGAGTTTCTAGAAGGAGTTTGTTAGGAGCTAGCTTAGGGTTTAAGCTAGGATTAATTAAGCATTAGAAAACCCTAGTTTGCTGATCTGGCAGAAATATCTGGAATCTTCTGGAACTTGGAGTACATTTCTGAACTGTAGTGACTGATGTAGGAGTTTTGGTGCAAATTTGGGAGGCTAATTCCTTGAAACCACCGCGGATCCACGGCGCAAGCAGGCTCCTGCCGCGGATCCGCGGCGCTTTATGGGGCTTGGGCCTTGGGCTCTCTGGTACAGGCTTGGGCTGATTCTTGGGCCTTTATTGTATATGTTGAATTTAATATCTCCTTCTGAATTTATACCAGATCTGAAATCATTGAGTTGGCGTAATGTTTGATCGGTACCATGTACATTTTTGGCCTTTCTGCTGGATTTTCCTGCACAGATCTCAAAACAAGTGTTGCACAAATGTAGGGATGATGCGATGCCATGAAATGTAGTCAATTTCCATTATAGTGTCGGTTTAAGAGTCTAATACATGCAATCTGATATTTTGCGACAGTTTTGCTAATATGTGAAATATGAATACTGTACACTTCTAAATGAGTGCAAATGATGAGGAAATTGCCGGCTAAAATATACAATATTTTCGACTAATCAAATACCCCCAAACTTAATTTCGATCGTCTTGAGCGAACTGTTTTATTAAAAAGAGAAGGAGAAAATAAAGAAAGAGAAAAAACTAGCTAGCACACTTTCGTAGGCAACACGATTGCACTGAGCACGTGCAACAAGCCTTTAAACCTCTAGGTGTCCCTAGTAGGAGGAGTGTTGTCTCCTGAGGGTTTTCAGCGGATTGCACCCATAAAATCCAATAATAAAAGGAAGATCATGAATATTACATTTAAATAAAAGAATTGTAAAAGAAAGACTTTGAAAATTAGGGTTTCCAACTAAGCTAGCTTTTCGGTTGTCATGAGCCCTGTCTTAATGGTCATGAAAAGATGTTAGAAATCACGTCCTCCCTCAATAAAACATCGTCTTATTTTTCATTCCTATTTTTCTTCCAAACATCGATCATATAACCCTGCGTGTGTGTAAAGGACATCCCTACACCCGGAGAATTCAATTCAAGCTATCATACTCTTGCCCATCAGCCTCAGTACTTTTTAATTAATGAATATTTAGATGAGATTGCTCACACACTTTCATGCGACCGTTAATACTTCTTGAGGTACTAACCGACCGATTACTCCTGTGCTTGCTTACTTGGTGTATTTTCCTCGTCTTGCACCACCTCAGGCATAGCAGTGACTCCCAGACCAGTTGGCCTTAGGGCACTAGGTGAAGAGGCACCCTCGCTATATATTTTTTTATTGCCCTCGGTGATAACAAAACCAGTGTCCATTTTTCTCACCACTTTATATATTTTTTTATTCACTTTTTTTTTCCCTTCATACATCGGCTTTAAGACAAGAGCATTTCAAGGTATCCTCTACTATCCCAGGCTTCAAGGCGTGTATAAGTGCGAATAGCAGGGTAGCAACGTTCAAAATGTTTGGCTTCCAGAATAGAAACTATTTTTCAGACTTATTTTTATCCTCAGATTAGTGACGTCTTTCATCTTACTAACCCTTGGGACAACGGCTCATAACTACTTATTACTAGTTCGTATAAGAAAACTTCTAATTTTCTTGGTTTTCTTAAATTTTTCTAATCTCATGGATGTAATTTTTCATTATCTAAACTTTCATTATCTTATTTATGTACAAACTATTTTTATCTTTTTGAAAATTTTTAAATTTTTATAGGTTTTCAAAAAAAATGTTTTGTGCTTATGCAAATGATATGCAAATGATGCGAAAATAAGCACAAACCTCCCCCAAACTTGTTTTCAACAGTGTCCTCACTGTTGCCTTCCGCTAAATCTCGAAAAAACCTGTAAGCTTGGGAGGAATTTATTAGTGGGGGCAAAATATTTAAGTGAAGATCCTCCCCCAAACTTATTTTTGGCTCAAAATTTTGTAAAAATTTTCTTTTCAAGAGCCAGATAATGTACCCCCCCAAACTTATGCAATGTTAATCTTTGAAAATCACATGAGGGGGTTAAAAATTAGTGGTCGATGCCAAGCTTTGCAAAGACCGAATGTTAACACCAACCATTCAAAAAATTTATCAATGCAGTGCTCGGGTTGGTGGAAGAAAAGGTGGGGAAAAGGTAAGTGGTGGAAGAGAGTGTGTGAGCGTCTCGTATTGGAGAGACGATGCATTGAGTGTGATGGATTACTCGCATTCTTCTTACATTTCTGAAGAAGGGGTGGAGGTTCAATTTCAGTGAGTGGAACCTGATTCATCTCAACACCCGTGCTTTTTAGAAATGCGAGTTCATCAGCGAAGATCTCCTCAAAAGTTTCATCTATACCCCGAAGAATAATGTCATCACAAAGTGCGGGGTGATCTTCAGACTCTAAAAGCAGTTCATAATCAGTGTTAATTGTTGACCCGGACATCTCGGTGGAAGAGTCCGTATGTGTATGATACATAGTTGGGTCAAACAATAACGTATGAAAAAAGTCTAGATCGGTATCAGGAGGATCATTAAATTCGCTGCTGTCGACATCCATTAAGTCGACAGAACAGACCTGAGCAGTAGGTTCGGAGGGTACACTTCCTAACTTGTAAATGTTCATCTCAATTGTCCTCTTCCCGAAGAATAGGGTCATAGAACTGTTACGACAATTGATGATAGCATTGGAAGTGGCCAAAAAGAGGCGACCTAAAATCACCAGAATTTGATTCCGTGAGTTCGCTACAGGCTGTGTATCAATTACAATAAAGTCCACAGGGAAGATAAATTCCCCGATTTTTATTAACACATCCTCTAGTTCACCCCTAGGTCTGGTGATTGATCGGTCAGCCATCTGGAGAGTGCAAGGAGATGGTTTCAACTCTCCGATCCCTAACTGCTCATAAACTGAGAAAGGAAGCAGGTTAACACTTGCCCCAAGATCTAATAGAGCATGGTTAATGTGTTTCTCCCCAATAGAGATGGAAATCGTAGGATAGCCAAGATCCTTACGTTTCCTCGGTAATTGCTGGGGGAAAGCTGTGTCTACTGTCTTTGCCATGAATATCTTCTTGGGCATTTGTTTCTTCCTCTTTCTAGTGCAAAAGTCTTTAAGAACTTTCGCATATGCAGGGACTTGTTGGATAGCATCTAGAAGAGGGATATTGATGTTAACTTGTTTAAACATCTCAGTGATCTTCTCCATATGTGGACTTGGTGTGTTAGCCCTTAACCGATTAGGATAAGGAGCTTTAGCAATAAGCGCTGGGTCCATCATAGGAGAAGGAAGTGTGTGTGGAACCGATCCCAGAACAGAAGTGGGAATCGTCCGTGGAGGGGTATAAGAGGTGGGCTGTAGTGGAGAGCCTTTTGGGAAATGAAGAATAGGCTCGGAAGAGGGTGGTGGGGTAGAAGAACTGGGGTCAGAACTAGAAGTGTGTGTGTGTGGAAAGGTCTCAGCCGGGGTGTTGATATGATTTTCAGTATCATCAACTTATTCCCCAACATGATTGTCAAGCACTCTTCCAGATCTCAACATGGTGATTGCATTCACATGATGTGAATAACCAGGATTGGGTAAGGGTTGAGCTGGAAGTTTCCCTTTCTCTCTTGCACTCATTTCGGCTTTTAATCGTGCAATTTCTTCTTCCATCGATTTAATACTCTCGTTTTGGGACGCAGAGTTTTTCTTAATTTTATCGACAGAAGACTTCATTTCAGCCGAAACTTGCATGATATTTGTTAAGACCAAATTCATGTATTGTGCAAAAGAAGAGAATTCATCAGTTCCGGTCAACTATAAAGGACTAGACAGTGCAGGTGTGTTGACCTGATTTTGAAAATTATGTGCTTGAAAGGGGTGCTGACTTAATTGAAGTTGTGGTTGCTGTTGTGGTGGAGGGACCCTTTGGAAATTGTTTTGGTTTGGAACCGTGTTTTGTGATTGGTTCCAAGCAAAATTAGGGTGATTCCTCCAACCCTGATTATATGTGGAAGAAAAAGGATCGTTTCTAGGTCTTTGAAATGTGGCATTGGTATGCTCACGACCTTGAAACGGACATTCTTCCGTCAAGTGAGACGGATCAGAACAGCAGCCACATACAGTTTTGGAAAGTGACATTTGATTAAGGGAGGCAGCTAAAAATTTGTTTTCCATAGTCTCGAGTTTCTTTTGTATAGCTGAAATGTCAGCTCTAACTCCTATGGAAACATCTGATTGGTTATTGCCACTCCTAAATGATGGACTTTCCCACTGTAAAGACTTTTCAGCGAACTCTTCTAAATATCGCCAAGCTTCCCCATCATCCTTGGTCATGAAGGTACCTTGACACATGTTTTCAAGGCTCTGTTTAGTGTTAGGGTTACTGCCCTCATATATGATTCGGCAAAGCTCCCATCTCGGGATGCCGTGATGAGGACATTGAACCAATAGATCCTTGAAACGTTCAAAGCATTTAAAGAATGGTTCAGCAGGGAGCTGGGCAAATTGATTCAGTTCGCTACGGATTCGAGCTGTCTTTTGTATTGGGTAAAATTTCTTAAGGAATGCAGCGACGAATTCTTCCCAATTCGTAATAGAGTGTGCGGTAGTGTTATATAGCCACTTCTCGGCTATATCGCACAAGGTAAATGGAAGAAGTCGTAGACGCATAGTATTCACTGAAAGTTGTGACGTACCCATCATTGCGCATACGTTTTCAAATTTGGTAATGAAAACGTAAGCGTCCCCAGTCTCGAGTCCGTGGAATTTGGGTAAAAGATTGATATACTGGGGTTTAATCTCAAAGTTATCCACATTGGCTGGTGGTGTGGATAGGCAGGTCGAAAAAGGACCTCGAATAGGGTAGCATCTCTCCTGGAGAGAGATGCGGGGTGGATTCTGCGCACCAACGGAAGGCGGCAGATTAGGGTTAAAGAAGTTTGATGGATTCGGATCCATCGGTGTGGGTGTGGTAGTGGGTAAAGGAAAGGTAAATGGAGAATTATCGACTTCGGAGTCGATAAGAGGTACGCGGACTAAACGGGCACTAGAATCCCGTGTCCAGCCTATCTTGTACTAAAAAGGGTTAGTACAAGTGGCAGCGTTGGCTTTTAATTAGGGGTAAATGAATGAATGCGGTGTTTGCTTTTGAAAAAGGGACGGATTTTTGAAAACTATGATGCGACACAACAAATGTGGCACACAAACCCTAGAATCTAGTGGTCACCTAGGTCCGGCTCTAGACCGCTCCTAACTGCCAAAAGACAAGTCGCGGGATAGAATCCTCCACTGCCTCTTTGTTCCCCTGTAGCCGGATAAGTGCCAGGTAAGTGGGAAGGTACTCCACTACGTAAGTAGTGGGCCTAATTAATAACCACTAGCCTTAGACACACTCGCCTTAGGCACCACAGGAAAACGCGGATAAGCAATGAATTACCCACGGCCTTCTTCTGTCCTAATTGAGCGCGACAGTCTTTAGAGTCATCTCTAGATTTCTTTTAGTTAATGTGGGTCAATGCGGATGCAAGTTTTGCGGTTTTCGGGGCCTAGGAAGGGTAATGAAATCCCCACCTAATTTGGATTTGGCCGTGCCCCTTAATATCCGTATTTATAATGCAAAACAACCAAGAAACAAAATCACGCACAAATTTAATTTGCAATTTGCGAGCTGCGATTATTTGCAAAGAATCCTGCAGCAAATTATTAGTTGGAGCTAAAAAGAGGAGAGAGGAGTAGACAAGAAATCACCTGAATGAAAAATTTCACAGAGAACCCTCAAAGGGGCCACGGAACCGCCGCGATTCCCTCATTATGCCGCACTTCCGCGCTTCAATTGTGGGAACACTGGACCAAACTTCTTAAGGGAGCTTCTGTGAACTCCCTCAGCTCTCTGGTATTTTCCAAAAAAATTTCTCAATTGCCAAACAGCTCCAGATTTCCTCGAAATAAAACACAACAAATTGTTTAGGGTTTGCACAAATTTTGATCTCAAAAATCACAATGAAATAAATCTTTCAATTCAAAACTATAATATGAAATGAATTAGCGCGTAATCCCCGGCAACGGCGCCATTTGATTGATCTAAAATTCTTGTTTGTGTAAATCGAACAAAGCGAATGAGTTTCTTTGTGTCGGTAATTAGAAAATGTATAGAATCACAATCAAAGAATTATATTTGACCGCAATCAATTACGGTGTCGATTGTAGATCGTAAGCGAGTGCGGATCGTCCACAGGGATTGTGCGATTCGTTTCTGTATTTAATTTGTTTGAATCGAAAAGTTAATTGAAAAGAAAAGAAAACATGATTCAAGAATTTATCAATTGATTCAGGTGTCACGATGTTTAATCAAGAATCAAGAAACTGATAAACAATCAAGAATTGGGTTTTGATAATATTTCCAAACAAAAAGTCAAGAATCTAAATGAGGCTCGTAGGAATCGATCGGATCGATAGACGTGATGTAATCTAAATATTTCGTGTTCTTGTCCTTCGAAGGATTGATACTAGATCGATGATGATCGACGAGAGTTAGGGCTTTCTCGTGAAACTAGGGTTTCATCTTATCCATTGTTCTTTTGTCGATATCATTCATATTCTAGCCTCTAGCAATTTCAAGAAACGATCCTAACTCCCCAATTTCGAGCGATATCATTCAAGAAAGCATCGTAACGAAATGGGTTGTCGGTTCTTGAACTTGCTAGGGTTTACAAAACTTGTAGGAATCAAGAATCGTTTTCAGATGTATTACATCATCATTCTATTAATCGTCTCAGCTCCTTCACGAGCGGAGTATTACTCAAGCATCACAACAAGAATTACAACTAGAAATTTAGATTGAATCATGATGCAACAATTTAAAGAAAACAAGATAAAAGAAAATCACCTTTTATTTATATCGACAATTTGATTACAGTCGCTCAAGAACTACAAGAGGAAGAACGAAATTGTCGATTTAGCGTCGCTCGGCTCCGTGAGTCGCGGATCGTTTGGACCACTTGCTCTGTTGAAGATCGGCTCGGCTCATAAAAGGTTGCAAGGCTTCTTGCTTGATGGGTACTCGGGATCTTGGCTTCTTGAGTTGGAATTAGGGTTAGGGTTTCACACAAGTTCTCTCACTAAACTTGTGGAAGAAGAAGAAGAAAGAGAATGGTTCTAGTTTGATACTAGATTTAGGATTGATGATTCTCCATAACCCTAGGTTTAGGCTTCTATTTATAGACTTCCCAAACCCTAGGTCTAAGTTTGAACTTCCAATTCCCTCCAAAAGTTTGTTGAGGAGTTTCTAGAAGGAGTTTGTTAGGAGCTAGCTTAGGGTTTAAGCTAGGATTAATTAAGCATTAGAAAACCCTAGTTTGCTGATCTGGCAGAAATATCTGGAATCTTCTGGAACTTGGAGTACATTTCTGAACTGTAGCCACTGATGTAGGAGTTTTGGTGCAAATTTGGGAGGCTAATTCCTTGAAACCACCGCGGATCCGCGGCGCAAGCAGGCTCCTGTCGCGGATCCGCGGCGCTTTATGGGGCTTGGGCCTTGGGCTCTCTACTACAGGCTTGGGCTGATTCTTGGGCCTTTATTGTATATGTTGAATTTAATATCTCCTTCTGAATTTATACCAGATCTGAAATCATTGAGTTGGCGTAATGTTTGATCGGTACCATGTACATTTTTGGCCTTTCTGCTGGATTTTCCTGCACAGATCTCAAAACAAGTGTTGCGCAAATGTAGGGATGATGCGATGCCATGAAATGTAGTCAATTTCCATTATAGTGTCGGTTTAAGAGTCTAATACATGCAATCTGATATTTTGCGACAGTTTTGCTAATATGTGAAATATGAATACCGTACACTTCTAAATGAGTGCAAATGATGAGGAAATTGCCGGCTAAAATATACAATATTTTCGATTAATCAGTAAACATTGACTAACCGAGAATCTTTGCATAAACAATAACTAACAAGAAACCATAGAAGAGTTAACTACTATGATAAGTGATTATACCTATAGAACCGAGTCCTTCGTCTTGTCGATCTCCACGTCCTCTCCGGCCTTCTCAATGTAGTAGAAGATCCATCCGAGAGCTTAACTACAAGCTTCACCTCTAACTTGAGGTAACTAGGTTTCTTAAATCGCTAATCTAAGTAACCTAGGTGATATAGAGAATGGTTAACGATTAAGTAGTCTACTCTAATCCTTGGTCTCAACACATGAGAGGGGAGGATTAGGATTTGAAGAGGGAGAGCTTGAGGAGAGAGAAAGTGAGCAAGAGAATGAGATGAGATAATAAGCTATCATAATATATATCAAGCATTATGATTTATCCAACAAAAGAAAATGAAGGATTAATCATCATGCTTAATAAATATCAGAGGGTGATTCATCTCCATGAGTCATTAAGCATTTATGATGCATTAATGACATGGATGAATTACTCAAATGACTCACTAATCTCATTTAATGCATATGCCACCTTAACCCCCAAGTCACCATCTTCTAGAAGCTTCTCGCGTAATTACGAGAACGCCCCTCCTATCCGTGAAAACACGGAAAAACTTTTGACTGTATAAATCCAATAACCGGATACTAGAAACTGGCTTAAACCAAAGCCGACTAGTAAAAACTGTCCGTATGTCGTACGTGCGTAAACACACGTATGCGTCCGAACCCTTGTCGTAAAACCATACGACCTATATATCGTTTCGCCTGGAGTAGGAAAACTCTCTGTGTGGGACTCTAGAGACACGACTACTACGCTGGCAGTGGGTTTAACCACAGACCGCAAGCGGCACTAGCTGTACGTAACGGTCCCCAGGTAGATGTCGATAAGAAGGCCGATGAGAAAGCCCATCCGAACTCATACTGAGTCTGATGTGACAATCTCCGTACAGTCCGGTCTGGTCGTCCAAGACTATCGCATATCGGGTCTAGTGGGGCGGCAAGCGTCAGTCCCGTAATAGCGGTATAAGTCGTGTCGGAGTGAAGCCCATTACACCCTGAGAAACTACTGGAACCTACCAGCAAATCTCGCTTGCCCTGGCCAGGGACTTTGCGTAATGGCTCTCTGACACAGCGCGATATCAACCCCCAATACCGGGATAGACGAATCCTGTCTAACCGCCACTGCCTCCAAGTGCTCGGGACTGCACCCAACTGCTACCTGTTTGCACGACTCCTTTGAGCCGTGGTAGGGTATAGTGGGACACACTCGAGGAGAAGTAGCAGTGTCAAGTCTGCGGACTATGCTGTACTCATGTCACCTGGGAATTGTTCACTGACGACTGGTATAAAACCAACCAACAGTTCCCTGTGAGTCCTGTCCGGTGTACCCGTAACCCAACGAGCACCTGCATACTATCTCCAGTATGACGTACTAACGGCTGTGGGACAGACCATCTCCCCAACTGGGTTGAGAAGTGTACACACTAGTCTACTCCGGAGTATCGATGCCCTGTCTCGATAATCCTACGACTAGGGACCTAAATAAGGATGTGCTTGTAGACCACGCAGCCCCCACTAGTGTGACTGCCATCACAACGCTGGTAGTCAAGCAAGATCCTAAGAGCTCTATCAATACGTATACTCATATATTAAGATAGAAAAACCAAGTAGCATACTACCATGTTTAGAAAGACTGTTATATACATGTGAATATCCCAAGCTTCCATTAAGTAATATACAAATTAGTATGATACAATAATGGCCCCTAGGGCATATACACTAACAGCTAGTTGGGTCATCATCCTCCATGATGCAATCCTCGCTCTCACCATCCATGAGAAAACCGTAGTATCTCTCAGGTGGGTGAGGAACCCTACTAGATCGCCGGAGAGGTTGAGGTTCATTGGGTGCTATCGAATCTTCGGGTTCGACTAAATCTTTAGTTTGAGTTTGTGTAGCCGGAATTTCTTCCAGTTCTACTTGGTTGCCACTAATTTCTTTTGCAAGAAATTCCTTTTCTAAAAAGGTGGCATGTTGAGAAACAAACACCTTTTGTTCCTCGCTAAGGTAGAAAAGATATCCATGTGAATGTTTGGGATATCCCACAAACTTGCATAGAACTGTCCCTGCCTCGAGTTTGTCCGGATTTTGCCTTTTGACATAGGCCGGACAACCCCATATCTTAACTCGTTTAAGAGATGGTCACTTCCCACTCCATATCTCATATGGTGTGGTAGGTATAGATTTATATGGAACTTGATTCAATAGGTATGCTGATGTCTCCAGCGCATACCCCCAGAAGGAAATAGGTAACTCAGCTGTGCTCATCATAGAGCGCACCATATCTAATAGGGTGCGGCTCCTCCATTCCGATACACCGTTGTGTTGTGGTGTATATGGAGGAGTTAGCTGAGAGAGAATCCCATTCTCTTTTAGGAAGTCCAGGAATTCATTGCTCAAGTATTCACCTCCTCGATCAGATCGAAGGATTTTAATACTTTTCCCGGTTTGGTTCTCGACTTCTTGTTTATATTCTCCAAATTTCTCAAAAGCTTCTGATTTGTGTTTCATCAGGAACACATATCCGAATCTAGAGAGATCGTCAGTGAATGTAATGAAGTACGAAGAACCATTCCTGGCATGTGTAAACATAGGACCGCATACATCACTATGTACTAGTCCCAAGAGTTCAGTAACTCTTTCTCCGTGTCCCGTAAACGGAGTTTTGGTCATCTTGCCTTTGAGACATGACAGGAAAGTGTCATAAGATGAAAAATCGAACGGATTCAAATATCCATCCTTATGCAACTTAGCTAGCCGTGTCGCATTGATGTGACCTAGTCTACAATGCCACAAGAAGGATTCGTTCAGTTCTGAACTCTTCCTCTTGTGTGTGTTTGTTATGTTCAGAACTGTTGATTGATTTAGAACATAAATGGCATTGCACAACGTGCCTGATCCAACCAACTTTTGGTTCAGGAAAATGTTCATAACATTATCCTGTAATAAAAAATTATATCCCTCTTTACTTAATAAAGAAACCGATATAATGTTGCATATCAGGTTCGGTATGTAATAGCATTCTTTCAGAATCAATGTATTACCAGTTGGTAATACAAGGTGATATTCCCCGATGGTTTTAGCTTCAACAATTGCATCATTTCCAACCATTATGTCTTTATCTCCTTCTCCAAGTTCTCTACCTTTTCTCAGCCCATGTAACTGATTATATATATGGGATCCTGACCCGGTATCTAATACCCAGGACGTAGAGCAAATGGAGAAACAGTTCTCTGTAACGAACATACCCGAAGAAAATGTATCAACATGTACTTTCTTCATTCGGGTGGCATGGGAATCCTGGTATTCCCCAATATACTGTTCAGCCTTATAACTTTTATAAGGAAGAACGGAACCAACGTTCCCCAGCACAGTATAACATGCGGGTTTGGTCAATACATCCATATTTTTATCTTGATTAAGGCATGATATAGTCGCTACCTGGAGAGAGAGAAAGAAGAAAAAACTTTAGCGTATGCTCTTGAAAGATCATATTGGTTATTATTTTATCTAATCAGGACGGCTCCCACCGGTTTTATCAAATCTTCCTTCAAACCCTAAAAGGAAAGACTAGCCGGGATTAATTACACCATACAATTTCACCAATCTTTCAGCCAGGCCAGTGTCGGTACTTTGAGGGAGGTTCCCCGTGCTTTCGCACGGACCTAATTAAAATAAACCTCATTTTTCCAGAGGCGTAACCTCGTTGACACCTTTCTAGACACCTACTTGATCGGCTAATTGTCCTGTGTAAAACTCTCCCAGGAGTAACAATTACTCGCAGTGGGTATCGGGATCCAACTATCTCATAGAAGGTACGCAATCTCATTGCAAATTTCAACACTTGAAATTCCCGATAATATTTTTCCCCTAACCCCTATGACCTTGACAAAGGCCAACAAATCATAGGATGCTAGTCAAGTTCAACCCGTCATTTCTTGATTGAATCAAACCCACCCGCATGACCCTTGATAAAGGCCAACAAGGTCGTACGACTACCCTAAAACAATCTGCATCATATGCATAAGCAGATAAGCACCATTCAGCTACCGCACACTATGCCTTGACAAAGGCCAACAAACGCAGCACGAATACTAAACAGTTCTTATCTGAAATGACGGAGGGCTACGACAGGTTTTTCTGAAAACATATTGCGTAATGAACTTGATATCGTTGTAGAAACAAGTAAATTTTGAAAAGGAGCGTTTTTTAGGCTTTCATTAGTTTTGCTAAAGAGGTCATTCCCGGTGATGGGATCTCGGCTCTTTCCTCATCGAATAAGGTGCAGGATATATCATATATATCACTATGCAAAGCAAAACTCCAAAAGCAATCAAAATACAAACCGAGTGTTGTAGCATCTTCCAGTTTTGCTAAAGAGGTCATTCCCGGTGAAGGGATCTCGGCTCTTTCCTCATCGAATAAGGTGCGGGATATATCATATATATCACAATGCAAAGCAAAACTGTAGCTACCCTTTTTGAAAATTTGATTCTACAACATTTTTTAGGTTTCTTTTCTTTCATTAATCACATTAATGAAGTCCCATCATTTAAGTCACCTAAACATCACAAATAAATACAACGTACACTTATGCCATCCGCATTCGCCTCGATGTCCCGTCATGCACCGTTAGGTTAGGTAACTAACGGCAGAGTGGGACAGGGCTAGCGCGGGTGTAACACATAAGTAACGTCTATATAATATATCATATATACTATATACAGTATCCATCTCAACATATCCAATGATCAAATCACAGATATCGCAGCAGAAGAAACATATGAAATAATGGATATACTAGGAGGTTCGTGTTTTATTTTGAGCCTGTATAAAACACGGATTCCACGGTCGCGGTGAATAGCCAAACCCACACCCCTAGACCCCTACGAGAGCGGCAAGAAACCCTACCAATTCTAGAGTTGGGAGACCCGGACTCGACTCCTCGAGTTAGTCTCCCACTGGACTCTAGAACCCGGTTACTTGTGCTCTCATCCTTGGGTCTATCCTAATGCGGAAAAGTAAATAATATACAACTATGGTGACATCGACCTCAACCCGAAAGTGCTCCAATAAAATAATATTACATACATTTAATTTTACATGAATGAAAATAAAAACTCTCATCTCACATAAAACCCCTGGCTATTCAAAACGCGACGATCCAATATGACATATACAGCAACGCATAACATCACATGTCATCAACGCAAGTAAATATGTGTATACCAATTATCGCTGACATATAGCAACGAAACCGGCGATACACCACATATTACACTTACGGTCGCAGAAAAACTAGACGATGTTAAGCATTCCGATCAAATAAACAAACACCCACTGTTTATCCAATCAGACCAAAGCTCTGTTCTAATTCCAAAGTTTGAAATGAAGCGACGCTTCGTGAAGAGCGCCAGCAGTGAATGCGCCAGCACTAAGAGTCAAAGACTCTGAAACGGTGCTCACATGCAAAGCACGAGAGCGCTAAGCGCCAAGAGCGCTAAGCGCCAAGAGCACTTCATTACTTGCACCTGGTTATAACAAGTTAAGTTATGCAGCGCATAAGCGCCTAACAAAGGAATAACAAAGAATTAAAAATAAGAGGAGCACTTGGCAGACAATAAAATACTTAATTAGACATTTTTTTATTACAATATAAACAGATCGCCAAACATAGGATCAAAAGGACAGGGGTTTGCAAAGCTAAGAATGAGATTATCCAGTTCCCTCTCTGTCTTCTCCACCATGTCAAAACGGCGATCTTCTCGAGGAGTAGCCACCCATCGATCAGCACCGCACTCACCAGAGAAAGTGGAGATAACGACCCGACGAGCCCATATCTGGCTCAGCAAATGGACAGAGCAATCCCTCAGGGTTTTAGTGATC
Source organism: Agapanthus africanus (assembly GCA_030015575.1). Lineage (NCBI taxonomy): Eukaryota > Viridiplantae > Streptophyta > Magnoliopsida > Asparagales > Amaryllidaceae > Agapanthus > Agapanthus africanus. Next base: position 297,170,049 of record JASDDO010000022.1, on the reverse strand, counting down.
AAATGCGCCTCGAAGAAGCACTCGATCTTGTCTTCAGCAGTATCAAGCATTGCCGAGGTCATCTCTGCTGGAGGAGGGAGAATATCAGCGAGCACGGACGCAAGGATCATCCGAAGCCAAATAGAGTGTGGGGGGAGAGGAGACCCTACACTAGTCAAGAGCTCGTACAGCGCCGCGTCGCATTGGTCATCCATAAGAGCAGGATCCACCAAGCGCGCAGCAAAGCGAGGAACAATGTCCTGGATGGGCACTTCCCATGGTTGTCGACAAGCATGTGGGCGGTTACAAGCCATAGTTAAGAGGATTCTTTGGAGATGAGAAAAGAAGAGCTTTGCTTCGGATTATGAAGACTAGGCACAGAAAATTTTGTGCATAGTGGAGCTATTTCCAAGACCTGGGAAATGAAAGTTCTGGGGAATATAAGTTTGACTCAAAAGGAGGGTGAAGAGACACCTCCAATAAAGCAGTGCTTTAGATACAGCGCCAAGCGCGCTGCGCTACAACTAGCGCACCATGGGCAGAGCGCATAAGCGCTAGCTCTGGAACTAAAAGCTCCCCACCGTTAGATCAAAGATCTAATAATAATGATAAATCATTAATTAACTAGAATTAAATTCGGTTAATGAAAGATTTCTCAAAATCTTTCCAAACAACAAAATTGTGCTCTGTAAATCAGAGCACCGTTGGATCAATGATCCAATGGTAAATAAAAATTACCAAAGACAGAATAAATTTTGCATAGAAATATTTCCCAATCTTGTTAAAAACAAGAAGATTGCCTTCTGTAAATCAAAAGCCCTTGGATCAAAGATCCAACGATGGGAAATCCCCCAAATCAATTGGAGAAAAGATCTCCTTAACTGATTGAACAAACCATCTTGCCCTATATAAAGGACCCGAGCCTTCAAGTTTTGTACAGAAGAACCCCCCTCCCCCAATAAACTTTAAGAAAATCTCAAGAAGAAGAAGAAGCTCTCGGCAAAAGAAGACAATTCTTTTTCAAGGTAAAAAGAATATACAGACGAAATCGTCTCAATATAAACAGAAGTACTTAATTCTTTCACAGATCATAAATCTATAAGACAAAGTTGTCTTTCACAAAAGATAATATGAACATCTCATTATAAACGGGGAGAATTATTCAATTCTCTTAGGATCACAGACCCACAAAGGCAAAGCCTTTCATCAAAAAGAGATTGAAATATCTCCTATGAACTAAGAACTTTGTTCTTAGAATTTTGAGACAAAGTCTCTTATCAAAGAACAGATAATCTGTAGAGTGCAAAGTTAACCTAAGAAGAGCATTAGCGCTCCTAATCTAATAAGAGCCTTAGCGCTCCTAATTCAAAAGTGCCTTAGTGCTCTTCATCTAGCGCTCAGCGCTAAGCGCGCCACGTGCTCCTCATGTGTGCGCTGCATTACTAAAAGCACTCTGCAGTTAATTATATGGCACCAGCGCCAAACGCCTCAACGCTTCTACTATAGCGCATATGCGCTCTTCATTTAACGCAAGGCGCTAAGCGCACTAGTGCTTTAACCATAGTGCCCTGCGCTCATTGACTGGCACTAGTGCCAAGCACACTACATGCTTTTATGTGCGCTTATGTAGAACTTAAATTGTTCTTTCAATAAGCCCCAGACCTATGATGAATGCTCAGCATTCAGTAAAAGACAAGCATTGTCAGAAGCTAAATCGATGCTCAGCATTGTTAAAAGGGCCGAGCTCAAACAAATGCTTAACATCCCAAAATAAATGTTAAAACATTTTAATTTGATTGGATTTAGCCCAAGATTGGCCATAAGTCCTCAAATTCAGCTTAATTGAGCCCACATGCTCATAAATCACAGATCTTAGCCCCAAATTAGACTACAGATCTTTCAACCAACTCACGTTGGTTCGAGGGTATATCTCTTTACTCCTCTGATATTTGTCGTTGTAATCCTTCAACGTCTTCAGAGAGGTGACGGGTCCCGACAACCAAACATTCTACAGACTGTGGGGTCCTTTAAAACCCATGGACTATGATGTCCTTAACCTTGACTGTGAGGTCTTTAAACTCACGGACTGTGGGGTCCTTTAAAACCCATGGACTATGATATCCTTAACCTTGACTGTGAGGTCTTTAAACTCACGGACTATGATGTCCTTAACCTTGACTGTGAGGTCTTTAAACTCACGGACTATGATGTCCTTAACCTTGGACCGAGATGTCCTTAAACTAACAATGGACCGCAATGTCCTTAAACTAATCGACCGCAATGTCCATAAACTAAACAATAGAGTTCAAATGCTCTTTCGTTGGATCTAAACGATCCCATTAAGTTGATCTTAGTCTAAAAATTAGACTATCGTATCCTTAACATACATTTAAGTTGATCTTAGTCCCAAATGAGACTAACGTATTCTTAAACCCAACCCCCAAACCCAAATCTAAGAAGATACGGATTTGGACTAATCCACGCCCTACGGGCGACAACATAAATTAGTCTCCGTATACAATCCACGGGCAACCTAACACAAAACAAACACCCATGACATGAAGTGACCATCTGGAGAAGGAGAAAATGGTTACCGCGATGCGGTAGCATAATTAACTACAGGGGCTTGCGCCTGCAGGGAAGAGCGTCCCTACAATCAAAAAACCCCTCAAAGGAGGGGGAATCTAATGAAGTCTGCTACATCGGCCGCATCCGTTTAAAGATTTGATACATGGTGCCATAAATCAACTTGGTATCTTCGGAGAGGTGGACGGATAGCACCAATTAGCATCTGCCCCGAAATTCAGGCGAGACGGAACCGCGCGGTCGCGTCTTCGTGTTTCGGAGGGGAACATATTCTGGCATGCCCGGTGGGACCTTTTCCTCTTTCCACTCCAAACTTCGTGTGTCGTGTTTTTCCGCGATCAAATAATCGCGGTGTATATGTTTTTGGTTGCCCTTAGTGGAGTGGATACTGAAGTCGGCGCTTCGTCTCTATGAAGAATGGCATTTGTTTCTACCCTAGCAACTCAGGCTCTGTTATATCTGGTGGAGTCAAGTATGGGCCACTTGCAATCTCAAATCTCTGAAATCCAGCTCTTCAAGAAATCAATGGGCTTCTCATTTGGTCGATACTCCCACCTCCCACCCTCGGTGCCTCAACGCCGATAGAGGAAGCCCGGTGGAAGTATGTGTTAGTTATATGTATGCCCTAGAGGCCATTACTGTACATACGATGTATATTTTAGTGGATGCTAGGACATATATAGGGAGGACTTTCTTTCTCGACATGATAGTATGCTATCTGGTTGTACTTTATCTTAACATGTACTCTGATTGTCTCTATGTTACATATTGATAAAGCCCTTAGGATATGTACTCAACTACTGGTACTATGATGAGATCATACTAGTGGGGCCACGGTAGTCGGCGAGTACATCCTATAACTATTCCTAGTCGAGGGTGTATCGAGACAGGGCATCGATACACCAGAGTAGACTAGCGTATACGCATCTTGACCCATATGATGGGCGATGGATGATCCCATATCCATCGGCGATTGACATCAAGGATGGTGTATGGGTGCTCAGTAGAGACTGGGTACACTGGACGGACTCGCCGAGAACTCCCAGATGGTATTATACCTCACGTCAGATAGCCGTTCTCTGGTGACACTGGTACAAAGTAGTTTGTTGACCCAAGATCGTCATAGAGTCTTGTGTAATTCCCACTGTGCTTTGATTTCCATCATACCACGTCTAAGAGGGCGTGCAAAAAGGTGGCTTTTGGGTACAATCCCGAATCACATGGAGGCAATGAGCGATAGGAGGGGATTCGTCTCTCCCGGTATAGGGAGTTGATGTTGTGCTGTGATCGATTCGCTAAAACTGGAAATCCCTGGCCAGGGTTGCTGAGATTTACTGGTAAGTGTTATCATTAGTTTCTCAAACTGTTATAGACCTCATATCGACACGACTTATCAAGCTACTGGGGTCTGACGTATACCACCCCTAGGCGAGATATGCGACATATCTGTTAGTTATATGTATGCCCTAGAGGCCATTACTGTACATACGATGTATATTGTAGTGGATGCTGGGACATACATAGGGAGGACTTTCTTGCTCGACATGATAGTATGCTATCTGGTTACCCTTTACCTTAACGTGTACATTGATTGTCTCTCTATTACATGTTGGTAAAGCCCTTAGGATGTGTACTTGACTACCTGGACTATGATGCGGATCATACTAGTGGGGACATGGTAGTCCATAAGTACATCCTTCAAAGTCCCTAGTCGTGGGTGTATCGAGACGGGGCATCGATATACCAGAGTAGACTAGCGTGTACCTTCTCGACCCATACAGATGGGCGATGGATGATCCCATATCCATTGGTGTTTGACATCGGAGATGATATACGGGTGCTCAGTAGAGACTGGGTACACTGGACGGACTCGCCGAGAACTCCCAGATGGTATTGTACCTCACGTCAGATGGCAGTTCTCTGGTGACACTGGTACAGAGTAGTCTGTTGACCCGAGATCGTCATAGAGTCTTGTGTGGTTCCCACCGTGCTTTGATTTCCATCTTACCACGTCCATGAGGGCGTGCAAAACGGTGGTTTTTGGGTACAGTCCCGAGTCACATGGAGGCAATGAGCGATAGGAGGGGATTCGTCTCTCCCGGTATATGGAGTTGATGTTGCGCTGTGTTCGATTGGCTATAACAGGAAATCCCTGGCCAGGGTTGTTGAGATTTACTGGTAAGTGTTACCAGTAGTTTCTCGAGTTGTTATAGACCTCATATCGACACGACTTATCAAGCTATTGGGGTCTGACGTTTACCACCCCTAGGCGAGATATGCGACATATCAGACGATCAGACCGGACTGTACGGTAGTGTTACTGGTTGGATTCACAGGAGTGTGAGCGGGCTAGCTCGTCGATCTTCTGATCGCTCAATACCCGGGTGGCCGTTACGTTTGGCAGACCGCTTGCGGCTTGTGGGTGTTTGATATGATCATCACCTGCTACCGGCGTATTGACGAGTCTTTAGAGTCCTACACAGAGGTTTTCCTGGCTCGAGCAAAACGAAAGAGGAGCACATATGAGATATGTGCGGGACCGAGAATAATACGTGTATGTGATGCTGTATTCTATTCTCGCGATATGTAACATTGATCGGTTATATGTGATATAGCTGGGTTATCGGATCAAGTGTTGATTCGATGATTTGTTACTATTCATGTTAGTCGGTTATATGAGATATGACCGGATCGTTAAATCAAGTGTTGATTTAATGATTTAATGTATAATTATATATTTGATATATTATTTTACATTAACTAATATTGATCGGTTATATGTGATATAGTCGGGTTATCGGATCAAGTGTTGATTCGACAATCTGTTACTATTCATATTAGTCGGTTATATGAGATATGACCGGATCGTTAAATCAAGTGTTGATTTAATGATTTAATGTATAATTATATATTTGATATATTATTTTACATTAACTAATATTGGTTCACTTAAGATGGTTTTTCTCACTTGTTGTGCACATTGTATATGTGATATACTTTCATGTGCACTTGATTGTATCATGTTTGTTGATATAAGCTAACTTAAGTTAGTTGTAAGGATCAAACCATGGTTGTAAAATGGTTAGGGTTTTCTTTCAAATTTTCCATTCATTCATTTGTAACGAATAGTGGGGGACAAGAATAAAATGGTGGCTATATTCTATCTTTCATGAAATTGATGAAGCATTAAAGCTTGCACCATTTTGTTCTTGACTTTGACCCAACCATACATCCAACCATGGTTCAATCTCTACCACTAACTATAGTTTGCATTATGATACATATCATATTATTTCTCACATTGGAAGAGGCTCACACCATTCTCACATTATTCCTCTTGTCCATTCATGTTCCTTCATGCTTCTTCTTCTTCTTCATCAAGAAGAAGAAAGCTTGAAGCCTCCAATGGTGAAATGATCAAATGAGTGAGAAAACAAAATCTAAAGTCAACCCATCTCCTCTTTCTTCATTCTCTACAACATGCCCTTGTTGAAGAGTGTGTTGTCTTCATAAGTTCTTGACTTGGTGAAGGCGGAGCTCGAGTTTGAGAAGCTTCGACGTAGATCTTCTTCGGCATTGTAGTCTTCGACTTAGCCCGATTATTTCTCCGACGAAACCATCACCGGAGTCCGGGATCCGACGACCGAAGCGGAGGGACATAGTCTTGGAGCTATGGAGGTGGAGCAAAGAAACTACAAAGGTTGTATTTTCTTCTCTCATTAGTTATGTTGATAACTAGTTGCTTCTTTTTCGCCTAAACTCTAGCCAACGATCCGTAGAAGGGTTCTTCGGCACATGTAAAATTTTTGTTTGGCATGGTTGATGCCTTGTGACAACCCCTTGATGTGCCCCGGAACCCTACAGTGGTATCAGAGCCTAGCTAGAGCCTTAGGCGATCCCCGGACGGAATTAGAAACCCGATCGAATCGAAATCCCATTGCAAAATCGCTCTCTGTACATTTTTCAAAAATGTTGATTTTTGGCAATTAAAAATATCCAGAAAAACAAGCAGGCTTTTTTAAGAATTACTGTGAAATTTGGTACCCTGATTCCACAAAAGCGCGGCGGAAGCGCCGCACAAAGGGGGTTTGTGCGGCGGAAGGGCCGCCAATAAGATCGCGACACGTGTCAAATTTCACTGTAACTCGTAAAATGCAGTTCTCATTTTCCTGGAATATTTAAACTGAACTCAAGAGTTGAGTTGTTCTGAGTTGTTTTGGGAATCATTGTTTCGATCGGAAAGTCTAATTCTGTCTATGTGTTTTCCGGATAATTAGAATGTATTGAAGTATTTGGACGAGTATCATTTACTCACTCTTCACGGGGTTTACGTCTTTCGGATATATGTGCAAGTTTTGTAGTGGACCCTCTAGAAGACAACAAACCTTAACTCGATTATGTGACCGTCTTGAACTGTCCTTCGAACCTTCGGGTTTGGGGCAGTACGGCGTGCCACATGTGAGGCGTTGGCTTGACCCTTCTACGGCTGGACCGCTGCTACTGTGCCATACACCGGAATTTTTGAACTCCGCTCAAGTGTTGAGCTTTAGTGAATTTTGGGTATTTGACCATTCGCTCAAAAACTTTAATACTGTATATTTATCTGGAATGGGATACAATAATTGGAATTCACAAAAAGTTATGAGATAACTGAATGAATGTTATAAACATAGCACTTTAGTCTCACTTGATCGGTTGCCACGGAATTTTGATGTGATCAAAAGTCCGTCGCAATCACGTAGTGTACGCGGATACTCGCCGGGTAAACTTAATAGACAGCCTCACCCCATAGCCCCGACCAAGTGACTGTAGGAGAACCCCGTCGCCGAAAGCATCCGTTCGGGTGCTCCCGGTAGCGGTGTTCCGCCTTGGTGCACTTTGTCGACGGTATCGGGGGTGCGGCCGCCTATTGAAGTTTGCGACAAGCATTCGATCAGGATGTCGGGAATCTTGTTGAATTGCCCGACTTGATATTGGAAAGTGTTTTCAATGATGAGACTAAAATGCGGGGTTTATAATCATTAGGCATGTGATGTCTAAGTAATTCATTTGATTAGGCATGTGATGTCTATGCATGTTGCGGATTCCAACTGTTGTAGTTTTACACTTTCTTTTCTGTGACCGTAAGTGTAGTATGGCGATATCGCCGGTTTCGTTGCTATACGTCAACGACAATTGGGGTATGCATACTTACTTACGTTGATGACATGTGATGTTATGTGTTGCTGGATATGTTATATTGGATCGTCGTGTTTGAATAGCCGGGGGTTTTTATGTGAGATGAGTGTTTTTCATTTTCATTCATGTAAAAACTTGTATGTAATATTCTTTTATTTGGGGCACTTCCATGTTGCGGAAGATGTCACCGGTTGTATATTATTTACTTTTCCGCACTAGGATAGACCCAAGGAGGAGGGCACAAGTAACCGGGTTCTGGAGTCCAGTGGGAGACCAACTCGAGGAGTCGAGTCCGGGTCTCCTAACTCTAGAATTGGTAGGGTTGCTTGCCGCTCTCGTAGGGGTCTAGGGGTGTGGGATTGGCTATTCATCACAACCGTGGAATCCGTGTTTTGTACTGGCTCGTATTGAAAACACGGACGTCCTAGTATATCCAATATTTCATTTGATTCTTCTGCTGCGATATCTGTGATGTGATCATGTGATGTTCTGTGATAGATACAGTATATAGTATATGTGATATATTATATAGACGTTACTTATGTTTTACACCCGCGCTAGCCCTGCCCTGCTCTGTCGTTAGTTACCTAACCTAACGGTGCACGAGGGGACATCGAGGCGAATGCGGATGGCATAAGTGTACGTCATATCTATCTGTGATGTTTAGGTATTTAAATGATGGGACTTCATTAATGTGATTAATGAAAGAAAAGAAACCTTAAGATGTTGTGGAATCGAATTTCAAAATTAAAACAGGTAGCTACAGTTCTTGCTTTGCACAGAGGTATATGTGATATATCCTGCACCTTATTCGATAAGGAAAGGACCGAGATCCCTTCACCGGGAGTGACTCCTTTAGCAACAACTGGCAGATGCTACACACTCGGTTTGTTTTTGATTGCTTTTAAGAGTTTTTGCTTTGCACAGTGATATATGTGATATATCCCGCACCTCATACGACGAGGAAAGGGCCGACGATCCCTTCACCGGGAGTGACCCCTTTAGCAAAACTGGAAAAGCCTCAAAATCACTCCATTTTTTAAAACTTCATTTGATTCTACAACGATATCAAGTTCATTACGCAATAGGTTTTCAGAAAAACCTGTCGTAGCCCTCCGTCATTTCAGATAAGTAGTAGTTAGTATTCGTGCTACGTTTGTTGGCCTGCGTCAAGGCGTAGTGTGCGGTAGCTAACTGGTGCTTATCTGCATAAGCATATGATGTGATTGGATTAGGGTAGTCGTGCGACTTTGTTGGCCTGCGTCAAGGGTCGTGCGGGTGGGTTTAATTCAATCGGGAAATGACGGGTTGAACTTGACTAGCGGACTATGGTTTGTTGGCCTGCGTCAAGGTCATAGGACGCTAGGGGCAAAAGATTATCGGGAATTTCAAGTGTTGAAATTTGCAATGAGATTGCATACCTTCTATGAGATAGTTGGATCCCGATACCCGCTGTGAGTAAGAGTTACTCCTGGGAGAGTTTTATACATTACAATTAGCCGATCAAGTAGGTGTCTAGAAAGGTGTTAACGAGGTTACGCCTCTGGGAAAACGAGGTTTACATTAATTAGGTTCGTGCGAAAGCACGGGGGACCTCCCTCAAAGTACCGATACTGGCCTGGCTGAAAGATTGGCGAACTTGTAGTGTGTAATTAATCCCGGCTAGTCTTTCCTTTTAGGGTTTGAAGGAAGATTTGATAAAAAGCAGTGGGAGCCATCCTGATTAGATAAATCATAACCAATCTGATCTTGCAAGAGCGCACGCTGAGTGTTTTCTTCTCTCTCTCTCCGGGTAGCGACCATGTCACGCCTTAATCAAGATAATAATACGGATTATTGACTGAACCCGCTTGTTATACTGAGCTGGGGAACGTTGGTCCCGCTCCAACTTATAATTGTTATAAGACAGAGCAGGAAATTGGGGAATACCAGATTTCCCGTGCCGCCCAAACGAAGAGAGTACATGTTGATGCATCATCTTCGGGTGTGTTCATTACAAAGAACTGTTTCTCAGTATCCTCCCGATCCTGGGTATGTGATACCGGATCAGGATCCCAGATATGTAATCTGTTACATAGGGCTACAAAAAGGTAGAAAAACTGAGAACGGGTGATAAGTTTCATGAGGCAGAAAACGGGGCAAGTGTTGCAGCCAAGTCTGTCGGTCACTGTCACCCTGTATTACCTGAATACATTGATTCTGAACAAATGTTATTAGATACCGAACCTGATATACAAAATCATATCAGTCTCTTTATTAGTAAAGAAATGATAAAATTTTGTATTGTTGGATAATGTTTTGAACATTTCCTATATCAAAAGTTGATCGGTTCAGGCACGTTATCTAAAAGCATTAATGTTCTAAATCAAACTACAGTTCTTAGTATACGGAACAAACACAAGAGGAAGAGTTCAGGAATGAACGAATCCTTCTTGAGGTATTGTAGACTTGGTCATATCAATGCGACCCGACTGGCTGGAGTTACATAAAGATGCATATTTAAATTTGTTTGAATTTACATCTTGTGAAACTCGCCAGTCATGTCACAGAGATAAGATGACCACAGCTCTGTTTATTGGAAACAGAGAAAGAGTTAATGAACTCTTGGGATGATACATGTTGATGTATGTAGGTCCCCTGTCTACACATACCAGGAATGGTTCTTTATACTTCATTACGTTCTCTGATGATCTCTTTAGATTCAGACATATGTTCCTGTTGAAACACAAGTCCGAACCTTTTGAGATATTCACAGAATATAAGTTAGAAGTAGAGAACCAAAATATGGGTATAAGTATTATGTCCTTTGATGAGATCAAGGAGGAGAATACTTGAGCATGGAATTCCTGGACTATTCTAAAGGAGAATGAGATTCTCTCTCAGCATTACTCCTCCGAATACAACATAGCACGATGGTAAATCGGGGTGGAGCAGACACACCCTATATGATAAGGTGCGCTCTATGATGAGTACTACTGAGTTACCTATTTCCTTTGGGGTGTTATGCACTTGAGAAGTTGCATACCTATTGAATAGGGTTCGAATCAAATCAGTTGCCTACCATTTCATATGTGATATGGAAAGGGAAGAGCCCATGTCTTAAGCTAGTTAAGATTTGGGGGTTGTCCGACCTATGTCTAAAAGCAAAATCCGGACAAGCTCGAGGCAAGGTCTGTTATGTACAACTGGAAAGGTTCCAGCTATACAAATGACGGCAGATGATTTGGAACAACCAAAGGATTCAGTAGATACCAACGAACCTCAGCCTCTCCGCCGATCTAGTAGGATTCCTCACCCACCTGAGAGTTACTTCGGTTTCTCTATGACAGTGGGAGCCAGGAATGCATCATGAGATGATGACCCAACTAGTTTCGAGCTGGCCATCAGGAGTGGGACTCTGTAAGAATGGCTGGATGTTTAGCGATCTGAGATGGAATCCTTATACACCGACAAAGTATGGACTTTTGTTGCGATATCTGAAGGGTTAAATCCCCATCAGGAGCAAGTATATCTTGAGAAGATTACTTGGTGTAGATGGAAAAGTTGAGACTTTCAAAGCTAGACTTGTTAAAGGTTTGCATCATTGACCAGGAATGGATCATGATAAAGCCTTTTCCAAGGAGCTAAGCTTAAATCCATCCAGATCCTACTTGCCATGGCTACATTCCATGACTACGATATCTGGTGGTTGGGTGTCATGACTGCTTTTCTAAATGATGTTTTGGAAGAGAGCGTCTATAAGTACACAGCCAGAGGGCTTCGTAGACAGTGGGAGCAGCGAAAACGTGTGCGAGATGTTTTATGTGATAAAGCAGGCATCGTGGAGTTGGAACATCTGTTTTGATGAATTAGTCAAAGAGTTTAACATCATCAAAATGGTAGATGAACCTTGTATAAACAAAAGGGTAGTAGGGAGTATTGTGACGATCCTCGTAGAGTACGTGGATGAGATACTCTTGATAGGAAAGGAGTTTCCTATGCTACGCTCGGTCAATCTCCGTTTATCACAATGATTCTCCATATAGGATCAAAATGATACCTACTAAATCCTGGATTTTGGATCTATGAGATAGATCTAATTGGATGTTAGGATACTCACTAGTCGTAGTGAGATGGTATCAATCGATCCTGGGGAGAATCACTGGAAGTGTTCCAGAGTGATAAAGACGACTGAATGTCAGTCGCAGGCATTGTCTTTACCCTCAGTAAAGGGACGGTATGTTGGAAGAGTTCCAAGCTAGATACCGTGACATACTAGACGATAAAGGCAGGATACAGCGCTACTTAAGATGCTACCAAAGAGGCTGTTTGGATGTATAATGGTTCATGAGATGAACTATGTTCCTACCATTGTGAGACAATGGAGTTGTGGCTTATGCCAAGGAACGCTGGTCCCATCAGTGATCCAGACAGATTCTAAGGCAGCATCACCTGATCATGGAGATGGTTAATCTCCAAGATGATCGAGGCAAGGAGAGCAGACTCAGAGGATAACACGGCGGATCCACTCACGAAGGCCTATTCCCAGAGAGAGACTTTTATGGGATGGTTGAGTATGAGATACTACAACCACTGCTACAGATGGCCCTAGTGCAAGTGGGAGATTGTTAGTTATATGTATGCCCTAGAGGCCATTACTGTACATACGATGTATATTGTAGTGGATGCTGGGACATACATAGGGAGGACTTTCTTGCTCGACATGATAGTATGCTATCTGGTTACCCTTTACCTTAACGTGTACATTGATTGTCTCTCTATTACATGTTGGTAAAGCCCTTAGGATGTGTACTTGACTACCTGGACTATGATGCGGATCATACTAGTGGGGACATGGTAGTCCATAAGTACATCCTTCAAAGTCCCTAGTCGTGGGTGTATCGAGACGGGGCATCGATATACCAGAGTAGACTAGCGTGTACCTTCTCGACCCATACAGATGGGCGATGGATGATCCCATATCCATTGGTGTTTGACATCGGAGATGATATACGGGTGCTCAGTAGAGACTGGGTACACTGGACGGACTCGCCGAGAACTCCCAGATGGTATTGTACCTCACGTCAGATGGCAGTTCTCTGGTGACACTGGTACAGAGTAGTCTGTTGACCCGAGATCGTCATAGAGTCTTGTGTGGTTCCCACTGTGCTTTGATTTCCATCTTACCACATCCATGAGGGCGTGCAAAACGGTGGTTTTTGGGTACAGTCCCGAGTCACATGGAGGCAATGAGCGATAGGAGGGGATTCGTCTCTCCCGGTATATGGAGTTGATGTTGCGCTGTGTTCGATTGGCTATAACAGGAAATCCCTGGCCAGGGTTGTTGAGATTTACTGGTAAGTGTTACCAGTAGTTTCTCGAGTTGTTATAGACCTCATATCGACACGACTTATCAAGCTATTGGGGTCTGACGTTTACCACCCCTAGGCGAGATATGCGACATATCAGACGATCAGACCGGACTGTACGGTAGTGTTACTGGTTGGATTCACAGGAGTGTGAGCGGGCTAGCTCGTCGATCTTCTGATCGCTCAATACCCGGGTGGCCGTTACGTTTGGCAGACCGCTTGCGGCTTGTGGGTGTTTGATATGATCATCACCTGCTACCGGCGTATTGACGAGTCTTTAGAGTCCTACACAGAGGTTTTCCTGGCTCGAGCAAAACGAAAGAGGAGCACATATGAGATATGTGCGGGACCGAGAATAATACGTGTATGTGATGCTGTATTCTATTCTCGCGATATGTAACATTGATCGGTTATATGTGATATAGCTGGGTTATCGGATCAAGTGTTGATTCGATGATTTGTTACTATTCATGTTAGTCGGTTATATGAGATATGACCGGATCGTTAAATCAAGTGTTGATTTAATGATTTAATGTATAATTATATATTTGATATATTATTTTACATTAACTAATATTGATCGGTTATATGTGATATAGTCGGGTTATCGGATCAAGTGTTGATTCGACAATCTGTTACTATTCATATTAGTCGGTTATATGAGATATGACCGGATCGTTAAATCAAGTGTTGATTTAATGATTTAATGTATAATTATATATTTGATATATTATTTTACATTAACTAATATTGGTTCACTTAAGATGGTTTTTCTCACTTGTTGTGCACATTGTATATGTGATATACTTTCATGTGCACTTGATTGTATCATGTTTGTTGATATAAGCTAACTTAAGTTAGTTGTAAGGATCAAACCATGGTTGTAAAATGGTTAGGGTTTTCTTTCAAATTTTCCATTCATTCATTTGTAACGAATAGTGGGGGACAAGAATAAAATGGTGGCTATATTCTATCTTTCATGAAATTGATGAAGCATTAAAGCTTGCACCATTTTGTTCTTGACTTTGACCCAACCATACATCCAACCATGGTTCAATCTCTACCACTAACTATAGTTTGCATTATGATACATATCATATTATTTCTCACATTGGAAGAGGCTCACACCATTCTCACATTATTCCTCTTGTCCATTCATGTTCCTTCATGCTTCTTCTTCTTCTTCATCAAGAAGAAGAAAGCTTGAAGCCTCCAATGGTGAAATGATCAAATGAGTGAGAAAACAAAATCTAAAGTCAACCCATCTCCTCTTTCTTCATTCTCTACAACATGCCCTTGTTGAAGAGTGTGTTGTCTTCATAAGTTCTTGACTTGGTGAAGGCGGAGCTCGAGTTTGAGAAGCTTCGACGTAGATCTTCTTCGGCATTGTAGTCTTCGACTTAGCCCGATTATTTCTCCGACGAAACCATCACCGGAGTCCGGGATCCGACGACCGAAGCGGAGGGACATAGTCTTGGAGCTATGGAGGTGGAGCAAAGAAACTACAAAGGTTGTATTTTCTTCTCTCATTAGTTATGTTGATAACTAGTTGCTTCTTTTTCGCCTAAACTCTAGCCAACGATCCGTAGAAGGGTTCTTCGGCACATGTAAAATTTTTGTTTGGCATGGTTGATGCCTTGTGACAACCCCTTGATGTGCCCCGGAACCCTACAATATCAGACGACGAGACCGGACTGTACGGGAGTGTTACTGATTGGATTCACAGGAGAATGTACAGGCTTGCTTGTTGATCTTCTGAGCGCTCAATACCTGGGTGGCTGTTACGTTTAGCTGATCGCTTGCAGCTTGTGGGTGTTTGATATGATCATCACCTACTGCCGTCGTATTGACGATTCTTTAGAGTTCTACACAGAGGTTTCTTGGCTCAGACAAAACGGAGTAGGGGCACATATGTGATATGTGCAGGACCGAGGATAATGCGATATGAGATACCGTATACTATTCTCGCGATATATGATATCAGCCGGGTCATCGGATCAAGTGTTGATTCGATGAATCGGTAAATGATATATTTGTCTGTTATATGCGATATAGCCGGATTGTCGGATCAAGTGTTGATTCGATAATTTAATGTATAATTATATATATGATATATTAAATTACATTAACTAATATTAGCTCACTAAAAGATTCTTTTTCTCACTCGGGTAATACATTGATATATATGCGATATATGTTAATTGTATTATTTTATTTTGTTACAATAAATATTATATATGTGATATATAATATTGAAACATGATATGATTACTAATGCAACATGTTTTGTGGAGATTAAACAAGGTTAGGGTTTGAATTGGGTTAGTTCATTCATGAACATTCTAGAAGGTTTTTTCTTTTGTCATATGCAAGATATTTGTGTTGATATTTTTAAATGACTCATATTTAACTCTGTAAGTGCACGGCGGCGCCCCGGCCGTCAATCCGACGGCCAAACGCGGAAACGGTGGTAAACTTAAATTTTTGCGGACTTGGCAAAACGGCACCACCGCGCACCAAACCCCGGATCGTTACCATTAAACTAGTCTAGCTAACTAACAAGATAGGTTAGAGATATACCGACGATCCAAGTCCTCCGGTCTTCATCTCCGCTCCGATCTCCTCGCGGGATCTCCGTCCATCTCCTCCTCGTCGGAAAGGGGCACCACGAAGCAGGGTACTTTTACGGGCTCCCACCTCGATACTGAGGCAACTCGAGCATGAAGCCGGCAACTCGACATGCTCAAGATTTGCTGTAGGGAATGTAATGTAGAATCATAGTCTCTCTTTTGGGGTTTGTTGCCATTTGAAGGTGGAGGAATGAAGGTATGAAAAATGGTGCTTTCATTTTTCCTTGTATCAAAATGAGATGAATGAATGAAGCTCTCTCAAAGATGAAGATGAAGCTCTCTCTCTTTTCTTTTTCTTCTCTCTTTCTTTTTCTTCTCTCTTTCTTTTTCTTAACCATGAAAAACTTCTTACATCAAGTGAGTAACAAAATGGTGGAGGAATATCAATATGAAGGGAGGTGAGTGTAGGAAAAGAAAAGAGGTGACCACATCCAAGAACATAATCATCACTAAATCTCAAATCAACCTCAAATCCATTTCAAATCTCATAAAGCAAAGATGCTAACCATTATGAAGGAAAAAGAAAAGATGCTATCATAATGCATGAAACCCCTCCACAAAAGTAATTTGCAAAACTGCAAATTACCCCCTTCATCAGAAAAGTCCGGCCGGGAAAGAACAAAGAAAAACCGGCCGGAACGGAATGCAAACTGGCAACTCCAGAAAACTGGTCCCGTAATAAATTACAGGAAAACCCCACACTGTGCATACACACCCGCATTTGTATTCCGTCCGGATACAAATGCAATGAGACAAAATCTACACTGTACTAAACTAGGACCGGCTTAAGCCAAAGCCGGCTAGTAATATCCGTTCGATCCTGATCCGTGCAATACCGCACGTATCTGATCGAACCCTGCCATATAACCATACGGCCACTAGTACAATCTGTCCGATCCTGATCCGTGCAATACCGCACGTATCTGATCGGACCCTGCCATATCTCCATACGGCCTCTACAGCGTTTCGCCCGAAAGCTTGAGTAACTGAAAGTGTGGTGGACTCTAAAGACTCGTCAATACTATGGCTGTGGATTTAACCACTAGCACGTCAGAGGTATAAGCCAATACGTGACGGGCCACCAGCTATTGACCAAAAGGGACGTCGATGAGGAAGCTCACCCCGACACCCAACTGAGCCTGTCAGTGACAATATCCGTACAGTCCGGTCCGTTCGTCTATGAGCATCGCATGGCGGGCCTAGGGGGTTGGTAAAAGTCAGACCCCCAAAAGCGGTACAAGTCGTGTCGGAGTGTAGCCCAGAACACCCTGAGATACTACTGGAATACCTACCAGTAAATCTCCTGCCTTGGCCAAGGTCTTTGTGTAATGGCTCTCCTAGACACAGCGCGATCTCACCCCCAATACCGGGAGAGACGAAACCCCCGAAGATCCGCTCACTGCCTCCATGTGGCTCGGGACTGTACCCAACTAAAACCTGTTTGCACGACTCCTTTGAGCCGTGGTAGGGTAGTAATCTAAGTACAGTGGGAACTCACACGAGACAAATGACGATCCCCAGGTCGATGAACTAACCTGTACACATGTCACCAGGGAACTGCTATCTGACGTCAGGTATAAGACCAACTAGCATGTTCCCGGCGAGTCCTGTCCGGTGTACTCATAACCCAATAAGCACCTGTATACATCTTAGGTGAACCAACTGACACCAGTGGCTTGTGAGACCGGCCACTGCCCCTCGTCGGGGTCTCGACTGTATACACTAGTCTACTCTGGAGAATCGATGCCCTGTCTCGAAACTCCTACGACTAGGGACCTTTTAAGGATGTGCTTATAGACTACAGCTCTCACTTATATGATCGCCCTCATACTGCTGGTAGTCAAGCAAGAATCCTAGGGGCTCTATCAACGTGCAATAGTGATCTGTCATGTCACCTAAAGCAGTACACGATGATAAAGGTAAACCAGATAGCATACTATCATCTCGAGTAAGACTGTCCTACCGGGATAGGTCCTCCCTCAATCATTGCAATCACGTGCCTGTGATCCAATAATTGACTCTGAGGGCACTATCTCCAACAATCTCCCACTTGCACTCAAGGCTAATTATTGCGATGTCGCATACTCACAGCCCGTGTGATACCGAACACCCAACTCCCCTACTAGTCAGTTTCACAAAATCCGTTTGCGAAACTATTGCGTTCGAGGAATAGCCTCAGTGAGTGGATCCGCCTAGAAGTTTCTTTCTATGTCTCTCTATATCTCAAGTTCGCGGAGAAAGCCATCTCCCGAAATGAGCAATACCTGCCTTAGAATGTCTGGATGTCTGATGGGACGTAGCTCATAAATGAACTCCAAATCCAAACTTCTTAGACTGTATCTACAACTGAACTTAATCAGTATCCTGCGCCATGCCACCCTCAGTATTGCCTTGGACCACCCGTCCAAAATACTGCCCCTCGTCAGAGGGAAAAAACTGTAACTCTGACAACCTCCTTGTCGTCCATGTCACCTTGGAAGCCTGGAATGATAACTGTTTCCCGAATGGGGCTTTCGTTATCATATCCCTAGAACAGCCACTTATGTTCTAAAACTGCTTCCGACTGTTTCTCCAGGATTGGATCAATGTCAACTTATTGCATCTACTGCAAGAACAACATCTGGTGTGGTACTTGACATCTCACGATTGACTCAATTGCCTGAGCAAGTGATCTGCCAATCATGCACGTCCCTCTCCCCTTTAGTCTGTAAGACACCTTTGGAGAGGGTGACTCCATTACCTGCAGGTACACTACCGTGCCAGGAGTCGTCCATTCTAAATACCCTTAGAATGCTGTCTAAGTACCCTGATTGGGAAACCACCCAAATCTAGATCTAAACCATAGATCTAGTAACCAGTATGTCTGATATAATGTCCAAGTCCTTTGTGGAGAAACCACTGTGTGACGACCAAAGTATAACCGATCGTAGTAAAGGAATATCACTTCCTACTACCTTCTCAACAGACCCATCCCCTATTCTGATGACGTCAAACCTATGACTGTCACATCAGAAACAGATGATCTATCTCCGCTACATCTGCTTTAGTCTATAAATAGACATAAGCCTGATGTCCACCAATGCTTCCGCTGCTCCCACTGACTACGACAACCCTCTGGCAGAGTCATATACACGTACACTTCTGAAGCTAGTTCAGAACGACGCTACACTCATCCTCCTGCCGGGTCTCGCAGCCTGGAACAACAACAATGGCAAGTGTGGGTAAACAAGAACTTCCCTGTCACCGTCCTTGAGGCTACCGAAGTACCTCTCGGGTGCCTGAAGTTGCCCACCTTATCTGCGGAGTGGCCAATGGAATGTCAAATCAGATTGAATCTTTAGGTTCCTTATCAAATCTTTAGTAATCGTTTGCGGTTCTGGAATCACTTCCAGTTCTACCATACTCCCACTGCTGTTTTTGAAAAAATCCATTTTTAATAAAACTGTGGCGAGTCTAGAACAATATTGCTATTGTTCATCCAGATGGTAGAAAGTCAACCCGCGTCATAGCCTGGGTCAACCCACAAACAGCCATTACAGAAACGTGCCTTGAGTTGTCCAGTGTCTGGTTTTAAGCATAAGCCGGACAACTCCCCGTACCTTAACAACGTTAAGATATGAACTGTTCTACATCCAATATAGAACCAGAGGCACTGATTTAATTGAACCAGATTCAAATCATGCAGCTATCTCCAGTGCATGTCAACTAAATGGAAGGAGGTCGATCAGCGTTACTCAACTTAGGAATACTTCCAATTATGAGTAACCTGAAAGAGAAGTAATTTCTCTTTATCATTACTATTAACTGAATACCATACACAAGTATCTACATCTTCGATCACTTTGAAGAATCCCGATACTTGCTATATCTGGTTCTCTACTCTATTCAAATACCTATAACTCCTCAAAACTTAGACCCTGTGTTTCCACGAAACACATGTCTAAGAACTAGAGAAGTTAAAAGTAAACAGAATATAGTATGAGGACCAACCCCTCTGTCCTAATGGACACTGGACAACATACAATACTCTGTATATGTCTGCTGAGTCTAACAACTCTTTCACTGTGTGTCGTAGGTTGAAAACTGTACTTATGGTTAAGAAGAATTACACCGCTGTTCAATGCTCCTTACCTAACCATCCACTGATATAGGTAAATGTCATCGACATAATATCAAAAGGTATATCTCACTCTATGAAAATAGACGTACAGATATATCAATTTGAAATTGGTGCACAACAGCGGATATTCAAAACCAAATATTTGCCGACCGGCAAACAGCCCAGATGATCTCCTCAAATATCACCGATTACAACGAATCCCGATATAATGAGGATGATCACCCAATTCCCAATAACTTACTCCCACTCATCATCTGTAAAACCATACAGATGTGAGAATCATACCTGGTAAATACATACCCTGGAGTAAGCATCTAATCGGGAAATCAGTTTTCCATTAACAGTACACAGTGAAACTGAAACATTGAAATGTTTCGTTGGGGTATCCTGGTATTCCTAGTAATGCCTCATCCATTATCCAGATTCACAACTATAACCGTATAATTCTTTGCCACCTCTCCAAATCCCTTTATATGTCTTTAGTCATTACCTTCTGTACACCCCTTTAGGCCAAATGGTTTTCTTCCTTCCCTACCGTTCGGCACCAGCCTATGGTTTGGAAGAAGACTATCCAAAAAGCATAAAGGGTGTACTGTCCTAATCCTAGGAACACTCGCATTGCGAGAGAAGGTGAAGATAAAAGACACCTGAATGTACTTTATTCCTATTTCTCCTGAACCAGGATCCATCCCCGAACTGGAACAAGTTCCTTTCGAGTTCGTATATAACCATACGATGGATTATCCAATAAAATGGGATCTTCGTAGTGATACGGAGTGTCCTGGAGAAATACAAAGGTGATTTAGGATTGGCGAAGGAATACATGGTTTGGTCGTGAATATCTGTTGCAATTTACTTTGCCCTCTTACTAATCCCTTACTTTGTCTTAACTTAATACCTTCTGTACACCGTTTAGGCTAATTGGCTTTCTTCCTTCCCTACCGGTCGGCACCAGCCTATGGTTTGGAAGAAGACTATCCAATTTGCGTAATAGGTGTACTACTCCTAAACCAAGGAGTACTCGTAACCTGAGAGAGGGTAAAAGGAAAAGACAACTGAATAATCCTATCCGTTTTCTCCAGAACCGGAAACCATCCTCGAATAAATTCTTTCGAGTTCGTATCTAACCATACGATGGTTTTGTCCAATGGAAGTGGACGTTCGCAGAAATACGGGGTGTCCTGGAGAAAAGGGTAAAAGTAGGAGTGGCAATGAGGTTAGCAACCCTGACAATCCAAAAGCCAGTGTTTAAGAAGGTTCGGTCAACTTGGTCACTGAGTCATAGTCTTAGGGTCGGGTCAATGGTCGCTGCCAGAGAGAGAGAGAAAAGAAACACTCAGCGTGCACTCTATCCTAGATCAGAATGGTTACCAATTTATCTAATCTGGAAACCTCCCACTGTACCTCAAATTCTCCTCCAAACCTGAAAGAAGAATTAGTCGGGGTCACCCGAGGAGTATACCAACTCATCAGTGGGAATCGGGATCCAACTCTCATCGCATGATAACGTGACGGAATCCGCTCACGTAATCACACTCCAGAAGGTATGCGCATATCTGGCAAGTTTCAGTACTTTTGAAACTCCCGATGTGATTTTTTGCCCCATGCTCTTATGACCTTGGCGTGAGGTCAAAATATCATAAGTCACATGTCAAGTTCTACCCATCATTATCCAGGTTAATTTGAATCCACCCGTACATACCCTTGACGTAGGCCAAAATAGTAGTACGACTGTCCCAAACCAACGCATCTATCTATGCAACAGATAAATACCCGGCAGCTACCAATCACTATGCCTTGGCGTGAGGTCAAAATACATAGCTTGAATACTACCGAATATTTAACTGAAATGACGGAGGGCTACGAATGGTTTCTGGCGAAAACCTTTAACGTAATGAACTTGATATCGTTGAAGGAACGGATAGCTTTTTATAAAATATAGTGACGAAAACCTTTACTAAAGAGGTCACTCCCGGTGAAGGGATCTCGGCTCTTTCCCCGTAGAATGGGGTGCAGGATATTCCAAATGAATACCGCGATGCAAAGCAAAAGTAATCGGCTATAGTGAAGTTAATGCCCTGACGCAAACTTCTGTCCAAGGGGTCACTCCCGGTGAGGGGATCTCGGCCCTTGCCTCGTCGACTGAGGAGCAGGATATTCCAACTGAATACCACGATGCAAAACAAAAGTGAACGTCCTTGCAATAACAGCTTTTTGAAAAATTGTTCCAACAACATCAGATTAGGTTTGTTTTTAACTTGCATTGATCCGAATCAATGCAGTCCCATCAATTGATCACACCAAAAAGAACGAAAATATACTGATGTACGTATATGCCATCCGCATTCGCCACTGGGTCCCGTCATTACCCGTTAGGTTAGCTTACTAACGACAGAGCGGGGACTGGACTAGCGCGGATGCAAAACATATACAACATCTACTAATATATATACCAATATATTATATTTCGCTCAAGGCGTGAAAAGAAATGCAACATCACAGAAATGTACAGCATCACAGAACAATACAGATATCTGGGATCCCCGGGTTTCACAGAGCCACTACTGAAACCCGACGTTCCCCTGGTCGTGTGGATAGCCTGTGCAATGAAATCCTAGACCCCTACGGGCGCGGCAAGTCACCCGCCAAAACCTGAAGCGAGGCAGCCCCCTTCAGCGCCGTGAATGGACCACCCAGCACTTCACGGAATCCGGTAACTTGGGCACCCCTCCTGGGTCAACCTGTACCCCCTACGAGTGCGGCGAATAGCCCGCCAATCCTAGAGTGAAGCCCCCTCCGTCCCAATGCCATGAGATGCGGGCTTGTTGCCCTCTAGAACCCGGCTATCCGTGCACCCCACCGCGGGGTAATCCTAGTACAGAAAGTAAAATATACATACAACGGGTACATCGACCGCAACCAGGTCGTGCCCCAAAAGAATAATACAAACAGGCAGTGACGGCAGTCCACATGTCGGACGCTCGCCCCGCAATATCAAATGTACATAATTCAACCACAGTACTAGAATTGCATCCAGGCTATCCCCCACGACCGATCCGCAACATCACAGCATAAACATAAAACATCAACGTGAAAGTCACGTTCGCAAATCCGTCTAACCGGGCTATAGCAGTTAGACAGGATTTACCGATCGAGTGACATTCACGGTCGCAGATATAATGTAAATACTGTGAAAAATGTGTTTTAAAATATTCCGATCGATCAAAAATTAACAAGTGGGCCCCCAAACAAAACTGTAGCAATCACAGAAAACCTGGGCCCAATTTTAATATTCCAGAAACCACATTTTCAACTCAGGAACATACTCAAAAAATTTGGGGGGGTGAATAGTAAATTCCGCGGCGGAAGCGCCGCACGAGGTGGGGTTTCGCGGCGCTTGCGCGGCGGAATAGTGAGATCATGGTTCCAAATTTTTACAGTATGCTTCTATTTCCCTGCACATCACTCTAAGACAACCAGAAAAATTTTTCGAGAACAAAATATTTCAACAGAAACTGATGTGAACTGAAATACGTGTTTTCGGGATTTTGTTCGATCGGAAACGTAAAACACATCACACAAAACTAGACTATGTTAATGGCGAGGCTCTGATACCACTGTAAGTGCACGGCGGCGCCCCGGCCGTCAATCCGACGGCCAAACGCGGAAACGGTGGTAAACTTAAATTTTTGCGGACTTGGCAAAACGGCACCACCGCGCACCAAACCCCGGATCGTTACCATTAAACTAGTCTAGCTAACTAACAAGATAGGTTAGAGATATACCGACGATCCAAGTCCTCCGGTCTTCATCTCCGCTCCGATCTCCTCGCGGGATCTCCGTCCATCTCCTCCTCGTCGGAAAGGGGCACCACGAAGCAGGGTACTTTTACGGGCTCCCACCTCGATACTGAGGCAACTCGAGCATGAAGCCGGCAACTCGACATGCTCAAGATTTGCTGTAGGGAATGTAATGTAGAATCATAGTCTCTCTTTTGGGGTTTGTTGCCATTTGAAGGTGGAGGAATGAAGGTATGAAAAATGGTGCTTTCATTTTTCCTTGTATCAAAATGAGATGAATGAATGAAGCTCTCTCAAAGATGAAGATGAAGCTCTCTCTCTTTTCTTTTTCTTCTCTCTTTCTTTTTCTTCTCTCTTTCTTTTTCTTAACCATGAAAAACTTCTTACATCAAGTGAGTAACAAAATGGTGGAGGAATATCAATATGAAGGGAGGTGAGTGTAGGAAAAGAAAAGAGGTGACCACATCCAAGAACATAATCATCACTAAATCTCAAATCAACCTCAAATCCATTTCAAATCTCATAAAGCAAAGATGCTAACCATTATGAAGGAAAAAGAAAAGATGCTATCATAATGCATGAAACCCCTCCACAAAAGTAATTTGCAAAACTGCAAATTACCCCCTTCATCAGAAAAGTCCGGCCGGGAAAGAACAAAGAAAAACCGGCCGGAACGGAATGCAAACTGGCAACTCCAGAAAACTGGTCCCGTAATAAATTACAGGAAAACCCCACACTGTGCATACACACCCGCATTTGTATTCCGTCCGGATACAAATGCAATGAGACAAAATCTACACTGTACTAAACTAGGACCGGCTTAAGCCAAAGCCGGCTAGTAATATCCGTTCGATCCTGATCCGTGCAATACCGCACGTATCTGATCGAACCCTGCCATATAACCATACGGCCACTAGTACAATCTGTCCGATCCTGATCCGTGCAATACCGCACGTATCTGATCGGACCCTGCCATATCTCCATACGGCCTCTACAGCGTTTCGCCCGAAAGCTTGAGTAACTGAAAGTGTGGTGGACTCTAAAGACTCGTCAATACTATGGCTGTGGATTTAACCACTAGCACGTCAGAGGTATAAGCCAATACGTGACGGGCCACCAGCTATTGACCAAAAGGGACGTCGATGAGGAAGCTCACCCCGACACCCAACTGAGCCTGTCAGTGACAATATCCGTACAGTCCGGTCCGTTCGTCTATGAGCATCGCATGGCGGGCCTAGGGGGTTGGTAAAAGTCAGACCCCCAAAAGCGGTACAAGTCGTGTCGGAGTGTAGCCCAGAACACCCTGAGATACTACTGGAATACCTACCAGTAAATCTCCTGCCTTGGCCAAGGTCTTTGTGTAATGGCTCTCCTAGACACAGCGCGATCTCACCCCCAATACCGGGAGAGACGAAACCCCCGAAGATCCGCTCACTGCCTCCATGTGGCTCGGGACTGTACCCAACTAAAACCTGTTTGCACGACTCCTTTGAGCCGTGGTAGGGTAGTAATCTAAGTACAGTGGGAACTCACACGAGACAAATGACGATCCCCAGGTCGATGAACTAACCTGTACACATGTCACCAGGGAACTGCTATCTGACGTCAGGTATAAGACCAACTAGCATGTTCCCGGCGAGTCCTGTCCGGTGTACTCATAACCCAATAAGCACCTGTATACATCTTAGGTGAACCAACTGACA
This sequence comes from Agapanthus africanus, assembly GCA_030015575.1. Taxonomy (NCBI): domain Eukaryota; kingdom Viridiplantae; phylum Streptophyta; class Magnoliopsida; order Asparagales; family Amaryllidaceae; genus Agapanthus; species Agapanthus africanus. The sequence goes on along the minus strand of JASDDO010000022.1, from coordinate 297,144,705 downwards.
CCAGTGGCTTGTGAGACCGGCCACTGCCCCTCGTCGGGGTCTCGACTGTATACACTAGTCTACTCTGGAGAATCGATGCCCTGTCTCGAAACTCCTACGACTAGGGACCTTTTAAGGATGTGCTTATAGACTACAGCTCTCACTTATATGATCGCCCTCATACTGCTGGTAGTCAAGCAAGAATCCTAGGGGCTCTATCAACGTGCAATAGTGATCTGTCATGTCACCTAAAGCAGTACACGATGATAAAGGTAAACCAGATAGCATACTATCATCTCGAGTAAGACTGTCCTACCGGGATAGGTCCTCCCTCAATCATTGCAATCACGTGCCTGTGATCCAATAATTGACTCTGAGGGCACTATCTCCAACAAACTCAACCCAAACCCTAGCCCTAGTTAAATCTCTACAAAGGTTACTTTGACCATGGTTACATTTTCTAACCTTATCATAACTTTCATTATTCATCACAAAAGGATTACTATTCTTTTTCTTCTTCTTCCTTGATGCAAAGCTTTCTTGCTTTGCTTTTTGTGATGAAAGTGGGTGAGAATAAGAAAACAAATGAGAGAGAAAATTCTACTTCATCATCCTCATCTACCCTTGCCATTTAGATGAGGGTGTTCACTTCATTTTGTGAGTGAGAGCTTTTTCTAATGAAACTTCAAAGTAGATCGTCTTTGTTATCGAAGATTGGAAGCAAGCTTGCATCTTTCTCTTCGTGGAGCCTCTCTAGAGTCCGGATGCACGATGATCACAGCGAAGGGACCTCAACATGGAGCTTAAGAAGTGAAGGATAGGATCTACAAAGGTTGTAATCCCTCTCACTTAGTGTTAAAGTGTTTAGCATGCTTGTTTTCGCCTGATCTCTAGTTTAAAGATCTTGTTTAGGGTTGTTCGGCACGGCTAAATTTTTAATCGGGCATGGTTGATGCCTTGTGGAACCTTGTTAGAGTGCCTAGTAACCCTACAGTGGTCTCAGAGCCAAGCTAGAGCTTTAGGCGAAGTTTAGACGAAGTTTAAAGTCCGATCGAACTCCGAAACACCCGTTTATACCCTTCTCTGGATATTTTTTTAAATTGTTGATTTTTCTGTATTAAAAATGCTCAGAAAATTGAGCAGGGAAATCTAAGGATAACTGTAGAAAACGACTGCCTAATTCCACTGTAGCGCCGTGGAACCGCGGCAATACCCTGATTTTAGCGACGGTTCTGCGGCCGTATGTGGAGAGTAGGGACTATGTCCATAAGCAAAATGGGCACGGATGAAAACCCGAAAGGGCTCCGTGAGTAAAAACAGCAGGGCTACCGGCGAGTTTTGTGAAAACCCGAAAGGGCGCAATCTCATTAAAAACACTTACAAGGTCCTCCCGACCTTGTAAGGAGAAACCACCTGCGTGAGATCCTTACGACTCACAGGGGAGAAACACACTTAGGGATCCCCAAGATCCCTAAGGAGAAATTACACTTACGAGATCCTCACGACTCGTAAAGAGAATCCCCCTTTGAGATCCTCACGGTGTAAGTCGATGCTATGCACCTCGCGGAATCGCAGGGAGGCGGAAGGTGAAAAAAACGATAATTTTAGCATCATAACACTGACTTTAAGCCTTGATCGTAATCTAAACCGTATCTAGCAAAAACAAAAGAGGTATAAACTAAGTACAGAAATTATACCTCAAGAAACCTAGTCCTTCTTCTCCTTATCTAGCTGTCCTCCTCACCTACACGAACTCCTCGAAGTGGTACGGATGTCGTCTCCTCGTCGGCTTGCTCGAATCCTAGATGATCCAACCGAACGTTTGTGCACCAAGCTTATCTTCTAAACCAAAGAAACTAGATCAAGTAGATTGCTAATCTAAACGATCTAGGGTTGTAGATGATGTAGATGGATTGAGGAGTCTAATTTAGCTCAAGGTTACTCAACTCATAAGTGTTCTTGAGCTTAAGGGAATTGGAGATGGTGAAAAGAAATGATATGAGCTAAGAGATGAAGAAGGTTAGGGTTTTCTCTCTATTGTTCTAAACTGAACTCCTCTCTATTATCAATTATAAAAACTAATCAATAATAGAAAATAGGTTCAATGGTCAAACAAATGACACATGGGTCAATTGATCAACATGTGTCCTTAAAACCCAAGTCCTTATTCATGCATAATACACATCATTTCTTAATTACCTAAAATGTATTAATTATTTAAAACTAAATGATTAATACAATTAGGTCATGCCATCTACAAATACATTTTGTACAAATTACGAAAACGCCCCTCGTCCGTATATACATACCTGTATTCGTATTCCTAAAAATACGAATACCGAAGACGACAATCCATCAGTACAATACAAGGATCCGGCTTAAACCAAAGCCCACTAGTATTGTATGTCCGACTCATCGTGCATGCACGAGTGTACGCACGTGTTCGAACCCTTTCGTAAAACCATACGATATCTACACATTTTGCCCGATGCAGGGAAACGCTCTGTGTGGGACTCTAGAGACTCGACTCTATGCTGGCAGTGGGTTTAACCACAGGCCGCAAGTGGTACTAGCTATACGTAACGGTCCCCAGGTATTGTCGATAGGAAAGCCGATGAGCATAACTCATCCGAACTCCTACGGAGTCTGTATGTGACAATCTCCGTACATTCCGGTCTGTCCGTCTAAGAGTATCGCATATCTGGCCTAGAGGGCGGTAAACGTCAGACACCTAATAGCGGTATAAGTCATGTCGGAGTACGGTCCAATATATCCTGAGAAACTACTGGAGTACCTACCAGTAAATCTCGCTTGCCCTGGCCAGGGACTATGTGTAATGGCGTTCCGAACACAGCGCGATATCAACCCCCAATACCGGGAGAGACGAATCCTATCTAACCGCCACTGCCTCCAAGTGCTTCGGGACTACACCCAACTACTACCTGTTTACATGACTCAATAGAGCCGTGGTAGGGTAGTAATCTAAGAACAGTGGGAATACACTTGAGGCGAAGCAGCAGTGTCAAGTCAACGGACTAAGTTGTACTCATGTCATCTGGGTACTGCTATCTGACGATAGGTATATTACCAACCAGCAGTTCCCAATGAGTCCGTCCAGTGTAACTCACAACCTAATGAGCACCTGCATACTATCTCCAGAACGACGTACCGATGGCTGTGGGAAAAACCATCTCCCAAGCTGAGAAGGGAAGCGTTTACACTAGTCTACTCTGGAGTATCGATGCCCTATATCGATAATCCCGGGACGAAGGACCTGTATAAGGATGTGCTTGTAGATTACCCAGCCCCCACTAGTGTGACTGCCATCACAACAGTGGTAATCACGCATAGATCCTAAGGGCTCTACTAATATGCATAGGCGATATGTTAAAAGAAACATATGTATATATTGAAGTAGAAACAAACCAAGTAGCATACTACTATTTTGTGCAAGAATGTTATTACAACTGTGAATATCCCAAGCTTCCATTAAGTAATATACAAACTAGTATGATACAGTAATGGCCTCTAGGGCATATACACTAACCATCTCCCACTTGCACTAGGGCCATGTACTGGCATATCGCAGACCTATCATCTCGAATGGCCTCTCGAACTGCGTCTGAGAAATAGCCTTAGTGAATGGATCTGCAGTGTTGTCCTCTGTAGCAACTCTCTGAACCTCGATCTCCCGGCGATCCACGATCTCTCTGGTCAGGTGATACCGCCTTAAGATGTGTATGGACTTTTCATGGGGCCTGGGTTCCTTCGCTAAAGCTATAGCGCCGTTGTTGTCGCAATACAGCGGTATTGGACCAACAATTGACGGAACCACTTGAAGATCTGTCAAGAACTTCCTCATCCAGACTGCTTCTTTAGCGGCGTCAGAAGCAGCAATATACTCCGCTTCCATAGTTGAGTCAGCAAAGGTATCTTGTTTGGAACTCTTCCAACATACCGCCCCTCCGTTGAAGGTGAAGACATATGTTAGTGTTTATGCCCTAGAAGGCCATTACTGTATCATACTAGCTTGTATATTACTTAATGGAAGCTTGGGATATTCACATGTATATAACAGTCTTGCTAAACATGGTAGTATGCTACTTGGTTTTTCTATCTTAATATGTGAGTGTACGTATTGATAGAGCTCTTAGGATCTTGCTTGTCTACCAGCGTTGTGATGGCAGTCACACTAGTGGGGGCTGGGTAGTCTACAAGCACATCCTTATTCAGGTCCCTGGTCGTTGGATTATCGAGACAGAGCATCGATACTCCGGAGTAGACTAGTGTGTACGCTTCTCATCCCAGTTGGGGAGATGGTCTGTCCCACAGCCGTCAGTACGTCGTACTGGAGATAGTATGCAGGTGCTCGTTAGGTTACGGGTACACCGGACAGGACTCACAGGGAACTGTTGGTTGGTTTGATACCAGTCGTCAGTGAACAGTTCCCAGGTGACATGAGTACAGCGTAGTCCGCAGACTTGACACTGCTACTTCGCCTCGAGTGTGTCCCACTGTTCTTAGATTGCTACCCTACCACGGCTCAAAGGAGTCATGCAAACAGGTAGCAGTTGGGTGCAGTCCCGAGCACTTGGAGGCAGTAGCGGTTAGACAGGATTCGTCCCTCTCGGTATTGGGAGTAGATATCGTGCTGTGTCAGAGAGCCATTACGCAAAGTCCCTGGCCAGGGCAAGCGAGATTTGCTGGTAGGTTCCAGTAGTTTCTCAGGGTGTAATGGGCTTCCCTCCGACACGACTTATACCGCTATTAGGGGACTGACGCTTGCCGCCCCCCTAGGCCCGATATGCGATAGTCTTAGACGAACGGACCGGACTGTATGGAGATTGTCACATCAGACTCAGTAGGAGTTCGGATGGGTTTTCTCATCGGCCTTCTTATCGACAACTACCTGGGGACCGTTACGTACAGCTAGTGCCGCTTGCGGTCTGTGGTTAAACCCACTGCCAGCGTAGTAGTCGAGTCTCTAGAGTCCCACACAGAGAGTTTCCTACTCCAGGCGAAACGATATAGAGGTCGCATGGTTTTGCGACAAAGGGTTCGGACGCATACGTGCGTTTACGCACGTACGACTTTCGGACAATTTTTACCAGTCGGCTTTGGTTTAAGCCAGTTACTGGTATCCGGTTATTGGATTTTTACAGTCTAAATTTTTTCCGTATTTTTGCGGATTGGAGGGGCGTTCTCGTAATTGTACGAGAAGCTTCTAGAAGATGTGACTAAGGAGGTTACTTATGGATAAGAAAGTGAGTCATGAGGTGATTCATCATTATCATTAATTGCACCATAAATGATAATGACACATGCTTAATGAATCACCATTAGATATTTGTGAAGCATGCTTATTCATCACTCATTTTCTTTTGTTGATAAATGAGAATGCTTCATAATATATTATGATACACTCTCTCTCTTCTCATTATCTTATCTCACATTTTCTCTCCTCAAGCTCTCATCTTCAAACCCTAATCCTTACACCTCATGAGTTGAGATCAAAGGATTAGTTAGACTAAACAATCCATAACCATCACTCTATCTCATCCTAACTTCTTTGATTAGCAATCCAAGAAGGTTAGTTGCCTCAAGTTTAGAGGTTTAGCTTGGAGTTTCGCTCTCGGGTGGATCGTCTACTACCTAGAGAAGGCCGAGGAGAACAAGGAGATCATAAAGACGAAGGACTAGTTTCGATAGGTATAATCCCTAAGCATAGTAGTTTAGAATAACTATATGTTTGGTTAGTTATCGTTTAGCTTCGATTCAAGCGGTTAGTCGATGTTCGTTCTTTAAACTTGATCGTTTTTGAAATTTCCGCCTCCCCACAAGTACTGGGGTGTACTACATCGACTTACAGTGGTATCAGAGCCTCGCTAAACAATAAATAACTTAATTGCAAATTTGTACGAATTTCGAACGAAAAATCGAAGCCGGAAAACCCTAAATATTATCAGTTTCTGTCGAACTTAAAATGAAGTCCAAAAATTTTTCAGGTGTGTTCAGAAAGCATGAAATGAGTCCAGGAGAACACCCACGAAATTTGAGCCAATGATTCGACTAACGCGCCGCGGAAGGGCGGCGGATCCCACCGATCCGCCGCGCTTCCGCGGCCGAGTTGCCGAGTCATGGGCTCATCTTTCATGGGTGGGTCCTCTCTGGTGTTTGGGGTTTTCTGGGATGTTTAATTATTGCTCAGCTTTTGGTTTAACAGAGCAGATTTTGGAGCAATATTGATGTTGTTTAATCGATCGAAATTGTACAGTATTTGCATATTGGATTATATCTGTGATTGTTTAATGTGTTCTTAAACCTCCCCTAACTGCTAGTATGTCGGTTGGCAGGGGGTTGCACATTTCTGAAATGGTTATATCTGTTTGTGCATATAAACTGTATTGGACTGTTGTGGTGTATAGCCGGGGTTAGCAATGGGTTATTGTTTAATTCATTTGTTGTAAATGTAATTTGTTGTAATATTATTTTTGCGGGGCACTTCCAGGTTGCGGTCGTAGCCACCGTTGTATTATTTCATTTTACTGTTTTTGCTCCTAGGACTGACCCAAGGTGGGGTACACAGACTGCCGGGTGGGTAGTTTGCCGTACCCGTAGGGGTCGAGGGTGGGGTAACGGCTATTCATCACAACTGTGTAATCTGTCTTTTCTTGCAGGCTCAAAAGAAATACAGATTGCTTGCAAATCCAATATTGTTTATCTGTGTTCTGGAATGTATATCATTGCGTCAGACGAATGTAAAATATCTATATTTATTGTAGCTATTTAGACGTCACTTATGTTTTACACCCGCGCTAGCCCAGCCCCCGCTCTGTCGTTAGTTAAGTAACCTAACGGGTGATGACGGGACCCCGTGGCGAATGCGGATGGCATAAGAGGACGTTGTATTTTCGTTGTTTTCTGCAATGATAGGTTAATGATGGGACGCATTATCTATAATGCAAAGAAAATAAACCAAAGTTTAAATCGTTGGAACAATTTAAAAGAAACCACTCGGTTATTTTTAAAACAGATATTTTTAAATGCGGAGATTTAACCACTCCTTTTAAAAAGCTATCAGGTTCCTTCGGTTATATCAAGTTCACTACGTTCATGGTTTCGCCAAAACCAGTCGTAGCCCTCCGTCATTTCTTATGAATGGTCAGTAGTATTCAAGCTATGTTTGTTTGGCCCTTAGTCAAGACATAGTGATTGGTAGCTGCTGGGGTATTCATTTGTTGCATAGATAGATGAGTTGGTTTGGGACAGTCGTATTACTTTGTTTGGCCCTTAGTCAAGAGTATACGGATGGGTTCAAATCAACAGGATAATGATGGGCAGAACTTGACATGTGACTTATGATTTGTTGGCCCTTAGTCAAGATCATAAGAGCATGGGGCAAAAATCCATATCGGGAATTTCTAAAGAAACTGAAATTTGCAAAGAGATGCATACCATTTGGAGTTTGATGAATGTTGGTAGGATTCCTTCAACATTATCATACGATGATATTTGGATCCCGATCCTACTGTGAGTATTTGATACTTATCAGGATATTCGTCACTTAACGATCAATGCTATAAACCTAGTAGGTGTCCAGAAAAGTGTCAGCGGGGTTACGCCCCCAGAGAAAAGAGGTTATTTAATTAAGGAACTTCGCGAAAGCGTTGGAAAACCTCCCTCGAAGTATCGACACCAGCCTGGCTGAACGGTTAAGCAAGTATTGTACGGTGAGAATAGTCTTGACTAATTCTTCTTTTATGGTTTGAGGAAGGATTCGAGAAACAGTGGGAGCCATCCAGTTTAGATAAACTAAAAACCACTCTAAACTTGCAAGAGCATCATGCTAAAGAGTTTTCTTCTCTCTCTCCTAATTGCAGCGACCCTGAAAATGACTGGACTTAAGTTACTTTTAGAGAAAATGATACTGACGGGGCCAAGCTATAAAGATTGGCTGGGGAAAGTCAAAATGGCTTTGACCTATGACAAACTGGGGTACGTCCTCACCGCTACAGCACCTGCTGTCCCTGGTCCCAAATCCAGCAATGCGGATAAGGAAATCCGCAAAACCTGGGAATTAGATTACGCGAGAGCCAAGTGCATCGTGCTTGCCTCGATGAACAATGAACATCAGAGGAGGCACAAGGATATGTCCTTAGATGACATATTTCTCCATACAAAGGAACTTTATGGAGAGCAATCTCGTATAGCAAGATACGAGACCTCTAAGAAATTGTTTCGAGCGAGGTTGGCTGTTGGGTCATCGGTAGGTGAACATGTCCTACAGATGATTGGCTATATAGAAGAGCTCGCAGACCTTGGGACAACTTTGGATAATGAGCTCTATACAGACCTTGTTCTCCAGTCCCTTCCTCCCACCTACGCCCAGTTTATCCTCATCTTCAATCTTCAAGGAAAAGAAGTTGAACTTGCGGAACTCCTGAACATGTTAAGGAGTGCGGAGGGCACCTTGCAGAAGGCAAGGGAAACACCCGCTATGTTTGTTGGCGGTTCATCTTCTTCCGGGTCCAAGGCTAGGGCCAAAGGAAGGAAGAAGAAGGCCGCACCCAGACCTAGAGGAGGTGTTAGTAAGGTGGGAGGGAAGGGAAAGAAAAAGAAAGCAGTACCGATAGTTGGCCAGGATGAGTGCTTCCATTGTCACAGGAAAGGGCACTGGAAGAAGGATTGCAGGGCGTGGAACGCCAAGAACCAGGAACCGAAGCAAGCTGTGGCTTCGACTTCAGGTGTGTTTGTAATTGAGAATTGTCTGTCGATCAACTCTACTTCCTGGGTATTGGATACCGGATCAGGATCTCATATTTGCAATTCATTGCAGGCACTGAGAAACCGTAGAGTGCTGAAGGAAGGTGATATGATCCTCAGGGTTGCTAACGGAGCTAGCGTGGGAGCTGCGTCCGTCGGGGATTATCACCTAGGATTGACGAGTGGACACATTTTGGTTTTACATAACTGTTATTTTGTACCCAGCTTAACGTGTAATATCATATCAGTTTCCTTGTTATCAAATAATGGTTATGATTTCACGTTTGTAAGAGATGTTGTCAACATCCACCTTAATCATGGTTTGATTGGGTCCGGTACATTAAATAACGGAATATATGTTTTAAACCAACTCTAAATTTTCAATGTCCAGAACACACTAAAAAGAAAGTCTCCAGATTTAAATAAAGCTTTCTTATGGCATTGTAGATTGGGTCACATCAATGAGAGAAGGTTGACTAAGTTGCATAGAGAAGGATATTTGGACTCGTTCGAATATCAATCTTATGACACTTGTCAATCTTGTCTCAAAGGAAAGATGACAAAGACTCCATTCACTAGACAAGGAGTAAGAGCGAGCGAGCTCTTAGGACTCATACACAGCGATGTATGTGGTCCAATGTCTACACATGCGCGAGGTGGTTTTTCCTATTTCATTACTTTCACGGATGATTATTCAAGATACGGATTCATTTATCTGATAAAACATAAATCCGAGGCTTTTGAGAAATTCCAGGAGTATAAGAATGAAGTAGAAAACCAAACCGGCAAAAGTATCAAGACACTTAGATCTGATCGAGGTGGTGAATACTTGAGTGCCGAGTTCCTAGGTTACCTAAAAGAGAAAGGAATTCTCTCTCAGCTTACTCCTCCATACACTCCACAGCATAACGGTGTATCGGAGAGACGGAATCGAACCCTATTGGATATGGTATGATCCATGATGAGTAATGCTGAGTTACCGCGATCTTTCTGGGGTTATGCGCTAGAATCAGCGGCATATCTTCTGAACAAGGCTCCAACCAAGACTGTGCCTACCACTCCATATCAGATGTGGACTGGGAAGAAACCCCATCTTCAGCATATGAAGATTTGGGGATGTCCAGCTTTTGTTAAAAAGCAGCATGTGGACAAGCTTGAGGCACGATCAGTAAAATGTTTGTTTGTGGGATATCGAAAGAACTCCAAGGGATATTATTTCTATTACGCAGAGGAACAAAAGGTCTTTGTTTCTCGTAATGCCCATTTTCTGGAAAATCAGTTTTTAGAAAAGGAAATAAATGGGAGCGAAATAGAACTGGAAGAAATTCCAGAACCACAAACTGCTACTGAAAGTATGGTAGAACCAGAGGTTCAAGAAGAACAGAACATTCCCGCACCCCTCCGCCGGAGTAGTAGGCCGTCTCATCCGCCTGAGAGATACTACGGTTTTCTCATAGATGGGGATAGAGAGGATTGCATCATAGATGATGATGAACCTACTGACTTCCAGCAGGCCATCCAGAGCGGCGACTCGGTACGATGGCTAGATGCAATGCGAACCGAAATGGAGTCCATGTACACCAACAAAGTATGGACTTTGGACTTTGCTCCAGATGGGGTAAAACCCATAGGATGCAAATGGATCTTCAAGAAAAAGATTGGTGTAGATGGACAGGTGGAAACCTATAAGGCTAGACTTGTTGTAAAGGGTTTTCGTCAAAGACCTGGTTTGGACTATGACGAAACTTTTTCTCCAGTGGCTATGCTCAAATCCATTCGGGTCCTTCTTGCTATTGCTGCCTTCCATGATTATGAAATCTGGCAGATGGACGTAAAGACGACTTTTCTGAATGGAAATTTAGAAGAGAGCGTCTATATGGATCAGCCAGAGGGTTTCAATCAGAGTGGGAGCAGCGGGAAAGTTTGCAAGCTGCTTAAGTCCATTTATGGACTAAAGCAGGCATCGCGGAGTTGGAACATCTGTTTTGATAAGACAGTCAAAGAATATGACTTTATCAAAAATCCAGATGAACCGTGCATATATAGTAAAGTTGTGGCCAGAAGTGTCGTATTCCTCGTCTTGTACGTGGATGACATTCTATTGATAGGAAATGACATTCCTATGCTACAATCTGTCAAAGGATTCTTGTCACACAGGTTCTCCATGAAAGACCTGGGTGATGCCTCTTACATTCTGGGGATCCGGATCTATCGTGATAGATCCAAAAGGATGTTGGGACTTTCGCAGTCCAGGTATATCGACACTGTACTGAAAAGATTCAGTATGGAAGATTCTAAGCGCGATAATCTACCGGCTTGTCACGGAATCACCCTCTCCAAAGAGATGTCTCCCAAGACTGATTTGGAAAGGGAACGCATGTCTATTATACCCTACGCTTCTGCGGTAGGCTCTATAATGTATGCGATGTTGTGTACCAGACCAGATGTAGCTTACGCACTGAGCGTGGTAAGCCGGTATCAGTCAGACCCAGGGGAGAAACACTGGATAGGAGTAAAGAACATTCTCAAGTACCTGAGGAGGACTAAGGAGATGTTCTTGGTTTACGGCGGAAAAGACCTCAGGTTGGAGGCCTTTGCTGATTCCGGCTTCCAGAGTGATAAGGACGATTCCAAGTCCATGTCGGGTTATGTCTTTACCCTCAATGGAGGGGCGGTGTGCTGGAAGAGCTCCAAGCAGGACACCGTTGCTGACTCGACGATGGAAGCGGAGTATATAGCTGCTTGCGATGCCGCAAAAGAAGCAGTCTGGATGAAGAAGTTCCTAACAGAACTTCAGGTTGTTCCTACCATAGTTGATCCAATACCTCTGTATTGCGACAACAACGGAGCTATAGCTTTAGCAAAGGAACCAAGGTCCCATCAGAAGTCCAGACACATCTTGAGGCGGTATCACCTGATCAGGGAGATCATTGATCGTCAGGAGATCGAGGTTCGGAGAGTTGCTTCTGAAGAGAACATTGCTGATCCATTCACGAAGGCCCTTCCTCTGATTCAGTTCGAGAGGCTGCTCGAGATCATTGGTCTACGATATGCCAGTACATGGCCCTAGTGCAAGTGGGAGATTGTTAGTGTTTATGCCCTAGAAGGCCATTACTGTATCATACTAGCTTGTATATTACTTAATGGAAGCTTGGGATATTCACATGTATATAACAGTCTTGCTAAACATGGTAGTATGCTACTTGGTTTTTCTATCTTAATATGTGAGTGTACGTATTGATAGAGCTCTTAGGATCTTGCTTGTCTACCAGCGTTGTGATGGCAGTCACACTAGTGGGGGCTGGGTAGTCTACAAGCACATCCTTATTCAGGTCCCTGGTCGTTGGATTATCGAGACAGAGCATCGATACTCCGGAGTAGACTAGTGTGTACGCTTCTCATCCCAGTTGGGGAGATGGTCTGTCCCACAGCCGTCAGTACGTCGTACTGGAGATAGTATGCAGGTGCTCGTTAGGTTACGGGTACACCGGACAGGACTCACAGGGAACTGTTGGTTGGTTTGATACCAGTCGTCAGTGAACAGTTCCCAGGTGACATGAGTACAGCGTAGTCCGCAGACTTGACACTGCTACTTCGCCTCGAGTGTGTCCCACTGTTCTTAGATTGCTACCCTACCACGGCTCAAAGGAGTCGTGCAAACAGGTAGCAGTTGGGTGCAGTCCCGAGCACTTGGAGGCAGTAGCGGTTAGACAGGATTCGTCCCTCCCGGTATTGGGAGTAGATATCGTGCTGTGTTAGAGAGCCATTACGCAAAGTCCCTGGCCAGGGCAAGCGAGATTTGCTGGTAGGTTCCAGTAGTTTCTCAGGGTGTAATGGGCTTCCCTCCGACACGACTTATACCGCTATTAGGGGACTGACGCTTGCCGCCCCCCTAGGCCCGATATGCGATAGTCTTGGACGAACGGACCGGACTGTATGGAGATTGTCACATCAGACTCAGTAGGAGTTCGGATGGGTTTTCTCATCGGCCTTCTTATCGACAACTACCTGGGGACCGTTACGTACAGCTAGTGCCGCTTGCGGTCTGTGGTTAAACCCACTGCCAGCGTAGTAGTCGAGTCTCTAGAGTCCCACACAGAGAGTTTCCTACTCCAGGCGAAACGATATAGAGGTCGCATGGTTTTGCGACAAAGGGTTCGGACGCATACGTGCGTTTACGCACGTACGACTTTCGGACAGTTTTTACCAGTCGGCTTTGGTTTAAGCCAGTTACTGGTATCCGGTTATTGGATTTTTACAGTCTAAATTTTTTCCGTATTTTTGCGGATTGGAGGGGCCTTCTCGTAATTGTACGAGAAGCTTCTAGAAGATGTGACTAAGGAGGTTACTTATGGATAAGAAAGTAAGTCATGAGGTGATTCATCATTATCATTAATTGCACCATAAATGATAATGACACATGCTTAATGAATCACCATTAGATATTTGTGAAGCATGCTTATTCATCACTCATTTTCTTTTGTTGATAAATGAGAATGCTTCATAATATATTATGATACACTCTCTCTCTTCTCATTATCTTATCTCACATTCTCTCTCCTCAAGCTCTCATCTTCAAACCCTAATCCTTACACCTCATGAGTTGAGATCAAAGGATTAGTTAGACTAAACAATCCATAACCATCACTCTATCTCATCCTAACTTCTTTGATTAGCAATCCAAGAAGGTTAGTTGCCTCAAGTTTAGAGGTTTAGCTTGGAGTTTCGCTCTCGGGTGGATCGTCTACTACCTAGAGAAGGCCGAGGAGAACAAGGAGATCGTAAAGACGAAGGACTAGTTTCGATAGGTATAATCCCTAAGCATAGTAGTTTAGAATAACTATATGTTTGGTTAGTTATCGTTTAGCTTCGATTCAAGCGGTTAGTCGATGTTCGTTCTTTAAACTTGATCGTTTTTGAAATTTCCGCCTCCCCACAAGTACTGGGGTGTACTACATCGACTTACAACATAACCCGACATGGACTTGGAGTCATCCTTATCGCTCTGGAAGCTGGAGTCAGCAAAAGCCTCGATCTGGAGGTCTTTTCCGCCATACACCAAGAACATATCCTTAGTCCTTCTCAGGTACTTGAGAATGTTCTTTACTGCTATCCAGTGGTTCTCTCCTAGGTCTGACTGATACCGGCTTACCACGCTTAGTGTGTAAGCTACATCTGGTCTAGTACATAACATTGCATACATTATAGAGCCTACTGCAGAAGTGTAGGGTATAATAGACATGCGATCCCTTTCTAAATCATTCTTGGGAGACATCTCTTTGGAAAGGGTGACTCCGTGACAAACCGGTAGGTTTCCGCGTTTGGAATCTTCTATACTGAATCTTTTCAGTATGGTGTCGATATACCTGGACTGTGAAAGTCCCAACATCCTTTTTGATCTATCATGATAGATCCGGATCCCCAGTATCTAAGAGGCATCACCCGGGTGTTTCATAGAGAACCTTTATGATAACAATCTTTTGACATATTGTAGGGTAGGAATGTCATTTCCTATTAAAAGAATGTCGTCTACGTATAATATGAGGAACACAACAGTTCTCCCTACAATCTTACTATATAAGCATGGTTCATCTGGATTTTTGATAAAGTCGAATTCTTTGACTGTTTCATCAAAACAGATGTTCCAACTCCGTGATGCCTGCTTTAGTCCATAAATGGACTTAAGCAACTTGCACACTTTCTCGCTGCTCCCACTCTGATTAAAACCTTCTGGCTGATCCATATAGACGCACTCTTCCAAATGTCCATTTAGGAAAGCCGTCTTTACGTCCATCTGCCAGATTTCATAATCGTAGAAGGCAGCAATGGAAAGAATAATCCGAACGGATTTGAGCATAGCCACTGGAGAAAAGGTTTCATCATAGTACAAACCAGGTCTTTGACGAAAACCTTTTGCAACAAGTCTAGCCTTATAGGTTTCAACCTGTCCATCTACACCAATCTTTCTTTTGAAGATCCATTTGCAGCCAACGGGTTTTACCCCTTCTGGAGAAAAGTCTAAAGTCCATACTTTGTTAGTGTATATGGATTCCATTTCGGTCCGCATTGCATCTAGTCATTTTACCGAGTCTCTGCTCTGAATGGCTTGCTGGAAGCTAGTTGGTTCATCATTGTCAATGATGCAATCTTCTCTATCCCCGTCTATGAGAAATCCGTAGTATCTCTCGGGCGGATGAGAAAACCTACTACTCCTGCGGAGTGGTGCGGGAATGTCCTATTCTTTTGAATTTTCTGGTTCCACTGTGCTTTCAGTAATAGTTTGTGGTTCTGGAATTTCTTCCAGTTCTATTGCTCTCCCACTTAACTGATTTTCCAAAAATTCAGTCTCCAAGAAGCAGGCATGACGAGAAACAAAAACCTTTTGTTCCTCTGCGTAATAGAAAAAATACCCCTTAGAGTTCTTTAGATATCCCACAAACTTGCACTGTACTGAGCGTGCCTCGAGTTTGTCCGTATGCTGCTTTTTGACAAAAGCTGGACATCCCCATGTCTTAATGCGCTTAAGATAGGGTTTCTTCCCACTCCATATCTGTTATGGTGTGGTAGGCACTGTCTTAGTTAGAACCCGGTTCAAAAGATATGCAGCTGATTCTAGTGCATAACCCCAAAAAGATCGCGGTAACTCAGCATTACTCATCATGGAACGAACCATATCCAATAGGGTTCTGTTCCTCCTTTCCGATACACCATTGTGTTGTGGACTGTATGGAGGAGTAAGATGAGAGACAATTCCATTCTCTTTTAGGTAATCCAGGAACTCGGCACTCAAGTATTCACCACCTCGATCAGATCTTAGTGTCTTGATACTTTTGCCGGTTTGTTTTTCCACTTCATTCTTATATTCCCGGAATTTCTCAAAAGCTTCGGATTTATGCTTCATCAGGAAGACATGTCCGTACCTTGAGAAATCATCCGTAAAAGTAATGAAGTAAGAATAACCGCTTCGTGCATGTGTAGACATTGGACCACACATATCACTGTATATGAGTCCCAAGAGCTCGCTTGCTCTTACTCCTTGTCCAGTGAATGGAGTCTTTGTCATCTTTCCTTTAAGACACGATTGACAAGTTGTATAAGATTGATATTCGAATGGATCCAAATATCCTTCTTTATGCAACTTAGTCAACCGTGTTTCATTGATGTGACCCAGTCTACAATGCTATAAGAAAGCATGATTAATTTCTGGAGACATTCTTTTGTGTGTATTCTGGACATTGAAAATTTGCGGTTGGTTTAATACGTATATACCGTTGTTTAATGTACCTGACCCAATCAAGTTGTGATTAAGGTGGATGTTTATGACATCACTTACAAATGCAAAATCATAACCTTCTTTAGACATTAAAGATACTGATATGATATTACAAGCCAAACTAGGTACATAATAACAGTTGCGCAAAACCAAAACATGTCCATTAGTCAATCCTAAGTGATATTCCCCCACGGACACAGCATCCATGCTTGCTCCGTTTGCAACTCTGAGGGTCATATCACCCGCCTTCAAAACTCTATGGCTTCTCAGTGCCTGCAAAGAATTACAGATATGAGATCCTGAACCGGTATCCAATACCCAGGAAGTAGAGTTGATTGACAGACAGTTTTCAATTACATACACACCTGAAGTCGAAGCCATAACCTGCTTCGCTCCCTGGTTCTGGGCTTTCCAGACCCTGCAATCCTTCTTCCAATGGCCTTTCTTGTGACAGTAAAAGCATTCTCCCTTTCCTACAGTCTTCCCCCAACTTTTACTTTTACCTTTGCTTCCACCTTACCAACATCGTTTCTCGCTTTGGTGGGGGCCTTCTTCTTCTTTCCTTTGGCTTTCGCCTTGGACCTGGAAGAAGAAGTGCCACCAATAAATAGAGCGGGTGTTTCCCTTGCTTTCTGCAGGGTGCCCTCGGCACTTCTCAACATGTTGAGGAGTTCCGGAAGTTCAACTTCTTTACTTTGAATATTAAAATTCAAAATAAACTGAGCGTAGGTGGAAGGAAGGGATTGGAGAATCAAGTCTGTATACAGCTCATTCTCTAACGTGGTCCCGAGGTCTGCGAGCTCCTCAATGTAGCCAATCATCTTAAGGACGTGTTCCCCAACAGATGATCCGACGGCCAACCTCGCTTGAAACAGTTTCTTCGAGGTCTCATATC
The DNA here is from genome assembly GCA_030015575.1 of Agapanthus africanus. NCBI lineage: Eukaryota > Viridiplantae > Streptophyta > Magnoliopsida > Asparagales > Amaryllidaceae > Agapanthus > Agapanthus africanus. Next base: position 297,127,795 of record JASDDO010000022.1, on the reverse strand, counting down.
TTGCGATACGAGATTGCTCTCCATATAAGTCCTTTGTATGGAGGAATATGGATTCTAGGTCCATATTCTCGTGCCTCCTCTGATGTTCACTGTCCATAGAGGCAAGCACGAGGAACTTGGCCTTCTCGCAGTCAATCTCCTAGGTCTTATGGATTTCTCTGTCCGCGACACTGGAGTCTGGGCCTGGGACGGCGGGGGATTTTGTATTTAGGACATAGCCCAACTTGTCATAAGTAATAGCCATCTTGACATTCCAGAACCAATCTTTATAGTTTGACCCTGTCAACATGTTTTTATCTAAAAGCAACTTAAGGTCCGTCATGTTTGGTTGCTGCAATTAGGAGAGAGAGAAGAAACACTTTAGCATGATGCTCTTGCAAGTTTAGAATGGTTTTTAGTTTATCTAAACAGGATGGCTCCCACTGTTTCTCGAATCCCTCCTCAAACCAAAAAAGAGGAATTAGTAAGGATTAATCTCACCGTACAATTCTTGCTTAACAGCTCAGCCAGGCTAGTGTTGGTACTTCGAGGGAGGTTTTCCAACGGTTTCGCGAAGTTCCTTAATTACATAACCTCTTTTCCCTGGAGGCGTACCCCGCTAACACCGTTCGAGACACTTACTTGGTTTATAGCATTGATCGTTTAGTGGAAAAATCTCCTAAGGAGTAGCATATACTCACAGTAGGATCGGAATCCAAATATCATTGTGTGATAGAGTTGAAGGAATCCTACCAAAATTATCACACTCCAAATGGTATGCAACACTAGCAAGTTTCAGTTTCTTTAGAAACTCCCGATGTGGGTTTTTGCCCCGTGCTCTTATGACCTTGACTTTGGCCAACAAATCATAAGTCACATGTCAAGTTCTTCCCGTCATTCTCCAGGTTAATTTGAACCCACCCGTACCTACCCTTGACTTTGGCCAACAAAGCAGTACGACTGTCCCAAACCAACGCATCTATCTATGCTTCATATGAATATCCAATAGCTACCAATCACTATGCCTTAACTTTGGACAACAAACATAGCTTGAATACTATTGACTATTCATATGAAATGACGGAGGACTACGAATGGTTTTGGTAAAACCGTGAACATAGTGAACTTGATATAATCGAAGGAACTTGATAGCTTTAAAAAGGAGTGATTTAAGCTCCGCATTTAAAAGTTTGCTGTTTTTGAAAAAAAAAATGAGTAGTTTTCAAATTTGTTCCAACAATTTAACTTTGATTTATTTGCTTTGCATTAATCTAATGCAGTCCCATCATTTACTCGTATCATTTCAGAGAGAATTTAAAAAAATATCACGTCCTCTTATTCCATCCGCATTCGTCACTGGGCACCGTCATCTCCCGTTAGGTTACTTAACTAACGACAGAGCGGGGGTTGGGCTAGCGTGGATGTAAAACATAAGTGACGCTTACTATATACAATATATAGATATTTTACAATCGTCTCATGCAATAATAATCATTCCAGTCATAGATAAACATTTCAGATATGCTAGGAATGCAGCGTTTCGTTTAAGCCTGTAACGAAAGACAGATCCCACGGTCGTGATGAATAGCCAAACCCCACCCTACGGGTACGACAATCTACCCGCCAAATTCCAGAAGTGAAGCAGCATCCCTCAACAAAGTGAGTAGGCCACTTGGCACTTCAAAGAACCCGGTAGTTTGTGTACCCCACCTTGGGTCTATCCTAGGAGCAGAAAACAGTAAAAGGAAAATAATACAACGGTGGCTACAACCTCAATCTGGATGTGCCCCGCGAAATAATATTACATCAATTTTACTATATACATGAATGAAAGATAAAAACGCTCATCTCACATCCCCGGCTATTCATCATCGACAATCAGAAAATGTTTATATACACAAACCATCAGATATGTGCAACCTCGACTAACCGACGTATAGCAATTAGTCGACGTTTAAAACACATATAACAATACAGAAGAACCAATTAGCTAAGTACAATAGGAATTCGATCGAAACATATTTTCCGTATCTACCCCAAATGCAAACCCGCACTCAGAAACATACTGGGTAGAAACCAAATATTCCAGAAATCATAATACCAAAATTAAGATATAAGAGAATAAATCCGAGTTGAATCGGCCATGACTCGGCCGCGGTTCCTCCGCAGAAAGACGATTCTGCCGCGGATCCACGACTGTCTTGGCAATTCAGAGGCTCGAATTTCTTGTGTCATCTTAGAAAACCTTGCATGTATTTTTCATGATACTGAAATAATTTTTAAGACAGTTTTGAAAATCGACAGAAACTGTGGTATTTGGTATTTAGTTTTCTGGTTTTTCCGACGATCGAAATTCTACTACTTGCTAATCTGCTAGATTAGGTTTAGTTGGCTCTGATACCACTGTAAGTCGATGCTATGCACCCCGCGGAATCATGAGGAGGCGGAAGGTGTAAAAAACGATAATTTTAGCATCATAACACCGACTTTAAGCCTTGATCGTAATCTAAACCGTATCTAGCAAAAACAAAAGAGGTATAAACTAAGTACAGAAATTATACCTCAAGAAACCTGGTCCTTTTTCTCCTTATCTCGCTGTCCTCCTCACCTGCACGAACTCCTCAAAGTGGTACGGATGTCGTCTCCTCATCGGCTTGCTCGAATCCTAGATGATCCACCCGAACGTTTGTGCACCAAGCTTATCTTCTAAACCAAAGAAACTAGATCAAGTAGATTGCTAAACTAAATTATCTAGGGTGTGTAGATGATGTATATGGATTGAGGAGTCTAATTTAGCTCAAGGTTACTTAACTCATGAGTGTTCTTGAGCTTAAGGGAATTGGAGATGGTGAAAAGAAATGATATGAGCTAAGAGATGAAGAAGGTTAGGGTTTTCTCTCTCTTGTTCTAAACTGAACTCCTCTCTATTATCAATTAGAAAAACTAATTTAATAATTGAAAATAGGTTCAATGGTCAAACAAATGACTCATGGGTCAATTGATCAACATGTGTCCTTAAAACCCAAGTCCTTATTCATGCATAATACACATCATTTATTAATTACCTAAAATGTATTAATTATTTAAAACTAAATGATTAATACAATTAGGTCATGCCATCTACAAATACATTTTGTACAAATTACGAAAACTCCCCTCGTCCATATATACATACCTGTATTCGTATTCCGAAAAATACGAATACCGAAGATGACAATCCATCAGTACAATACAAGGATTCGGCTTAAACCGAAGCCCACTAGTATTGTAGGTCCGACTCATCGTGCGTGCACGAGTGTACGCACGTGATCGAACCCTTTCGTAAAACCATACGATATCTACACGTTTTTCCCGATGCAGGGAAACGCTCTGTGTGGGACTCTAGAGACTCGACACTACGCTGGAAGTGGGTTTAACCATAGGCCGCAAGCGGTACTAGCTGTACATAACGGTCCCTAGGTATTGTTGATAAGAAAGCCGATGAACATAACTCATCCGAACTCCTACTGAGTCTGTATGTGACAATCTCCGTACAGTCAGGTCTGTCCGTCTAAGAGTATCGCATATCTGGCCTAGAGGGGTGGTAAACGACAGACCCCTAATAGCGGTATAAGTCGTGTCGGAGTACGGTCCAATACACCCTGAAAAACTATTGGAGTACCTACCAGTAAATCTCGCTTGCCCTGGCCAGGGACTGTGTAATGGAGTTCCGAACACAGCGCGATATCAACCTCCAATACCGGGAGAGACGAATCCTATATAACCGCCACTGCCACCAAGTGCTTCGGGACTGCACCCAACTACTACCTGTTTGCATGACTCAGTAGAGCCGTGGTAGGGTAGTAATCTAAAAACAGTGGGAACACACTTGAGGCGAAGCAGCAGTGTCAAGTCAACGGACTAAGCTGTACTCATGTCATCTGGGTACTGCTATCTGGCGATAAGTATATTACCAACCAGCAGTTCCCAATGAGTCCGTCCAGTGTAACTTACAACCTAATGAGCACATGCATACTATCTCCAGTACGACGTACCGATGGCTGTAGGACAGACCATCTCCCAAGCTGGGAAGGGAAGCGTATATACTAGTCTACTCTGGAGTATCGATGCCCTATATCGATAATCCCGTGACTAGGGACCTGTATAAGGATGTGCTTGTAGATTACTCAGCCCCAACTAGTGTGACTGCCATCACAACGCTGGTAATCAAGCATAGATCCTAAGGGCTCTACTAATATGCATAGGCGATATGTTAAAAGAAACATATGTACATATAGAAGTAGAAACAAACCAAGTAGCATACTACTATTTTGAGCAAGAATTTTATTACAACTGTGAATATCCCAAGCTTCCATTAAGTAATATACAAACTAGTATGATACAGTAATGGGCTCTAGGGCATATACACTAACACACGGCTTGTAGGGTTGCTATGCACGCGCACAAGGGTCTACGAGGCATCAACCATGCCCGATTAAAAAATTAGCCGTGCCGAACAACCCGAATACGGATCTTTAAACTAGAGATTAGGCAAAAAAAAGCATGTTAACAACTTTAACACTAAGTGAGAGGGATTACAACCCTTGTAGATCCGGTCCTTCACTTCATATGCTCCGTGTTGTGGTCCCTTCGCTGCGATCATCGGGTTCCGGACTCTCGAGAGGTTCCACGAAGAGAAAGATGCAACCTTTGCTTCCGATCTTCGATACTAAGATGATCTACCTTGAAGTTCCGTTAACACAAGCTAACACTCATGAAATGATGTGAACACCCTCATCTAAATGGCAAGGGAAGATGAGGATGATGAAGTAGGATTTTTGCTCTCTTTATTTATCTTTTTCTCATATTTATTCATCACTTTGGAAAATCTAGAAAGCTTTTTCATGAAGAGAATGAAGGAAGAAGATGAACAATAACATAAGAATCCTTTTGTGATGAATAGAAAAAGAATAATATGATGAATAATGCAACCATGGTTGACTAAACCCATGTAGAGAATTAACTAGGGTTAGGGTTTGGGTTGGGTTAAAGCATGAGTCACTTACAAATATCTTTCACAAAACAAAACCAAAACCTTCTAGAAACATCTAGAAAGCTTAACCCTAATCCAAAACTTAATCATGTTTAAACTCCACTAAACAAGTTGCATTAGTTATCATATCATGTTACAATATTATATATCACATATATAATATTTATCGTAACAAAATAAAATAATACATTTAACATATATCTACTATATATCAATGTATTACCCGAGTGAGAAAAAGAATCTTTTAGTGAGCAAATATTAGTTAATGTAATTTAATATATCATATATATTATTATGCATTAAAATATCGAATCAACACTTGATCCGACAATCCGGCCATATAGCATATAACCGACTAATATTTATCCGTATCGATTCATCGAATCAACACTTGATCAGATGACCCGGCTGATATCAAATATCGCGAGAATATAATACGGTATCACATATCGCATTATCCTCGGTCCCGCACATATCACATATGTGCTCCTACTCCGTTTTGCCTGAGTCAAGAAACCTCTGCGTAGGACTCTAAAGAATCGTCAATACGCCGGCAGTAGGTGATGATCCTATCAAACACCCACAAGCTGCAAGCGGTCAGCTAAACGTAACAGCTACCCAGGTATTGAGCGCTCAGAAGATCAACAAGCAAGCTTGTACATTCTCCTGTGAATCCAAACAGTAACACTCCCGTACAGTCCGGTCTTGTCGTCTGATATGTTGCATATCTCGCCTAGGGGTGGTAAACGTCAGACCCCAGTAGCTCGATAAGTCTTGTCGATATGAGGTCTATAACAGTTCGAGAAACTACTGATAACACTTACCAGTAAATCTCAGCAACCCTGGCCAGGGATTTCCAGTTATAGCCAATCGAACACAGCACAACATCAACTCCCTATACCGGGAGAGACGAATCCCCTCCTATCGCTCATTGCCTCCATGTGATTCGGGACTGTACCCAAAAGCCACCTTTTTGCACGCCCTCTTGGACGTGGTATGATGGAAATCAAAGCACAGTGGGAATCACACAAGACTCTATGACGATCTCGGGTCAACAGACTACTCTGTACCAGTGTCACCGGAGAACTGCCATCTGACGTATGGTATAATACCATCTGGGAGTTCTCGGCGAGTCCGTCCAGTGTACCCAGTCTCTACTGAGCACCCGTACACCATCCTTGATGTCAAACACCGATGGATATGGGATCATCCATCGCCCATCATATGGGTCAAGATGCGTATACTCTAGTCTACTCTGGTGTATCGATGCCCTGTCTCGATACACCCTCGACTAGGAACAGTTATAGGATATACTCGTCGACTACCGTGGCCCCACTAGTATGATCTCATCATAGTCCCAGTAGTCGAGTACATATCCTAAGGGCTTTATCAACATGTAACATAGAGACAATCTGAGTACATGTTAAGATAAAGTACAACCAGATAGCATACTATCATGTCGAGCAAGAAAGTCCTAATTATATATGTCCTAGCATCCACTACAATATACATCGTATGTACAGTAATGGCCTCTAGGGCATACATATAACTAACAATCTCCCACTTGCACTATGGCCATCTGTTATGGCATCGCATACCCAACAATTAGCTGTGGTTGAAGTATCTCATACTCAACCGTTCCATAAAAAGTCTCTACTGGGAAAAAGGTCTTTGTGAGTGGATCCGCGCTGCCGTCCTCTGTGTCTGCTCTCCTAACCTCGATCTCCCTGGAGATCAACCATCTCCATGATCAGGTGATACTGCCTAAGAATTATATCTGGATTTCTGATGGGACGGTAGTTCCTTGGCCAAAGCCACAACTCCATTGTCACACAATGGTAGGAACGAAGTTTATCTCATGAACTTATATATATCCAGACTGCCTCTTTGGTAGCATCCATGGTAACGATGTATCTTGCCTTTAATCGTCTAGTATGTCACAGTATCTAGCTTGGAACTCTTCCAGCATACCGTCCCTCCACTGAGGGTAAAGACAATGCCTGCGACTGACATTCAGTCGTTCTTATCTCCCTGGAACCTTTCCAGTGATTCTCCTCAGGATCGATTGATACCATCTCACTACAACTAGTGAGTATCCTAACATCCAATTAAATCTATCTCATAGATCCAAAACCCCAGGATTTAGGAGGTATCACTTTGATCCTATATGGAGAATCCTTGTGATAAGCGGAGATTGACCGAGCGTAGCATAGGAAACTCCTTCCCTATCAAGAGTATGTCATCCACGTACTCTACGAGGATCACCACCATACTCCTTACTACCTTTTTGTATATACAAGGTTCATCTACCATTTTGATGAAGTCAAACTCTTTGACTACCACATCAAAACAGATGTTCCAACTCCGCGATACCTGTTTTATCATATAAAACATCTTGCACACGTTTCCGCTGCTCCCACTGTCTACGAAGCCCTCTGGCTGTGTACTTATAGACGCTCTTTTCTAAAACATCATTTAGAAAATCAGTCATGACACCCAACCACCAGATGTCGTAGTCATGGTATGTAGCCGTGGCAAGTAGGATCTGGATGGACTTAAGCATAGATCCTTAGAAAAGGTTTCAACATAATCCATACCTGGTCTATGATGCAAACCTTTAACAAGTCTAGCTTTGAAAGTCTCAACTTTTCCATGTACACCAAGTAATCTTCTCAAGATATACTTGCTCCTTATGGGTATTTAACCCTTCAGATAAAGCAACCAAAGTCCATACTTTGTTGGTGTATAAGGATTCCATCTCAGATCGATAAGCACCCAGCCATTCTTACAGAGTCCCACTCCTGATGGCCAGCTCGAAACTAGTTGGGTCATCATCTCATGATGCAATCCTCACTCCCACTGTCATAGAGAAACCAAAGTATCTCTCAGGTGGGTGAGGAACCCTGCTAGATCGGCGGAGAGGCTGAGGTTCGTTGGAAACTATTGAATCCTTTGACTCTACCAAATTATCAGCTGTAGTTTGTATAGCTGGAACATTTCCAGTTCTACATAACAGACCTTGCCTCGAGCTTGTCCGGATTTTGCTTTTAGACATAGTTCGGACAACCCTAAATCTTAACAAACTTAAGATATGGGCTCTTCCCTTTCCATATCACATATGAAGTGGTAGGCAACTGATTTGATTTGAATCCTATTCAATAGGTATGCAACTTCACAAGTGCATAACTCCCTAAAGGAAATAGGAAACTCAGTAGTACTCATCATAGAGCAAACCATATCACATATGGTGCTATTGCTCCGCCCCGATATACCAGTGTGCTATGGTGTATACGAAGGAGTAATGCTGAGAGAGAGAATCTCATTCTCCTTTAGAATAGTCCAGGAATTCCGTGCTCAAGTATTCTCCTCCTTGATCTCATCAAAGGACATAATACTTTTACCCGTATTTTGGTTCCCTACTTCTAACTCATATTCTGTGAATATCTCAAAAGGTTCAGACTTGTGTTTCAATAGGAACATATGTCTGAATCTTGAAAGATTATCAGAAAATGGAATGAAGTACAATGAACCGGTCCTGACATATGTAGACAGGGGACTTTCATACATCAACATGTATCAATCCCAAGAGTTCACTAACTCTTTCTCTGTTTCCAACAAACAGAGCTGTGGTCATCTTATCTTTGTGACATGACAGGCAAGTTTCACAAGATGTAAATTCAAACTAATTTGAATATGTATCTATATGTAACTTCAGCCAGTCGGGTCGCATTGATATGACCTAGTCTACAATACCTCAAGAAGGATTCATTCATTTCTGAACTCTTCCTCTTGTGTGTGTTCCGTATACTAAAAACTGTAGTTTGATTTAGAACGTCAATGCTTTTAGATAACGTGCCTGAACCGATCAACACTTGATATAGGAAATGTTCAAAACATTATCCAACAATACAAAATTATATCCTTTCTTTACTAATAAAGAGACTGATATGATTTTGTATATCAGGTTCTGTATCTAATAACATTTGTTCAGAATCAATGTATTCTGGTAATACAGGGTGATAGTGACCAACAGACTTGGCTGCAACACTTGCACCATTTTCTGTCTCATCAAACTAATCACCCGTTCTTAGTTCTCTACCTATCTGTAGCCCATGTAACAGATTACATATGCGGGATCCTGATCTGGTATCACATACCCAGGACGTAAAGGATACTGAGAAACAGTTCTGTGTAATGAATACACCCGAAGATGATGCATCAACATGCACTTTCTTCGTTTGGGCGGCACGGGAATTCTGGTAATCCCCAATTTCCTGCTCTGTCTTATAACAATTATAAGTTGGAGCGGGACCAACGTTCCCCAGCTCAGTATAACAAGCGGGTTCGGTCAATACATCCGTTTTATTATCTTGATTAAGGCGTGATATGGTCGCTACCTGGAGAGAGAGAGAAGAAAACACTCAGCGTATGCTCTTACAAGATTAGATTGGTTATCTAATATATCTAATCAGGATGTCTCCCACTGTTTTAATCAAATCTTCCTTCAAACCCTAAAAGGAAAGACTAGCCGGGATTAATTACACGCTACAAGTTCGCCAATCTTTCAGCCAGGCCAGTGTCGGTACTTTGAGGGAGGTCCCCCGTGCTTTCGCACGAACCTAATTAAAGTAAACCTCGTTTTCCCAGAGGCATAACCCCGTTAACACCTTTCTAGACACCTACTTGATCGGCTAATTGTAATGTGTAAAACTCTCCCAGGAGTAACTCTTACTCACAGCGGGTATCAGGATCCAACTATCTCATAGAAGGTATGCAATCTCGTTGCAAATTTCAATACTTGAAATTCCCAATAATATTTTTCCCCTAGCAGCTATATGACCTTAACATGGTCAACAAATCATAAGTGCTAGTCAAGTTCAACCCGTCATTTCCCGATTGAATTAAACCCACCCGCACGACCCTTAACATGGTCAACAAAGTCGCACGACTACCCTAATCCAATCGCATCATATGCTTATACAGATAAGCACTAATCAGCTACCGCACACTACGCCTTAACATGGTCAACAAACGTAGCACGAATACTAACTAGTACTTATCTGAAATGACGGAGGGCTACGACGGGTTTTTCAGAAAACCCTTTGCGTAATGAACTTGATATCGTTGTAGAATCGAGTGATTTTAAATGGAGTGTTTTTGAGGCTTTTCTAGTTTTGCTAAAGGGGTCACTCCCGGTAAAGGGATCGTCAGCCCTTTCCTCATCGAATAAGGTGTAGGATATTTCACAAATACCACTATGCAAAGCAAGAACTATAGAAGCAATCAAAAGACAAACCGAGTTTGTAGCATCTGCCAGTTATTGCTAAAGGAGTCACTCCCGGTGAAGGGATCTCGGTCCTTTCCTTATCGAATAAGGTGCTGGATGTTCTATAAGGAACACCGCTATGCAAAGCAAGAACTAGAGCTACCAGTTTTTAAACAAGTTTCTACAACATCTTAGGTTTCTTTTATTTCATTAATCTCATTAATGAAGTCCCATTTTATTATGCTTCAAAAGCATCTCTTTTGAAACGAAATCTGCAATATAACATATATCTCATATATATATAATATAAACATTCGTCTCAGGCAGTAATATGATCTCATCACAGAACATTGCAGCAGAAGAACATATATGAAATATTGGATATACTAGGACGTCCGTGTTTTCAATACGAACCTGTATAAAACACGGATTCCACGGTCGCGATGAATAGCCAAACCCACATCCCTAGACCCCTACGAGAGCGACAAGCAACACTGCCAATTCTAGGGTTAGGAGACCCGGTCTCGACTCCTCGAGATGGTCTCCCACTGGACCCTAGAACCCGGTTACTTGTGCTCCCCTCCTTGGGTCTACCTAATGCGGAAAAGTAAATAATATACAACAGTGACATCTTCCGCTATCTGGAAGTGCCCCAATAAAAAAATATTACATACAAATGAATTTTACATGAATGAAAAAGAAAAACTCTCATCTCACATAAAACCCCCGGCTATTCAAAAAGCGACGATCCAATATAACATATCACAACAACATATAATATCTCATATCATCAACGTAAACAAGTATGCGTATCCCGATTGACGTTGATGTATAGCAACGAAACCGGCGATACACCACATACTACGCTTACGGTCACAGAAAAGAAAGTGTAAAACTACAACAGTTGGAATCCGCAACCCCCTTAGACATCGCATGCCAATCCAAATGAATTCCTTAGACATCGCATGCCTAACAATTATAAACCCCGCATTTCAGTCTCATTATCGAAAACTCTTATCAATATCAAGTCGGGCAATTCAACAAGATTCCCGACGTCCTGATCGAATGCTCGTCGCAAACTTTAGTAGACGGCCGCACCCCCAGATGCCGTCGACGAAGTGCACTAAGGCGGAACACCGCTGCCGCGAGCACCCGAACGGATGCTTTCGGCGACGAGGTTCTCCTACAGTCACTTGGTCGGGGCTATGGGGCGTAGCTGTCTATTAAGTTTACCCGGCGAGTATCCGCGTACTCTACGTGATTGCGACGGACTTTTGATCACATCAAAATTCCGTGGCAACCGATCATCTGAGACTAAACTTCTATGTTTATAATATTCAAATCAGTTATCTCATAACTACCTGTGGATTCCAATTATTGTATCACATTCCAGATAAATAGAAAAAGTTAAACTTTCCGATCGAATCATCAAGCACCCAAGATTTCCCCAATATATCTCAACACTTGAGATCAGTTTAAAAACATCCATCACATGCCACAGTACCAATGGTCCAGCCGTAGAAGGGTCAAGCCAACGCCTCACATGTGGCACGCCATATTGCCCCAAACCCTAAGGTTCAAAAGGTAGTTCAAGACGGTCACATAATCGAGTTAAGGTTTGTTGTCTTCTAGAGGGTCCACTGCGTTACTTGCATGACTTAGAACATTCTTAAACACGAGAAAAAATCCAACTTTTGAAAAATTTTCCGACAGGGGAAAATGTGAGTTATTGATATCCGTTCGAACTTTTAAACAGTTTCTAAAAATTATCCGGACAACACATAGACAAAATTTAGACAATCCGATCGAATAATCGAATCCCCAGAACAACCCCAGAAAAACTCAACTGTTGAGTAAAATATAAAAATTTCCAGAAGACTCAGCACATAAAGTTACTAATTACTGTGCAAAGCACGTGCATTGATTCAGCACTTTGGCAGCGGAACCGCCGCGCAAGCCAGGGTGGGGCCGCGGTTCCGCGGCTCTTCTGTCGAATCAATGGCACGTGCTTCACAGTAATTCATCAAATTCCCTGCTGAATTTTTTGGCAATTTTTAACTCACAAAAATCCAAATTTTCAGAAAATTTCCAGAGAAGGGGTTAATTCGGGTTTTCCGGGTTCGATCGGACTTTAAACTTCGTCTAGACTTCGCCTAAAGCTCTATCTTGGCTCTGATACCACTGTAGGGTTTCTATGCACGCACACAAGGGTCTACGAGGCATCAACCATGCCCGATTAAAAAATTAGCCGTGCCGAACAACCCGAATACGGATCTTTAAACTAGAGATTAGGCGAAAACAAGCATGTTAACAACTTTAACACTAAGTGAGAGCGATTAAAACCTTTGTAGATCCGGTCCTTCACTTCATATGCTTCGTGTTGTGGTCCCTTCGCTGCGATCATCGGGTTCCGGACTCTCGAGAGGTTCCACGAAGAGAAAGATGCAACCTTTGCTTCCGATCTTCAATACTAAGATGATCTACCTTGAAGTTCCGTTAACACAAGCTAACACTCATGAAATGATGTGAACACCCTCATCTAAATGGCAAGGGAAGATGAGGATGATGAAGTAGGATTTTTTCTCTCTTTATTTATCTTTTTCTCATATTTATTCATCACTTTGGAAAATCTAGAAAGCTTTTTCATGAAGAGAATGAAGGAAGAAGATGAACAATAACATAAGAATCCTTTTGTGATGAATAGAAAAAGAATAATATGATGAATAATGCAACCATGGTTGACTAAACCCATGTAGAGAATTAACTAGGGTTAGGGTTTGGGTTGGGTTAAAGCATGAGTCACTTACAAATATCTTTCACAAAACAAAACCAAAACCTTCTAGAAACATCTAGAAAGCTTAACCCTAATCCAAACCCTAATCATGTTTAAACTCCACTAAACAAGTTGCATTAGTTATCATATCATGTTACAATATTATATATCACATATATAATATTTATCGTAACAAAATAAAATAATACATTTAACATATATCGCATATATATCAATGTATTACCCGAGTGAGAAAAAGAATCTTTTAGTGAGCAAATATTAGTTAATGTAATTTAATATATCATATATATTATTATACATTAAATTATCGAATCAACACTTGATCCGACAATCCGGCTATATCGCATATAACCAACTAATATTTATCCGTACCGATTCATCGAATCAACACTTGATCCGATGACCCGGCTGATATCAAATATCACGAGAATATAATACGGTATCACATATCGCATTATCCTCGGTCCCGCACATATCACATATGTGATCCTACTCCGTTTTGCCTGAGTCAAGAAACCTCTGCGTAGGACTCTAAAGAATCATCAATACGCCGGCAGTAGGTGATGATCATATCAAACACCCACAAGCTGCAAGCGGTCAGCTAAACGTAACAGCTACCCAGGTATTGAGCGCTCAGAAGATCAACAAGCAAGCCTGTACATTCTCCTGTGAATCCAAACAGTAACACTCCCGTACAGTCTGGTCTCGTCGTCTGATATGGTGCATATCTCGCCTAGGGGTGGTAAACGTCAGACCCCAGTAGCTCGATAAGTCGTGTCGATATGAGGTCTATAACAGTTCGAGAAACTACTGATAACACTTTCCAGTAAATCTCATCAACCCTGGCCAGGGATTTCCGGTTATATCCAATCGAACACAGCACAACATCAACTCCCTATACCGGGAGAGACGAATCCCCTCCTATCGCTCATTGCCTCCATGTGATTCGGGACTGTACCCAAAAGCCACCTTTTTGCACGCCCTCTTGGACGTGGTATGATGGAAATAAAAGCACAGTGGGAATCACACAAGACTCTATGACGATCTCGGGTCAACAGACTACTCTGTACCAGTGTCACCGGAGAACTGCCATCTGACGTATGGTATAATACCATCTGGGAGTTCTCGGCGAGTCCGTCCAGTGTACCCAGTCTCTACTGAGCACCCGTACACCATCCTTGATGTCAAACACCAATGGATATGGGATCATCCATCGCCCATCATATGGGTCAAGATGCGTATATGCTAGTCTACTCTGGTGTATCGATGCCCTGTCTCGATGCACCCTCGACTAGGAACAGTTATAGGATGTACTCGTCGACTACCGTGGCCCCACTAGTATGATCTCATCATAGTCCCAGTAGTCGAGTACATATCCTAAGGGCTTTATCAACATGTAACATAGAGACAATCTGAGTACATGTTAAGATAAAGTACAACCAGATAGCATACTATCATGTCGAGCAAGAAAGTCCTCCTTATATATGTCCTAGCATCCACTACAATATACATCGTATGTACAGTAATGGCCTCTAGGGCATACATATAACTAACACGGCTCATAGGATTTAAAAGCCTTGAGCTACAGGGATCTGAACCTGTTCTTAAGTAGCCATCACAACCTCCAATGCTGCCCTACAAGCGTCTCGACCCTTGTATACAATCCACTGGCGCGAATAAACATTTCCCTAACAAAGTCCCATCCGTGACTAGGGATATGTTTACATAGTGAACAGCCCTTGTAAGTCCTCTCGAGTTAGAAGGAGAAAGCCCTCTTGTAAGATTCTTACGACTTACGAGAAGCCATACACTTAGGAGTCCTCGCAATTCCTAATGAGAAAACGCACCTACGAGATCCTCACGACTTGTAGGGAGAAATACCTTTATGAGACTCTTACGGCTCATGAAGTCAAAAGCCTTAGTCGACAGCATCTTAACCCTGTTTACTAAGCCACCTTTGTTCGACATCGACAGAGGCAAATGATGATTCGCTCCTAGCAATATCCCAGTTGTAGCGGTGCTGATGCCGAAATCGGTGTCTAATTCCAAGCTTGCAGCGAAAAGCCAACGAGCCACACATGCATACGAAATAGCCGGAATGATGGGGCAACTTGCAACAAAATCAGCAAGTAAAAATGTATGCATACAAAAATAGCCGAAATGATTGGGCAACTCGCAATAAAAGCAGCGAGTAAAAATAAAACAAATAGCCGAAATGATTGGGCACCGCGAAAAATAGCCGAAATGATTGGGCAATCGCGACTTTCGCGATATAAAAGCTGAAATGATAGAGCATCGCGGAAAGAAATAAAAAAAAATGAAATTTAAGCCTAACGGGTGATATCAATGTATACAATCCAGTGTTAGTGTATATGCCCTAGAGGCCATTACTGTATCATACTAGTTTGTATATTTCTTGATGGAAGCTTGGGATATTCACAGTTGTATATACAATCTTGCTCGAAATGGTAGTATGCTACTTAGTTTGTCTCTGCTTTAATATGTGCATGTGTTTCTTTTAGCATATCGCTCATATACATATTAGTAGAGCCCTTAGGATCTTTGCTTGATTACCAGCGTTGTGATGGCGCTCACACTCGTGGGGGCTGGGTAATCCATAAGCACATCCTTATACAGGTCCCTGGTCGTTGGACTATCGAGACAGGGCATCGATACTCCGGAGTAGACTATCGTATGCGCTTCTCATCCCAGTGTGGGAGACGGTCTGTCCCACAGCCGTCAGTACGTCGTACTTGAGATAGTATACGGGTGCTCGTTAGGTTATGAGTACACTGGACAGGACTCGTTGGGAACTGTTGGTAGGTATTATACCTATCGTCAGTTATCAGTTCCCAGGTGACATGAGTACAGCTTAGTCCGCTGACTTGACACTGTCACTTCGCCTCGAGTGTGTTCCGACTGCACTTTGATTACTACCCTACCACGGCTCAAAGGAGTCGTGCAAACAGGTAGTTTTTGGGTGCCGTCCCGAAGCACTTGGAGGCAGTGACGGTCAGACAGGATTCGTCTCTCCCGGTATTGGGGGTTGACATCGCGCTGTGTCCAGGAGAACCATTACACGAGTAGTCCCTGGCCAGGGCAAGCGAGATATACTGGTAGGTTTCCAGTGTTATCTCAGGGTGTTCTGGGCTACACTCCGACATGACTTGTACCGCTATTAGAGGACTGACGTTCACCGCCCCCTAGGCCCGCCATGCGATGTATCAGACGAACAGACCGGACTGTACGGAGACTGTCACATACAGGCTCAGCAGGAGTTCAGATGAGGTTCACCTCGTCAGTCTTCTTATCGGAATCTACCTGGGGACCGTTACGTACAGCTAGTGCCGCTTGCGGTCTGTGGTTAAACCCACTGCCAGCGTAGTGTCGAGTCTTTAGAGTCCCACACAGAGAGCTATTCGCCTTTAGGCAAAATGAGTAGAGGTCGCATGGTTTTCCGACAGGGTTCGTTCACATCCGCGCACTTGTGCACGTTTGCTGTCCGGACAGCTTATACTAGCGGGCTTTGGTTTAAGCCAGATCCTAGTATATGATTTGGGATTGGTTTTTTCCTTTTGTATTCGTGTTCCTCGGATCACGAATACGAGTGCGTATGCACAGTTGCTTGAGACAGAGGGAGAGGACTTTGATTAGGGTTAATGACTATTGTCATTTTATTAACCCTAATGCTTATGTGTGTATTATGGTTAATTAATATTAGTTTAATATAATTTTGCATGGTTATGGTTGTTGACCATTTGACTATCTTGACTTGTTGACCTTAGTTGACATGTTGACCATCATCATTCCATATAAAAGATGCTCTTTGATCCTTGCAATCAGCATTAAATATGAAATGATAATAGTCATGTCATGATTAACCATGACAATTATCTAGCTAATTATCAATTTAAAATAATTCACACATATATGTGAGAAGGGTTATTATTCTCTCATTCTATCATTCACTTTCTCTCTCTTATTCTTCCTCTCCCTCAAGCTCTCCCCTCTCATGTGTTGAGAAACACTTGAGCTTGAGAAAAACCTCTTCTTGATAATCTCTACTCTCATCTAGGGTTCTAGGATTAGCACTTCTAGCACTCTAGTTACTTCTAGCTTGGAGTTGAAGCCAATGGTTGAGGCTTTCGGGTGGATCCTTCTTCGACGTGAGAAGACAACAAAGGTGATCTCTTTCTACTACTCCAAGGAGTAAGGAGAGAAGGACATAAAGCCCTAGGTATAACCGTTCTAACCCTTAGCTAGTTTCTAGTTAGCTTTAGCTTGTTTTTGTTTAGCAAAGATCCTTCTTTGTCTAGTCCATGTTGCCTAAGTTGATAAAAATTTGATTTTTATTCCGTTTTCCGCCTCCCCGTAAGCACCGGGGTGGGCAACGTGGACTTACAGTGGTATCAGAGCCTAACTAAACATAAACTAGCTAGGTAGTAAAGTGTATGGATGTTTGATCGGAAAAATCGGAAAACCAATATTTCAAAACCCTAACTTTCTGTTAAAATATTTTCTGTTCAAAACAAAATAAATCATACTCCAAAAATCATCTCAGGGTTTTGTGAAGAAAGCCACCAAAAACGATCCAGTGATTCGCCGAAAGCGCCGCGTTTCCGCGGCAATAGCAAGCTATTGCCGCGCAACCGCGGCCGTTTTGGCTCGGCTCTGGGTCGAGTTTGGTGTAGTGTTTTTCTGGTTTGGTTTTGGGATTTTTAAAATGGTTTATATGTGCCCAGATTTTCCAGAATAGAAATTTGTTTTTGGGGGCCTATAAATTCGTATTTTTTATCGAACTTCAATACACTTTGTCTAAAGGGTTATATCTGTGATGTTTATATGTATTGAACGTCGGCTAATCGCTATATGTCGATTAGTCGGGGTTATACATATCTGTGATCTGTGTTTGTTGATGGTATGTGTATATGAATGTGTTGGATTATCGCGGGTGAATAGCCGGGGTGGATGTGAGATGAGTGTTTCTTTTTTCTTTCATTCATTGTAATATGTAATTTGATGTAATATTATTATTTGTTTGGCCGCACAACCGGGTCGGGGTTGTAGCCGTCATTGTATAATTCTTTTTAGTGTTTTTGCTCCTAGGATAGACCCATGGAGGGGGTGCACAAACTACCGGGTATCTCGAAGTGCCGAGTGGCCTACTCACGGTGTTGAGGGAGGTTGCTTCGCTTCGGGTACTTGGCGGGTAGTTTGCCTCACCCGTAGGGGTCTTGGGTGGGGTATTTGGCTATTCACCGCGACCGTGTAATCCGCTTTTCGTTGCAAGCTCGAACGGATTGCGAATTCCTAGTATATCCAATGTATTCATCTGTGATCTGTAATGTCTATCATTGCTATATATTTATATATGATAACTATTTAGGCGTTGCTTATGTTTTACAGCCGCGCTAGCCCAGCCCCCGCTCTGTCGTTAGTTAAGTAACCTAACGGGTGATGACGGGGCCCCGTGGCGAATGCGAATGGCATAAGCGTACGTCATATTTTGGTTGTTTTCTGCAATGGTAGGATTAAATGATGGGACGCATTAAAAGAACTAATGCAAGAAAATAAACCAAGTAAAAGTCGATTGGAACACTTTGAAAACCACTCGGTTCTTTTCAAAACTAAACTTTTAAATGCAGAGCTTGAACCACTCCTTTTAAAAGCTATCTCGTTCCATCGATTATATCAAGTTCACTACGTTCACGGTTTCGCCAAAACCATTCGTAGCCCTCCATCATTTCAGTTAAATATTCGGTAGTATTCAAGCTATGTATTTTGACCTCACGCCAAGGCATAGTGATTGGTAGCTGCCGGATATTTATCTGTTGCATAGATAGAATGCGTTGGTTTGAGACAGTCGTACTACCATTTTGGCCTACATCAAGGGTAGGTACGGGTGGGTTCAAATTAACCAGGATAATGATGGGAAGAACTTGGCATGTGACTTATGACATTTTGACCTCACGCCAAGGTCATAAGAGCATGGGGAAAAAATCCACATCGGGAGTTTCATAAGTACTGAAACTTGCTAGCGCTGCATACCATTTGGAGTGTGATGATACTGGTAGGATTCCTTCGGTTTTATCACACGATGATATTTGGATCCCGATCATACTGTGAGTATATGCTACTCCTCGGGAAAACTCTCACTTAACGATCAATGCTATAAACCCAGTAGGTGTCTAGAAAGGTGTTAGCGGGGCTACGCCCACAGGGAAAAGAGGTTACTTAATTAAGGAACTTCGCGAAAGCGTTGGAAAACCTCCCTCGAAGTACCGACACTGGCCTGGCTGAACGGTTAAGCAAGTATTGTACGGTGGGATTGATCCTGACTAATCCTTTCTTTACGGTTTGAGAAGGGATTCGAGAGACGGTGGGAGCCATCCAGTTTAGACAAATTAAAAACCACTCTAAACTTGCAAGAGAATCATGCTAAAGTGTTTCTTTTCTCTCTCCTAATTGCAGCGACCATTCAACATGACCGGACTTAAGTTATTACTAGATAAAAACATATTGACAGGGCCAAACTACAAAGATTGGCTCAGGAATGTCAAGATGGCAATCACTTACGACAAGTTGGGGTATGTCCTTACCACCAAAGCTCCCCCTGTCCCAGGTCCCACCTCCAGCGTCGCGGATAAGGAAATCCGTAAGACATGGGAGATCGATTGCGCGAAGGCCAAATGCCTCGTACTAGCCTCGATGGACAACGAACATAAGAGGAGGCACGAGAATATGGACCTAGAGTCCATATTTCTTCATACAAAAGACCTGTATGGAGAGCAGTCTCGTATCGCCAGATACGAAGTGTCGAAGAAGTTGTTTTCGGCAAGGTTGGCCGTCAGATCATCGGTAGCGGAACACGTGCTTAAGATGATTGGCTATATAGAGGAGCTCGCGGACCTTGGGACCACGTTGGAGAATGAACTCTATACTGATTTGATTCTCCAGTCCCTTCCTTCCACTTACGCCCAGTTTATCCTTAACTTCAACATGCAAGGAAAGGAGGTTGAACTTTCCGAACTTCTAAACATGTTGAGGAGTGCTGAGGGCACCCTACAGAAAGGTAGGGAGACATCCACTTTGTTTGTAGGAGGATCTTCCTCTTCTAGATCCAGGGCGAAAGCCAAGGGTAAGAAGAAGAAAGCCCCCGCCAAACCAAGAGGCGGTATCAGTAAAGTGGATACGAAGGGAAAAGGAAAAGCAACAAAGGTAGCGGGAAAGCTGGTGGGGAAGGAAGAATGCTTCTATTGTCACAAAAGTGGTCACTGGAAACAGGATTGCAAGGCTTGGAAGGCCAGAACACAGGATTTGAAGCGAGTTGCAGCTTCAGCTTCAGGTGTGTATGTTATTGAAAACTGTCTATCAATAAACTCTACATCCTGGGTATTGGATACCGGATCAGGATCTCATATCTGTAATTCTTTGCTGGCGTTGAGAAAGCGTAGAGTTTTGAAGGTAGGTGACATGACCCTCAGAGTTGCAAACGGTGCTAGCATGGATGCTGAGGCCGTGGGAGACTATCACCTGGGATTGTCGGATGGACACTTTTTTGGTTATGCGTAGTTGTTATTATGTACCAAATGCAACCTGTAATATCATTTCTGTATCTTTATTATCTAAAGAAGGTTATGAATTTGCATTTGTAAGTAATGTAGTGAACATTCACCTTAATCAAGTTTTGATTGGTCAGGTACATTGAACAATGGTATATACGTTTTAAACCAACCACAGATTTTCAATGTCCAGAATACACACAAAAGAAAGTCTCCAGAAATCAATAAAACTTTCTTATGGCATTGTAGACTGGGTCACATCAATGAGAGAAGGTTGACTAAGTTACATGCAGAAGGATATTTGGATCCGTTCGAATATCAATCGTATGCAACTTGTCAATCCTGTCTCAAAGGAAAGATGACAAAGACTCCGTTCACTGGACATAGAGTAAGAGCGAGCGAGCTCTTGGGACTCATACACAGCGACGTGTGCGGTCCAATGTCTACACATGCACGAAGCGGTTATTCTTACTTCATTACTTTTACGGATGATTTCTCAAGGTTCGGACATGTCTTCTTGATGAAGCATAAATCCGAAGCTTTCGAAAAGTTCCAGGAATATAAGAATGAAGTAGAAAAACAAACAGGCAAAAGTATCAATACACTAAGATCTGATCGAGGTGGTGAATACTTGAGTGCCGAGTTCCTGGGTTACTTAAAAGAGAATTGAATTCTCTCTCAGCTTACTCCTCCATACACTCCGCAACATAACGTTGTATCGGAGAGACGGAACCGAACACTATTGGATATGGTACGGTCCATGATGAGTAACGCTGAGTTACCGCGATCGTTCTGGGGATATGCGCTAGAATCAGCTGCATACCTTTTGAACCGAGTTCCCACTAAGACTGTGCCTACCACACCATATGAGTTATGGAGTGGGAAGAAACCCTATCTTCAATACCTGAAGATTTGGGGATGTCCAGCTTATGTTAAAAAGCAGCATGCGGACAAGCTCGAGGCACGCTCAGTACTGTGCAAGTTTGTGGGATACCCAAAGAACTCCAGGGGGTATCTTTTCTATTACGCAAAGGAACAAAAAGTCCTTGTTTCTCGTAATGCCCATTTTCTGGAACATCAGTTCTTAGAAAAAGAAATAAGTGGGATCGCAATAGAACTGGAAGAAATTCCAGAACCACAAGCTATTACTGAAAGCTTAGTAGAACCAGAGGGTTCGAAAGATCAGGACATTCCCACGCCACTCCGCAGAAGTAGTAGGCAGTCTCATCCGCCCGAGAGATACTACGGTTTTCTCATTGACGGGGATAAAGAGGATTGCATCATAGATTGTGATGAGCCTACTAGCTTCCAGCAAGCCATTCAGAGCGTCGACTCGGTAAAATGGCTGGATGCAATGCGGACCGAAATGGAGTCCATGTACACCAACAAAGTATGGACGTTGGACATTGCTCCAGATGGGGTAAAACCCGTAGGATGCAAGTGGATCTTCAAAAGGAAGATTGGTGTAGATGGACAGGTTGAGACCTATAAAGCTAGACTGGTTGCAAAGGGTTTTCGTCAGCGACCTGGTTTGGACTATGACGAAACATTTTCTCCAGTAGCTATGCTGAAATCCATTCGGATCCTTCTTGCCATTGCTGCCTTCCACGATTATGAGATTTGGCAGATGGACGTAAAGACAGCTTTTCTTAATGGACATTTAGAGGAGTGTGTCTATATGGACCAGCCAGAGGGTTTCATTCAGAGTGGGAGCAGCGGAAAGGTGTGCAAGTTGCTTAAGTCCATTTATGGACTAAAGCAGGCATCGCGGAGTTGGAACATCTGTTTTGATGAGACGGTCAAGGAATTTGGCTTTATCAAAAATCCAGACGAACCATGCATCTATTGTAGATTTGTAGCGAGAACTGTAGTATTCCTCGTTTTATACGTGGATGACATTCTCTTAATAGGAAATGACATTCCTATGCTACAATCTGTCAAGGGGTTCTTGTCACACAGGTTCTCTATGAAAGACCTGGGTGATGCCTCATACATTCTGGGTATCCGGATCTACCGTGACAGATCCAAGAGGATATTAGGACTTTCACAGTCCAGGTACATCGACACCATACTGAAGAGATTCAGTATGGAAGATTCCAAGCGCGGTAATCTACCGGCATGTCACGGGATCACCCTCTCCAAAGAGATGTCTCCCAAGACTGATTTGGAGAGGGATCGCATGTCTATTATACCCTACGCTTCTGCGGTAGGCTCTATAATGTATGCGATGTTGTGTACCAGACCGGATGTGGCTTATGCACTAAGTGTGGTAAGCAGGTATCAGTCAAACCGTGGGGAGAAACATTGGATAGCGGTAAAGAACATTCTCAAGTACCTGAGAAGGACTAAGGAGATGTTCTTGGTGTATGGCGGAAAAGACCTCCAGATTGAGGCCTTTGCTGACTCCAGCTTCCAGAGTGACAAGGATGATTCCAAGTCCATGTCGGGTTTTGTCTTCACCCTCAATGGAGGGGCGGTGTGTTGGAAGAGCTCCAAACAGGAAACCGTTGCTGACTCGACTATGGAAGCGGAATACATCGCTGCATCTGATGCCGCAAAAGAAGCTTTCTAGATGAGGAAGTTCTTGAAAGAACTTCAGGTGGTTCCGTCCATTGTTGACCCAATACCTCTGTATTACGACAACAACGTGGCTATAGCTTTAGCGAAGGAACCCAGGTCCCATCAGAAATCCAGGCACATCTTGAGGCGGTATCACCTGATCAGGGAGATCGTGGATCGCCAGGAGATCGAGGTTCGGAGGGTTGCTTCAGAAGATAACACAGCAGATCCATTCACGAAGGCCTTGCCCCAGACTCAGTTCGAGCGGCTGATCGAGATGATAGGTCTTCGATACGCCAGAACATGGCCTTAGTGCAAGTGGGAGATTGTTAGTGTATATGCCCTAGAGGCTGTTACTGTATCATACTAGTTTGTATATTACTTGATGGAAGCTTAGGATATTCACAGTTGTATATACAATCTTGCTCGAAATGGTAGTATGCTACTTGGTTTGTCTCTGCTTTAATATGTGCATGTGTTTCTTTTAGCATATCGTTGATATACATATTAGTAGAGCCCTTAGGATCTTTGCTTGATTGCCAGCGTTGTGATGGCGCTCACACTCGTGGGGGCTGGGTAATCCATAAGCACATCCTTATACAGGTCCCTGGTCGTTGGACAATCGAGACAGGGCATCGATACTCCGGAGTAGACTAGCGTATGCGCTTCTCATCCCAGTATGGGAGACGGTCTGTCCCACAGCGGTCAGTACGTCGTACTTGAGATAGTATACGGGTGCTCGTTAGGTTACGAGTACACTGGACGGGACTCGTTGGGAACTGTTGGTTGGTATTATACCTATCGTCAGTTATCAGTTCCCAGGTGACATGAGTACAGCTTAGTCCGCTGACTTGACACTGTCACTTCGCCTCGAGTGTGTTCCCATTGCACTTTGATTACTACCCTACCACGGCTCAAAGGAGTCGTGCAAACAGGTAGTTTTTGGGTGCAGTCCGGAACCACATGGAGGCAGTAACGGTTAGACAGGATTCGTCTCTCCCGGTATTGGGGGTTGACATCGCGCTGTGTCCAGGAGAGCCATTATACGAGTAGTCCCTGGCCAGGGCAAGCGAGATATACTGGTAGGTTTCCAGTGTTATCTCAGGATGTTCTGGGCTACACTCCGACACGACTTGTACCGCTATTAGGGGACTGACGTTCACCGTCCCGCTAGGCCCGCCATGCGATGTATCAGACGAACAGACCGGACTGTACGGAGACTGTTACATACAGGCTCAGCAGGAGTTCAGATGAGGTTCACCTCGTCAGTCTTCTTATCGGCATCTACCTGGGGACCGTTACGTACAGCTAGTGCCGCTTGCGGTCTGTGGTTAAACCCACTGCCAGCGTAGTGTCGAGTCTTTAGAGTCCCACACAGAGAGCTATTCGCCTTTAGGCAAAATGAGTAGAGGTCGCATGGTTTTGCGACAGGGTTCGTTCACATCCGCGCACTTATGCACGTTTGCTGTCCGGACAGCTTATACTAGCGGGCTTTGGTTTAAGCCAGATCCTAGTATATGATTTGGGATTGGTTTTTTCTCTTTGTATTCATGTTCCTCGGATCACGAATACGGGTGCGTATGCACAGTTGCTTGAGACAGAGGGAGAGGACTTTGATTAGGGTTAATGACTATTGTCATTTTATTAACCCTAATGCTTATGTGTGTATTATGGTTAATTGATATTAGTTTAATATAATTGTACATTGTTATGGTTGTTGACCATTTGACTATCTTGACTTGTTGACCTTAGTTGACATGTTGACCATCATCATTCCATATAAAAGATGCTCTTTGATCCTTGCAATCAGCATTAAATATGAAATGATAATGGTCATGTCATGATTAACCATGACAATTATCTAGCTAATTATCAATTTAAAATAATTCACACATATATGTGAGAATGGTTATTATTCTCTCATTCTATCATTCACTTTCTCTCTCTTGTTCTTCCTCTCCCTCAAGCTCTCCCCTCTCATGTGTTGAGAAACACTTGAGCTTGAGAAAAACCTCTTCTTGATAATCTCTACTCTCATCTAGGGTTCTAGGATTAGCATTTCTAGCACTCTAGTTACTTCTAGCTTGGAGTTGAAGCCAAAGGTTGAGGCTTTCGGGTGGATCCTTCTTCGACGTGAGAAAACAACAAAGGTGATCTCTTTCTATTACTCTAAGGAGCAAGGAGAGAAGGACATAAAGCCCTAGGTATAACCGTTCTAACCCTTAGCTAGTTTCTAGTTAGCTTTAGCTTGTTTTTGTTTAGCAAAGATCCTTCTTTGTCTAGTCCATGTTGCCTAAGTTGATAAAAATTTGATTTTTATTCCGTTTTCCGCCTCCCCGTAAGCACCGGGGTGGGCAACGTGGACTTACAATCCAGGGGCGCAAACGAAGAGGGAATCACACCTTCCCTTCCTAGGATCCATCAGAAGAAGAAGCCAAATCTCAACGGTTCACAGATAGCCTGGAGATCATCTCAACATTCGTCTCATTACAATAGACGCAACATCAAGCAAAGCGGAACCGCGACAATTCCCAGTTCCATGACTTGTCGGAGCACAGATGACCGAGAGTCAAACCCCGACTCCGTGAAATGCGGATAAAGTCAACCCTTCCTGGTTTTGTGGAATGCGTCTTATGTCAATCCTGACCCCATGGAAAACGTCTAGAGCGGATCCTGGTCCTCACAGAACACGGCTATGAACCCGTGGGAAGCATCCAGAGCAAATTCTTGGTCACGTGGAACGCGGCCTATGTCAATCCTGACCCGTGAGAAACATCCAGAGCGGATCCTGGTCCTCGCAGAACACGGCTATGACCCCGTGGGAAGCATCCAGAGTAAATTCCTGGTCACGTGGAACGCGGCCTATATCAATCCTGACCCTATGGGAAACGTCCAGAGCGGAACCTGGTCCTCGCAGAACAAGGGTATGACCCAGTGGGAAGCATCCAGAGCAAATTTCTGGTCACGTGGAACGCGGCTTATGTCAATCCTGACCATGTGGGAAACATCCAGAGCGAAGCCTGGTCCTCGCGGAATACGGTTATGACCCCTTGTGAAGCATCCAGAGCAAATTCCTGGTCACGTGGAATGCGTCTTATGTCAATCCTGACCCCGTGGGAAACGTCCAGAGCGGATCCTGGTCCTCGCAGAACACGGCTATGACCCCGTGGTAAGCATCTAGAGCAAATTCCTGGTCACGTGGAACGCGGCTTATGTCAATCATGACCCCGTGGGAAACGTCCAGAGCGGATCCTGGTCCTCGCAGAACACGGCTATGACCCCGTGGGAAGCATCCAGAGCAAATTCCTGGTCACGTGGAACGCGGCTTATGTCAATCCTGACCCCGTGGGAAACGTCCAGAGCGTAGCCTGGTCCTCGCAGAACACGTCTATGACCCCGTGGGAAGCATCCAGAGAAAATTCCTGGTCACGTGGAACACGGCCTATGTCAATCCTGACCCCGTGGAAAACGTCCAGAGCGGATCCTGGTCCTCACAGAACACGGCTATGACCCCGTGGAAAGCATCCAGAGAAAATTCCTGGTCACGTGGAACGCGGCTTATGTCAATCCTGACCCCGTGGGAAACGTCCAGAGCGGATCCTGGTCCTCGCAGAACACGGCTATGACCCCATGGGAAGCATCCAGAGCAAATTCCTGGTCACGTGGAACGCGGCTTATGTCAATCCTGACCCCGTGGGAAACGTCCAGAGCGGAGCCTGGTCCTCGCAGAACACGGCTATGACCTGTTCATATCAAATTTTGCATTATTATATTCTCAATTCTTATTTATTTTACAAATAAACAGGTGCTTTTGATCCATGTCTGCTACATAGTTGCAGGTTACAGGTTCTCGGAACAAAACAGTGAAAATGATGAAAAGACGATACAAAAGTAAGACTACGACCAACAAATAGAAGAATCTTGATCATGCTTACAGTTTGAGGGACAAACGAAGATCAATGAACAATTTCACAAAGGGCAAAGGCAGTGCAAGATTCAGGACTTCAAAACGAAACAAGCGGTAAAAGTCCACAACATTCTACACTATGGAAATCTGGAAGAAAATTGAAGACATTCTGAGAAACCAAGTAAAGAAACCAGAATAACAATGCAACAAGAAGAAAACCTGGGAAAATGAACCAAAGACCCCACCATATGGTCGTGGATCCACGGCCAAACAGGGCATATGGCCACGGTTCCGCGGCCATGGTGAGCATGTGTCGGTGAAAAAGTTGTCAGTGGGTGGCGGTGCGTTGACTAGGCTTTTTAGGGTAGTTTTGTAAATGCAGATGGGGATCATATGTAACCCTAAGGATTCTATAATCTATAAATAGGAACCCTACAGCTCTTTTTGGAGCATGCCTCTTCTCGTGCCTCTTTTTAATTATCAATTTCAGAATTTCAATTCCTGTAATGTTTGAAGAGTGCATCAAATAGAAGATAAAGTAAGTCTTTCTTTTCTTGCTTTAGTTAATTTTCCTTTCTGCCCTAGTTAATTTTATTTATCTGCCCTAGTTAATTTTTTTTATCTGCCCTAGTTTAGCACTGTAGGGTTACTAGGCACTCTAATAAAGTTTTACAAGGCATCTACCATGCCAGATTAAAATTTTAGCCGTGTCGAACAACCCTAGCCAAGATCTTAGACTAGAGATTAGGCGAAACAATGCAAGTAAACAACTTTTACGACTATGTGAATATGAAATACAACCTTTGTATATCGGTCCTTCACTTCTTAAGCTCCTTGTAGTAGTCCCTTCGCTGCGATCATGGTGCTTCCGACTCTCGGACGGCTCTTTGAGAAGATAGCAACGGTATTGCTTGAAGTCTTCGAGGCCAAAGATTATCTACGTCGAGGGAATACGAACTCAAGCTTCTACTTCACTAACTTGAGAATTAGAGAAGCAAACACCCTAAACTAAAGTTCTAGTCTAGCAGAGGATGATGAAATCGGAAATGGGTACACTTTATAATTTCTTTTCTCACTATATTTCTCTCTCTTTATCAAACCCTAGCAAGCATTTGAAGAAGGAAGAAGATGAGCTCAAAAATGAGAATGAAAAACTAATCAAGAGAGAGAGAGCTAACCATGGGTGAGTGGGTATCATATACTAACTCATGTAGAGACATAACCATGGCTAATTATAGTGGTTAAGTTTATAAATATCCTAAGTAAAACAAAACTAGTAGACTTTGGTCAATGCACTCACAAGCTTCATGAAGCTTCATGCACTTGAAAAATTATCCACTAATTTTGTATTTACTTTATATATTAAAACCCCACCGATATAATTATAATGGTGTATGTTTCATACACCCATATAGAGTGTATCATCAACCATGATACAAAATGAACACAAATAAATATATATCACATATATATTAAGTTGTGCACAAGTGAGAAAAACAAATGCTTAAGTGAACCAATGTTAGTTAATGTAAATTAGTATATCTAATATACAATTATACACTAAATTATTAAATCAACACTTGACATAATAATCCAATTATATCTCATATAACCGACTAGCATCCAATGTATCGACTTATCGAATCAACCTTTGATTCGATAACCTAGTTATATCACATATAACAGATCGATACAAACATCGCGAGAATAGAATACGGTATTACATACTCGCATTATTCTCAGTCCCGCACATATCACATATGCGCTCCTATTTCGTTTTGCCTGAGCCAGTAAAACCTCTATATAGGACTCTAAAGACTCGTTAATACGCCGACAGTAGGTGATGATCATATCAAGCACCCACAAGCCGTCAGCGGTACTAGCTGGACGTAACGGCTACCCGGGTATTGAGCGATCAGAAGATCAGCAAGCAAGCCCGCTCCAACTCCTGCAAAAAGCCTGACAGTGACACTACCGTACAGTCCGGTCTCCTCGTCTGATATGTCGCATATCAAGTCTAGGGGTGGTAAACGTCAGGCCCCAATAATGATAAGTCATGCCGATGCGAGGCTCATAACGGGTCGAGAAACTACTGGTAACACTTACCAGTAAATCTCTAAACTAGCCCTGGCCAGGGACTTCCCTGTTATGGCCAATCGAGCATAGCGCAACATCAACCCCCAATACCGGGAGAGACGAAACCCCTCCTATCGCTCATTGCCTCCATGTGACTCGGGACTGTACCCAAAAGCCACCGTTTTGCACGCCTTCTTGGACGTGGTAAGGTGGAAATCAAAGCACAGTGGGAATCACACAAGACTCTATGACGATCTCGGGTCCACAGACTAACCTGTACCAGTGTCACCAGAGAACTGCCATCTGACGTAAGGTATAATACCATCTGGGAGTTCTCGGCGAGTCCGTCCAGTGTACCCAGTCTCCACTGAGCACCCGTATATCATCTCTGATGTCAAACACCAATGGATATGGGATCATCCATCGCCCATCTACATGGGTCGAGAAGCTATACGCTAGTCTACTCTGGTATATCGATGCCCCGTCTCGATACACCCACGACTTGGGACCTTGAAGGATGTACTTATGGACTACTATGTCCCCACTAGTATGATCCGCATCATAGTCCAGGTAGTCAAGTACACATCCTAAGGGCTTTACCAACATGTAACAGAGAGACAATCAGTGTACACGTTAAGGTAAAGAGTGACCAGATAGCATACTATCATGTCGAGCAAGAAAGTCCTCCCTATATATGTCCAAGCATCCACTACAATATACATCTCATGTATAGTAATGGCTTATACGGCATACATATAGCTAACAATCTCCCACTTGCACTAGGGCCATATGATAACAGTGGTTGTAGTATCTCATACTCAACCATCCCATAATAGTTTCTCTCTGGGAAAAGACCTTTGTGAGTGGATCCGCAGTGTTGCCCTCTGAGTCTACTCTCCTAACCTCGATCCCCTGGAGATCAACCATCTCCATGATCAGGTGATACTGCCTTAGAATATGTCTGGATCACTGATAGGACGGGCGTTCCTTGGCATAAGCCACAACTCCATTGTCACACAATGGTAGGAACGAAGTTCATCTCATGAACTAATATACACCCAGACTGCCTCTTTGGTAGCATCTTTGGTAACGATGTGTCTTGCCTTTAATCGTCTAGTAAGTCACGGTATCTAGCTTGGGACTCTTCCAACATACCGTCCCTCCACCGAGGATAAAGACAATGCCTGCGACTGACATTCAGTCGTCCTTATCACCCTAGAACTTTTCCAGTGATTCTCCCCAGGATCAATTGATGCCATATCACTACAACTAGTTAGTATCCTAACATCCAATTAGATCTATCTTATAGATCCAAAACCCAGGATTTAGTAGGTATAACTTTGATCCTATTTGTAGAATCCTTGTGATAAGCGGAGATTGACCGAACGTAGCATAGGAAACTCCTTTCCAATCAAGAGTATGTTATCCACGTACTCTACGAGGATCTCCACCATACTCTCTACTACCTTTTTGTATATACAAGGTTCATCTACCATTTTGATGATGTCAAACTCTTTGACTAACACATCAAAACAGACGTTCCAACTCCGGGATGCCTGCTTTCTCACATAAAACATCTTGCACACGTTTCCGATGCTCCCACTGTCTACGAAGCCCTCTGACTGTGTACTTATAGACTCTCTCTTCTAAAACATCATTTAGAAAAAGCAGTCATGACACCCAACCGCCAGATATCGTAGTCATATTATGTAGCCGTGGCAAGTAGGATCTGGATGGACTTAAGCATAGCTTTGAAAGTCTCAACTTTTCCATGTACACCAAGTAATCTTCTCAAGATATACTTGCTCCTGATGGGGATTTAACCCTTCAGAAAAGGCAACCAAAGTCCATACTTTGTTGGTGTATAAGGATTCCATCTCAGATCGTTAAGCATCCAACCATTCTTACAGAGTCCCACTCCTAATGGCCAGCTCGAAACTAGTTGGGTCATCATCTCATGATGCAATCCTCGCTCCCACGGTCATAGAGAAACTGAAGTATCTCTCAGGTGGGTGAGGAACCCTACTAGATCGGCGGAGAGGCTGAGGTTCGTTGGTTGCTATTGAATCCTTTAGTTCTACCAAATCATCAGCTGCAGTTTGTATAGCTGGAACTCTTTCCAGTTTTACCTTATGACCATTAATTTGTTTCCAAAATAAATTCCTTTTTCTAAAAAGGTGGCATGCCGAGAAACAAAACATCTTTTGTTCCTTGGTGCGGTAGAAGATATTCCTTTTCGAATGCTTAGGATATCCAACAAACTTCCACAGAACTGACCTTGCATCGAGTTTATCCGGATTTTGCTTTTAGACATAGGCCGGACAACCCCAAATCTTAACTGACTTAAGAGATGGGCTCTTTCCTTACCATATCACATATGGAGTGGTAGGCACCTGATTTGGTTGGAACGCCATTCAATAGGTATGCAGCTTTATAAGTGCATAACTCCCAAAAGGAAATAGGTAACTCAGTAGTACTCATCATAGAGCACACCTTATCACATAGGGTGTGATTGCTCCGCCCCGATACACCGACGTGCTGTGGTGTAAGCGGAGGAGTAATGTTGAGAGAGAATCTCATTCTCCTTTAGTATAGTCCAGGAATTCCGTGCTCAAGTATTCTCCTCCCTGATCTCATCAAAGGACATAATACTTATACCCGTTTTGGTTCTCTACTTCTAACTTATATTCTGTGAATATCTCAAAAGCTTCGGACTTGTGTTTCAACAGGAACATATGTCTGAATCTTGAGAGTTCATCAGAGAATGTAATGAGGTACAAAGAATCGGTCTTGGCATGTGTAGACAGGGGACCTACATACATCATCATGTATCAATCCCAAGAGTTCACTAACTCTTTCTCTGTTTCCAATAAACAGAGCTGTGGTCATCTTATCTCTGTGACATGACCGGCAAGTTTCACAAGATGTAAATTCAAACTAATTTAAATATGCATCTATATGAAACTTCAACTAGTCGGGTCGCATTGATATGACCTAGTCTATAATACCTCAAGAAGGATTCGTTCATTTCTGAACTCTTCCTCTTGTATGTGTTCTGTATACTAAGAACTGTAGTTTGATTTAGAACGTCAATGCTTTTAGATAACGTGCCTGAACCGATCAACTCTTGATATAGGAAATGTTCAAAACATTATCCAACAATACAAAATTATATCCTTCTTTACTAATAAAGAGATTGATATGATGTTGTATATCAGGTTCGGTATCTAATGACATTCGTTCAGAATCAATGTATTCTGGTAATACAGGGTGATAACTACCAACAGACTTGGCTGCAACACTTGTACCATTTCTATCTCATGAAACTTATCACCCGTTCTCAGTTCTCTACCTATGTGTAGCCCATGTAACAAATTACATATGTGGGATCCTGATCCGGTATCTCATACCCAGGATGTAAAGGATACTGAGAAACAGTTCTCTGTAATGAACACACCCGAAGAAAATGCATCATCATGCACTTTCTTCGTTTGTGCGGCACGGGAATCCTGGTAATTCCCTATTTCCTGCTCGGTCTTATAACAGTTATAAGTTGGAGCGGGACCAACGTTTCCCAGCACAGTATAACAAGCGGGTTCGGTCAATACATCCGTATTATTATCTTGATTAAGGCGTGACATGGTCGCTACCTGGAGAGAGAGAGAAGAAAACACTCTGCGTGTGCTCTTGCAAGATCAGATTGGTTTTTATTTTATCTAATCAGGATGGCTCCCACTGTTTTTATCAAATCTTCCTTCAAACCCTAAAAGGAAAGACTAGCCGGGATTAATTACACCCTACAACTTCGCCAATCTTTCAGCCAGGCCAGTGTCGGTACTTTGAGGGAGGTTCCTCGTTCTTTCGCACGGACCTAATTAAAGTAAACCTCATTTTCCCAGAGGCGTAACCCCGTTGACACCTTTCTATACACCTACTTGATCGACTAATTGTCCTGTGTAAAACTCTCCCAGGAGTAACAATTACTCGCAGTGGGTATCGGGATCCAACTATCTCATAGAAGGTATGCAATCTCATTGCAAATTTCAACACTTGAAATTCCCGATAATATTTTGCCCCAAACGATCTATGACCTTGACAAGGTTAATAGACCGTAAGTCAAGTTCAACCCGTCATTTCTTGATTGAATTAAACCCACCCGTACGACCCTTGACAAGGTCAACAAGGCCGTACGACTACCCTAATCCAATCTGCATCATATACATAAACAGATAAATACTGGTCAGCTACCGCACACTACGCCTTGACAAGGTCAACAAACGCAGCACGAATACTAAGCAGGACTTATCTGAAATGACAGAGGGCTATGACAGGTTTTTGTGAAAACCTATTGCGTAATGAACTTGATATCGTTGTAGAATCAAATAATTTTAAAATGGAGTATTTTTTAGGCTTTTGCTAGTTTTGCTAAAGAGGTCACTCCCGGTGAAGGGATCTCGGCTCTTTCATCGTCGAATGAGGTGCAGGATATATCACATATATCACTATGCAAAGCAAAAACTCCAAAAGCAATCAAAAGACAAACCGAGTGTTGTAGCATCTGCCAGTTATTGCTAATGGGGTCACTCCCGGTGAAGGGATCTCGGCCCTTTCCTTATCGAATAAGGTGCAGGATGTTCTACAAGGAACACCGCTATGCAAAACAAGAACTGTAGCTACCTTGTTTTTCAAAATTCGATTCCACAGCATCGTTTAGGTTTCTTTACTTTCATTAATCATATTAATGAAGTCTCATCATTTAAGTCACCTAAACATCACAGATAAATACGACGTACACTTATGCCATCCGCATTCGCCTCGATGTCCCCTCGTGCACCGTTAGGTTAGGTAACTAACAGCAGAGCGGGGCAGGGCTAGTGCGAGTGTAAAACATATGTAATTTCTATATAATATATCATATATACTATATACAGTATCTATCACAACATATCAAATGATCACATCACAGATATCGCAGCAGAAGAAACATATGAAGCATTGGATATACTAGGACGTCCGTGTTTTATTTTGAGCCTCTATAAAACACGGATTTCACGGTCGCGATGAATAGCCAAACCCACACCCCTAGACCCCTACGAGAGCGGCAAGAAAACCTTCCAACTCTAGAGTTAGAAGACCCGGACTCGACTCCTCGAGTTGGTCTCCCACTGGACTCTAGAACCCGGTTACTTGTGCTCTCCTCCTTGGGTCTATCCTAGTGCGGAAAAGTAAATAATATACAAATGGTGACATCATCCTCATCCCGGAAGTGCCCCAATAAAAGAATATTACATACAATGAATTTTACATGAATGAAAATAAAAACTCTCATCTCACATAAAAACCCCGGCTATTCAGAACACAATATAACATATCCAGCAACACATAACATCACATGTCATCAACGTAAGTAAATATGCGCATCCCAATTGTCGTTGACATATAGCAACGAAACCGGCGATACCACATATTACACTTACGGTCGCAGAAAAGAAAGTGTAAAAGTACAACGTTTGGAATGCACAATCTCTTTAGACATCATAAATCTGAAATATCACATACTTCGCATTTCATGCATAACTATATGAATTCCACATATTGTATCACATTCCAGATAAATAAACAGTATTAAACTTTCTGATCGAATAATAAAATACCCAAGAATTCCTAAATAGCTCAACACTTGAGCGGAGTTCAAAAATTCCAGAATACGTCACAGTACCAATGGTCCAGCCGTAGAAGGGTCAAGCGAACGCCTCACATATGGCACGCCGTACTGCCCCAAACCCTAAGGTTTAGAGGCGGTTCAGACGGTCACATGATCGTGTTAAGGTTTGTGTTCTTCTAGAGGGTCCATCGCGTCACATGCACGTTTTTCCGAAAGATTTAAACTCAAGAAAAATTCAACACTCGAAAGTTTTTCGTGCCGGGAAAAAGCGAGTTAATGATATCCGTTCGAACATTTTAATACTTTCTAAATTATCCGGAAAAAGCACGA
The DNA here is from genome assembly GCA_030015575.1 of Agapanthus africanus. Taxonomy (NCBI): domain Eukaryota; kingdom Viridiplantae; phylum Streptophyta; class Magnoliopsida; order Asparagales; family Amaryllidaceae; genus Agapanthus; species Agapanthus africanus. The sequence continues at coordinate 297,092,625 of JASDDO010000022.1, read as the reverse complement.
ATTAAATTTTCCGATCGAATCAACGAATACAAAATAATCCCCAGAACACTCAACACTTGAGTCAGATTAAAAATACCCAGAAGAATGTACAAGTACCTACAGATATTACTACACAAAACACTAACCCTAATTCTACTATTCCGCCGTGGAACCGCCGCGCAACAAGGTATTGCCGAGGTTCCACGGCGCTTTGGTGGAATTAGGATGTCGTGTTTTACAGTAACTCTTAGAATTCCCTGCTGATTTTTTTGAGTATTTTTAATGTAGAAAAAATCACATTTTTACAGAATTTCCAGAGAGGGGGTCTAGTTCGATATATTGGGGTTTGATCGGAGTTTTAACTTCGTATACACGCCGCCTAATGCTCTAGCTAGTCTCTGATACCACTGTAGGGTTACTAGGCACTCTAATAAGGTTCTACAAGGCATCTACCATGCCCGATTAAAATTTTATCCGTGCCGAACAACCCTAACCAAGATCTTAGACTAGAGATTAGGCGAAACAATGCAAGTAAACAACTTTTACGACTAAGTGAAAATGAAATACAACCTTTGTATATTGGTCCTTCACTTCTTAAGCTCCTTGTAGTAGTCACTTCGCTGCGATCATGGTGCTTCCGACTCTCGGACGGCTCTTTGAGAAGATAGCAACGGTATTGCTTGAAGTCTTCGAGGCCGAAGATTATCTACGTCGAGGGAATACGAACTCAAGCTTCTACTTCACTAACTTGAGAATTAGTGAAGCAAACACCCTAAACTAAAGTGCTAGTCTAGCAGAGGATGATGAAATAGGAAATGGGTACACTTTATAATTTCTTTTCTCACTATATTTCTCTCTCTTTATCAAACCCTAGCAAGCATTTGAAGGAGGAAGAAGATGAGCTCAAAAATGAGAATGAAAAACTAATCAAGAGAGAGAGAGAGCTAACCATGGGTGAGTGGGTATCATATACTAACTCATGTAGAGACATAACCATGGCTAATTATAGTGGTTAGGTTTATAAATATCCTAAGTAAAACAAAACTAATGGACTTTGGTCAATGCACTCACAAGCTTCATGAAGCTTTATGCACTTGAACAATTATCCACTAATTTTGTATTTACTTTGTGTATTAAAACCCTACCAATATAATTATAATGGTGTATGTCTCATACACCCATGTAGAGTGTATCAACAACCATGATACAAAATGAACACAAATAAATATATATCACATATATATTAAGTTGTGCACAAGTGAGAAAAACAAATGCTTAAGTGAACCAATGTTAGTTAATGTAAATTAGTATATCTAATATACAATTATACACTAAATTATTAAATCAACACTTGACTTAATAATCCAGTTATATCTCATATAACCGACTAACATCCAATGTATCGACTTATCGAATCAACCCTTGATTCGATAACCTGGTTATATCACATATAACCGATCGATACAAACATAGCGAGAATAGAATACGGTATCACATACTCGCATTATTCTCGGTCCCGCACATATCACATATGCGCTCCTATTTCGTTTTGCCTGAGCCAGTAAAACCTTTATGTAGGACTCTAAAAACTCGTCAATACGTCGGCAGTAGGCGATGATCATATCAAGCACCCACAAGACGTCAGCGGTACTAGCTGGACGTAACGGCTACTCGGGTATTGAGCGATCAGAAGATCAGCAAGCAAGCCCGCTCCAACTCCTGCAAAAAGCCTGACAGAGACACTACCGTACAGTCCGGTCTCCTCGTCTGATATGTCGCATATCAAGTCTAGGGGTGGTAAACATCAGACCCCAATAACCGATAAGTCATGCCGATGCGAGGCTCATAACGGGTCGAGAAACTACTGGTAACACTTACCGGTAAATCTCTAAACCAGCCCTGGCCAGGGACTTCCCTGTTATGGCCAATCGAGCATAGCGCAACATCAACCCCCAATACCGGGAGAGATGAAACCCCTCCTATCGCTCATTTCATCCATGTGACTTGGGACTGTACCCAAAAACCACCATTTTGCACGCGCTCTTGGACTTGGTAAGGTGGAAATCAAAGCACAGTGGAAATCACACAAGACTTTATGACGATCTCGAGTTTACAGACTAACCTGTACCAGTGTCACCAGAGAACTGCCATCTGACGTAAGGTATAATACCATCTGGGAGTTCTCGGCGAGTCCGTCCAGTGTACCCAGTCTCCACTGAGCACCCGTATATCATCTCTGATGTCAAACACCAATGGATATGGGATCATCCATCGCCCATCTACATGGGTCGAGAAGCTATACGCTAGTCTACTCCGGTATATCGATGCTCCGTCTCGATATACCCACGACTAGGGACCTTGAAGGATGTACTTATGGACTACCATGTCCCCACTAGTATGATCCGCATCATAGTCTAGGTAGTCAAGTACACATCCTAAGGGCTTTACCAACATGTAACAGAGAGACAATTAGTGTACACATTAAGGTAAAGAGTGACCAGATAGCATATTATCATGTCGAGCAAGAAAGTCCTCCCTATATATGTCCAAGCATCCACTACAATATACATCACATGTATAGTAATTGTAACACCTTAGAATGTGTTTTGTAGCTAATTATATTTTAATGTATGGTTTTTTAATAAAAGTTTACCAAATTTGTTTTTAATTATTTTATCCTATTTAATAAGTATTTTATTAGAATTTTTCTAGGCACACACACACTTGTGCATGTTAACTAGGGTGCTATTTGGGAGGTTAATCATGATTTGCAATCATGGTTAGCTAACCATTTTCCTTTGAGCTTGTTTTAAATATTGTTTAGGTGCTTTTGGGTTTAATAATGTGTATGGTTGTTATAATGAAAAAGGGTTTTAATAAAAATGAAAAAGGATTTTAAAAATGGTTGAAGTGTTGACTTTGGGTGAGAGAGAGAGAGAGGGAAAGCATGGGGCAACATGGCTCAAGCCATGCTCATTAAATGAGGGAAGAGGAGGAGAGTGGAGGTTTTTTTTTTAATTTCCTCTCATTTCTCTCTTTGTTCTCTCTTTTCACTCACTCTCTCACTCTCTCACACACACACACACACACTCAGCAACAGAGACAGCAGCAGCCTCAGCATCAGCAGCAAGCAGCAGTGGCCGCAACAACAACATTAGCAGGAGCTTCAGCAGCAACAAGAGAAGCAAGTAGTAGCTGCAGAAGCAAAGCTGCAGCACCAGGAGCAGTAACAACAACCTCAGCATCAACAACAACAACAACAGAGACAGCAGCAGCAGCCATCATCATCATCAGCAGAATCAGCAGCTGTAGCAACAGCAGCCCCAGCACTTGCAGCAGCTCCTTTCACTTCTTCTCCTGCTCTCTAGGATTCTACAGGGTATACTTCTTAACCCGATCCCCTAGTTGCTTTAGTTGTGCATCGATTTGCTTCGATTAGTGTTAATTAGCTAGTTTAGTGCTAGATTATGGTGATTTGTGAGGTGTTGTGGCTAAGTGATGATTGTGTTGGTAAACCCTACTTATTTAAGTGTTGTTAGGGTCACTTTTACTGAGTTTTTTCCTGGATTACACTAAAATACCATAGGGTTTGTGTTTTGTGCAAAATTGGTGTTTTTAAGCGATATTTGTGACATTCTGTGATCTGCTATTGACCCAGACACTTCAGGATAAAATTGAGAAGACTGGAGCTTGTACACTAGGTATAGACAACTCCACCAAAACACGAGAGACCCTTTCCTAATCTTGGCCGAAGTTTTATTCAATCTGGCCGCAAATTGCGGCCAGGAAGGGGAGTGGGGTACTGGGGTTTTGGGTAGGGTTGTCTGCTGTGTTGTCTAGTGCTTTGGCATGTCTAGATTTGTAAGATTTGATCTGTAGGAAAATCTGGGGCAATATATCGTATTTGGTGTTCATTGTGTTTGCGCGATACGCGCGATACGTGAGAGGGTTCTGTGATCCAGCGTATCGCGGCATGTCGCGATGGTTTTAGACGCGTACACACACGTTTTAGCGTATCGTTCACACGCGCGTTTAGTTCGCGACGCGAGTTTCTCGTTTGGGTTCGATATCGCGTTTTGCGGAATATTTGTCTTATATATGATTTCCATGTCTTATTTGCAGGTTTGCAGGCAGAGACTACGGACACTTCTACAGGGGGAGCAGATGGTAGGATTCACCTAGAGTGGAGCGTAGGTGAGTAGATTTAACATCTACAGGGGAATCGCCCGCATGGCGTTATGCGTCTGGGCTAGGATTCAAATACCTGTCGCATATTCTACGTCATTGTTAGAATTGCGCCTTTACTTTATTTCCTTGATATAGTTATACTGTGACTAGCAGCCGTAGGACACTACACATATTATTGACGGTTCATGTTGCACGAGCACGGATTGTATGCTACACACACACCGTCAATAATTGCCATGTCACACACAAACCATTATAGACATTATATTGCTTGGTTAGGGACCTTGTGACATTGATTCGTACTGCTTATCACATATGACATTACCATACCTATATACCTATAGAGTATCGTACCATTAGTGATAGGTACACATACCCTTTACGATACATCTACAGGTATACCTTACTCATATTTTCCTATACCCACGGGGGTATACGACATCAGTTCTTATAAGTAGATACCTATACATTGCTACACCTGTATGTTACACACATATTCAGTTGCAGTCACATATTTACCTTTACTGATGTTACTTAGTTGTACCTTATTGGTTTCGCATACATCTGGTTTCAGCTACATAATCTCTGTTATATGCTCGCATTTCAGATATATCGTATATATTTATTCCTGGATTGCGCATTATTATTTGGATTTTACATGATGTTTTCTGGATTTGGGAACCGCGGGAGTTCATGAAATTATGCATACATTGAAAAACCCCGGTTTCCTTGATATGATATTTGCGCATACACCATGAGTTTTATCGGTGCTGATTATATATACCCATACGAGTAGGCGTCGAGGCCGTAGAGGGTACATGGTGGGGCCCGGTATGGTTCCCCTCAGCAAGAAGATCGATGGATTTTGCCGATTGAGCCTGGAGGCGGGCTAGTACCTACCGGTGACAGTACTCATGAATCGGCGGGGGTCATGGAGACACCGTTGGGAGTCATGCACGTATGCATACGTCGAAAGGCGAGGGTCAGAGCTAGGCACTCGTGCCTTCGGGACAGCGTATGATACGTACCTATCAGGATTTCTGTGTCGATGCTTGGAACATTGTTTTCATGATATTTCTTTAATACCTTTGTATATATAACAGGGGATTTAGCCGTTGTTATATATACCCTTACACCAATATTAGTGGAATGGGACGCTAATATATGTGTATTGACCTCATCATATTTATTTCTGCATATATATTTATTTAGGATGTTAGAAACTTACTTGAGATTCGACTTGGGATATAGGTGATTCATTGAGATTGGATATTGGATATGAAAGAGATTGTTGATTTGTACATTCGAAATATAGGAGAGCTATTCGATATTGTACATTGAGGTGATGAGAGACTTATATGATGTGAGAGCCCAATTTGGGGGCTGATTTGAGGAATTGTGGATTTGGGTGTCTTGATGGATTGTGATCCTGCCACGATATCAGGTTTCCGTAGAAATGACATATTCCACCCTATACCTCACACTTATCTATTTTATGCACAGTTTCATATATTGGTAGTACATGTTAGTGTACCCTTATGATAGTTGCATATTTACATTCTCATATCCCTATTGCATGGTTATTGCATACTATTGTCATGTTACTATTGCTTCACATATTGATTGTACCTGCTAGTGTACTTTCCATTATTCGGCATTCACATGACATGTTATTACGGTAATCGCATATCTTAGATTCATGTTGTACGTACATTCCTGCGATTACCTGCATATATGTTATCTACTATTCACGAGTTGGCAACTCACCCCCGTTGTGCTACAGGTGTTTCAGGTTGTTCCCCAGAGTAGTCGAGGCAGGCTATTCAGTATCCATCTATCATCTTTTGCTATAGATACCGCATCAGCTCACAGTACTATTTTTGCTTAGGTGGGTTAGATGATTATCTGTATTTCATATTGTACATTCGTTGTATCTTGTACTCTCCATCTACTATTATGTTGTTGACTTAGAGACTTGGTGAGGACGAAAATGTATATTATTTGTGGGTTGTTGTTTTTTATATACAGCTTTCTCTCTATTGTCTTTATTTCTTCGCTACGGAGTTATATTTTTGTGTTGTATTCATCTTGGCTAGTTTTTACAAAAAAGAGGGTGTTGCTAAAATTTTAAAGAAAGAAATTAGGAATTTAAAGAATTTGGGTTGCGATTTCAAATGTTTCAAAAAGTAATATTATCTTTTCCGTATTTTTATGGTTTAGATTTCTGGGTTTTGGCTTTCTTTTACTGCGTTACGTCTTTAGGCTGCGTAGTATTAGGGCCGTCACGGGCCAATTTTGGGTCGTGACAGTATTGGCCTCTACAGCATACATATAACTAACAAGCACTTTTATTTATCTGTCGTAGATTAGATAAATAGGTTATTAAAAACAATCATAAAAATGTCTCTTTTTATCAATTCCCTAATGAATGAGTAGTTCATCACTTGTTAGGGTTAGGAATAGGAAAGGTTTGAGAGATGAAAATCTCTCACCGCTTTCTTTCCCGCTACACATTTTAAATAGGACTCTATGCATACATACACACACCGCTCACTACGGCACCCTATCCCACGAGGTAGCGGTGATACCGTAGTTTAAAAAGACCGGTTGTGTATGTTTTCCATGGAGGTTAGGGTAAGAGTTAAGAAAGGCCGGACAAGGACCTAGAGGATGAAACCTAGTTTCTTCCCGATGGTGCTAATCCACTTTGTTAATTATTACCTTAACACCTAAATAGATCTTAATTAGGGCATAGAGAGCAGTGAGAAATATTGACTTTCCAAACTTAACCTAAACCTAACCCTAGCAACGTTTTAATCCCAATCAAACTCATTTCAGTTTTTAGTGATAATCAATCCAACGCTAATTGGAATTAACTCGTTAGAACAAATAGAAAATACACAAAATCCCTGTGGACCGACCCGTACTCACCGGCTAGCTACCAAGCGATGTCGTTCTTGATTGCGGTTAATATTCTTTGATTCATCTTTCGAAAGCGCACGCACGCATAAAATTCCATAACAATCAAATGGCGCCGTTGTCGGGGATGTGCTCGGTAAGCTTTCTTCCTTCGCATTCATATGTATATTTTTGCATTTGCATACTTATTTTAAAACCCATAAAAATTGAAAAAAATTAAAAATTATAAAAAATTGAAAAATTCAATTTTAGCCATATTTGACTTAAGTTTGACAAGACGGTTAACTTGCTAGGAAAAACTTGATCCAAAACTTAGTAAATTAAAAACCCTAAAAATAACCTTTCTTAAAGTTTAACCTTAGAAAATATATGCCCTTGTAGATTATTTAGAAATAAGCAAATTTTGAGTTCAGTTCTAGGGTTAAGTCAAAATAAGGAAAGAGTATTAATATTTTTATTAAAGTGTAAGTCTGAAAAATAATCCCTAAGTTTAAGTCTAAATTATGAAAATATATACCCTACAATTTGCATAAATACGAACATTGAAACTTGGAATAGTAGAGGATACATTGAAATGCTCTTGTCTAGAATCCTTAGTATGAAGGAAAATAAAATTATAAGTGTGAATAAAGAGATATAAAAAAAATAAACACTTGTTTTGTAATTACTTAAGGCTGCGTAAAATAAAAAAATATATAGCAAGGGTGCTTTATCACCTAGTGCCTTAGACCAACTGGTTTGGGAGTCACTGCTAAAGCCTTAGGTTTTACAAGACGAGGAATTACACCTTAATACGCAAACACGTTTTGTAATCGGACGTTAGTACCTCAAGAAGTATTAACGGTCGCATGAAGAATGTGTGAGCAATTTTATCTAAAATTCACCAACTAAAAGTACTTTGGACGATGGACAAGAGTATAAGAGCTTGAATTGAATTTCCAAGTGTAGGGGTGATACATACACACACGAAGGGGTATATAATTGGGGTTTGGATGAGAGATAGGAATGAAAAATAGGACTTATATCTTTAGTAGAGATGATAAAAATTCCTATGTTGAGATGGAACCAAGAAGGAAAACTCAAAAGATTCTAAAAGCTAAGTAAATTTACAGAACATATACAATCTTAAGTTAAATGATAAGGAAGCGTGAAAAATACGGGTTGATAATTCCTGAGTTGAAGATAATAGAATTTCTTATTAGAAAACCGAATTGGAGAATAAAAGTCAATAGGCCGAATTGATAGGATTTTGTGGGTAGTATCCGCTGAAAACCCTCAGGAAACAACACTCCTCCTACTAGGAACACCTATAGGTTTAACGGCTTGTTGCACGAGCTCAGTGCAATCGAGTTTCCCTGTGAAAGTGAGGCTAGGTCTTTTTCAAGAATAAAACTAGTTTTGTTCGAGGACGAGCAAAAGATAAGTTTGGGGATATTTGTTCATATCATAATTTTGCATTATTATATTCCCCATTCTTATTCATTTTACAAATAAACAGGTGCTTTTGATCCATGTCTGCTACATAGTTGCAGGTTACAGGTTCTCGGAACAAAACATTGAAAATGATGAAAAGATGATACAAAAGTGAGACTACGACCAACAAATAGAAGAATTTTGATCATGCTTACAGTTTGAGTGACAAACGAAGATCAATGAACAATTTCACAAAGGACAAAGGCAGTGCAAGATTCAAGACTTCAACACGAAGCAAGAGGTAAAAGTCCACAACATTCTACGCTGTGGAAATCAGGAAGAAAATAGAAGACATTCTGAGAAACCAAGTAAAGAAACCAGAATAACAATGCAACAAGAAGAAAATCTGGGAAAATGAACCCAAGACCCCACCATATGGCCGCGGATCCACGGCCAAACAGGGCATATGGTCGCGGTTCCACGGTCATGGTGAGCACGTGTCGGTGAAAAAGTTGTCGGTGGGTGGCGGTGCGTTGACTAGGCTTTTTAGGGTAGTTTTGTAAATGCAGATAGGGATCAGATGTAACCCTAGGGTTTCTATAATCTATAAATAGGAACCTTATAGCTCTTTTTGGAGCATGCCTCTTCTTGTGCCTCTTTTTAATTATCAATTTCAGAATTTCAATTCTGTAATGTTTGAAGAGTGCATCAAATAAAAGATAAAGTAAGTCTTTCTATTCTTGCCTTGGTTAATTTTCCTTTCTGCCCTAGTTAATATTATTTATCTGCCCTAATTTAGCACTTTTATTTATCTGCCGTAAATTAGATAAATAGGTTATTAAAAACAATCATAAAAATGTCTCTTTTTATCAATTCCCTAATGAGTGAGTAGTTCCTCACTTGTTAGGGTTAGGAATAGGAAAGATTTGAGAGATGAAAATCTATCACCCTTTTCTATCCCGCTACACATTTTAAATAGGACTCTATGCATACATACACACACCGCTAACCACGGCACCCTATCCCACGAGGTAGCGGTGATACCGTAGTTTAAAAGGACCGGTTGTGTATGTTTTCCATGGAGGTTACGGTAAGAGTTAAGAAAGGACGGACAAGGACCTAGAGGATGAAACCTAGTTTCTTCCCGATGGTACTAATCCACTTTGTTAATTATTACCTTAACACCTAAATAAATCTTAATTAGGGCATAGAAAGCATTGAGAAATATTGACTTTCCAAACTTAACCTAAACCTAACCCTAGCAAGGTTTTAATCCTAATCAAACTCATTTCAGTTTTTAGTGATAATCAATCCAACGCCAATTGGAATTAACTCGTTAGAACAAACAGAAAATACACAAAATCCCTGTGGACCGACTCGTACTCACCGGCTAGCTACCAAGCGACGCTGTTCTTGATTGCGGTTAATATTCTTTGATTCATCTTTCGAAAGCGCATGCACGCATAAAATTCCATAACAATCAAATGGCGCCGTTGCCGGGGATGGCGTAGTTATTTTCTTTTTGTAATTTCGGGTTAATTAAAAATTAAAAAAAATCATAAAAACTGAAAAATAAAAAATATATATAAAAAAAATTATCATCTTGTTATTCTTTGAAGGGTGTTTTGTTTGAATTGTGCAGGATCGACGAACGGATTCAGATTTTGAAAATTCCAGTGAGCAAAACAACAAACATCAGATCTAAACAGACAGAGGAAAATCAGAACAGAGAAACAGAAAAAAAAATTGTGATCTGAACCGCCACGTCAACCGCGGAACCGCCGCGTTTACCCACATTTGACCACGGAACCGCCGCGGTCTGCTGATGTCAGCAAACCAAATCTCCTCTGTAAGCTTTCGTTTCTTCTTCTGAACCACCTGATCTCCTCTGAAAAATTTTCTTGCAGGGTTCTTTGAGCAAAAACATCTCTCCCTTCTCCAATAACTTGATCTTGTGCAGGATTCTTTGCGCCGCAATAAAAAAAAATTGGCAAGTGTGTTTTGTGTTTTTTACTGCTTTACATCTTTAAAACTGACTTTAAGGGGCTTTAACACCAATCCAGATTGGGTGGGGATTTCATTACCCTTCCCAGGACCCCAAAAATCACAAAAAGCATATTGCGTTGACCATCGAGTTAATTAAAAAAAGATTAGACTCGGCCTATAAGGATTGTCATGCTCGATAAGACAAAGAAATAGTTGTAGGCATCGATCGTTTATCTAAACCAGACTTTATGGTGCCTAGGATAGACAAGTGGGGAAAGGTAATTTTAAAAGGCCCGTCTCACGGTGATTCGTGAGCGGATCCCTCCTTTCTTTACTTGTGCTTACCTGGCCACAATTGGCGGTGAAGAGGAGATTTAAGGATCTCACAACATGCCCTTTGGAACAGTTAGGAGTAGTCTAGTTGACCTAGGAGACCCTAAATCTAGGCTTGATTGTGCATATTGTGATTGTGTCTAAACTTCTTATAAAAATCTTTTTGCAAAAAGCTCATTATAAAAAAAACACAAAACAGAAAATTTTTACAAAAGAAAAAAACTTGCCAATTGTCGCTAGAAATCCTATCCAACCACATCCTTTTTCTTCTCCTTTCTTGCATCATGGGTACCCCACCTCGCAAAACTCTTGCCGAACTTTGGTACCCACATCCAAACATTGCTTCCTACGCGAATTGTTTTGGTCGAATTATGGACGACCCCTCCAAACCCAAAATTTCTTTGAAAGATCGAATAGACGCGTCTAGGAGAAACAGTTGGACTCCGCAATCCACTTTGTATCAACCGTTTAAACCTTCACCGCCTTCTTATGTTGATACCCCTTTTGAGAGTCTGAAGGTAACTCCGAAACCCATGTCTATTGCTGACATATTGAACAATCTCATAACCGATCTTTCACTCCTTTCAACACTTCCAGTTCTTGGGATCAACAAGTCCATTCACCTTTTTATCCAAATGTTGATCCTACTCCTGACCAACCATTCAATTCCTACCAGTCCTACCCGACTTTCGCACCTTCCCTAGACATTGCTTCTACACAGCCATTTGGGAGTTTCCAGAATCCAAACAATTTTGAATCTTTTACTGAAACCCCTTCACAACCCATGTCTAGTCTGGAACAGTCGTTGGAAGCTTATATTGTAGCGACAAACCAACAGATGAGGAATTTGGATGCGTCCATTGCCGCCCTTATGCAACCTAGTGACCCGATAGCTAGTTTCCATCTAGCTCCAAAAATTCCAATGTATGATGAGGCGGTTGGACAGATTGAGAATTTGAGTGGAGAGAGTGAGTTATGCACCCTTCCAAATCAAACTTACCCATCACCAATTTAATCCCACAACTCCGGTTTTGAATGTCTATCAAGTGTCCCAAATGATTCACCAGTTGAAAATAAAACTTTTGATGAGTTGTGCGACTTTGTAGTGCTTGATTTGCCAGATTGTGAAGGGTCCCTTTCGAGTGAAACCATCACCAATCCTTTCGACCTCTACACCTCAAATATAGAACATGAATTGATAAATATCCATGCTTTTGATGAGGTGTCCGAAAAAATTGATTTTCATTTGATTGAGGATATTGACGCAGGGAATAATTTGGATGATGAACCCGTAGATTTGACTGAATTTTTCTTTCCAATTCATCATCCCGAGTCATGAAATGTTTCTCCCGAATTTCATATGCGTCTTGATTTTGATGATAATTGCATGGATGAGATAACTTTTGAGGAGAATCATGAGGAGAGTATTGAGGATAGCATTGAGGATGAACCAGTTTTGTTTGATGAGTCGGACTTTCCAATTCATTCTCCTAAACCTTTAACTGTGACCCTTCCTAAATCACTCCCCTTCGTCCTTTCCATCGTTTCGACCGCGCAAGAATCCGTCACGCTTCCATTTTCAATGTCTGGTTTACCAAGTTCAACGTACCCATGTTTTCTCGCGAATCTTGAGGGATTTGACCCCATTTCTTGACGGGTTGATAGATTAGCACATCGGTCATCACAATTTATGCTAATTTATTCACTCAATTTACACCCTCAAGTTCGTACTACACTTCTTTCTCGTTCCGCCATTCTTCTCCTAATATACCGAGACCATATTCCACCTTTCTTCCCATACGGTCTCGTGTGTTTCTCATTTCTTTTCTTTACACTCCACTCTTTCACCAACCACACCATTATAACGATAAAAATTTTGAATGGTTGGTGCTAACCTTTGGCCTGTGTAAGGCCTTGTATAGCTTTATACTGTGTTTTTCTCGCCCCTAACTCTAAACTTTAACGTTTAAACAGTGGAAACACTGTTTCGCATAAGTTTGGGGGGACCTTTTTGTATATATATTTTGTTTTTTTTTCTGTTAACAATAAATAAAAAATAAAAAAATAAACAGGGGAATGCCGACAATTTTGACCCTCTTGGTGTAACCTGACAGTGAGGATACTGTCAAGATTAAGTTTTGTAAGTCCACGTTACCCACCCCGGTGCTTACGGGGAGGCGGAATAGGTAAAAAATGGATTTTGAACACAAGGTAACATGGACTAACACTAGAGGATCTTTGCCAAACAAAAACTAGCAAACTATATACAAGTTCTAACTACTATGTTAGATGGTTATACCTAGATCTTGAACTCCTTCTCTTCTTGTTGTGGTCCTCCTTCTTGCTTGCTCCTTAGAGTGGTGTAGAAGGCTCCTCCTCATCGTCTTCTCTTTGCCGAAGATAGATCCACCCGAAGGCCTCTACCTTGAGCTCCTACCTCAACCAAGAGGTAACTAGAGTGCTTGGCTTGCTAAACTAAGAACCCTAGAATGAGTAGAGTGATGTCTTGATGGTTTTATCTCACAAAGCTCATGGTTTTAAACACATGAAAGATGAGAGCTTTGAGAGAGGAAGAGGGAGAGCTTTGCATGAGAGAGAGAGTGCAAGAAAGAATGAACTAGAAAATCTACAACCATGCTCTCAAATGAGAATAATAATAATAATAACAACTAAGGAAAATGTGATGGTTAGTTTTGAATGACCATTATCATTTCAACATTAAATGCATTTTGCAAGAAACAAGAAGCATCTTGCAAATGAAATGATGATGGTCAAAAGGTCAACAAAAGTCAACCGGTCAACCAAAGTCAAAAGGTCAACAAAAGTCAAATGGTCAACCTAACCATGGCACAATTATCCTTAATTAATATCATTAATCATATTTCTCATTCTCATTCGGGTTAAGAAAAAGTCAACGGTCAATAACCCTAATGAGATTCCTCTGCCTCTGTCAACTGTGCATACACACCCGCATCCGTATTCCGAGGAACACGAATACAATGAGACAAAACCAATCCCAAAACAAATACTAGGATCTGGCTTAAACCAAAGACCGCCAGTAATAACTTCCCGGACACCAATCGTGCACAAGTGCACGGATGTGAACGAACCCCGTCGCAAAACCATGCGACCTCTACTCTGTTTTGCCCAAAGACGAACAACCCTCTGTGTGGGACTCTAAAGACTCGACACTATGTTGGCAGTAGGTTTAACCATAGGCCGTAAGAGATACTAGCTGTACATAACGGTCCCCAGGTAGATGCCGATAAGAAGACCGATGAGGTGAACCCATCCGAACTCCTACTGGGCCTGAATGTGACAATCTCCGTACAGTCCGGTCTGTTCGTCTATGAGTATCGCATGTCGGGCCTAGGGGGCGGTAAACGTCAGACCCCTAATAGCGGTACAAGTCGTGCCAGAGTGTAGCCCAGAACACCCTAAGAAACTACTGGAAACACTACCAGTAATTCTCGCTTGCCCTGGCCAGGGACTTTGTGTAATGGCTCTCCTAGACACAGCGCGATATCAACCCCCAATACTGGGAGAGAAGAATCCTATCTAACCGTCACTGCCTCCAAGTGCTTCGGGACTGCACCCAACTACTACCTGTTTGCACGACTCATTTGAGCTGTGGTAAGGTAGTAATCTAAGAACAGTGGAAACACACTCGAGGCGAAGTGACAGTGTCAAGTCAACGGACTAAGCTGTAGTCCTGTCACCTGGGAACTGTTATCTGACGATAGGTATAGTACCAACCAACAGTTCCCAGCGAGTCTTGTCCAGTGTACTCGTAACCTAACGAGCACCCGCATACTATCTCCAGTACGACGTACTAATGGCTGTGGGACAGACCATCTCCCCTGCTGGGATGAGAAGCGCATACGCTAGTCTACTCCGGAGTATCGATGCCCTGTCTCGATAATCCTACGACTCGGAACCTGTATAAGGATGTGCTTATAGATTACCCAGCCCCCACCAGTGTGACTGTCATCACAACGCTGGTAATCAAGCAAAGATCCTAAGGGCTCCACTAATATGTATAAGCGATATGATAAAAGATACACATGCACATATTAAAGTAGAAACAAACCAAGTAGCATACTACCATTTTGAGCAAGATTGTCTATACAACTGTGAATATCCCAAGCTTCCATTAAGTAATATACAAACTAGTATGATACAGTAATGGCCTCTAGGGCATATACACTAATAATCTCCCACTTCCACTAGGGCCATGTACTGGCGTATCGAAGACCTATCATCTCGATCAGCCGCTCGAACTGAGTCTGGGGTATGGCCTTCGTGAGTGAATATGCAGTGTTATTCTCCGAATCTACTCTCCTCACCTCGATCTCCCGGCGATCTACGATCTCCCTGATCAGGTGGTACCGCCTCAAAATATGTCTGGACTTCTGATGGGACCTGGGTTCCTTCGCTAAAGCTATAGCGCCGTTGTTGTCACAATACAGCGGTATTGGATCAACAATGGTAGGAACCATCTGAAGCTCCATGAGGACCTTCTTCATCCAGACAGCTTCCTTTGTGGCATCGCAAGCAGCTATGTACTCCGCTTCTATAGTTGAGTTAGCAACGGTTTCCTGCTTGGATCTCTTCCAGCAAACCGCCCCTCCATTGAGGGTAAAGACATAACCCGACATGGACTTGGAGTCATCCTTGTCACTCTCGAAGCTGGAGTCAGCAAAGGCCTCGATCTGGAGGTCTTTTCCGCTACACACCATAAACATCTCCTTAGTCCTTCTCAGGTACTTAAGAATGTTCTTTACCGCTATTCAGTGTTTCTCCCCTGGGTCCGACTGATACCGGCTTACATCGCTTAATGTGTATGCTACATCTGGTCTGGTATACAACATCTCATACATTATAGAGCCTACCGCAGATGTGTAGGGTATAGATGACATGCGATCCCTTTCCAAATCAGTCTTGGGAGACATCTCTTTGGAGAGAGTGATTCCGTGACAAGCCGGTAGATTACCGCGCTTTGAATCTTCCATACTGAATCGTTTCAGTATGGTGTCGATGTACCTGGACTGCGAAAGTCCCAACATCCTTTTAGATCTATCACGATAGATCTGGATCCCCAGAATGTAATTGGCATCGCCCAGGTCCTTCATGGAGAACCTATGTGACAAGAACCCTTTGACAGATTGTAGCATAGGAATATCATTTCCTATCAAGAGAATGTCATCCGCGTATAAAACGAGGAATACGACAGTTCGTGCTACAATTTTACTATAAATACATGGTTCATCTGGATTTTTGATAAAGCCAAATTCTTTGACCGTCTCATCAAAAAAGATGTTCCAACTCCGCGATGCCGGCTTCAGTCCATAAATGGACTTAAGAAACTTGCACACCTTCCCGCTGCTCCCACTCTGAATGAAACCCTTTGGCTGGTCCATATAGACACACTCCTCTAAATTTCCATTTAGAAAAGTGTTCTTTACGTCCATCTGCCAAATCTCATAATCGTGGAAGGCAGCAATGGCAAGAAGGATCCGAATGGATTTGAGCATAGCCACTGGAGAAAAGGTTTTGTCATAGTCCAAACCAGGTCTTTGACGAAAACCCTTTGCAACAAGTCTAGCCTTATAGATCTCAACCTGTCCATTTACACCAATCTTCCTTTTGAAGATCCATTTGCAGCCTACGGGTTTTACCCCTTCTGGAGCAACGTCCAAAGTCCATACTTTGTTGGTGTACAAGGACTCCATTTCGGTCCGCATTGCATCCAGCCATTTTACCGAGTCAGTGCTCTGAATGGCCTGCTGGAAGCTAGTCGGCTCATCATTATCAATGATGCAATCCTCTCTATCCCCGTCTATGAGAAAACCGTAGTATCTCTCGGGCGGATGAGACTGCCTACTACTCCTGCGGAATGGCGCAGGAATGTCCTGTTCTTTCGAACCCTGTGGTTCTACTAAGGTTTCAGTAATAGCCTGTGGTTCTGGAATTTCTTCCAGTTCTATTGCGCTCCCACTTATCTGATTTTCTAAAAATTCAGTTTCCAAGAAGCAGGCATGACGAGAAACAAAAACCTTTTGTTCCTCTGCGTAATAGAAGAAATATCCCTTGGAGTTCTTTGGATATCCTACAAACTTGCACTGTACTGAGCGTGCCTCGAGTTTGTCTACATGCTGCTTTTTGACAAAAGCTGGGCATCCCCATGTCTTAATGTGCTTAAGATAGGGTTTCTTCCCACTCCATATCTGATATGGTGTGGTAGGCACTGTCTTAGTTGGAACTCGGTTCAAAAGATATGCAGCTGATTCTAGTGCATATCCCCAGAATGATCGCGGCAGCTCAGCGTTACTCATCATGGAATGTACCATATCCAATAGGGTTCGGTTCCGTCTCTTCGATACACCATTATGTTGTGGGGTGTATGGAGGAGTAAGCTGAGAGAGAATTCCATTCACTTTTAGGTAACCCAGGAACTCGGCACTCAAGTATTCACCACCTCGATCAGATCTCAGTGTCTTGATACTTTTGCCTGTTTATTTTTCAACTTCATTCTTGTATTCCTAGAATCTTTCAAAGGCTTCAGATTTATGCTTCATTAAGAAGACATGTCCATACCTCGAAAAATCATCCGTGAAAGTAATGAAGTAAGAATAACCACTTCGCGCATGTGTAGACATTGGACCACATACATCGCTGTATACGAGTCCCAAGAGTTCGCTCGCTCTTACTCCGTGTCCAGTGAACGGAATCTTTGTCATCTTTCCTTTGAGACATGATTGACAAGTTGCATATGATTGATATTCGAACGGATCCGAATATCCCTCTTTATGCAACTTAGTTAACCTTGTCTCATTTATGTGACCCAGTCTACAATGCCATATGAAAGAATGATTTATTTATGGAGACTTTCTTTTGTGTGTATTATGGACATTGAAAATCTATGGTTGGTTCAATACGTATATACCGTTGCTTAATGTACCCGACCCAATCAGGACATGATTAAGGTGAATGCTTACAACACTGCTTACAAATACAAAATCATAACCTTCTTTAGACATTAAAGATACAGATATGATATTACAAGTCGAACTGGGTACAAAATAACAGTTACGCAAAACCAAATCATGTCCATCTGACACTCCTAAGTGATAGTCTCCCACGGACTCAGCATCCATGCAAGCTCCGTTTGCAACTCTGAGGGTCATATCACCTGCCTTCAAAACCCTACGCTTTCTCAGTGCCTGCAAAGAATTACAGATATGAGATCCCGATCCGGTATCCAATACCCAGGAAGTAGAGTTTATTGATAGACGGTTTTCAATAACATACACACCTGAAGCCGAAGCCACAACTTGCTTCGGGTCCTGGTTCTTGGCCTTCCAAGCCCTGCAATCTTTCTTCCAGTGTCCATTCTTATGACAATAAAAGCACTCTTCCTTCCCCCACAAGCTGTCCCGCAACCTTTGCTACCTTTGTCTTTCCCTTGGCTTCCACTTTACTAACACCGCCCCTTGGTTTGGTGGGCGCCTTCTTCTTCTTTCCTTTGGGTTTCGCCTTGGACCTAGAAGAGGAAGCTCCTCCAATAAACAAAGCGGGTGTTTCCCTGACTTTCTGTAGGGTGCCCTCTGCACTCCTCAACATGTTGAGGAGTTCCGGAAGTTCAACTTCTTTTCCTTGCATGTTGAAGTTCAGGATAAACTGGGCGTAAGTGGAAGGAAGGGACTGGAGAATCAAGTCAGTGTAGAGCTCGTTCTCTAACGTGGTCCCGAGGTCCGCGAGCTCTTTGATCAGTCGAAAATACTGCATTTTTAACACGGCAATTTCCCTATCTTTTGCATTCACCTAGAGCTGTTTGGTGTGCATATTTCACATATTAGCAAAACAGTCATAAAATATCAGTTTGCATGTGTTAGACTTTAAAACCGGCATTTCTAGGGAAATTGACTGTATTTCTTAGCACGGCATCATTCCTATATTGCGCAACTTGTGTTTCCAAGTCTGTGCAGGAAATTTCAAGAGAACGGTCAAATTTACATCATTGAGCTGATCAAACATTATGCCAACTCAAAGGTTTGAAATCTGGTAGCAATCTAGAAGGGACTGTGAGAATCAACATATCAATAAACTACCAAGAACTCTGTAGGAAGAAGCAGTAGAAAGATGAAGCCCTATACCACTCACGTGACCGCGGATCCGCGGCCTGAGGAGGCACGTGCCGCGGATCAGCGGTGGAGTTGCCACGTCATCACTCCAATTTCAGTGCATTATTCTTCTGCCAGTGCCTACACTTCAGCAAGACATGTCAAATTCCAGAATTCTCTCGAAGCTTCTGCCAGATCAGTAAAGATCATTAAGCAAACTAATCTTGATTAAGCTCCTAACAAACTATTTCTAGAAGCTCCCTCCTAACTAACTACTTCTAGAAGCCTCTCCCTCTAACTAACTTTTGGAGGGAAATTCAAAATTCAAATCCTAGATCTAAGGTTTTGGGAAGTCTATAAATAGGAGCCTAGATCTAGGGTTAATGGTTGTTAATCCTTGGTTGTTCAATCTTTAGCTAATCAATCTTTGGTTGCTAATCTTCATTCTCTCATCTCTTCCACCCACAAGTTTAGTGACAAAACTTGTGCCAAACCCAAACCCTAATCCAAAATCAAGAAACCTCAAGATCCTTTGAGTACAAGCAAAGCAAGTCTTCAACGATCCTTTGAAGCGAAGCCGGACTTCAACGGAGCACGAGATCCAAGCGATCCAAGACTCAAGGAGCCGAGCGATGCTAGATTCGACTAGCGAAGTTCCTACCTCTTGTAATTTTGAGAATTGCAACCACTTGTTGATGTAATAAAGGTGAAGATTCTTTAAACTTGCTTATTTTCAATTCGAGCATTATGATTCTTGTTCAATTCTAGAATGTATTCCTCGTGATGATGCTTGAGTAAAACTCCGCTCGTGGAGGAATCGAAACGATTGTAGAATGATGATGTTGACGAATCTTTAACGTTTTCTTAAGTCTTATAGCAATTGTAAATTCTTGAAAATCGAATGATCGATGATCTAAATCGATGCGAATGCGTTCTTGATTCCTTTCGCACGATCTAAAGATCAACGATTGATCATTCGATTTCCTAGAAGCTATCTAGTGAATGTGATTCATCGAAAGGACAAAGGATAGGATGAGGAACCCTAATTCTTCGCAAGATCCTTGATCCTCGATGAATCTACATCGATTCAGCATCAACTTGTTAATGGATAAGAAATCGTATTCTTGAATCTTCGTCACATCTACAATCTACTCGATTCCTACGAGCTTTACTTCAAATCTTGAACCCTAAATTGATTGGAATTATATCGACACTTGATTCTTGATGTTTATCACTTTCTTGATTCTTGATTAGAATAGTGATACTTGAAACTCATCGATAAAAATCTTGAATCATGTTTTCTTTTCCTTTCTATTAAATTTTCAATTCAAACAAAACAAAATACGAACGAATCGCACAATCTCTGTGGACGATCCGCACTCACTAATGCGCTACAATCCGACACCGTTATTGATTGCGGTCAAATATTTTTGGTTGTGATTCTATTCATTTTCTAAACCGACAACGAGAAATAAAGAATCAATCAAATGGCGCCATTGCCGGGGATCGCGCGCTAATTCGTTCTATATTGAAATTTGAATTGAAAGATTTATTCCATTACAATTTTGTGATCAAAATTCGCACAAAATCTAAACGATTTGTTTTGGTTTATTGCAAGGAAATCTGGAGCTTGCTGTGCAATTGAAATAATTTTTGGAAATTTCCAGAGAGCTGAAGGATTTAACAGCAAGCTGCTGTTGAAATTCTGTGCATTGAACAGTACCTACGGCGGCTAAACCGCGGCATTAACCTCCTCCTGCGGCGGTTCCGCGCCTATGTGAAGGGTTCTCTGTACAATTTTTTCACAGTAAGCCTCTATCTTTCTTATCTCCTTCCCAAATCTGCTCCAAATAACATTTTTCTGCAGGCTTCTTTGCAAAAATCGCAGCGCCGCGCAAAAAGCAAAATTAAATTGTGTTTGTTTTGATTTTTGTGGTTGTTTGCATAATTAATACGGACATTAAGGGGCAAAGACCAAATCCAAATTAGGTGGGGAGTTCATTACCCTTCCTAAGCCCCGAAAATCGCAAAATTTGCATCCGCATTGACCCTCATTAACTAAAAAAGATCTAGAGATGACTCTAAGGACCGTCGCGCACACTTAGGACAGAAGAAGGCCGTGGGTAATTCATTGCTTATCCGCGTTTCTCTTGTGGTGTCTAAGGAAAGTGTGTCGAAGGCTAGTGGTTACTTAATTAGGCCCACTACTTACGTAGTGGAGAACCTCCCACTTACCTGGCACTTACCTGGCCACAGGAGAGACAAAGAGGAATTGGAGGATTTATCCTGCGACTTGTCTTTTGGAAGTTAGGAGCGGTCTAGAGATTTGACCTAGGTGACCAATAGAATTAGGGTTTTGTGTGTTGCATTTGTTGTGTTGCATCATATTTTCAAAAATCCGTCCAATTTTCAAAACAAACACCGCATTCATTCATTCATTACCCCTAATTATAAGTCACGCTACCACTTGTACTAACCCTTTTTAGTGCAAGATAGGCTGGACACGGGATTCTAGTGCCCGTTTAGTCCGCGTACCCTTTATCGACTCCGAAGTCGGTATTTTACCATTTACTTCTTCTTTACCCACCACCACACCCACATCGATGGATCCGCCTCCATCGAACTTCTTTACCACTAATCTGCCGCCGTCCGTTGGTGCGCAAAATCCACCCCGCATCTCTCTCCAAGAGAGGTGCTATCCATTGCGAGGTCCTCTTTCGACCTGCTTATCCATTCTACCAGCCAACGGGGATAATTTTGAAATTAAACCCCAATACATCAACCTTTTACCCAAATTCCACGGACTCGAGACTGAGGACGCTTACGTTTTCATTACCAAATTTGAAAACGTATGCGCAATGATGGGTACGTCACAACTTTCAGTAGATGCTATGCGTCTACGACTTCTTCCATTTACTTTGTGCGATATAGCTGAGAAGTGGCTATATAACACTACTGCACACTCCATTACGAATTGGGAAGAATTTGTCGCGGCATTCCTTAAGAAATTTTACCCAATGCAAAAGACAGCTCGAATCCGTAGCGAACTGAATCAATTCACCCAGCTTCCGACTGAACCATTCTCTAAATGCTTTGAACGTTTCAAGGATCTTTTGGTTCAGTGTCCTCATCACGGCATCCCGAGATGGGATCTTTGCCGAATCATATATGAGGGCATTAACCCAAACACTAAACAGAACCTTGAAAACATGTGTCAAGGCACTTTTATGACCAAGGATGATGGGGAAGCTTGGAAATTTTTAGAAGAGTTCGCTGAAAAATCACTACAGTAGGAGAGTGGGACCCAATCATTGAATAGGGGTGGCGTACACCAAATAGATGTGTCCATAGGTGTTCGAGCTGAGATGGCAGCAATGCAAAAGAAGCTCGAAGCTATGGAACACAAATTTGCAGCAGCCTCCCTAAACCCAATGTCGCTCCCCAAAACTGTATGTGGCTGCTGTTCTGATCCTTCTCACTTAATGGAAGAATGTCCTTTAAACTCTCAGTTTCAAGGTCACGAGCATACTAATGCCGCATTTCAAAGACCTAGAAACGATCCATATTCTTCCACGTACAATCAGGGTTGGAGGAATCACCCGAATTTTTCTTGGAACCAACAACAACAATCTCAAAACACGGTTCCAAGCCAAAATAATTTTCAAAGGGCTCTTCCACCACAACAGCAACAACTTCAACTCACTCAGCACCCCTACCAGTCACAAAATTTCCAAAAGCAGGTCAACACTCCTGCACAGTCTAATCCTATGCAGTTGTCCAGTTCTCACGAATTCTCTCAATTCACTCAAACCATGAAATCACTCTTGTCAAATTTCATAGAGGTTTCGGCTGAGGTTAGATCTTCTGTTAGTGAGATAAAGAAAAACTCAGCGTCCCAAGCTGAGAGTATCAGATCGATGGAAGCTGAAATTGCACGACTTAAAGCCGAAATGAGTGCGAGAGAAAAAGGGAAACTTCCTTCTCAACCCCTACCGAATCCTGGGCATTACAATGTAAATGCCATCACAACGTTGAGATCAGGAAGACTGCTGAATAACCATGTCGGGGAAGGAATTGATGATATTGAAAATCCTATTAATAACACTCCGGCTGAGACCTTTCCTCACACACACACTTCTACTTCGGATCCTAGTTCTTCTACCCCACCACCTTCTTGCGAGCCTATTCTTCATTTCCCACAAGGCTCGCCACCTCAGCCCATCTCTTCTAGCTCTCCACGGAAGATCCCCACTTCTATTCTGGGATCGGGTCCACCCACACGATCTTCTCCAATGTTGGACCCTGACCTTATTGCCCAAGCTCCTTACCCGAATCGGTTAAGGGGAAACAGACCAAGTCCACAAATGGAGAAGATCACTGAAATGTTTAAACAGGTTAACATCAACATCCCTCTTCTAGATGCTATCCAACAAGTCCCCGCGTATGCGAAAGTTCTTAAAGACTTATGCACTAGAAAGAGGAAGAAACAAGTGCCCAAGAAGATATTCATAGCAAAGACAGTAGACACGGCTTTTCCCCAGCAATTACCGAGGAAACGTAAGGATCCTGGATATCTTACTATTTCCATTTCTATTGGGGAAAAACACATTAACCGTGCTCTATTAGACCTTGGCGCAAGTGTTAACCTGCTTCCTTTCTCGGTCTATGAGCAGTTAGGGATCGGAGAGTTGAAACCAGCTCATTGCACTCTCCAGATGGCTGACTGATCAATCACAAAACCTAGGGGTGAACTGGAGGATGTGTTAAAAAAATCGGGGAATTTATATTCCCTGTGGACTTTATTGTAATTGATACACATCCTGTAGCAAACCCACGGAATCAAATTCCGGTGATTTTAGGTCGCCCCTTTTTGGCCACTTCCAATGCTATCATTAACTGTCGTAATGGTTCTATGACCCTATCTTTCGGGAATAGGTCAATAGAGCTGAACATTTACAAGTTGGGAAGTGTACCCTCCGAACCTACTGCTCAGGTCTGTTCTGTCGACTTAATGGATGTCGACAGCAGCGAATTTGATGATCCTCCTGATACTGATCTTGACTCTTTTCATACGTTATTGTTTGACCCAACTATGTATCATACACATACGGACTCTTCCACCGAGTTGTCCGGGTCAACAACTAACACTGATTATGAAATGCTTTTAGAGTATGAAGATCACCCTGCACTTTGTGATGACATTATTCATCGGGGTATTGATGGATCATTTGAGGAGATCTTCGCTGATGAACTCGCATTTTTGAATGACACGGGTGTTGAGATGAATCATCTCCCAATCAATGAAATTGAACCTCCACCCCTTCTTTTGAACTGTAAAAAGAATGCGAGCAATCCATCACATTCACTGCATCGTCTCTCCAAAATGAGACGCACCCACATTCTATTCCACCACTTACCCTTTCCCCACTTCTTCTTCCACAAACCAGAGCACTGCATTGATAAAATTTTCGAATGGTTGGTGTTAACTTTCGGTCTTTGCAAAGTTTGGCATCGACCACTAATTTTTGACCCCCTCATGTGATTAACTTTGCATAACTCAAGTTTGGGGGGGTATATTTTTCGGGCTCTTGAAAAGAAAATTTTTACAAAATTTTAAGCCAAGAATAAGTTTGGGGGAGGTTCTTCACTTAAATATTTTGCCTCCACTAATAAATTGCTCCCAAGCTTACAGGTTTTTCGAGATTTAGCAGAAGGCAACAGTGAGGAAACTGTTGAAAACAAGTTTGGGGGAGGTTTGTGCTTATTTTTGCATCATTTGCATATCATTTGCATAATCACAAAACATTTTCAAAACCTATAAAAATTTTATAAAAAAAATTTCAAAAGATTAAAACATTTTTTGTACATAAATAAGATAATAAAAGATTAGATAGTGAAAAATTACATCCAAAAGATTGGAAAAATTTAAGAAAATTAGAAGTTTTCTTATACGAACTAGTAATAAGTAGTTATGAGCCATTGTCCCAAGGGTTAGTAAGATGAAAGACATCACTAATCTGAGGATAAAAATAAGTCTGAAAAATAGTTTCTATTCTGGAAGCCAAACATTTTGAACGTTGATACCCTGCTATTCGCACTTACACACGTCTTGAAACTCGGGATAGTAGAGGATATCTTGAAATGCTCTTGTCTTAAAGCCAAAAGTATGAAGGAAATAAAAAAATGAATAAAATATAAAGTGGTGAGAAAAATGAACACTGGTTTTGTTATCGCCAAGGCAGCAATAAAAAAATATAGCGAGGGTGCCTTTTCACCTAGTGCTTTAAGGCCAACTGGTCTGGGAGTCACTGCTAAGCCTTAGGTGTTGCAATACGAGAAAAATACACCAAAAAAAAAGCAAGCACATGAGTAATCGGTCGGTTAGTACCTCAAGAAGTATTAACGGTCGCATGAATGTGTGTGAGCAATCTCATCTAAATATTCATTAATTAAAAAGTACTGAGGCTGATGGGCAAGAGTATGATAGCTTGAATTGAATTCTCCGGGTGTAGGGATGTCTTTACACACACGCAGGGTTATATGATCAATGTTTGGATGAAAGATAGGAATGAAGAATAAGACGATGTTTTATTGAGGGAGGACATGATTTCTAACATCTTTTCATGACTATAAAGATAGGGCACATGACAACCGAAAAACTAGCTTAGTTGGAAACCCTAATTTTCAAAAGCTTTTCTTTTACAATTCTTGTCTTTAAATGTAATATTCAAGATCTTCCTTTTATTATTGGATTTTGTAGGTGCAATCCGCTGAAAACCCTCAGGAGACAACACTCCTCCTACTAGGGACACCTAGAAGTTTAAAGGCTTGTTGTACATGCTCAGTGCAATCGTGTTGCCTACGAAAGTGTGCTAGTTAGTTTTTTTCTCTTTCCTTATTTTATCCTTCTTTTTAATAAAAAGTTCGCTCGAGACGATCGAATATAAGTTTGGGGGAATTTGATCAGTCGAAAATACTGCATTTTTAACACGGCAATTTCCCTATCTTTTGCATTCACCTAGAGCTGTTCGGTGTGCATATTTCACATATTAGCAAAACAGTCATAAAATATCAGTTTGCATGTGTTAGACTTTAAAACCGGCATTTCTAGGGAAATTGACTGTATTTCTTAGCACGGCATCATTCCTATATTGCGCAACTTGTGATTCGAAGTCTGTGCAGGAAATTTCAAAAGAACGGTCAAATTTACATCATTGAGCTGATCAAACATTACGCCAACTCAAAGGATTGAAATCTGGTAGCAATCTAGAAGGGACTGTGAGAATCAACATATCAATAAACTACCAAGAACTCTGTAGGAAGAAGCAGTAGAAAGATGAAGCCCTATACCCCTCACGTGACCGCGGATCCGCAGCCTGAGGAGGCACGTGCCGCGGATCAGCGGTGGAGTTGCCACGTCATCACTCCAATTTCAGTGCATTATTCTTCTGCCAGTGCCTACACTTCAGCAAGACATGTCAAATTCCAGAATTCTCTCGAAGCTTCTGCCAGATCAGCAAAGATCATTAAGCAAACTAATCTTGATTAAGCTCTTAACAAACTATTTCTAGAAGCTCCCTCCTAACTAACTACTTCTAGAAGCCTCTCCCTCTAACTAACTTTTGGAGGGAAATTCAAAATTCAAATCCTAGATCTAGGGTTTTGGGAAGTCTATAAATAGGAGCCTAGATCTAGGGTTAATGGTTGTTAATCCTTGGTTGTTCAATCTTTAGCTAATCAATCTTTGGTTGCTAATCTTCATTCTCTCATCTCTTCCACCCACAAGTTTACTGAAAAAACATGTGCCAAACTCTAACCCTAATCCAAAATCAAGAAACCTCAAGATCCTTTGAGTACAAGCAAAGCAAGTCTTCAACGATCCTTTGAAGCGAAGCCGGACTTCAACGGAGCACGAGATCTAAGCGATCCAAGACTCAAGGGGCCGAGCGATGCTAGATTCGACGAGCGAAGTTCCTATCTCTTGTAATTCTTGAGAATTGTAACTACTTGTTGATGTAATAAAGGTGAAGATTCTTTAAACTTGCTTATTTTCAATTCGAGCATTATGATTCTTGTTCAATTCTTGAATGTATTCTTCATGATGATGCTTGAGTAAAACTCCGCTCGTGGAGGAATCGAAACGATTGTAGAATGATGATGTTGACGAATCTTTAACGTTTTCTTATGTCTTATAGCAATTGTAAATTCTTGAAAATCGAATGATCGATGATCTAGATTGATGCGAATGCGTTCTTGATTCCTTTCGCACGATCTAGAGATCAACGATTGATCATTCGATTTCTTAGAAGCTATCTAGTGAATGTGATTCATCGAAAAGACAAAGGATAGGATGAGGAACCCTAATTCTTCGCAAGATCCTTGATCCTCGATGAATCTACATCGATTTAGAATCAACTTGTTAATGGATAAGAAATCGTATTCTTGAATCTTCGTCACATCTACAATCTACTCGATTCCTACGAGCTTTACTTCAAATCTTGAACCCTAAATTGATTGGAATTATATCGACACTTGATTCTTGATGTTTATCACTTTCTTGATTCTTGATTAGAATAGTGATACTTGAAACTCATCGATAAAAATCTTGAATCATGTTTTCTTTTCCTTTCTATTAAATTTTCAATTCAAACAAAACAAAATACGAACGAATCGCACAATCCCTGTGGACGATCCGCACTCACTAATGCGCTACAATCCGACACCGTTATTGATTGCGGTCAAATATTTTTGGTTGTGATTCTATTCATTTTCTAAACCGACAACGAGAAATAAAGAATCAATCACTCTTCAATGTAGCCAATCATCTTAAGCACGTGTTCCGCTACAGATGATCCGACGGCCAATCTCGCCGAAAACAACTTTTTCGAAACTTCGTATCTGGCGATACGGGATTGCTCTCCATATAATTCCTTAGTATGGAGAAATATGGATTCAAGGTCCATATTCTCGTGCCTCCTCTGATGTTCATTGTCCATAGAGGCAAGCACGAGGCACTTGGCCTTCGCGCAATCAATCCCCCAGGTCTTACGAATTTCCTTATCCGCGACGCTAGATTGAGGACCTGGGACAGCGGGGGCTTTGGTGGTAAGGAGATACCCTAACTTGTCATAAGTGATTGCCATTTTGGCATTCCTGAGCCAATCTTTGTAGTTTGGCCCTGTCAGTATATTTTTATCTAGTAGTAACTTAAGGACGGTCATGATGTTTGGTCGCTGCAATTAGGAGAGAGAGAAGAAATACTTTAGCATGATGCTCTTGCAAGTTTATAGTGGTTTTTAGTTTGTCTAAACAGGATGGCTCCCACTGTTTCTCGAATCCTTCCTCAAACCATAAAAGAAGAATTAGTCGGGATCAATCTCACCGTACAATACTTGCTTAACCGTTCAGCCAGGCCAGTGTTGGTACTTCGAGGGAGGTTTTACGACGCTTTCGCGAAGTTTCTTAATTAAATAACCTCTTTTCCCTGTGGGCGTAACCCCGCTAACACCTTTCTAGACACCTACTTGGTTTATAGCATTGATCGTTAAGTGAGGAAGTTTCCCGAGGAGTTGCATATACTCACAGTAGGATAGGGATCCAAATATCATCGTGTGATAAAGCTGAAGGAATCCTACCAAAATCATCACACTCCAAATGGTATGCAGCACTAGAAAGTTTCAGTTTCTTTAGAAACTCCCGATGTGGATTTTTGCCCCATACTCTTATGACCTTGACTTTGGCCAACAAATCATAAGTCACATGTCAAGTTCTACCCGTCATTTTCCAGGTTAATTTGAACCCACCCGTACCTACCCTTGACTTTGGCCAACAAGGCAGTACGACTGTCCCAAACCAACGCATCTATCTATGCTACATATGAATATCCAATAGCTACCAATCACTATGCCTTGACTTTGGCCAACAAACACAGCTTGAATACTATTGACAATCCATATGAAATGACGGAGGGCTACGAATGGTTTTGGCGAAACCGTGAACGTAGTGAACTTGATATAATCGAAGGAACGTGATATCTTTTAAAAGGAGTGGTTTAAGCTCCGCGTTTTTAAAAGTTTTCTGTTTTGAAAAGAAACCTAGTGGTTTTTAAATTGTTCCAACGATTTAACTTTGGTTTATTTTCTTTGCATTAATATAATGCGTCCCATCAATTAATCCTACTATTGCAGAAAACAACGAAAATATGACGTACGCTTATGCCATCCGCATTCGCCACGGGGCCCCGTCATCACCCGTTAGGTTACATAACTAACGACAGAGCGGGGGCTGGACTAGCGCTGATGCAAAACATAAGCAACGCCTACTAGATATCATATATAGATACATACATTCGTCAGATGCAATGATAGCCATTCCAAATCACAGATAAACACATTGGATATGCTAGGAATCCGAGTTTTGTTCGAGCCTGCAACGAAAGACGGATTATACGGTCGCGATGAATAGCCAAACCCCACCCTAGACCCCTACGGGTGAGGCAAACTACCCGCCAAGTACCCAAAGTGAAGCAACCTCCCTCAACAACGTGAGTAGGACGCTCGGCACATCAAAGTACTCGGTAGTTTGTGCACCCCACCTTGGGTCTATCCTAGGAGCAAAAACAGTAAAAGAAATAATATACAATGACGGCTACAACCTCAACCCAGATGTACGGCCATAAAAATAATATTACATCAATTTACAATTTACATCAAATGAAAGATAAAGAAACTCTCATCTCACAATCTTCGGCTATTCATCCACGACAATCCAACAAGTTCATATACACAATCCAACATTACAAATCACAGATATGCACAACCCCCACTAATGGACGTATAGCAATTAGTCGATGTTCAGTGCATATATCACATTACAGATATAACCATTTAGCTAAAGTTTATAGAACTGGGCAGAAACAAAGTATCTTAAACACAACATTGTTCTCTGGAGAATCTGGGCAGAAACAAAGTATCTTAATAATCACAAAACATCAAGCTGAACTCACTGCAGGAAAAACGAGTCGCGACTGAGTCGACTAGGCCACGGTTTCGCCGTGCTTCCGCGGCGAAACGCTAGGTTTCGCCGCGCTTCCGCGGCGTTATGATCGAGTCAGGGGTTCGTTTTTCTTGGTTGTTCCTAAAATACCCTGCACGGATTTTTAATGTGTGTGGAAATATTTTTACGGTTGTTTTAAAAATCGGCAGAAAGTATGAGATTTTGATGTATTTTGCGATTTTTTTTCGGATCGAAGTTCTAGATACTTTGCTAACATGCTAGTTGTTGTTTAGCTAGGCTCTGATACCACTGTAAGTCCACGTTACCCACCCCGGTGCTTACGGGGAGGCGGAATAGGTAAAAAACGGATTTTTAACACAAGATAACATGGACTAACACTAGAGGATCTTTGCCAAACAAAAACTAGCAAACTATATACAAGTTCTAACTACTATGTTAGATGGTTATACCTAGATCTTGAACTCCTTCTCTTCTTGTTGTGGTCCTCCTTCTTGCTTGCTCCTTGGAGTGGTGTAGACGGCTCCTCCTCCTCGTCTTCTTTTTGTCGAAGATAGATCCACCCAAAGGCCTCTACCTTGAGCTCCTACCTCAACCAAGAGGTAACTAGAGTGCTTGGCTTGCTAAACTAAGAACCCTAGAATGAGTAGAGTGATGTCTTGATGGTTTTATCTCACAAAGCTCATGGTTTTCAACACATGAAAGACGAAAGCTTTGAGATAGGAAGAGGGAGAGCTTTGCATGAGAGAGAGTGTGCAAGAAAGAATGAACTAGAAAATCTACAACCATGCTCTAAAATGAGAATAATAATAATAATAACAACAACAACTAAGGAAAATGTGATGGTTAGTTTTGAATGACCATTATCATTTCAACATTAAATGCATTTTGCAAGAAACGAGAAGCATCTTGCAAATGAAATGATGATGGTCAAAAGGTCAAAAAAAGTCAACCGGTCAACCAAAGTCAAAAGGTCAAATGGTCAACCTAACCATGGCACAATTATCCTTAATTAATATCATTAATCATATTTCTCATTCTCATTAGGGTTAAGAAAAAGTCAACGGTCAATAACCCTAATGAGATTCCTCTGCCTCTGTCAACTGTGCATACACACCTGCATCCGTGTTCCGAGGAACATGTATACAATGAGACAAAACCAATCCAAAAACAAATACTAGGATTTGGCTTAAACCAAAGCCCGCTAGTAATAACTGCCCGGACACCAAACGTGCACAAGTGAGCGGATGTGAACGAACCCCGTCGCAAAACCATGCGACCTCTACTCTGTTTTGCCCAAAGGCGAACAACCCTCTGTATGGGACTCTAAAGACTCGACACTACGCTGGAAGTGGGTTTAACCACAGGCCGCAAGCGGTACTAGCTGTACGTAACGGTCCCCAGGTAGATGCCAATAAGAAGACCGATGAGGTAAACCCATCCGAACTCCTACTGAGCCTGAATGTGACAATCTCCGTACTGTCCGGTCTGTTCGTCTATGAGTATCGCATGTCGAGCCTAGGGGGCGGAAAATGTCAGACCTTTAATAGCGGTACAAGTCATGCCGGAGTGTAGCCCAGAACACCCTGAGAAACTAATGGAAACACTACCAGTAATTCTCGCTTGCCCTGGCCAGGGACTTTGTGTAATGGCTCTCCTAGACACAGAGCGATATCAACCCCCAATATCGGGGGAGACGAATCTTATCTAACCGTCACTGTCTCCAAGTGCTTCGGGACTGCACCCAACTACTACCTGTTTGCACGACTCATTAGAGCCGTGGTAAGGTAGTAATCTAAGAACAGTGGGAACACACTCGAGGCGAAGTGACAGTGTCAAGTCAACGGACTAAGCTGTACTCTTGTCATGTAACATTTAGGAAAAACCTAGAAATAAATAAATTTAATTAAAATAAGAATAAGCTGATAAATCACAAAATGGTTAAAAGCTAATATGTCAATCTTCTTAAGATATGTGTAATACAAATTAAATTAGAATTTTAGAATGTAATTTTAATAAGTTATAAGGGTTTTTAAGATAATTTTAGCTTCATTTTAATAAAAGATGTGTTTTGTAATAAGTTAATTGTGAGGGGTTAAATTGCAAGGTTAGGTTTTATGCAAATAGGGTTTTGTCAAGGGTTTTAAATGAATAAATGGTATTAATTCAGTTCTGAAAATAAACTCAAATTAAAACAAAAAGAAAAAGGAAAATAGAGGATAATCATTTAAAACACCTCATGCTTCAATTAGCCTCTCACTTCCACCTCCTTCTTGCATGAAACATGCACACCTTTGGCTTTGACACCTCCTCCTTCTCTTATCTCTTCTATCATTCACTTAAATAGTTCATTTCAGTTTAAAAATCAGAATCAAAACTGAAAGAAAAATCAAAAGAAAAGAAAAGTAAAAGAGGAAAGAAAATAAGAGGAAGAAGAAGAGGGTTGAGGAGCTTGTTCTTGAGTTTGGATCATCATCAAGCAAAAAGGAGCTTGTAGATCTTTGGAGGGTTATTCCTACAGCAAATTAGGAGGGTAAACTTCTTAAACTTAGTAGAGATTAAGTTCTGTAAATTAGTTAATTTTAGTATTAGCTAGGTTGCATAATATCGTATTTTAGCTAAATTAAGAGTCTGTTAGAATCTGCTATAAACAGGAACTTAATTAAATAAATTCAACAGTGTAGAAATGATATAGGTAACAACTAGAACACACCAAAAGAAAACGACCATGGGGGGGCCGGTTTTGGGCCGGCGACAGAAGGGTTTTGGCCGGCGTCGCCGGCCAAGTGGAGGAAATTTGGGGTTTTGGTTTTGGGGTATCTTCAGTGTACAATTTAGGTTATTTTGGCACTGTTAATTTAATTTAGTTTCACTGTAACTGAAATCTGGAATGATATATCGGAAATGAAATCGTAAAACGTTAAAAAACGACACGACGAAACTAAGTCGCGTTTTGAATTCAGAAACTGTGCAGGTTTAAGTTAAAACTCCAGCGAGATGAAGTGTTTTATAACTTAATAACCTGATAATAGGTAACATATAAGAAAGATAGCGTGTTTCCATGTCCGTTATGTCGGAAATGTATTTTTGCTTATACGCGTTAACTTGGTATATTTAGACGCGGATACAAGGAATACGGAAGCCGCGAGGAAAGGGAAAGGATTAGCGATTCCGGAGTAGATTCGACTTTCCGGTGAGTAGACTAAACATCTACCGGGGAATTTAGTAGAGATGGCGTGTTTCGCCCATGGTTTTACATTAATACGATATTCATATCATCATGTTAAATAATTAGAATATCATTCATTTCATTACGTATATGTTGCTTAGTTGTTAGAACACTTCACAAGTATCGACGAGTCATGCCACGTGCATATCTTATATGCTACACACACCTCGTCGATATTGCCATGTCACATACACTTAAATATCATACTTATTAACATGGATTATATTGTTTTTCAAATGATAAGTATATTGGTAGAATTTCTTATTTACATTTTGTCGCTTTATGCGTATTTCCATGTTGGATATGAGATAGATACAAAATTGAGGATTTATGATTTTGAGTTTTTAAATACTATTACATAAATCCCGTTTTCATGATTGATGTGACATGTCCACCCTGAGTTGATTTCTGTTTTTGGTTTTATTCCGGACCGAGTGGGGGAGATATACGGTCGCGGATTTACGTTATCCATACTGAGTGGGGGAGCTATACAGTTGGATACAGGGTGGACCCGGTCGAGACCGAGGGGCAGGATAGCCGTATTGAGACGGGGGAGCCTAGCGAGGTTACTCGATTCCGGATATTGGTTATAGAAATATGCGGCGTGCATCTAGAGGATGACGACCGATATTATGGGTATAGGATCATTCGGGGAATGATGCCTATAAGAAATGAAAGTTTTGTGTCGTTGATAGACACCGAGAGATGATTTCTATTGAGTTGTGATTTCAGAAGTATGATGTGATTTATTTTGGATTTCACATATACTCATATATCATATTGATTCATGTTCATTATCATGATTACCATATTTACTTTATTCGCCGTTATATGTTAGTTGTATTCACTGAGTTGGCAACTCATCCCCGTTGTGCCACAGTTCCTTGCAGGGATAGAGTGAACGGGTAGTTGCGAGGCAGGATCACTTTTGCGGTTGTTTCCATCTTTTGATCGGTAGGTTACATGTGTAGTAACCTCCTTTTTGGTTTTTGTACTTTTGTATCTAGAAAGACTCCATCAGACTTGTATTTTGACTTAGAAAAGAGAGTTGGTAAATATATGTACAGTTGAAAAATGTGGATCAGTATTATAGTCTTTTCTTTATGAGATTCAGTGATGTTCATTATATGCATATTCATATTCTTATTGATATTGTTGATTCCAACTAGGAATACAACCACACTAAACCTTTATTACCTGTTTAATGAATTAACTTCATAACTCGAGATTTCTACTTAAAACTAAATTTTCATAAATAATTCCGAAATAAGGTATTTTGATCTTGGTTTTTGGCTTACTTGGAATTGTGCATATCTTAAGATATGATACAATCTAAGTGCCTGTCACATCCAAACTTGGGTCGTGACAAAGTTGGTATCAGAGCTTAGGAGTAACCTTACGGAATTCAGTAAGGGATTTCAATAAGTTGATGTAAGTCTGAGAGTTAGGATGACCTTTGGTTTGATGGAGTAGGTGAATTAGGACGAATGCAGTACCGTACGTATGTTCCGCGGCATATTTACGTTATCGTATTCAGCCTAACTAACCTTAGGATGTTTATCTTGATCTATTCTTCCGTTGATTCTCCGTTATTGAATTCTTCTGTTCCCACCCTTATCAACTCTCGTTTCTTGTTCCAGTTGCTATGGCTACGCGGGCTAGGCGAGCCGCAGCCAGGAATGCAGCTAGGGCGAGTCCGCCTGTGATGAGGACTGGTACACCGGACGTGCAGGAGGTGCATGAGCATGCTGATCCTCCTCCTCCAGATCGCATGACTAGGATCGAGGAGGGTATGTTGGGATTACAGCGAGTGGTAAGACAGTTAGCTGAGACCACTCGAGCTTTGAGATCAGATCCAGCACCGACCGTAGCAGAGTCCGAGGTACAGCCTACACAGACGGTAGCACCAGTAGATACGAGAGTGATGGAGGTATCACTTGCGGAGTTTATGAGATTGAGACCGCCGGTATTCACAGGGACCGATGTGGCGGTAGATCCTCAGTCTTTTCTTGATAGAATGGCGAGGATATGCAGATCATTACGATGTTCTGATGCGAGGTCAGTTGAGCTGACTAGCTTTCGTTTGGAGGGACTTGCACAGGAGTGGTGTGAGTCGATGGAGAGAGGGCGAGCTACGAATCTTCCTCCGATGACGTGGATCGAGTTTTCTGCAGTCTTTCTTGCCAGATTTCTTCCCGAGAGTGTGAGGGATGCTAGAGCTAGCAGTTTCGAAGCGTTGAAGAAAGCAGCAAGTATGTCAGTAGCCGATTATGACTTACGCTTCACCCAGCTTTCGCGATATGCTCCATACTTGGTACCTACAGAGGAGCTTCGGGTGAAGAGGTTCCTAAGGAGTTTGGACACACAGTTGTATCTGGCGATAGGCTCCCAGCATTTTGATACATATGCACAGGCCTTGGATGCGGCGATACGAGTAGAGGAGCGTTTGAGCCAGTCAGGAGTTGTTCCGGAGCCAAAGAGGAGTAGACCATTCGTGCCGACAAATAGACAGTTTGGCCGAGGTAGAGGGTCTTATCCAGGCAGATATACTCCAGGCCGCAGTGTTGGACGAGATTGGACTCAGGGCCAGATGTTCAGTTCTTATCCTGATGATCAGAGATCACCATATACTTGTTATAGATGTGGACTTCCCGGGCACTTTGCGAGAGATTGCAGATCTCAGGGCGGGACCGTTGCTCCACAGGCTGCTTTACCCCTTCCTTCTCCTACACCGATGGCTTTACTTCCTCCCCCAGTTGGCGCTACACGCCAGGCAGTTGCACCACGAGGTCGAGGTTATGCGGGACGTGCTCAGAGAGGTAGAGGAGATAGAGGTAGAGGACGACAGGATGCGGGCAGGGGCCAGGCACGGGTTTCTGCACTGACTCCACAGGATGCCCAGGCATCAAATGCAGTCGTGACAGGTACTCTTACAGTATGCTCATTAGAGGCACATGTCTTATTTGATCCCGGTTCTACACACTCTTATGTATCTTCACGATTCGCACTTTTATTGGGGAAGGAGTCGTCATTGTTAGAGTTACCTTTGGTAGTGATTACTCCAGTTGGAGATTCCTTTATAGCTCGACACGTATTCAGATCGTGTTCGGTGCGTATTGGTAATAGAGATTCGCTAGTTTATCTGATTCTCCTGGACATGTTGGATTTTGATATACTTCTTGGGATGGATTGGTTAGCCGCTTGTCATGCCTATGTAGATTGTAGAGGAAAAGCGGTTAGATTTTGTTTTCCAGGTGAACCGGTGTTGGTTGTGCAGGGGGATTGCAAGTTAACCCCTGTCAACATGATTTCTGCTTTTTGTGCGGGGCGGTTTTTGAAGAAGGGTTGTCTTGGGTTCTTGGCTTTTATTCAGGACATAGAGGTCGCTGAAGTTCCTTTGGACCAAATCCCGATCATACGAGAATTTCCTGAGGTATTTCCTGCAGAGTTGCCAGGATTGCCACCTGATCGAGATATTGAGTTTTGTATCGACTTGATTCCGGGTGCAGGGCCTATTTCTATACCACCCTATCGAATGGCACCGACGGAATTGAAAGAACTCAAAGGCCAGTTACAAGAGTTGTTAGATAGAGGACTTGTTCGTCCCAGTGTTTCACCGTGGGGAGCTCCTGTGCTATTTGTGAAGAAGAAAGACGGTAGTATGAGGATGTGCATCGACTACCGACAGCTGAATCGCGTCACGGTGCGAAACAGGTATCCATTACCACGAATAGATGACTTGTTCG
The DNA here is from genome assembly GCA_030015575.1 of Agapanthus africanus. Classification (NCBI taxonomy): domain Eukaryota; kingdom Viridiplantae; phylum Streptophyta; class Magnoliopsida; order Asparagales; family Amaryllidaceae; genus Agapanthus; species Agapanthus africanus. The sequence goes on along the minus strand of JASDDO010000022.1, from coordinate 297,055,696 downwards.
ATCAGTTGCAAGGAGCCGGATTCTTCTCAAAGATTGACTTAAGGTCAGGATATCATCAGTTGAGGGTTCGGAAAGACGATATTCCGAAGACAGCATTTCGTACGAGATATGGGCATTATGAATTTCTGGTGATGTCGTTCGGACTCACCAATGCTCCAGCAGCTTTTATGGATATGATGAACCGTATCTTTAGACCATTTATCGATCGGTTTATTATAGTATTCATAGATGATATTCTTGTATATTCTCGGAGTCAGACGGAGCACGAGCAGCATTTACGCATCACATTGCAGACTTTGAAAGAGCATCAGTTGTATGCAAAGTTTTCTAAGTGTGCTTTTTGGCTCGATAGTGTGGATTTCTTGGGTCATATTGTTACGAGAGAAGGTATATGTGTAGACCCAAAGAAGATTGAAGCGGTACAACACTGGCCCAGGCCTATGTCAGTTACTGAGGTTCGGTGTTTCTTAGGTCTGGCAGGTTATTACAGACGCTTCGTGCAGGATTTCTCACGGATAGCGGCACCTTTGACAGGATTGACTAGGAAGGAAGTTCCATTTCAGTGGACAGATGCTTGTGAGCAGAGTTTCCAACAGCTGAAGACGCGTTTGACGACTGCACCTGTATTATCTTTACCTTCCGGGTCAGGGGGTTTCGTTGTGTATTGCGATGCTTCTAGAGTGGGCTTAGGCTGTGTGTTGATGCAACACGGCAAGGTTATAGCATATGCTTCTCGACAGTTGAAGAGGCATGAACGAAATTATCCCACTCATGATCTAGAGATGGCTGCTGTAGTTTTCGCATTGAAGATTTGGAGACATTACTTGTATGGAGAAACGTGTCAAATCTTCACAGATCATAAAAGTTTAAAGTATATCTTTCAGCAGAAAGATCTGAATCTCAGGCAGCGTAGATGGATGGAATTGGTGAAAGATTACGACTGTGAGATTTTGTACCATCCAGGCAAAGCAAATGTTGTAGCCGATGCCTTGAGTAGGAGGCCTGGAGGTAATTTATCTCATTTGAGTATTTTGCAGAGACAGTCTTCTACAGACTGGCAGATTTTATGTGATAGTCGTATACAGTTTGAGTTTACATCAACAGGAGGTCAGTTAGCACATGTTCGCACCAGACCTCAGTTATTGGATCGTATTCGAGATGCGCAGCCTACCGATACTCGCTTGATGGAGATTATGGATCATGTTAGGCAGGGCAAGGAGACGGAGTTCGTGATTGATGATTATGGAGTGTTACGTTTTAGGACTCGTCTCTGTGTGCCAGATTCTGATGGATTGAGGCGTGAGATTTTGGAGGATGCCCACAGATCAGTATACAGTATCCATCCTGGTTCCACCAAAATGTATCGTGACTTGAAGGAAAATTATTGGTGGGAAGGAATGAAGAAGGATGTTACGGATTTTGTTTCACGATGCTTGACTTGTCAGCAAGTCAAAGCAGAACATTAGAGACCAGCCGGAGAGCTGCAACCCTTACCCATTCCAGAATGGAAATGGGAACAGATTTCCATGGATTTTGTGGTGGGTCTACCCAGGACTAGCAGAGGGTATGATTCCATTTGGGTGATAGTAGACAGGCTGACGAAGGCCGCTCATTTTCTTCCAGTAAAGACGACATATGGATTTGCTCAGTATGCACAGATATATATCGATGAGATTGTACGTCTACATGGAGTACCGATATGCATAGTATCAGATCGAGGTACCCAGTTCACGAGCAGGTTATGGCAGAAACTACAGGACGCTCTTGGTACACGACTGAGTTTCAGTACAGCTTTCCACCCACAGACAGACGGTCAGTCGGAGCGGACCATTCAGATACTCGAGGATATGCTTCGGGCTTGTAGCCTAGATTTCGGTGGTAGTTGGGATCGTCACCTACCTTTGGTAGAATTCTCATACAACAACAGTTTTCAAGAGACGATCCAGATGGCACCCTTTGAAGCCTTGTATGGAAGGAAATGTAGATCACCTGTTTGCTGGACGGAACTTAGTGAGAGTTGTATATTGGGACCGCAGATAGTACAGGAAACTATAGAGAAGATTCACTTGATACGAGATAGAATGAAAGCGGCTCAAAGCAGACAGAAGTCGTATGCAGATCGAAGACGACGCAAACTCGAGTTTGATGTGGGAGATCATGTGTTCCTTCGAGTATCTCCAATGAAAGGTGTAATGCGCTTCGGGAAGAAAGGGAAGCTCAGCCCCAGATATGTTGGACCTTATGAGATTTTAGAGAGAGTGGGCGCTGTAGCTTATCGGTTAGCACTTCCACCTGGTTTTCCCGACGTACATCCAGTGTTCCATGTTTCGATGCTTCGCAGATATCTTCACGATCCATCTCATGCGATCCAACATCAGACTCTACAGCTTGAGCCAGATCTATCCTTCACAGTGCAGCCAGTAGCTATTCTGGACAGGCAAGCAAAGCAACTACGATCGAGGAAACTGCCATCTGTAAAGGTTCTCTGGCAAGGAAAGGATCGCGAGGAGATTACTTGGGAGACGGAGGACGCAATGCGAAAGAAATTTCCACATCTTTTCATAGGTATGTATAGTAATTAGTTTAAATTCGGGGACCGAATTTTCTTAAGAGGGGAATATTGTAACATTTAGGAAAAACCTAGAAATAAATAAATTTAATTAAAATAAGAATAAGCTGATAAATCACAAAATGGTTAAAAGCTAATATGTCAATCTTTTAATACAAATTAAATTAGAATTTTAGAATGTAATTTTAATAAGTTATAAGGGTTTTTAAGATAATTTTAGCTTCATTTTAATAAAAGATGTGTTTTGTAATAAGTTAATTGTGAGGGGTTAAATTGCAAGGTTAGGTTTTATGCAAATAGGGTTTTGTCAAGGGTTTTAAATGAATAAATGGTATTAATTCAGTTCTGAAAATAAACTCAAATTAAAACAAAAAGGAAAAGGAAAATAGAGGATAATCATTTAAAACACCTCATGCTTCAATTAGCCTCTCACTTCCACCTCCTTCTTGCATGAAACATGCACACCTTTGGCTTTGACACCTCCTCCTTCTCTTATCTCTTCTATCATTCACTTAAATAGTTCATTTCAGTTTAAAAATCAGAATCAAAACTGAAAGAAAAATCAAAAGAAAAGAAAAGTAAAAGAGGAAAGAAAATAAGAGGAAGAAGAAGAGGGTTGAGGAGCTTGTTCTTGAGTTTGGATCATCATCAAGCAAAAAGGAGCTTGTAGATCTTTGGAGGGTTATTCCTACAGCAAATTAGGAGGGTAAACTTCTTAAACTTAGTAGAGATTAAGTTCTGTAAATTAGTTAATTTTAGTATTAGCTAGGTTGCATAATATCGTATTTTAGCTAAATTAAGAGTCTGTTAGAATCTGCTATAAACAGGAACTTAATTAAATAAATTCAACAGTGTAGAAATGATATAGGTAACAACTAGAACACACCAAAAGAAAACGACCATGGGGGGGCCGGTTTTGGGCCGGCGACAGAAGGGTTTTGGCCGGCGTCGCCGGCCAAGTGGAGGAAATTTGGGGTTTTGGTTTTGGGGTATCTTCAGTGTACAATTTAGGTTATTTTGGCACTGTTGATTTAATTTAGTTTCACTGTAACTGAAATCTGGAATGATATATCGGAAATGAAATCGTAAAACGTTAAAAAACGACACGACGAAACTAAGTCGCGTTTTGAATTCAGAAACTGTGCAGGTTTAAGTTAAAACTCCAGCGAGATGAAGTGTTTTATAACTTAATAACCTGATAATAGGTAACATATAAGAAAGATAGCGTGTTTCCATGTCCGTTATGTCGGAAATGTATTTTTGCTTATACGCGTTAACTTGGTATATTTAGACGCGGATACAAGGAATACGGAAGCCGCGAGGAAAGGGAAAGGATTAGCGATTCCGGAGTAGATTCGACTTTCCGGTGAGTAGACTAAACATCTACCGGGGAATTTAGTAGAGATGGCGTGTTTCGCCCATGGTTTTACATTAATACGATATTCATATCATCATGTTAAATAATTAGAATATCATTCATTTCATTACGTATATGTTGCTTAGTTGTTAGAACACTTCACAAGTATCGACGAGTCATGCCACGTGCATATCTTATATGCTACACACACCTCGTCGATATTGCCATGTCACATACACTTAAATATCATACTTATTAACATGGATTATATTGTTTTTCAAATGATAAGTATATTGGTAGAATTTCTTATTTACATTTTGTCGCTTTATGCGTATTTCCATGTTGGATATGAGATAGATACAAAATTGAGGATTTATGATTTTGAGTTTTTAAATACTATTACATAAATCCCGTTTTCATGATTGATGTGACATGTCCACCCTGAGTTGATTTCTGTTTTTGGTTTTATTCCGGACCGAGTGGGGGAGATATACGGTCGCGGATTTACGTTATCCATACTGAGTGGGGGAGCTATACAGTTGGATACAGGGTGGATCCGGTCGAGACCGAGGGGCAGGATAGCCGTATTGAGACGGGGGAGCCTAGCGAGGTTACTCGATTCCGGATATTGGTTATAGAAATATGCGGCGTGCATCTAGAGGATGACGACCGATATTATGGGTATAGGATCATTCGGGGAATGATGCCTATAAGAAATGAAAGTTTTGTGTCGTTGATAGACACCGAGAGATGATTTCTATTGAGTTGTGATTTCAGAAGTATGATGTGATTTATTTTGGATTTCACATATACTCATATATCATATTGATTCATGTTCATTATCATGATTACCATATTTACTTTATTCGCCGTTATATGTTAGTTGTATTCACTGAGTTGGCAACTCATCCCCGTTGTGCCACAGTTCCTTGCAGGGATAGAGTGGACGGGTAGTTGCGAGGCAGGATCACTTTTGCGGTTGTTTCCATCTTTTGATCGGTAGGTTACATGTGTAGTAACCTCCTTTTTGGTTTTTGTACTTTTGTATCTAGAAAGACTCCATCAGACTTGTATTTTGACTTAGAAAAGAGAGTTGGTAAATATATGTACAGTTGAAAAATGTGGATCAGTATTATAGTCTTTTCTTTATGAGATTCAGTGATGTTCATTATATGCATATTCATATTCTTATTGATATTGTTGATTCCAACTAGGAATACAACCACACTAAACCTTTATTACCTGTTTAATGAATTAACTTCATAACTCGAGATTTCTACTTAAAACTAAATTTTCATAAATAATTCCGAAATAAGGTATTTTGATCTTGGTTTTTGGCTTACTTGGAATTGTGCATATCTTAAGATATGATACAATCTAAGTGCCTGTCACATCCAAACTTGGGTCGTGACATGTCACCTGGGAACTGTTATCTGATGATAGATATAGTACCAACCAACAGTTTCCAGCGAGTCCTGTCCAGTGTACTCGTAACCTAACGAGCACCCGCATACTATCTCCAGTACGACGTTCTAATGGCTGTAGGACAGACCATCTCCCCTGCTGGGATGAGAAGCGCATACGCTAGTCTACTCCGAAGTATCGATGCCCTGTCTCGATAATCCTACGACTAGGGACCTGTATAAGGATGTGCTTGTAGATTACCCAGCCCCCACTAGTGTGACTGCCATCACAACGTTGGTAATCAAGCAAAGATCATAAAGGCTCCACTAATATGTATAAGAGATATGCTAAAAGAAACACATGCACATATTAAAGTAGAAACAAACCAAGTTGCATATAACCATTTTGAGAAAGATTGTCTATACAACTGTGAATATCCCAAGCTTCCATTAAGTAATATACAAACTAGTATGATACAGTAATGGCCTCTAGGGCATATACACTAACAAGGGGGGTGTGCTCGGTAAGCTTTCTTCCTTCGCATTCATATGTATATTTTTGCATTTGCATACTTATTTTAAAACCCATAAAAATTGAAAGATTTTAAAAATTATAAAAAAATTTAAAAATTCAATTTTGGCCATATTTGACTTAAATTTGACAAGACGGTTAACTAGCTAGGAAAAACTTGATCCAAAACTTAGTAAATTAAAAACCCTAAAAATAACCTTTCTTAAAGTTTAACCTTAGAAAATATATGCCCTTGTAGATTATTTAGAAATAGGCAAATTTTGAGTTCAGTTTTAGGGTTAAGTCAAAATAAGGGAAGTGTAGGGTTGCTAGGCACGCGCACAAGGGTCTACAAGGCATCAACCATTACCGATTTAAAAATTAGCCGTGCCGAACAACCCAAAGCCGGATCTTTAAACTAGGGTTTAGGCGAAAACTAGCATGTTAAACTCTTTAACACTAAGTGAGAGGGATTACAACCTTTGTAGATCCGGTCCGTCACTTCAATAGCTCCGTGTAGATGTCCTCTTCGCTTCGATCGTGAACTCCGGACTCTAGAGAAGCTCCACAAGAAGAACGAACGTGCTTGCTTTGATGACTTCGAGGCCGAAGATGATCTACGTCGGGGAGACACTAACTCAAGCTATTCCTTCACTAGGTCATGAACTTTGTGAAGAGAACACACTCTACTACATGGCAAGTGGTAGAGGATGAAGAAGTAGGAGGTGGGATCGCTTTAGAATTGATTTTCTCACATTTGTCCTCATAGCACCATTAGAGCTTGAAAGCTTTTTCAAGGAGCTTGATGAAGAAGAAGAAGAAAGAATAATATCATCATATGAATTATCTCTTGAATTATCGCAGTATGGTTGAGTTAAGCCCTCATGCTTAACTCATGTAGAGAATTAACCAAAGTATGAGGTTAAGGGTTGGGTTAACTAATATCCTAAGGAATGACAAAAGAGTTGACTTTGTCAATGTTGCATACAAGCTTCTACAAGCTTGATAACGTTGACTAAAGTCTCCTCTATTTTGTTATTCTTAAGGAAATAAGTAAACCCTAATTTAACCTAAACTTGATATAAGTCTCATACACCCATCTTGTATGTATCATCAAGCGTGATACAAACATGTAGACTTGCATATATCACATATAAACAATGTGCACAATCTAGTGAGAAAATAAATCATAAGTGAGCTAATACTAGTTAATGTAATGTAATATATCAAATATATAATTATACATTAAATTATTAAATCAACTCTTGATTTAATAACCCGGCTATAACCGACTAATATCATGTGTAACAACTTATCGAATCAACACTTGATCCGATAACCCGGCTATATCGCATACAACCGATCAATATCACGAATCGCGAGAATAGAATACGGTATCTCATATCGTATTAATCTCGGTCCCGCACATATCACATATGTGCTCCTACACCATTTCGCTTGAGCCAGGAAACCCCTGTGTAGGACTCTAAAGACTCGTCAATACGCCGGCAGTAGGTGATGATCATATCAAACACCCACAAGCCGCAAGGGGTCTGCTAAACGTAACGGCCACCTGGGTATTGAGGGATTAGAAGATCAACAAGCAAGCCTGTACATTCTCCTGTGAATCCAATCAGTAACACCCCCGTACAGTCCGGTCTCGTCGTCTGATATGTCACATATCTCGTCTAGGAGTGGTAAACGTCAGACCCCAGTAGCTCGATAAGTCGTGTCGATATGAGGTCTATAACAGTTCAAGAAACTACTGATAACACTTACCAGTAAATCTCAGCAACCCTGGCCAGGGATTTCCGGTTATAGACAATCGAACACAGCACAACATCAACTCCCTATACCGGGAGAGACGAATCCCCTCCTATCGCTCATTGCCTCCATGTGATTCGGGACTGTACCCAAAAGCCACCTTTTTGCACGCCCTCTTAGACATGGTATGATGGAAATCAAAGCACAGTGGGAATCACACAAGACTCTATGACGATCTCGGGTCAACAGACTACTCTGTACCAGTGTCACCGGAGAACTGCCATCTGACGTAAGGTATAATACCATCTGGGAGTTCTAGGCGAGTCTGTCCAGTGTACCCAGTCTCTACCGAGCACCTGAACACCATCCTTGATGTCAAACACCGATGGATATGGGATCATCCACCGCCCATCATATGGGTCAAGATGCGTATACGCTAGTCTACTCTGGTGTCTCGATGCCCTGTCTCGATACACCCTCGACTAGGAACAGTTATAGAATGTACTCGTCGACTACCGTGGCCCCACTAGTATGATCTCATCATAGTCCCAGTAGCCGAGTATATATCCTAAGGGCTTTATCAACATGTAACATAGAGACAATCAGAGTACATGTTAAGATAAAGTACAACCCGATAGCATACTATCATGTCGAGCAAGAAAGTCCTCCCTATATATGTCCTAGCACCCACTACAATATACAACGTATGTACAGTAATGGCCTCTAGGGCATACATATAACTAACAATCTCCCACTTGCACTAGGGCCATCTGTTGTGGTATCACATACCCAACAATTAGCCGCGGTTCAAGTATCTCATACTCAACCATCCCATAAAAGTCTCTACTGGGAAAAATGCCTTTGTGAGTGGATCCGCGCTGTTGTCCTCTGTGTCTACTCTTCTAACCTCGATCTCCCTGGAGATTAACCATCTCCATGATCAGGTGCTACTGCCTAAGAATTATATCTGGATTTCAGATGGGACGGGGGGTTCCTTGGCAAAAGCCACAACTCCATTGTCACACAATGGTAGGAACGAAATTCATCTCATGAACTTATATATCCAGACTGCCTCTTTCGTAGCATCCTTGGTAACGATGTATCTTGCCTTTAATCGTCTAGTAAGTCACGGTATCTAGCTTGGAACTCTTCCAACATACCGTCCCTCCACTGAGGGTAAAGACAATGCCTGCGACTGACATTCAGTCGTCCTTATCACCCTGGAACCTTTCCAGCGATTCTCCCCAGGATTGATTGATACCATCTCACTACAACTAGTGAGTATCCTAACATTCAATTAGATCTATCTCATAGATCCAAAATCCAGGATTCAGGAGGTATCACTATGATCCTATATGGAGAATCCTTATGATAAGCGGAGATTGACCGAGCGTAGCATAGGAAACTCCTTCCCTATCAAGAGTATGTCATCAACGTACTCTATGAGGATCACCACCATACTCCCTTCTACCTTTTTTGTATATACAAGGTTCATCTACCATTTTGATGAAGTCAAACTCTTTGACTACTACATCAAAACAGTCATTCCAACTCCGCGATACCTGCTTTATCACATAAAACATCTTACACACGTTTCCGCTGCTCCCACTATCTACGAAGCCCTCTGGCTATGTACTTATAGACGCTATCTTCTAAAACATCATTTAGAAAAGCAGTCATGACACCCAACCACCAGATATCGTAGTCATGGTATGTAGCCGTGGCAAGTAGGATCTAGATGGACTTAAGCATAGCTTTGAAAGTCTCAACTTTTCCATGTACACCAAGTAATCTTCTCAAGACATACTTGCTCCTGATGGGGATTTAACCCTTCAGATAAAGCAACCAAAGTCCATACTTTGTTGGTGTATAAGGATTCCATCTCAGATCGATAAGCATCCAGCCATTCTTACAGAGTCCCACTCCTGATAGCCTGCTCGAAACTAGTTGGGTCATCATCTCATGATGCAATCCTCGCTCCCACTGTCATAGAGAAACCGAAGTATCTCTCAGCTGGGTGAGGAACCGTACTAGATCGGCGGAGAGGCTGAGGTTCGTTGGTTACTATTGAATCCTTTGGTTCTACCAAATCATCAGCTGCAGTTTGTATAGCTGGAACCTTTCCAGTTCTACATAACAGACCTTGCCTCGAGCTTGTCCGGATTTTGCTTTAGACATAGTCCGGACAACCCCAAATCTTAACAAACTTAAGATATGAGCTCTTCCCTTTCCATATCACATATGAAGTGGTAGGCAACTGATTTGATTTGAACCTTATTCAATAGGTTTGCAGCTTCTCAAGCGCATAACACCCAAAAGGAAATAGGAAACTCAGTAGTACTCATCATAGAGCACACCAGATCACATTGGGTGCTATTGCTCCGCCCCGATACACCGACGTGCTGTGGTGTATACGGAGGAGTAATGCTGAGAGAGAATCTCATTCTCCTTAACTTCAGCCATCGGGCAAGAGTTGCGTCAAACGGTCATTTTTTAGAAAGATGCAACAAAGGATCGACGGTGAGATTCAACAGGGACAAATCCTCTTTAAGGGCCGGGTCATTGCCTGAGCCCTCTGAGGGGTGTTGCGTTGTTAGGGAGGTCCGGTAGGCCCGGTGAGCACGGTGAGCCCGGCCGGTGAGTTGTTCGAAGGCGAGTGAAGCGAGGCACCCGAGTGGAACGATAGAATTCCCATAACGGTAATTCCAACTACCGATTAATGATGGCAAGTGAACGCAGTGAACGATCGAGTTAACCGAGTGAAGCGAAGCGGAACGGATAGGCGAGTGAAGCGCAGCGGAACGATAGGGAGTGAAGCGAGTTTTACGAGCGAAACGTCGTCATAAGCTCACTTGTTTTAACAACAACTTGGCAAGAATAGTCCAGGAATTCCGTGCTCAAGTATTCTCCTCCCTGATCTCATCAAAGGACATAATACTTATACCCGTTGTTGGTTCTCTGCTTCTAACTTACATTCTGTGAATATCTCAAAAGGTTCAGACTTGTGTTTCAACAGGAACATATGTCTGAATCTTGAGAGATCATCAGAGAATGTAATGAAATACAAAGAACCGGTATTGTCATGTGTAGATAGGAGACGTTCATACATCAGCATGTATCAATCCTAAGAGTTCATTAACTCTTTCTCTGTTTCCAATAAACAGAGCAATGGTCATTTTATCATTGTGACATGACCGGCAAGTTTCACAAGATGTAAATTCAAACAAATTTAAATATGCATCTTAATGTAACTTCAGCTAGTCGGGTCACATTGATATGACCTAATCTACAATGCCCCAAGAAGGATTCGTTCATTTCTGAACTCTTCCTCTTGTGTGTGTTCCATATACTAAGAACTGTAGTTTGATTTAGAACGTCAATGCTTTTAGATAACGTGCCTGAACCGATCAACTCTTGATATAGGAAATGTTCAAAACATTATCCAACAATACAAAATTATATCCTTTCTTTACTAATAAAGAGACTAATATGATGTTGTATATCAGGTTCGGTATCTAATAACATTCGTTCAGAATCAATGTATTCTGGTAATACAGGGTGATAGTTGTAGGGTTCCTAGGCACACTAAGGAGGTCTCACAAGGCATCAACCATGCCAATTTCAAATTTTACAAGTGCCGAGAAACCCTAATACGGATCGTTAACTAGATTTTAGGCGAAACAAAGCAACTAGTTAACAACTTAACTAAGTGAACGGAAAATACAACCTTTGTAGATCCGGTCCTCCACCTCCATAGCTCCGTGATGATGTCTCCTCGCTGTCCAAATCGAATACATGACTCTAGCATCGGCTTCATCGGAGAAATGGGCGGGCTAGGTCGTCGACTTCGATGCCGAAGATGATCTACGTCGAGGCATCACAAGATCAAGCTCCAACTTCACCAAGCCATGAAACTTGTGAAGAAAACACCCTATACTACTTGGCAAGTGGTAGAGGATGAAGAAATAGGAAGTGGGTTCACTTTAGAATTGGATTTCTCACTCATTTTCACAAGTTGCCATTGATGGAGGCAAGCTTCTTCATCTTGAAGAAGAAGAAGAAGAAGAAGATAGAATATGATAAGTATTAAAAGAATTAACTTAAAAAGAAAATCCCATTCATTCTTATCATAATAGCAACCATGGTTAAGTGTAGAGAATGAACCAAGGTTAAGTGAATGGTTAGGTTTAAGAGAAGAAGACAAAATGGTCAAAGCTTCTTGAAGCTTCAAAGAAAAGAACAAAAGAAGCAACCATTTCATTTTCTTTCCAAAATAAATAAATGAATAAGTAAATAAATCAAACCCTAACCAATCACTTAATCATGGTTTAAAGTAAACCTACACCCAAGCTTGCATACATCATCAAACATGATACAAACTAGTGCACAATACTATATCATATATACAATGTGCACTTCAAGTGAGAAAATCCTTTTAAAGTGAACAAATAATACTTAATGTAAAGTAATATATCAAATATATAATTATACATTAAATCATTAAATCAACACTTGATTTAACGATCCGGTCATATCGCATATAACCGACTAATATCAATAGTAACAACTTATCGAATCAACACTTGATCCGATAACCCGGCTATATCGCATATAACCGATCAATGTCACAAATCGCGAGAATCGAATACAGTATCACATTCTGGTATTATTCTTGGTCCCGCACATATCTCATATGCGCTCCTATTTCGTTTCGCTTGAGCCAGGAAACCTCTGTGTAGGACTCTAAAGACTCGTCAATACGCCGGAAGCAGGTGATGATCATATCAAACACCCACAAGCCACAAGCGGTCTGCTAAACGTAATGGCCACCCGGGTATTGAGCGATCAGAAGATCGACGAGCAAGCCTGCTCACACTCCTGTGAATCCAACCAGTAACACTTACCGTACAGTCCGGTCTCGTCGTCTGATATGTCGCATATCTCGCCTAGGGGTGGTAAACGTCAGACCCCAATAGCTTGATAAGTCGTGTCGATATGAGGTCTATAACAGTTCGAGATACTACTGATAACACTTACCAGTAAATCTCAGCAACCCTGGCCAGGGATTTCCGGTTATAGCCAATCGAACACAGCTCAACATCAACTCCCTATACCGGGAGAGACGAATCCCCTCCTATCGCTCATTGCCTCCATGTGATTCGGGACTGTACCCAAAAGCCACCATTTTGCACGCCCTCTTGGACGTGGTAAGGTGGAAATCAAAGCACAGTGGGAATCATACAAGACTCTATGATGATCTCGGGTCTACAGACTAACCTGTACCAGTGTCATCAGAGAACTGCCATCTGACGTGAGGTATAATACCATCTGGGAGTTCTCGGCGAGTCCGTCCATTGTACCCAGTCTCTACTGAGCACCCGTATATCATCTCCGATGTCAAACACCAATGGATATGGGATCATCCATCGCCCATCTGTATGGGTCGAGAAGGTATACGCTAGTCTACTCTGGTATATCGATGCCCCATCTCGATACACCCACGACTAGGGACCTTGAAGGATGTACTTATGGACTACCATGTCCCCACTAGTATGATCCGCATCATAGTCCAGGTAGTCAAGTACACATCCTAAGGGCTTTACCAACATGTAACAGAGAGACAAACAGTATACACGTTAAGGTAAAGTGTAACCAGATAGCATACTATCATGTCGAGCAAGAAAGTCCTCCCTATATATGTCCAAGCATCCACTACAATATACATCCTATGTACAGTAATGGACTCTAGGGCATACATATAACTAACAATCTCCCACTTGCACTAGGGCCATCTGTAGCAGTGGTTGAAGTATCTCATACTCAACCATCCCATAAAAGTCTCTCTCTGGGAATAGGCCTTCGTGAGTGGATCCGTCGTGTTATCCTCTGAGTCTGCTCTCCTAACCTTGATCACCCTGGAGATCAACAATCTCCATGATCAGGTGATACCGCCTTAGAATACGTCTGAGTCACTGATGGGACCGGGGTTCCTGGGCCAAAGCCACAACTCCATTGTCACATAATGGGATTAACGAAGTTCATCTCATGAACCAATATACACCCAGACTTCCTCCTTGGTAGCATCTTAAGTAGCGATGTATCCAGCCTTTATCATCTAGTATGCAACGGTATCTAGCTTGGAACTCTTCCAACATACCGTCCCTTTACTGAGGGTAAAGACAATGCCTGTGACTGACATTCAGTCTTCTTTATCACCCTGGAACCCTTCCAGTGATTCTCCCCAGGATCAATTGATACCATCTCACTACAACTAGTGAGTATCCTAATATCCAATTAGATCTATCTCATAGATCCAAAACCCAGGATTTAGGAGGTATCATTTTGATCCTATATGGAGAATCATTGTGATAAGCGGAGATTGACCGAGCGTAGCATAGGAAACTGCTTTCTTATCAAGAGTATGTCATCCACGTACTCTACGAGGATCACCACCATACTCCCTACTACCTTTTTTGTATATAGAAGGTTCATCTACCATTTTGATGAAGTCAAACTCTTTGACTACTACATCAAAACAGACGTTCCAACTCCGCGATGCCTGCTTTATCACATAAAACATCTTGCACGCGTTTCCGCAACTCCCACTTTTTACGAAGCCCTCTGGCTGTGTTCTTATAGACGTTCTCTTCTAAATCATTATTTAGAAAAGCAGTCATGGCACCCAACCACCAGATATCGTAGTCATGGTATGTAGTTGTGGCAAGTAGGATCTGGATAGACTTAAGCATAGCCACTGGAAAAAGGTTTCATCATTATCCACGCCTGGTCGATGACGAAAACCTTTAACAAGTCTAGATTTGAAAGTCTCAACTTTTCCATCTACACCGAGTAATCTTCTCAAGATATACTAGCTCCTGATAGGGATTTAACCCTTCAGATATAGCAACTAAAGTCCATACTTTGTTGGTGTATAAGGATTCCATCTCAGATCGCTAAGCATCCAGCCATTCTTACAGAGTCTCACTCCTGATGGCCAGCTCGAAACTAGTTAGGTCATAATCTCATGATGCAATCCTCGCTCCCACTGTCATAGAGAAACCGAAGTAACTCTCAGGTGGGTGAGGAACCTTACTAGATCGGCGGAGAGGCTGAGGTTCGTTGGAATCTACTGAATCCTTTGGTTCTGTCAAATCATTAGCTGCAGTTTGTATAGCTGGAACATTTCCAGTTCTACATAACAGACGTTGCCTCGAGCTTGTCCGGATTTTGCTTTTAGACATTGGCCGGACAACCCCAAATCTTAACTAACTTAAGATATGGGCTCTTCCCTTTCCATATCACATATGAAGTGGTAGGCAATTGATTTCATCGAAACCCTATTCAATAGGTATGCAACTTCATAAGTGTATAACTCCCAAAAGGAAATAGGTAACTCAGTAGTACTCATCATAGAGCACACCTTATCATATAGGGTGTATTTGCTCCACCCCGATATACCATCGTGCTATGGTGTATACGGAGGAGTAATTCTGAGAGAGAATCTCATTCTCCTTTAGAATAGTCCATGAATTCCATGCACAAGTATTCTCCTCCTCGATCACATCAAAGGACATAATACTTATACCCGTATTTTGGTTCTCTACGTCTATCTTATATTCTGTGAATATCTCAAAAGGTTCGGACTTGTGTTTCAACAGGAACATATGTCTGAATCTAAAGAGATCATCAGAGAATGTAATGAAGTACAAAGAACCGATCTAGGCACATGTAGACAGGGGACCTACATACATCCACATGTATCATCCCAAGAGTTCACTAACTCTTTCTCTGCTTCCATTAAACAGAGCTGTGGTCATCTTATCTTTGTGACATGACCGGCAAGTTTTTACAAGATGTAAATTCAAACAGATTTAAATATGCATCTTTGTGCAACTTAGCTAGTCGGGTCACATTGATATGACCTAGTCTACAATACCTCAAGAAGGATCCGTTCATATCTGAACTCTTCCTCTTATGTGTGTTCTGTATACTAAAGAACTGTAGTTTGATTTAGAATATCAATGCTTTTAGATAACGTGCCTGAACCGATCAACTTTTGATATAGGAAATGTTCAAAACATTATCCAACAATACAAAATTTTATCATTTCTTTACTAATAAAGAGACTGATATGATTTTGTATATCAGGTTCGGTATCTAATAGCATTTGTTCAGAATCAATGTATTGGTAATACAGGGTGACAGTGGCCAACAGACTTGGCTGCAACTCTTGCCCCGTTTTCTGCCTCATGAAACTTATCACCCGTTCTCAGTTCTCTACCTATCTGTTGCCCATGTAACATATTACATATGCGGGATCCTGATCCGGTATCATATACCCAGGACGTAAAGGACACTGAGAAACAGTTCTATGTAACGAACACACCCGAAGATGATGCATCATATGCACTTTCTTCGTTTGGGCGGCACGGGAATTCTGGTAATCCCCTATTTCCTGCTCTGTCTTATAACAATTATAAGTTGGAACGGGACAAACGTTCCCCAGCTCAGTATAACAAGCGTGTTCGGTCAATTATCCGTATTATTATCTTGATTAAGGCGTGACATGGTCTCTACCTGGAGAGAGAGAGAAGAAAACACTCTGCGTGCGCTCTTGCAAGATCAGATTGGTTATTATTTTATCTAATCAGGATGGCTCCCACTGCTTTTTATCAAATCTTCCTTCAAACCCTAAAAGGAAAGACTAGCCGGGATTAATTACACGCTACAAGTTCGCCAATCTTTCAGCCAGGCCAGTGTCGGTACTTTGAGGGAGGTGCCCCGTGCTTTCGCACGGACCTAATTATACTAAACCTCGTTTTCCCAGAGGCGTAACCTCGTTAACACCTTTCTAGACACCTACTTGATCGGCTAATTGTAATGTGTAAAACTCTCCCAGGAGTAACGATTACTCGCAGAGGGTATCGGGATCCAACTATCTCATAGAAGGTATGCAATCTCATTGCAAATTTCAACACTTGAAATTCCCGATAATGTTTTTCCCCTAGCGTCCTATGACCTTGACGCAGGCCAACAAACCATAGTCCGCTAGTCAAGTTCAACCCGTCATTTCCTGATTGAATTAAACCCACCCGCACGACCCTTGACGCAGGCCAACAAAGTCGCACGACTACCCTAATCCAATCTGCATCATATGCATAAGCAGATAAATACTAGTTAGCTACCGCACACTACGCCTTGACGCAGGCTAACAAACGTAGCACGAATACTAACTACCACTTATCTGAAATGACGGAGGGCTACGACAGGTTTTTCTGAAAACCTATTGCATAATGAACTTGATATCGTTGTAGAATCAAATGATTTTAAAATGGAGTGCTTTTGAGGCTTTTCTAGTTTTGCTAAAGGAGTCACTCCCGGTGAAGGGATCGTCGGTCCTTTCCTCGTCGAATGAGGTGCGGGATATATCATATATATCACTGTGCAAAGAAGAAACTATAGAAGCAATCAAAAGACAAACCGAGAGTTGTAACATCTGCCAGTTATTGCTAAAGGAGTCACTCCCGGTGAAGGGATCTCGGTCATTTCCTTATCGAATAAGGTGCAGGATGTTCTACAAGGAACACCGCGATGCAAAGCAAGAACTGTAGCTACCTGTTTTAATTTTGAAATTCGATTCCACAACATCTTAGGTTTCTTTTCTTTCATTAATCATATTAATGAAGTCCCATCATTTAAGTTACCTAAACATCACAGATAAATACGACGTACACTTATGCCATCCGCATTCGCCTCGATATCCCCTCGTGCACCGTTAGGTTAGGTAACTAACGACAGAGTCGGGAAAGGGCTAGCACGGGTGTAAAACATAAGTAACGCCTATATAATACATCATATATACTATATACAGTATTTATCACAGAACATCAAATGATCACATCACAGATATCGCAGCAGAAGAATCATATGAAATATTAGATATACTAGGACGTCCGTGTTTTTAATACGAGCCAGTATAAAACACGGATTCCACGGTCGCGATGAATAGCCAAACCCACACCCCAAGACCCCTACGAGAGTGGCAAGCAACCTTACCAATTCTAGAGTTAGGAGACCCGGACTCGACTCCTCGAGTTGGTCTCCCACTGGACTCCAGAACCCGGTTACTTGTGCCCTCCTCCTTGGGTCTATCCTAGTGCGGAAAAGTAAATAATATACATCAACGGTGACAACTTCCGCAACCTGGAAGTGCCCCAATAAAAGAATATTACATACAAGTTTTTACATGAATGAAAATGAAAAACACTCATCTCACATAAAAAAAACCCGGCTATTCAAACACGACAATCCAATATAACATATCCAGCAACACATAACAACACATGTCATCAGCGTAAGTAAACATGCGTATCCCAATTGTCGTTGACATATAGCAACGAAACCGGCGATATCACATATTACACTTACGGTCGCAGAAAAGAAAGTGTAAAACTACAACATTTGGAATCCGCAACTTGCATAGACATCGCATGCCTAACCAAATGAATTCCTTAGACATCGCATGCCTAACAATTATAAACCCCGCATTTTATTCTCATTATCGAAAACACTTTTCAATATCAAGTCGGGCAATTCAACAAGATTCCCGAAAAACTGATCGAATGCTCGTCCCAAACTTTAGTAGGCGGCCGCACCCCCGATACCGTCTACGAAGTGCACCAAGGCGGAACACCGCTGCCGCGAGCACCCAAACGGATACTTTCGGTGATGGGGTTCTCCTACAGTCACTTGGTCGGGGCTATGGGGTGTAGCTGTCTATTAAGTTTATCCGGCGAGTATCCGCGTACGCTACGTGATTGCGACGGAATTTTGATCACATCAAAATTCCGTGGCAACCGATCAAGTGAGACTAAACCGCTAGATTTATAACATTCATTCAGTTATCTCATAACTACTTGTGAATTCCAAATATTGTATCACATTCCGGATAAATAGAAAAATGTTAAACTTTCCGATCTAACATTCAAACACCCAAGTTTTCCCGATACAGTTCAACACATGAAATAAGTCTAAAAACATTCAGTTCATGCCTCAGTACCAACGGTCCAGCCGTAGAAGGGTCAAGACAACGCCTCACATGTGGCACGCCGTACTGCCCCAAACCCTAAGGTTCAAAGGGCAGTTCAAGACGGTCACATAATCGAGTTAAGGTTTGTTGTCTTCTAGAGGGACCATCGCGTTACTTGCACTACTTAGAACGTGATTAAACTACAGAAATATCCAACAATTGGAAATTTCCCGGCAGGGGAAAAAATGGGTATTTATATCCAGTCGAACTTTTTAACATATTCTAAAATTATCCGGAAAAACACATAGACAAAGTTTGATAATCCGATCGAATTTACGAACTCCCAATACAACCCAGAAAACTCAACTCTTGAGTTAATATTAAAAATTCCCATAAAACTCAGCATTTAAATAAAGAAGTTACTGTGCAAAAATGGTTGACTGAAGAGACTAAATGGGCGCGGAACCGCCGCATTAGCACGCTAATGCCGCGGTTCCGCCGCGCTTTAGAGACATCATTAGGTAATTTTTGCACCGTAATTCTTAGAATTTCCTGCTGAATTTTTTAAGCATTTTTAATTTGGAAAAAACCCAGTTTTTTAAAAAAGTCCAGAGAGCAAATTTGTGTTAGGGTTTCGGTTCGATCAGACTTCTAACTCCGTCTACGCATCGCCTAAGGCTCTAGCTAGGTTCTGATACCACGGTAGGGTTCCTAGGCACACTAAGGAGGTCTCACAAGGCATCAACCATGCCAATTTCAAATTTTACAAGTGCCGAGAAACCCTAATACGGATCGTTAACTAGATTTTAGGCGAAACAAAGCAACTAGTTAACAACTTAACTAAGTGAACGGAAAATACAACCTTTGTAGATCCGGTCCTCCACCTCCATAGCTCCGTGATGATGTCTCCTCGCTGTCCAAATCGAATCCATGACTCTAGCATCGGCTTCATCGGAGAAATGGGCGGGCTAAGTCGTCGACTTCGATGCCGAAGATGATCTACGTCGAGGCATCACAAGATCAAGCTCCAACTTCACCAAGCCATGAAACTTGTGAAGAAAACACCCTATACTACTTGGAAAGTGGTAGAGGATGAAGAAATAGGAAGTGGGTTCACTTTAGAATTGGATTTCTCACTCATTTTCACAAGTTGCCATTGATGGAGGCAAGCTTCTTCATCTTGAAGAAGAAGAAGAAGAAGAAAATAGAATATGATAAGTATTAAAAGAATTAACTTAAAAAGAAAATCCCATTCATTCTTATCATAATAGCAACCATGGTTAAGTGTAGAGAATGAACCAAGGTTAAGTGAATGGTTAGGTTTAGGAGAAGAAGACAAAATGGTCAAAGCTTCTTGAAGCTTCAAAGAAAAGAACAAAAGAAGCAACCATTTCATTTTCTTTCCAAAATAAATAAATGAATAAGTAAATAAATCAAACCCTAACCAATCACTTAATCATGGTTTAAAGTAAACCTACACCCAAGCTTGCATGCATCATCAAACATGATACAAACTAGTGCACAATACTATATCATATATACAATGTGCACTTCAAGTGAGAAAATCCTTTTAAAGTGAACAAAAATTAGTTAATGTAAAGTAATATATCAAATATATAATTATACATTAAATCATTAAATCAACACTTGATTTAACGATCCGGTCATATCGCATATAACCGACTAATATCAATAGTAACAACTTATCGAATCAACACTTGATCCGATAACCCGGCTATATCGCATATAACCGATCAATGTCACAAATCGCGAGAATCGAATACAGTATCACATACTGGTATTATTCTCGGTCCCGTACATATCTCATATGCGCTCCTATTTCGTTTCGCTTGAGCCAGGAAACCTCTGTGTAGGACTCTAAAGACTCGTCAATACGCCGGCAGCAGGTGATGATCATATCAAACACCCACAAGCCGCAAGCGGTCTGCTAAACGTAACGGCCACCCGGGTATTGAGCGATCAGAAGATCGACGAGCAAGCCCGCTCACACTCCTGTGAATCCAACCAGTAACACTTACCGTACAGTCCGATCTCGTCGTCTGATATGTCGCATATCTCGCCTAGGGGTGGTAAACGTCAGACCCCAATAGCTTGATAAGTCGTGTCGATATGAGGTCTATAACAGTTCGAGATACTACTGATAACACTTACCAGTAAATCTCAGCAACCCTGGCCAGGGATTTCCGGTTATAGCCAATCGAACACAGCACAACATCAACTCCCTATACCGGGAGAGACGAATCCCCTCCTATCGCTCATTGCCTCCATGTGATTCGGGACTGTACCCAAAAGCCACCGTTTTGCACGCCCTCTTGGACGTGGTAAGGTGGCAATCAAAGCACAGTGGGAATCACACAAGTCTCTATGACGATCTCGGGTCTACAGACTAACCTGTACCAGTGTCATCAGAGAACTGCCATCTGACGTGAGGTATAATACCATCTGGGAGTTCTCGGCGAGTCCGTCCAGTGTACCCAGTCTCTACTGAGCACCCGTATATCATCTCCGATGTCAAACACCAATGGATATGGGATCATCCATCGCCCATCTGTATGGGTCGAGAAGGTATACGCTAGTCTACTCTGGTATATCGATGCCCCATCTCGATATACCCACGACTAGGGACCTTGAAGGATGTACTTATGGACTACCATGTCCCCACTAGTATGTTCCGCATCATAGTCCAGGTAGTCAAGTACACATCCTAAGGGCTTTACCAACATGTAACAGAGAGACAAACAGTATACACGTTAAGGTAAAGTGTAACCAGATAGCATACTATCATGTCGAGCAAGAAAGTCCTCCCTATATATGTCCCAGCATCCACTACAATATACATCCTATGTACAGTAATGGCCTCTAGGGCATACATATAACTAACAATAGTGACCAATAGACTTGGCTGCAACACTTGCACCGTTTCTATCTCATGAAACTTATCACCCGTTCTTAGTTCTCTACCTATCTGTAGCCCATGTAACAGATTACATATGCGGGATCCTGATCCGGTATCTCATACCCAGGACGTAAAGGATACTGAGAAACAGTTCTCTGTAATGAACACACCCGAAGATGATGCATCAATATGCACTTTCTTCGTTTGGGCGGCACGGGAAATCTGGTATTCCCCAATTTCCTGCTGTCTTATAACAATTATAAGTTGGAGCGGGACCAACGTTCCCCAGCTCAGTATAACAAGCGGGTTCGGTCAATTCATCCATTTTATTATCTTGATTAAGGCGCGATATGGTCGCAACTTGGAGAGAGAGAGAAGAAAACACTCAGCGTATGCTCTTGCAAGATTAGATTGGTTATCTAATATATCTAATCAGGATGTCTCCCACTGTTTTAGTCAAATCTTCCTTCAAACCCTAAAAGGAAAGACTAGCCGGGATTAATTACGCGCTACAAGTTCGTCAATCTTTCAGCCAGGCCAGTGCCGGTACTTTGAGGGAAGTCCCCCGTGCTTTTGCACGAACCTAATTAAAGTAAACCTCATTTTCCCAGGGGCGTAACCCCGTTAACACCTTTCTAGGCACCTACTTGATCGGCTAATTTAATGTGTAAAACTCTCCCAGGAGTAACTCTTACTCGCAGCATGTATCGGGATCCAACTATCTCATAGAAGGTATGCAATCTCATTGCAAATTTCAACACTTGAAATCCCCAATAATATTTTACCCCTAGCGTCCCATGACCTTGACGCAGGCCAACAAAGCACAGTGCGCTAGTCAAGTTCAACCCGTCATTTCTTGATTGAATTAAACTCACCCACACGACCCTTGACGCAGGCCAACAAAGTCGCACGACTACCCTAATCCAATCTGCATCATATGCATAAACAGATAAATACTAGTTAGCTACCGCACACTACGCCTTGACGCAGGCCAACAAACGTAGCACGAATACTAAGGAGGACTTATCTGAAATGACGGAGGGCTACGACAGGTTTTTATGAAAACCCTTTGCGTAATGAACTTGATATCGTTGTAGTATCGAGTGATTTTAAATGGAGTGTTTTTTAGGCTTTTATAGTTTTGCTAAAGGGGTCACTCCCGGTGAAGGGATCGTCGGCCCTTTCCTCATCGAATAAGGTGCAGGATATATCATATATACCACTATGCATAGCAAGAACTATAGAAGCAATCAAAAGAAAAACTGAGTTTGTAGCATCTGCTAGTTTCGCTAAAGAGATCACTCCCTATGAAGGGATCTCGGCTCTTTCCTTGTCGAATAAGGTGCTGGATGTTCTGCAAGGAACGCCGCTATGCAAAGCGAGAACTAGAGCTACCAATTTTTAAACAAGTTTCTACAACATCTTTAAGTTTCTTTTCGTTTCATTAATCTCATTAATGAAGTCCCATTTTAATATGCTTCATAAGCATCACATTTGAAACGAAATCTGCAATATAACATATATCTCATATATATAATATAAACATTCGTCTCAGGCAGTAATATGATCTCATCACAGAACATTGCAGCAGAAGAACATATATGAAATATTGGATATACTAGGACGTCCGTGTTTTCAATACGAGCCTGTACAAAACACGGATTCCACGGTCGCGATGAATAGCCAAACCCACATCCTTAGACCCCTATGAGAGCGGCAAGCAACACTGCCAATTCTAGGGTTAGGAGACCCGGTCTCGACTTCTCGAGATGGTCTCCCACTGGACCCTAGAACCCGGTTACTTGTGCTCCCCGCCTTGGGTCTACCTAATGCGGAAAAGTAAATAATATACAATGGTGAAATCATCCTCAGCCCGGAAGTGCCCCAATAAAAGAATATTACATACAATTGAATTTTACATGAATGAAAAAGGAAAAACTCTCATCTCACATAAAACTCCCGGCTATTCAAAACGCGACGATCCAATATAACATATCACAGCAACACATAATATCTCATATCATCAACGTAAGCAAGTTAGCGTATCCCGATTGTCGTTGATGTATAGCAACGAAGCCGGCGATACACCACATACTACGCTTACGGTCACAGAAAAGAAAGTGAAAAACTACAACAGTTGGAATCCGCAACCTCTTTAGATATCGCATGCCTAACCAAATGAATTCCTTAGACATCGCATGCCTAACAATTATAAACCCCGCATTTTAGTCTCATTATCGAAAACTCTTTTCAATATTAAGTCGGGCAATTCAACAAGATTCCCGACATCCTGATCGAATGCTCGTCTCAAACTTTAGTAGACGGCCGTACCCCCGGATGCCGTCGACGAAGTGCACTAAGGCGGAACATCACTGCCGCGAGCACCCGAACGGATGCTTTTGGCGACGGGGTTCTCCTACAGTCACTTGGTCGGGGCTATGGGGCATAGCTGTCTATTAAGTTTACCCGGCGAGTATCCGCGTACGCTACGTGATTGCGACGGACTTTTGATCACATCAAAATTCCGTGTCAACCGATCATCTAAGACTGAACTGCTAGATTTATAACATTCAAATTAGTTATCTCATAACTACCTGTGGATTCCAAATATTGTATCACATTCCAGATAAATAGATAATGTTAAACTTTCCGATCGAATAATCAAACACCCAAGTTTTCCAAAATAGTTCTCAACACTTGAAATTAGTTTTAAAACATCCATCACATGCCACAGTACCAATGGTCCAGCCGTAGAAGGGTCAAGCCAACGCCTCACATGTGGCACGCCGTACTGTCACAAACCCTAAGGTTTAAAGGCAGTTCAAGATGGTCACATAATCGAGTTAAGGTTTGTTGTCTTCTAGAGGGTCCACCGCGTTACTTGCATGACTTAGAACGTTCTTAAACTCGATAAAAAATCCAACTTTTGAAATAATTTCCGACAGGGGAAAAAGTGAGTTATTGATATCCGTTCGAACTTTTTAACAGTTTCTAAAAATTATCCGGACAAAACTAAACAAAGTTAAATTATCTGATCGAATCAACGAGTCCCCAATACAACCCTAGAAAACTCAACACTTGAGTGGAATTAAAACATTCCCAGAAAAAATTGCCAAGAAAGGACCTAAGAATAAATATATGAAATTCCAGGGACTAATTCATAATTTTGGCCGCGGAACCGGCGCCAAACTCTTGGTTTGTCCGCGGTTCCGCGGTCATGTGAGCGAATTATTGGGCCGTACTTCACAGTAATTCTTAGTTTTTCCTGCTTTTTTCTGAGTATTTTAAATGCTGAAAAAGTCACATTTTTAGAAAATGTACAGAGAGGGGTATAAACCGGGTATTCGGAGTTCGATCGGACTTTAAACTTCGCCTAGAATTCGCCTAAAGCTCTATCTTGGCTCCGATACCACTATAGGGTTGCTAGGCATGCGCACAAGGGTCTACGAGGCATCAACCATGCCCGATTTAAAAATTAGCCGTGCCGAACAACCCAAAGCCGGATCTTTAAACAGGGTTTAGGCGAAAACTAGCATGTTAAACTCTTTAACACTAAGTGAGAGGGATTACAACCTTTGTAGATCCGGTCCTTCACTTCAATAGCTCCGTGTAGATGTCCCCTTCGCTTCGATCGTGAACTCCAGACTCTAGAGAAGCTCCACAAGAAGAACGAACGTGCTTGCTTCGATGACTTCGAGGCCGAAGATGATCTACGTCGGGGAGACACTAACTCAAGCTATTCCTTCATTAGGTCATGAACTTTGTGAAGAGAACACACTCTACTACATGGCAAGTGGTAGAAGATGAAGAAATAGGAGGTGGGCTCACTTTAGAATTGATTTTCTCACATTTTTCCTCATAGCACCATTAGAGCTTGAAAGCTTTTTCAAGGAGCTTGATGAAGAAGAAGAAGAAAGAATAATATCATCATATGAATTATCTCTTGAATTATCGCAGCATGGTTGAGTTAAGCCCTCATACTTAACTCATGTAGAGAATTAACCAAAGTATGAGGTTAAGGGTTGGGTTAACTTATATCCTAAGGAATGACAAAAGAGTTAACTTTGTCAATGTTGCATACAAGCTTCTACAAGCTTGATAACATTGACTAAAGTCTCCTCTCTTTTGTAATTCTTAAGGAAATAAGTAAACCCTAATTTAACCTAAACTTGATATAAGTCTCATACACCCATCTTGTATGTATCATCAAGCATGATACAAACATGGACACTTGCATATATCACATATAAACAATGTGCACAATCTAGTGAGAAAATAAATCATAAGTGAGCTAATACTAGTTAATGTAATGTAATATGTCAAATATATAATTATACAGTAAATTATTAAATCAACTCTTGATTTAATAACCCGGCTATAACCGACTAATATCACGTTTAACAACTTATCGAATAACACTTGATCCGATAACCCGGCTATATCGCATACAACCGATCAATGTCATGAATCGCGAGAATAGAATACGGTATCTCATATCGTATTAATCTCGGTCCCGCACATATCACATATGTGCTCCTACTCCATTTCGCTTAAACCAGGAAACCCCTGTGTAGGACTCTAAAGACTCGTCAATACGCCGGCAGTAGGTGATGATCATATCAAACACCCACAAGCCGCAAGCGGTCTGCTAAACGTAACGGTCACCCTGGTATAGAGCGATCAGAAGATCAACAAGCAAGCCTGTACATTCTCCTGTGAATCCAATCAGTAACACTCCCGTCCAGTCCGGTCTCGTCGTCTGATATGTCGCATATCTCGCCTAGGGGTGGTAAACGTCAGACCTCAGTAGCTCGATAAGTCATGTCGATATGAGGTCTATAACAGTTCGAGAAATTACTGATAACACTTACCAGTAAATCTCAGCAACCCTGGCCAGGGATTTCCGGTTATAGCCAATCGAACACAGCACAACAAAAACTCCCTATACCGGGAGAGACGAATCCCCTCCTATCGCTCATTGCCTCCATGTGATTCAGGACTGTACCCAAAAGCCACCTTTTTGCACGCCCTCTTGGACGTGGTATGATGGAAATCAAAGCACAGTGGGAATCACCCAAGACTCTATGACGATCTCGGGTCAACAGACTACTCTGTACCAGTGTCACCGGAGAACTGCCATCTGACGTAAGGTATAATACCATCTGGGAGTTCTCGGCGAGTCCGTCCAGTGTACCCAGTCTCTACTGAGCACCCGTACACCATCCTTGATGTCAAACTCCGATGGATATGGGATCATCCATCGCCTATCATATGGGTCAAGATGCGTATACGCTAGTCTACTCTGGTGTATCGATTCCCTGTCTCGATACACCCTCGACTAGGAACAGTTATAGGATGTACTCGTCGACTACCGTGGCCCCACTAGTATGATCCCATCATAGTCCCAGTAGTCGAGTACATATCCTAAGGGCTTTATCAACATGTAACATAGAGACAATCAGAGTACATGTTAAGATAAAGTATAACCCGATAGCATACTATCATGTCGAGCAAGAAAGTCCTTCCTATATATGTCCTAGCATCCACTATAATATACAACGTATGTACAGTAATGGCCTCTAGGGCATACATATAAAAAACATGAAGAGTATTGAAATTTTTATTAAAGTGTAAGTCTGAAAAATAATCCCTAAGTTTAAGTCTAAATTCTGAAAATATATACCCTACAATTTGCACAAATACGAACCTTGAAACTTGGAATAGTAGAGGATACCTTGAAATGCTCTTGTCTAGAATCCTTAGTATGAAGGAAAATAAAATTATGAGCGTGAATAAAGAGATATAAAAAAAATGTACACTTGTTTTGTAATTACTTAAGGCTGCATAAAATAAAAAATATATAGCGAGGGTGCTTTATCACCTAGTGCCTTAGACCAACTGGTTTGGGAGTCACTGCTAAAGCCTTAGGTTTTACAAGACGAGGAATTACGCCTTAATGCGCAAACACATTTTGTAATCGGTCGTTAGTACCTGAAGAAGTATTAACGGTCGCATGAAGAATGTGTGAGCAATTTTATCTAAAATTCACCAACTAAAAGTACTTTGGACGATGGACAAGAGTATAAGAGCTTGAATTGAATTTCCAAGTGTAGGGGTGATACATACACACACGAAGGGGTATATGATTGGGGTTTGGATGAGAGATAGGAATGAAAAATAGGACTTATATCTTTAGTAGATATGATAAAAATTCCTAAGTTGAGATAGAACCTAGAAGAAAAACTCAAAAGATGCTAAAAGCTAAGTAAATTTACAGAACATATACAATCTTAAGTTAAATTATAAGGAAGCGTGAAAAATACGGGTTGATAATTTCTGAGTTGAAGATAATAGAATTTCTTGTTAGAAAACCAAATTGGAGAATAAAAGTCAATAGGCCGAATTGATAGGATTTTGTGGGTAGTATCCGCTGAAAACCCTCAGGAGACAACACTCCTCCTACTAGGTACACCTAGAGGTTTAACGGCTTGTTGCACGAGCTCAGTGCAATCGCGTTTCCCTGCGAAAGTGAGGCTAGGTCTTTTTCGAGAATAAAACTAGTTTTGCTCGAGGACGAGCAAAAGATAAGTTTGGGGATATTTGTTCATATCATAATTTTGCATTATTATATTCCACATTCTTATTCATTTTACAAATAAACAGGTGCTTTTGATCCATGTCTGCTACATAGTTTCAGGTTACAGGTTCTCGGAACAAAACAATGAAAATGATGAATAGACGATACAAAAGTGAGACTACGACCAACAAATAGAAGAATCTTGATCATGCTTACAGTTTGAGGGACAAACGAAGATCAAAAAACAATTTCACAAAGGACAAAGGCAGTGCAAGATTCAAGACTTCAACACGAAGCAAGCGGTAAAAGCCCACAACATTCTACGCTGTGGAAATCTGGAAGAAAATAGAATACATTCTGAGAAACTAAGTAAAGAAACCAGAATAACAATGCAACAAGAAGAAAATCTGGGGAAATAAACCAAAGACCCCACCATATGGCCGCGTATCCACGGCCAAACAGGGCATATGGCCGTGGTTCCACGGCCATGGTGAGCACGTGTCGGTGAAAAAGTTGTCGGTGCGTGGCGGTGCGTTGACTAGGCTTTTTAGGGTAGTTTTGTAAATGCAGATAGGGATCAGATGTAACCCTAGGGTTTCTATAATCTATAAATAGGAACCTTATAGCTCTTTTTGGAGCATGCCTCTTCTTGTGCCTCTTTTTAATTATCAATTTCAGAATTTCAATTCCTGTAATGTTTGAAGAGTGCATCAAATAAAAGATAAAGTAAGTCTTTCTTTTCTTGCCTTGGTTAATTTTCCTTTCTTCCCTAGTTAATTTTATTTATCTGCCCTAGTTTAGCACTTTTATTTATCTGCCGTAGATTTGATAAATAGGTTATTAAAAACAATCATAAAAATGTCTCTTTTTATCAATTCCCTAATTAGTGAGTAGTTCCTCACTTGTTAGGGTTAGGAATAGGAAAGGTTTGAGAGATGAAAATCTCTCACCCCTTTCTTTCCCGCTACACATTTTAAATAGGACTCTATGCATACATACACACACCGCTCACTACGGCACCCTATCCCATGAGGTAGCGGTGATACGTAGTTTAAAAAGACCGGTTGTGTATGTTTTCCATGGAGGTTAGGGTTAGAGTTAAGAAAGGACATACAAGGACCTAGAGGATGAAACCTAGTTTCTTCCCGATAGTACTAATCCACTTTGTTAATTATTACCTTAACACCTAAATAGATCTTAATTAGGGCATAGAAAGTAGTGAGAAATATTGACTTTCCAAACTTAACCTAAACCTAACCCTAGCAAGGTTTTAATCCTAATCAAGCTCATTTCAGTTTTAGTGATAATCAATCCAACGCCAATTGGAATTAACTCGTTAGAACAAATAGAAAATACACAAAATCCCTGTGGACCGACCCGTACTCACCGGCTAGCTACCAAGCGACGCCGTTCTTGATTGCGGTTAATATTCTCTGATTCATCTTTCGAATGTGCATGCACGCATAAAATTCTATAACAATCATGACCTCGTGGGAGCATCCATAGAAAATTCCTGGTCACGTGGAACGCGGCTTATGTCAATCCTGACCCCGTGGGAAACGTCCAGAGCAGATCCTGGTCCTCGCAGAACACGGCTATGACCCCGTGGGAAGCATCCAGAGTAAATTCCTGGTCACGTGGAACGCGGCTTATGTCAATCCTGACCCTGTGGAAAACGTCCAGAGCGGAGCCTAGTCCTCGCAGAACACGGCTATGACCCTGTGGGAAGCATCCAGAGAAAATTCCTGATCACGTGGAACACGGCCTATGTCAATCCTGACCCCGTGGGAAACGTCCAGAGCGGAGCCTGGTCCTCGCAGAACATGGCTATGACCCCGTGGGAAGCATCCAGAGCAAATTCCTGGTCACGTGGAACACGGCCTATGTCAATCCTGACCCCGTGGGAAGGCATATATAACAGCGTCCCATTCCACTGTTATATATACAGGAGTAAAAATATCAGAGACATCATATGAAATCCATGAATGTAATAGATGCAACATAAAACTGAAATGTAAGCATATAAGGAAAAGCCGCTAATTAACTGCAACAAGTTTATATAAAATATCATGTGGTTCCTGATTTCTCCGAAATCAGATGCAACATCATATACAGGTGAACATGTAGCTATTACAAGGTAAGCATAACCATGTCGGTATAGCAAGATATGTGTGTCCATATGTAAGTATGTATGATGTAAAAGTATTTATAGCAAGGTATGTCTCTATACCTATCCATAATACCCTCCAGGTATATGTATGTATGCCAGATGTACATGTAGCTATGTCTCATATATGTATATACTTATCATTAAAGGTACACTATCCTATAAGTATATGGGTAACTTGCATGTAAGCATGTCAGGGCATATGTGTAAGCATATAAGTATCCAGGTATGCTATATATATATATATATATCATATGCGATAAGAAATATGAATCAATGTCCCAATGTTCCTAACCAAACAATATCACATCTATAAGTGGGTTGTGCGTGACATGGCACTTATTGACGGTGTGTGTGGCATACAATCAGTGCTCGTGGAACATGAGCCGTCAATAATTGTACAGTGTCCTAAGGATACTAGTCCAAGCACAATAATTAATTAAGCAGTAGGGTGAATGCGCAATTCTAAATATGAAATAGAATATGCGACAAGTCAAGTCATTTCTAGCCCAGACGCATAACGCCATGCAGGCGATTCCCCTGTAGATGTTAAATCTACTCACCAACGCTCCTGGCTAAGTGAAGCCTACCACCTGTTTTCCCTTTGTCGTAGCGTCCGAAGTCCCCGCCTGCGAACCTAAAATTTCACAAACATATCGCATAATAAAAATATCCTAAATCGACAACAAGACAACGAAACGCAATGAAAACACACAGAAAATTACACTGCGCACTTAACGCATCTAACGCGCACGACATCGGTCAAATGTTAGTTATATATATGCCCTAGAGGCCATTACTGTACATACGATGTATATTGTAATGGATGCTTGGACATATATAAGGAGGACTTTCTTGCTCGACATGATAGTATGCTATCTGGTTGTACTTTATCTTAACATGTACTCTGATTGTCTCTATGTTACATGTTGATAAAGCTCTTAAGATCTGTACTCGACTACTGGGACTATGATGAGATCATACTAGTGGGGCCATAGTAGTCGATGAGTACATCCTATAACTGTTCCTAGTCGAGGGTGTATCGAGACAGGGCATCGATACACCAGAGTAGACTAGCGTATACGCATCTTGACCCATATGATGGGCGATGGATGATCCCATATCCATCGGTGTTTGACATCAAGGATGGTGTACGGGTGCTCAGTAGAGACTAGGTACACTGGACGGACTCGCCGAGAACTCCCAGATGGTATTATACCTCACGTCAGATGGCAGTTCTCCGGTGACACTGGTACAGAGTAGTCTGTTGACCCGAGATTGTCATAGAGTCTTGTGTGATTCCCATTGTGCTTTGATTTCCTTCATACCACGTCCAAGAGGGCGTGCAAAAAGGTGGCTTTTGGGTACAGTCCTGAATCACATGGAGGCAATGAGCGATAGGAGGGGATTCGTCTCTCCCGGTATAGGGAGTTGATGTTGCGCTGTGTTCGATTGGCTATAACTGGAAATCCCTGGCCAGGGTTGCTGAGATTTACTGGTAAGTGTTATCAGTAGTTTCTCGAACTGTTATAGACCTCAAATCGACACGACTTATCAAGCAACTGGGGTCTGACGTTTACCACCCCTAGGCGAGATATGCGACATATCAGACGACGAGACCGGACTGTACGGGAGTGTTACTGATTGGATTCACAGGAGAATGTACAGGCTTGCTTGTTGGTCTTCTGAGCGCTCAATACCTGGGTGGCTGTTACGTTTAGCTGACCGCTTGCAGCATGTGGGTGTTTGATATGATCATCACCTACTGCAGGCGTATTGACGATTCTTTAGAGTCCTACACAGATGTTTCTTGAGGCAAAACGGAGTAAGAGAACATATGTGATATGTGCGGGACCGAGGATAATGCGGTATGTGATACCGTATTGGATTCTCGCGATATGAGATATCGGCCGGGTATATGTGATATAGCTGATTGGTAGAATTTAAGTTATAACCGCAATCAAGACGGTGTCGCTATACAGCTAGCCGGTTGAGCACGGGTCGATCCACAGGGAGATGGTTGTATTTCCGTTCTTGTCTTAGACGAGTCAATAAAGAATTTGTGTATGTTTGTTCGAGACTATCCTATGTGTAATATTTGCAAGTATAAAGTTGTTAAGAAAAAGATACGGGATTATAAGCTAAAGAAATCCGTACTCAAAACCTTTGAGCCGAGTCTTGACCAATTGAAGCTAGAGCAATCGGCAACAACGTGGATTAGGGGATTTAAGCGCGGTATTCGTGGAATACGGCTTATTTACCCTTGTCCTTCCGTTCTTGTCTCTTGCTTTCGCCTCCGGCCAAACCGAACGCAACCGGTCGCGGTTATGAATCACCGTTACCTTGTCAGGGTACGGTGCCTAACGGAGCGCTTGCGTATCGTTTGGGCGGAGTTCAATGGAAAATTCGGGAAAAAGAAATGGGCAAAGAAATGTTAACTTATAATACCGTATTTCTTCTTAACAATAATAATTACAACCATTCACAAAATGAACAAAAGAGAGCAAAAGAAAAGAACAAAGAAAAGATTATAAGTAATTAAGTGCATGAATTAAATTGCAAGAAAGTAAAGCAAGATAATAATAAGCAAGTAATAAAAAGCGATACAAAGAACAAGAAACTAGAACTCAAGACAAGCATGTGATCAATAGCCAACCCTTAAACTTGCATGCTCAATCAAGAGGTTGCAAGATCAAGAGAAGGGTAGAGAACGCATGTGAAATGAAGCGCTAATTCCATAAGAAAATACGACCCTTGAGATCAATAACTAACCCTTAACCATTCAAGCTCAATGAAGAGGTTGAATAATCAAGAGAAAGCAAGAATCTCAAGGGGAAGAAGAAACAAAAGAGAATGATACAAAAAGCCCTCATCTTCATTGATCTCCCACTCAAAAAGCTCTCACTACAATTTTCATGGAAAAAGAATGAAGAAGAAGAAGAAGAAGAAGAACTAAAACTACAAAAGAATGGACACAAAAATTGGACCCTTGGCTTAGCTCAATTCTGGAGTATTTATAGGCAGGGAGCTGGAAATCTAGGGCAACATTCAGAACCTACATAAAAAGACCAAAATACCCACAAAAGTTGACAAGCTGCGGCGCCAGTACGGCCGCGGATCCGTGGCCTAGACCCCCTATTGGCCGCGGATCCGCCGCACTATAGTGGGTTCAGGGCATGGGCTTTTCTGTACGGCCCTGGTCTGTTGTTCCCTGTTGTCTGGTACATGTATTTTCTGATAATCTTTCCAGAATATCTTCAGAATTGTTAGTCCAAGATTGCTATCTTTTCTTCACTTTTGACTTCTATCTCTCTCGAGCTCCGCACACCCATTGATTCTTGTGCTGCCCCCCTCGTGCTCTGTGCTTGTCCCAGACACAAATGACCACTGTCATATGTCTTGTCTCAGGAACTGGTACTCGGCACTGGACGGATATGGATGACCGGAACCCGGCTTTTATCTGCTGTGACAGATGTTCTATATTTGGTGTAACTGTGGAGATTTTGTCTTGATTTGCAATATTTGTACCGGAAACCTGTATTCTGTAAATATGTAACAAACACGGATTAAAAGCACCTACTTATAAACACTCGAGCGTAAGAATGGGCGGTATAAAATGCAGTATTCTGTTATGAACAAATACCCCCAAACTTAACTTTTGCTCGTCCCGAGCAAAACCAATTATTCACAAAAATAAAATCCTAACCACACTTTCGCAGGGAACGCGATTGCACTGAGCATGTGCAGCAAGCCGTTAAACCTCTAGGTGTCCCTAGTAGGAGGAGTGTTGTCTCCTGAGGGTTTTCAGAGGATACTACCCACAAAATCCGGTCAAGCTAGTTTTGTAAAATAACTAAAATTCAAACCCCTAAAGTTTTGTTTCAGAAAATAATAATTCTATGATCCTAAGTCTAGATTATCGAACCTTTATTTTTCACACCTCGCTTCTTATTTAACTATAGATTTTATATGTCTTTACGTGCAGTGCAAATAGTGTCGTTAAGTTCCAGAAGGATCGATTAAAGTCATCATGTCGCACAATAAAGCCCAGATAACAATTTTAAAAGGATCACATAAGTTTTATAGAGAGTTAAGCATTTTTCAAGTTTCGTTTTACAGTAAGGTTTCAACTTCAGAATTTCTATCTTCCTTAACAGGAAACTAAGTCGTCTTTTTCACTCCACCTTTTTCTTGTTTTCATTTCATACACACCTCTGTGAACGTGCAATAGTCTTTATCATAGAGTAAAACCTTCATATCTCCGCTTAAATTTTTTTTTATAAAAGCCTGTCTTTTATCAAGATTATTCTCACACAAAGAACCGTTAGGAATTTTAACTCGGAGAGAACACTTGCTTGATTTTGTTTTAATCTGGACTTTCTAGGCTTCTTACCGAGCTTTAGGCCAATGCACCCAAACCAGTTGGTTTTAGGGCATTAGGTGTAGAAACACCCCGGCGGACTTAATTACTCAAGTTACCCAGGTCCAAAAACAAAAGACAGTTGGCGTGAAAATCAGATGATTTAATACGAACGGAGATATAACCGGCAGTTCCATTATTTTTTTTGGATAAAAGACGTGTTTAGTGGGTTTGGTGTGTAATCATTCCAATCAAGTTCCAGATGGGTTATTTTTCAGACTTAGTTCCAATTACGGCATCAATAACATTCCTTCATATTCGCTTTACTTCATAAACTATTCTTGACATTACTTATTTCAGAACAAACCTATTTGATCCTCAGAAAATCATTTATCTGTTTAAAAGTTTTTAAACATAAAAGACTTGTCATCTAATTCCCAAAAACTCACGACACGTGTAGTGTGATGCAAAGACGTATATCAGCTATAGTTAACTTCAAAGGAGAGTTATCTTTCAGGTTTTCAAAATCTAAACATAACATTTAGTTATTCTTATTTTATCAAACAAAACCGTCGAAATGTTGAATCAGAGTCCTCCCACTAGCTAACTTGACAGAAAAGTTTTTATGTTTTTAGAAAATTTTCGATTTCTGTGGGTTTTTAATATGGTATGCAAATGCAAAATATACAAATGAATGCGAAGGAAGAAAGCTTACCGAGCACACCCCCAAACTTAAACTTGACAGTGCCCTCACTATCAGGCTATACCAAGAGGGTCAAAATTGTCGGCGCTCCCCCTAAAAACAAATTATATACAAAAAGGAAAAAAAAAATATATACAAAAAAGGAGTCCCCCCCAAACTTAAGTGAAACAGTGTTTCCACTGTTAAGCGTTGAAGTTCAGGTTTAGGGGGGAAAGAACAGTATCAATCTATACAAGGCCTTACACAGGCCAAAAGTTAACACCAACCATTCAAAGATTTTATCATGGTAAAGCAGTGGTTGGTGAAAGAAGGCGAAGAGGTAAGAAATGGAGAAAACGCGAGACCGTATGGAGATAGAAGCGGGATACGGTCTCGGTATATCAGAAGAAGAAGAATGGCGGAAGGGAAAAAGAAGTGGAATACGAACTTGAGGGTGCAAATGGAGTAAATAGATTAGCACAACTTATGATGACCGATGTGTGAAAAGCGATTGTGCTAATATATTTACCCGCCGAGAAATGGGGTCAAATCCCTCAAGATTCGTGAGAAACCATGGGTACGTCGAACTTGGTAAACCAGACATAGTAAATGAAAGTGAGACGGGTTCTTGCAAGGTCGGAACGATGGAAAGGATGGAGGGAAGTGGTTGAGGAAGGTTATCGGTTAAAGGTTCAGGAGGGTGTACACAGTCAGTGGAAGGAACAGGATGAAGTGGAAAATCCGACTCATCAATTAGAACTGGTTCATCCTCAAAACTATCCTCAAAATTCTCCTCAAAGTTAAGCTTATCCATGCATATTTCATCAAAGTCCAGACGCATATGTTGTTCGGGAAAAACATTTAATGACTCGGGATGAAGAATTGGAGAGAAAAACTCAGTCAAATCTACGGGTTCATCATCCAAAATATTCCCGGCGTCAATATCCTTAATAAAGTGAAAATCAAAATTCTCTGACACCTCAACAAAAGCATGGATATCAATCAAGTCAGGTTCTAGAGTGGAGGTGTAGAGGGCAAAAGGATTGGGTGTGGTTTCACTTGGCAAGGTCCCTTCACAATCGGGCAAATCAAACACTACGAAGTCGCACAACTCATTCATCATTCTATCTTCAATTGATAAATCATGTGGGATACTCGATAGACTTTCAACACAGGAGTTGTGGGATTCAAGTTGAAACGGGTAGGTTTGATTTGGAAGGGTATACAGCTCACTCTCTCCACTCAAATTCACAGCCTGTCCTACCGCCTCTTCATACATTGAAAAATTTGGAGCTAGTTGAAAACTAGCTACCGGGTCACTAGGTTGTATGAGGGCAGCCATGGACGCATTCAAATCCATCATCTGTTGGCTTGACGCTACCCTAAAGTCTTCCAACGACTGTTCCAGACTAGACATGGGTTGTGAAGGGGTTTCAGTAAAAGATTCAAAGTTGTTTGGATACTGAAAATTCCCAAAAGGCTGTGTAGAAGCAATGTCTAGGGAAGGTGCAAAAGTTGGGTAGGACTGGTAGGAATTGAATGGTTGGACAGGGGTAGGATCAACAGTTGGATAAGAAGGTGAATGAAATTGTTGATCCCAAGAATTTGAAGTGGTGAAAAGAGTGAAAGATCGGCTACGGGATTGTTCAATACGTTCAGTGATGGACAAAGGACGACTTGCAGAAGGGGTATCAACATAAGCGGGTGCGGGAGGTTGAAAAGGTTGATACAAAGTGGAATGAGGAGTGCAAGTGTTTGTCCTAGACGCTGCTATGCGATCTTTCAGTGAAACTTTGGGCATGGAGGGGTCGTTCGATGTTCGGCCAAAGCAAGAACCGTAAGAAGTAATGTCTGGTTGTGGGTACCAAAGTTCGTCAAGAGTTTTGCGAGGTGGAGTACCCATGATATGAAGAGAGAAAGAGAGAAAGGCAGAGAAAAGGAGGGGAAAAAGAATGTGATATATATATATATATTTTTTTAGTTATATATTAACAAAAGAATGAAGTATACACACAAAAAGAATATGGACAAAAACAATCACGACACAAAAATACCACACACCTAATCGTTCTAGGGTTCACCTAGGTCAACTAGACCTGCTCCAGAACTTGATTGTCGAAGTAAAATTGTGTCGAGAAACAGGCTCAAGATACACTGATCACGAGGCCAGGTAAGTGCAGAGATAAGGGGAGGTTTTCCAACGCTTTCGCGAAGTTACTTAATTAAATAACCCTTTCTCTTTTGGCGGTTTCGCCGTTAATACTTTCCTAGACACCCCGTAAACAATATGCCGTTAAGCAAGGTTCTAAACACAGTTAACTTCTCCTAGTGAGCGCGAAGTCCTTAAGGCTTAAAGTCTAGTTTCTTTTAAAATTTGTGCGGGTAATCGTTATGCTCAAGTTCGTGATTTGTGGGCCACGGAAAAGGTGATGAAATCCTTTACCGTATATTGTGGGGTTCGCTTGCCCTTAAGTCCGTATTAATGTATGCAATGCGTAATTCAAAAAATTCTATAAAGAATCAAACAATCGTTTTTTAGTTTAAGCGCGGCACTGCAACAAATACGGGTTGGTCAATTTTTAGCGTTTGCTAGCGAACTTGCAAAGAATCCAGCAAAGAATAGTATATTGGATGCGTCGGATTTGAGAAGAAGGTGTTAGTAAAGTACGTACCGTTAAGTTTTGGGTTAGGAAACCCCCGTTGAATCAAATCCGGTAAGCTTGAAAAGTTCGCTTGCGCGGGTCAAACTACCCGGATCTTTGGCACTGTACTTAGCAATCACCTTAGCTTTGAACGTACACTTTGCTCCCCACAATCGCAGTTTGCAAATCCGTAAAAATCTGCACTCTTGCCCACAAAAATGATAAAAAAAACAAAAAGACTTTTTTTTATTATTATAAATATATTCAAAAAGAATATTAACCCGAATAACGAGAAAGAAAATATGCTACCGTCTCCCCGGCAACGGCGCCATTTGATTGGTAGAATTTAAGTTATAACCGCAATCAAGACGGTGTCGCTATGCAGCTAGCCGGTTGAGCACGGGTCGATCCACAGGGAGATGGTTGTATTTCCGTTCTTGTCTTAGACGAGTCAATAAAGAATTTATGCATGTTTGTTCGAGACTATCCTATGTGTAATATTTTCAAGTATAAAGTTGTTAAGAAAAAGATACGGGATTATAGGCTAAAGAAATCCGTACTCAAAACCTTTGAGCCGAGTCTTGACCAATTGAAGCTAGAGCAATCGGCAACAACGTGGATTAGGGGATTTAAGCGCGGTATTCGTGGAATACGGCTTATTTACCCTTGTCCTTCCGTTCTTGTCTCTTGCTTTCGCCTCCGGCCAAACCGAACGCAACCGGTCGCGGTTAGGAATCACCGTTACTTTGTCAGGGTACGGTGCCTAACGGAGCGCTTGCATATCGTTTGGGCGGAGTTCAATGGAAAATTCGGGAAAAGGAAATGGGCAAAGAAATGTTAACTTATAATACCGTATTTCTTCTTAACAATAATAATTACAACCATTCACAAAATGAACAAAAGAGAGAAAAAGAAAAGAACAAAGAAAAGATTATAAGTAATTAAGTGCATGAATTAAATTGCAAGAAAGTAAAGCAAGATAATAATAAGCAAGTAATAAAAAGCTATACAAAGAACGAGAAACTAGAACTCAAGACAAGCATGTGATCAATAGCCAACCCTTAAACTTGCAAGCTCAATCAAGAGGTTGCAAGATCAAGAGAAGGATAGAGAACGCATGTGAAATGAAGCGCTAATTCCATAAGAAAATACGACCCTTGAGATTAATAACTAACCCTTAACCATTCAAGCTCAATGAAGAGGTTGAATGATCAAGAGAAAGCAAGAATCTCAAGGGGAAGAAGAAACAAAAGAGAATGATACAAAAAGCCCTCATCTTCATTGATCTCCCACTCAAAAAGCTCTCACTACAATTTTCATGGAAAAAGAATGAAGAAGAAGAAGAAGAACTAAAACTACAAAAGAATGGACACAAAAATTGGACCCTTGGCTTAGCTCAATTCTGGAGTATTTATAGACAGGGAGCTGGAAATCTAGGGCAACATTCAGAACCTACATAAAAAGACCAAAATACCCACAAAAGTTGACAAGCTGCGGCGCCAGTACGGCCGCGGATCCGGGACCTAGACCCCCTATTGGCCGCGGATCCGCCGCACTATAGTAGGTTCAGGGCATGGCCTTTTCTGTACGGCCCTGGTCTGCTGTTCCCTGTTGTCTGGTACATGTATTTTCTGATAATCTTTCCAGAATATCTTCAGAATTCTTAGTCCAAGATTGCTATCTTTTCTTCACTTTTGACTTCTATCTCTCTCGAGCTCCGCGCACCCATTGATTCTTGTGCTGCCCCCCTCGTGCTCTGTGCTTGTCCCAGACACGAATGACCACTGTCATATGTCTTGTCTCAGGAACTGGTACTCGGCACTGGACGGATATGGATGACCGGAACCCGGCTTTTATCTGCTGTGACAGATGTTCTGTATTTGGTGTAACTGTGGAGATTTTGTCTTGATTTGCAATATTTGTACTCGAAACCTGTATTCTGTAAATATGTAACAAACACGGATTAAAAGCACCTACCTATAAACACTCGAGCGTAAGAATGGGCGGTATAAAATGCAGTATTCTGTTATGAACAATAGCCGGGTCATCGTATTAGTCGGTTATATGCGATATAGTCGGATTGTCGGATCAAGTGTTGATTCGATAATTTAATGTATAATAATATATATGATATATTAAATTACATTAACTAATATTAGCTCACTAAAAGATTCTTTTTCTCACTCGGGTAATACATGTAAGTCCACGTTGCCATCCCCGGTACTTACGAGGAGGCGGAAACGGTATAACAATCAAAATTTGTCATGAGGAGCAACATGGACTAAACAAGGTCGGGATCGTGTCTAAACTAAACTAGCAAGCATACAAAGGAGCGTTAGCTACTCGGATGAAAAGTTATACCTAACTTGAACTCCTTCTTCTTCAAACCTTGTAGAGGTTGATGGTTCTTACCTCGTAGCCTTCTTCCGTCGAAGATGGATCCACCTGAGGGTTCAACCTTTGGGCTCTTCCTCGAACTTTGAGTGAACTACGATCTCCGGCTTGCTAAACCTTGAACCCTAGAGAGAGAGTAGAGAGTATCTAAGGGGTGTTTTTCTTTTAAGGTGAGGGATTCTCAACACATGAGAAGGATTCACCTTGAGCTTGAGGAAGAAGAAGATGAAATGAGGAGAGAGAATGATTATGATAGAATGAGCTCTTTTCTTTTGCAACCATAACTAAAAGAAAAGGAATTATCTAATTAATAATAATAATTGAAAATGAAAATAGTTGATGGTTGTATTTGGAATGACCACTATCATCACTTCATTAAATGAGTGTAAGCTAGAATCAAGGAGTATCCTTGCAAAGCAATGATGGTGGTCAACATTCAACCATGGTCAACAAGTCAAAAAAATCAACCATAACAATATTTCATTTAATTACTATTATTAATTGATATTTCATAAATCTATTAGGGTTTGGAAAATGACGACTGTCAACTGTGCATACGCATCCGTTCCGAAACCCTAAAGAAAAACCTCATCCTCCGCCTCAAGCAACTGTGCATACACACCTGTATTCTCGTTCCGAGGAACAAGAATACCGAGATATAAAAGCAACCCCAAAACATATACCAGTATCTGGCTCAAACCAGAGCCCACCAGTATAATCCGTCCGGACTCCAAACGTGCACAAGTGCGCGGATGAGAACGAACCCTGCCGCAAAACCATGCGACCTCTACTCTGTTTTGCCCAGAGGCGAATACCCTCTGTGTGGGACTCTAAAGACTCGACACTACGCTGGCAGTGGGTTTAACCACAGACCGCAAGCGGCACTAGCTGTGCGTAACGGTCCCCAGGTAGACACCGACAAGAAGGCTGACGAGGTGAAACCCCATCTGAACTCCTACTGAGTCTGAATGTGACAGTCTCCGTACAGTCCGGTCTGTTTGTCTAATACATCGCATGTCGGGCCTAGGGGGCGGTAAAACGTCAGTCCCCTAATAGCGGTACAAGTCGTGTCGGAGTGAAGCCCAAAACACCCTGAGATAACACTGGAAGCCTACCAGTATATCTCGCTTGCCCTGGCCAGGGACTACTCGTGTAATGGCTCTCCTAGACACAGCGCGATGTCAACCCCCAATACCGGGAGAGACGAATCCTGTCTAACCGTCACTGCCTCCAAGTGCTTCGGGACTGCACCCAACCACCACCTGTTTGCATGACTCCTTTGAGCCGTGGTAGGGTAGTGATCAAAGTGCAGTGGGAACACACTCGAGGCGAAGTGGCAGTGTCAAGTCAGCGGA
Source organism: Agapanthus africanus (assembly GCA_030015575.1). NCBI lineage: Eukaryota > Viridiplantae > Streptophyta > Magnoliopsida > Asparagales > Amaryllidaceae > Agapanthus > Agapanthus africanus. The sequence continues at coordinate 297,013,969 of JASDDO010000022.1, read as the reverse complement.
CTAAGCTGTACTCATGTCACCTGGGAACTGATAACTGACGATAGGTATAATACCAACCTGTCAGTTCCCGACGAGTCCTGTCCAGTGTACTCGTAACCCAACGAGCACCCGTATACTATCTCCAGTACGACGTACTGATGGCTGTGGGACAGACCATCTTCCATACTGGGATGAGAAGCGCATACGCTAGTCTACTGTAGCGTTTTGAAAATCGTTTCGGTGAAATTTCGAAAAAATCGGTAAAATAAAGGGGTTTTTTGTAAAAAGTCAAAATACAAATATCTTATTATAAAAATTAAATATACATATTCTAGCTATGTAATTGCTATTATTTGGTGTTTATTGAGCCGCTGGTGAAATTTCAAATTTTCTGAAAAAAATATTATTTTATTATTATTTTAAGCCGTCACTAATACATTTAATTAGGGAAAATTACAAATTGGAATGAGTTGAAACAAATTTTGTGCATCATAAAACATTAAATAAAAATTTGTCATGTGGTTTTTGGAACGAAATCATTTGCCAAAACGGTTTAGAAATTATTGAAGAAAAAAGGCTTTTTTTTAGCGTAAATGGATGTTTAGGGTACCGTATTTATCATTTTTCATCACCCCACATCCGTACCCACACCCACACACACCCACTTACTCCTCCCCATGGCTGAATTCAGCAGCCCCCCTATTTTTACCCCACTTGATTTTCAAATGAAAGGAAATGAAAGAAAAGAAAAGAAAATGGATAATTGTGTTGGACTTTGACCTTGTGTTGACTTGGACTTCTTTACTTGCTACTTTCCTCACCTCACTCTCTCTCCAATCACCCTCTAGTGGCCGACCCTCCCCATTTCCTGCACACAACAGCCCCTCCTCTTTTCTCATCACATTTCTCTTCAAAAAACTCATCAAAATTGCCTCACAAATCAACACAAAACCTCACAAATCCCAAATCCATTCCCTACCCATTTTTCCTTAGCCCTTATAGCATGGATCTTGATGCAAAGATCTCAATTTGGAGGTCAAGTTCCATATTTGATCTTATGGGTTGTGAAGGTATAACTCTAACCCTTTTGCTTAATTTATGTTAGATACTTTAAATCAACTTAATTAGGTGTTTAATTTAGGTTTTAAATTGCAAGTTTAAATTCAAGAGAAGGGTTAAATTAAAGTTATGGTTGTGTTAATTTGTTCATGGTAGTGTGATGTATTTTAGCATCTTAAGTTATGCAAAACCAAATCTTGTAGCTAATTTGCATATTGTTATATTTAATTTGCCCAAATTTTGATAATTATGCTAATTTGCTAACTAGGTTTTAGAAATTTTATTAAAATGTGGGATTAAAATCTAGTTAGGGTTTTTAGCATATCATTAAGGTTTCCATGAGTGGTTTAACCATTTAAAATATGCAAAGCCAAGATAAATTGTTAAATTGTGAAATTTTGCGTTAAAAAGTGTTAAATTGGATATTTTTTGCAAAACTAGAATTTTGGAATTTATACAAGTTGATGAGAATAAATTATTGATATGGTTTCTATAACTTGGTTATGATAATTGGTGGATATTGTGGCCATTAGTTTCGTTTAAACATCATGTTTTGTACAAACGGCGAATTGTGCTTGCTAGATTTTCGGAAAAACGACTTTTTAAGTGAAATTGGGGTTTTGGGGAATTTCAAGCTATTTTATATTAAAATTAGTGTTCATGAATGTGCAAATGAGTGTGATTGGATTTTCTCGATGGTTTGACGTTCGTACATCGACATCGAGGGTTGGTTTGACTATTCCTGCATGCGTGGGCGATAGGTTTGGACCTATGGGTGATACGCGTGCCGATTTGATTTTCGTATGCCGTTTCGATTTCGAATTTAGTTTTACTGCGATATGGTACGTTATGATATGTAGGTACCCCCATGTGGACTTCGAGACGACAAGCAAGCGCGTGGCAACGTCGGCACCGGCTAGCGAGGACCAGGTGAGTAGATTTATATCTACGGGGAGAAGTCGGGTGGATGGCGTATAGCACCCCCGCAGTCCGTGGTGGTGTATACAGATGCGTATACACACCAACAATTATTATATGTTATTTAGGATTAATAACGATGCTTAGGATGGATATTGGTGTGTTGGACTATTTTTAGTGTTGCGAACCCTAGGGTAGTGTTGCACTACACTTACACACATACATACTTGCATACATTCCTATTGATATGTGCTCATGGGATTCTTTATAGTTATGTGTTCACATGGGTATAGGACTATTTGTTCACATACGGACTGAGGATGATACTTGGGATTGAGCTGAGTCGATGAGATTTGATTTGAGGCCGTGAGATCGGTGATATAGCAGGGTTCGTATCTTAGATACGACATGACGTTGTAGCGGGTCCTTGACGTAGTGTTTCACACACGTCCATGCATACGTAGGCGGTATCAGTATGGTACTATACGTAGATCAGTACCCCGATCATAATATTTGATAAAGAGGATACCCGGTGAATAGTATGATGAATGTGATATTGACCCGTACCCAGATTTGGGATGCCGTACGACAGATTTACGTACGAGCTATATTGATGATTGATCCGCACTCTTGACTTGGGATGCCTGATTATAGATATGGTATCGGATATGATATTGTTGAGGCGGGATCACCGACTATACATATACAGGTATGTATATGTATCGACTCAGATGATAGGCGGTTTCCTTACCTGTAGTTCAGCTTGTTAGTTCAGCCGTATAGTTTAGTGTAGTTGTTAGATTAGATTAGACTTCTTACCTATTTCAAAAACTAACGAATCGTGGGCATTTTTAAAGACAGCTCAAGGGAATCTACGGATATTTCAAAAACGACGTATCCTTTCATAAAAACACCGTAGCCCTATTTTCAAAACCCCATGATTCGTGTTATTTCAAAAGGCACCATTCGTAGGACTTATATTAGATTATTGTAGATTAGTTATCGTTGTGTCTAGTATTCAGCTCCCGCACATTATTGCTGTTCGCTCTGCCTCGCATATTTATTTTGCTGCATATTCTATTATTGATATCATGCTGTTAGGACACCAGCACCATTACCGATGATGCGTATGTACCACGTACACCTACTTGCCGGCTCACACACATCTTCATCGGTAATTGACATGTCACGTACACTTTAGAGAATATAATTGCTTGACTTAGATTGTTAGCTGGTAGTTTTGACATGATATTAGTGTACTTCCCTTATATGCCATATTAGACATTGTAGTTATTATCTACCACTTCATGCATACTGTTATTCAGTTGTTCACGCCTAGTTTATTATCATTGACATATGCACTTGTGATGATTTCTTGAGATTTATGATATTTCTGGATTTCGGGGAAAGCCGCAAAATTTACAACTTATGATCTTTTAAAATATAAAATGTTGCGGTTTTCTAGTGATGTAAAGTGTCGTCCACCATGAGTTTGCTGTGGTTTTGGAGATCCGTGTCGAGGAGTGGAGGAACCGTCACTGGTACATGGTGGACCCGGTATGGTACTCCGTGGCAAGAGGAATGTGGTGTTGACGTTGAGCCTGGCTGGGGAGCACTACCTACCGGTGATATTATCCGACGCGTCGGATATCCGGAGGATACCGTCGTGCTCTTGAGATGGATGGTAGGGGCCGGTCCGGACTGACGGCGCCCTAGATATTGAGATTGAGACATTGATATTTTGAGACAGTGAGATTTATGTTTTGTGTCGATGCTAGACACTGTTGATACTGATTTCATTATGATACCTCAGTTTAAAAATACGAAGGAAATCTCACTAATTTATGAAAACAGTTTCTTCATTTCATGTATTCGGTTTCATACATTCATACCTCATTCATACGATATATTGCTACCTGAGGCACCGACACGGGCACATGAGATTTCACTCGGTTAGATATTTACCCTAGCCTTGTTATAGGCTACATGTTATATACATTTTTGAGGCTATATTATGATCATTGACCTAGGATTGCGTTATTTATGCGATTTCTGTGCGTAGATTTTTTCTATTCACGAGTTAGCAACTCACCCCCGTTGTGCCCCAGTTTCTTGCAGGTTTGCCGTATAGGTTTCCTTACGGATTTGCGGGCATAGTTTCATTCGGGTGATTTGCTAGTAGGTGGTTTTACTTGTATCATACTCCCATTATCTACCTTGTATGATATTATTCAGTTGTATCTAGTAAATTCCATCAACCAAACATGTATTTATTGAGTTAGAGACCAGTGTTGTTTATTCTTTCGACCTTAGAGTCGCTCGATATATTTCTGGTGGTTTTGAGTTCCTTTTGAGTTTTGATCCTCGCCGTTGGCGTTGTATATTATATTGCTTGTGTGGTTGTGACCGTCGATTGACGAAGAGCTAGCTCCCGCTTGGGGATGCCTTTTTATTGATTTCGTATACTATTCATGTTGTATCCCGTTTAGGAGCCAGTATTTACAAAGGAGACTCTGCCGAAATTTTCAGTAAATTTTTGATGTTTTTAGAAACCCGCATAATTCGGCTTATGCTATTAAAACTACTTGTTTTAAATTGGTTTTCCTTCACTCTACTTCTTTTCTTGGTTTGGATTTCTGGGTTTTCGGTTTACTTAGATTACGTACGCCTCGAGACGTTTCGTAGTTTAAGTGCCGGTCATGTTCCGTACTTTCGGGACGTGACAAAGTTGGTATCAGAGCGTTAGGTTTTACCTTCGGAGTGTAGGATGACCCTTGGTTGATGGAATAGGTGACTAAAGTAGAGTAACGTATCGTTGGTATGTTCCGCGGCATATTTACGACACGCCACTCCACTTATGAAGCCTTAGGATGTACATTTCCTTGTTCAGTATTATATTCCTTCTTGATCTAGCCTCGTCGGTACCAGTTTGGTTTTGCTGCCACGATTACGGGCAGGGAGAGCTACGGCTAGAGTTGCGGTCAGCACGAGCTCGGCACGAACGAGGACTGACCAGGGCATGATTCCGGCGACACCCGATTGTGGAGAGGTGTCTTTTGACCGTGTTTCCGCGCCACGAGCGTTTGGCAGATCGCCTTTATGAGATTTCTCGGACGTGCCGATCAGTATCAAAGGATTGTGCCACTGACAGAGGCCAACCAGATTTTGATGACCGTTGGTGTGTTGCTTATTCATGATGGTCGAGGCACTGTTCAGCGTGCAGACGAGCGAGCCAGTTGTTGCTGCGAGCGACGAGATATCGCCCCATATGTTGGAACTATGGCGGGGCGAGTTGTACGAATAGATGATAGAAGGTCGCTAGTCACCCGATGATGAATGACTAGGACAGGTGGTTCGTTCGCTTACCCCGATGCGAGATCATCAGATAGATTGATTCCAGCTAGAGACGACTTCACGCGGAGACGTTGGGAGTCGACAGAGACGATCGAATGTCAGAAACCTATTATTCCAAGTTTAAAGTATTCGGAAAGACATGCAGGCAATTCTATGGTCCCTCTAGAAGAATGAAACCCTAACTCGACTTAATGACCGTGTGAAAGTCTTTGAACCTTCGGGTTTGCGGCAGTTCTACGGCGCCATTAGTGAGGCTTGGGTTTGCCCTTCTACGGCTGGACCACCGATGCTGTGGTATGTACTCGATACTATTAAACTGTGCCCAAGATGTTGAGCTCTTGGGGGATTATGAGGTTTTGACGACTCGATCGGATGGCTCGACTTAATTCGGATGCTAGGTGGTGAGATGCATTTCTTGGGAGACTCCCGATACGAGGATAGCCGTTGGAGCTCAGTCCATGCAGCCGCGACGAGACGATTCCAAAGCAGACGACATTAGAGAAAAGTGGAGTAAGAGGTTCGCATCAGATCTAGATGAGATGACGTTCCACTCCGCCGACATTAGAGAGGCGTTGCGCATGCCGAGGCATGGTACTTGGACTTACCTTCTAGAAGGAGTCGTGATGAGTATGCAGTCGTTCCAGAGCAAGATGCAGATATAGGAAAGGACAATGACTTCCGGACAGTTGGCAGGGACAAGACATGGAAGAGACCGTGAGCAGGATTCCTTTCAGGACACTGCTGCAATGATACTTGCACCCAGGATCAGATGTATCACGTACATTCAGAGACCCAGAGGCCGACGCCAGTAATATGCTGTCTTACGAGTGGTCGCGATGATTGACCAAGAGATGACCAGAGAAGTGCCAGAACGGAATCGTCCCCGTTAGCACACCTGACAGGACCGATGAGCCGATGGACCGAAAGATTGGTAATTCACAGTGAAGACCTTGACCCAGGAGTGGTCTTGGTTACGCACGCCAGCAGGACAGAGTTCATGATCATCGACGAGACGTCCCACTAGTGACCGCGACAGTTGGCCCGAGATTCTTAGAGGATGCACTTGATATCATTTTCGTGCTTGGGTTTCACATGTTTGTGATTTTACGGTTTCAGACATTTGAGTTGATTTTGTGCGTATGCTCGCACACGATTTCGTTCCTGCACTCTGTATAGTTTATATATGCTTGCAGTGCAGTGATACGCCTTTTGTGCACTTAGATGCACTGGACTTCGATTTCGATTGTGATACTCGATATTTGTTTTGTGCACCTTGTGCACCTGATTGATTTTGTGCACGTTCGGCGCTTGATATTGGATTTCATGATTTCGTGCACGATGGATGCACCTGATTTGAATTTTCGCGCATGTCTTGAGATGCGATTTTGGTGCATACCAGATGCACTAAATCGAGATTTTTCGTGCATGTCAGATGCACCTGATTTTGCTGTCAGGCACATATGTTTCCTACGACAGATGTTTCGTGCACACCCGATGCACTTAGATGTTGTTTCTGTACGCATGTATGGCACATTCATGGATTTTGATTTCCGTGCGCACCAGACGCACGTAGTATTCATGTGCATATTTTGGGATTGATTTCTTATAGAGCAGTACGTTTTTATGATATTGCTATGTGTTTCCGTACTGAGCAGGACTAGTCAGAGGACAGTACCTGAATACATTTTGCATGCATTGATAGTTATTGAAGGGATTTCCAAAAAGCGAGCTATAGCCTCAGTATTTACCTACGTGTCTGATATAACACGAAATGTTTAAAACAAGGAGACCCTTCTAAATTGTTTCCAAAACGGCGGAACGTACATTTCAAACAAAGGTATATATGTATATAGTTATTTTCTTATGGTAGACGTCCGCCACTGTGCAGTGTTATACGCGTTGCACAGCGACTTAAAGAGATTTGGCATGCATTTCCTTCAGATACTTATAGATATAGATTCGATATTTACATGTATAGTTTCGAGTTATATCATATTGGTTTGATTTGGATTTGGCATTGATGTCTTCTCCATGACTCCGATGATTGTGGGATGCTTGACGGAGTTTTGATTTGAGTTTTATACTCAATTTTTTTTTCAAGCGCATGTACTGCGCTACGATTTGTTTTATGTATTTACAGTTTCGGAGAACCGACGACTTGATGGTTTTTCTTAGATGTTTTAGTATTTAGGGAGGTTTGAATTTAAATTCGGGGACCGAATTTCTTTAAGGGGGGAAGATTGTAGCGTTTTGAAAATCGTTTCGGTGAAATTTCGAAAAAATCGGTAAAATAAAGGGGTTTTCTGTAAAATGTCAAAATACAAATATCTTATTATAAAAATTAAATATACATATTCTAGCTATGTAATTGCTATTATTTGGTGTTTATTGAGCCGCTGGTGAAATTTCAAATTTTCTGAAAAAAATATTATTTTATTATTATTTTAAGCCGTCACTAATACATTTAATTAGGGAAAATTACAAATTGGAATGAGTTGAAACAAATTTTGTGCATCATAAAACATTAAATAAAAATTTGTCATGTGGTTTTTGGAACGAAATCATTTGCCAAAACGGTTTAGAAATTATTGAAGAAAAAAGGCTTTTTTTAGCGTAAATGGATGTTTGGGGTACCGTATTTATCATTTTTCATCACCCCACACCCGTACCCACATCCACACACACCCACTTACTCCTCCCCATGGCTGAATTCAGCAGCCCCCCTGTTTTTACCCCACTTGATTTTCAAATGAAAGGAAATGAAAGAAAAGAAAAGAAAATGGATAATTGTGTTGGACTTTGACCTTGTGTTGACTTGGACTTCTTTACTTGCTACTTTCCTCACCTCACTCTCTCTCCAATCACCCTCTAGTGGCCGACCCTCCCCATTTCCTGCACACAACAGCCCCTCCTCTTTTCTCATCACATTTCTCTTCAAAAAACTCATCAAAATTGCCTCACAAATCAACACAAAACCTCACAAATCCCAAATCCATTCCCTACCCATTTTTCCTAAGCCCTTATAGCATGGATCTTGATGCAAAGATCTCAATTTGGAGGTCAAGTTCCATATTTGATCTCATGGGTTGTGAAGGTATAACTCTAACCCTTTTGCTTAATTTATGTTAGATACTTTAAATCAACTTAATTAGGTGTTTAATTTAGGTTTTAAATTGCAAGTTTAAATTCAAGAGAAGGGTTAAATTAAAGTTATGGTTGTGTTAATTTGTTCATGGTAGTGTGATGTATTTTAGCATCTTAAGTTATGCAAAACCAAATCTTGTAGCTAATTTGCATATTGTTATATTTAATTTGCCCAAATTGTGATAATTATGCTAATTTGCTAACTAGGTTTTAGAAATTTTATTAAAATGTGGGATTAAAATCTAGTTAGGGTTTTTAGCATATCATTAAGGTTTCCATGAGTGGTTTAACCATTTAAAATATGCAAAGCCAAGATAAATTGTTAAATTGTGAAATTTTGCGTTAAAAAGTGTTAAATTGGATATTTTTTGCAAAACTAGAATTTTGGAATTTATACAAGTTGATGAGAATAAATTATTGATATGGTTTCTATAACTTGGTTATGATAATTGGTGGATATTATGGCCATTAGTTTCGTTTAAACATCATGTTTTGTACAAACGGCGAATTGTGCTTGCTAGATTTTCGGAAAAACGACTTTTTAAGTGAAATTGGGGTTTTGGGGAATTTTAAGCTATTTTATATTAAAATTAGTATTCATGAATGTGCAAATGAGTGTGATTGGATTTTCTCGATGGTTTGACGTTCGTACATCGACATCGAGGGTTGGTTTGACTATTCCTGCATGCGTGGGCGATAGGTTTGGACCTATGCGTGATACGCGTGCCGATTTGATTTTCGTATGCCGTTTCGATTTCGAATTTAGTTTTAATGCGATATGGTACGTTATGATATATAGGTACCCCCATGTGGACTTCGAGACGACAAGCAAGCGCGTGGCAACGTCGGCACCGGCTAGCGAGGACCAGGTGAGTAGATTTATATCTACGGGGAGAAGTCGGGTGGATGGCGTATAGCACCCCCGCAGTCCGTGGTGGTGTATACAGATGCGTATACACACCAACAATTATTATATGTTATTTAGGATTAATAACGATGCTTAGGATGGATATTGGTGTGTTGGACTATTTTTAGTGTTGCGAACCCTAGGGTAGTGTTGCACTACACTTACACACATACATACTTGCATACATTCCTATTGATATGTGCTCATGGGATTCTTTATAGTTATGTGTTCACATGGGTATGGGACTATTTGTTCAAATACGGACTGAGGATGATACTTGGGATTGAGCTGAGTCGATGAGATTTGATTTGAGGCCGTGAGATCGGTGATATAGTAGGGTTCGTATCTTAGATACGACATGACGTTGTAGCGGGTCCTTGACGTAGTGTTTCACACACGTCCATGCATACGTAGGCGGTATCAGTATGGTACTATACGTAGATCAGTACCCCGATCATAATATTTGATAAAGAGGATACCCGGTGAATAGTATGATGAATGTGATATTGACCCGTACCCAGATTTGGGATGCCGTACGACAGATTTACGTACGAGCTATATTGATGATTGATCCGCACTCTTGACTTGGGATGCCTGATTATAGATATGGTATCGGATATGATATTGTTGAGGCGGGATCACCGACTATACATATACAGGTATGTATATGTATCGACTCAGATGATAGGCGGTTTCCTTACCTGTAGTTCAGCTTGTTAGTTCAGCCGTATAGTTTAGTGTAGTTGTTAGATTAGATTAGACTTCTTACCTATTTCAAAAACTAACGAATCGTGGGCATTTTTAAAGACAGCTCAAGGGAATCTACGGATATTTTAAAAACGACGTATCCTTTCATAAAAACACCGTAGCCCTATTTTCAAAACCCCATGATTCGTGTTATTTCAAAAGGCACCATTCGTAGGACTTATATTAGATTATTGTAGATTAGTTATCGTTGTGTCTAGTATTCAGCTCCCGCACATTATTGCTGTTCGCTCTGCCTCGCATATTTATTTTGCTGCATATTCCATTATTGATATCATGCTGTTAGGACACCAGCACCATTACCGATGATGCGTATGTACCACATACACCTACTTGCCGGCTCACACACATCTTCATCGGTAATTGCCATGTCACGTACACTTTAGAGAATATAATTGCTTGACTTAGATTGTTAGCTGGTAGTTTTGACATGATATTAGTGTACTTCCCTTATATGCCATATTAGACATTGTAGTTATTATCTACCACTTCATGCATACTGTTATTCAGTTGTTCACGCCTAGTTCATTATCATTGACATATGCACTTGTGATGATTTCTTGAGATTTATGATATTTCTGGATTTCGGGGAAAGCCGCAAAATTTACAACTTATGATCTTTTAAAATATAAAATGTTGCGGTTTTCTAGTGATGTAAAGTGTCGTCCACCATGAGTTTGCTGTGGTTTTGGAGATCCGTGTCGAGGAGTGGAGGAACCGTCACTGGTACATGGTGGACCCGGTATGGTACTCCGTGGCAAGAGGAATGTGGTGTTGACGTTGAGCCTGGCTGGGGAGCACTACCTACCGGTGATATTATCCGACGCGTCGGATATCCGGAGGATACCGTCGTGCTCTTGAGATGGATGGTAGGGGCCGGTCCGGACTGACGGCGCCCTAGATATTGAGATTGAGACATTGATATTTCGAGACAGTGAGATTTATGTTTTGTGTCGATACTAGACACTGTTGATACTGATTTCATTATGATACCTCAGTTTAAAAATACGAAGGAAATCTCACTAATTTATGAAAACAGTTTCTTCATTTCATGTATTCGGTTTCATACATTCATACCTCATTCATACGATATATTGCTACCTGAGGCACCGACACGGGCACATGAGATTTCACTCGGTTAGATATTTACCCTAGCCTTGTTATAGGCTACATGTTATATACATTTTTGAGGCTATATTATGATCATTGACCTAGGATTGCGTTATTTATGCGATTTCTGTGCGTAGATTTTTTCTATTCACGAGTTGGCAACTCACCCCCGTTGTGCCCCAGTTTCTTGCAGGTTTGCCGTATAGGTTTCCTTACGGCTTTGCGGGCATAGTTTCATTCGGGTGATTTGCTAGTAGGTGGTTTTACTTGTATCATACTCCCATTATCTACCTTGTATGATATTATTCAGTTGTATCTAGTAAATTCCATCAACCAAACATGTATTTATTGAGTTAGAGACCAGTGTTGTTTATTCTTTCGACCTTAGAGTCGCTCGATATATTTCTGGTGGTTTTGAGTTCATTTTGAGTTTTGATCCTCGCCGTTGGCGTTGTATATTATATTGCTTGTGTGGTTGTGACCGTCGATTGACGAAGAGCTAGCTCCCGCTTGGGGATGCCTTTTTATTGATTTCGTATACTATTCATGTTGTATCCCGTTTGGGAGCCAGTATTTACAAAGGAGACTCTGCCGAAATTTTCAGTAAATTTTTGATGTTTTTAGAAACCCGCATAATTCGGCTTATGCTATTAAAACTACTTGTTTTAAATTGGTTTTCCTTCACTCTACTTCTTTTCTTGGTTTGGATTTCTGGGTTTTCGGTTTACTTAGATTACGTACGCCTCGAGACGTTTCGTAGTTTAAGTGCCGGTCATGTTCCGTACTTTCGGGACATGACATCTACTCCGGAGTATCGATGCCCTGTCTCGATAGTCCTGCGACTAGGGACCTGTATAAGGATGTGCTTATAGATTACCCAGCCCCCACTAGTGTGACTGCCATCACAACGCTGGTAATCAAGCAAAGATCCTAAGGGCTCCACTAATGCGTATAGGTGATATACTAATATAAACACATGTACACATTGAAGTAGAAACAAACCAAGTAGCATACTACTATATTGAGCAAGATTGTTTATACAAGGTGAATATCCCAAGCTTCCATTAAGTAATATACAAACTAGTATGATACAGTAATGGCCTCTAGGGCATATACACTAACAATACATTGATATATATGCGATATATGTTAATTGTATTATTTTATATTGTTACGATAAATATTATATATGTGATATATAATATTATAACATGATATGATAACTAATGCAACATGTTTAGTAGAAATTAAACAAGATTAGGGTTTGTTTTGGGTTAGTTCCTTCTTGATAATTCTAGAAGGTTTCTTTTTGTTTTGTGCAAGATATTTTCAAATGACTCATGCTTTAACCCAACCCAAACCCTAGCCCTTGGTTAATTCTCTACAAAGGTTTAGCAACCATGGTTGCATTATTCATCATTATCTTCTTTACATTATTCATCACAAAAGGATTCTATTATTGATTCATCTTCTTCTTCCTTTTTTCTTTCATGGAAAAATCTTTCTAGCTTTTTTCCAAGTGATGAAAATGAGTGAGAATAAGAAAATAAAAGAGAGAAAATATCCTACTTCATCATTCTCATCTATCCTTTCCCTTTAGATGAGAGTATTCACTTCATTTATTGAGTGTTAGCTTGTGTTAATGAAACTTCAAGGTAGATCATCTTTGTTATCGAAGATCGGAAGCAAGACTGCATCTTTCTCTTCGTGAAGCCTCTCGAGAGTCCGGAACACGATGATCGCAGCGAAGAGACCTCAACACGAAGCTTAAGAAGTGAAGGACCGGATCTACAAAGGTCGTAATCCCTCTCACTTAGTGTTAAAGTGTTTAACATACTTGTTTTCGCATAAACACTAGTTTAAAGATCCGGCTTTGGGTTGTTCGGCACGGCTAAATTTTAAATTGGGCATGGTTGATGCCTCGTAGACCCTTGTGGCAGTGTATAGCAACCCTACAGTGGTATCAGAGCCAATCTAGAGCTTTAGGCGAAGTCTAGGCGAATTTTAAAGTCCGATCAAACTCCGAATACCCGGATTATACCCCTCTGTGTACATTTTCTAAAAATGTGATTTTTTCAGCATTAAAATTACTCGGAAAAACAAGCAGGAAAAACTAAGAATTACTGTGAAGTACGGCCTACTAATTCGCTCACATGACCGCGGAACCGCGGCCAAACCAAGTGTTCGGCGGCGGTTCCGCGGCCAAAATTTTGAATTAGTCCCTGGAATTTCATATATTTATTCTTAAGTCCTTTCTTAGCAATTTGTTCTGGGAATGTTTTAATTCCACTCAAGTGTTGAGTTTTCTAGGGTTGTATTGGGGACTCGTTGATTCGATCGGATAATTTAACTTCGTTTAGTTTGTCCGGATAATTTTTAGAACGTGTTAAAAAGTTTGAACGGATATCAATAACTCACTTTTTCCCCTGTCGGAAAATTTTTCAAAAATTGTATTTTTTCTTCAGTTTAAGAACGTTCTAAGTCGTGCAAGTAACGCGGTGGACCTTCTAGAAGACAACAAACCTTAACTCGATTATGTGGCCGTCTTGAACTACCTCTAAACCTTAGGGTTTGTGGCAGTACGGCATGCCACATGTAAGGCGTTGGCTTGACCCTTCTACGGCTGGACCATTGGTACGGTGGCATGTGATGGATGTTTTTAAACTGATTTCAAGTGTTGAGATATATTGGGGAAATCTTGGGTGTTTGATTATTCGATCGGAAAGTTTAACATTGTCTATTTATCTGGAATGTGATACAATATTTAGAATCCACAAATAGTTATGAGATAACAGATTTGAATATTATAAACATTGCAGTTCAGTCTCAGATGATCGGTTGCCTCGGAATTTTGATGTGATCAAAAGTCCGTCGCAATCATATAGCGTACGCGGATACTCGCCGGGTAAACTTAATAGACAGCCACGCCCCATAGCCCCGACCATGTGACTGTAGGAGAACCCCGTTGCCAAAAACATCCGTTCGGGTGCTCGCGGCAGCGGTGTTCCGCCTTAGTGCACTTCGTCGACGGCATCGGGGGTGCGGCCGTCTACTGAAGTTTGCGACGAGCATTCGATCTGGATGTCGGGAACCTTGTTGAATTGCCCGACTTGATATTGAAAAGTGTTTTCGATAATGAGACTAAAATGCGGAGTTTATAATTGTTAGGCATGCTATGTCTAAGGAATTCATTTGGTTAGGCATGCGATGTCTAAGGAGGTTGCGGATTCCAACTGTTGTAGTTTTACACTTTCTTTTCTGTGACCGTAAGCGTAGTATGTGGTGTATCGCCAGCTTCGTTGCTATACATCAACGACAATCGGGATACGCATACTTGCTTACGTTGATAATATGAGATATTATGTGTTGCTGTGATATGTTATATTGGATCGTCACGTTCTGGATAGCCGGGGGTTTTATGTGAGATGAGAGTTTTTCTTTTTCATTCATGTAAAATTCATTTGTATGTAATATTCTTTTATTGGGGCACTTCCGGGCTGAGGATGATGTCACCATTGTATATTATTTACTTTTCCGCATTAGGTAGACCTAAGGCGGGGAGCACAAGTAACCGGGTTCTAGGTTCTAGTGGGAGACCATCTCGAGGAGTCGAGACCGGGTCTCCTAACCCTAGAATTGGCAGTGTTGCTTGCCGCTCTCGTAGGGGTCTAGGGATGTGGGTTTGGCTATTCATCACGCCCGTGGAATCCATGTTTTATACAGGCTCGTATTAAAACACGGACGTCCTAGTATATCCAATATTTCATATATGTTTCTTCTGCTGCAATGTTCTGTGATGAGATCATATTACTGCCTGAGACGAATGTTTATATTATATATATGAGATATATGTTATATTGCAGATTTCGTTTCAAAAGAGATGCTTGTGAAGCATATAAAAATGGGACTTCATTAATGAGATTAATGAAACTAAAAGAAACCTAAAGATGTTGTAGAAACTTGTTTAAAAACTGGTAGCTTTTGTTCTTGCTTTGCATAGCGGTGTTCCTTGTAGAACATCCAGCACCTTATTCGATATGGAAAGAGCCGAGATCCCTTCACCGGGAGTGACCTCTTTAGTGAAACTAGCAGATGCTACAAACTCGGTCTGTCTTTTGATTGCTTCTATAGTTCTTGCTTTGCAAAGTGGTATTTGTGAAATATCCTGTACCTTATTCGATAAGGAAAGGGTCGACGATCCCTTCACCGGGAGTGACCCCTTTAGCAAAACTAGAAAAGCCTAAAAAACACTCCATTTAAAAATCACTCGATTTTACAACGATATCAAGTTCATTACGCAAAGGGTTTTCTTAAAAACCTGTCGTAGCCCTCCGTCATTTCAGATAAGTACTACTTAGTATTCGTGCTGCGGTAATTTGGCATTCGTCAAGGCGTAGTGTGCTGTAGCTAACTAGTATTTATCTGCTTATGCATATGATGCAGATTGGATTAGGGTATTCGTATGGCGTTGTTTGGCATTCGTCAAGGGTCGTGCGAGTGGATTTAATTCAATCAGGAAATGTACGGGTTGAACTTGACTAGCGGACTATGGGTGGTTTGGCATTCGTCAAGGTCATAGGACGCTAGGGGCAAAATATTATCGGGAATTTCAAGTGTTGAAATTTTCAATGAGATTGCATACCTTCTATTAGATAGTTGGATCTCGATACCCGCTGCGAGTAAGAGTTACTCCTGGAAGAGTTTTACACATTACAATTAGCCAATCAAGTAGGTGTCTAGAAAGGTGTTAAAGGGGTTATGCCTCTGGGAAAACGAGGTTTACTTTAATTAGGTTCGTGCGAAAGCACGGGGGACCTCCCTCAAAGTACCGACACTGGCCTGGCTGAAAGATTGGCGAACTTGTAGCGTGTAATTAATCCCGGCTAGTCTTTCCTTTTAGGGTTTGAAGGAAGATTTGACTAAAACAGTGGGAGACATCCTGGTTAGATATATTAGATAACCAATCTAATCTTGCAAGAGCATACGCTGAGTGTTTTCTTCTCTCTCTCTCTCCTGGTAGCGACCATATCACGCCTTAATCAAGATAATAATACGGATATATTGACCGAACCCGCTTGTTATACTAAGTTGGGGAACGTTGGTCCCGCTCCAACTTATAATTGTTATAAGACAGAGCAGGAAATAGGGGATTACCAGAATTCTCGTGCCGCCCAAACGAAGAAAGTGCATGTTGATGCATCTTCTTCAGGTATGTTCATTACAGAGAACTGTTTCTCAGTATCCTTTACATCCTGGGTATGGGATACCGGATCAGGATCCCGCATATGTAATCTGTTACATGGGCTACAGATAGGTAGAGAACTGAGAACGGGTGATAAGTTTCATGAGATAGAAAACGGTGCAAGTGTTGCAGCCAAGTCTGTTGGTCACTATCACCCTGTATTACCAGAATACATTGATTCTAAACGAATGTTATTAGACACCGAACCTGATATACAACATCATATCAGTCTCGTTATTAGTAAAGAAAGGATATAATTTTGTATTGTTGGATAATGTTTTGAACATTTCCTATATTAAGAGTTGATCGGTTCAGGCACGTTATCTAAAAGCATTGACGTTCTAAATCAAACTACAGTTCTTAGTATACGGAACACACACAAGAGGAAGAGTTCAGAAATGAACGAATCCTTCTTGTGGCATTGTAGACTAGGTCATATCAATGCGACCCGACTAGCTGAAGTTACATTAAGATGCATATTTAAATTTGTTTGAATTTACATCTTGTGAAACATGCCGGTCATGTCACAAAGATAAAATGACCATAGCTCTGTTTATTGGAAACAAAGAAAGAGTTAGTGAACTCTTGGGATTGATACATGCTGATGTATGAAGGTCCCCTGTCTACACATGCCAAGACCGGTTCTTTGTACTTCATTACATTCTCTGATGATCTCTTAAGATTCAGACATATGTTCCTGTTGAAACACAAGTCCGAAGCTTTTGAGATATTCAAAGAATATAAGTTAGAAGTAGATAACCAAAAACGGGTATAAGTATTATGTACTTTGATGAGATCAGGGAGGAGAATACTTGAGCACGGAATTCCTGGACTATTCTAAAGGAGAATGAGATTGTCTCTCAGCATTACTCCTCCGTATACACCATAGCAAGATGGTATATCTGGGCGGAGCAATAGCACCCTATGTGATATGGTGTGCTCTATGATGAGTACTACTGAGTTTCCTATTTCCTTTTTGGAGTTATGTACTTGAGAAGCTGCATACCTATTGAATAGGGTTCAAATCAAAGTCAGTTATGTGGAAGTTTGTTGGATATCCCAAGCATTCGCAAGGGAATATCTTCTACCAAACAGAGGAACAAAAGATGTTTTGTTTCTCAACATGCCACCTTTATGAAAGGGAATTTCTTATGAAGAAATTAGTGGTCATGAGGTAGAACTGGAAGAAGTTCCAGCTATAAAAACTGCAGCTGATGATTTAGTAGAACCAAAGGATTCAATTGTTTCCAACGAATCTCAGCCTCTCCGCCGATCTAGTAGGGTTCCTCACCCACCTGAGAGATACTTCGGTTTCTCTATGACAGTAGGAGCGAGGATTGCATCATGAGATGATGACCCAACTAGTTTCGAGCTGGCCATCTGGAGTAGGACTCTGTAAGAATGGCTGGATGCTTAGTGATCTGAGATGGAATCCTTATACACCAACAAAGTATGGACTTTGGTTGCTTTATCTGAAGGGTTAAATCCCCATCAGGAGAAAGTATATCTTGAGAAGATTACTTGGTGTACATGGAAAAGTTGAGACTTTCAAAGCTATGCTTAAGTCCATCCAGATCCTACTTGCCACGGCTACATACCATGACTGCGATATCTGGTGGTTGGGTGTCATGACTGCTTTTCTAAATGATGTTTTAGAAGAGAGCGTCTATAAGTACACAGCCAGAGGGCTTCGTAGACAGTGGGAGCGGCAGAAACGTGTGCAAGATGTTTTATGTGATAAAGCAGGCATCGCGGAGTTGGAACATCTGTTTTGATGTGGTAGTCAAAGAGTTTGACTTCATCAAAATGGTAGATGAACCTTGTATCTACAAAAAGGTAGTAGGGAGTATGGTGGTGATCCTCGTAGAGTACGTGGATGACATACTCTTGATAGGGAAGGAGTTTCCTATGCTACGCTCGGTCAATCTCCGCTTATCATAAGGATTCTCTATATAGGATCAAAGTGATACCTTCTAAATCCTGGGTTTTGGATCTATGAGATAGATCTAATTGGATGTTAGGATACTCACTAGTTGTAGTGAGATGGTATCAATCGATCCTGGGGAGAATCACTGGAAAGATTCCAGGGTGATAAGGACGACTGAATGTCAGCCGCAGGCATTGTCTTTACCCTCAGTGGAGGGACGGTATGTTAGAAGAGTTCCAAGCTAGATACCGTGACTTACTAGACGATTAAAGGCAAGATACATCGTTACCAAGGATGCTACCAAAGAGGCAGTCTGGATATATATATAAGTTCATGAGATGAACTTCGTTCCTACCATTGTGTGACAATGGAGTTGTGTCTTTAGCCAAGGAACCCCTGTCCCATCAGAAGTCCAGACATATTCTGAGGCAGCATCACCTGATCATGGAGATAGTTGATCTCTAGGGAGATCGAGGTTAGGAGAGTAGACACAGAGGACAACAGCGCGGATCCACTCACGAAGGCCTTTTTCCCAGTAGAAACTTTTATGGGATGGTTGAGTATGAGATACTTCAACCACAGCTAATTGTTGGGTATGTGATACCATAAGAGATGGCCCTAGTGCAAGTGGGAGATTGTTAGTTATATGTATGCCCTAGAGGCCATTACTGTACATACGATGTATATTGTAATGGATGCTTGGACATATATAAGGAGGACTTTCTTGCTCGACATGATAGTATGCAATCTGGTTGTACTTTATCTTAACATGTACTCTGATTGTCTCTATGTTACATGTTGATAAAGCCCTTAGGATCTGTACTCGACTATTGGGACTATGATGAGATCATACTAGTGGGGCTACGGTAGTCAACGAGTACATCCTATAATTGTTCCTAGTCGAGGGTGTATCGGGACAGGGCATCGATACACCAGAGTAGACTAGCGTATACGCATCTTGACCCATATGATGGGCGATGGATGATCCCATATCCATCGGTGTTTGACATCAAGGATGGTGTACGGGTGCTCAGTAGAGAATGGGTACACTGGACGGACTCGCCGAGAACTCCCAGATGGTATTATACCTCACGTCAGATGGCAGTTCTCCGGTGACACTGGTACAGAGTTGTCTGTTGACCCGAGATCATCATAGTGTCTTGTGTGATTCCCACTCTGCTTTGATTTCCATCATACCACGTCCAAGAGGGCATGCAAAAAGGTGGATTTTGGGTACAGTTCCGAATCACATGGAGGCAATGAGCGATAAGAGGGGATTCGTCTCTCCCGGTATAGGGAGTTGATGTTGCGCTGTGTTCGATTGGCTATAACTGGAAATCCCTGGCCAGGGTTGCTGAGATTTACTGGTAAGTGTTATCAGTAGTTTCTCGAACTGTTATAGACCTCAAATTGACACGACTTATCAAGCTACTGGGATCTGACGTTTACCACCCCTAGGCGAGATATGCGACATATCAGACGACGATACCGAACTGTACGGGAGTGTTACTGATTGGATTCATAGGAGAATGTACAAGGTTGCTTGTTGATCTTCTGAGCGCTCAATACCTGGGTGGCTGTTACGTTTAGCTCACCTCTTGCAGCTTGTGGGTGTTTGATATGATCATCACCTACTGCCGGCGTATTGACGATTCTTTAGAGTCCTACAAAGAGGTTTCTTGACTCAGGCAAAACGGAGTAGGAGCACATATGTGATATGTGCGGGACCGAGGATAATGTGGTATGTGATACCGTATTGGATTCTCGCGATATGAGATATCGGCCGGGTATATGTGATATAGCCGGGTCATCGTATTAGTCGGTTATATGCGATATAGCCGGATTGTCGGATCAAGTGTTGATTCGATAATTTAATGTATAATAATATATATGATATATTAAATTACATTAACTAATATTAGCTCACTAAAAGATTCTTTTTCTCACTATATATGCGATATATGTTAATTGTATTATTTTATATTGTTACGATAAATATTATATATGTGATATATAATATTGTAACATGATATGATAACTAATGCAACATGTTTAGTAGAGATTAAACAAGATTAGGGTTTGTTTTGGATTAGTTCCTTCTTGATGATTCTAGAAGGTTTCTTTTTGTTTTGTGCAAGATATTTTCAAATGACTCATGCTTTAACCCAACCCAAACCCTAGCCCTTGGTTAATTCTCTACAAAGGTTTAGAAACCATGGTTGCATTATTCATCATTATCTTCTTTACATTATTCATCACAAAAGGATTCTATTATTAATTCATCTTCTTCTTCCTTCTTTCTTTCATGGAAAAAGCTCTCTATCTTTTTTCCAAGTGATGAAAATGAGTGAGAATAAGAAAATAAAAGAGAGCAAAAATCCTGCTTCATCATTCTCATCTATCCTTGCCCTTTAGATGATAGTGTTCACTTCATTTATTGAGTGTTAGCTTGTGTTAATGAAACTTCAAGGTAGATCATCTTTGTTATCGAAGATCGGAAGCAAGACTGCATCTTTCTCTTCGTGAAGCCTCTCGAGAGTCCGGAACACGATGATCGCAGCGAAGGGACCTCAACACGGAGCTTAAGAAGTGAAGGACCGGATCTACAATGGTTGTAATCCCTCTCACTTAGTGTTAAAGTGTTTAACATACTTGTTTTCGCATAAACTCTAGTTTAAAGATCCGGCTTTGGGTTGTTCGGCATGGCTAAATTTTAAATCGGGAATGGTTGATGCCTCGTAGACCCTTGTGGCAGTGCATAGCAACCCTACATCAAAAACCCTAACTAGGGTCGCTAAACTACGAAACACCAAGTCTAGACTCTGATCGTCCTGATTATGTAACACAACAAATTAAAATGCGAGGAATATAATAGATATAACCTCGCAACGACTAATTGAATCCACATCGGAAAAACCCCGAAACCTAGTAAACAACCTATCGCAATATTTCGCACTAGTTTCAAGCTAACGCATATCTAGTGATTACAAACACCTTATAATAGCTTAACTAAGCTATCTAAACCATTTCTATATTTTTAATACTACCTAATTAAGTTTTAGCAAAAATCCTTAATTAAACAAAATATTCATTAACAATAATTAGCATTTTCTACTAGGTTAAGCTTTTCCTAATCACAAATTAACACTTTAATTAAACATTAAACACTTAAATCAAGCTTTAACCTTAACTTGAATTTCTAAAAAAATTATGAATAATGAATTAAACATGAAATTAAAAGCTTAAATTAATATCTAATTAAGCTAGCATAAAGATTTAAACTTAACAATTAAGGATTAGGGTTAGGATTTTATACCTCCAAATGATTCAAAAACTTGCAACAAGAAAACCAAGATTAGCCTCCAAAATCAAGACTTCATGAAGAACAAAGCATGGTTTAGGGTTAAGGAAATGAAGGAAAATGATTATATTTGATTTTTTGTGAATTTATTTGGATTTGTGATGATTTATTTGTAGCAAAATGATGAAAATGGAGCAAGAAGAGAGAGAGGGCGGCAAGGAATGAGTGTGGCCGGCCAAGGAGGTGAGGGGGGTGTTTTGTGAATTTTAGTGAAGAAAGTTCTAGTAAAAATACAATAAATGCTTCATTAAATGCATTTTGCCACCTTTCTTTCTTTTTCTTTTCTTTTTAAAAAAATTAACACCATTGACCTAAGAAAATCTAGATATTTAAAAAGAAGGTTCTAAAATAATTGTAGTGATGATTTCTAATGATTCTCATTTAGAAGAAATTTCCCGATTTACGTGCATATTTTACCGGCTAAAATAATAGTTTATTTAGGAAAAATTCTATCTGAACCAAAACCTCCCATATACCCCCAAAGTTCGCACACAAGCTTTATTTTAGCAAAACTAGGTGCCGGTAAGTTTTTACGGAAGTTTGATCGAAATCGGGTTAAAACGGAAAATACCGATAATTTTGCCCTAAAACGGAAAAATTCGCAAAACGATTTCTAAAACGTTACAATCTCACCCCCCCCCCCCGCTAATAAAAATTCGTCCCCGAATTTAAAATTTTCACTAAGCGTACCTTCAAAGAGAAGATTACAAAACTCCCAAATCTCGCTCGCAGCCTTCCAAGTGATCACCTCACTATACGGCTACGTCCAAGAAAACCCTTCACAGATGGCAAGACCCCTGACCGAAGTTTCTCCACCTGCCGAGCCATTAACATAATTGGCTATTGGTAAACGAAATGATAGCATCCAAGCCAAATGGTCTTATTCTGAATCATGTGAGAAAGGTCATGAAGGTAATTGCAAAGTATCGACATAAGGAATACGGGGTGAACACTCAAAAATCAGAGCGGAAGTGCCAAATTAAAGGCACTGAACTAACTCGCTTTAAGGGTCTTAAAAGGACCTACAATTCTGGGATAAGCTTCCCAAAACTCAACACGTCATTCATCGGAAAAATCCGTAGGAATACATGAGCTTCCACTGCGAACTCAAGTCTGCGACCACAACGGTCGGCATAAGACCTCTGTCTACACTAGGTTGTCATCATCCTGACCTGAACCAACTGGATCATTTCCGAAGTCTCTAAACTAGCTGGGGTCCAAAAATCCTAATCTCGCAGAGTCAGAAAAACAGACTAGAGATCGACACCACCTAACAAACAAAACTTAAAGGTTGCCAATTGGAGTGCGTCCTGATAAAAGCTATCGAAGGAGAATCCTAATAATGGCAAGTGACGATCCCAATTGCCGACAACAATTAATACGTACGCACAAGCATATACTCCAGAGTCGGTATAGCCCGCTCTCACAAAACCATCATCCTGCGGATGGAAAAATGGTGCTAAAGCTCAACCAGTACCCAAGGCTTCCTGAAGTTCCTGCCCACGACGGCAAGCGAATAGGGTGACCTATTTGGATACGACCCATGAAGGAACTCCATGCAACGCATAAACTTAACCAAGGACAACTGAGCAACCCGAGTATAACCGGACAACTAGCATCCGAATGGAGTCACACCCAGACTAAACCTGGGTAAATGCCACAATGAATATTCATGGAGACCTACTCCCATTCCCACTTCGGAACAGTTAAAGGTTGCAACTCTCCAGACGGTCTCGGATGCTCAACCTAGCACACAACAAGACAGACACCTTGAACGAAATCCGAAACTTCACTCTTCATCCTGCCCACCCGTAACTATCTCATAAGTCATGCCAAATGCTGGTGGAACTTGAATGAGTACAGAGAGTTGACAGATGTGCCTGCTCTAGGATTTCACATCTCTACCCAATAGTATCAGGTACACAAACGCGTCCCTAAACCTAGCACACCCTTGTCACAAATCAAGGACTCCGAATCATTACCCAGCCAAGTATGCTCAAGAATCTTTGACGAACGAGCATCGGCGGGCAGTGCCTCACGAAAGCGATTAAGGAAAAGTGCTCGGGCGCGGACATGAGCAAGTTGTCCCCTCAGTAGAGGCGAACTTAAGCTGTAGATCGCACAAGAACTGTAAATCTGCAGAAGACTGTCTCAACAATCAAAACCCGCTGCAGGAAGATGTACATTAAGCTCTGGTGGTCTGTGAACATCTGACACGACTCTCGAACAAGTAGTGTCTCCAAATCTCCAACGCACGACCACCGCGGCCATCTCCAGATCATGAGTGGGATATCCTACTCATACTTCCTCCAGATGTAGGGAAGCAAAAGCGATAACTCTATAGTGTCACCTCAGTACATAATCGAGCCCTACTCGCGAAACATTACAGTTAAACAACAAAGTCGCCCGAACCAGAAAGCAAAGAAAGAACTGATGCAGTTGTTAACCGAGTCTTCAACTGCTGAAAAACTCCGCACGCATGCCTCGGTCTAAAGAAAAGAAACCTCCCTTCCGGTCAGTTCAGTCAACGGTGCAGCACTACACTAGCAATCCTGCACTAAACGGCGGTAAAAACCTGCTAAGCCCAAAAATCTGCGAACCTCCGTCCTGCACAAAAGTCTGGGCCTAAGCTGTACGGCCTCAATCTTCCTCGGAACCATAAGAAAACCGTCTCCCGTAACTATAAGACCTAGGAGTCAACACAAACAAGCATGAAGGAACACTCTGAGAATTTAGCAAACAGCTGGGGCTCTCCTAATGTCTGCAAAGCAAATCCTCAAGTGCTGCTCCTGTTCCTCACGACATATTGGAATAGACCAGAATGTCATCAATGACACAACAATAAACTGGTCGAGAAACGTCCTGAAGAAATCTGGTCCATCATATCTACGAATGCTGCTAGGGCATTGGTGAGTCCAATGACACCACCAAAACACACAAAGCCCGTAGCACGCACAAGGCAGTCTTCGGAATGTCATCACTCCGAACCCGCAACAATGATGACCTGATCCCGAACAAACTTAGAAAAATGGCTCGCACTCTGGAGCTGATCGAAGAAATTGTCAATGCGAGGTAAAGGATACCTATCTGCACCGTAAGCCGGTTAAATTGACGATCAATCGATACACAACCTCAACTGTCGTCCTTCTCCTGACGAACAGAATAGGAGTGTTGGGGTAAAAATTTACACCCCGGTTGAACAAGTCAAAATCATAGTCAACCCCAAGCCAAGTGGGCCCATGCCCGGGTCGAGCCCGAACATGAAGCGGCCGGCCTCCCCCCATGCCAAGATAAAAATTTTGTAATAAATAATTTTGTTGTATTTTATGGATAAATGCAAGAAAAATAGGCATAAAGCCAAATTTTTGTAAATCCTATGGCTTATGTACAAAAAGAAATGGCACATGAGCCATGGGATAGGAAAAATGTCATTTTGTGAAGCCCAAGGAGCTATGTGTAAAGTGTATAGCCTATAAAGGCAAAGATAATGAAATATCTCAACAACTTTTCTCAATCTCTCAAAATTTTTCAGATCTGAGAACTTTTCTCCTTCTTCAAGGTTCCAAAACCTTCTTTTTTCTCTTGAATTAAATCAAGAGTTTTACTCTTCTTTTTACAAAACAAATTAGTTTTTCACCACAAAACCCATAAAGGGGAACTCGGATCTTCCATTAGATCTCAAAAAGAAGAGATTTTTAAAAAAATCCCATATCTCTTGATCTTCAAGATCCAGCTAACAGAGGAGGAAGAAGAAGAACGTCTTTCACTAAACCCAAAAAAAACACTCAGGAGTCCAACTCCTCTCTGATTTCTCTTCCGAGAAAATTTTTAGGCTAAAAGCCTTTTTTTCTCGCCGGTGCTCAAGCGCAGAGCGCCCGCGTGCCGACACGTGGCGCACTTGCGCTCAGCGCTCGAGCGCAAAGCGCCCACGTGCCGACATGTGGCACGCTTGCGTTCAAGCGCTCGAGCGCAAGTCGCCCCGGTGCCGACACGTGGCGCGCTTGCGCTCAAGCGCAAGCGTTCGATCGCAAGTCTCCCCCGTGCCGACACGTAGCGTGCTTGCGCTCAGGCGCAAGCGCTCAGGCGCAAGTCACCCCCGTGCCGACACGTGGCGCACTTGCGCTTAAGCGCCCAGCGCTCAAGCACAAGTCGCCCTTGTGCCGACACGTGGCGCACTTACGCTCGAGCGTCAGGCGCTGAAGCGAAAAACACACATGTGCCGACACGTGGCGCGCTTGCGCTCAAGCGCCCAGCGCTCAAGAGCAGAGCGCCCACGTGCCGACACGTGGCACTCTAGCGCCTGAGCGCACAGCACCTAGGCGCACAGCGCCCAAGGTGCTGCCCCCACGCATCCTTTGGATGTCTTTTCCCCTTTTTATATATATACATGTATATCTATACTTATGTATACATATGTACATACACACATACTCCACGACATTGTCCCTGTTGGAAAAAAAATTTCTAACGGGGCGCTGCCCCGCACCCCGCAAAAGGGCTGCTAGCCCCCTTGACCCCCAGCCCGCTATCCGGGTAGCGGGACCCATGTAAAAACTCTGCGTGGCTCCCGATATATTTAAACCCCCCTCCAAAACAAAACACACGTACCCTGCACATTGAGTTCGCATGACCAATTTAACCCATTAATTGGAGGTTCCCTCGCCCCAAAGGCGGGGGGTAATTAACGGCAGCTTAGTCCGCGGCTGCCGGAGATTCGGATCCCCATAATCATTAAACCCCGGCCTACCCTAGGCAGGGGGAATATGTAGTACGCCTGACAAGCGCGCGCGTATTCCCATCTCAATGGGGTGACGAAAAACACCCTACAGATTCTGGCACGCCCGGTGGGACCAATCTCTCCTCCCATATTTCGGGTTAAACATTCATGCGAACTCAATGAATATACATATCGATTGCCTATACTGAAATGATGTTTTTTTTTCGTGCAGCAATCAACCTTCGGTGAAAATGTCTCCCCAGACGAATTCAGCTTCCAACGTGACCCCGATTCCGTACGTGGTCAAGATCAACGCTCGTGTGGTTCTTCCCGCAAGCCTCAGTCGACAGTGGGAGGAACCGCCCTGCCAGTTTGACTCCGTCATCATCTACCCTGCCGGAAGCGCTCATCTGGCGGAAATCCCAGCGGAACAGGTGGCCAAGCCGGTCCCAAGGGGCAAGAGGCCGAATGTTGTGATTGCTAAGGCACCACAACCGAAACTTAAGATAGTGTCTGAACGACTCCCTGGCGCTCCAGCTGGGGGCAAGACTTCCGGTGCGAAGGGCAACATCAAATGTCGCGGACGAGCTCAAGCGATGACTCCAACAAATGCGCAATCGAGCGTATCTCCAAGGTCCTCCATCGCCCGGTCTGTGGCGTCTTTCCAAAGAGCCGAAGTCTGCCAGGCGCTTAGAACAGAAAAGTTAAGGCAGAAGCGGCTCAGGTATCGGGCCAACAAGAGGGCCAGGGCTTCGGCCAAATGGAATCGTGTGAAGTTCCAAGTGCAGGGTTGCCCTGCGACGACGGCTGAGTCGGACGTAAGAATCAGCAATTCCTTTGAGCCTCTGAAGTGGGTTCAGAAAAATGCCATGACCGCCAGAATCAAGAAGACAGCAGTCCGAACAGTTCTTCAAAGAGACGTGTCCCGGCCCCAACAGAAAAAGTATGACACTGTCTATTCAAGGGTCTATCAGGCGCTCTGTGCCGCACGAAAGCAGCAGGACAAATCCAGAAGAGAAGCGCCAGCACCATTCAAGAACCTGGTTAAGCCAGCCACCTTCAATCGACTACCAGCTACCGAAGCAAGGGGGTCAAGACAGCGATCCGTGAAATCAGCCGCCAATGATAGAAAGACGGCCGGATATATCATCCATATGGTCTATATGGCCGGTGGGTGCCCCAACGACAACCTTCGCAGCAAAAGCAAGGATGGGGCCACCACATCCCAAGCCCAATCTGGCTTGAATGTGGTCATCGCTGCCCAAGAACAGCCGCCTCCGCTGGATGAAGAAAACCCTCTCGATGAGGATGATAGGCAGAAAGACCCCTCGGTCCATGCAGAGTCAAGTTCGGACAGCGAGGAAGAGCCGACTTTCCGCCCCAGGACCACGGAGCAAGAGCTACTCCAAGAGCTTCGAAAACAGCTCAGGAGCAAAGATAACGAGATGGCCAAGCTCTATTCGAAAATTGACGATCTAACAAACGTTGTGATGCAGCTTACGGCTCAAATTGCTCAAGCGCCTCCCAATCAAGCACAAGTCGCTACTAACCAGCCGGGTGATGACAATCCGAAGCAGCCAATGCCTGTTCCTTTGGGTCCAAGACTAGTCGAGCCGCACGAAAGCCGGCCACATTCCGCTTCTGGGGATGCCTTGGCCCCAGATAGCACCATCCCGCTAACACAAGATCGGATAATGGATTTGGTCACCAGCAAAGTTAAAACATTGGTGGCCGAAGCCGAAGCTCAGAAAGAAATTGGCAGTAGTGGGCGGCCATATCCCGCACAGTACGATCTGATCGAGTTCCTGAGCGGCTACGTCATTCCAAAGTTCGGAAGATTTGACGGGACGGGAAATGCAAATCAGCAAGTCGCCGACTTCAAAGCCTCGTGCGGAAATACAGGGGGCAATATGCGCTCCTTCTTCGTCAGTTTGTCAACAGTCTGACCGGTGTCGCCTTCGACTCGTACGCGAGTATACCAGACGGGTCCGTCATTACCTTTTCCCAAATGGAGTCTCTGTTTCGGCAAAGGTTCATGAGTGTCACTAATAAAATCTCCATTGCTGACCTTGTGAGGACCAAGCTGGGGAAGAATGAAAGCAACACCGACTTTATCGCTTGATGGCGTAACCTCACAGTCAAGTGCGAACCACCGCTGGAGCAGGACCAGTCCGTCATCCTTCTCATTGGGAACCTCAGCAATTGGATGGTCCCATTCTTGTGTACAGCAGGCCTCAAGACATTTCAAGAGCTAACCAAGAAAGTCCAAATGCTGGAACGCTCGAAGCAAGAGTCCCCGCCGGACTCTCAGAGAGACAAAACTTGGAAAAGCAACCGGGACGACAACCGTAGAAGCGGGAGTTCCAACAGTACCAATGTCTTCAATGCGTCCGACAATGAAGAAAAGCGAAGAGCGGGTGAATCCAAAACCAACCGGTCTTAAAAGCCATTGCTGGGAGGAGATGGGGCTTCCCTAGAGGAGAAGAAGAACAAGGTTTACTCTTTCAGAAGGGACAAGGTCCGTAAGATATTTAAAGATCCCTTGAACAACGGCCTACAATTGCCGGAGTCGAAAAGACCCCAAGAAGCAAAAATAACCGACAATCCCCTGTATTGCCCGTACCACCGAGTAGTGAGCCACGCGAACGAGGATTGCTATATCTTCAAGGACTGGGTCGAGAAGCAGTACAAGGCTGGAGAGATCGAGTTGTCCAAAAGCGTGTTGGTGAACAATCAAGTTGCAACCGCCAACTTTATAAAGACAGAAGTTGAAGCCTTCTGGGAGCAGATAGCTGATCCCGGTGCCCTGACAAACGAAACTGACTCATCGCGGTCTCCGTGGAGTACGCACATATCTAACAAGACGAAGAAGATGTTAAAGCTACTTCGGAATGAGCCCAGGGCAGAATGGGAAGGGCAGAAGAAGCCTACCAGTCCAGCTGCCAATGCGGCTCCATCACGCTCAAAATCCAAGAAACTCAAGAAGAAGAAAAGTGCGGCTCGGCGCGAAAAGGAGTCTGTAGGGAGATCGACCATTCAAAAATATATCGATTCCCTCGAAGAACATGAACAGAAGGAAAGAACTTTGGTTCAATTGAAAGAGTTCCTCCTTGTACAAGCGGCTGAAATTCTGGAGGAGTTAGAGGAAGACTCCAATGAAGAGATCCCAGTAGTGACCTGCTACGCCATCCATCTTGGCAGCGACTCGAAAGAGGAGTTCTGTTTTCCTGAAGAGGACGAGGAGCTCGCCACAACGGCCAATCAAATCCAGCTCAGAAGCGGCAGGGCTCTACCGCCAAATCAGGGCAACGCCCCCAAAAGGGAAGGAAAAACAAGTCGCTAATGAAGAAGATGGCAGAGAACCGGCTGATGAAAACATAAGTCCTTCCTCGGTGGACTATAATGTCTTGGCACATCTCCGGAAGCTTCCGTCTCTCCTGAGCATCTACGACGCCTTGGTCCTATCTAAGGAGTTTAGAGATGTTCTCATTCACGCTCTACAATACCCCGAGCGGTATCGGGCTCACTTTGCGGAAATTAATATGAAAGAAGCCCAGCACTCTTTGCATGCCGTCGCAGTCACATTTAAGGATGAAGACTTGCTACTGGGAACGACTAAGCATAATCGGCCGCTTTACATGACCGGGTACAGCGACGGAGATCGAATTAATCGCATATTGATTGATCCGGGGTCCTCAGTAAACATCATGAACTTGCAAACTCTGAAGAGTTTGTCAATGGACGTCCGACACCTGTCAAGGGAAAGGATTGTCATTCAAGGCTTCAACCAAAATTGCCAGCAAGTTCTAGGGTCTATAGCTTTGCCAATCGAATTCAGGGATCTGCAAACTGAAGCTAAGATATACGTGATCGACGCTGACACGTCTTATAAGATTCTCTTGGGGCGGCCGTGGCTCCACGATTACTGCATCATTCCGTCAACTCTCCATCAATGCATGAAGTATACTAAAAATGGAGAAGAAAGACGCATTGACGGAGACATCCAACCGTTCAGTGTGCATGAAGTCCGATATGAAGATTCTCGGTACTTTATGAACCACCAAAATGCTAAGCCACAACTAACTGAGGACAGACCGGCCCCAAGACTCAAAAGCAAATCAGCGCCGGCTGTCACTTTCAAAAGCAAAAATGCCCAAGTGTTCCCGCATTTCGGTAGGGACACTGATGAGTCCGACGCTGGAAGTCCATCCTTCCGTAAAACTCGCCCTCATTTCGGTAGCGATACGGATGAATCTTTCACTGAAGCCCCATCTAGCAGTAAAGTCCGCCCTCATCTTGGCAGCGACACTGAAGAGTCAGAGGAAGAGGACCTGCCGTGCAATAGCTGTGCAGATTGACCCCCATGCAGCAGGCGAAACTACAAGAGACCTTCGAATTCGCAGACGGGTCCCTAGCCATCACAAGGGTGCCGGGAAGGATGTGCAAAGAGCTCGACACATTTTAGTCTCTACCGTGGACCAGCTAAAAACTTTCTACGTGCCCGGGAGGAAAAATGGATAGAAGGGCATCCTGTTTTACAGGTCAAACCCCGTTGTGCACCCGGACGATCTTTCTGTCGCGTGCCTTCCCTATGAGAGAGGCATAAGAGCCGTCCTCAATCCCAGATACTATGCGCCCAAGATGCGGGAATACTTTAAGAAGTGCGGATGCCGGTTATATCAAACGGAGTCTGAAGCAAAGTTTTATGAAGGGCTATGGTATCCGCCCCAGGTCCGAGCACTCATCGATGGACGAATTCCAGATAGACGGGGCATAGGCTACATTCAACCTGATTCCAAAGCATGCTACATGATCCATGTTGGTGAGGCCAGCGAAAGATCAAAGGATGATGACAAGATAGCCGATCCGGAAGAAGCTCCTCAAGAGCTCGAAGATGGCGGACAAGCAACCTTTGACGAGCTAACCGAGATTGACTTAGGAACGCCCGATAATCCAAGGCCGACCTACATCAGCTCTCTCTTGTCAGAGGAAATGAAAGCGCAGATAATTGCCCTGCTGCATGAGTTCGTCGACTGCTTCGCGTGGACATACAAAGAAATGCCTGGCCTTTCCCCTAAAGTGGTCGTGCATAAGCTGGCTATATCTCCTGATGCCAACCCAGTCAAGCAAGCTCCTCGAAGAATGAGAAGGGAACTAGAAGAAAAGGTCATCGAGGAAACCAAGAAGCTCATCGATGCCGGCTTCATCAGGGAAGAGAAAATATGCGGACTGGATCGCATGCATAGTCCCAGTGAAGAAGAAAAATGGGCAGATCCGAGTTTGTGTCGATTTCAGGGACCTCAACAAGGCATGTCCTAAAGACGACTTTCCGCTACCGGTCATGGAAATGATGGTCGATGACACCTCAAATTACGAGCTGTTCACCTTCATGGATGGCTCGTCTGGATACAATCAGATCAAGATGTCGCCTGAGGATGAGAAACACACAGCATTTCGAACCCCGATCGGAATATATTGCTACAAGGTAATGCCATTCGGACTGAAGAACGCGGGTGCTACATATCAAAGGGCAATGACTAATATCTTTGATGACCTAATCCATAAAGTCGTCGAATGTTACGTTGATGATCTGGTCGTCAAGACTAAAACCAAGGCCGATCATATCCAAGATCTTAGGACCGTTCTCACCAGACAGAGGGAATACGATCTGAAGATGAATCCTCTGAAGTGCGCTTTTGGCGTGTCATCGGGAAAATTCCTAGGCTTCATAATCCGACATCGAGGGATCGAAGTTGACCCATCAAAGATAAAGGCCATCATGGAGACGCCCCCTCCGAAGAGTCTGACGCAGCTAAGATATTTTCAAGGCAAGCTTGCTTATATACGGAGGTTTATCTCAAATTTATCGGGAAGGTGTAGGCCCTTCTCAAAGCTCATGAAGAAAGGAGCTCCTTTTATCTGGGATGCCGAATGTCAAGCAGCGTTCGAAAGCATCAAACAATACTTGTTGCATCCTCCAGTGCTGGCCGCTCCCATTCCAAATAAACCGCTGATTCTCTACACTGTCGCGCTGGATGAGTCACTCGGTGCGCTCCTTGCCCAGAATAACGAGGAAGGAAAAGAGAATGCCCTCTACTACCTCAGTCGAACTTTAGTCGGGGCGGAACACAACTACTCCCCGATCGAAAAGCAATGCTTGGCTCTGATGTTTGCTATGAAGAAGCTGAGGCACTACCTACTCGCTCACCAGGTTATGCTGATCTCCAAGGTCGACCCACTCAAACACTTGATGACCAAAGCAAGCCTAGACGGCAGAATGGCAAGATGGGCTGTCATGTTACTTGAGTTTGACATAGTTTATACTCCTCAGAAAGCAGTGAAAGGGCAAGCTCTTGCAGACTTCCTCGCCGCTCATCCTATACCAGAAGGGTCACCGCTAAATTGTGAGTTACCCGACGAACATGTGCTGCACCTCGAGGGAGATGAGCCATGTTGGAAGCTCTACTTCGATGGGGCCTCATCGATAAGGACCTCCAGTAAATCAAGCGTCCCGGAGATAAAAGCTGGGATAGGATTGGTGTTCATCACGCCATCAATGGGAACCCTACGGCGTTCTTTTGCTCTCACCGAGCCTCGCACAAACAACGAGGCCGAATATGAAGCTCTGATAGCTGGCTTGGAGCTCGCCATAGACATGGAAATCCTTCGGCTGCGGGTTTACGGTGACTCCCAGCTTGTCGTCAACCAAGTAAGCGGCGACTATAAGATATACAAACCCGAGTTGGCTCAGTACAGAAGCCGGGTGGTGGAACTCATGAAACGGTTCACTCACATTGAACTAATGAGAGTCCCTAGAGTGTTGAACGGAAAGGCTGACGTACTTGCTCGCTTAGCCAAGGAGCTGGCTGATCCTGACATGGACGAAATTCTAATCACAGTCAGGAGCCGACAAATTCTACCCCCGGTCTCTCTACGAGAAGAGGAAAGCGCGGAACAGAAGAGCAGTCCTTCCGAAGAAGCTTCGATCATCCAAGACGAGCCCGATTGGAGAGAACCCTTCATAGAGTACCTCCGATACGACAAGCTGCCCGAAGAAAAGTCTGCGAGGATTCAGATGAAGAAAAGAGCTCTCTGATACGTGTTTGTAAATGACACGTTATACCGCAGGTCATATGACCAACTCTGGCTCAGGTGTCTGTCATTGGCCGAAGCCCAAAAGGTCATGAAAGATGTTCACTCGGGTGTTTGCGGTGCTCACCAATCTGGCCCCAAGATGCGACTTCAAATCAAACGGCTTGGGTATTACTGGCCCACCATGATACGGGATTGCGGAGAGCATGCAAAGAAATGTCAGATCTGCCAAATCCATGGTGATTTCATTCACAAGCATCCCAATCCATTGCATCCTACGGTGGCGTCGTGGCCCTTCGAAGTCTGGGGCACCGACATTGTTGGCCCAATTGATCCTCCGTCATCCAAAGGCCACCAGTTCATACTGGCCGCGACAGACTACTTCTCCAGATGGGCTGAAGCTGTCCCGCTAAAAGAAGTCAAGACAAAAGATATTCTGACATTCTTCCAGCATAATATTCTATACCGCTTCGGTACACCAAGAAGAATCATTTCTGACAACGGGCCTTCTTTCAAGAGCTTCAATGTCTCAAGGTTCGCTACTCAGCACAAGATAGACTGGAGATATTCCTCCATCTATAATCCAAGAGCCAATAGGCTAGCCGAAGCCTTCAATAAGACTCTATGCAAGCTCCTGAGAAAAAATGCTTTAGTCAACAAGAGAGACTGAAATCTCAAACTTCACGAGGCGTTGTGGGCATATCGTACCACGCACCGTACTCCAACTCAGTCCACTCCATACTCATTGCTCTTCGGAGTGGAGGCGGTCCTCCCCCTCGAAGTCGAAGTTCCAAGCTTAAGAATGGTCGTTCAGCACGAGTTGACGGAGGAGGAAAACGTGCTCCTTCGACTTGAAGAGCTCGATGCCCTCGAAGAAAAGAGGCTAGCGGTGCAGCAAAATCTAGAACTATACCGAGCCTAAATGTCACGGGCCTATGACAAGATAACCCGTCTCCGCGCTTTCAAGAAAGGTGAATTGGTGTTGGTCCTCAAAAGACCAATCATCCCCAATCGACATGCCAAGGGAAAATTCGAGCCAAACTGGGAAGGACCATACGTCATCGAGAAAGTGTTCGACGGAGGATCCTACCAACTAATAAGTACCGAAGGAGAAAGGCCCATGCCACCCATCAATGGACGATATCTCAAGAAATACTACACGTGAATGCTCCAAGTCGCAGGCGAATTGAGCACATCAGCCCTACGGTCTGGATCACACATCCTGGAAAACCGTATACAATCCACGGGCGTAAAATGACCCTTATCTCTCCCAAATCCTTCCGGTGAGACTACTTTTAAAGTCCCACCAGCGGCAAAAAAAAGAAAAAAAAAAAAGGGTATGTCCACAAGCAAAACGGGCACGGATGAAAACCCGAAAGGGCTACGTGAGTAAAAACAGCAGGACTACCGGCGAATTTGTGAAAACCCGAAAGGGCACAAACTCGTGAAAAGAGATGAATATGTAGGGTTCCTAGGCACTCTTGTGAAGGTTCATAAATAAGGTATCAAACATGCCCGAATAAAAATTTAGACGTGCCAAACAACCCAAAACCGGGATCTTTGCTAGATTATTAGGGTTTAACATGCAAGTAAACAACTTTACCACTAAGTGTGAGGGATTACAACCTTTGTAGTCCGCTCCTTCGCTTCATAAGCTCCGAGTAGAAGTCCCTTCGCCGCGATCCACGATCTCCCGGACTCAAGAGATGCTCCACGACTCGAACGATCCATGATAGCTTGTCGTATTCCTTTTCTCCGATGATCTACGTCGAAGTTGCAATAGCTCAAGCTCTCTCACTCTAATGAGGTGAACACCCTAATCTAATGGGCTAGATTAGATGAGGATGATGGAGTAGTATTTATGCTTTCTTTTTATATCATTTTCTCACAAGAAATCATCACAAAAGAAATAACTAGTGAGCTCTTTCCAAAACTCAAGAGAGAAGAAGATGAAGAATAATGAGATAATTCCTTTTGTGATGTATAGTAGATAAGAATATATGATTGATATGGAACCATGGTCAAGGATGATAGGCTTAACCTTTGTAGAGAATAAACTAGAGCTAGGGTTTGGTTAGGTTAAGAATGAGTCAAGGATAAGTATCAACCATAATATCTTAACCAAGACAAAAGGAAATCCTTCTAGAATAATCAAGAAGGAGCTAACCCTAATCAAACCCTAATCTCTTTTTATCATCCCTAAACATGTTTCATAATAAATCATATCATTTCACAATAATATATATCACATATATATTATATATTTGCAACAAAAGAAAATAATACAATTAACATATATCGCATATATATCAATGTATTAATCCGGTGAGAAAATGAAATAATAAAGCGAGCCAATATTAGATAATGTAATACAATATATCATATATATCATTATACATTAAATCATCGAATCAACTCTTGATCCGACGATCCGGCTATATCGAATATAACCGACTAATATATCATGTACCGATTCATCGAATCAAAACTTGATCCGATGTCCCAGTTCATATCTAAATATCTCGAGAATATAATACGGTATCTCATATCGCATTATCTTCGGTCCTGCACATATCACATATGTGCCTCTACTCCGTTTTGCCTGAGCCAAGAAACCTCTGTGTAGGACTCTAAAGAATCGTCAATACGCCGGTAGCAGGTGATGATCATATCAAACACCCATAAGCTGCAAGCGGTCAGCTAAACGTAACAGCCACCCAGGTATTGAGCGATCAGAAGATCAACAAGCTAGCATGTCCGTTCTCCTGTGAATCCAATCAGTAACACTCTCGTACAGTCCGGTCTGTTCGTCTGATATGTCGCATATCAAGTCTAGGGGTGGTATACGTCAGACCCCAGTAACCGATAAGTCGTGTCGATGTGAAGCTAATAACAGGTCGAGAAACTACTGCTAACACTTACCAGTATATCTCTATATCAGCCCTGGCCAGGGACTTCCAGTTATAGCCAATCGAACACAGCACAACATCAACTCCCTATACCGGGAGAGATGAATCCCCTCCTATCGCTCATTGCCTCCATGTGATTTGGGACTGTACCCAAAAGCCACCATTTTACACGCCCTCTTGGACGTGGTAAGGTGAAAATCAAAGCACAGTGGGGATCACACAAGGCTCTAAGACGATCTCGAGTCTACAGACTACCCTGTACCAGTGTCACCGGAGAACTGCCATCTGACATGTGGTATATCACCATCTGGGAGTTCTCGGCGAGTCCGTCCAGTGTACCCAGTCTCCACTGAGCACCCGTACACCATCCTTGATGTCAAACACCGATGGATATGGGATCATCCGTCGCCCATCATATGGGTCAAGATGCGTATACGCTAGTCTACTCTGGTGTATCGATGCCCTGTCTCGATATACCTGCGACTAAGAACAGTTATAGGATGTACTCATCGACTACTGTGGCCCCCACTAGTATGATCTCATCATAATCCCAGTAGTCGAGTACAGATCATAAGGGCTTTATCAACATGAGAGAGAAAGATAGTAAACCAATACAAGTCAACATGTTAAGATAAAGTGAAACCAAATAGCATACTATCATGACAAGAAAGAAAGTCCTCTCTGTATATATCCAAGCTTCCATCATAATATACATCATATGTACAACAATGGCTTCTAGGGCATATACATAACGAACAATCTCCCACTTGCACTAAGGCCAGCTGCTGTAGTATCTCATACCTAGCATCCCGAATAATCTCTCAAACTGTATCTAGGGAATGGCCTTCGGGAGTGGATCCGCGGTGTTGTCCTTCGTATCTACTCTCCTGACCTCGATTTCCCGGCGATCAACTATCTCCCTGATCAGGTGATACCGCCTCAGAATATGTCTGGACTTCTGATGGGATCTGGGTTCCTTGGCCAAAGCCACAGCTCCATTCTTATCGCAATACAAAGGTATTGGATGCTCAATGGATGGAACCACACCAAGTTCACTAATGAACTTCTTAACCCAGACAGCCTTTTTGGCAGCATCGTTGGCAGCGATGTATTCAGCCTCCATCGTCGAGTCTACAACGGTATCCTGTTTGGAACTCTTCCAACATACCGCCACTCCATTGAGGGTAAAGACAAATCCCGAGTGCGACTTAGAGTCGTCCTTATCACTTTGGAAGCTGGAATCGGTAAAAGACTCCACCCGGAGTTCTCCGTTACATACACCAAGAACATGTCTCTAGTCCTTCGCAAGTACTTGAGAATGTTCTTCACAGCTGTCCAGTGACTCTCTCCAGGATCTGCTTGATACCGACTCACTACACTTAGTGAGTATGCTACATCAGGTCTGGTACATAGCATCGCATACATGATAGAGCCTACTGCCGAAGCATAGGGTATCCCTTGCATGCGAGCTCTCTCCAAATCAGTCTTGGGAGACATCTCTTTAGAGAGAGTGAGTCCAAAGATCGTGGGTTGGTTCCCACGTTTGGATTCTTCCATACTAGACCTCTTTAGTATGGTGTCAATGTACCTGGATTGGGACAATCCCAATATACGTTTAGATCTATCTCTATAGATCATGATTCCCAATATGCAGGAGGCATCACCTAGAGCTTTCCTTGAGAATCTTTGTGATAAGAAGAGCTTGACTGATTGCAGCATAGGAATATCATTTCCTATCAAGAGTATGTCATCCACGTACAATACGAGGAAGACAACCTTACTCTCTGTCACCTTCTTATAGATACAAGGTTCATCTATGTTTTTAATGAAGTCAAACTCTTTGACTACAACATCAAAACAGATGTTCCAACTCCGCGATGCTTGCTTTAACCCATAAATGGATTTAAGCAGTTTGCACACCTTTCCGCTGCTCCCACTATCTACGAAGCCCTCTGGCTGAGTCATGTACACGCACTCTTCTAAATCACCATTTAGAAAGGCGGTCTAAACATCCATTTGCCAGATTTCGTAGTCATGGTATGCAGCAATGGCAAGTAAGATCCGGATGGACTTAAGCATAGCTACTGGAGAAAAGGTTTCGTCATAATCCACACCTGGTCGTTGACGAAAACCCTTTGCTACAAGTCTAGCTTTGAAAGTCTCAACTTTTCCATCTACACAAAATTTCTTTTTAAAAATCCACTTGCTCCCAATGGGTTTTACCCCTTCAGGAGCATTTTCCAAAGTCCATACTTTATTGGTGTACATGGATTCCATTTCAGATCGCATTGCATCCAGCCATTTCACAGAGTCACCACTCGTGATGGCCTGCTCGAAACTAGTCGGGTCATCATCTTCCATGATGCAATCCTCGCTTCCACCATCAATGAGAAAACCGTAGTATCTCTCAGGTGGACGAGAAACCCTACTAGATCGGTGGAGGGGCTGGGGTTCGTCGGGTACTACTGAATCTTCTGGTTCCAACAAATCATCAGTTGTAGTTTGTGGTGCTGGAACCTCTTCCAGCTCTACCTCTTTGCCACTAATTCCTTTTGCAAGAAATTCCTTTTCCAAAAAGGTGGCATGTTGAGCAACAAACACTTTTTGTTCCTCAGCGTGGTAGAAAAAATATCCTTGAGAATTCTTTGGATATCCCATAAATTTGCAAAGAACTGATCGTGCCTCGAGTTTGTCTGGATTTTGCCTTTTGACATAGGCCGGACAACCCCATATCTTAACTCGTTTAAAATATGGTCTCTTCCCACTCCATATCTCATATGGTGTGGTAGGTACAGATTTAGACGGAACTAGATTCAATATGTATATGGCTGTCTCAAGCGCATACCCCCAGAAGGAAATAGGTAACTCAGCTTCGCTCATCATAGATCGCACCATATCTAATAGAGTGCGATTTCTTCGTTCCGATACACCGTTGTGCTGTGGTGTATAAGTAGGAGTAAGCTGAGAGAGAATCCCATTCTCTTTTAGATAATCTAGGAACTCATTGCTTAAGTATTCACCTCCTCGATCAGATCGAAGAATCTTAATACTTTTGCCCGTTTGATTCTCTACTTCGTGCTTATATTCTCTGAATTTCTCAAAAGCTTCAGACTTGTGTTTCAACAGGAACACATGCCCGTATCTAGAGAGATCGTCAGTGAATGTAATGAAGTAGGAAGAACCGTTCCTGGCGTGTGTAGACATGGGACCGCATACATCACTATGTACCATTCCTGAGAGTTCCGTAACTCTTTCTCCGTGTCCACTAAACGGAGCTTTGGTCATTTTTCCTTTGAGACATGAATGGCAAGTATCATAAGATGAAAATTCGAATGAATTCAAATATCCATTTTTATGTAATTTAGCTAGCCGTGTCTCATTGATATGGCCAAGTCTACAATGCCACAAGAAGGATTCGTTCATTTCTGAACTTTTCCTCTTGTGTGTGTTTTGTATATTGAGGACTGTATTCTGATTTAGAATGAATATGCCATTATGTAACGAGCCTGATGCAATCAACTTTTGATCTAGGAATATGTTCATAACATTATCCTTTACTACAAAATTATATCCTTCTTTACTTAATAAAGAAACTGATATAATGTTGCACATCATATTCGGTATATAATAGCACTCATTTAGAATCAGTGTATTACGACTTGGCAATACAAGGTGATATTCGCCAACTGCTTTGGCTGCAATACTTGCACAGTTTCCTACTTGAACGGAATGATCACCCTTTCCCAGTTCTCTACCTTTTCGTTGCCCATGTAACAATTTACATATGTGGGATCCTGATCCGGTATCTAATACCCAGGACGTAGGGTGAACTGAGAAACAGTTCTCAATAACTAACACACCTGAAGAAGATGCATCAGCATGCATGTTCTTTTGGGCGGCTTGAGAATCCAGATATTCTCATATTCCCTGTTCAGTCTTATAACTCTTATAAGAAAGAACGGGTCCAACGTTCCCCTGCTCAGTATAATAAGCGGGTTCAGTCAATACATCCATATTTTTATCTTGATTATGGCCTGACATGGTCGCTACCTGGAGAGAGAGAGAAGAAAAACACTTTAGCGTATGCTCTTGCAAGATTAGATTGGTTATTATCTTATCTAATCAGGATGTCTCCCACTGGTTTTATCAAATCTACCTTCAAACCCTAAAAGGTAAGATTCGCCGGGATTAATTACACCCTACAATTTCGTCAATCTTTCAGCCAGATCAGTGTCGGTACTTGAGGGAGGTTCCCCGTGCTTTCGCACGGACCTAATTAAAGTAAACCTCATTTTCCCAGAGGCGTAACCCCGTTAACACTTTTCTAGACACCTACTTGATCGGCTAATTGTCCTCTGTAAAACTCTCCCAGGAGTAACTCTTACTCGCAGTGGGTATCGGGATCCAACTATCTCATAGGAGGTATGCAATCTCATTGCAAATTTCAACACGTGAAATTCCCGATAATATTTTGCCCCTAGCGATCTATGACCTTGACTAAGTCAGCAAACCATAAATCGCAAGTCAAGTTCAACCCGTACATTTCCCGATTGAATTAAACCCACCCGTACGACCCTTGACTGAGTCAACAAGGCCGTGCGAATACCCTAATCCAATCACATCTCATGTTTTAGCAGATAAACACTACTTAGCTACCGTACACTACGCCTTGACTAAGTCAACAAACATAGCACGAATATTAAATAATATCTATCTGAAATGACGGAGGGCTACGCAGGTTTTTCAGAAAACCATGAGCGTAATGAACTTGATATCGTCGTAGAATCATGTGAAATTTTGAAATGGAGTGTTTTTTAGGCTTTCATTAGTTTTGCTAAAGAGGTCACTCCCGGTGAAGGGATCTCGGCTCTTTCCTCATCGAATAAGGTGCATGACATATCATATATATCACTGTGCAAAGCAAAACTCTAAAAGCAATCAAAAGACAAACCGAGTTTTGTAGTATCTGCCAGTTTCTCTAAAGAGGTCACTCCCGGTGAAGTGATCTCGGCTCTTTCCTTATCGAATAAGGTGCAGGGTATATCATATATACCGCTATGCAAAGCAAAACTGTAGCTACCCTTTTATAAAGTTTTGATTCTACAACATCTTTTAGGTTTCTTTTCTTTTTATTAATCTCATTAATAAAAATCCCATCAACTTATGCTTCCTAAGCATCACAGAAGAAACGAAAGCAGTAATATTTATATATCAGCATATATATATATAGTATAAGCATTCGTCTCACGCAGTAATATGATCTCATCACAGAACATTGCAGCAGAAAAACATATATGAAATATTGGATATACTAGGACGTCCGTGTTATCAATACGAGCCGGTACAAAACACGGATTCCACGGTCGCGATGAATAGCCTAACTCACATCCCAAGACCCCTACGAAAGCGGCAAGTAACACTGCCAATTCTAGGGTTAGGAGACCCGGTCTCGACTCCTCGAGATGGCCTCCCACTGGACCCTAGAACCCGGTTACTTATGCTCCCCTCCTTAAGTCTATCTAATGCGGAAAAGTAAATAATATACAATGGTGACATCAACCTCATCCCGGAAGTGCCCCAATAAAAGAATATTACATACAAATGAATTTTACATGAATGAAAATAAAAACCCTCATCTCACATAAAACCCCCGGATATTCAGAACACGACGATCCAATATAACATACACAGCAACACATAATATCACATATCATCAACTTAAGTAAGTATGCATACACCGATCGTCGTAGATGTATAGCAACGAAGACCGGCAATACAACTACATACTACACTTACGGTCACAGAAAAGAAATTGTAAAACTACAATATTTGGAATCCACAATCACTTTAGACATCGTAAATCCGAAATATCACATACTTCGCATTTCATGCCTAACTCTATGAATTCCACATATTGTATCACATTCCAGATAAATAGACAGTATTAAACTTTTCGAACAGATAATCAAATACCCAAAATTTCCTAATTAGCTCAACACTTGAGCGGAGTTCAAATAATCCCAGAATATGTCACAGTACCAGTGATCCAGCCGTAGAAGGGTCAAGCCAACGCATCACATGTAGCATGCCGTACTGCCCCAAACCCTAAGGTTTAGAGGCAGTTCAAGATGGTCACATAATCGAGTTAAGGTTTGTTGTCTTCTAGAGGGTCCACCGTGTTACTTGTACAATTTTTCCGAAAGATTTAAACCCGATAAAAGTTCAACACTTGAAAGTTTTTCGTGCCGGGAAAAATTGAGTTAATGATATCCGTTCGAACATATTAACAGTTTCTAAATATCCGGAAAACATAACAAAATTAAATTATCCGATCGAATCAACGAGTCCCCAATATAACCCTAGAAAACTCAACAATTGAGTGTAATTAAAAAATTCCCAGAATAA
The DNA here is from genome assembly GCA_030015575.1 of Agapanthus africanus. Lineage (NCBI taxonomy): Eukaryota > Viridiplantae > Streptophyta > Magnoliopsida > Asparagales > Amaryllidaceae > Agapanthus > Agapanthus africanus. The sequence goes on along the minus strand of JASDDO010000022.1, from coordinate 296,971,080 downwards.
ATTGCCAAGAAAGGACCTAAGAATAAATATATGAAATTCCAGAGACTAATTCAAAATTTTGGCCGCGGAACCGCCGCCAAATCCTTGGTTTGGCCGCGGTTCCGCGGTCAAATCAGCGAATTAAAAGTCCGTACTTCACAGTAATTCTTAGTTTTTCCTGCTTAATTTTCTGAGCATTTTTAATTCATAAATAATCACATTTTTGAAAAATATCTAGAGAAGGGTCTAAAATTGCGTTTCGGTGTTCGATCGGAGTTTTAATTTCGTATAAACGTCGCCTAATGCTCTAGCTAGGCTCTGATACCACTGTAGGGTTCCTAGGCACTCTTGTGAAGGTTCATAAGGCATCAAACATACCCGAATAAAAATTTAGACGTGCCGAACAACCCAAAACCGGGATCTTTGCTAGATTATTAGGGTTTAACATGCAAGTAAACAACTTTACCACTAAGTGTGAGGGATTACAACCTTTGTAGTCCGCTCCTTTGCTTCATAAGCTCCGAGTAGAAGTCCCTTCGCCGCGATCCACGATCTCCCGGACTCAAGAGAGGCTCCACGACTCGAACGATCCATGATAGCTTGTCGTATTCCTTTTCTCCGATGATCTACGTCGAAGTTGCAATAGCTCAAGCTCTCTCACTCTAATGAGGTGAACACCCTAATCTAATGGGCTAGATTAGATGAGGATGATGGAGTAGTATTTATGCTTTCTTTTTATATCATTTTCTCACAAGAAATCATCACAAAAGAAATAACTAGTGAGCTCTTTCCAAAACTCAAGAGAGAAGAAGATGAAGAATAATGAGATAATTCCTTTTGTGATGTATAGTAGATAAGAATATATGATTGATATGGAACCATGGTCAAGGATGATAGGCTTAACCTTTGTAGAGAATAAACTAGAGCTAGGGTTTGGTTAGGTTAAGAATGAGTCAAGGATAAGTATCAACCATAATATCTTAACCAAGACAAAAGGAAATCCTTCTAGAATAATCAAGAAGGAGCTAACCCTAATCAAACCCTAATCTCTTTTTATCATCCCTAAACATGTTTCATAATAAATCATATCATGTAACAATAATAAATATCACATATATATTATATATTTGCAACAAAAGAAAATAATACAATTAACATATATCGCATATATATCAATGTATTAATCCGGTGAGAAAATGAAATAATAAAGCGAGCCAATATTAGATAATGTAATACAATATATCATATATATCATTATACATTAAATCATCGAATCAACTCTTGATCCGACGATCCGGCTATATCGAATATAACAGACTAATATATCATGTACCGATTCATCGAATCAACACTTGATCCGATGTCCCGGTTCATATCTAAATATCTCGAGAATATAATACGGTATCTCATATCGCATTATCCTCGGTCCTGCACATATCACATATGTGCCTCTACTCCGTTTTGCCTGAGCCAAGAAACCTCTGTGTAGGACTCTAAAGAATCGTCAATACGCCGGTAGCAGGTGATGATCATATCAAACACCCACAAGCTGCAAGCGGTCAGCTAAACATAACAGCCATCCAGGTATTGAGCGATCAGAAGATCAACAAGCTAGCCTGTCCGTTCTCCTGTGAATCCAATCAGTAACACTCCCGTACAGTCCGGTCTGTTCTTCTTATATGTCGCATATCAAGTCTAGGGGTGGTATACGTCAGACCCCAGTAACCGATAAGTCGTGTCGATGTGAGGCTTATAACAGGTCGAGAAACCACTGGTAACACTTACCAGTATATCTCTATATCAGCCCTGACCAGGGACTTCCAGTTATAGCCAATCGAACACAGCACAACATCAACTCCCTATACCGGGAGAGACGAATCCCCTCCTATCGCTCATTGCCTCCATGTGATTCGGGACTGTACCCAAAAGCCACCGTTTTGCACGCCCTCTTGGACGTGGTAAGGTGGAAATCAAAGCACAGTGGGGATCACACAAGGCTCTACGATGATCTCGGGTCTACAGACTACCATGTACCAGTGTCACCGGAGAACTGCCATCTGACGTGTGGTATATCACCATCTGGGAGTTCTCAGCGAGTCCGTCCAGTGTACCCAGTCTCCACTGAGCACCCGTACACCATCCTTGATGTTAAACACCGATGGATATAGGATCATCCATCGCCCATCATATGGGTCAAGATGCGTATACGCTAGTCTACTCTGGTGTATAGATGCCCTGTCTCGATATACCTGCGACTAGGAACAGTTATAGGATGTACTCATCGACTACCGTGGCTCCCACTAGTATGATCTCATCATAATCCCAGTAGTCGAGTACAGATCCTAAGGGCTTTATCAACATGTGAGAGAAAGACAGTAAACCAGTACAAGTCAACATGTTAAGATAAAGTGAAACCAAATAGAATACTATCATGACGAGCAAGAAAGTCCTCTCTGTATATATCCAAGCATCCATCATAATATACATCATATGTACAACAATAGCTTCTAGGGCATATACATAACTAACAGAATACACTCGCAAAGTCCTCTCAACCTTGTGAGGAGAAAACCCCTGCGTGAGATCCTTACGACTCACAAAGGAACAACACACTTAGGAATCCTCACGATTCCTAAGGAGAACATACACCTACGAGATCCTCTCGAATCATAGGGAGAAAATGCTTTTATGAGACCCTCACGGCTCATAAAATTGAAAAGCCTTAGGTGATAGGGACCCAAACCTGTCTCTTAAGCCATCGTTCCCCAACGGGTAACGGCAAATGATGAGTCACTCCTGGCATTTCGCTTCAGTGTTAGTGGTGCTGATGCAGGCCAAAAACCCAAATCCTAAGTCCTCCCAAGGCAAATGATGAGTTGCTCATGGCATCATTCTAGTGCAGCAATGCTGATGCCAAACAAGATCCAAATTCCAAGTCCCCAAACGGCGAATGATGAGTCTCTCCTGGTACCATATTCCAGTGTAGCGATGCAGACGCCAACCAAAATCCCATTTCTCAAAATTCTCCAGCCCTACGGCCAATCCCCAAATTGACTGTCGTATACAATCCACAGGCTCAAATAATTCTCGTCATACCCATGCCCCACCACAATCACCAGTTACGCGGCTGGTCTCCGCCTTTCGAATTATGCTCCATTGAGAAGACCCACTCATATGTCCTCACGATACATGAGGAGAACAAACCTTTGTGGGATCCTTACGACTCATAAAGGAAAAACACACTTAGGAGTTCTCATGACTCCTAAGGAGAAAATACACCTGCAGGATCCTTACGACTCGTAGGGAGAAAATGCTTTTATGGGACCCTCACGGCCCATAAAATTGAAAAGCCTTAGGTGATAGGGACCTAAACCTGTCTCCTAAGCCATCGCTCCCCCAACAGGAATAGGCAAATGATGAATTGCTCATGGCACGTGTGCTTCAGTGTTAGCAACGCCGATGCCTACCCTAACCCCAAAATCCCAAACTCCAATCCAATAGACCTCTAAGTCTTTAAACTAGGAACAGATGACCCCTAAGTCATTAAACTGGGAACAGATGACCCCTAAGTCGTTAAACTGGGAACGAGGGAAATCTCCTCATGGCAGATGATGATTCGCTCCTGGTACCATATTCCAGTGCAGCGATGCTGATGCCAAACCAAAACCAAAATCCCCGAATCCTGTCATGACAAATGATGATTCGCTCCTGGTACCATATTCCAGTGTAGCGGTGCTGATGTCAACCCAAATCACATCAAGTCAACAAAACAACCAATGACCTCCCTGGCAGAATCAAATTCCACCTCGGAAACAAGTCAACTTCATCCCTGACGCCGCAAGAAGCGGGGCAAGTCAATTCCATAATCGACCGTCCAAGTCGGAAAAAGGGCAGAACCGACCGTCCACGTCGCTAAAATGGAAGCATCGACCGTCCACGTCTCTAAAATGGCAGCACCGACCGTCCAAGTCGCAAAAAGGGCAGCATCGACCGTCCACGTCGCAAAAAGGGCAGCATCGACCATCCAAGTCGCAAAATGGGCAGAACCGACCGTCCACGTCGCAAAAAATGCAGAACCGACCGTCCACGTCGCTAAAATGGCAGCATCGACCGTCCACGTCGCTAAAATGGCAGCACCGACCGTCCAAGTCGCAAAAAGGGCAGCATCGACCGTCCACGTCGCAAAAAGGGCAGCATCGACCATCCAAGTCGCACAAAGGGCAGAACCGACCGTCCACGTCGCAAAAAGGGTAGCATCGACCGTCCAAGTCGCAAAAAGGGCAGAACCGACCGTCCACTTCGCAAAAAGGGCAGCATCGACCGTCCAAGTCGCAAAAAGGGCAGCATCGACCGTCCAAGTCGCAAAAAGGGCAGAACCGACCGTCCACGTCGCAAAAAGGGCAGCATCGACCGTCCAAGTCGCAAAAAGGGCAGCATCGACCGTCCAAGTCGCGAAAAGGGTAGAACTGACCGTCCATGTCGCTAAAATGGCAGCATCGACCGTCCACGTCGCAAAAAGGGAAGCATCGACCGTCCAAGTCGCAAAAAGGGCAGAACCGACCGTCCACGTCGCTAAAATGGCAGAACCGACCGTCCACATCGCTAAAATGGCAGCATCGACCGTCCAAGTCGCAAAAAGGGCAGCATTGACCGTCCATGTCATAAAAAGGGCAGCGCAGGATTCCTACAAAGCGGGAACCATATCACTCCGGGCCAGGGAAACGTCCATCACGGACACTCTGTCTCGGAGACATGTCAAGCAACGACCGTCCATGTCGTAAAAAGGGCAGTGCCAGCTTCCCAAAAAGCGGGAACCAAATCAGTCGCCTCCAAGTAAAAGAAGATCCATCAATTTCATGCACACGACCCACATATGTGGTGTGCATTTATTGATGGGGGGAAATTTGTAGGGGTAAAAATTTACACCCCGGTTGACCAAGTCAAAATCAAAGTCAACCCCAAGCCCAGATCCAGTGGGCCAATGCCCGGGTCGAGCCCGAACTTAAAGCGGCCGGCCTCCCCCCATGCCAAGATAAAATTTTTGTAATAAATAATTTTGTTGTATTTCTTTTATTTTATTTTTGGGATAAATGTAAGAAAAATAGGCATAAAGCCAAATTTTTGTAAAGCCCATGGCTTATGTGCAAAAAGAAATGGCACATGAGCCATGGGATAGGCAAAATGCCATTTTGTGAAGCCCAAGGGGCTATGTGTAAAGTGTATAGCCTATAAAGACAAAGATAATGAAATATCTCAACAACTTTTCTCTCTCTCTCAAAATTTTTCAGATCTGAGATCTTTTCTCCTTCTTCAAGGTTCCAAAACCTTCTTTTTTCTCTTGAATTAAATCAAGAGTTTTACTCTTCTTTTTACAAAACAAATTAGTTTTTCACCACAAAACCCATAAAGGGGAACTTAGATCTTCCATTAGATCTCAAAAAGAAGAGATTTTTAAAAAAATCTCATATCTCTTGATCTTCAAGATCCAGCTAACAGAGGAGGAAGAAGAACATCTTTCACTAAACCCAAAAAAAAACACTCAGGAGTCCAACTCCTCTCTGATTTCTCTTCTGAGAAATTTTTTTAGGCTAAAAGCCTTTTTTTCTCGCCGGCGCTCAAGCGCAGAGCGCCCGCGTGCCGACACATGGCGCGCTTGCACTCAAGCGCAGGCGCCCGAGTGCAAGTCGCCCCGGTGCCGACACGTGGCGCGCTTGCGCTCAAGTGCAAGCGTTCGAGCGTAAGTCTCCCCCGTGCCGACACATGGCGCACTTGCGCTCAGGCGCAATTCGCCCTTGTGCCGACATGTGGTGCACTTGCACCCAGCGCTCAAGCGCAAGTCGCCCCCGTGCCGACACGTGGCGCACTTGCGCTCAAGCGTCAGGTGCTGAAGCGCAAAACGCTCACGTGCCGACACGTGGCGCGCTTGCGCTCAAGCGCCCAGCGCTCAAGCGCAGAGCGCCCACGTGCCGACATGTGGCACTCTAGCGCCTGAGAGCACAGCACCTAGGCGCACAGCACCTAGGCGCACAGCGCCCAGGGTGCTGCCCCCACGCATCCTTTGGATGTTTTTTCCCCTTTTTTATATATATACATGTATATCTATACATATGTAAACATATGTACATACATACATACTCCACGACATTGTCCCTATTAGAAAAAAAAATTCTAACGGGGCGCTGCCCCGCACCCCGCAAGGGGGCTGCTAGCCCCCTTGACCCCCAGCCCGCTATCCGGGTAGCGGGACCCCCGTAAAAACTCTGCGTGGCTCCCGATATATTTAAACCCCCCTCCAAAAAAAAACACACGTACACTGCACATTGAGTTCGCATGACTAGTTTAACCCGTTAATCGGAGGTTCCCTCGCCCCAAAGGCGGGGGGTAATTAACGGCAGCTTAGTCCGCGGCTGCCGGAGATTCGGATCCCCATAATCATTAAACCCCGGCCTACCCTAGGCAGGGGGAATCTGTAGTATGCCTGACAAGCGTGCGCGTATTCCCATCTCAATGGGGTGACGAAAAACACCCTACAAGGAGCTCCCTAATGCGAAACACTCAGACGCACAAGCCCCCAAACAAACAACTCGGCAGCTGATCCTTAAGCTCCCTAAGCTTCGCCGGCTCAACTGGAACAACGTCGGAAAACTCTCGCACGAAGGAAAGCCGGTCCAACAAGCCCACTGTGGCTCTAGTATCACGAATGAATGCCAAGAATCCTCGACATCTTCTCCTCAAAAGCCGACTAGCGAAAAGGCTGAATTAAAGCTGTGAGAGGCGGCACCACTGTCCTCCCACAAAATAAGAACCGACTTGCCGGGAAAACAAAACCTGATTGTTTCCTCACGGTAGTCCACAGACGCATAGCACGTAGATTACCAGTCCGTGCCCAGGAGAACGTCAAATCCAACATCTCTAGAAGGATCAAGTGACGGATGAATCTCATAACCGATTGGCACACGACTAAAATACGTGTTGCGCAACAAAAGAATCGCTGACAGAAATTAACACAACAAACGGCCGATCTAGCTAACACGACTCTCCTCGTCCCAAACCTCTGCTACTCCCGTCACAGTCACAAAAGCTGTCTCGATGACTAGGCCTCTTTCTCTGAGCTGGTACACCAGTACGAGTCCTCCACGGTTCCGAAACTCTCAAAGTCTCTGGAAGACGTGTCTCGTCAACTGGGACTGCATCCATAGGTGCTATGTAGGTGAAGGAATGCGGTGTGCTAATCATAAAGAACAACTGGGTAACAGGGGGAACAACCTCCTGTCGATGCGCTCGAATGGCCTCAACCAATGAACTCATCGTCTGGCGCATGTCCTGCATCTCTGCCATAAGCCTAGCAATACTATCTGTCGAAGGCGGATCCATCTGCCCCTGTGCAACGAGCGCACCATCCTGGTCAGTCCTTGACTCACCCGAGTCAACTCTGACCTCGGCCCTCGCTGCATCACTCTGAGTCCCCATAGTCGTCGGCGGCAAAGGCTATAAATAGAGATAGGATTCGATATGAACACGGAAATCGAATCTCAAGGATATATATCAAGGAAGGAATTTCAAGCAATTTGTACTTAGGTCGCTTTAGGCGGAGTACCGCATCGTGAGTATGCCGCGGACATACACACACTACGTTACTCTGCTTAAGCTATCTACTCCATCATACTAAGGTCATCCTACACTCCGAAAGGTAAAACCTAGCTCTCTGATACCAACTTTGTCACGACCCGAAATTGGTATGTGACGGCCCTAATACTACGCAACGTCTACAAGCGTAACGCGGTAAAAGAAAGACAAAACCCAGAAATTTAAACCATTAAAAGACAAGAAAAGATAAGAAACATTGTTTAAACTTTTGAAAATCTCAAGTATAAATTCTTTAAGTCCAATTTATTTTCTTGAAAATTTCGGCAGCACCTCCTTTGTAAAAACCAACCCCAAAAATGGGTACAACCTAAATATGAGTAAAGCATCCCCAACGGGAGCAAATCCATGCCCAACGGCGGAAAAAAACCACCACAACAGATATACGACGCCGTAGCGAAGAAATAAAAGACGATATAAGTAAAACTGCATAAAAGACATCTAAGTCCCCAAAATATACAATATCGTCCTCACATCAAGTCTCTAAGTCATACAAGATAATGGTAGATGGAGAGTACAAGATATAACAAATATAAAATAAACCACCTTGGATAACCGCAAAACCCACCTAAGCAAAACTGCACACCGTGAGCCGAAACGGTATCCGCTGCAAAAGATGATGTGATAGATGAATAGCCTGCCTCGACAACTCTGGGGAAACAACCTGCAAAACCCTGTGGCACAATGGGAGTGAGTTGCCAACTCGTGAAAAGTAAATAACATAAGCAGGTAATCGCAAGTATGCACGTACAGCGTGAATCTAACATAAGAAACTAATAGCAATAAAAGTCATATGTGTGCAATAGTCATGAAAGGTACACTAGCAGGTATCACAAATACATGAAGCAGTAATATGACAATCTGTATGCAACAATCATGTAAGGTACTCTATCAGTTACAACTAATACATGAAGCGATGCTATGACAATGTATATATGCAACAGTCATGAAAGGTACTCTATCAGGTACAACTAATACATGAAGCAATGCATATAAAATAAAGTTTGTAAATGCAACAGTCATGGAAGGTACTCTATCAGGTACAACTAATACATGAAGCAGTGCATAAACAATAAATGTGGAGTATGGAATGAAACATGCCATTTCCACGGAATCCTGATATCGTGGTAGGACCAAAGTCCATCAAGACAATCCAAATCCCAATTCCTCAAATCAGCCCCCAAATTGTCTCTCATATCGTGTAAGTCTCACAAATCCTGAATGTATAATATCAAATAAATCTCATATATCCTGTATCCAATATCAAGTGAATCTCATATATCCTGAATGAATAATATCAAATAAATCCCATATATCCTGTATCCAAAATCAAGTGAATCTCATATATCCTTAATCCAACATCAAGTGAATCTCATATATCCTGAATCCAGTAAGTTTCATATAAAGTGAGTGTCCAACATCGACACCCAAAAACATCATGAAACAAGTGTCAAGCATCGACACAGAAATACTCAAATCCATACGTTCCGCGAATCGTAAGTGTCCGGTATCGACACCCGTGATCCACGTATTGGTCTTTCTCATATTCATACGTTCCTCGAATTGTAAGTGTCCGGCATCGACACCCGTGATCCACGTATCCGTATATACGTTCCTCGAATCGTAAGTGTCTGGTATCGACACCCGTGATCCACGTATCGGTATAAAACAAATCTTTGAGTGGATGCATCCATATATCAAGTAAAGAATAAGAATACTTGCATAATTTCATGAAACAACCACAGTCCTCAAATCTAGAAAATATCAAGTAATGAATAAGTATAAATGCATGAATCAATACACATATATTAGCGTCCCATTCCACTAATATTGGTGTAAAGGCATAAATAACAGCATCCCATTCCACTGTTATATATACAGGAGTAAAAATATCTGAGACATCATATGAAATCCATGAATGTAATATATGCAACATAAAACTGAAATGTAAGCATATAAGGAAAAGCCGTTAATTAACTGCAACAAGTTAATATAAAATATCATGCGGTTCCTGATTTCTCCGAAATCAGATGCAACATCATATACAGGTGAACATGTAGTTATAACAAGGTAAGCGTAACCATATTGGTATAGCAAGATATGTGTGTCCATATGTAAGTATGTATGATATAAAAGTATCTGTAGCAAGGTATGTCTCTATACCTATCCATAATACCCTCCAGGTATATGTATGTATGCCAAATGTACATGTAGCTATGTCTCATATATGTATATACCTATCACTAAAGGTACACTATCCTATAAGTATATGGGTAACTAGCATGTAAGCATGTCAGGGCATATGTGTAAGCATGTAAGTATCCAGGTATGCTATATATATATCATATGCGATAAGAAATATGAATCAATGTCCCAATGTTCCTAACCAAACAATATCACATCTATAAGTGGGTTGTGCGTGACATGGCACTTATTGACGGTGTGTGTGGCATACAATCAGTGCTCGTGGAACATGAGCCGTCAATAATTGTGCAGTGTCCTAAGGATACTAGTCCAAGCATAATAATTAACTAAGCAGTAGGGTGAATGCGCAATTCTAAATATGAAATAGAATATGCGACAAGTCAAGTCATTTCTAGCCCAGACGCATAACGCCATGCAGACGATTCCTCTGTAGATGTTAAATCTACTCACCAACGCTCCTGGCTAAGTGAAGCCTACCACCTGTTTTCCCTTTGTCGCAGCGTCCGAAGTCCCCGCCTGCGAACCTAAAATTTCACAAACATATCACATAAGAAAAATATCCTAAATCGACAACAAGACAACGAAACGCAATGAAAACACCCAAAAATTACACTGCGCACTTAGCGCATCTAACGCGCACGACATCGGTCAAAAACCCTAACTAGGGTCGCTAAACTACGAAACACCAAGTCTAGACTCTGATCGTCCCGATTACGCAACACAACAAATTAAAATGCGAGGAATATAATAGATATAATCCCGCAACGACTAATTGAATCCACGTCGGAAAAACCCCGAAACCTAGTAAACAACCTATCGCAATATTTCGCACTAGTTTCAAGCTAACGCATATCTAGCGATTACAAACACCTTATAATATCTTAACTAAGCTATCTAAACCATTTCTATATTTTTAACACTACCTAATTAAGTTTTAGCAAAAACCTAGTAAGCAAAAATCCTTAATTAAACAAAATATTCATTAACAATAATTATCATTTTCTACTAAGTTAAGATTTTCCTAATAAAAAATTAACACTTCAATTAAACATTAAACACTTAAATCAAGCTTTAACCTTAACTTGAATTTCTAAAAAAATTATGAATAATGAATTAAACATGAAATTAAAAGCTTAAATTAACATCTAATTAAGCTAGCATAAAGATTTAAACTTAACAATTAAGGATTAGGGTTAGGATTTTATACCTCCAAATGATTCAAAAACTTGCAACAAGAAAACCAAGATTAGCCTCCAAAATCAAGACTTCATGAAGAACAAAGCATGGTTTAGGGTTAAGGAAATGAAGGAAAGTGATTATATTTGAATTTTTGTGAATTTATTTGGATTTGTGATGATTTATTTGTAGCAAAATGATGAAAATGGAGCAAGAAGAGAGAGAGGGCAGCAAGGAATGAGTGTGGCCGGCCTAGGAGGTGGGGGGGGGGGTGTTTTGTGAATTTTAGTGAAGAAAGTTCTAGTAAAAATACAATAAATGCTTCATTAAATGCATTTTGCCACCTTTCTTTCTTTTTCTTTTCTTTTTAAAAAAATTAACACCATTGACCAAAAAAAATCTAGATATTTAAAAAGAAGGTTCTAAAATTATAGTGATGATTTCTAATGATTCTCATTTAGAAGAAATTTCCCGATTTACGTGCATATTTTACCGGCTAAAATAATATTTTATTTGGGAAAAATTCTATCTGAACCAAAACCTCCCATATGCCCCCAAAGTTCGCGCACAAGCTTTATTTTAGCAAAACTAGGTGCCGGAAAGTTTCTACGAACGTTTGATCGAAATCGGGTTAAAACGGAAAATACCGACAATTTTGCCCTAAAACGGAAAAATTCGCAAAACGATTTCTAAAACGTTACATCTATTGAATTAAGTTCCATATAAATCCGTGCCAAATACTCTATATGAGATATGGAGTGGAAAGAGACCATGTCTTAAACGAGTTAAGATATGGGTTTGTCCGGCCTATGTCAAAAGGCAAAATCCAGACAAACTCGAAGCACGATCAGTTCTTTGTAAGTTTGTTGGATATCCTAAACATTCAAATGGATATCTATTCTACCATAGTGAGGAACAAAAGGTGTTTGTTTCTCGTCATGCCACCTGTTTAGAAAAGGAATTTCTTGAAAGAGAAATTAGTGGCAAAGAGGTAGAACTGGAAGAAGTTCCAGCTGCACAGACTACAACTGAAGCTTTAGTGGAACCAGAGGATTCGATAGTTCCCAACGAACCTCAGCCTCTCCTCCGATCTATTAGGGTTCCTCATCCACCTGAAAGATACTACGATTTTCTCATTGATGGTGGGAGCGAGGATTGCATCATGGAAGATAATGACCTAACTAGCTTCGAGTGGGGACTCTGTGAAATGGCTGGATGCAATGCGATCTAAGATGGAATCCATGTACACCAACAAAGTATGGACTTTGGAAGATGCTCCTGAAGGGGTAAAACCCATAGGGAGCAAGTGGATCTTCAAGAAAAAACTTGTTGTAGATGGAAAAGTTGAGACTTTCAAAGCTAGACTTGTAGCAAAAGGTTTTCGTCAACGACCAGGTGTGGATTATGAGAAACCTTTTCTCTAGTGGCTATGCTTAAGTCCATCCGGATCCTACTTGTCATCGCTGCATACCATGACTATGAAATCTGGCAGATGGATTTTAAGACCGTCTTTCTAAATGGTGATTTAGAAGAGAGCGTGTACATGACTCAGCCAGAGGACTTCGTGGAAAGTGGGAGCAGCGGAAAGGTTTGTAAGCTGCTTAAATCAATCTACGGGTTGAAGAAGGCATTGCGGAGTTGGAACATCTTTTTTTATGTGGTATTCAAAGAGTTTGACTTCGTCAAAAACGTAGATGAACCTTGTGTATACAAGAAGGTGGCAGAGAGTAAGGTCGTCTTCCTCGTATTGTACGTAGATGACATACTCTTGATAGGAAATGATGTTCCTATGCTGCACTCGGTCAAACTATTCTTATCACAAAGATTCTCAATGAAAGATCTAGGTGATGCCTCCTACATGTTGGCGATCAATATCTATAAAGATAGATCTAAACGGATGTTGGTATTGTCCCAATCCAGGTACATTGACACCATACTAAAGAGGTTTAGTATGCAAGATTCCAAGTGTGGGAATTTACCCAAAATCTCAGGAATCACTCTCTCCAAAGAGATATCTCCCAAGAATGATTTAGAGAGGGCTCGCATGCAAGGGATACCCTATGCTTCAGCAGTAGGCTCTATCATGTATGCGATGTTGTATACCAGACCCGATGTAGCATACTCACTAGGAGTAGTGAGTAGGTATCAAGCAAATCCTAGAAAGAATCACTGGACAGCTGTGATGAACATTCTTAAGTACTTGAGAAGGACTAAAGAAATGTTCTTGGTGTATGGTAACGGTGAACTCCAAATGGAGTTCTTTACCAATTTGAGCTTCCAGAGTGATAAGGACGACTCTAAGTCGGTCTCGGGTTGTGTCTTCACCCTCAATGGAGGGGCGGTTTGTTGGAAGAGTTCCAAGAAAGAAACCGTGGCAGACTCGACGATGGAGGCTGAATACATCGCTGCCAACGATGCCACCAAATAGGCTGTCTGGATGAAGAAGTTCATAACCGAACTTGGTGTGGTTCCGTCCATCGAGCATCCAATACCTTTATATTGTGATAACAATGGAGCAGTGGCTTTGGCCAAGGAACCCAGGTCCTATCAACGATCCAGGCATATTCTGAGGCGGTATCACCTGATCCGGGAGATAGTTGATAGCCGGAAGATCGAGGTCAGGAGAGTTAACACGAAGAATAACACGGCGAATCCACTCACGAAGGCCATTACCCAGATACAATTTGAGAGACTCTTCGGGATGTTGGGTATGAGATACTACAACAACTGGCCTTAATGCAAGTGGGAGATTGTTAGTTATATCTATGCCCTGGAGGCCATTGTGGTACATGATTGTATATTATAATGGATGCTTGGACATATATAGAGAGGACTTTTTTGCTCGACATGATAGTATGCTATCTGGTTGCTCTTTATCTTAACATGTAGACTTGTATTGCGATACTGTCTTTCTCTCACATGTTGATAAAGCCCTTATGATGTGTACTTGACTACCAGGACTATGATGGAGATCATACTAGTGGGGCCAGGGTAGTCTATAAGTTCATCCTTCTAATTGTTCCTAGTCGAGGGTGTATCGAGACGGGGCATCGATATTCCAGAGTAGACTAGCGTATACGCTTCTTGACCCATATGATGGGCGATGGATGATCCCACATCCATTGGTGTTTGACATCAAAGATGGTATACGAGTGCTCAGTGGAGACTGGGTAAACTGAACAGGACTCGCCGAGAACTCCTAGATGGTATTATATTGGCGTCAGATAGCAGATCTCTGGTGACACTGGTACAGGTTAGTCTGTAGACCCGAGATTGTCATAGAGTCCTGTGTGATTCCCACTGTGCTTTGATTTCCACCTTACCACGTTCAAAAGAACATGCAAAACGGTGGTTTTTGGGTACAGTCCCAAGTCACATGGAGGAAATGAGCGATAGGAGGGTATTCGTTTATCCCGGTATTGGGGGTTGATGTTGCGCTGTGCTCGATTGGCTATAACAGGAAGTCCCCGGTCAGGGCTGATATGAAGATTTACTGGTAAGTGTTAACAGTAGTTTCTCGACCTTTTATGAGCCTTACATCTGCATGACTTATCAAGTTACTGAGGTCTGACGTTTAGCACCCCTAGACTAGATATGCAATATATCAGACGAAGAGACCGGACTGTACGGTAATGTTACTGATTGGATTCGCGGGAGTATGAGCAGGCTTGCTTGTTGATCTTATGATCGCTCAATACCCGGGTAGCCGTTATGTCCATCTAGTACCGCGGACGGCTTGTGGGTGTTTGATATGATCATCACCTACTGCCGGCGTATTGACGAGTCCTTAGAGTCCTACACAGAGGTTTCCTGGCTCAGGCGAAATGAAGTAGGAGGACATATGTGATATGTGCAGGACCGAGATTAATACATGTATGTGATACCGTATTCTATTCTCGCGATATATGATATCGGTTGGTTATATGTGATATAGCCGGGTTATCGAATCAAGTGTTGATTCGATAAGTTGATACATATGATATTAGTAGGTTATATGTGATATAGCCAGATTATTAAATCAAGTCTTGATTTAATAATTTAATGTATAATTATATATTTGATATATTAATTTACATTAACTAATATTAGCTCACAAAAGCATTTCTTTTTCTCACTTGTGCACATTTAATATATATGTGATATATATTATTGTGTCATGCTTGTTGCTACATGCTACATAGGTGTATGAGACTCACACCATGCTTATGATAATTATGGGTTTTTTACTATTTAAAGTAAATCAAAATTAGATGGAAATTAGTCATAGGGCTTGGAGCTTGGTAGAAGCTTGTAGAACCATTGACTTGGTCCACTAATTTTGTTTTATTTGAGATATTTATTAACCCAACCATTATCTTAAATCATGGTTAAGTCTCTACATGAGACATATAAGATATTATCTCACCCATGGTTGCTTCTCTCTCTCATTGATTCATGCCATTCTCCACTTCATCTTCTTCTTCATCTCCAAGAGCTCTCGAGGTTTTTTAGGAGGTGAAGAAAATTAGTGAGAAAAATATTTCTAAAGTGAGCAAAATTCCTACTTCATCAATCTACACTAGATTAGCCATTTAGTTTAGATTGTTTGCTTCACTAATTCCTAATTAGTGAAGAGGTAGTTTGAGTTAGTGTCTCCTCGACGTAGATCATCTTCGCCCTCGAAGACTTCAAGCAAGCTTGTTCATTTCACCTTGTGGAGCCTTACTAGAGTCCGGGAGATCACTACTTGGAGCGAAGGGACTACTACACGAAACTTTTGAAGTGAAGGACTGATCTACAAAGGTTGTATTCTTTGTTCACTTAGATGTAAAGATGTTTACATGCATGCTTACCTCTAATTCTCTAGTCAAGATCTTGTGTTAGGGTTTCTTAGCCCGCTAATTTTAATAAATTGGCAAGGTTGATGTGCATCGAAACTCAGTAGTCGTGCTAGGTAACCCAACAGTTTTGTCTCTCCCGGTATGGGGAGTTAATGTTCCGCTATGCTCGATTGTCTATAACAGGAAGTCCCTGGCCATGGCTGTTGATGAGATTTACTGGTAAGAGTATTAGTAGTTTCTCGTACCATTATAGGCCACACATCGGCATGACTTATCAAGTTATTTGGGTCTGACAATTCCACCCTCAGACCTGATATGCGACATATCAGACGAAGAGACCGGACTGTACGGTAAGTCTTACTTTTAGGATTCATGGGAGTTTGGACAAGCTTGCTTGTTGATATTCTATTCGCTCAATACCTGGGTAGCCGTTACGTCTAGCTAGTACCGCTGACGGCTTGTGGGTAACTGATGTCATTACCTACTGCTGACGTATTGACGAGTCTTTAAAGTCCCACACAGAAGTTTCCTAGTTCAAGCGAAACGAAGTAGGGCGCATATGCTGATATGTGCGGGGGCCAGATTAAATACGAGTATGTAATACCATATTCTAATCTAGCGGTTATTTGTTATCGGTTAGGTTATATGTGATATGACTGTTAGGAATATGTATGCCCTAGAGGCCATTATTGTACATGTGATGTATATTATAGTGGATACTTGGACATATATATAGAGGACTTTCTTGCTCGACATGATAGTATGCTATCTGGTTACTTTTTATCTTAACATGTTGACTGGTATTCTTTACCGTCTTGCTCTCACATGTTGATAAAGCCCTTAGGATATGTACTTGACTTCCAGGATTATGATGAGATCATACTAGTGGGGCCAGGGTGTGTAAGTCTATGGTAGCGCCCCGGCCGTCAATCAGACGCCAAATGCGGAACAAAAACTTTTATAACTGGCGTTATCACATACTATAACCCGGATCTTCCATTAACGCTAAACTAACAAACTACAAAGAGGGTAGAAAGGTTATACCGAACAATCCGAGTCCTTCGTTCTTTAACCATCATCCCACGCTCCGTTGCGGCTGCTCCGATCTCGTTGATCTCCGATCTCCTCGTCCAGGTGGCACCATGTCATCGGATCTTAAAACGGGCTCCTGCCTCTGACCCGAGGCAACTCGGTCATCATGTTTGCTAGAAGAGATGACCAAGATTGATGCAGAGAATGAGTAGAACACTTTGTCTCGCTTCGTTCAAAGCTATGGACGAGCGGTTAATGTAGTTGCCATTTGAGTCGGGTGATGGAATGAAATGAGCTATGAAATTTCCATACACTGAAAACTATCATCTTTTTCAAACAACAACCATAAACCATCCATCAAGGATGGGCCGGCCACTATATCAAGAGGTGGGGGTGAGTGTAAGAGGAAAGGGGGATGACCACAAGCAAAGCTTATAAAGAAGAAAATATCTTAAGCTTTACAAGAAAACATAAATGCAAAAGCATGAGTCACTAATACACCTCATCTCTCATTTAATGCTAACTATGAATCACTAACCAAGTCACCTTCCAAGAAGCTTCCTCTCATGACTCACCCTCATCACTCACCCTCAAGAAAAGATAAATCCGCATTTAACCGAATGTTAAATACGGCTGATAGAAAACTGGAAACTGGCAACTTCCAAAAGAGATCCCGAAATGAATTTCAGGATAACCCCGTAACAGTATAAATATACCAGCATCTGTATTACGACCGAATACAAATGCAACTAAGACAAAGATATTATATCTATTAAGTATAATACATGGATCCGGCTTAAACCAAAGCCCACCAGTATTATCTGCCCGAAATATGACACGTGCGTAAACGCACGTGCATTTTCCGAACCCTGCCATAAAACCATACGGCCTCTACAACCTTTCGCCCGAACTGGAAAACTATCTGTGGGGGACTCTAATGACTCATCAGTACCCTGGCAGTGGGTTTAAGCACAAGCCGTCAGCGGCACTAGCTGTGCGTAACGGCTGCCCATGCACTGGCCTCAAGGGAGGCTGATGAGCGAACTCATCCAGAAACCCTACTGAGCCTAACAGTGACAATGTATATACAGTCCGGTCCATTTGTCTATGAGTATCGCATATCCAGCCTAGGGGGCTAGTAACGTCAGACCCCCAATAGCGGTATAAGTCGTGTCGGAGACAAGCCCTGAACACCCTGAGAAACTACCGGAGTACCTACCAGTAATTCTCACCTGCCTTGGCCAAGGACTTGGTGTAATGGCTTTCCTAGACACAGCGCGATCTCCACCCCCAATACCGGGAGAGACGAATCCCCTGCCGATTCGCTTACGTGCCTCCATGTGGCTCGGGACTGTACCCAAAAACTACCTGTTTGCACGACTCCTTTGAGCCGTGGTAGGGTAGAAATCAAAGCACAGTGGGAACTCACACGAGACAAATGACGACCTCAGGTCGATGAACTAACCTGTACACACGTCACCAGGGAACTTCTATCTGACGATATGTATAATACCAACTAGCAGGTTCCAAGCGAGTCCTGTCTGGTGTACTCATAACCCAATGAGCACCTGTATAAGGTGATCCAACTGACACCAGTGGCTTGTGAGACCGGACACCGCCCCTCGTCGGGGTCTTGACTGTATACACTAGTCTACTCCGGAGTATCGATGCCCTGTCTCGAAAACTCCCACGACTAGGGACCACTATTAAGGATGTGCTTATAGACTACCCAACTCTCACGTATATGATCGCCCTCATACTGTTGGTAGTCAAGCAAGATCCTAAGGGCTCTATCAACGTGTAACATGTAATCAGTCACCTGAACATGTACACGACTGATAAAGGCAAACCAGATAACATACTATCATCTCGAGTAAGACTATCCTACCGGCATAGGTCCTCCTCAATCATTGCAATCACGCACCTGCGATCCAATAACTGACTTTGAGGGCACTATATCCAACAATCTCCCACTT
Source organism: Agapanthus africanus (assembly GCA_030015575.1). Lineage (NCBI taxonomy): Eukaryota > Viridiplantae > Streptophyta > Magnoliopsida > Asparagales > Amaryllidaceae > Agapanthus > Agapanthus africanus. The sequence goes on along the minus strand of JASDDO010000022.1, from coordinate 296,952,248 downwards.
GCACTTAAGGCTAATTATTGCGATGTCGCATACTCACAGCCCGTGTGATACCGAATACCCAACTCCTCTACTAATCAGTTTCACAAAGCCTGTTTGAAAAACTATTGTGTTCGAGAAATAGCCTCAGTGAGTGGATCCGTCCTGATGTTTCTTTCTATGTCTCTCTTAATCTCAAGTTCGCGGAGAAAGCCATCTCCCGAATCGAGTAATACATGTCTTAGAATATGTCTGGATATCTGATGGGACCTAGTTCATAAATGAACTCCAAATCCAAACTTCTTAGACTGTATCGATAACTGAACATAATCAGTATCCAGCACAATGCCTCCCACAGTATCCACTTGGACCACCTGTCTGTAGGGTTCCTAGGCACACTCATGAGGTTCTACAACTGATCAACCATGCCAAAATCAAATTATACATGTGCCGAGAAACCCTAATGCAAGATCGTTACTAGAGGTAAGGCGATATACATACAAGTTAACAACTTTATCTACAAGTGAAAGGGACTACAACCTTTCTAGATCCGATCCTCCACTTCTTTAGCTCCGTGATGATGTCCCTCCGCTGCAGTCATCGGAATCCCGGACTCTAGCATTGGTTTCATCGGAGAAATGATCGGGCTAGGTCGTTGACTTCGATGCCGAAGATAATCTACGTCGAGGCGACTCAAACTCAAGCTCCATCTTCACTAGGTCATGAAACTTGTGAAGATAACACCCTATACAGCATGGCAAGTGGTAGAGGATGAAGAAATAGGAAGTGGGTTCACTTTGGATTTGGATTTCTCACTTGATTTCATCACTTAAAAATTTTCAAGAAGAGTTTTCTTCACTTGAAGAAGATGAAGAAGAAGAACAAGGAAAATGAATTATTCTTGAAAATAATAAATCAAGTGAATACTTATCATAATGCAACCATGGGTGAAGTTAACACATGTAGAGAATAAACTAGGGTTTAGGTGTAATGGTTAGGTTAAAGGAAAAAACAAAATGGTTAAGACTTTTCAAAGATGCTAAGAAGCTTCATGAAGCTTGAAGCAAAGAAAGAAAACCACCATTTTATTTTTTGCCAAAAATAAATAAATAAAATAAATAAATAAGTTAAAACCCTAACCATTAACCTAAACATGATTTAAAGCATACACACACCGAAGTTTGCATGTATCATCAAACATGATACAAACTAGTGCACAAACATATATCATATATACAATGTGCACAATCTAGTGAGAAAAATAATCTTAAGTGAACCAATACTAGTTAATGTAAAGTAATATATCAAATATATAATTATACATTAAATCATTAAATCAAAACTTGATTTAATGATCCGGTCATACTGCATATAACCGACTAATATCAAGTGTATCAATATATCGAATCAACATTTGATTCGGTAACCCGGCTATATCTTATATAACCGTTCGATGATACTAATCGCGAGAATAGAATTCAGTATCACATACTGGTATTATTCTCGGTCCCGCACATATCTCATATACACTCCTATTTCGTTTCGCTTGAGCCAGGAAACCTCTGTGTAGGACTCTAAAGACTCGTCAATACGCCGGCAGTAGGTGATGATCATATCAAACACCCACAAGCCGCAAGCGGTCTGCTAAACGTAACGGCCACCCGGGTATTGAGCGATCAGAAGATCAACGAGCAAGCCCGCTCACACTCCTGTGAATCCACCCAGTAACACTTATCGCACAGTCCGGTCTGTTCGTCTGATATGTCGCATATCTCGCCTAGGGGTGGTAGACGTCAGACCCCAGTAGCTTGATAAGTCATGCCGATGTAAGGTCCATAACAAGCATGAAACTACTGATAACACTTACCAGTAAATCAGTGCAACCCTGGCCAGGGATTTCCAGTTATGGCCAGTCGAGCATAGCGCAACATCAACCCCCAATACCGGGAGAGACGAATCCCCTCCTATCGCTCATTGCCTCCATGTGAATCGAGACTGTACCCAAAAACCACCTGTTTGCACGACTCAGTAGAGCCGTGGTAGGGTGGAAATTAAAGCACAGTGGAATACACACAAGACTCTATGACGATCTCGGGTCAACAGACTAAGCTGTACCAGTGTCACCAGAGAATTGCCATCTGACGTAAGGTATAATACCATCTGGGAGTTCTTGGCGAGTCCGTTCAGTGTACCCAGTCACCACTGAGCACCCGCATACCATCTCTGATGTCAAATACCAATGGATATGGGATCATCCATCTCCCATCACATGGATCGAGAAGATATACGCTAGTCTACTCTGGAATATCGATGCCCCGTCTCGATATTCCCACGATTAGGAACATTGAAGGATGTACTCATGGACTACCCAGGCCCCACTAGTATGATCTACATCATAGTCCAGGAAGTCGAGTACAAATCCTAAGGGCTTTATCAACATGTAACAGAGAGACAGAAAGTATACATGTTAAGATAAAGAGCAACCAGATAGCGTACTATCATGTCGAGCAAGAAATTCCTACCTATATATGTCCCAGCATCCACTACAATATACATCCTATGTACAGTAATGGCCTCTAGGGCATACATATAACTAACAATCTCCCACTTGCACTAGGGCCATCTGTAGCAGTGGTTGTAGTATCTCATACTCAACCATCCCATAAAAGTCTCTCTCTGGGAAAAGGCCTTTGTGAGTGGATCCGCCATATTGTCCTCTGAGTCTTCTCTCCAAACCTCGATCACACTGGAGATCAACTATCTCCATGATTAGGCGATGCTGCCTCAGAATATGTCTGGGTCACTGATGGGATCGGGGTTCCTGGGCCAAAGCTACACTTCCATTGTCACACAATGGTAGGAACCTAGTTCATCTTATGAACCAATATACACCCAAACTTCCTCTTTGGTAGTATCTTTGATAGCGATGTCACCAGCCTTTATCGTCTAGTCTGCCACGGTATCTAGCTTGGAACTCTTCCAACATACCGTCCCTCCACTGAGGGTAAAGACAATGCCTACGACTGACATTCAGTCGTCCTTATCACCCTGGAACCTTTCCAGTGATTCTCCCCAGGATCAACTGATACCATCTCACTACACCTAGTGAGAATCCTAACATCCATTTAGATCTATCTCATAGATCCAAAACCCAGGATTTAGGAGGTATCATTTTGATCCTACATGGAGAATCCATGTGATAAGAGGAGATTGACCGATCGTAGTATAGGAAACTCTTTTCCTATCAAGAGTATGTTGTCCACATACTCTACGAGGATCACCACCTTACTCTCTACTACCTTTTTGTATATACAAGGTTCATCTACCATTTTGATGAAGTCAAACTCTTTGACTATCGCATCAAAACAGACGTTCCAACTCCGCGATGCCTGCTTTATTCTGTAAAGCAACTTGCACACGTTTCCGCTGCTTCCACTGTTTACGAAGCCCTCTGGCTGTGTACTTATACACGCTCTCTTCTAAATCAATATTTAGAAAATTAGTCATGACACCCAACCACCAGATATCGTAGTCATGGTATGCAGCAATGTTAAGTAGGATCCGGATAGACTTAAGCATAGCCACTGGAAAAGGTTTCATCATTATCCACGCCTGGTCGATGATGAAAACCATTAACAAGTCTAGCTTTGAAAGTCCCAACTTTTCCATCTACACCATGTAATCTTCTCAAGATATACTTGCTCCTGATGGGGATTTAACCCTTCAGATACAGCATCTAAAGTTCATACTTTGTTGGTGTACATGGATTCCATCTCAGATCGCTAAGCATCCAGCCATTCTTACAGAGTCCATACTCTCGATGGCCTGCTTGAAACTAGTTGGGTCATCATCTCATGATGCAATCGTCGCTCCCACTGTCATCGAGAAACCGAAGTATCTCTCAGGAGGATGAGGAACCCTGCTAGATCGGCGGAGAGGGTGAGGTTCGTCGGAGACTATTGAATCCTTTGGTTCTATCAAATCATCAGCTGTAGTTTGTATAACTGGAACTCCTTTCAGTTCTATAGAACTGACCTTGCCTCGATCTTGTCCGGATTTTGCTTTTGACATAGGCCGGACAATCCCAAATCTTAACTTGCTTGAGAGATGGGTTCTTCCCACACCATATCTTATATGGAGTGGTAGGCAGTGATCTGATTCGAACCTAATTCAATAGGTATGCAGCTTCTCAAGTGCACAACCCCCAAAAGGAAATAGGTAACTCAGCAGTACTCATCATAGAGCGCACTATAACATATAGGGTGCGATTGCTCCGCCCCGATACACCGTTGTGCTGTGGTGTATACAGAGGAGTAATGCTAAAAGAGAATCTCCTTCTCCTTTAGAATAGTCCAAGAACTCCATGCACAAGTATTCTCCTCCCTGATATTATCATAGGACATAATACTTATACCCGTATTGGTTCTCTACTTCTAACTTATATTCGGTGATTATCTCAAAAGTTCGGACTTGTGTTTCAACAGGAACATATGTCTGAATCTAATGAGATCATCAGTGAATGTAATGAAGTACAAAGAACCAGTCCTGGCATATGTAGACTGGGGACCTTTATACATCACTATGTATCAGTCCCAAGAGTTCACTAACTCTTTCTCTGTTTCGAGTAAACAGAGCTATGGTCATCTTATCTTTGTGACATGACTGGAAAGTTTCATAAGATGTAAATTTAAACTGATTTAAATATGCATCTAAATGTAACTTAGCTAGTCGGGTCGTATTGATATGACCTAGTCTACAATGCCTTAAGAAGAATTCGTTCATTTCCGAACTCTTCCTCTTGTGTGTGTTTTATACATTAAGAATTGTGGTCTGATTTAGAATGTATATGCTTTTAGATAACGTGCCTGAACCGATCAATTATTGATATAGGAAATGTTCAAAACATTATCCAACAATACAAAATTATATCTTTTCTTCACTAATAAAGAGACTGATATGATTTTGTATATTAGGTTCGGTATCTAATAACATTCGTTCAGAATCAGTGTATTTTGGTAATACAGGGTGATAGTGACCTACAGACTTGGCTGCAACACTTGTACCGTTTTCTGTCTCATGAAACTTATCACCCGTTCTCAGTTCTCTACCTGTCTATAGCCCATGTAACAGATTACATTTGCGGGATCCTGATTCGGTATCTAATACCCAGGACGTAGAGGAGACTGAGAAACAGTTCTTTATAATGAACACACCCAAAGGAGATGCATCTCATGCACTTTCTTCGTTTGGGGGGCATGGGAATCCTGGTATTCCCCTATTTCCTACTCGGTCTTATAACAATTATAAGTTGGAGCGGGACCAACGTTCCCCAGCTCAGTATAACAAGCGGGTTCGGTCAATTCATCCATATTATTATCTTGATTAAGGCGTGACATGGTCGCTACCTGGAGAGAGAGAGAAGAAAACACTCTGCGTGCGCTCTTGCAAGATTAGATTGGTAATTTATTTTATCTAATCAGGATGGCTCCCACTGTTTTTATCAAATCTTCCTTCAAACCTTAAAAGGAAAGACTAGCCGGGATTAATTACACTCTACAAGTTCGCCAATCTTTCAGCCAGGCCAGTGCCGGTACTTTGAGGGAGGTTCCCCGTGCTTTCGCACGGACCTAATTAAAGTAAACCTCGTTTTCCCAGGGGCGTAACCCCGTTGACACCTTTCTAGACACCTACTTGATCGGCTAATTGTAAAGTGCAAAACTCTCCCAGGAGTAACAATTACTCGCAGTGGGTATCGGGATCCAACTATCATATAGAAGGTATGCAATCTCATTGCAAATTTCAACACTTGAAACTCCCGATAATGGTTTTTACCCCTAGCACTTATGACCTTAACTATGGTCAACAAATCATAAGCACTAGTCAAGTTCTACCCGTCATTTCGTGATTAATTAGACCCACCCACATGACCCTTAACTAAGGTCAACAAAGTCACGCGACTGTCCTAACTAATCGCATCATATGCGGTGTAGGAAGACAACACTTAGCTACCGTACACTGTGCCTTGACTATGGTCAACAAACACAGCACGAATACTAAGTACTCTACTTCCTAAAATGACGAAGGGTTGCGGATGGTTTTTAATAAAACCATTAACGCTTTGAACTTGATCTCGCTGCAGAATCAAATGGTTTTTAAATGGAGTGTTTTTGAGGCCTTTCTAGTTTTGCTAAAGGGGTCACTCCCGGTGAAGGGATCGTCGGCCCTTTCCTCATCGAATAAGGTGCAGGATATATCATATATACCGCTGTGCAAAACAAAAACTATAGAAGCAATCAAAAGACAAACCGAGGGTTGTAGCATCTGCCAGTTATTGCTAAAGGGGTCACTCCCGATGAAGGGATCTTGGCCCTTTCCTTATCGAATAAGGTGCAGGATGTTCTACAAGGAACACCGCGATGCAAAGCAAGAACTGTAGCTACCTATTTTATTTTTGAAATTCGATTCCACAACATCTTTTAGGTTTATTTTCTTTCATTAATCTCATTAATGAATGTCCCATCATTTAAGTCCACCTAAACATCACAGATAAATACAACGTACGCTTATGCCATCCGCATTCACCTCGATGTCCCGTCTGCACCGTTAGGTTAGGTAACTAACGGCAGAGCTGGGCAGGGCTAGCGCGGGTGTAAAACATAAGCAACGTCTATATAATATATCATATATAGTATATACAGTATCCATCTGAACAAATCACATGATCACATCACGGATAACGCAGCAGAAAATATCATATGAAATATTGGATATACTAGGACGTCCGTGTTTTCGATACGAGCCAGTATAAAACACGGATTCCACGGTCGTGATGAATAGCCAATCCTACACCCCTAGACCCCTACGAGAGTGGCAAGTAACCCTACCAATTCTAAAGTTAGGAGACCCGGACTCGACTCCTCGAGATGGTCTCCCACTGGACCCTAGAACCCGGTTACTTGTGCTCCCCGCCTTGGGCTTATCCTAATGCGGAAAAGTAAATAATATACAATGGTGACATCAACCTCAAGCCGGAAGTGCCCCAATAAAAGAATATTATATACAAGTTTTTTACATGAATGAAAATGAAAAACACTCGTCTCACATAAAAAAAACCCGGCTATTCAAACACGACGATCCAATATAACATATCCAGCAACACATAACATCACATATCATCTGTTAGTGTATATGCCCTAGAGGCCATTACTGTATCATACTAGTTTGTATATTACTTAATGGATGCTTGGGATATTCACCTTGTATATACAATCTTGCTCAAAATAGTAGTATGCTACTTGGTTTGTCTCTACTTCAATGTGTACTTGTGTTTATTTTACTATATCACTTATACGCATTAGTGGAGCCCTTAGGATCTTTGCTTGATTACCAGCGTTGTGATGGCAGTCACACTAGTGGGGGCTGGGTAATCTATAAGCACATCCTTATACAGGTCCCTAGTCGCAGGACTATCGAGACAGGGCATCGATACTCCGGAGTAGACTAGCGTATGCGCTTCTCATCCCAGTGTGGGAGATGGTCTGTCCCACAGCCATCAGTACGTCGTACTGGAGATAGTATACGGGTGCTCGTTGGGTTACGAGTACACTGGACAGGACTCGTCGGGAACTGACAGGTTGGTATTATACCTATCGTCAGTCATCAGTTCCCAGGTGACATGAGTACAGCTTAGTCCGCTGACTTGACACTGGCACTTCGCCTCGAGTGTGTTCCCACTGCACTTTGATCACTACCCTACCACGGCTCAAAGGAGTCGTGCAAACAGGTGGTGGTTGGGTGCAGTCCCGAAGCACTTGGAGGCAGTGACGGTTAGACAGGATTCGTCTCTCCCGGTATTGGGGGTTGACATCGCGCTGTGTCTAGGAGAGCCATTACACGAGTAGTCTCTGGCCAGGGCAAACGAGATATACTGGTAGGTTTCCAGTGTTATCTCAGGGTGTTTTGGGCTTCGCTCCGGCACGACTTGTACCGCTATTGGGGGACTGACGTTTACCGCCCCCTAGGCCCGCCATGCGATGTATCAGACGAACAGACCGGACTGTACGGAGACTGTCACATTCAGACTCAGTAGGAGTACCGATGGGGTTTCACCTCGTCAGCCTTCTTGTCGACATCTACCTGGGGACCGTTACGCACAGCTAGTGCCGCTTGCGGTCTGTGGTTAAACCCACTGCCAGCGTAGTGTTGAGTCTTTAGAGTCCCACACAGAGGGTATTCGCCTATGGGCAAAACAGAGTAGAGGTCGCATGGTTTTGCGACAGGGTTCGTTCTCATCCGCGCACTTGTGCACGTTTGGAGTCCGGACGGATATTACCAGCGGGCTCTGTTTTGAGCCGGATACTGGTATAGTATTTGGGGTTGCTTTTATCTCTCAGTATTCTTGTTCCTTGGAACAAGAATGCAGGTGTGTATGCACAGTTACTTGAGGAGGAGGAAGATGACTTTCATTAGGGTTTCGGAACGGGTGCGTATGCACAGTTGACAGTCGTCTTTTTCCAAACCCTAATGGATTTGTATTATATCATTTAATAATATATAATAAAATGAAATTGTGTCATGGTTAGTTTTTGTTGACTTGTTGACCATGGTTGACTTGTTGACCATGGTTGAACTTTTGACCATTATCATTACAAATGAAAGATGCTCTTTGATTCTAGCAAATTCATTTAATGCTTGTAATGATATTAGTCATTCTAAAACTTTCCATCAACCTTTTCATTTTGATTATTATTATTTGATAATTCATTTTCTTTTTGCATTATGGTTGCAAGAAAGGAAATGAGAGCTCATTCTATCATATTCACTCTCTCTCTTCACTTCATCTTCTTCTTCCTCTAGTCAAGAGAAACCTTCTCATGAGTTGAGAATCCTTCTCTTGAAAAACAAAAGCAACCCTTAGACACTCTCTACTCACTCTAGGATCAAGGGTCTAGCAAGCCGGCGATTCTAGTTCACTCCAAGTACGAGAAAGAGCCCAAAGGTCAAGCCTTCGAGGTGGATCCATCTTCGACGGGAGAAGGCGACAAAGGAGAACCATCAACCTCTACAACAAAGTTTGAAGAAGAAGGAGTTCAAGTTTAGGTATAATCATCCTTATCCGAGTAGCTAAATATCTTTAGCTAGTTTGCTAGTGTTAGTTTAGACAACGATCCCGACCTAGTTTAGTCCATGTTGCCTCTTGCACTAAAAATTTGATTTTATACCGTTTCCGCCTCCCCGTAAGAACTGGGGGTCGCAACGTGGACTTACAGTGGTATCAGAGCCTAACTAAACTTAAACTAGCTTGGTAGTGAAGTGTAACGAAGTTCGGAACCGTAAAAAAAACCCAAAAACCATATTTTTCAAAACCTGAGTTTCTGTTGAAATTTTTTTGGCTCAAAATGAAAAACTTTATACTTGTAAAATCGTCTCAGGGTTTTCTAAGAACACCCATGAAAAACGATCCACTGTTGAGCTCAAAGCGCCGCCCTTCCGCCGCGCGAGGTGGGCTCGTGCCGCGCAACCGCCGCGATTTGTCTTCTTCTCTGCATCATTTTTCGTGCAGTGTGTGTAGATGTTGGTTTTGGGATTTTTAAAATATATTATATGTGCCCAGATTTTCCAGAAAAGAAATTTCCTTTTGGGGTCCTATAATTCCGTATTTTTCCGAACTTCACTGCACTTTGGCTATGATGGTTATATCTGTGATGTTTGCATGTATTGAACGTCGACTAATCGCTATAAGACGATTAGTCGGGGTTATACATGATCTGTAATGTGATGGAATGTGTATATGAATGTGTTGGACTGTCGCGGGTGAATAGCCGGGGTGGATGTGAGATGAGCTTTTGTTTTTCTTTCATTCATTGTAAATGTAAATTGATGTAATAATATTATTTGTTTGGCCGCACAACCGGGTCGGGGTTGTAGCCGTCATTGTATAATTCTTTTTACTGTTTTTGCTCCTAGGATAGACCCATGGTGGGGTGCACAAACTACCGGGTATGCCGAAGTGTTGAGTGGCCTACTCATGGAGATGAGGGAGGTTGCTACGCTTCGGGTACTTGGCGGGTAGTTTGCCGCACCCGTAGGGGTCTTGGGTGGGGTATTGCTATTCACCGCGACCGTGTTATCCGCTTTTCGTTTCAGGCTCGAAAGGATTGCGGATTGCTAGTATATCCAATGCATTCATCTGTGATCTGTAATGTCTACTATTGCTATATCTATAACTATTTAGGCGTTGCTTATGTTTTACAGAAGCGCTAGCCCAGCCCCCGCTCTGTCGTTAGTTAAGTAACCTAACGGGTAATGACGGGGCCCAGTGGCGAATGCGAATGGCATAAGCGTACGTCATATTTTGGTTGTTTTCTGCAATGGTAGGATTAAATGATGGGACGCATTAAAAGTACTAATGCAAGAATATCACGCGTTAAAAGAACTAATGCAAGATAATAAACCAAGTTAAAGTCGTTGGAACACTTTCGAAAAACCACTCGGTTCTTTTCAAAACTAACTTTTAAAATGCGGAGCTTGAGCCACTCCATTTAAAAGCTATCTCGTTCCATCGACCAAATCAAGTTCACTGCGTTCGCGGTTTTGCCAAAACCATCCGTAGCCCTCCATCATTTCAGTTAAATATTCGGTAGTATTCAAGCTATGTATTTTGACCTCACGCCAAGGCATAGTGATTGGTAGCTACCGGATATTTATCTGTTGCATAGATAGAATGCGTTGGTTTGAAACAGTCGTACTGCCATTTTGGCCTACGTCAAGGGTATGTACGGGTGGATTCAAATTAACCTGGATAATGATGGGACGAACTTGACATGTGACTTATGACATTTTGACCTCACGCCAAGGTCATAAGAGCATGGGGCAAAAATCCACATCGGGAGTTTCATAAGTACTGAAACTTGCTAGATTTGCATACCATTTGGAGTGTGGTGATTCTGGTAGGATTCCTTCAGTTTCATCACACGATGATATTTGGATCCCGATCCTACTGTGAGTATATGCTACTCCTCGGGAAATTTCTCACTTAACGATCAATGCTATAAACCTAGTAGGTGCCTAGAAAGGTGTTAGCGGGGCTACGCCCCCAGGGAAAAGAGGTTCTTTAATTAAGGAACTTCGCGAAAGCGTTGGAAAACCTCCCTCGAAGTACCGACACCGGCCTGGCTGAACGGTTAAGCAAGTATTGTACGGTGGGATTGATCCTGGCTAATTCTTCCTTTATGGTTTGAGGAGGGATTCGAGAAACAGTGGGAGCCATCCTGTTTAGACAAACTAAAAACCACTCTAAACTTGCAAGAGCATCATGCTGAGTGTTTCTTCTTCTCTCTCCTAATTGCAGCGACCAATCAACATGACTGGACTTAAGTTACTCCTAGATAAAAACAAGTTGACAGGGCCAAACTACAAAGATTGGCTCAGGAATGTCAAGATAGCAATCACTTATGACAAGCTGGGGTATCTTCTTACCACCAAAGCTCCCCCTGTCCCTGGTCCAACTTCCAGCGTCGCGGATAAGGAAATCCGCAAGACTTGGGAGATTGATAGCGCGAAGGCCAAGTGCCTCCTGCTTGCCTCGATGGACAACGAACATCAGAGGAGGCATGAGAATTTGGACATGGAGTCCATATTGCTTCATACAAAAGAACTGTATGGAGAGCAATCACGTATCGCAAGATACGAAGCGTCGAAAAAGTTGTTTTCGACAAGAATGGCCGTCGGATCATCAGTAGCCGAGCACGTGCTAAAGATGATCGGCTACATTGAGGAGCTCGCTGACCTAGGGATCACATTGGAGAGTGAGCTATATACGGATATAGTTCTCCAGTCCCTTCCTTCCACTTACGCCCAGTTTATAATGAACTTCAACCTACAAGAAAAGGAGGTTGAACTTTCAGAGCTCCTCAACCTGCTGAGGAGCGCAGAGGGCACCCTACAGAAAGGTAGGGAAACATCCACTTTGTTTGTAGGAGGATCATCTTCTTCTAGGTCCAAGGCGAAAGCCAAGGGAAAGAAGAAGAAAGCCCCCGCCAAACCAAGGGGCGGTGTTAGTAAAGTGGATACGAAGGGAAAAGGTAAAGCAACAAAGATAGCGGGGAAGCTTGTGGATAAGGAAGAATGCTTCTTTTGTCATAAGAAAGGACACTGGAAGAATGATTGCAGGGCCTGGAAGGCCAGAACACAGGAATTGAAGCAGGTTGCAGCTTCAGCTTCAGGTGTGTATGTTATTGAAAACTGTCTTTCAATAAACTCTACTTCCTGGGTATTGGATACCGGATCAGGATCTCATATCTGTAATTCTTTGCAGGCGTTGAGAAACCGTAGGGTTTTGAAGGCAGGTGATATGACCCTCAGAGTTGCGAACGGAGCTAGCATGGATGCTAAAGCCGTGGGGGACTATCACCTGGGAATGTCAGATGGACATGTTTTGGTTTTGCGTAATTGCTTTTTTGTACCCAACGCAACTTGTAATATCATTTCTGTATCTTTAGTTTCTAAAGAAGTTTATGAATTTGCGTTTGTAAGTAATGTTGTAAACATTCACCTTAATCAAGTTCTGATTGGGTCAGGTACATTGAGTAATGGTATATACGTATTGAACCAACCACAGATTTTCAATGTCCAGAATACACACAAAAGAAAGTCTCCAGATATAAACCAGACTTTCTTATGGCATTGTAGATTGGGTCACATCAATGAGAGAAGGTTGACGAAGTTACATACAGAAGGGTATTTGAATGCGTTCGAATATCAGTCGTATGCCACTTGTCAATCCTGTCTCAAGGGAAAGATGACAAAGACTCCGTTTACTGGACATGGAGAAAGAGCGAGCGAGCTCTTGGGACTCGTACACAGTGACGTGTGCGGTCCAATGTCTACACATGCCCGAAGCGGACATTCTTACTTCATTACTTTTACGGATGACTTCTCAAGGTACGGTTATGTCTTCTTAATGAAACATAAGTCCGAGGCCTTTGGAAAATTCCAGGAGTATAAGAATGAAGTAGAGAAACAGACCGGCAAAAGTATTAAGATTCTAAGATCGGATCGAGGTGGAGAATACTTAAGTGCCGAATTCCTGAATTACTTAAAAGAGAATGGTATTCTCTCTCAGCTTACTCCTCCATACACTCCGCAACATAACGGTGTATCGGAGAGACGGAACCGAACCCTATTGGATATGGTTCGGTCCATGATGAGTAACGCTGAGTTGCCGCGATCATTCTGGGGATATGCGCTAGAATCAGCTGCATACCTTTTGAACCGAGTTCCGACTAAGACTGTGCCTACCACCCCATATGAAATGTGGAGTGGGAAGAAACCATATCTTCAATATCTGAAGATCTGGGGATGTCCAGCTTTTGTCAAAAAGCAGCATGCGGACAAACTCGAGGCACGCTCAGTGCTGTGCAAGTTTGTGGGATACCCAAAGAACACCAGGGGATATCTTTTCTACTACGCAGAGGAACAAAAAGTCCTTGTTTCTCGCAATGCCCACTTTCTAGAACACCAGTTCTTGGAAAAGGAAATTAGTGGGAGCGCAGTAGAACTGGAAGAAGTTCCAGAACCACAGACTGTTACTGAAAGCTTAGTGGAACCGGAGGGTTCAACAGAACAGGACATTCCTACGCCGCTCCGCAGGAGTAGTAGGCAGTCTCATCCGCCCGAGAGATACTGCGGTTTTCTCATAGACGGGGATAGAGAGGATTGCATCATAGATTATGATGAACCTACTAGCTTCCAGCAGGCCGTTCAGAGCGTTGACTCAGTGAAATGGCTGGATGCAATGCGGACCGAAATGGAGTCCATGTACACCAACAAGGTATGGACGTTGGACATTGCTCCAGACGGGGTAAAACCCGTAGGATGCAAGTGGATCTTCAAAAGGAAGATTGGTGTAGATGGACAGGTTGAGACCTATAAAGCTAGGCTGGTAGCAAAGGGTTTCCGTCAAAGACCTGGCTTGGACTATGACGAAACCTTTTCTCCAGTAGCCATGCTGAAATCCATTCGGATCCTTCTTGCCATCGCTGCCTTCCACGATTATGAGATCTGGCAAATGGACGTAAAGACAGCTTTTCTAAATGGAAATTTAGAGGAGTGTGTCTATATGGACCAGCCAGAGGGCTTCATTCAGAGTGGGAGCAGCGGAAAGGTGTGCAAGTTGCTTAAGTCCATCTATGGACTAAAGCAGGCATCGCGGAGTTGGAACATCTGCTTTGATGAGACGGTCAAAGAATTTGGCTTTATCAAAAATCCAGATGAACCATGCATCTATAGTAGATTTGTAGCGAGAACTGTAGTATTCCTCGTTTTATACGTGGATGACATTCTCTTAATAGGAAATGACATTCCTATGCTACAATCTGTCAAGGAGTTCTTGTCACACAGGTTCTCCATGAAAGACCTGGGTGATGCCTCATACATCCTGGGGATCCGGATCCATCGTGATAGATCCAAGAGGATATTGGGACTTTCTCAGTCCAGATACATCGACACCATAGTGAAGAGATTCAGTATGGAAGATTCCAAGCGCGGTAACCTACCGGCTTGTCACGGGATCACCCTCTCTAAAGAGATGTCTCCCAAGACTGATTTGGAGAGGGATCGCATGTCTATTATACCCTACGCTTCTGCGGTAGGCTCTATAATGTATGCGATGTTGTGTACCAGACCGGATGTAGCTTATGCACTGAGTGTGGTAAGCCGGTATCAGTCAAACCCTGGGGAGAAACACTGGATAGCAGTAAAGAACATTCTCAAGTACCTGAGAAGGACTAAGGAGATATTCTTGGTGTATGGCGGAAAAGACCTCCAGATCGAGGCCTTTGCTGACTCCAGCTTCCAGAGTGACAAGGATGATTCCAAGTCCATGTCGGGCTTTGTCTTTACCCTCAATGGAGGGGCGGTGTGTTGGAAGAGTTCCAAACAGGAAACCGTTGCAGACTCGACGATGGAAGCGGAATACATCGCTGCATCTGATGCCGCAAAAGAAGCTGTCTGGATGAGGAAGTTCTTGAAAGAACTTCAGGTGGTTCCGTCCATTGTTGACCCAATACCTCTGTATTGCGACAACAATGGGGTTATAGCTTTAGCGAAGGAACCCAGGTCCCATCAGAGATCCAGGCACATCTTGAGGCGGTATCACCTGATCAGGGAGATCGTGGATCGCAAGGAGATCGAGGTTCGGAGAGTTGCTTCAGAAGACAACACTGCAGATCCATTCACCAAGGCCCTGCCCCAGACTCAGTTCGAGCGGCTGATCGAGATGATAGGTCTTCGATACGCCAGTACATGGCCTTAGTGCAAGTGGGAGATTGTTAGTGTATATGCCCTAGAGGCCATTACTGTATCATACTAGTTTGTATATTACTTAATGGATGCTTGGGATATTCACCTTGTATATACAATCTTGCTCAAAATAGTAGTATGCTACTTGGTTTGTCTCTACTTCAATGTGTACTTGTGTTTATTTTACTATATCACTTATACGCATTAGTGGAGCCCTTAGGATCTTTGCTTGATTACCAGCGTTGTGATGGCAGTCACACTAGTGGGGGCTGGGTAATCTATAAGCACATCCTTATACAGGTCCCTAGTCGCAGGACTATCGAGACAGGGCATCGATACTCCGGAGTAGACTAGCGTATGCGCTTCTCATCCCAGTGTGGGAGATGGTCTGTCCCACAGCCATCAGTACGTCGTACTGGAGATAGTATACGGGTGCTCGTTGGGTTACGAGTACACTGGACAGGACTCGTCGGGAACTGACAGGTTGGTATTATACCTATCGTCAGTCATCAGTTCCCAGGTGACATGAGTACAGCTTAGTCCGCTGACTTGACACTGGCACTTCGCCTCGAGTGTGTTCCCACTGCACTTTGATCACTACCCTACCACGGCTCAAAGGAGTCGTGCAAACAGGTGGTGGTTGGGTGCAGTCCCGAAGCACTTGGAGGCAGTGACGGTTAGACAGGATTCGTCTCTCCCGGTATTGGGGGTTGACATCGCGCTGTGTCTAGGAGAGCCATTACACGAGTAGTCCCTGGCCAGGGCAAACGAGATATACTGGTAGGTTTCCAGTGTTATCTCAGGGTGTTTTGGGCTTCGCTCCGGCACGACTTGTACCGCTATTGGGGGACTGACGTTTACCGCCCCCTAGGCCCGCCATGCGATGTATCAGACGAACAGACCGGACTGTACGGAGACTGTCACATTCAGACTCAGTAGGAGTACCGATGGGGTTTCACCTCGTCAGCCTTCTTGTCGACATCTACCTGGGGACCGTTACGCACAGCTAGTGCCGCTTGCGGTCTGTGGTTAAACCCACTGCCAGCGTAGTGTCGAGTCTTTAGAGTCCCACACAGAGGGTATTCGCCTATGGGCAAAACAGAGTAGAGGTCGCATGGTTTTGCGACAGGGTTCGTTCTCATCCGCGCACTTGTGCACGTTTGGAGTCCGGACGGATATTACCAGCGGGCTCTGTTTTGAGCCGGATACTGGTATAGTATTTGGGGTTGCTTTTATCTCTCAGTATTCTTGTTCCTTGGAACAAGAATGCAGGTGTGTATGCACAGTTACTTGAGGAGGAGGAAGATGACTTTCATTAGGGTTTCGGAACGGGTGCGTATGCACAGTTGACAGTCGTCTTTTTCCAAACCCTAATGGATTTGTATTATATCATTTAATAATATATAATAAAATGAAATTGTGTCATGGTTAGTTTTTGTTGACTTGTTGACCATGGTTGACTTGTTGACCATGGTTGAACTTTTGACCATTATCATTACAAATGAAAGATGCTCTTTGATTCTAGCAAATTCATTTAATGCTTGTAATGATATTAGTCATTCTAAAACTTTCCATCAACCTTTTCATTTTGATTATTATTATTTGATAATTCATTTTCTTTTTGCATTATGGTTGCAAGAAAGGAAATGAGAGCTCATTCTATCATATTCACTCTCTCTCTTCACTTCATCTTCTTCTTCCTCTAGTCAAGAGAAACCTTCTCATGAGTTGAGAATCCTTCTCTTGAAAAACAAAAGCAACCCTTAGACACTCTCTACTCACTCTAGGATCAAGGGTCTAGCAAGCCGGCGATTCTAGTTCACTCCAAGTACGAGAAAGAGCCCAAAGGTCAAGCCTTCGAGGTGGATCCATCTTCGACGGGAGAAGGCGACAAAGGAGAACCATCAACCTCTACAACAAAGTTTGAAGAAGAAGGAGTTCAAGTTTAGGTATAATCATCCTTATCCGAGTAGCTAAATATCTTTAGCTAGTTTGCTAGTGTTAGTTTAGACAACGATCCCGACCTAGTTTAGTCCATGTTGCCTCTTGCACTAAAAATTTGATTTTATACCGTTTCCGCCTCCCCGTAAGAACCGGGGGTTTCAACGTGGACTTACATCATCAACGTAAGTAAATATGCCCATCCCAATTGTCGTTGACATATAGCAACGAAACCGGCGATATCACATATTACACTTACGGTCGCAGAAAAGAAAGTGTAAAACTACAACAGTTGGAATCCGCAACCTGCATAGACATCGCATGCCTAACCAAATGAATTCCTTAGACATCGCATGCCTAACAATTATAAACCCTGCATTTTAGTCTCATTATCGAAAACACTTTTCAATATCAAGTCGGGCAATTCAACAAGATTCCCGACATCCGGAACGAATGCTCATCGCAAATTTTAGTAGACGGCCGCACCCCCGGATGCCGTCGACGAAGTGCAATAAGGCGGAACACCGCTGCCGTAAGCACCCGAACGGATGCTTTCGGCGACGGGGTTCTCCTACAGTCACTTGGTCGGGGCTATGGGGCGTGGCTATCTATTAAGTTTACCGGCGAGTATCCGCGTACGCAACGTGATTGCGACGGACTTTGATCACATCAAAATCCCGTGGCAACCGATCGAGTGAGACTAAACTTCTATGTCTATAACATTCAAATGTTGTTGATTCCAATTTTTGTATCACATTCCAGATAAATAGACAATGTTAAACTTTCCGATCGAACAATCAAACACCCAAGTTTTCCCGAAAAGGTCAACACATGAAATAAGTTTAAAAACATCCACTTCATGCCACAGTACCAACGGTCCTGCCATAGAAGGGTCAAGCCAACGCCTCATATGTGGCACGCCGTACTGCCCCAAACCCTAAGGTTCAAAGGGTAGTTCAAGACGGTCACATAATCGAGTTAAGGTTTGTTGTCTTCTAGAGAGTCCATCGAGTTACTTGCACTACTTAGAACATTCTTAAACTTCGGAAAAATCCAACACTTGGAAATTTTCCGGCAGGGGAAAAAGTGGGAATTTATATCCGGTCGAACTTTTTAACATGTTCTAAAATTACCCGGAAAAACACAATAAACAAAGTTAAATAATCCGATCGAATCATCGAGTCCCCAAAACAACCCAGAAAACTCAACTGTTGAGTAGAAGTTAAAAATTCCCAGAAAACACAGCACTTACAGAAAGAAATTACTGTGCAAACCACGTGGCAAGATTCGCCATTATGGCCGCGGAACTGCCGCGCAAGCCAGGGTGGGGCCGCGGTTCCGCGGCGCATTGGTCGAGTTGGGGTCACGTGCTGCACAGTAACTCCTACAAAACCCTGCTGAATTTCTTGACAATTTTTAAATCACAAAAATCCACAATTTCAGAAAATATACAGAGAAGGGTTTTGTTTAGGGTTTTGGGGTTCGATCGGGTTTCTAACTTCGTCTACACTTCGCCTAAAGCTTTAACCTGGCTCTGATACCACTGAAGGATTCCTAGGCACACTCATGAGGTTCTACAACTGATCAACCATGCCAAAATCAAATTTTTACATATGCCGAGAAACCCTAATGCAAGATCGTTACTAGAGGTAAGGCGATATACATACAAGTTAACAACTTTATCTACAAGTGAAAGGGACTACAACCTTTGTAGATCCGATCCTCCACTTCTTTAGCTCCGTGATGATGTCCCTTCGCTGCGATCATCGGAATCCCGAACTCTAGCATTGGTTTCATCAGAGAAATGATCGGGCTAGGTTGTTGACTTCGATGCCGAAGATGATCTACGTCAAGGCGACTCAAACTCAAGCTCCATCTTCACTAGGTCATGAAACTTGTGAAGATAACACCCTATACAGCATGGCAAGTGGTAGAGGATGAAGAAATAGAAAGTGGGTTCACTTTGGATTTGGATTTCTCACTTGATTTCATCACGTGAAAATTTTCAAGAAGAGTTTTCTTCACTTGAAGAAGATGAAGAAGAAGAAGAAGGAAAATGAATTATTCTTGAAAATAATAAATCAAGTGAATACTTATCATAATGCAACCATGGGTGAAGTTAACACATGTAGAGAATAAACTAGGGTTTAGGTGTAATGGTTAGGTTAAAGGAAAAAACAAAATGGTTAAGACTTTTCAAAGATGCTAAGAAGCTTCATGAAGCTTGAAGCAAAGAAAGAAAACCACCATTTTATTTTTTGCCAAAAATAAAATAAAAAAATAAGTTAAAACCATAACCATTAATCTAAACATGGTTTAAAGCATACACACACCCAAGTTTGCAAATATCATCAAACATGATACAAACTAGTGCACAAACATATATCATATATACAATGTGCACAATCTAGTGAGAAAAATAATCTTAAGTGAACCAATACTAGTTAATGTAAAGTAATATATCAAATATATAATTATACATTAAATCATTAAATCAACACTTGATTTAATGATCCGGTCATACTGCATATAACCGACTAATATCAAGTGTATCAATATATCGAATCAACATTTGATTCGGTAACCCGGTTATATCTTATATAACCGTTCGATGATACTAATCGCGAGAATAGAATTCAGTATCACATACTGGTATTATTCTCGGTCCTGCACATATCTCATATGCGCTCCTATTTCGTTTCGCTTGAGCCAGGAAACCTCTGTGTAGGACTCTAAAGACTCGTCAATACGCCGGCAGTAGGTGATGATCATATCAAACACCCACAAGCCGCAAGCGGTCTACTAAACGTAACGGCCACCCGGGTATTGAGCAATCAGAATATCAACGAGCAAGCCCGCTCACACTCCTGTGAATCCAGCTAGTAACACTTACCGCACAGTCCGGTCTGTTCGTCTGATATGTCGCATATCTCGCCTAGGGGTGGTAGACGTCTGACCCCAGTAGCTTGATAAGTCATGCCGATGTAAGGTCCATAACAAGTATGAAACTACTGAAACACTTACCAGTAAATCAGTGCAACCCTGGCCAGGGATTTCCAGTTATGGCCAGTCGAGCATAGCGCAACATCAACCCCAATACCGGGAGAGACGAATCCCCTCCTATCGCTCATTGCCTCCATGTGAATCGGGACTGTACCCAAAAACCACCTGTTTGCACGACTCCGTAGAGCCGTGGTAGGGTGGAAATCAAAGCACAGTGGGATACACACAAGACTGTATGACGATCTCGGGTCAACAGACTAAGCTGTACCAGTGTCACCAGAGAACTGCCATCTGACGTGAGGTATAATACCATCTGGGTGTTCTCGGCGAGTCCGTTCAGTGTACCCAGTCACCACTGAGCACCCGCATACCATCTCTGATGTCAAACACCAATGGATATGGGATCATCCATCGCCCATCACATGGATCGAGAAGATATACGCTAGTCTACTCTGGAATATCGATGCCCCGTCTCGATATTCCCATGACTAGGAACATTGAAGGATGTACTCATGGACTACTCAGGCCCCACTAGTATGATCTACATCATAGTCCAGGAAGTCGAGTACAAATCCTAAGGGCTTTATCAACATGTAACAGAGAGACAGAAAGTATACATGTTAAGATAAAGAGCAACCAGATAGCATACTATCATGTCGAGCAAGAAAGTCCTACCTATATATTTCCCAACATCCACTACAATATACATCCTATGTACAGTAATGGCCTCTAGGGCATACATATAACTAAGACTGTCCATAATACTGTCCCTCATCAGAGGGAAAACTATAACTCCGACAATCACTCTGTCATCCATGTCACCTTTGAAGCCTGGAATGATAACCGTCTCCCGAAGGAGGCTGCCGTCATCAAATTCGTAGAACATTAACTTATGTTCTAAAACTGCTTCCTTATGTTTCTCCAGGATTGGATTAATACAAACTTATTGCATCTAGTACAAAAACAACATCTGGTGTGGTACTTGACATCTCATGATTGACTCAATTGCCTAAGCAAGTGATCTGTCAATCATGCACATCCCTCTCCCCTTTAGTCTGTAAGACACCTTTAGAGAGGGTGACTCCATCACCTGTAGTTACACCACCATACCAGGAGTCGTCTATTCTAAAAACCATTAGAATACTGTCAAAGTACCCACATTGGGAAACTACCCAAATCCAGATCTAAAACCATAGATCTAGAAACCAGAATGTCTGATATTATATCCATATCCAGTCTGGAGAAACAACTGTGTGACGACCACAGTATAACCGATCGTAGTATAGGAATTTTACTTCCTACTCTGTGTATGACATCCAAATACCAGGACATCACACCCTACTACCTTCTTAACAGATCCATCCCCTATTCTGATGAAGTCAGACCTATGACTGTCACATCAAAATTAGATGATCTATCTCCGCTATAACTGCTAAAGTCTATAAATAGACATAAGCTACTTGCCCACTATGCATCCGCTGCTCCCACTGACCACAACAACCCTCTGACAGAATAATATACACGTGCACTTCTAAAGCTAGTTTAGAACGACGCTATACTTATCCTCCTGCCGGGTCTCATAGTCTGGAACAACAGTAGTGTCAAGTCTGGGTAAGCTAGAACCTCCCTGTCACCGTCCTTAAGGCTACCGGAGTACCTCTCGGGTGTCTGAGGTTACCCTACCATATCTGCGGAGTGGCCAATGGAATGTCAAGCAAGATTGAATCTTTAGGTTCTTATCAAATTTTCAGTAATCGTTTGCGGTTCTGGAATCACTTCAAGTTCTACCATACTCCCACTACTGTTTTCTGAAAAAATCCATTTTACTAAAACTGTGGCGAGTTAAGAACAATATCACTATTGATCTTCCAGATGGTAGAAAGTCAACCCTCGTCATAGCCTGGGCCAACCCAAAAACAGCAATTACAGAAACGTGCCCTGAGTTATCCAGAGTTTGGTTTTAAGCATAAGCCGGACAACTCCCCGTATCTTAACATCGTCAAGATATGATCCATTCTATATCCAATATAGAAACTTTGGCACTTATTTAATTGGAACCAGATTCTAATCATGCAGCTGTCTCCAGTGCATATCAACTTAACGGAGAGAGGCTAATCAGCATTACTCAACTTAGGAATCCATCCAATTATGAGTAACCCGAAAGAGAAACAAGTTTCTTAAAACCATTACTATCATCTGAATACCAATCACAAGTATCTACATCTTCGATCTCTTTGAATAATCCCGATACTTGCGACATCTGGTTCTCTACTTTATTCTTATACCCACAACTTCTTAAAACTTAGACCTTGTATTTCAACGAAACACTTGTCTAAAAACTAGAGAAGTCATAAGTAAACAGAACATAGTACGAGGACCTACCCCTTTGTCCTGATGGACACAGGACAACATACAATACTCTGTATAAGTCCGCTGAGTTGAATAACTCAAAACCTGTGCGTCGTAGGTTGAAAACTGTACCCAGGCGATTTCCTCAAATATCACCAATTACAACGAATTCCGATATAATGAGGATGATCACCTAATTCCCAATAACTTGCTCCCACTCATCATCTGTAAAACCATACAGATGTGAGAATGAAAACCTGGTAAATTCATACCCTGGAGTAAGTATCTAATCGGGAAAACAGTTTTCTATTAACAATGCACTGAAACATGAACATGTTTTGTAGGGGTATCCTGGTATTCATAGTAATGCCTTTTCCATAATCCAATTCATGACTTTAACCGTATATTTCTTTGTCATCTCTCCAAATCCCTTTATTTGTCTTTAGTCGTTACCTTCTGTACACCATCGTTAGGCTAAATGGTTTTCTTCCTTCCCTACCGCTCGGCACCAGCCTATGGTTTGGAAGAAGACTATCCAGTAAGCATAATAGATGTACCCTCCTCAACCTAGGAGTACTCACATTTTGAGAGAAGGTGATGATAAAAGACAACTGAATAATACCTTATTCTTTTAAAGGTGAAATAGGAGTGGCGATGAAGTACGCGGTTTGGTCGTGAATGATAACAGTCGCAACTTACTTTGCTCTCTTTCTAATCCCTTTATTTTGTCTTTACATATTACCTTCTGTACACCCTACTTAGGCTAATTGGTTTTCTTCATTCCCTACCTTTCGGCACCTGCCTATGGTTCCAATAAGCGTAATAGGTGTACTCTCCTAAACCAAGAAGCCCTCGCAACCTGAGAGAAGGTGATAATAAAAGACAACTGAATAAACCAATTCTATTTCTCCTGAACCTGGATCCATCCTCGAAGAAGTCCCTTCGAGTTCGTATATAACCATACGAAGGATCTATCCAATGGAAGTGGATGTCCGTAGTAATACGGGGTGTTCTGAGAAATTCAAAGGGTAAAAGAAGGAGTGGCAATGACTTATGCAACTCAGACAATCCAAAAGCCGGTATTTTAAGAAGGTTCGGTCAACTTGGTCACTGAGTCATAGTCTAGGGTCGGTCAAAGGTCGCTGCCAAAGAGAGAGAGAAAAGAAAAACTCTGCATGCACTCTAACCCAGATCAGAATGGTTATCACTTTATCTAATCCGGAAACCTCCCACTGTACTGTTAAATTCTCCTCCAAACCTGAAAGAAGAATCAATCGGGATCACCCAAAGAGTAAACCAACTCATCAGTGGGAATCGGGATCCAACTCTCATCGCATGATAACGTGACGGAATCCACTCATGTTACACACTCCAGAAGGTATGCGCATGCCTGGCAAGTTTCAGTTTCTTTAGAAACTCCCGATATGATTTTTACCCCATGCTCTTATGATAGTGACTAAGGGCCAACCCATCATAAGTCACATGTCAAGTTATTCCCATCATTATCTTGTTAATTTTAACCCACCCGTACTCGCCCTTGACTAAGGGCCAACAAGGTTGTACGACTGTCCCAAACCAACGCATCTATCTATGCAACATGTGAACACCCCAGCAGCTACCAATCACTATGTCCTGGCTAAGGGCCAGACCAACATAGCTTGACTACTACTGACCATTCATATGAAATGACGGAGGGCTACGGCTGGTTTTTGGCGAAAAACCTTTAACGTAATGAACTTGATCTCGTTGAAGGAACCTGATAGCTTTTTATAAAAATATAGTGGCGAAAACCTTTGCTAAAGAGGTCACTCCCGGTGAAGGGATCTCGGTTCTTTCCTCGTGGAATGAGGTGCAGGATATTCCACTGAATACCGTGATGCAAAGCAACTTGTAATCGACTATAGTGAAGTTATTACCCTGATGTAAACTTCTTCCCAAGGGGTCACTCCCGGTGAAGGGATCTCGGCCCTTGCCTCGTCGAATGAAGTGCAGGATATTCCAACCGAATACCACTGTGCAAAACAAAAGAAAATGTCTTTGTAATAACACTTTTTAAAACTTTTCCAACAACATCCAAACAGGTTTGTTTTCCTTTGAATTGATCAGAATCAACGCAGTCCTATCAGTTAATCACACCAGAAAAGAACGAAAATAAAATATACGTATATGCCATCCGCATTCTTCTCTGGGTCCCGTCATCACCCGTTAAGTTACTTAACTAACGACAGAGCGGGGACTGAACTAGCGCGGGTGTAAAACATATACAACATCTAATAGTATATATACCAATATACAATAATTGCTCCAGGCGTGATAATATGCAACATTACAGAAAAGTAATAAGCATCACAGAACAATACAGATAATCTGGGATCCCCGGGTTTCACAGAGCCGCTGCTGAAACCCGACGTTCTCCTGGTCGTGTGGATAGCCTGTGCAATGAAACCTAGACCGCTACGGTTGCGGCAAGTTACCTGCCAAAACCTGAAGCGAGGCAGCCCCTTACAGCAAAGTGAATGGACCACCCTGCACTTCACGGAATCCGGTAACTTGAGCACCCCTCTTTAGGTCAACCTGTACCCCCTACGAGTGCGGCGAATAGTCTGCCAATACTAGAGTGAGGCCCATCTGCCTCTCAAAGCCATGAGATGCGGACCCTTTGCCCTCCAGAACCCGGCTATCCGTGCACTCCGTCGCGGGGTAAAACCTAGTACAGAAATGAAAAATATGTACAACGGGTACATCGACCTCAGCCCGGTCGTGCCCCAAAAGAATATTATACAACAGGCAGTGACGGCAGTCCACATGTTGGACGCTCGCCCCGCAATATCAAATGTATAAATAAACTCAAACTGTACTACCATTGCACACTGCTATCCACCACGACAAATCCGCAACATCACAGCACAACACAGAACATCAACGCGAATGTCACGTTCGCAAACCCGTCTAAAAGAACTATAGCAATCAGACGCGGTTTATCGATCAAATGACATTCACGGTCGGAGATATAATGTAAGTACTGTAAACTAACACATTTAAATTTCGATCGACAAAATTTCCCAAATTGGGACCCACATACATCTGCTGTACAGTAAAAAACACTGGGCCCAAATGAACAGTTCCAGAAACCACAATTTTACAAGTAGAAGCCACAGAAGAAAAATGGTCAAATGATTGACCAAGATGGCCGCGGTTCCGCGGTCAAAGCCAGGCTTTGACCGCGTTTCCGCGGTCGTACGGTCGATTCACTTTGTCGTTTTTCTTCAGTTTTCTTTAAAAGGCCTGCTTTATTTTTAGAGATGCTCAAAATGATTTTTAGACCCCTTTTAAAATCAACAGAAACTTTAGACTTGAAATTTGCGGTTTTCGAAAATCCGTTCGATCGATGTTTTAAACGCGTTAGCACAAGTTAGTAAAGCTTAATGGCGTGGCTCTGATACCATGTAAGTCTACGGTAGCGCCCCGACCGTCAATCAGACGCCAAATGTGGAAGAAAAACTTTTATAACTGGCGCTATCGCATACTATAACCCGGATCTGCCATTAATGCTAAACTAACAAACTACAAAGAGGGTAGAAAGGTTGATCCGAGTCCTTCGTTCTTTAACCATCATCCCACGCTCCGTTGCGGCTGCTCCGATCTTCTCGTCCAGGTGGCACCACGTCATCGGATCTTTAAACGGGCTCCCGCCTCTGACCCGAGGCAACTCGGTCATCAAGTTTGCTAGAAGAGATGACCAAGATTGATGTAGAGAATGAATAGAACACTTTGTCTCGCTTCGTCCAAAGCCATGGACGAACGGTTAATGTAGTTGCCATTTGAGTCGGGTGATGGAATGAAATGAGCTATGAAATTTCCATACACCGAAAACTATCATCTTTTTCAAACAACAACCATAAACCATCCATCAAGGATAGGCCGGCCACTATATCAAGAGGTGGGGGTGAGTGTAGGAGGAAAGGGGGGTGACCACAAGCAAAGCTTATCAAGAAGAAAATATCTTAAGCTTTACAAGAAAACATAAATGCAAAAGCATGAGTCACTAATACACCTCATCTCTCATTTAATGCTAACTATGAATCACTAACCAAGTCACCTTCCAAGAAGCTTCCTCTCATGACTCACCCTCATGACTCACCCTCAAGAAAAGATAAATCCGTATTTAACCGAATGTTAAATACGGCTGATAGAAAACTGGAAACTGGCAACTTCCAAAAGCGATCCCGAAACGAATTTCAGGATAACCCCGTAACAGTATAAATATACCCGCATTAGTATTACGACCGAATACAAATGCAACTGAGACAAAGATATTATATCTACTAAGTATAATACATGGATCCGGCTCAAACCAAAGCCCACCAGTATTATCTGCCCGAAATATGACACGTGCGTAAACGCACGTGCATTTTCCGAACCCTGCCATAAAACCATACGGCCTCTACAACCTTTCGCCCGAACTGGGAAACTATCTGTGGGGGACTCTAATGACTCGTCAGTACCCTGGCAGTGGGCTTAACCACAAGCCGTCAGCGGCACTAGCTGTGCGTAACGGCTGCCCATGCACTGACCTCAAGGGAGGCTGATGAGCGAACTCATCCAGAAACCCTACTGAGCCTAACAGTGACAATGTATATACAGTCCAGTCCGTTTGTCTATGAGTATCGCATATCCAGCCTAAGGGGCTAGTAACGTCAGACCCCTAATAGCGGTATAAGTCATGTCGGAGACAAGCCCTGAACACCCTGAGAAACTACCGGAGTACCTACCAATAATTCTCACCTGCCTTGGCCAAGGACTTGATGTAATGGCTTTCCTAGACACAGCGCGATCTCCACCCCCAATACCGAGAGAGACGAATCCCCTGCCGATCCGCTCACGTGCCTCCATGTGGCTCGGGACTGTACCCAAAAACTACCTGTTTGCACGACTCCTTTGAGCCATGGTAGGGTAGAAATCAAAGCACAGTGGGAACTCGCACGAGACAAATGACAACCTCAGGTCGATGAACTAACCTGTACACACGTCACCAGGGAACTGCTATCTGACGATATGTATAATACCAACTAGCAGGTTCCCAGCGAGTCCTGTCCGGTGTACTCATAACCCAATGAGCACATGTATACATCTTAGGTTATCCAACTGACACCAGTGGCTTGTGAGACCGGCCACCGCCCCTCTTCGGGGTCTCGACTGTATAGACTAGTCTACTCCGGAGTATCGATGCCCTGTCTCGAAAACTCCCACGACTAGGGACCACTATTAAGGATGTGCTTATGGACTACCCAACTCTCACGTATATGATCGCCCTCATACTGTTGGTAGTCAAGCAAGATCCTAAGGGCTCTATCAACGTATAACATGTAATCAGTCACCTGAACATGTACACGACTGATAAAGGAAAACCAGATAACATACTATCATCTCGAGTAAGACTGTCCTACCGGCATAGGTCCTCCTCAATCATTGCAATCACGCACCTGCGATCCAATAATTGACTTTGAGGGCACTATATCCAACAGGGTGGTCCAAAAGTACATCCTTTAATCAGTTCATAGACGTGGGAATATCGAGACCAGGGCATCGATATTCCAGTGTAGACTAGTGTGTACGTTTCTTGTCCCTTAGAGGGAGATGGTTGATCCCATAACTCTTGGTGTGTAACATCAAATATTGTACACAGGTGCTCATTAGAGAATGGGTACACCGAACAGGACTCGCCGAGGACTCCTAGTTGATAGTATACCTATCGTTAGATAGCATGTTGCGCCACAGCAGCGCCCCGGCCGTCTTACCGAAGCCAAAATGCGGAATCAAAAATTTTCCTTACTTGGAAACTGGCGCTACCGCGGACAATAAAACCCGGATCGTTAACCATTAACCTATACTAGCTAACAAGAGATGGGAAGAGAAGTATACCAAGTGATCCGAGTCCTCCGGTCTTCTCTTCATCGTCCCGATCTCCCGTGGAATGTCTTGTCTCCACATCGTCGCCTCCTCGCCGGAAGGGCACCACATCGCCTGCGTCTTTTACGGGCTCCCGCCTCAATACCGAGGCAACTCGAGCATGAAGCCGGCAAGTCGACATGCCCAAGAAATGCTGTAGAATGTAGTGTAGAAACTTTATCTCTTGGAGTTTATGTAGTTGCCTTTGAAGATGATGGAGGAATCAAGATTAGAAAAATGGTGCTTGTATTTTTCTAGCATGAAAATGAGATCAAGAATGAAAACTCTCAAGAATGAAAACCTCTTCTTCTCTTTTCTCTCAAGTGAGTTCTATCATCTCTAAAATGAGAATGGTGGAGGAGGGAATACAAAACCACAACCATAGAAGGAAGGTAATGGTAGTAAAAGCAAGTGGTGACCATAGCCAAACATTATCATCACAATCTCACACCAAAACCAAATCAATCCTAATCACCTTTTACAAGAAATGATGATAGAAAAGAAAGGAATAAAAAAGATGCTATCATAATTAATACATATGCAAGAAACCCCCTCCTCAAATGTAATTTGCAAAACTGCAAATTACCCCCTCCATCAGAAAAGTCCGGCCGGGAAAGAACAAAGGAAAACCGGCCGGAACGGAATGCAAACTGGCAACTCCAGAAAACTGGTCCCGTAATAAATTACAGGAAAACCCCGATACTGTGCATACACACCTGCATCTGTATTCCGTCCGGATACAAATGCAATGAGACAAAATCTACACTGTACTAAACTAGGACCGGCTTAAGCCAAAGCCGGCTAGTAATATCCGTTCGATCCTGATCCGTGTAATACCGCACGTATCAGATCAAACCCTGCCATATAACTATACGGCCACTAGTACAAAACTGTCCGATCCTGATCCGTGCAATACCGCACGTATCTGATCGGACCCTGCCTTATCTCCATACGGCCTCTACAGCGTTTCGCCCGAAAGCTTGAGTAACTGTAAGTGTGGTGGACTCTAAAGACTCGTCAATACTATGGCTGTGAATTTAACCACTAGCACGTCAGAGGTATAAGCCAATACGTGACGAGCCACCAGCTATTGACTAAAAGGGGCGTCGATGAGTGAACTCATCCTGACACCCTACTGAGCCTGTCAGTGACAATATCCGTACAGTCCGGTCCGTTCGTCTATGAGCATCGCATGGCGGGCCTAGGGGGTTGGTAAAAGTCAGACCCCCAAAAGCGGTACAAGTCGTGTCGGAGCGTAGCCCAGAACGCCCTGAGATACTACTGGAATACCTACCAGTAAATCTCCTGCCTCGGCCGAGGGCTTTGCGTAATGGCTCTCCTAGACACAGCGCGACCTCACCCCCAATACCGGGAGAGACGAACCCCTGAAGATCCGCTCACTGCCTCCATGTGGCTCAGGACTGTACCCAACTAAAACCTGTTTGCACGACTCCTTTGAGCCGTGGTAGAGTAGTAATCAAAGCATAGTGGGAACTCACACGAGACAAATGACGATCCTCAGGTCGATGAACTAACCTGTACACATGTCACCAGGGAACTGCTATCTGACATCAGGTATAAGACCAACTAGCATGTTCCCGGCGAGTCCTGTCCGGTGTACTCATAACCCAATGAGCACCTGTATACATCTTAGGTGAACCAACTGACACCAGTGGCTTGTAAGACCGGCCACCGCCCCTCGTCGGGGTCTCGACTGTATACACTAGTCTACTAATGGAGTATCGATGCCCTGTCTCGAAACTCCTACGACTAGGGACCTTTTAAGGATGTGCTTATAGACTACCGGCTCCCACGTATATGATCGCCATCATACTGCTGGTAGTCGAGCAAGAATCCTAGGGGCTCTATCAACGTGTAATAGCGACATGTCAGGTCATCTAAAGCAGTACACGATGATAAAGATAAACCAGATAGCATACTATCATCTCGAGTAAGACTGTCCTACCGGGATAGGTCCTCCCTCAATCATTGTAATCACGTGCCTGTGATCCAATAATTGACTCTGAGGGCACTATCTCCAACAATCTCCCACTTGCACTCAAGGCTAATTATTGCGATGTCGCATACTCACAGCCCGTGTGATACCGAACACCCAACTCCTCTACTAGTCAGTCTCACAAAACCCGTTTGCGAAACTATTGCGTTCGAGAAATAGCCTCAGTGAGTGGATCCGCAGAGAAGTTTCTTTCTATGTATCTCTATATCTCAAGTTCGCAGAGAAAGCCATCTCCCGAAATGAGCAATACCTGTCTTAGAATGTCTGGATGTCTGATGGGACCTAGCTCATAAATGAACTCCAAATCCAAACTTCTTAGACTGTATCGTCAACTGAACTTAATCAGTATCCTGCGCCATGCCACCCTCAGTATTGCCTTGGACCACCTATCCAAAATACTTCCCCTCGTCAGAAGGAAAACTATAAATCTGATGATCACCCTGTCGTCCATGTCACCTTGGAAGCCTGGAATGATAACTGTCTCCTAAAAGTGGCTGTCGTTATCATATCCCTAGAACACGCACTTATGTCCTAAAACTGCTTCCGATTGTTTCTCCAGGATTGGATTGATATCAACTTATTGCATCTACTGCAAGAACAACATCTGGTGTGGTACTTGACATCTCATGATTGACTCAATTGCCTAAGCAAGTAATCTGTCAATCATGCGTATCCCTCTCCCCTTTAGTCTGTAAGACACCTTTAGAGAGGGTGACTCCATCACTTGCAGGTACACTACCATGCCAGGAATCATCCATTCTAAATACTCATAGAATGCTGTCAAGGTACCCAGATTAGGAAACCACCCAAATCTAGATCTAAAACCATAGATCTAGTAACCAGAATGTCTGATATAATATCCAAGTCCTGTGTGGAGAAACCACTGTGTGACAACTAAAGTATAACCGATTGTAGTATAGGAGTTTCCTTTCCTACTCTGTGTATGTCATCCAAAACCAGGACATCACACCCTACTACCTTCTTAACAGATCCATCCCCTATTCTGATGACGTCAAAACCTATGACTGTCACATCAGAAATAGATGATCTATCTCCGCTATATCTACTTTAGTCTATAAATAGACATAAGCCTGATGTCCACCAATGCTTCCGCTGCTCCCACTGACTACGACAACCCTCTGCCAGAGTCATATAGACGTGCACTTCTAAAGCTAGTTCAGAACGACGCTATACTCATCCTCCTGCCGGGTCTCGCAGCCTGGAACAACAGCAATGGCAAGTGTGGGTAGACAAGAACTTCCCTGTCACCGTCCTTGAGGCTACCGGAGTACCTCTCGGGTGCCTGAAGTTACCCACCTTATCTGCGGAGTGGCCAATGGAACGTCAAATCAGATTGAATCTTCAGGTTCCTTATCAAATCTTCAGTAATCGTTTGCGGTTCTGGAATCACTTCCAGTTCTACCATACTCCCACTACTGTTTTTGAAAAAATCCATTTTTATTAAAACTGTGGCGAGTCAAGAACAATATCACTATTGATCTTCCAGATGGTAGAAAATCAACCCTCGTCATAGCCTGGGTCAACCCACAAACAGCCATTACAGAAACGTGCCTTGAGTTGTCCAGTGTCTGGTTTTAAGCATAAGCCGGACAACTCCCCGTACCTTAACAATGTCAAGATATGAACTGTTCTATATCCAATATAGAAACAGAGGCACTGATTTAATTGAACCAGATTCAAATCATGCAGCTGTCTCCAGTGCATGTCAACTAAATGGAAGGAGGCCGATCTGCGTTACTCAACTTAGGAATGTTTCCAATTATGAGTAACCTGAAAGAGAAGCTAGTTCTCTTAATCATTACTATCAACTGAACACCATACACAAGTATCTACATCTTCGATCACTTTGAAGAATCCCGATACTTGCTACACCTGGTTCTCTACTCTATTCAAATACCTATAACTCCTCAAAACTTAGACCCTGTGTTTCCACGAAACACATGTCTAAGAACTAGAGAAGTTAAAAGTAAACAGAATATAGTATGAGGACCAACCCCTCTGTCCTAATGGACACTGGACAACATACAATACTCTGTATAAGTCCGCTGAGTCTAACAACTCTTTCACTGTGCGTCGTAGGTTGAAAACTGTACTTATGGTTAAGAAGAATTACAACGTTGTTTAATGCTCCTGACCTAACCATCCACTGATATAGGTAAATTTCATCGACATAATATCAAAAGGTATATCTCACTCTATGAAAATAGACGTACAGATATATCAATTTGAAATTGGTGCACAACAGCGGATATTCAAAACCAAATATTTGCCGACCGGCAAACAGCCCAGATGATCTCCTCAAATATCACCGATTACAACGAATCCCGATATAATGAGGATGATCACCATATTCCCAATGACTTACTCCCACTCATCATCTGTAAAACCATACAGATGTGAGAATCATACCTGGTAAATACATACCCTGGAGTAAGTATCTAATCGGGAAATCAGTTTTTCTTTTAACATTACACAGTGAAACTGAAACATTGAAATGTTTTCGGTGGGGTATTCCGGTATTCTTAGTAATGCCTCTTCCATTATCCAGATTCACAACTGTAACCGTATATCTCTTTGCCATCTGTCCAAATCCCTTTATATGTCTTTAGTCATTACCGTCTGCACACCCCTTTAGGCCAAATGGTTTTCTTCCTTCCCTACCGTTCGGCACCAGCCTATGGTTTGGAAGAAGACTATCCAATAAGCATAAAAGGTGTACTGTCCTAATCCTAGGAGCACTCGCAAAGCGAGAGAAGGTGAAGATAAAAGACAACCGAATAAACCTTATTCCTATTTCTCCTGAACCAGAATCCATCCCCGTACTGGAACAAGTTCCTTTCGAGTTCGTATATAACCATACGATGGAGTATCCAAATAAACTGTGGATCTTCGTAGTGATACGGAGTGTCCTGGAGAAATACAAAGGTGATTTAGGATTGGCGAAGAAATACTTGGTTCGGTCGTGAATATCAGTCGCAATTTACTTTGCCCTCTTACT
The DNA here is from genome assembly GCA_030015575.1 of Agapanthus africanus. Classification (NCBI taxonomy): domain Eukaryota; kingdom Viridiplantae; phylum Streptophyta; class Magnoliopsida; order Asparagales; family Amaryllidaceae; genus Agapanthus; species Agapanthus africanus. The sequence goes on along the minus strand of JASDDO010000022.1, from coordinate 296,918,694 downwards.
AATCCCTTGCTTTGTCTTAACTTAATACCTTCTGCACACCATCGTTATGCTAATTGGTTTTCTTCATTCCCCACTGTTCGGCACCAGCCTACGGTTTGGAAGAAGACTATCCAATTTGCGTAATAGGTGTACTATCTCCTAAACCAAGGAGTACTCACAACCTGAGAGAAGGTAAAAGGAAAAGACAACTGAATAATCCTATCCGTTTTCTCCAGAACCAGAAACCATCCTCGAATTCCTTCGAGTTCGTATCTAACCATACGATGGTTTTGTCCAATGGAAGTGGACGTTCGCAGTAATACGGGGTGTCCTGGAGAAAAGGGTAAAAGTAGGAGTGGCAATGAGGTCTGCAACTCTGACAATCCAAAAGCCAGTGTTAAGAAGGTTCGATCAACTTGGTCACTGAGTCATAGTCTTAGGGTCGGGTCAATGGTCGCTGCCAGAGAGAGAGAAAAGAAACACTCAGCGTGCACTCTAACCTAGATCAGAATGGTTACCAATTTATCTAATCAGGAAACCTCCCACTGTACCTCAAATTCTCCTCCAAACCTGAAAGAAGAATTAGTCGGGGTCACCCGAGGAGTAAACTAACTCATCAGTGGGAATCGGGATCCAACTATCATCGCATGATAACTTGACGAAATCCACTCAAGTCACCACACTCCAGAAGGTATGCGCATGCCTGGCAAGTTTCAGCTCTTTTGAAACTCCCGATGTGATTTTTACCCCTAGGACCCAAGTGACCTTGATTGAGCCAACATATCAAAGGATCCTAGTCAAGTTCAACCCGTCATTATCTTGATTGCATTAGACCCACCCGCACGAATCCTTGACTGAGCCAAAATGACCGCACGACTGTCCTAACCAATCTCATATCCATGCAACAGAAAAGCACTACATAGTTACCGAACACTACGCCTCGGCTAAGCACGACATACGCAGCACGAATACTAAGTAATACTAATCTGAAATGACGGAGGGCTACGAATGGTTTTTGGCGAAAAACCTTTAACGTAATGAACTTGATATCGTTGAAGGAACTGGATAACTTTTTAGAAAATATAGTGACGAAAACCTTTACTAAAGAGGTCACTCCCGGTGAAGGGATCTCGGCTCTTTCCCCGTAGAATGAGGTGCAGGATATTCCAACTGAATACCACGATGCAAAGCAAAAGTAATCGGCTATAGTGAAGTTAATGCCCTGACGCAAACTTCTGTCCAAGGGGTCACTCCCGGTGAAGGGATCTCGGCCCTTGCCTCGTCGACTGAGGAGCAGGATATTCCAAATGAACACCACGATGCAAAACAAAAGTGAACGTCCTTGCAATAACAGCCTTTTTGAAAAATGTTCCAACAACATCAGAATAGGTTTGTTTATCTTGCATTGATCCGAATCAACGCAGTCCCATCAATGGATCACACCACAAAGAACGAAAATATACTGACGTACGTATATGCCATCCGCATTCGCCACTGGGTCCCGTCATCACCCGTTAGGTTACTTAACTAACGACAGAGCGGGGACTGGACTAGCGCGGATGCAAAACATATACAACATCTACTAATATATATACCAATATATATTATATTCGCTCAAGGCGTGATAAGAATGCAACATCACAGAAATGTACAGCATCACAGAACAATACAGATATCTGGAAGCCCCGGGTTTCACAGAGCCGCTGCTGAAACCCGACGTTTCCCTGGTCGTGTGGATAGCCTGTGCAATGAAATCCTGGACCCCTACGGGCGCGGTAAGTCACCCGCCAAAACCTGAAGCGAGGCAGCCCCCTTCAGCACCGTGAATGGACCACCCAGCACTTCACGGAATCCGGTAACTTGGGCACCCCTCCTGGGTCAACATGTACCCCCTACGAGTGCGGCGAATAGCCCGCCAATTCTAGAGTGAAGCCCCCTCCGTCTCAATGCCATGAGATGCGGGCCCGTTGCCCTCTAGAACCCAGCTATCCGTGCACCCCTCCGCGGGGTAATCCTAGTACAGAAAGTAAAATATACATACACCGGGTACATCGACCGCAACCAGGCCGTGCCCCAAAAGAATAATACAAACAGGCAGTGACGGCAGTCCACATGTCGGACGCTCGCCCCGCAATATCAAATGTACATAATACAACAACACTGTACTAGCATTGCATCCAGGCTATCCCCCACGACCGATCCGCAACAACACAGCATAAACATAGAACATCAACGTGAAAGTTACGTTCGCAAATCCGTCTAACCGGGCTATAGCAGTTAGACGGGATTTACCGATCAAGTGACATTCACGGTCGCAGATATAATGTAAATACTGTGAAATAATGTGTTTAAAATATCCAATCGATCAAAAAATTAACAAGTGGGCCCCCCAAGTAATACTGTAGTACTCACAGAAATTCTGGGCCCAAAAATAATATTCCAAAACCCCTATTTTCAACACATAAGCATTCTGCAAAATTTTGGGGGACTGAACAGTCCAAGTCGCGGCGGAACCGCGGCCCAAGCATGGTTTTGGCCGCGGTTCCGCGGCGTTATGAACTGTTCACGAGCCCAAATTTTTAGAGAACTCTTAGAATGTTCTGTACATCATTCTGCAATCACCTGAAAAATTTTTAGAGCCCGGAAAAAATCGACAGAAAACTGATGCATGCAAAAACTCGGTTTTTGGAATTTTGGTCGATCGGATAAGTAAAACGCATTAAAACAAGCTAGGCAAGGTTAATGGCGTGTCTCTGATACCATGTTGCGCCACGGCAGCGCCCCGGCCGTCTTACCGAGGCCAAAATGCGGAATCAAAAATTTTCCTTACTTGGAAACTGGCGCTACCGCGGACAATAAAACCCGGATCGTTAACCATTAACCTATACTAGCTAACAAGAGATGGGAAGAGAAGTATACCAAGTGATCCGAGTCCTCCGGTCTTCTCTTCATCGTCCCGATCTCCCGCGGAATGTCTTGTCTCCACATCGTCGCCTCCTCGCCGGAAGGGCACCACATCGCCTGCGTCTTTTACGGGCTCCCGCCTCAATACCGAGGCAACTCGAGCATGAAGCCGGCAAGTCGACATGCCCAAGAAATGCTGTAGAATGTAGTGTAGAAACTTTATCTCTTGGAGTTTATGTAGTTGCCTTTGAAGATGATGGAGGAATCAAGATTTGAAAAATGGTGCTTGCATTTTTCTAGCATGAAAATGAGATCAAGAATGAAAACTCTCAAGAATGAAAACCTCTTCTTCTCTTTTCTCTCAAGTGAGTTCTATCATCTCTAAAATGAGAATGGTGGAGGAGGGAATACAAAACCAAAACCATAGAAGGAAGGTAATGGTAGTAAAAGCAAGTGGTGACCATAGCCAAACATTATCATCACAATCTCACATCAAAACCAAATCAATCCTAATCACCTTTTACAAGAAATGATGATAGAAAAGAAAGGAATAAAAAAGATGCTATCATAATTAATACATATGCAAGAAACCCCCTCCTCAAATGTAATTTGCAAAACTGCAAATTACCCCCTCCATCAGAAAAGTCCGGCCGGGAAAGAACAAAGGAAAACCGGCCGGAACGGAATGCAAACTGGCAACTCCAGAAAACTGGTCCCGTAATAAATTACAGGAAAACCCCGATACTGTGCATACACACCTGCATCTGTATTCCGTCCGGATACAAATGCAATGAGACAAAATCTACACTGTACTAAACTAGGACCGGCTTAAGCCAAAGCCGGCTAGTAATATCCGTTCGATCCTGATCCGTGCAATACCGCACGTATCAGATCGAACCCTGCCATATAACTATACGGCCACTAGTACAAAACTGTCCGATCCTGATCCGTGCAATACCGCACGTATCTGATCGGACCCTGCCATATCTCCATACGGCCTCTACAGCGTTTCGCCCGAAAGCTTGAGTAACTGTAAGTGTGGTGGACTCTAAAGACTCGTCAATACTATGGCTGTGAATTTAACCACTAGCACGTCAGAGGTATAAGCCAATGCGTGACGGGCCACCATCTATTGACTAAAAGGGGCGTCGATGAGTGAACTCATCCTGACACCCTACTGAGCCTGTCAGTGACAATATCCGTACAGTCCGGTCCGTTCGTCTATGAGCATCGCATGGCGGGCCTAGGGGGTTGGTAAAAGTCAGACCCCCAAAAGCGGTACAAGTCATGTCGGAGCATAGCCCAGAACGCCCTGAGATACTACTGGAATACCTACCAGTAAATCTCCTGCCTCGGCCGAGGGCTTTAAGTAATGGCTTTCCTAGACACAGCACGACGTCACCCCCAATACCGGGAGAGACGAACCCCTGAAGATCCGCTCACTGCCTCCATGTGGCTCGGGACTGTACCCAACTAAAACCTGTTTGCACGACTCCTTTGAGCCGTGGTAGGGTAGTAATCAAAGCACAGTGGGAACTCACACAAGACAAATGACGATCCTCAGGTCGATGAACTAACCTGTACACATGTCACCAGGGAACTGCTATCTGACATCAGGTATAAGACCAACTAGCATGTTCCCGGCGAGTCCTGTCCGGTGTACTCATAACCCAATGAGCACCTGAATACATCTTAGGTGAACCAACTGACACCAGTGGCTTGTGAGACCGGCCACCGCCCCTCGTCGGGGTCTCGACTGTATACACTAGTCTACTAATGGAGTATCGATGCCCTGTCTCGAAACTCCTACAACTAGGGACCTTTTAAGGATGTGCTTATAGACTACCGGCTCCCACGTATATGATCGCCATCATACTGCTGGTAGTCAAGCAACAATCTTAGGGGCTCTATCAACGTGTAATAGCGACATGTCAGGTCACCTAAAGCAGTACACGATGATAAAGATAAACCAGATAGCATACTATCATCTCGAGTAAGACTGTCCTACCGGGATAGGTCCTCCCTCAATCATTGCAATAACGTGCCTGTGATCCAATAATTGACTCTGAGGGCACTATCTCCAACATAGCAGTCCTCTAGTGACACTGGTACAAGTTAGTCTGTAGACCCGAGATCGTCACAGAGTCTTGTGTGGCTCCCACTGTGCTTTGATTTCCTCCCTACCATGGCTCAAAGGAGTCATGCAAACAGGTGGATTTTGGGTACAGTCCCGAATCACATGGAGGCAATGAGCGATAGGAGGGGTTTCGTCTCACCTGGTATTGGGGGTTGATGTTGCGCTATGCTCGATTGGCTATAACTGGAAGTCCCTGGCCAGGGCTGCTACTGAGATTTACTGATAAGAGTTATTAGTAGTTTCTCGAACCGTTATGATCCATACATCGGCATGACTTATCATGTTACTGGGGGCTGACGTTTACCACCCCTAGACATGATATGCGACATATCAGACGAAGAGACCGGACTGTACGGTAGTGTTACTTATAGGCTTCATAGAGAGTATGGACGAGCTTTCTTGTTGGTCTTCATATCGCTCAATACCACGGTAGTCGTTACGTCCAGCTAGTACCGCTGACGTCTTGTAGGTAACTGATGTGATCATCACCTACTGCTGGCGTATTGACAAGTCTTTAGAGTCCCACACAGAAGTTTCCTGGTTCAAGAGAAACGAAGTAGGACACATATGTGATATGTGTGTGGGCCTGATTAAATACGAGTTTGTGATACCGTATTGTAATCTGGCAGTTATCTGTTATCGGTTAGGTTATATGTGATACAACCAGATTATCGAATCAAGTGTTGATTTGATAATGTGATAAACGGATAAATGATATTAGTCGGTCATATGTGATATAACCGGATTATTAAATCAAGTGTTGATTTAATAATTTGATATAAATTATATTTGATATAATTATGTATTAACTAATGGCATTAGCTCACTAATTGCTTTATTAATATTTATATATGTTAATGTATATTTGATATATATAAATATATATATTATTATATGAAGCATGGTATGTTTTTCTATTTTTAGAAAATAGAAAATGAGGTGTAAATTGTGGAGATATTTATGGAATGGGCAAGGCATGGGTTTTATTATTTTTATATTACTCTTGACTAACTATTCAAGCATGGTTACAATTTCTTATTGCATTTTAATTCCATGCTTGAATAAGTGACGAATGAGAGAGCCATTTGAGTTTACTCTCATCATTTTTCATTCTTCATGCCTTAGCCATTTTCATGAGCTCTTGCTCTCTTCAATTTTCTTCACCTCACTTCCAAGTTCAAACCCTCACATGTGATGTAAATCATTGAACTGTGAAAGCATAGTGAGCAAAATAAACCTCTACTTCACCATCTCACATTAGATTAGCAATTTGATGTGGAGTGTTGCCTTCACTAATGTGATTAGTGAAGGGTTAGCTTGAGCTAGTGGTCTTCGGGTGGATCGTCTTTGGCGTGAAGATCAGGAAGGAGGTTCTTTCATCTTGAAGAGGAGCCCGGTGGAGTCACGTGGACCACAACCTGGAGATATAGAAGAGAAGGACTCGATCTAAAAGGGTATAACCTCCTTCCCTTCTTGATGATACCAATCTAAACCCTAATATTCTAGCAAAGATGTTGGTTTGTCTAGCTTAGCACCAATAAAAATTTGAATTTGGCATGCTTGATGCTACTAAACCGTCATGGCGGTGCTAGGGTCGACTTTCATGGTATCAGAGCCAAGCTAGAACATTAGGGTATACTATCATAGCTTGTAGCGACGTTAGAAATCCGCTGTTTTTGTCGCGCAAAAACTTCCGATAAAAACAGTTTCCAAAATGATATTTTGAGTTGTTTACACACCCCGCGGGCTCACGTTTTGAACCGAGAAGCCGCAAGATGGAGCGTGCAGACCATGGGGACACCCCGGGGGGACCAGAAGCCGGACCCACACCCCAAGACTACCATAACTTGGACTTAGGGATGGGTGACCCGAAAGCACCCCAACTGGGTGCTCTCGGATCTGCCTTCCCTAGGGGCCACTTCGAGGTGGCCTCCGGGGGTGGGTGTCACGACCCGAAAAGTATGGAGCGTGACTGGAACTTAAATTACGAAATATCTCGAGGCGTACGTAATCTAAGTAAGCCAAAACCCAAAAATCAAAACCCAATAAAGCAGTAGAATAAAGGGAAACCAAATAAGTCGCATCAAATCCTTAAAAGCAACATCACATTTTCCGAAAATTTCGGCAGAGCCTCCTTTGTAAATACTGGCCCCAAACGGATACAAAACAGGAATATGTGTATAACATGAAATAATGCATCCCCAAGCGGGAGCTAGCTCTTCGCCAAAGGCGGACTCACAATCACACGCAATAAATATCATCACTGTGCAAAATAAGCAAATAAAAGCACAAGTAATAAAGCATCATGTCGGCTCAAGTGAGCTCGACCCCAGAGAAACAACATATATGTACACAAATCTCATTGTCTCGTCTCTAGGTCACAAATACAACAGTACAAGTAGTAAATACGGTAGATGGAGTACACTAGATACAATACTGATACAAGGTGGAAACAAAATAACCCCGCAACCCACCTACGAATAATGCTGCGAGTCCAAGCAAAAAGGAGAAAAAGAGGAGGTGCGCCTGCCGCTACTGTCCTGACAGGTCGGACCCGCAAAACACTGTGGCACGACGAGGGTGAGTTGCCAACTCATGAGTAATAAGTAACATCTAATAAGGCAATCGTAAGCATGTACACAATTTCAGCACAGCCTACATATACTAATATGATGCGATGCACTAGTATGTATGCAACATGAATGCAATAAACAACACGAGATTTGAATATAAATAACATGGGAAATCTGTATTCTTATCTTAGTAAAACATCTGTAATTTAGTTGTAGTTTCATCAATGAAATCAATATAAATCTGTGTCAAGCATCGACACCAAATATGAATATCTCATTTATCCCGGGCTCCGGCAATCCGAACTGGCCCATAAATATGATCTCGGGCTCCGGCAATGCGGACTGTCCCATATCATCATAACTCAAGACTACGTCGGTATCCTCCGGATATCTGCTGCGTCACAAATAACCGTTCGATAGTGCTCCCCTGCCGGGCTCAACGCCATCATCTGCGACCATCTTGTCCCGGGGTACCGCACCGGGTTTACCATGCACCGACAGACGGTTCCTCCTCCTCCTCGAATCGGGTGTATGACACCGCTCAAGAACCAAGAAATCTCATGGTGGACGATATATACATCATATCACGAGAAAACTGCAACTTACATTTTTTAAATGGTAATACATTCTTAAATTCTTGTGGTTTCTCCAAATCCATAAATCTTATAAATATGGAAATTCTCGAGAAGAATCATAATACATGAATGTCTATGATAATAACAATATGAAATGCGATGCGGAACTAGGAAACTACGAATGAACGATGATGCAATGAGATAAATGCACATGACTAGCAATCCTACGTATCCATCCTGATGAATCGAATATATAAATACAGGTTATTAATCATAATTGGCGCAATTGATAAGATTCGGATTTAACAAGCTATATAGTGTTCGTGGCATAGCAATTACCAAGGCATGTGTGTCCCCATGAATAGTGCCCGTGCAGCATAAACCATTGGTAATGGTGCAAGTGTCCTATGAGGTGCTATCACAGTATATAGATATATGATAGATGATGCAATGCAACGGGATGAATAACTAGGAACTACTCAATTTAGTGCAAGTACTAATCGAAATTCTAACTTTCGGGTGTCTTGAGTCATCCAAACGATTCCCCCGTAGATGTGTACATCTACACACCAGAACGCCTCCGCTAGTCTGATCCAATCACCGCCTTTCTTTTCCGCGCCGCGTCCGATGTCTCCATGACCGATCCTAAAATTACACAAAGCAATACACATAAGGCTAATATCCTGCAAAACGCGATATCAAGACGATGCGAGAAAACTAGCGTCGCAAGCTAAACGCGTATGCACTCGAAGCACCAAAACGTGTGTGCTAACGTCTGAAACCACCTCGAATGGCTATGATAAACAGAAAACACCAAACCCAGACTCGGAATGTACGTGTCGCGCAAGTCTAATAGTACTAAAAACAAGGTAAATGGTCCCAGATTTTGATACGAGTGGAGCTAGGAAAAGTTGCATATACCAAAGACCTTAAATATACAGCAGACACCTATCAACCAAACCCCGACACCTAGGTCTCCAATCTGGCCGCAATTTACGTCTAGAACCCAGTAATTTGCGGCCAAAAAGAGGAAAGGGGTCTCGTGCTTCGGGTGTGTGATCCTAGTCCAGTAACTATGCTCCAGTAATTGCAACTTTTGTCTGCAACTTCTGGTTTAAAAGCAGATCCCATAAAGGAATTAATTCTCAATTAAAACTGTGATTAAACACTAATTTAATACAATATGGTGTTTTAGTGTAAACTGGTGAAAAGACTTGGATTATACGACACTAACAACACTTAGTTAAGCTACTCAAGTCATAAAAACCCTAACTTGACCTAATCTCCACTTAAACCACATAATTAGCACTAAATCCCACTTAAACACTACTTTAAGCTAAATAAACTAAAATTTTAGCAAAAAGGAAATTAAGGTTGGCTTTATACCTCAAGATGGTAGAGAAGGGGATTCAAATATGCAAGTGTTATGGGAACTTGCCAAGAACCATGCTTGATTTCCAAAAAGGGAAGTTAGTGATGATTTTAGATAGAATTGTGTTAAGCTTGTGGACTTTTGATGGACTTGAGGCTTAGAAGTGAAGAGAAGAAGAGGAGGAGGAGGAGGAGGAAGGAGAGAGGGCTGCTGCTGGGCTTGAGGGGAAGAGAAAGAGAGAGAGAGTGTGTGTGTGTCAAAAGTCAAGCTCCCATGCCTTTTTAATGCCCCATGCCACTCTTTTCCATTTCTTTTCTTATTTATTCCATTTATTTTAGTTTTGTTTTAAAAGGATAATAGATCCATGAGGGAAATTAAAATGAAATACATGTTACAATATTAACCTAGGGTAATTATAGGATTAGTGCATGCTAAACTAAAAATTTTGCTTAGAAAATAATAGTTAAGAAAATTAGATAAATATGTGAACAATAAATTAAATGTTAATTAATAAAACACAATTATATATATAATTACATATTTTCACAATTAAAATAGATTTATTCCGGTCGACGTGGAAAATAATTATTAACGAGCTTTTATGAAAAACACGCATTATCGCTAATTAACACGAAATTAACCTAAACAAATTTCAAAGCGTTATAGTGGGTAACCCCTCCCCCCTGAGGCCCCCCATTTGATAGTTAATTTTGGGATCTTCGCCTCCATGAAGATTCGGGCAGGTTTCGAGTTCGTTTCGACTCCCGGATTGGTTTAAAACGATCGGTTTTGGAACTTCGGCTCACTGGATTTTTCATGTCTTAGAAAAATTGGTTTAGTTTGTAATTGCATGCGGAATTCTAATGTCGCGGTTACTTTACAAGCTTTGTGATGTGTGATACAATTATTAGAATCCGAATTAATTAGTTTTATAAAAACTAGTTAGTATATTGTAAACCTAGCCATTTAGTCTCAATTGATCGATTGCCACGAAGTTTTGATTCGGATCAAAACTCCATCACGATTGCGTATTGTAGGCGATCACTAAGTCGGGAATCTTGTTGAATTATCTGACAACCAATTGAAAAGAGTTTTCAATTTGAGACTAAAATGCAAGTTTTATAAGTTAGGCATGAAATCCGGAACATGAGATATTCCAGGTTTATGATGTCTAAGGATATTGCGGATTCTAATTATTGTAGTTTTCTGTTTTCTTTTCTACGACCGTAAGTGTAATATGTGGGGTATCTCAATCTCGTTGCTATACGTCAACAAGTTTTAGGGATACGCATATTTTCTTACGTTGATGATATGTGATATCATGTGTTGTTGTTGATATGATTTATTGGATCGTCGTGAAAGAATAGCCTGGGGGTTCTATGTGAGATGAGAGTTTTTATTTTCATTTATGTAAAATCTGTATGTAATATTCTTTTATTGATGCACTTCTGGGTTGAGGATGATTTCACCATTGTTGTATATTATGTACTTTTCCGCATTAGGATAGACCCAAGGCGGGGAGCACAAGTAACCGGGTTCTAGAGTCCAGTAGGAGACCATCTCAAGGAGTTGAGACCGGGTCTCCTAACTCTAGAATTGGCAGGGTTACTTGCCGCTCTCGTAGGGGTCTAGGGATGTTGGTTTGGCTATTCATCACGACCGTGGAATCCGTGTTTTACATTACTGGCTAAATTTAAAACACGGACATCCTAGTATATCCAATATTTCATATATTGCTTCTGCTGCTTGATTCTGTGATGTTGATCATATAACTGCGTGAGACGAATGTACTATTATATATATGATATATAATAAATGGTGCTTATGTTTTGTACCCGCGCTAGTCCAGCCCTCGCTCTACCGATAGTTATGTAACCTAATGGTGCATGACGGGGCCCCGTGGCGAATGCGGATGGCATAAGCGTACGTTCTATTTTCGTTTCATTTTTTTGTATTGTTTAGGAAACATTAATTGATGGGACTTCATTAATGTGATTAATGAAAAGAAAGAAACCTAAAGATGTTGTAGAATCAAATTTTCAAAAATGGTAGCTCTAGTTTTTTGCTTTGCATAGTGGTATTCCTTGATGAATATCCAGCGCCTCATTCGATGAGGAAAGAGCCGAGATCCCTTCACCAGGAGTGACCTCTTTAGCGAAACTAGCAAATACTACAACCCACTCGGTTTTGCCTTTTGATTGCTTCTCTAGTTCTTACTTTGCATAGTGGTATTCCTTGATGAATATCCAGCACCTCATTCGACGAGGAAAGAGCAGAGATCTCTTCACCGGGAGTGACCTCTTTAACGAAACTAGCAAAAGCCTCAAAAACACTCCTTTTCAAAATCATTAGATTCTACAACGATATCAAGTTCATTACGCTCATGGTTTTCTTAAAAACCTGCGTAGCCCTCCGTCATTTCAGATAAACACTATTTTAGTATCCGTGTTACTGTTGTTTGGCCTGTGTCAAGGCGTAGTGTGCGGTAGCTGAATTAGTGCTTATCTGCAGCATATGATACGATTGGATTAGGGTAGTCATACGGCGTTGTTTGGCCTGCGTTAAGGGTCGTACGGGTGGTTTTAATTCAATCAAGAAATGAACGGGTTGAACTTGACTAGCGCCCTATGGGTTTTTTGGCCTGCGTCAAGGTCATGGGACGCTAGGGGAAAAAACCATTATCGGGAATTTCAAGTGTTGAAATTTGCAATGAGATTGCATACCTTCTATGAGATAGTTGGATCCCGATACCCACTGCGAGTAAGAGTTACTCCTGTGAGAGTTTTGCACTTTACAATTAGCCGATCAAGTAGGTGTCTAGAAAGGTGTCAATGGGATCATGCCCCTGGGAAAACGAGCTTTATTTTAATTAGGTTCGTACGAAAGCACGAGGAACCTCCCTAAAAGTACCGATACCTGCCTGACCGAACGTGTAACACCTGAGTTTGCGTTTTGTGGTAATTGTGTGTTAATGTGGGGTTTTCGGTAAAAAGTTTACCAAAACGGGTTTTTTATATTTTATCTGGTTTTATGGATATTTTACTAGAATTTTATCTCGATTGCACACACTTGTGCACGTTAATGTAGGGTAAGTCTAGGGTTACCAAGTTAGGTGTGCATATGGGTTAACTATGTTTAGACAACCATGGTGGTCTAACCCTCTTTGTTAAGATAATTAGTTTTAGTTAAAGGTTTTAGTTTTGGTTAAAAGGGATTAGGGTTAGGGTTGACTTGTTTGAGGTGAGAAAGGATTTGATGGTTGTCATGCAACCATTTATTAAGAGAGAGAGAGAGAGGAGGCTCTAGGGTTGTGTCAACATCCTTTTCACTTCAAAACTTTTACACATCTTTCAACTCTCATCACTCACATCTCTCCCTCTCACTCACATACACACACCATCATCAAAAGGCCACCATAACAACAACAACACTTCAGCTGATGCAACAACAGCAACAAACACACAAAGAAAATAAAAACAACTGCATCAGCAGTGTGAGGCAGCAGCATCAGCAGCAAAATTGCATAGCAACAGCTACTTCAGGAGCAGCAACAGCAGCACTTCAGCAGCAACAACTCACTTTCCTACCTCCTCCTTCCTATCTTCTCCTTCATCTTGGATCACTAAAGGTATAACCCCTTAAACTCAACTCCTATCTTGCCAAGTTATGGTTGTTAGTGTAGTTTACTGTCTATATATGTAGTTTAGTGCTAGTTTCAGTGATTTTGAGTGAGATATAGCCAAGTGATGGTTTTAATGGTTAGTATAACCTTGGTAAGTGATGTTAAGACTAGTGAAACCAAGATTGGTCCCAGATTTCACAAAAATACCCGATTTATCCGACTTGGTGTAATTTAGCAATTTTAGCGACTTTTTAGCCACTTTGAAATCTGCTTTTGACCCGGGACTCTCAGGTAAAAATTGAGGAGACTGTAGCACAGTGACCTTAGAACACACACACACACAAAGCACGGGGACCCACCTCCCCCTTTCGGCCGCCGATTTATTCAATCTGGCCGCAAATTGCGGCCAGAGTAGGGGCTGGGGTTCTAGGATTTTGCTTGTAGGTTTATGCTGGGTAGCTTAGGGTGTTGGTATCTGCAACTTTTTGAATTTGGACCAGAGTCAAAATCTGGAGCGTAAAACGAGTTATCGACATTTTTAGATCTTGTGCGACACTCGCGTGATCCGCGTGGTTCTGCGCGACACAGCGCGTCGGAGTAGGTTCTGGTGAATGCGCATGTCGCGACGCATCGAGTGCACGCGCGTTTAGTTTCATGCACGCGTTATCCTTTTTAGCGATATATCGTGTTTTTGCAGGATTTGCCTTATGTATGCGACTTTCGTAAATTCCAGGTTCGCAGGCGGGGACGTCAGACGCCGCCAGGAAAGGGAAGCAGGTGGTCGGCTATACTTAGCACGCGACCAGGTGAGTAGATTTAACATCTACGGGGAAATCGCCCGTATGGCGTTAAGCGTCAGGGCGTAATAGGATATTTAGTCAGGCGTGTTCATATAGATATACTAGTAGCATACCCTCCTGTTATATATAGAACTGGTAGTATAGAACACTGCACTATCACTAACGGTTCAAGTTGCACAAGCACGAATTATATGCTACACCCACACCGTTAGTGATTGTCATGACACTCACATTATAGGATTGCTAGAACACATATATCATATTGATTCCGCTTTATTGACGTTGTTATGATTTGTTGCATATTAGCATATGTTGTATTCATACCATGCACATTATGTACGCACTTTTGTGCACACCCTCATTGATATATCACTACCTGTGCACATGTACCCTTTATATTTCGTCTTAGTTCTTATATATATATATCTTGATATGTTTACCCTTGTGCCCCTATACAACACATATATTCATACTTGGGCACACATACATCACATATCTATACTTGTGCCATATACAACACACATATTCATACTTGGGCACTCCTACATTACATATTCATACTTGTGCCACATATACCATATATTCATACTTGGGCACACATACATCACATATCTATACTTGTGCCATTTACATCACATATATTCATACTTGGGCACACATACATCACATATTCATACTCGTGCCACATATACCATATACTCATACTTAGGCATGTATACATCACATATCCATACTAGGGAACATGAACATCATACGTCCACATTAGTGCACACATATATTGATATCTTCATACCTGCGCACATGCACACTATATATTCATCCAGTGCACACATATATTGATATCTTCATACCTGCGCACATGCACACTGTATATTCATACCAGTGCACACATATATTGATATCTTCATACTTGCTTAGATTTACGCATTGAGATATGTTATTTCCATGTTATTTCTGGATTTGGGAACCGTGGATATTTCAAAATAGAACATGTAATTATTTAAAAACCCGGTTTCCCTTGATATGATATTTCAGTGTGTCCACCGTGCGTTTTCTCGGTTCTGAGAGTGGCATGTGAAACCCGATTCGAGGAGTGGTAGGCACCGATTGCAGGTACATGGTGGACCCGGTATGGTACCCCGGGGCAAGAAGACTCGTGTTGTTAGACGGTGAGCCCGGCTGAGGAACTACTACCTACCGGTGATTGGTTGGACCTGGCGGTTATCCGAAGGATACTGACCAGAGTCGATAGATGGATACGGGACGGTTCGTACTGCCGGGGCCGAGGGCCGATACCGCAGACGAAGCCCGTGGGCTGACCCGGACTGACGGATGCCCGATATATGAGGATTTGCGTGTCGATGCTGGACACGAGTATTTCTTGATATTTGAGTGCCTATGTTGGGTACTCACGATGTTATGAGGTTTACAGGATTTGGGCATATGGATGGACGCCGATTATTTCCACGTTGATATCCCGTGTAGATATTATATCCCTATGCTCAGCATTCAGTATTTTACATCACATCCTGTATATATGTCATTAGATTTCACCTGCCATGCACGATTATTGCTTACCCATGATCTTATATAGATGTCATTAGATTTCACATGCTATGCACGATTATTGCATACCCTGCTTATCACTTAGAGATGTTGTTAGATCGTACTTGATGCATGATTACTGCTCATATAGTTCATCATATAGATGATACCTGTTGGCATAGGTTAGAGTATCGCAGCACGTGCATACTCGTGATTACTTTTATATGTTATCTACTACTCACGAGTTGGCAACTCACCCCCGTTGTGCCACAGTGCTTGCAGGTTGCCCTTTGGAGTAGTCGCGGCTGGCTGTTTACCGCACCTTTTGACACAGATACCATTTCGGAGGCGTGTTAGCCCTTTTGCTATTATGTGGGTTTTGTACGGTATCTGTTACTTTTCAGTTGCATCTTGGTGTATCTAGTACTCTCCATATACTTTCATGTATTGACTTAGAGACAGTTGTGAGGACGATATATGTTATTTGTACTCTGGTGTCGAGCTCGTTGCGAGCCGACTTTATTTATGCAGTCTTATCTTTTATGATAGTTGTTTTCACTTTACTGCTCATTCTTCGCTTCGGAGTCGTATTTATTACTGTGGTGATTGTTCCGCCGTTGGGCGCGATTCTCCCATTGAGATGCTCTATTCATTTCACATGTCACTTTTACTTATATCTCGCCTTTTACCCGATTTCGGGACAAATCTTTGGTAAAGGAAATGTTGTTAAAATTATTTAAATAATAACTTGAACCAAAAAGGATTTCTACTGAACAACTTAAAGTTTTCTAGATGTTTGACAAATAATCCAATAAATGTTTTAACACTCCATAATTTAATGGTTTGATTGCTGGGTTTCGGCTTACTTAGTCGCGTTACGCCTGTAGACGTTACGTGGTTAAGTGCCGGTCACGGGACGAACTTTGGGTCGTGACAAAGTTGGTATCAGAGCGTAGGTTTTACCTTCGGAGTGTAGGATGACCCTGGTATGATGGAGTAGGTAGCTGCAGCAGAGTGGCGTAGTGTGCGTATGTTCCGCGGCATACTCACGACACGGCGCTCCGCCTAAGCGACCTTAGGACTTATTGATTGAATTCCTTCATGTTTGTATGCATCATTGTGATTCAATCTCCGTATCCTCATCGAATCCTACTTTCTTTCAGCCATTATGCCGCCAAGGACTACGAAGGTGCAGAGAGCAGCCGCGAGAGCCGAGATTCGAGTCGATTCATCTGAGACGAGGCCTGATCCGGGTAGTACCCCTGTTGTACCAGAGCAGATTGTTCTTCCTACGACAGATCAGATCGCTAGACTAGTGGCAGAGATGCAGGGCTTGCGCCAGACGATGAGCTCATTGGTGGAGGTCGTTTGAGCGCAGCAGCAGGTGGTTGTCACCCCTATTACCCAGTGGTTCTTTGAGATCATCATGCGGTATTACGTCACCTACATAGCACCGGTAGAGGCAGCCCCAGTTTACAAGACACGTCTTCCAGAGAACGTGGGAGTTCTAGAGCAGTTGAGTAATCGTACTGGTATACCAGCCCAGAGCAGAGGCTTAGGACGAGGACAGTCGTTTGGCTCTCGTCCCCAGGGAGGTCAGCAGTCAGCGCGTAGATGTCTTCGATGCGGAAGCCTTCAACACTTCATCAGGCAGTGTTCCTTAACACCACGTCGGGGTCGTAGTCTGAGACGTCGGGGACACAGAAGGTTCGCGCAGAGGGGTCAGGCTAGTAGAGGAGGAGTTCGGTCAGACGTAGATGAAGGTCAGGCCCAAGTTTTCGCTTCGACTCATCGGGATGCGAGAGCGTCCAACGCAGAGATTTCAGGTACTCTTTCAGTATGTCCTTTTGTTGCAATCGTATGTTTCCACACTTCGTGCCGAGTTAGGACGAGAGTCATGCTAGGTAGATCAGCCGTTTGTTGTGTTAACTTCTGTCAGCGGACCTTCTATTGTGCGACGCGTAATCCAGCCGTGTGCTAATCGGATAAGTGATAGAGATTCGTCTGTCATTTTGATCCCCCTAGAGATGTTGGACTTGGCATTCCCTTGGGCACGGACTGGTTAGTACGTGCTAGGCGTTGTGAAATACCGTGAGGAAACAATTAGGTTTGTTTTCCCCGGCAAGTCAGTTTTTGTTGTGCAGGTGGATAGTCGTGCCGCCTCTCACAGCTCGAATTTAGCCTTTTCGCTCGTCGGCTTTTGATGAGATGTCGTGGATTCTTGGCGTTTATTCGTTATACCGTAGCCACAGTTGGTTTGTTGGGCCGGTTTTCTTTAGTGAGAGAGTTTTCCGACGTTGTTCCAAATGAGCCGGCGAAGCTTAAGGAGCTTAAGGACCTGCTGCAGAGTTGTTTGTTGGGGGGAGTTTTGTGCGTCTGAGTGTTTCACATTAGGAAGCTCCTATTCTGTTCTACAAGGAGAAAGACGACAGATTGAGGTTGTGTTTTGATGGATCGACAATTGAACCGGCTTACGGTGCGGTAGGTATCATGTACCTCGCATTGGCAATTTCTTCGATCAGCGTCAGAGTGCGAGACTTTGTCTAAGTTGTTTGGGATCAAGTCATCATTGTGGCAGGTTCTGAGTGATGACATTCCGATAACTGCCTTGTGCATGCTACGGGTTTGTGTGTTTTGGGTGTGTCATTGGACTCACCAATGCCCTAGCAGCATTCATAGGGGCGATGAACCGGATTTCTTCAGGCCGTTCCTCGACCAGTTATTGTTGTGTTATTTACGATGTCCTGGTCTATTTAATGTGTCTTGAGGGATAAGAGTAGCACTTGAGGATCTGTTTTGCAGATACTGGGAGAGCCCCAACGGATTACTAGATTCTCGGAGTGTCCCTTCAGGCTTGTCTAAGTGACTCCTAGGTCTTGTAGTTACGGAGACGGTTCTGTATGGTTCCGAGGAAGATCGTGGCCCTATAGCTCAGGACCAGACGTGTGAACAGGATGGAGGTCCGCAGATTTTGGCTTAGCAGGATTTTACCGCCGCTTCATGCAGGATTGCTGGTGTAGTGTTGCCCGTTGACTGAATGGACTGGGATGGAGGTTTCTTTCTTGGGACTAAGGCTTGTGTACGGAGTTTCGGCAGTTGAAGATTCGGTTAACAACTGTATCAGTTCTTTCTTTGCTTTTTGGTTCGGGCGACTTTGTGGTTTAACTGTAATGTTTCATGAGTAGGGCTCGAGTATGTACTGAGGTGACACTATGGAGTGATCGCTTTCGCTTTCGTACATTTAGAGGAAGTACAAGAAGGATATCCTACTCATGATCTGGAGATGGCCGCGGTGGTTTTGCGTTGGAGATTGGAGACACTACTTGCTTGAGAGTCGTGCCAGATTTTTCACGGGCCACCCGAGCTTAATGTACATCTTCCTGCGGCGGATTTTGATTGTTGTGATAGTCCTCTGCAGATTTACAGTTCTTGTGTGATCGTGGAGTACAGCTTAAGTTCGTCTCTACGGAGGGGACAGCTTGCTCATGTCCGCGCCCGATCACTCCTCTTTAATCGATTTCGCGAGACACTGCCCGCCGACGCTCGCTCGTCAGAGATACTGGAGCCTACTCGGCTGGGTAATGATTCGGGATCCTTGATTTGTGACAAGGGTGTGCTACGTTTAGGGACGTGTTTATGTACCTGATTTTTTTGGGTAGAGACGTGAAATCATAGTGCAGGCACATCAGTCAACTCTCTGTACTCATCCAGGTCCCACCAACATTTAACGTGACTTGTAAGATAGTTACGAGTGGGCAGGGATGCAAAGAGAAGTCTCGGGATTTGTTTCAAGGTGTCTGTCTTGTTGTGTGCTTGGGTTGAGCAACTGAGATCGGCTGGAGAGTTGCAACCTTTAATCGTTCCGAAGAGAGAATAAGAGCAAGTCTCCATGAATTTCGCTATGGTGTCTACCCAGGTTTGGTCAAGATGTGACCCCATTCGGATGCTTGTTGTCCGGTAATACTCAGTTTGCTCAGTTGTTCTTAGCTAAGTTTGTGCGTACATAGTAATTGTGTCGGCAGTTGGGAATCGTCACTCGCCATCGATAGGGTTCTCCTTTGATAGCAGTTATCAGGAGACACTCCAATTGGTAACCTTTAGGTTTAGAGGTTAGGTTGTGTCGATCACCAGTCTGTTTTTCTAACTCCGCGCGGTAGGATTTTTGGACCTCGGCTTGTTTAAAGACGTCGGAGATAACACAGTTGTTTAGGTCAGGACGAAGATTGCCATTTCGAACAGAGGTCATATGCCGACCAAGATTATCACAGTGGCAGATCATGTATTCCTACGAATTTTTCCGATAAATGACGTGTTGAGTTTTGGGAAGCTCATCCCAGGATAGTAAGTCTTTTTAAGATCCTTAAGGCGAGTTAGTTCGTTGCCTTTAATTTGGCACTTTCACCCAGATTATTGACTATTCACCCCGTATTCCCTATGTCGATACTTTGCAATTAGCTTCATGACCTTTCTCATTCGATTCTGCGCCAGACCATTTAGTTCGAGCGCGATCTTTCGTTCACCAAGCAGCCCGTCGTAATATTGGACCGGCAGGTGAAGAAACTTCGATCGAAGGTCTTGCCATCAGTAAGGGTGCTTTGGTGCAGCCCAAATGGTGAAGAGATCACTTGAGAGGCCAAGGGCGAGATGCGGAAGAAGTTCCTTCTCCTTTGTGAAGGTATACGTTGCTTTATATTTTTAAATTCGGGGACGAATTTCTTTAAGGGGGGAAGACTGTAACACCTGAGTTTGCGTTTTGTGGTAATTGTGTGTTAATGTGGGGTTTTCGGTAAAAAGTTTACCAAAACGGGTTTTTTATATTTTATCTGGTTTTATGGATATTTTACTAGAATTTTATCTCGACTGCACACACTTGTGCACGTTAATGTGGGATAAGTCTAAGGTTACCAAGTTAGGTGTGCATATGGGTTAACCATGTTTAGACAACCATGGTGGTCTAACCCTCTTTGTTAAGATAATTAGTTTTAGTTAAGGGTTTTAGTTTTGGTTAAAAGGGATTAGGGTTAGGGTTGACTTGTTTGAGGTGAGAAAGGATTTGATGGTTGTCATGCAACCATTTATTAAGAGAGAGAGAGAGGAGGCTCTAGGGTTGTGTCAACATCCTTTTCACTTCAAAACTTTTACACTTCTTTCAACTCTCATCACTCACATCTCTCCCTCTCACTCACACACACACACCATCATCAAAAGGCTACCATAACAACAACAACACTTCAGCTGCTGCAACAACAACAACAAACACACAAAGAAAATAAAAACGACAGCATCAGCAGTGTGAGGCAGCAGTGTGAGGCAGCAGCATCAGCAGCAAAATTGCATCAGCAATGGCTGCTTCAGGAGCAGCAACAGTGTAAGTCCATATTGCGACCCCCGGTTCTTACGGGGAGGCGGAAACGGTATAAAAAACAAATTTTTATCGCAAGAAGCAACATGGACTAAACAAGGTCGGGATCGTGTCTAAACTAAACTAGCATACATGCTAAAGAGTCTTAGCTACTCGGATGAAGGTTATACCTAAACTTGAACTCCTTCTTCTTCAAACCTTGTAGAGGTTGATGGTTCTTGCCTTGTAGCCTTCTTCCGTCGAAGATGGATCCACCTCGAAGGTTCAACCTTTGGGCTCTTCCTCGATCTTTGAGTGAACTAGGGTTTCCGGCTTGCTAAACCTTGAACCTAGAATGAGTAGAGAGTATCTAGGGGTTGTTTTCTTTTCAAGGTGAGGGATTCTCAACACATGAGAAGGGGTCACCTTGAGCTTGAGGAAGAAGAAGATGAAGTGAGGAGAGAGAAGCTAAATGAGATAATGAGCTATCTTTTTTCTTTCTTGCAACCATAATGCCAAAAGAAAAAGAATTATCTAAATAATAATAATTCAAAATAAGAATAGTTGATGGTAATTTGGAATGACCACTATCATGCTTCATTAAATGAAATGTAAGCATGAATCAAGGAGGATCTTTACAAAGCATGATGGTGGTCAACATTCAACCATGGTCAACAAGTCAACCATGGTCAACAAGTCAACAAAATCAACCATAACATAATTCTCATTTAATTACTATTATTAATAGATAATCCATAAATCCATTAGGGTTTGGAAAAAGATAACAGTCAATTGTGCATACGCACCCGTTCCGAAACCCTAATGAAAGTCATCTTCCTCCTCCTCAAATAACTGTGCATACACACCTGCATTCTTGTTCCGAGGAACATGAATACTGAGAGATAAAAGCAACCCCAAAAAATATACCAGTATCCGGCTCAAACCAGAGCCAGCTGGCAATATCCGTCCGGACTCCAAACGTGCACAAGTGCGCGGATGAGAACGAACCCTGTCGCAAAACCATGCGACCTCTACTCTGTTTTGCCCAGAGGCGAATACCCTCTGTGTGGGACTCTAAAGACTCGACACTACGCTGGCAGTGGGTTTAACCACAGACCGCAAGCGGCACTAGCTGTGCGTAACGGTCCCCGGGTAGATGTCGACAAGAAGGCTGATGAGGTGAAACCCCATCTGTACTCCTACTGAGTCTGAATGTGACAGTCTCCGTACAGTCCGGTCTGTTCGTCTGATACATCGCATGTCGGGCCTAGGGGGCGGTAAAACGTCAGTCCCCCAATAGCGGTACAAGTCGTGTCGGAGTGAAGCCCAAAACACCCTGAGATAACACTGGAACCTACCAGTATATCTCGCTTGCCCTGGCCAGGGACTACTCATGTAATGGCTCTCCTAGACACAGCGCGATGTCAACCCCTAATACCGGGAGAGACGAATCCTGTCTAACCGGCACTGCCTCCAAGTGCTTCGGGACTGCACCCAACCACCACCTGTTTGCACGACTCCTTTGAGCCGTGGTAGGGTAGTGATCAAAGTGCAGTGGGAACATACTCGAGGCGAAGTGCCAGTGTCAAGTCAGCGGACTAAGCTGTACTCATGTCACCTGGGAACTGATGACTGACGATAGGTATAATACCAACCTGTCAGTTCCCGACGAGTCCTGTCCAGTGTACTCGTAACCCAACGAGCACCCGTATACTATCTCCAGCACGACGTACTGATGGCTGTGGGACAGACCATCTCCCACACTGGGATGAGAAGCGCATACGCTAGTCTACTCCGGAGTATCGATGCCCTGTCTCGATAGTCCTGCGACTAGGGACCTGTATAAGGATGTACTTATAGATTACCCAGCCCCCACTAGTGTGACTGCCATCACAACGCTGGTAATCAAGCAAAGATCCTAAGGGCTCCACTAATGCGTATAAGTGATATAGTAAAATAAACACAAGTACACATTGAAGTAGAAACAAACCAAGTAGCATACTACTATATTGAGCAAGATTGTTTATACAAGGTGAATATCCCAAGCTTCCATTAAGTAATATACAAACTAGTATGATACAGTAATGGCCTCTAGGGCATATACACTAACAATCTCCCACTTGCACTAAGGTCATGTACTGGCGTATCGAAGACCTATCATCTCGATCAGCCGCTCGAACTGAGTCTGGGGTAGGGCCTTGGTGAATGGATCTGCAGTGTTCTCTTCTGAAGCAACCCTCCGAACCTCGATCTCCTTGCGATCCACGATCTCCCTGATCAGGTGATACCGCCTCAAGATGTGCCTGGATCTCTGATGGGACCTGGGTTCCTTCGCTAAAGCTATAGCCCCGTTGTTGTCGCAATACAGAGGTATTAGGTCAACAATGGACGGAACCACCTGAAGTTCTTTTAAGAACTTCCTCATCCAGACAGCTTCTTTTGCGGCATCAGATGCAGCAATGTATTCCGCTTCCATAGTCGAGTCTGCAACGGTTTCTTGTTTGGAGCTCTTCCAACACACCGCCCCTCCATTGAGGGTAAAGACAAAACCCGACATGGACTTGGAATCATCCTTGTCACTCTGGAAGCTGGAGTCAGCAAAGGCCTCGATCTGGAGGTCTTTTCCGCCATACACCAAGAACATCTCCTTAGTCCTTCTCAGGTACTTGAGAATGTTCTTTACCGCTATCCAGTGTTTCTCCCCAGGGTTTGACTGATACCGGCTTACCACACTCAGTGTATAAGCTACATCCGGTCTGGTACACAACATCTCATACATTATAGAGCCTACCGCAGAAGCGTAGGGTATAATAGACATGCGATCCCTCTCCAAATCAGTCTTGGGAGACATCTCTTTAGAGAGGGTGATCCCGTGATAAGCCGGTAGGTTACCGCGCTTGGAATCTTTTATACTGAATCTCTTCACTATGGTGTCGATGTACCTGGACTGAGAAAGTCCTAATATCCTCTTGGATCTATCACGATGGATCCGGATCCCCAGGATGTATGAGGCATCACCCAGGTCTTTCATGGAGAACCTGTGTGACAAGAACCCCTTGACAGATTGTAGCATAGGAATGTCATTTCCTATTAAGAGAATGTCATCCACGTACAAAACGAGGAATACTGCAGTTCTCGCTACAAATCTACTATAGATGCATGGTTCATCTGGATTTTTGATAAAGCCAAATTCCTTGACCGTCTCATCAAAACAGATGTTCCAACTCCGCGATGCCTGCTTTAGTCCATAGATGGACTTAAGCAACTTGCACACCTTTCCGCTGCTCCCACTCTGAATGAAACCCTCTGGCTGATCCATATAGACACACTCCTCTAAATTTTCATTCAGAAAAGCGGTCTTTACGTCCATCTGCCTAATCTCATAATCGTGGAAGGCAGCAATGGCAAGAAGGATCCGAATGGATTTCAGCATAGCCACTGGAGAAAAGGTTTCGTCATAGTCCAAGCCAGGTCTTTGACGGAAACCCTTTGCTACAAGTCTAGGTTTATAGGTCTCAACCTGTCCATCTACACCAATCTTCGTTTTGAAGATCCACTTGCATCCTACGGGTTTTACCCCGTCTGGAGCAATGTCCAATGTCCATACTTTGTTGGTGTACATGGACTCCATTTCGGTCCGCATTGCATCCAGCCATTTTACCGAGTCAACGCTCTGAACGGCCTGCTGGAAGCTAGTAGGCTCATCATAATCTATGATGCAATCCTCTCTATCCCCGTCTATGAGAAAACCGTAGTATCTCTCGGGCGGATGAGACTGCCTACTACTCCTGCGGAGCGGCGTAGGAATGTCCTGTTCATTTGAACCCTCTGGTTCCACTAAGCTTTCAGTAATAGTCTGTGGTTCTGGAATTTCTTCCAGTTCTACTGCGCTCCCACTAATCTCCTTGTCTAAGAACTGGTGTTCTAGAAAGTGGGCATTACGAGAAACAAGGACTTTTTGTTCTTCTGCATAGTAGAAAAGATACCCCCTGGTGCTCTTTGGGTATCCCACAAACTTGCACAGTACTGAGCGTGCCTCGAGTTTGTCCGCATGCTGCTTTTTGACAAAAGCCGGACATCCCCAGATCTTCAGATATTGAAGATAGGGTTTCTTCCCACTCCATAACTCATATGGTGTGGTAGGCACAGTCTTAGTGGGAACTCGGTTCAAAAGGTACGCAGCTGATTCTAGTGCAAACCCCCAGAATGATCGCGGTAACTCAGCGTTACTCATCATGGACCGTATCATATCCAATAGGGTGCGGTTCCGTCTCTCCGATACACCGTTATGTTGCGGAGTGTATGGAGGAGTAAGCTGAGAGAGAATTCCATTCTCTTTTAAGTAGTTCAGGAACTCGGCACTTAAGTATTCTCCAC
This sequence comes from Agapanthus africanus, assembly GCA_030015575.1. Lineage (NCBI taxonomy): Eukaryota > Viridiplantae > Streptophyta > Magnoliopsida > Asparagales > Amaryllidaceae > Agapanthus > Agapanthus africanus. The sequence continues at coordinate 296,893,469 of JASDDO010000022.1, read as the reverse complement.
CTCGATCCGATCTTAGAATCTTGATACTTTTGCCGGTTTGTTTTTCTACCTCATTCTTATATTCCTGGAATTTTCCAAAGGCTTCAGATTTATGTTTCATCAAGAAGACATGTCCGAACCTTGAAAAATCATCCGTAAAAGTAATGAAGTAAGAAAAACCGCTTCGCGCAAGTGTAGACATTGGACCGCACACATCGCTGTGTACGAGTCCCAAGAGCTCGCTCGCTCTTACTCCGTGTCCAGTGAACGGAGTCTTTGTCATCTTTCCTTTGAGACAGGATTGACAAGTGGCATACGATTGATATTCGAACGGATTCAAATACCCTTCTGTATGTAACTTAGTCAACCTTCTCTCATTGATGTGACCCAGTCTACAATGCCATAAGAAAGCCTGATTGATATCTGGAGACTTTCTTTTGTGTGTATTCTGGACATTAAAAATCTGTGGTTGGTTTAACAGGTATATACCATTGCTCAGTGTACCTGACCCAATCAGAACTTGATTAAGGTGAATGTTTACAACATTACTTACAAACGCAAATTCATAACCTTCTTTAGAAACTAAAGATACAGAAATGATATTACAAGTTGCGTTGGGTACAAAAAAGTAATTACGCAAAACCAAAACATGCCCATCTGACATTCCCAGGTGATAGTCCCCCACGGCTTTAGCATCCATGCTAGCTCCGTTCGCAACTCTGAGGGTCATGTCACCTGCCTTCAAAACCCTACGGTTTCTCAACGCCTGCAAAGAATTACAGATATGAGATCCTGATCCGGTATCCAATACCCAGGAAGTAGAATTTATAGAAAGACAGTTTTCAATAACATACACACCTGAAGCTGAAGCCGCAACCTTCTTCAGTTCCTGTGTCCTGGCCATCCAGGCCTTGCAATCTTTCTTCCAGTGTCCACTCTTATGACAATAGAAGCATTCCTCTTTACCCACAAGCTTCCCCGCAATCTTTGTTGCCTTTTCCTTTCCCTTCGTACCCACTTTACTAACACCGCCTCATGGTTTGGCGGGGGCTTTCTTCCTCTTTCCCTTGGCTTTCGCCTTGGACCTGGAGGAAGAAGATCCTCCTACAAACAAAGCGGGTGTATCCCTACCCTTCTGTAGGGTGCCCTCTGCGCTCCTCAGCATGTTGAGGAGTTCTGAAAGTTCAACTTCCTTTTCTTGCAAGTTGAAATTCAGTATGAACTGGGCGTAAGTGGATGGAAGGGACTGGAGAATTATATCCGTATAGAGTTCACTGTCCAACGTGGTCCCAAGTTCCGCGAGCTCCTCAGTGTAGCCAATCATCTTAAGCACGTGGTCCGCTACCGATGATCCGACGGCCAACTTTGTCGAAAACAACTTCTTCGACACTTCGTATCTTGCGATACGAGACTGCTCTCCATACAGTTCTTTTGTATGGAGAAATATGGATTCCAAATCCATATTCTCGTGCCTCCTCTGATGATCGTTGTCCATCGAGGCAAGTACGAGGCACCTGGCCTTCGCGCTGTCAATCTCCCAAGTCTTACGGATTTCCTTATCCGCGACGCTGGAGGTGGGACCTGGGACGGGGGGAGCTTTGGTGGTAAGAAGATACCCCAGCTTGTCGTAAGTGATTGCCAACTTGACATTCCTGAGCTAATCTTTGTAGTTTGGCCCTGTCAATATGTTTTTATCTAGAAGTAACTTAAGTCCAGTCATTTCGATTTGGTCGCTGCAGGGGGGAGAGAAGAAACACTTTAGCACGATGCTCTTGCAAGTTTAGAATGGTTTTTAATTTGTCTAAACAGGATGGCTCCCACTGTCTCTCGAATCCCTCCTCAAACCATAAAGGAAGAATTAGTCAGGATCAATCCCACCGCACAATACTTGCTTAACCGTTCAGCCAGGCCAGTTTCGGTACTTCGAGGGAGGTTTTCCAACGCTTTCGCGAAGTTCCTTAATTAAATAACCTCTTTTCCCTGGGGGCGTAACCCCGCTAACACCTTTCTAGGCACCTACTAGGTTTATAGCATTGATCGTTTAGTGAAAAATTTCCCGAGGAGTAGCATATACTCACAGTAGGATCGGGATCCAAATATCATCGCGTGATGAAACTGAAGGAATCCTACCAGAATCACCACACTCCAAATGGTATGCAAATCCAGCAAGTTTCAGTACTTATGAAACTCCCGATGTGGATTTTTGCCCCATGCTCTTATGACCTTGGCGTGAGGTCAAAATGTCATAAGTCACATGTCAAGTTCTTCCCATCATTATCCTGGTTAATTTGAACCCACCCGTACCTACCCTTGACGTAGGCCAAAATGGCAGTATGACTGTCTCAAACCAACGCATTCTATCTATGCAACAGATAAATATCCGGCAGCTACCAATCACTATGCCTTGGCGTGAGGTCAAAATACATAGCTTGAATACTACCGTATATTTAACTGAAATGATGGAGGGCTACGAATGGTTTTGGCGAAACCGTGAACGTAGTGAACTTGATATAATCGATGGAACGAGATAGCTTTTAGAAGGAGTGGCTCGAGCTCCGCATTTAAAAGTTAGTTTTGAAAAGAACCGAGTGGTTTTTCGAAAGTGTTCCAACGATTTTAACTTGGTTTATTATCTTGCATTAGTTCTTTTAATGCGTGATATTCTTGCATTAGTACTTTTAATGCGTCCCATCAATTAATTCCTACCATTGCAGAAAACAACCAAAATATGACGTACGCTTATGCCATTCGCATTCGCTACGGGGTCCCGTCATCACTCGTTAGGTTACTTAACTAACGACAGAGCGGGGGCTGGGCTAGCGCGGCTGTAAAACATAAGCAACGCCTAAATAGAAAGCAATGATAGACATTACAGATCACAGATGAATACATTGGATATACTAGCAATCCGCAATCCTTTCGAGCCTGGAACGAAAAGCGGATAACACGGTCGCGGTGAATAGCCAAATACCCCACCCAAGACCCCTACGGGTGCGGCAAACTACCCGCCAAGTACTCGGCAGTTTGTGCACCCCCTCCATGGGTCTATCCTAGGAGCAAAAACAGTAAAAAGAATTATACAATGACGGCTACAACCCTGACCCGGTTGTGCGGCCAAACAAATAATAATTATTACATCAATTTACATTTACAATGAATGAAAGAAAAACAAGAGCTCATCTCACATCCACCCCGGCTATTCACCCGCGACAGTCCAACACATTCATATACACATTCCAATGCCAAACACAGATCATGTATAACCCCGACTAATCGTCTTATAGCGATTAGCCGACGTTCAATACATGCAAGCATCACAGATATAACCATCATAGTCAAAGTGCAGTGAAGTTCGGAAAAATACGGAATTATAGGACCCCAAAAGCAAATTTCTGTTCTGGAAAATCTGGGCACATATAATATATTTTAAAAATTCCAAAACCAACACACAAACACACTGCACGAAAAACGATGCACAGAAGACGACAAACCGCGGCGCTTCCGCGGCAGATGCCTACCTCGTGCGGCGGAAGGGCGGCGGTTTGAACGAATCACTGTGTCGTTTTTCTTGGGTGTTCATACAAAACCCTGAGCCGAATTTACAAGTATAAAGTTTTTCATTTAGAGCAGAAAAAATTTTAACAGAAACTTAGGGTTTTGTTTTTCCGGTTTTGTGACTTTTTCGGTTCCGAACTTCGTTACACTTCACTACCAAGCTAGTTTAAGTTTAGTTAGGCTCTGATACCACTGTAAGTCCATATTGCGACCCCCGGTTCTTAAGGGGAGGCGGAAACGGTATAAAAAACAAATTTTTATCGCAAGAAGCAACATGGACTAAACAAGGTCGGGATCGTGTCTAAACTAAACTAGCATACATGCTAAAGAGTCTTAGCTACTCGGATGAAGGTTATACCTAAACTTGAACTCCTTCTTCTTCAAACCTTGTAGAGGTTGATGGTTCTTGCCTTGTAGCCTTCTTCCGTCGAAGATGGATCCACCTCGAAGGTTCAACCTTTGGGCTCTTCCTAGATCTTTGAGTGAACTAGGGTTTCCGGCTTGCTAAACCTTGAACCTAGAATGAGTAGAGAGTATCTAGGGGTTGTTTTCTTTTCAAGGTGAGGGATTCTCAACACATGAGAAGGGGTCACCTTGAGCTTGAGGAAGAAGAAGATGAAGTGAGGAGAGAGAAGCTAAATGAGATAATGAGCTATCTTTTTTCTTTCTTGCAACCATAATGCCAAAAGAAAAAGAATTATCTAAATAATAATAATTCAAAATCAGAATAGTTGATGGTAATTTGGAATGACCACTATCATGCTTCATTAAATGAAATGTAAGCATGAATCAAGGAGGATCTTTACAAAGCATGATGGTGGTCAACATTCAACCATGGTCAACAAGTCAACCATGGTCAACAAGTCAACAAAATCAACCATAACATAATTCTTATTTAATTACTATTATTAATAGATAATCCATAAATCCATTAGGGTTTGGAAAAAGATAGCAGTCAATTGTGCATACGCACCCGTTCCGAAACCCTAATGAAAGTCATCTTCCTCCTCCTCAAATAACTGTGCATACACACCTGCATTCTTGTTCCGAGGAACATGAATACTGAGAGATAAAAGCAACCCCAAAACATATACCAGTATCCGGCTCAAACCAGAGCCAGCTGGCAATATCCGTCCGGACTCCAAACGTGCACAAGTGCGCGGATGAGAACGAACCCTGTCGCAAAACCATGCGACCTCTACTCTGTTTTGCCCAGAGGCGAATACCCTCTGTGTGGGACTCTAAAGACTCGACACTACGCTGGCAGTGGGTTTAACCACAGACCGCAAGCGGCACTAGCTGTGCGTAACGGTCCCCAGGTAGATGTCGACAAGAAGGCTGACGAGGTGAAACCCCATCTGTACTCCTACTGAGTCTGAATATGACAGTCTCCGTACAGTCCGGTCTGTTCGTCTGATACATCGCATGTCGGGCCTAGGGGGAGGTAAAACGTCAGTCCCCCAATAGCGGTACAAGTCGTGTCGGAGTGAAGCCCAAAACACCCTGAGATAACACTGGAACCTACCAGTATATCTCGCTTGCCCTGGCCAGGGTCTACTCGTGTAATGGCTCTCCTAGACACAGCGCGATGTCAACCCCCAATACCGGGAGAGACGAATCCTGTCTAACCGGCACTGCCTCCAAGTGCTTCGGGACTGCACCCAACTACCACCTGTTTGCACGACTCCTTTGAGCCGTGGTAGGGTAGTGATCAAAGTGCAGTGGGAACATACTCGAGGCGAAGTGCCTGTGTCAAGTCAGCGGACTAAGCTGTACTCATGTCACCTGGGAACTGATGACTGACGATAGGTATAATACCAACCTGTCAGTTCCCGACGAGTCCTGTCCAGTGTACTCGTAACCCAACGAGCACCCGTATACTATCTCCAGCACGACGTACTGATGGCTGTGGGACAGACCATCTCCCACACTGGGATGAGAAGCGCATACGCTAGTCTACTCCGGAGTATCGATGCCCTGTCTCGATAGTCCTGCGACTAGGGACCTGTATAAGGATGTGCTTATAGATTACCCAGCCCCCACTAGTGTGACTGCCATCACAACGCTGGTAATCAAGCAAAGATCCTAAGGGCTCCACTAATGCGTATAAGTGATATAGTAAAATAAACACAAGTACACATTGAAGTAGAAACAAACCAAGTAGCATACTACTATATTGAGCAAGATTGTTTATACAAGGTGAATATCCCAAGCTTCCATTAAGTAATATACAAACTAGTATGATACAGTAATGGCCTCTAGGGCATATACACTAACAAACAGCAGCACTTCAGCAGTAGCAACTCACTCTCCTACCTCCTCCTTCCTCTCTTCTCCTTCATCTTGGATCACTAGAGGTATAACCCCTTAAACTTAACACCTATCTTGCCAAGTTATGGTTGTTAGTGTAGTTTAGTGTCTATATATGTAGTTTAGTGCTAGTTTCAGTGATTTTGAGTGAGATATAGCCAAGTGATGGTTTTAATGGTTAGTATAACTTTGGTAAGTGATGTTAAGACTAGTGAAACCAAGTGTTAGTTATATGTATGCCCTAGAGGCCATTACTGTACATTGGATGTATATTGTAGTGGATGCTGGGACATATATGGGTAGGACTTTCTTGCTCGACATGATAGTACGCTATCTGGTTGCTCTTTATCTTAACATGTATACTTTCTGTCTCTTTGATTACATGTTGATAAAGCCCTTAGGATGTGTACTCGACTTCCAGGACTGTGATGCAGATCATACTAGTGGGGCCTGGAAAGTCCATGAGTACATCCTTGAAATGTTCCTAGTCGAGGGAATATCGAGACGGGGCATCGATATTCCAGAGTAGACTAGCGTATATCTTCTCGACCCATGCGATGGGCGATGGATGATCCCATATCCATTGGTGTTTGACATCGGAGATGGTATGCGGGTGCTCAGTGGAGACTGGGTACACTGAACGGACTCGCCGAGAACTCCCAGATGGTATTATACCTCACGTCAGATGGCAGTTCTCTGGTGACACTGGTACAGCTTAGTCTGTTGACCCGAGACCGTCATAGAGTCTTGTGTGTCTCCCACTGTGCTTTGATTTCCACCCTACCACGGCTCTACTGAGTTGTGCAAACAGGTGGTTTTTGGGTACAGTCCCGATTCACATGGAGGCAATGAGCGATATGAGGGGATTCGTCTCTCCCGGTATTGGGGGTTGATGTTGTGCTATGCTCGACTGGCCATAACAGGAAATCCCTGGCCAGGGTTGCAGTGATATACTGGTAAGAGTTATCAGTAGTTTCACGAATGTTATGGACCTCAAGTCGGCATGACTTATCGAGCTATTGGGGTCTGACGTTTACCACCCCTAGGCGAGATATGCGACATATCAGACGAACAGACCGGACTATACGGTAGTGTTACTGGTCGGATTCACTGGAGTGTGAGCGGGCTTGCTCGTCGATCTTCAGATCGCTCAATACCCGGGTGGCCGTTACGTTTAGCAGACCGCTTGCGGCTTGTGGGTGTTTGATATGATCATCATCTGCTGCCGGCGTATTGACGAGTCTTTAGAGTCCTACACAGAGGTTTCCTGGCTCAAGCGAAACGAAATAGGAGCGCATATGAGATATGTGCGGGACCGAGAATAATACGAGTATGTGATACTGTATTCGATTCTCGCGATGTGACATTGATCGGTTATATGCGATATAGCCGGGTTATTGGATCAAGTGTTGATTCGATAAGATGTTACTAAAGATACCAGTCGGTTATGTGCGCATGACCGGATCATTGAATCAAGTGTTGATTTAATGATTTAATGCATAATTATATATTTGATATATTACTTTGCATTAACTAGTATCGGTTCACTTTAGACGGATTTTCTCACTTGGTTCGTACGCATTGCATATGCGATATGTTTTTGTGCACTTGTATGTATCATGTTTGATGATGCATGCTAACTTGAGTTTGTGTAAAGATTAAACCATGGTTATTCAAATGGTTAGGGTTTTGTTTTTCATATCTATTTATTTTCTTATTTATTTATTTTCTTTTTGAAAAATGATATGAGAAGAATGGAGGCTTTCTTTGTTTTTTTCATGAAGATTCATGAACCTTTGACTTTGTCCACCATTCTTATCTCATGCTTAACCTAACCATTTGATTTAACCCTAGTTCAATCTCTACACATAACCATGGTTAAGTTATGATAAAGATTGGATTATTCTTTTCTTTTTATTATTCTTATCATAACAATTTCTTCTTCTTCTTCCTTGCTTCAAGTGAAGAAGCTTGAAGTCCATCAATGGCGATTGATGCATTTGAGTGAGAAATCCATTTCTAAAGTTAACCCACTTCCTATTTCTTCATCCTCTACCTCTTGCCAAGTAGTAGAGTGTGTTTTCTTCACAAGTTTCATGACTTGGTGAAGTGAGAGCTTGATCTTGCGATGCTTCGACGTAGATCATCTTCGGCATGGACATCGACGACCTAGCTTGCCCATTCTCCGACGAAGCCGACTTTAGAGCCCGGATTTGATTTGGACAGTGGAGACGACCTCGTTGCGGAGCCGTGGAGGTGGAGGACCGGATCTACAAAGGTTGTATTTCCGCTTTCTCATTAGTTAAGTTGTTAACTAGTTTACATGTTTCGCCTAAATATCTAGTAAACGATCCGTAGTCGGGTTTGTAGGCACCCGTAAATTTTTATTTGTGCATGTTTGATCACTTGTGAGACATCACTAGAGTGCCTAGGAACCCTACAGTGGTATCAGAGCCTAGCTAGAGCCTTAGGCGAAGCGTAGACGGAGTTTGAAGTCCGATCGAACCGAAATCCGATCTCCAAATTGCTCTCTGTACTTTTTTGTAAAATGTGGATTTTTGCAAATTAAAAATATCCAGAAAAATCAGCAGGTAAATCTAAGAATTACGATGCAAAAATTACCTAATGATCTTTCTAAAGTGCGGCGGAACCGCGGCATTAGCGTGCTAATGCGGCCCTTCCGCCGCCGTTTTGTCTTATTAGGCACTCAATTTTGCACAGTAACTCCTATTTTTCAGTGCTGGTTTTCCTGGGAATTTTTAATCTGAAATAAAGAGTTGAGTATTTTGGGTTGTATTGGGAGTTTATACATTCGATCGGATTGTCAAACTTTGTCTATGTGTCGTTCCGGATAATTTTTTGAATATGTTAAAAAGTTCGACCGGATATAAATACCCAATTTTTCCCCTGTCGGGAAATTTCCAAGTGTTGGATATTTCTGTAGTTTAATCACGTTCTAAGTAGTGCAAGTAACGCGATGGTCCCTCTAGAAGACAACAAACCTTAACTCGATTATGTGACCGTCTTGAACTGCCCTTTGAACCTTCGGGTTTGGGGCAGTACGGCGTGCCACATGTGAGGCGTTGGCTTGACCCTTCTACGGCTGGACCGTTGGTACTGAGGCACGAACGGAATGTTGTTATACTTGTTTCATGTGTTGATCAGTATCGGGAAAACTTGGGTGTTCGATTGTTCGATCGAAAAGTTTAACATTTTCTGTTTATCTGGAATGGGATACAATAATTGGAATTCACAATAGTTATATGATAACTGGATGAATGTTATAAACGTAACAATTTAGTCTCACTTGATCGGTTGCCACGGATTTTTGATGTGATCAAAAGTCCGTCGCAATCACGTAGCGTACGCGGATACTCGCCGGGTAAACTTAATAGACAGCCTCACTCCATAGCCCCGACCAAGTGACTGTAGGAGAACCCTGTCGCCGAAAGCATCCGTCCGGGTGCTCGCGGTAGCGGTGTTCCGCCTTGGTGCACTTCGTCGACAGAGTTAGGGGTGTGGCCGTCTACTAAAGTTTGCGACGAGCATTCGATCAGTGTGTCGGGAATCTTGCTGAATTACCCGACTTGGTATTTAAAAGTGTTTTCGATTTTGAGACTAAAATGCGGGGTTTATAATTGTTAGGCATGCGATGTCTAAGTAATTCATTTGGTCAGGCATGCGATGTCTGAGGTGGTTGCGGATTCCAACTGTTGTAGTTTTACACTTTCTTTTCTGTGACCGTAAGTGTAATATGTGATATCGCCGGTTTCGTTGCTATATGTCAACGACAATTGGGATGGACATATTTACTTACGTTGATGACATGTGATGTTATGTGTTGCTGGATATGTTATATTGGATCGTCGTGTTTTGAATAGCCGGGGGTTTTTATGTGAGATGAGTGTTTTTCATTTTCATTCATGTAAAAACTTGTATGTAATATTCTTTTATTGGGGCACTTCCAGGTTGCGGAAGTAGTCACCGTTTGTATATTATTTACTTTTCTGCACTAGGATAGACCCAAGGAGGGGAGCACAAGTAACCGGGTTCTGGGGTCCAGTGGGAGACCAACTCGAGGAGTCGAGTCCGGGTCTCCTAACCCTAGAATTGGTAGGGTTGCTTGCCGCTCTCGTAGGGGTCTAGGGGTATGGGATTGGCTATTCATCACGACCGTGGAATCCGTGTTTTATACTGGCTCGTATTGAAAACACGGACGTCCTAGTATATCCAATATTTCATATGTTTCTTCTGCTGTGCTTTATCTGTGTTGTGATCATGCGATGTTCTATGACAGGTATTATATATAGTATATATGATATATTATATATACGTTGCTTATGTTTTACACCCGCGCTAGCCCTGCCTCGCTCTGGCGTTAGTTACCTAACCTAACGGTGCAGACGGGACATCGAGGCGAATGCGGATGGCATAAGCGTACGTTATATTTATCTGTGATGGTTAGGTGGATTTAAATGATGGGATATTCATTAATGAGATTAATGAAAGAAAATAAACCTAAATGATGTTGTGGAATCGAATTTCAAAATAAAACAGGTAGCTACAGTTCTTGCTTTGCATCGCGGTGTTCATTATAGAACGTCCTGCACCTTATTCGATGAGGAAAGGACCGAGATCCCTTCGCCGGGAGTGACTCCTTTAGCAATAACTGGCAGATGCTACAACCTTCGGTTTGTCTTTGATCGCTTCTATAGTTTTCGCTTTGCACAGTGATATATATGATATATCCCGCACCTCATTCGACGAGGAAAGGGCCGACGATCCCTTCACCGGGAGTGACCCCTTTAGCAAAACTAGAAAAGCCTCAAAAACATTCCATTTAAAAACCATTTGATTCCGCAACGAGATCAAGTTCAAAGCGTTAAAGGTTTTCACAAAAACCAGCCGCAACCCTCCGTCATTTTAGGAAGTAGAGTACTTAGTATTCGTGCTGTGTTTGTTGACCATAGTCAAGGCACAGTGTACGGTAGCTAAGTGATGTCTTCCTACACTGCATATGATGCGATTAGTTAGGACAGTCGCGTGACTTTGTTGACCTTAGTTAAGGGTCATGTGGGTGGGTCTAATTAATCATGAAATGACGGGTAGAACTTGACTAGTACTTATGATTTGTTGACCATAGTTAAGGTCATAGGTGCTAGGGGTAAAAACCTTTATCGGGAGTTTCAAGTGTTGAAATTTGCAATGAGATTGCATACCTTCTATGTGATAGTTGGATCCCGATACCCACTGCGAGTAATTGTTACTCCTGGGAGAGTTTTGCACTTTGCAATTAGCCGATCAAGTAGGTGTCTAGAAAGGTGTCAACGGGGTTACGCCTCTGGGAAAACGAGGTTTACAGTAATTAGGTCCGTGCGAAAGCGCGGGGAACCTCCCTCAAAGTACCGACACTGGCCTGGCTGAAAGATTGGCGAACTTGTAGAGTGTAATTAATCCTGGCTAGTCTTTCCTTTTGGGGTTTGAAGGAAGATTTGATAAAAACAGTGGGAGCCATCCTGATTAGATAAAATAATAACCAATCTATTCTTGCAAGAGCGCACGCAGAGTGTTTTCTTCTCTCTCTCTCCAGGTAGCGACCATATCACGCCTTAATCAAGATAATAATATGGATGTATTGACCGAACCCGCTTGTTATACTGAGCTGGGGAACGTTGGTCCCGCTCCAACTTATAATTGTTATAAGACAGAGCAGGAAATTGGGGAATACCAGATTTCCCGTGCCGCCCAAACGAAGAGAGTGCATGTTGATGCATCATCTTCGGGTGTGTTCATTATACAGAACTGTTTCTCAGTATCCTCCGCATCCATGGTATGTGATACCAGATCAGGATCCCAGATATGTAAGATGTTACATAGGGCTACAAAAGGGTAGAAAAACTGAGAACGGGTGATAAGTTTCATGAGGCAGAAAACGGGGCAAGTGTTGCAGCCAAGTCTGTTGGTCACTGTCACCCTGTATTGTAATACATTGATTCTGAACGAATGTTATTAGATACCGAACCTGATATACAAAATCATATCTGTCTCTTTATTAGTAAAGAAACGATAAAATTTCGTATTGTTGGATAATGTTTTGAACATTTCCTGTATCAAAAGTTGATCGGTTCAGGCACGTTGTCTAAAAGCATTGACGTTCTAAATCAAACTACAGTTTTTAGTATATGGAACACACATAAAAGGAAGAATTCAGAAATGAACGGATCCTTCTTAAGGTATTGTAGACTAGGTCATATCAATGTGACCCGACTAGCTAGAGTTACATAAAGATGCATATTTAAATCAGTTTGAATTTACATCTTGTGAAACTCGCTAGTCATGTCACAAAGATAAGATGACCACAGCTCTGTTTATTGGAAACAGAGAAAGAGTTAATGAACTCTTGGGATTGATACATGTTGATGTATGTAGGTCCCCTGTCTACACATGCCAGGATTGGTTCTTTATACTTCATTACGTTCTCTGATGATCTCTTTTAGATTCAGACATATGTTCCTGTTGAAACACAAGTCCGAACCTTTTGAGATATTCACAGAATATAAGTTAGAAGTAGAGAATCAACATACGGGTATAAGTATTATGTCCTATGATGAGATCAGGGAGGAGAATACTTGTGCATGGAATTCCTAGACTATTCTAAAGGAGAATGAGATTCTCTCTCAGCATTACTCCTCCGTATACACCATTGCACGATGGTATATCGGGGCGGAGCAGATACACCCTATTTGATATGGTGTGCTCTATGATGAGTACTACTGAGTTACCTTTTTCCTTAAAGGGGTTATGCACTTGAGAAGTTGCATACCTATTGAATAGGGTTCGAATCAAATCATTGCCTACCGCTTCATATGTGATATGGAAAGGGAAGAGCCCATATCTTAAGTTAGTTAAGATTTGGGGTTGTCCGGCCTATGTCTGAAAAGCGAAATCCGGACAAGCTCGAGGCAATGTCAGTTATGTACAACTGGAAATGTTCCAGCTATACAAACTGCAACTGATGATTTGACAGAACCAAAGGATTCAGTAGATGCCAACGAACCTCAGCCTCTCCGCCGATCTAGTAGGGTTCCTCACCCATCCGAGAGATACCTCGGTTTCTCGATGACAGTGGGAGCGAGGATTGCATCATGAGATGATGACCCAACTAGTTTCGAGCTGGCCATCAGGAGTGAGACTCTGTAAGAATGGCTGGATGCTTAGCGATCTGAGATGGAATCCTTATACACCAACAAAGTATGGACTTTGGTTGCTATATCTGAAGGGTTAAATCCCCATCAGGAGCAAGTATATCTTGAGAAGATTACTTGGTGTAGATGGAAAAGTTGAGACTTTCAAAGCTAGACTTGTTAAAGGTTTTCGTCATCGACCAGGCGTGGATAATGATGAAACCTTTTTCCAGTAGCTATGCTTAAGTCTATCCAGATCCTACTTACCACGGCTACATACCATGACTACGATATCTGGCGGTTGGGTGCCCTGACTGCTTTTCTAAATACTGATTTAGAAGAGAACGTCTATAAGAACACAGCCAGAGGTCTTCGTAAACAGTGGGAGCAGCGGAAGCGTGTGCAAGTTGCTTTATATGATGAAGCAGGCATCGCGGAGTTGGAACGTCTGTTTTGATGTGATAGTCAAAGTGTTTGACTTCATCAAAATGGTAGACGAACCTTGTATATACAAAAGGGTAGTAGAGAGTAAGGTGGTCATCTTCGTATTGTACGTTGACAACATACTCTTGATAGGAAAAGAGTTTCCTATACTACGATCGGTCAATCTCCTATTATCGCTAGAATTCTCCAAATATGATCAAATTGATACCTCCTAAATCCTGAGTTTTTATCTATTAGATAGATGTAATTGGATGCTAGGATTCTCACTAGATGTAGTGAGATGGTATCAATCGATCCTGGGGAGAATCACTGGAAGAGTTCCAGGGTGATAAAGACGACTGAATGTCAGTCACGGGCATTGTCTTTACCCTCAATAGAGGGACGGTATGTTGGAAGAGTTCCAAGCTAGATACCGTGGCAAACTAGACGATAAAGGCTGGTAACATCGCTATTAAAGATACTACCAAAGAGGCAGTTTGGGTGTATATTGGTTCATAAGATGAACTAGGTTCCTGCCATTGTATGACAATGGAAGTGTGGCTTTGGCCCTGGAACCCTGGTCCCATCAGTGACCCAGACATATTCTGAGGCAGCATCACCTGATCATGGAGATAGTTGATCTCCAGGTTGATCGAGGCAAGGAGAGTAGACTCAGAGGACAACACGGCGGATCCACTCACGAAGGCCTTTTTCCCAAAGAGAGACTTTTAGGGGATGGTTGAGTATTAGATACTGCAACCACTGCTACAGATGGCCCTAGTGCAAGTGGGAGATTGTTAGTTATATGTATGCCCTAGAGGCCATTACTGTACATTGGATGTATATTGTAGTGGATGCTGGGACATATATGGGTAGGACTTTCTTGCTCGACATGATAGTACGCTATCTGGTTGCTCTTTATCTTAACATGTATACTTTCTGTCTCTTTGATTACATGTTGATAAAGCCCTTAGGATGTGTACTCGACTTCCAGGACTGTGATGCAGATCATACTAGTGGGGCCTGGAAAGTCCATGAGTACATCCTTGAAATGTTCCTAGTCGAGGGAATATCGAGACGGGGCATCGATATTCCAGAGTAGACTAGCGTATATCTTCTCGACCCATGCGATGGGCGATGGATGATCCCATATCCATTGGTGTTTGACATCGGAGATGGTATGCGGGTGCTCAGTGGAGACTGGGTACACTGAACGGACTCGCCGAGAACTCCCAGATGGTATTATACCTCACGTCAGATGGCAGTTCTCTGGTGACACTGGTACAGCTTAGTCTGTTGACCCGAGATCGTCATAGAGTCTTGTGTGTCTCCCACTGTGCTTTGATTTCCACCCTACCACGGCTCTACTGAGTTGTGCAAACAGGTGGTTTTTGGGTACAGTCCCGATTCACATGGAGGCAATGAGCGATATGAGGGGATTCGTCTCTCCCGGTATTGGGGGTTGATGTTGTGCTATGCTCGACTGGCCATAACAGGAAATCCCTGGCCAGGGTTGCAGTGATATACTGGTAAGAGTTATCAGTAGTTTCACGAATGTTATGGACCTCAAGTCGGCATGACTTATCGAGCTATTGGGGTCTGACGTTTACCACCCCTAGGCGAGATATGCGACATATCAGACGAACAGACCGGACTATACGGTAGTGTTACTGGTCGGATTCACTGGAGTGTGAGCGGGCTTGCTCGTCGATCTTCAGATCGCTCAATACCCGGGTGGCCGTTACGTTTAGCAGACCGCTTGCGGCTTGTGGGTGTTTGATATGATCATCATCTGCTGCCGGCGTATTGACGAGTCTTTAGAGTCCTACACAGAGGTTTCCTGGCTCAAGCGAAACGAAATAGGAGCGCATATGAGATATGTGCGGGACCGAGAATAATACGAGTATGTGATACTGTATTCGATTCTCGCGATGTGACATTGATCGGTTATATGCGATATAGCCGGGTTATTGGATCAAGTGTTGATTCGATAAGATGTTACTAAAGATACCAGTCGGTTATGTGCGCATGACCGGATCATTGAATCAAGTGTTGATTTAATGATTTAATGCATAATTATATATTTGATATATTACTTTGCATTAACTAGTATCGGTTCACTTTAGACGGATTTTCTCACTTGGTTCGTACGCATTGCATATGCGATATGTTTTTGTGCACTTGTATGTATCATGTTTGATGATGCATGCTAACTTGAGTTTGTGTAAAGATTAAACCATGGTTATTCAAATGGTTAGGGTTTTGTTTTTCATATCTATTTATTTTCTTATTTATTTATTTTCTTTTTGAAAAATGATATGAGAAGAATGGAGGCTTTCTTTGTTTTTTTCATGAAGATTCATGAACCTTTGACTTTGTCCACCATTCTTATCTCATGCTTAACCTAACCATTTGATTTAACCCTAGTTCAATCTCTACACATAACCATGGTTAAGTTATGATAAAGATTGGATTATTCTTTTCTTTTTATTATTCTTATCATAACAATTTCTTCTTCTTCTTCCTTGCTTCAAGTGAAGAAGCTTGAAGTCCATCAATGGCGATTGATGCATTTGAGTGAGAAATCCATTTCTAAAGTTAACCCACTTCCTATTTCTTCATCCTCTACCTCTTGCCAAGTAGTAGAGTGTGTTTTCTTCACAAGTTTCATGACTTGGTGAAGTGAGAGCTTGATCTTGCGATGCTTCGACGTAGATCATCTTCGGCATGGACATCGACGACCTAGCTTGCCCATTCTCCGACGAAGCCGACTTTAGAGCCCGGATTTGATTTGGACAGTGGAGACGACCTCGTTGCGGAGCCGTGGAGGTGGAGGACCGGATCTACAAAGGTTGTATTTCCGCTTTCTCATTAGTTAAGTTGTTAACTAGTTTACATGTTTCGCCTAAATATCTAGTAAACGATCCGTAGTCGGGTTTGTAGGCACCCGTAAATTTTTATTTGTGCATGTTTGATCACTTGTGAGACATCACTAGAGTGCCTAGGAACCCTACACCAAGATTGGTCCCAGATTTCACAAAAATACCCGATTTATCCGACTTGGTGTAATTTAACAATTTTAGCGACTTTTAGCCTCTTTGAAATCTGCTTTTGACCCGGGACTCTCAGGTAAAAATTGAGGAGACTGTAGCACAGTGACCTTAGAACACACACACACAAAAAGCATGGGGACCCACCTCCCCCTTTCGGCCGCCGATTTATTCAATCTGGACGCAAATTGTGGCCAGAGTAGGGGATGGGGCTCTGGGATTTTGCCTGTAGGTTTATGCTGGGTAGCTTAGGGTGTTGGTATCTGCAACTTTTTGAGTTTGGACCAGAGTCAAAATCTGGAGCGTAAAATGAGTTATCGACGTTTTTAGATCTTGTGCGACACGCGCGTGATCCGCGTGGTTCTGTGGCACGCTGCGCGACACAGCGCGTTGGAGTAGGTTCTGGTGAGTGCGCATGTCACAACGCATCGAGTGCACGCGCGTTTAGTTTCATGCACGCGTTATCCTTTTTAGCGATATATCGTGTTTTTGCAGGATTTGCCTTATGTATGCGACTTTCGTAAATTCCAGGTTCGCAGGCGGGGATGTCAGACGCCGTCAGGAAAGGGAAGCAGGTGGTCGGCTATACTTAGCACGCGACCAGGTGAGTAGATTTAACATCTACGGGGAAATCGCCCGTATGGCGTTAAGCATCAGGGCGTAATAGGATATTTAGTCAGGCGTGTTCATATAGATATACTAGTAGCATACCCTCCTGTTATATATAGAACTGGTAGTATAGAACACTGCACTGTCACTAACGGTTCAAGTTGCACAAGCACGATTTATATGCTACACCCACACCGTTAGTGATTGCCATGACACTCACATTATAGGATTGATAGAACTCATATATCATATTGATTCCGCTTTATTGACGTTGTTATGATTTGTCGCATATTAGCATATGTTGTATTCATACCATGCACATTGTGTACGCACTTTTGTGCACACCCTCATTGATATATCACTACCTATGCACATGTACCCTATCACTACCTATGCACATGTACCCTTTATATTTCGTCTTAGTGCTTACATATATATATATATATATATATATATATATATATATATATATATATATATCTTGATATGTTTACCTGTCACGACCCGAATATTTCGACTCGTGACCGGCACTTAACCACGCTACGTCTACAGGCGTAACGCGACTAAGTAAGCCGAACCCAGAAATCAAAACCATTTAAAAGTAGCGAGTGTTGAAAACATTTAGTTAAAACATTTAGAAAAAACCTTACATAATTCGATAAGTTCTTTTAAAGTTACGTAATCATTTAAATAATTTTGGCAGCATTTCCTTTGTAAAAGTAACCCCCGAAAATCGGGTATAAAACAGGATATAAGTAAAGATGAAATATAATGAAATGAAACATTCCCAAACGGGAGCAATCACGCCTAACGGCGGAAACCATCATCACAAGAGTAATATACGACGCCGTAGCGAAGAATAAGCAATAAGTAAACATCACAGGAATATAAACTGCATATAAAAACAGTCGGCTCCTACGAGCTCGACACCAGAATACAAAATATACATCATCGTCCTCACACAGTATCTAAGTCTAGTACATAAATGGTAGATGGAGAATACTAGATACAAAAGGAGTACAATAAAAGTAATCAGATACCACAACCCACCTAAAATGCAAAACAGCTCTCACACCAACTGTAGTGGTATCTGTAGCCAAAAGATGCAAAAGGCAGCCTGCCGCGACTACTCTAAAGGGCAACCTGCAAATACTGTGGCACAACGGGGGTGAGTTTCCAACTCGTGAATAGAGATAACATATAAAGATAATCGCGAGCATGCACGTTTGCGCTACTCTATGAAATGCCAGCAGATGATATCAATGCGTGATAAGCAGTATGTGCAATAATCATGCAAATGCTCTGTCAGGTAAAATAACTACAGGATGAGATACATGATAATCAATGCTGAGCATGGGGTAAACAACATCTACATGGAAATATCAACATGGAAAAATAATCAGTGCCCCAAACTGCATCCAAATCCCAAATAAACTCATACGCCGGCACTCTCCTCGGCCCTCAAATCCTGTAAATCTCTGAAAATCACGAGTGCCCAACATCGGCACTCAAAATATCATAAAACACTTGTGTCCAGCATCGACACGCAAATCCTCATATATCGGGCTCCGTCAGTCCGGATCAGCCCACGGGCTCCGTCTGCGGTATCGGCCCTCGGTCCCGGCAGTACGGATCATCCCGCATCCATCTCTCGACTCTGGTCAGTATCCTCCGGACAACCGCCAGGTCCAACCAATCACCGGTAGGTACTCGCCACCCTGCCAGGCTCATCATCTACTCCACGAAAAACATTTCTCGCCCCGGGGAACCATACCGGGTCCACCACGAACCCACAAACGGATCATCCAACTCTTCGAATCGGGTTTCAAGAACACGTCTTAGCACCGAGAAAACGTGTGGTGGACGCACCAAAATATCATATCATGAGGAACCGGGTTTTCAAATGGTACATCTTTTCTTTAATAAATTCCACGGTCCTCAAAACCAGAAATCACATGGAAATCCAACACCAATGAGTAAATCAAATGCGATATGCTATGCGTATCAAGTCATAATGTAGGTACAAGGGAGAACCGCTTTTTAACATAGTTTCAGTTTTTAAAGACATCTTGCGGCTCCCAATTTCTATGAAGATCATAAAGAATCATATATGAAATGAACTACAGCAATGTAATCATGGCAATTCTACAGTGAGTGTGTCATGGCAATTACTAACGGTGTGTGTGTAACATGCAGATTAGTGCTCGTGCATCATGAACCGTTAGTAATAGTGCGGTGTTCTATCAATTCTAAGTTTACATACATATAGCAGGGAATGCAGTATGCAACAGTGGTATACATGACAGTCAATGTAGGAAAAATGCAATGTATAACTATAAGGTCCTATCAGCCCTGACGCATAACGCCATGCGGGCGATATCCTCGTAGATGTTAAATCTACTCACAGAAGTCTCGCGCTAAGTGTAGCCGACGACTTGCTTTCCTTTCTTCACAGCGTCCGTCTCACTCGCCTGCGAACCTAGAATCACACAATATATCACACATAAGCTCAAATCCACAAAAACGTGACATTAAGGTCAAACTAGAAACCCGTGTCGCAAACCAAGCACGCGTGTGCGCGATACGTAAAAACGTGTGATTACGCGCCTGAAACTACCCTGACGCGTCGCGATACGCAGAAATCCCAAACCACATGCGTATCACGCGTGTCGCGAAGGTTTAAAAATACGAGAAATAGGTAAATAGTTCCAGATTTTCCTACAGCAAGAATAACACAAAAATACACATGCCAGGAGTCTAAGGGTCTCAGCAGACACCTATAGGACCAAACCCCAACCAAAACCCTCCCCATCTGGCCGCAATTTGCGGCCAGATGGAATTTTTCGGCGGCCACAGTACGGAATTTAGGGGTCGGGTTTGTAAGTGCACGGCGGTGCCCCGGCCGTCAATCCGACGGCCAAATGCGGAAGCGGTGATAAACTTAAATTTTTCTTGAACTGGAAAACCGCCGCGCACTAATACCCGGATCGAACCACTAACTAGTCCTAGCTATCTACAAGAAAGGGAATAGAGATATACCGACAGATCCGAGTCCTCCGGTCTTCTCGTCGTCGTCCCAATCTCCTGCGGAATGTCCCGTCTCCTCCTCGTCGCCGGAAGTGCACCACATCGCCTACTTCTTTTACGGGCTCCCACCTCAATGCCGAGGCAACTCGGGCACGAAGCCGGCTACTCGACGTGCCCAAGATTTGCTGTAGAATGTTGTGTAGGACCCAAGTCTCACTTTGGGGTTCATGGAGATGCCATTTTGGTGGAGGGATGATACAAGAATTATGTGGAGGAACTAGGGAGTTTTTGGAGAATGAAATGAACAAGATTTCCACCCTCAAAAACTTGGACAGCCCTTGCCCAAAAATTGGCCGGCCTCTCTTGGTGGGGGAGTGAGTGAGAATGAGAGAGAGAGGTGATAGAATAATGGAGCCATCCAAAAAGGGAGTGAGTGGAACAATAATGCAAAAGGGAATCATGAAAGAACATGATAACAAATACATCCACACACAAACAACCTCACCCCTCATCATCATCAACAATTATGACTTTAAAAGTCAAGTCATGATGGAGTCAAAACAAGTCAATGATGGTGCACATCATGAAAGCCATCATGATGCAACAAGATGCAAAGAACCCCCTCCAGTAAAGCCTATTTGCAACAATGCAAATAAACCCTCCTCCACCAATCTTCGGCCATTGAACGATAAAAATGAAAATGGCCGAAACGGAAAGCAAACTGGCAACTCCAGAAAACTGGTCCCGTAATAAATTACAGGAAAACCCGATACTGTGCATACACACCCGCATTTGTATTCCGACCGAAATACAAATGCAATGAGACAAAATCTACACTGTACTATACTAGGATCCGGCTTATACCAAAGCCGGCTAGTAATATCCGTTCGATCCTGATCCGTGCAATACCGCACGTATCTGATCGAACCCTGCCATATATCCATACGGCCTGTAGTACAAACTGTCCGATCCTGATCCGTGCAATACCGCACGTATCTGATCGGACCTTGCCATATCTCCATACGGCCTCTACAACTTTTCGCCCGAAAGCTGAGTAACAGAATGTGGGGGACTCTAAAGACTCGTCAACACCTTGGTTGTGGATTTAACCACTAGCACGTCAGAGGTATAAGCCAATACGTAACGGGCTACCAGGTATTGACTAAAAGGGACGTCTGTGAGCGAACTCAGCCCGACAACCCTACTGAGCCTGTCAGTGACAATATCCGTACAGTCCGGTCCGTTCGTCTATGAGCATCGCATGGCGGGCCTAGGGGGTTGGTAAAAGTCAGACCCCCAAAAACGGTACAAGTCATGTCGGAGTGTAGCCCAGAACACCCTGAGATACTACTGGAATACCTACCAGTAAATCTCCTTGCCTTGGCCAAGGACTTCGTGTAATGGCTCTCCTAGACACAGCACGACCTCACCCCCAATACCGGGAGAGACGAACCCCTGAAGATACGCTCACTGCCTCCATGTGGCTCGGGACTGTACCCAACTAAAACCTGTTTGCACGACTCCTTTGAGCCGTGGTAGGGTAGTAATCAAAGTACAGTGGGAACTCACACGAGACAAATGACGATCCCCAGGTCGATGAACTAACCTGCACACATGTCACCAGGGAACTGCCATCTGACGTCTGGTATATGACCAACTAGCATGTTCCCGGCGAGTCCTGTCCGGTGTACTCATAACCTAATGAGCACCTGTATACATCTTAGGTGATCCAACTGACACCAGTGGCTTGTGAGACCGGCCACCGCCCCTCGTCGGGGTCTCGACTGTATACACTAGTCTACTCTGGAGTATCGATGCCCTGTCTCGAAACTCACACGACTAGGGACCATTTAAGGATATGCTTATAGACCCCCAGCTCCCACTTATATGATCGCCCTCATACTGCTGGTGGTCAAGCAAGAATTCTAGGGGCTCTATCAACGTGTAATAGCGACTTGTCAGGTCACCTAAAGCAGTACATGATGATAAAGGTAAACCAGATAGCATACTATCATCTCGAGTAAGACTGCCCTACCGGGATAGGTCCTCCATCAATCATTGCAATCACGTACCTGTGACCTAATAATTGACTCTGAGGGCACTATCTCCAACAATCTCCCACTTGCACTGAAGGCCAATTATTGCGATGTCGCATACTCACAGCCCGTGTGATACCGAACACCCAACTCCTCTACTACTCAGTCTCACAAAGCTCGTTTGCGAAACTATTGCGTTCGAGGAACAGCCTCAGTGAGTGGATCCGCTTTGTTGTTTCTTTCTATGTCTCTCTAAATCTCAAGTTCGCGGAGAAACCCATCTCCCGAAATGAGCAATACCTGTCTTAGAATGTGTCTGGATGTCTGATAGGACATAGCTCATAAATGAACTCCAAATCCAAACTTCTTAGACTGTATCGTCAACTGAACTTAATCAGTATCCTGCGCCATGCCACCCTCAGTATTGCTTTGGATCACCTGTCCAAAATACTGCCCCTCGTCAGAGGGAAAACTATAACTCTGACAACCTCCTTGTCGTCCATGTCACCTTGGAAGCCTGGAATGATAACTGTTTCCCGAATGAGGTTGTCGTTATCATATCCCTAGAACATCCACTTATGTTCTAAAACTGCTTCCGACCGTTTCTCCAGGATTGGATTAATGTCAGCTTATTGCATCTAGTGCAAGAACAACATCTGGTGTGGTACTTGACATCTCATGATTGACTCAATTGCCTAAGCAAGAGATCTGCCAATCATGCACATCCCTCTCTACTTTAGTCTGTAAGACCCCTTTAGAGAGGGTGACTCCATATCCTGCAGGTACACTACCGTGCCAGGAGTCGTCCATCCTAAATACTCTTAGAATGCTGTCAAGTACCCTGAGTGGGAAACCACCCAAATCTAGATCTAAAACCATAGATCTAGTAACCAGTATGTCTGATATAAAATCCATTTCCTTTGTGGAGAAACCACTGTGTGACGACCAAAGTATAACCGATCGTAGTATAGGAGTTTCTTTTCCTATTCTGTGTATGTCATCCAAATACCAGGATATCACACTCTACTACCTTCCCAACAGATCCATCCCCTATTCTGATGAAGTCAAACCCATGACTGTCACGTCAGAAATAGATGATCTATCTCCGCTATATCTGCTTTAGTCTATAAATAGACATAAGCTACATGTCCACCAATGCTTCCGCTGCTCCCACTGACTACGACAACCCTCTGGCAGAGTCATATACACGTACACTTCTGAAGCGAGTTCAGAACGACGCTATACTCATCCTCCCGCCGGGTCTCGCAGCCTGGAACAACAGCAATGGTAATTGTGGGTAAACAAGAACTTCCCTGTCACCATCCTTGAGGCTACCGTAGTACCTCTCGGGTGCCTGGAGTTACCCACCTTATCTGCGGAGTGGCCAATGGAATGTCAATCCAGATTGAATCTTTAGGTTCCTTATCAAATCTTCAGTAATCGTTTGTGGTTCTGGAATCACTTGCAGTTCTACCATACTCCCCTTACAGTTTTTTCTGAAAAAGTCCATTTTTAATAAAACTGTGGCGAGTCTAGAACAATATTGCTATTGTTCATCCAGATGGTAGAAAGTCAACCCTCGTCATAGCCTGGGTCAACCCACAAACAGCCATTACAGAAACGTGCCTTGAGTTGTCCAGTGTCTGGTTTTAATCATAAGCCGGACGACTCCCCGTACCTTAACAACGTTAAGATATGAACTGTTCTACATCCAATATAGAACCAGAGGCACTGATTTAATTTAACCAGATTCAAATCACGCAGCTGTCTCCAGTGCATGTCAACTAAATGAAGAGAGGCCGATCAGCGTTACTCAACTTAGGAATGCTTCCAATTATGAGTAACCTGAAAGAGAAGCAAGATCTCTTTATCATTACTATCAACTGAATACCATACACAAGTATCTACATCTTCGTTCTCTTTGAAGAATCCCGATACTTGCTACACCTGGTTCTCTACTCTATTCAAATACCTATAACTTCTCAAAATTTGGACCCTGTGTTTCCGCGAAACACCTGTCTAAAAACTAGAGAAGTCATAAGTAAACCGAATATAGTATGAGGACCAACCCCTCTGTCCTGATGGACCCTGGACAACATACAATACTCTGTATAAGTCCCTTGAGTCTGATAACTCATTCACTGTGTGTCGTAGGTTGAGAACTGTACTTATGGTTAAGAAGAATTACACTGCTGTTTAATGCTCCTTACCTAACCATCCACTGATATAGGTAAATGTCATAGACATAATTTCATAAAGGTATATCTCACTCTATGAAAATAGACGTACAGATATATCAATTTGAAATTAGTGCATAAAAGCGGATATTCAAAACCAAATATTTGCCGTCCGGCAAACAACCCAGGTGACTTCCTCAAATATCACCGATTACAACGAATCCCGATATAATGAGGATGATCACCCAATTCCCAATAACTTACTCCCACTCATCATCTGTAAAACCATACAGATGTGAGAATCATACCTGGTAAATACATACCCTGGAGTAAGTATCTAATCAGGAAATCAGTTTTCTTTTAACAGTACACAGTGAGACTGAAACATTGAAATGTTTCGATGGGGTATCCCGGTATTCCTAGTAATGCCTCTTCCAGATTCACGACTGTAACCGTATAATTCTTTGCCACCTCTCCAAATCCCTTCATATGTCTTTAGTCTTTACCTTCTGCACACCCCTTAGGCCAAATGGTTTTCTTCCTTCCCTACCGTTCGGCACCAGCCTATGGTTTGGAAGAAGACTATCCAATAAGCATAATGGGTGTACTGTCCTAATCCTAGGAACACTCGCAATGCGAGAGAAGGTGAAGATAAAAGACACCTGAATAAGTCTCATTCCTATTTCTCCTGAACCAGAATCCATCCCCGAAGTGGAACAAGTTCCTTTCGAGTTCGTATATAACCACACGATGGAGTATCCAATAAACTATGGATCTTCGTAGTGATACGGAGTGTCCTGGAGAAATACAAAGGTGATTTAGGATTGGCGAAGGAATACTTTGGTTTGGTCGTGAATATCTGTTGCAATTTACTTTGCCCTCTTACTAATCCCTTGTTTTGTCTTAACCTAATACCTTCTGCACACCATCGTTATGCTAATTAGTTTTCTTCATTCCCTACCGGTCGGCACCTGCCTATGGTTTGGAAGAAGACTATCCAATTTGCATAATAGGTGTACTACCCCTAAACCAAGGAGTACTCGTAACCTGAGAGAGGGTGAAAGGAAAAGAAAACTGAATAGTCCTATTCGTTTTCTCCAGAACCTGAAACCATCCTCGAATAAATTCTTTCGAGTTCGTATCTAACCATACGATGGTTTTGTCCAATGGAAGTGGACGTTCGTAGTAATACGCGGTGTCCTGGAGAAAAGGATAAAAGTAGGAGTGGCAATGAGGTCTGCAACTCTGACAGTCCAAAAGCCAGTGTAAAGAAGGTTCGGTCAACTTGGTCACTGAGTCATATTCTTAGGGTCGGGTCAATGGTCGCTGCCAAAGAGAGAGAGAAAAGAAACACTCAGCGTGCACTCTAACCTAGATCAGAATGGTTACCAATTTATCTAATCTGGAATCCTCCCACTGTACCTCAAATTCTCCTCCAAACCTGAAAGAAGAATTAGTCAGGGTTACCCGAGGAGTAAACTAACTCATCAGTGGGAATCGGGATCCAACTATCATCGCATGATAACGTGACGGAATCCGCTCACGGTGTCACACTCCAGAAGGTATGCGCATATCTGGCAAGTTTCAGTTCTTTTGAAACTCCCGATGTGATTTCTGCCCCATGCTCTTATGACCTTGGCGTGAGGTCAAAATATCATAAGTCACATGTCAAGTTCTACCCATCATTATCCAGGTTAATTTGAATCCACCCGTACATACCCTTGACGTAGGCCAAAATAGTAGTACGACTGTCCCAAACCAACGCATCTATCTATGCAACAGATAAATACCCGGCAGCTACCAATCACTATGCCTTGGCGTGAGGTCAAAATACAAGCTTGAATACTACCGAATATTTAACTGAAATGATGGAGGGCTACGAATGGTTTCTGGCGAAAACCTTTAACGTAAAGAACTTGATATCGTCGAAGGAACGGATAGCTTTTAAAAATATAGTGACGAAAACCGTTGCTAAAGAGGTCACTCCCGGTGAAGGGATCTCGGCTCTTTCCCCGTAGAATGGGGTGCAGGATATTCCAAATGAATACCGCGATGCAAAGCAAAAGTAATCGGCTATAGTGAAGTCATTGCCCTGACGCAAACTTTTTGTCCAAGGGGTCACTCCCGGTGAAGGGATCTCGGCCCTTGCCTCATCGACTGAGGAGCAGGATATTCCAACTGAATACCACGATGCAAAACAAAAATGAACGTCCTTGCAATAACAGCTTTTTGAAAAGTGTTCCAACAACATCAGATTAGGTTTGTTTTAAACTTGCATTGATCCGAATCAATGCAGTCCCATCAATTGATCACACCACAAAGAACGAAAATATACTGATGTACGTATATGCCATCCGCATTCGCCACTGGGTCCCGTCATTACCCGTTAGGTTAGCTAACTAACGACAGAGCGGGGACTGGACTAGCGCGGATGCAAAACATATACAACATCTACTAATATATATACCAATATATTATATTCGCTCAAGGCGTGATAAGAAATGCAACATCACAGAAAATGTACAGCATCACAGAAACAATACAGATATCTGGGATCCCCGGGTTTCACAGAGCCACTACTGAAACCCGACGTTCCCCTGGTCATGTGGATAGCCTGTGCAATGAAAACCTAGACCCCTACGGGCGCGGCAAGTCACCCGCCAAAACCTGAAGCGAGGCAGCCCCCTTCAGCAACGTGAATGGACCACCCAGCACTTCACGGAATCCGGTAACTTGGGAACCCCTCCTGGGTCAACCTGTACCCCCTACGAGTGCGGCGAATAGCCCGCCAATCCAAGAGTGAGGCCCCCTCCGTCTCAATGCCATGAGATGCGGGCCCGTTGCCCTCTGGAACCCGGCTATCCGTGCACCCCTCCGCGGGGTAATCCTAGTACAGAAAGTAAAATATACATACAACGGGTACATCGACCGCAACCAGGTCGTGCCCCAAAATAATAATACAATCAAGCAGTGACGGCAGTCCACATGTCGGACGCTCGCCCCGCAATATCAAATGTACATAATACAACCACAACTGTACTAGCATTGCATCCAGGCTATCCTCACCGACCGATCCGCAACATCACAGCAAAAACAGAACATCAACGTGAAAGTCACGTTCGCAAATCCGTCTAACCGGGCTATAGCAGTTAGACCGGATTTACCGATCAAGTGACATTCACGGTCGCAGATATAATGTAAATACTGTGAAAAATGTGTTTAAAATATCCGATCAATCAAAATTATAATAAGTGGGCCCCAATCGCTACTGTAGCACATCAAGAAAATCTGGGCCCAAAATTAATATTCCAAAACCCATATTTTAAGCCCACAACGACACTGTAGAAATTTGGTGCAGGGATCTCCACAGTACGCGGCGGAACAGCGGCGGGAAGGGGGTATTTGCGGCGGTTCCGTGCTCCCACTGTGGAGTCACTTCATCGAATTTTTACAGAGCTCTTAGATTTTCTAGTACATCAATATTTTACAACCTGAAAAATTTTTCGAGACCAAAAAATTTCAACAGAAACTGATGCTAACAAAAATGTAGTTTTGGAACATTCGATCGATCGAAACAGAAAAACACATTACACCAAGCTAGACTAAGTTAATGGCGAGGCTCTGATACCACTGTAAGTGCACGGCGGTGCCCCGGCCGTCAATCCGACGGCCAAATGCGGAAGCGGTGATAAACTTAAATTTTTCTTGAACTGGCAAACCGCCGCGCACTAATACCCGGATCGAACCACTAACTAGTTCTAGCTATCTACAAGAAAGGGAATAGAGATATACCGACAGATCCGAGTCCTCCGGTCTTCTCGTCGTCGTCCCAATCTCCTGCGGAATGTCCCGTCTCCTCCTCGTCGCCTGAAGTGCACCACATCGCCTACTTCTTTTACGGGCTCCCACCTCAATGCCGAGGCAACTCGGGCACGAAGCCGGCTACTCGACGTGCCCAAGATTTGCTGTAGAATGTTGTGTAGGACTCAAGTCTCACTTTGGGGTTCATGGAGATGCCATTTTGGTGGAGGGATGATACAAGAATTATGTGGAGGAACTAGGGGGTTTTTGGAGAATGAAATGAACAAGATTTCCACCCTCAAAAACTTGGACAGCCCTTGCCCAAAAATTGGCCGGCCTCTCTTGGTGGGGGAGTGAGTGAAAATGAGAGAGAGAGGTGATAGAATAATGGAGCCATCCAAAAAGGGAGTGAGTGGAACAATAATGCAAAAGGGAATCATGAAATAACATGATAACAAATACATCCACACACAAACAACCTCACTCCTCATCATCATCAACAATCATGACTTTAAAAGTCAAGTCATGATGGAGTCAAAACAAGTCAATGATGGTGCACATCATGAAAGCCATCATGATGCAACAAGATGCAAAGAACCCCCTCCACTAAAGCCTATTTGCAACAATGCAAATAAACCCTCCTCCACCAATCTTCGGCCATTGAACGATAAAAATGAAAATGGCCGAAACGGAAAACAAACTGGCAACTCCAGAAAACTGGTCCCGTAATAAATTACAGGAAACCCCGATACTGTGCATACACACCCGCATTTGTATTCCGACCGAAATACAAATGCAATGAGACAAAATCTACACTGTACTATACTAGGATCCGGCTTATACCAAATCCGGCTAGTAATATCCGTTCGATCCTGATCCGTGCAATACCGCACGTATCTGATCGAACCCTGCCATATATCCATACGGCCTGTAGTACAAACTGTCCGATCCTGATCCGTGCAATACCGCACGTATCTGATCGGACCTTGCCATATCTCCATACGGCCTCTACAACTTTTCGCCCGAAAGCTGAGTAACAGAATGTGGGGGACTCTAAAGACTCGTCAACACCTTGGTTGTGGATTTAACCACTAGCACGTCAGAGGTATAAGCCAATACGTAACGGGCTACCAGGTATTGACTAAAAGGGACGTCTGTCAGCGAACTCAGCCCGACAATCCTACTGAGCATGTCAGTGACAATATCCGTACAGTCCGGTCCGTTCGTCTATGAGCATCGCATGGCGGGCCTAGGGGGTTGGTAAAAGTCAGACCCCCAAAAGCGGTACAAGTCGTGTCGGAGTGTAGCCCAGAACACCCTGAGATACTACTGGAATACCTACCAGTAAATCTCCTTGCCTTGGCCAAGGACTTCGTGTAATGGCTCTCCTAGACACAGCACGACCTCACCCCCAATACCGGGAGAGACGAACCCCTGAAGATACGCTCACTGCCTCCATGTGGCTCGGGACTGTACTCAACTAAAACCTGTTTGCACGACTCCTTTGAGCCGTGGTAGGGTAGTAATCAAAGTACAGTGGGAACTCACACGAGACAAATGACGATCCCCAGGTCGATGAACTAACCTGCACACATATCACCAGGGAACTGCCATCTGACGTCTGGTATATGACCAACTAGCATGTTCCCGGTGGGTCCTATTCGGTGTACTCATAACCCAATGAGCACATGTATACATCTTAGGTGATCCAACTGACACCAGTGGCTTGTGAGACCGGCCACCGCCCCTCGTCGGGGTCTCGACTGTATACACTAGTCTACTCTGGAGTATCGATGCCCTGTCTCGAAACTCACACGACTAGGGACCATTTAAGGATATGCTTATAGACCCCCAGCTCCCACTTATATGATCGCCCTCATACTGCTGGTGGTCAAGCAAGAATCCTAGGGGCTCTATCAACGTGTAATAGCGACTTGTCAGGTCACCTAAAGCAGTACACGATGATAAAGGTAAACCAGATAGCATACTATCATCTCGAGTAAGACTGCCCTACCGGGATAGGTCCTCCATCAATCATTGCAATCACGTACCTGTGACCTAATAATTGACTCTGAGAAAACCAAAGGAAAGAATAAGAAGGCCCCACCAAGCCGAGAGGCGGTATTAGTAAGGTGGAAGCAAAGGGCAAGGCAAGAGCAGCGGGGCCGACAGTAGGAAAGGAAGAATGCTTCTACTGTCATAAGAAGGGCCACTGGAAGAAAGATTGCAGGGCTTGGAAGGCCAAGAACCAGGACCCAAAGCAAGTTGTGGCTTCGGCTTCAGGTGTGTTTGTAATTGAAAACTGTCTGTCAATCAACTCTACTTCCTGGGTATTGGATACCGAATCAGGATCTCATATCTGTAATTATTTACAGGCACTGAGAAGCCATAGGATTCTGAAGACCGGTGATATGACCCTCAGGGTTGCTAACGGAGAGAGCGTGGATGCTGTGTCCGTAGGGGAATATCACATTGGATTGACGAGTGGACATATTTTGGTTTTGTGTACCTAGTTTGACTTGTAATATCATTTCTGTATCTTTATTATCAAAAGAAGGTTATGATTTTACATTTGTAAGCGATGTCGTAAACATCCACCTTAATCATGGTCTGATTGGGTCAGGTACTCTAAACAACGGTATATACGTATTAAACCAACTACAAATTTTCAATGTCCAGAACACACATAAAAGAAAGACTCCAGAAATAAATCATGCTTTCTTATGGCATTGTAGACTAGGTCACATCAATGAAACAAGGTTGACCAAGTTACATAAAGAAGGATATTTGGATCCGTTCGAATATCAATCTTATGCAACTTGTCAATCATGTCTCAAAGGAAAGATGACAAAGACTCCGTTCATTGGACGCGGAGTAAGAGCAAGCGAGCTCTTGGGACTCATATACAGCGACGTATGTGGTCTAATGTCTACACATGCAAGAAGTGGTTATTCCTATTTCATTACTTTTACGGATGTTTTCTCTAGGTATGGACATATTTTCTTGATGAAACATAAATCCGAGGCCTTTGAGAAATTCCGAGAATATAAAAATGAAGTGGAAAAACAAACCGGCAAAAGTATCAAGACACTAAGATCTAATCGAGGTGGTGAATACTTAAGTGCCGAGTTCCTAGATTACCTAAAAGAGAATGGAATTCTCTCTCAGCTTACTCCTCCATACACACCACAACACAACGGTGTATCGGAGAGACGGAACCGAACCCTATTGGGTATGCTACGTTCCATGATGAGTAACGCTGAGTTACCGCGATCATTCTGGGGCTATGCACTAGAAACAGCTGCATATCTTTTGAACAAGGTTCCTACCAAGACTGTGCCTACCACACCATATCAGATGTGGTGTAGGAAGAAACCTTATCTTCAGTATCTGAAGATATGGGGATGTCCAGCTTTTGTTAAAAAGCAGCATGCGGACAAACTCGAGGCACGCTCAGTACTGTGTAAGTTTGTGGGATACCCAAAGAACTCCAGTGGGTATCTTTTCTATTATGCAGAGGAACAAAAGGTTTTTGTTTCTCGTCATCCCCACTTTTTGGAACATCAATTTTTAGAAAAAGAAACTATTGGGAGCGTAATAGAACTGGAAGAAATTCCAGAACCACAAGCTACTACTGAAAACTTGGTGGAACCAGAAGTTTCAAAAGAACTGGGCATTCCTGCGCCACTCCGCAGGAGTAGTAGGCTATTTTAAAACCCTAGTTTACATGCACATGTGTGTGCAAGCCTAGGAAAATTCTAGAAAAATATTTATTAAATTGAGAAAAATATTTGAAACTCAATTTGGTAAACTTTTTATTAAAAACCCTTTATTTAAATATAAATAGCCACTAAACACATTCTAAGGTGTTACATTACCCTTGTGCCCCTATACAACACATATATTCATACTTGGGCACACATACATCACATATCTATACTTGTGCCATAATACAACACACATATTCATACTTGGGCACTCCTACAATACATATTCATACTTGTGCCACATATACCATATATTCATACTTGGGCACTCCTACATCACATATCTATACTTGCGCCATTTACATCACATATATTCATACTTGGGCACACATACATCACATATTCATACTCGTGCCATATATACCATATACTCATACTTGGGCATGTATACATCACATATCCATACTAGGGCACATGAACATCATACGTCCACATTAGTGCACACATATATTGATATCTTCATACCTGCACACATGCACACTATGTTAGTGTATATGCCCTAGAGGCCATTACTGTATCATACTAATATGTATCTTACTTGATGGAAGCTTGGGATATTCACAGTTGTATAGACAATCTTGCTCGAAATAGTAGTATGCTACTTGGTTTGTCTCTGCTTTAATGTGTACATGTGTGTTTTCTTTATTATATCACCTATACGCATTAGTAGAGCCCTTAGGATTTTTGCTTGATTACCGGCGTTGTGATGGCGATCACACTCGTGGGGGCTGGGTAATCCACAAGCACATCCTTATACACGTCGCTAGTCGTGGGATTATCGAGACAGGGCATCGATACTCCGGAGTAGACTAGCGTATACGCTTCTCATCCCAGCACGGGAGACGGTCTGTCCCACAGCCGTGAGTACGTCGTACTTGAGATAGTATGCGGGTGCTCGTTAGGTTACGAGTACACTGGACAGGACTCGTCGGGAACTGATGGTTGTATTATACCTATCGTCAGTTATCAGTTGCCAGGTGACATGAGTACAGCTTAGTCCGCTGACTTGACACTGTCACTTCGCCTCGAGTGTGTTCCCACTGTTCTTTGATTACTACCCTACCACGGCTCTACTGAGTCGTGCAAACAGGCAGTAGTTGGGTGCAGTCGCGAAGCACTTGGAGGCAGTGACGGTTAGACAGGATTCGTCTCTCCCGGTATTGGGGGTTGAGATTGTAAGTCCATGCTACCTCTCCCGGTACTTTCGGGAATGCGGAATTTGGTAAAAAAACAATTTTTACGGAGGTGGTAACATGGACCTATAACCCGGATCTTGGTTAAACATCTATCTAACATCCTAACTATGAGTTTCTAGCTACTCGGTTAGGGGGTTATACCTAGCTTGTCTTGAACTCCTTCTTCTTCAAGCTCCGATGGTGGTCCGATGGCTTCTTCTCGTCGTCTCCGTACGCTGAAGATAGATCCACCTGAAAGCTCCAACCTTTAGCTCCTTCTTCGTTCTTTGAAGAAAACTAGTTCACTTGGTTTGCTAAACCTAGTGAACTAGAATGAGTAGAGAAGAAATAGAATGGGATTTTATCTATGGTTCTTGATTCTCAACTCATGAGACAAGAGAACCATAGATTAAAGAGAGGGAGCAAGAGCAAGAGGGTGAGAGCAAAAATGGAGAGCTCAAGAACAAGAGAAAGAATGAGCAAGAAAGAATGAGGCACTCTTTTGACTCTCACCCTCTCATAATCCAAAGTAATCATAACTCATCATATCAATAAAAGTCTTATGTGATGGTTGAAGCAACCATAACCTTATCATGTCATGCACTCATTTTACTCAAATGAGCAAGCAAGTAAAAGTCTTTGGCATGAAATGATAGCCATGGTTATCATGATGGTCAACTAGTCAAGCCTAGTCAACCGGTCAACAAAGTCAACAAGTCAACAAAGTCAACAAAAGTCAACAACCAAGTCACCATAATACTTAATTAATATAATAGTTAATCACATATCATATTCTCATTAGGGTTGAGCAAAAAGTCAAAAAGTCAACGGTCAACTGTCAACAACCCTAATGAGAATCCGCTGTCTGTGCCTCCCTGTCAACTGTGCATACACACCCGCATCCGCGTTCCGAGGAACACGAATGCAAACTGGATAAATCCAATCCCATAAGGTACACTAGGATCTGGCTTAAACCAAAGCCCGCTAGTGTAAACTGTCCGGACACTGTACGTGCACAAGTGCACGGATGTGACCGAACCCTGTCGCAAAACCATGCGACATGTCGCAATACCATGCGACCTCTACTCTTTTGCCTAAAGGCGAAAAGCTTTCTGTGTGGGACTCTAAAGACTCGACACTACGCTGGCAGTGGGTTTAACCACAGACCGCAAGCGGCACTAGCTGTGCGTAACGGTCCCCAGGTAATGCCGACAAGAAGACCGACGAGGCGAAACCCATCTGAACTCCTACTGAGCCTGAGTGTGACATTCTCCGTACAGTCCGGTCTATTCGTCTGATACATCGCATGGCGGGCCTAGGGGGCGGTAAACGTCAGTCCCCCAATAGCGGTACAAGTCGTGCCGGAGTGAAGCCCAAAACACCCTGAGATAACACTGGAAGCCTACCAGTATATCTCGTTTGCCCTGGCCAGGGACTACTCGTGTAATGGCTCTCCTAGACACAGCGCGATGTCAACCTCCAATACCGGGAGAGACGAATCCTGTCTAACCGTCACTGCCTCCAAGTGCTTCGGGACTGCACCCAACCACCACCTGTTTGCACGACTCCTTTGAGCCGTGGCAGGGTAGTGATCAAAGTACAGTGGGAACACACTCGAGGCGAAGTGACAGTGTCAAGTCAGCGGACTAAGCTGTACTCATGTCACCTGGGAACTGATAACTGACGATAGGCATAATACCAACTAGTCAGTTCCCGACGAGTCCTGTCCAGTGTACCCGTAACCTAACGAGCACCCGCATACTATCTCAAGTACGACGTACTGACGGCTGTGGGACAGACCGTCTCCCACACTGGGATGAGAAGCGCATGCGCTGGTCTACTCTGGAGTATCGATGCCCTGTCTCGATAGTCTTGCGACCAGGGACCTGCATAAGGATGTGCTTATAGATTACCCAGCCCCACTAGTGTGACGGCCATCACATCGCTGGTAATCAAGCAAAGATCCTAAGGGCTCCACTAATGTGTATAGGCGATATACAAAAATAAACACATGTACACATTAAAGTAGAAACAAACCAAGTAGCATACTACTATTTTGAGCAAGATTGTATATACAAGGTGAATATCCCAAGCTTCCATTAAGTAATATACAAACTAGTATGATACAGTAATGGCCTCTAGGGCATATACACTAACAGACATCGCGCTGTGTCTAGGAGAGCCATTACACGAGTAGTCCCTGGCCAGGGAAAGCGAGATATACTGGTAGGTTTCCAGTGTTATCTCAGGGTGTTCTGGGCTTCACTCCGACACGACTTGTAACGCTATTAGGGGACTGACGTTTACCGCCCCCTAGGCCCGCCATGCGATGTATCAGACGAACAGACCGGACTGTACGGAGATTGTCAAATACAGGCTCGGTAGGAGTTCGGATGGGTTTACCTCATCGGCCTTCTTATCGACATCTACCTGGGGACCGTTACGTACAGCTAGTGCCGCTTGCGGTCTATGGTTAAACCCACTGCCAGCGTAGTGTCGAGTCTTTAAAGTCCCACACAGAGAGTTTCCCTGCACTGAGCGAAACGTGTAGAGGCCGTATGGTTTTACGGCAGGGCTGCGATCACCTACGTACACTTGTGTGCGTGTGGTGTTCGGGCAGGCAATACTAGTGGGCTTTGGTTTAAGCCGGATCTTAGTATTGCACGGATGGATTTGTTTTGTCTTCTGTGCATCCGCATTCTACGGAATGCGGATGCAGGTGTGTATGCACAGTTTTCCAGAGCGATGAAGGAGGAGGTGCCTCATTAGGGTTTTGGCAGTTGGTTCGGCCAAAACCGTTATGTGGCAGGCTCATTAGGGTTTTGATAGTTGATTCGGTCAAAACCATTTTGAGGCGGACTCATTAGGGTTTTGCCAATTCGTTTGGTCAAAACCATTATGAGCCGCGGACATTATTTACTAATCCTTTTAGTGATAATTTTATGATGGCTAATTGCATTGACCATTTGACCACCATGACCTCTCTTGACTTTGTTGACCGGTTGACCGGTGTTGACCATTGACCTTCATGAGAGGTCTACACTCTTCTTTTCATTTTCTTTTTCTTTTTGATTATGATAATGGTCATTTCAATGTAGCCATCAACTTTATCTTGATAGGATTAGTAATGATGATGTTTTGGGATTATTGAACCATGGTTCATTTTCTTTAGCTCACAATTCTTTTCTCACTCTCTCTCTTGCTCTTGCTCATGAGAAGAAAAGAAATGTTCCATGGTTGCTAGCTCCTTCATCTTCCTCCTCTTGACAAATTCTTTTGATCTCATGTGTTGAGAGAAAAAGAACATGAGATCAAAAGAATCCACATAGACAAACACCTCCATCTTTCTCTTCTACATAACCTAGGTTACCAAGACTAGCTATCTTGTTGCCCTAGTTACCTCTGCTCGAGGTGGAGCTCGGTGTACATCTCTCGGGTGGATCGTCTTCGACTCAAGTAGGCCGCGGAGGTGACCAAAGTCCGGATCAACCCTCGGAGCATGGATGGACAAACGGCACAGCGGAGTGAAGACCCGGAGGACCGGTATCATGAGGTATAATTTCTACGGCATAGTAGTTAGCACCTCCTTTAGTTTTCTAGTTTCTAGTTTAGCAAAGATCCGGCTTTTACGGTCCATGTTACAAAGTCTAGAAAAAAATTTGTTTTACCGTTTCCGCAACCCCGAAAGTACCGGGAGAGGTAACGTGGACCTAACACACTATATATTCATACCAGTGCACACATATATTGATATCTTCATACCTGCGCACATGCACACTGTATATTCATACCGGTGCACACATATATTGATATCTTCATACTTTCTTAGATTTACGCATTGAGATATGTTATTTCCATGTTATTTCTGGATTTGGGAACCGTGGATATTTCAAAATAGAACATGTAATTATTTAAAAACCCAGTTTCCCTTGATATGATATTTCAGTGCGTCCACCATGCGTTTTCTTGGTTCTGAGAGTGGCATGTGAAACCCGATTCGAGGAGTGGTAGGCACCGATTGCGGGTACATGGTGGACCCGGTATGGTACCCCGGGGCAAGAAGACTCGTGTTGTTAGACGGTGAGCCCGGCTGAGGGACTACTACCTACCGGTGATTGGTTGGACCTGACGGTTATCCGGAGGATACTGACCAGAGTCGATAGATGGATACGGGACGGTTCGTACTGCCGGGGCCGGGGGCCGAGGGCCGATACCGCAGACGAAGCCCGTGGGCTGACCCGGACTGACGGATGCCCGATATATGAGGATTTGCGTGTCGATGCGGGACACGAGTATTTCTTGATATTTGAGTGCCCATGTTGGGTACTCACGATGTTATGAGGTTTACAGGATTTGGGCATATGGATGGACGCCGATTATTTCCACGTTGATATCCCGTGTAGATATTATATCCCCATGCTCAGCATTCAGTATTTTACCTCACATCCTGTATAGATGTCATTAGATTTCACCGGCCATGTACGATTATTGCTTACCCATGATCTTATATAGATGTCATTAGATTTCACATGCTATGCACGATTATTGCATACCCTGCTTATCACTTAGAGATGTTGTTAGATCGTACTTGATGCATGATTACTGCTCATATAGTTCATCATATAGATGATACCTGTTGGCATAGGTTAGAGTATCGCAGCACGTGCATACTCGCGATTACCTTTATATGTTATCTACTACTCACGAGTTAGCAACTCACCCCCGTTGTGCCACAGTGCTTGCAGGTTTCCCTTTGGAGTAGTCGCGGCTGGCTGTTTACCACACCTTTTGACACAGATACCATTTCGGAGGCGTGTTAGCCCTTTTGCTATTAGGTACGGTATCTGTTATTTTTCAGTTGCATCTTGATGTATCTAGTACTCTCCATCTACTTTCATGTATTGACTTAGAGACAGTTATGAGGACGATGTATGTTATTTGTACTCTGGTGTCGAGCTCGTTGCGAGCCGACTTTATTTATGCAGTCTTATCTTTTATGATAGTTGTTTTCACTTTACTGCTCATTCTTCGCTTCGGCGTCGTATATATTACTGTGGTGATTGTTCCGCCGTTGGGCGCGATTCTCCCATTGAGATGCTCTATTCATTTCACATGTCACTTTTACTTATATCTCGCCTTTTACCCGATTTCGGGACAAATCTTTGGTAAAGGAAATGTTGTTAAAATTATTTAAATAATAACTTGAACCAAAAAGGATTTCTACTAAACAACTTAAAGTTTTCTAGATGTTTGACAAATAATCCAATAAATGTTTTAACACTCCATAATTTAATGGTTTGATTGTTGGGTTTCGGCATACTTAGTCGCGTTACGCCTGTAGACGTTACGTGGTTAAGTGCCGGTCACGGGCCGAACTTTGGGTCATGACAGAACGATTGGCGAACCTATAGGATGTAATTAATCCCGGCTAATCTTACCTTTTATGCTTTGAAAGAAGATTTGATAAAAATAGTGGGAGCCATCCTGATTAGATAAGATAATAACCAATCTAATCTTGCAAAGAGCGCAGGCTAATGCATTTCCTTCTCTCTCCTCCAGGCAGCAACCAATGCCATACCTTAATCAAGATAATAATATGGATGTATTGACCGAACCCGCTTATTATACTGAGCTGGGGAACGTTGGTTCCTTAGGAATAGGGGAATATCAGGATTCCCGCGCCACCCGTACGAAGAAACAGCATGTTGATGCATCTTCTTCGGGCGTGTTCGTTACCGAGAACTGTTTCTCAGTTTGTTCTACGTCCTGGGTATTGGATATCGGATCAGGATCCCACCTATGTAATTTGTTACATGGGCTAAACAAAGGTAGAGAACTGAGAAGGGTGATAAATCCCTAACAGTAGGGAATGGTGCAATTATTGAAGCCATGGCAGTTGGTGAATATCACCTTATATTACCAACTGGTAATACATTGATTCTGAACGACTGTTACTACGTACCAAAGATGATGTGTAACATTATATCGGTTTCTTTGCTAACTAAAGAAGGATATAATCTCACATTAGAGGATAATGTTATGAACATTTTCCAGAATCAAGTGTTGATTGGATATGGTATGTTATGTAACGGTATATACGTTCTTAATCAAAGTACAGTTTTTAACATACAGAACACAAACAAGAGGAAAAGTTCAGAAATGAACGAAGCTTTCTTGTGGTACTGTAGACTAGGTCATATCAATGCGAAAAGACTGGCTGAGTTGCATAAAGATGGATATTTGAATCCGTTCGAATTTTCATCTTATAAAACTTGCCAGTCATGTCTCAAAAGCAAGATGACCAAAACTCCGTTTACTGGACACGGAGAAAGAGCTTCAGAACCCTTGGGACTGATACATAGTGATGTATGCGGTCCTATGTCTACACATGCCAGGAATAGTTTTTCGTACTTTATTACATTCATCGATGATCTCTCAAGGTTCGGACATGTGTTCTTGTTGAAACACAAGTCTGAAGCTTTTGAGAAATTCAAGGAATATAAGTGCGAAGTAGAAAACCAGACGAGTAAAAGTATTAAAATCCTTCGATCTGATCGGGGAGGAGAATACTTGAGCGGGGAATTCCGAGACTATCTAAAAGAGAATGGGATTCTCTCTCAGCTTACTCCTCCGTATACACCACAGCACAACAGTGTATCGGAGCGGAGAAATCGCACCCAATTAGATATGGTGCGCTCTATGATTAGTACTGCTGAGTTACCTGTTTCATTTTGAGGATATACGCTTGAAACAACTGCAGACCTATTCAATATGGTTCCCACCAAATCTGTGCCTACCACTCCATATGAGATATGGAAAGGAAAGAGACCATACTTTAATTATGTTAAGATATGGGGTTATCCGGCCTATGTGAAAACACAAAATCTGGACAAGTTCGAGGCACGGTCAGTTCTGTGCAAATTTATAGGATATCCCAAACATTTGCGATGGTATATCTTCTACCACTCCGAGGAACAAAAGGTGTTTGTTTCTCGACATACCACCTTTTTAGAAAAGGGATTTCTTATGAAAGAAATTAGTGGCAATGAGGTAGAACTGGATGAAGTTCCAGCAACACAGACTACAACTGATGATTTAGTAGAACCAGAGGATCCAATAGTACCCAATGAACCCCAGCCACTCCGCAGATCTAGTAGGGTTCCTCATCCACCTGAGAGATACTACGGTTTTCTCGTAGACGGTGGGAGCGAGGATTGCATCATGGAAGATGATGACCCGACTAGTTTCGAGCAGGCCATCACGAGTGGGGACTCTGTGAAATGGCTGGATGCTATACTGTCATGACCCAAAATTGGCACGTGACGGCCCTTAAACTATGCAACGTCTACAGGCTTAACGTAATTTAAGTAAGCCGAAAACCCAGCAATCTAAACCATCAAAATTAGTAAGAAAGTGATAATAACATTTTCAAAACCTTTGAAATCTCAACCCAAATTCTTTAAAGTCCAACTTTTCTTCCTTTAAAATTTTGGCAGCACCTCCTTTGTAAAAACCAACCCCAAAAATGGGTACAACATAAATATAAGTAAAGCATCCCCAACGGGAGCAAATCCACGCCCAACGGTGGAAAATAACCACCACAACAGATATACGACGCCGTAGCGAAGAAATAAAAGACGATATAAGTAAAAATGCATAAAAGACATCCAAGTCACCAAAATATACAATATTGTCCTCACATCAAGTCTCTAAGTCAATACATGATAATGGTAGATGGAGAGTACAAGGTACAAGATAACAATAACAACAATAGATAGCCGCAAAAACCCACTTATAGCAAAACCGTGCACAGTCAGCCGAAGCGGTATCTGCAGCAAAAGATGATACGAAAGATGGAAAGCCTGCCGCGACAGCCCTGAGGAAACACCTGCAAACACTGTGGCACAACGGGGGTGAGTTGCCAACTCGTGAATAGTAAATAACATATGTAGGTAATCGCAAATATACATGTACAGCGCGAATCTAAAACATGCAAGCTGATAGCAATAAGATGGCAGTATGTATGTGCAATAGTCATGAAAAGTACTCTAGCAGGTACTACTAATACATGAAGCAATGCATATAAAGTAAATGAGGAGTATGGAATAAAACATGTCATAAATCACGGAATACTGACCTCATGACATGACCAACGTCCATCAAGACAATCTAAATCCCAAAGTTCCTCAAATCAGCCCCCAAATTGTCCCTCGTATCAAGTAAATCTCATATATCATGTATGTACAACATCAGTATATCCCACATATCCCGTATGTACAACATCAATATATCCCACATATCCCGTATGTACAACATCAGTATATCCCATATATCCCGTATGTACAACATCAGTATCGAATAAGTTTCATATAAGGTGAGTGTCTAACATCGACACCCAAAACATCATGAAACAAGTGTCTAGCATCGACACAGAAATACTGATCTCTGAAGCGCCATCACCTGGGACTGGCCCTCCAATGTCATGTACGTACATCCTAATAACCTGGGTAAGCACCACCCGCAATCTGCAAGGCATGTACGTATATAACCTCGATCGATATCCCCCAGATATACGTCGAGTCCAAATACTATCACCGTATGGCAAACGCCCCCAGCCGGGCTCAACGGCATGGACCTTCGATCTTCTTGCCCCGGGGAACCAACCGGGCTCCACCATGTACCTGCACACGGCCCACGACACCTCCTCGCATAGGGTATATATAAGCTCAGAACCGAGAAACCTCATGGTGGAAGCTGAAATATCATATCACGAGAAACCGGGTTTTTCAAATAATGTATAATTTCATGAAATGACCACGGTCCTCAAATCCAGAAAACATCAAGTA
The DNA here is from genome assembly GCA_030015575.1 of Agapanthus africanus. Lineage (NCBI taxonomy): Eukaryota > Viridiplantae > Streptophyta > Magnoliopsida > Asparagales > Amaryllidaceae > Agapanthus > Agapanthus africanus. Next base: position 296,851,530 of record JASDDO010000022.1, on the reverse strand, counting down.
ATGAATAAGTATAACTGCATGAATCAATACATATATATATATATATATATATATATATATATATATTAGCGTCCCATTCCACTAATATATATATATATATATGCATATATAACAGCGTCTCATTCCACTGTTATATATACTTAGGAAATAAACATCAGAGAACATCGTATGAAAATCATATAACCATGCGGAATCCAAGAAATATAATATATGCAGCATGAAACAGTAATATGAGCATATAAAGGAAAAATCGCTATTTAACTGCAACAAGTTATTAAATATATCATGCGGTTCCTGATTTCTCTGAAATCAGATGCAACATCATATACAGATGAACATGTAGCTATAACAAGGTATGCGTAACCATGTCAGTATAGCAAGATATGTGTGTCCATATATAAGTATGTATGATGTAAAAGTATATGTAGCAAGGTATGTCTCTATACCTATCCATACTACTCTCCAGGTATATGTATGTATGTATGCCAGATGTACATGTAGCTATATCTCGTATGTGTATATACCTATCACTAATGGTACACTACCATATAGGTATATGGGTAACTAGCATGTAAGCATGTCAGGCATATGTGTAAGCATGTAGGTATACAGGTATGCTATATGTCATATGCACAATGAAGATAAGGATCATGTCTCCATGTCCCTAAGCACTACTATATCACATATGTATAGGTGTTGTGCGTGTCATGGCAATTATTGACGGTGTGAGTGGCATACAATCAGTGCTCGTGCAACATGAACCGTCAATAATAGTATTGTGTCTCATTAATACTATGTCCAAATACAATAGGTAAATGAGATATGCAACGAAATACACATGCACAAACGAGTCCATATACTAAACACTAAAGGTCATATCATTTGATCTAGCCAGACACATAACGCCATGCGGGCGATCCCCCTGTAGATGTTAAATCTACTCACCAACGCTCCTGGCTAAGTAAAGCCTACCACTCGCTTTCCCCTCTTCGCAGCATCCGAAGTCCCCGCCTACGATCCTGACACATATAACAATAAAGCAAGTGTATATAAGCAATCGACCAAAAATACGTATAACTACGTTTGACCGACGCACCAACTCCAAACAAACCCTCGAGTGTCCGTTTAGTGGCTAACGCGCGTAGCGACACTACGAAACGAACTCAAGAGCAAAAGCTACACAAAGACACGAACGACATCGACACGACCCTAGCTAGGAACGCAAAGCGACACAACTACCAAGTCTAGACCCTGATTGTACCGATCGCACATTCACAACACAAGATATAGCGTGGAATCAATATACATAACGTCGCAACGTCAAAAGAAACCCATGCTTAAAATATCCGTAAATCTAGTAAACAATATATATCATTTTATCACAAAACTACAAGTTTTACCAAAACTAGAACTTACAAAAATCTTCAAATATCAAGGTTAAACCACTTATACCTTTACTAAAATTTTAGATTTCACTAATTAGGATTAGCAAAAGTTTAGTTTGTTAATTAACTTAATTAGCCGATTAGGAAAATATCATTTAACAAATTAGCAACTTGATTAAGTTTTCATTTTTCTTAACTTATCACTTAACCATTCCACTAATTAAAACCCTAATTTGATTATCAAAATGATATCTTAAATTTCTAAATATTAATTTAAAAGCTTAAATTAAACATCTAATTAAGCTAATTAAAGGTATTAAGCAACAAAAGAGATTATGGTTAAGGTTTTATACCTTCCACGCACAACTTGAAACAAGAACAATCCACACTTTAGCCTCCAAAATTCTCTCTAGAATGAAGATCTAAGCAAGATTTGTGAAGAAGAATGAAGATTTTGGATTATATTGGAATTTGTATGAATTAATTTAGATTTTTCATGATTTTCTTGATGTAAAATGAGAAGAAATGGGTGAAGAAAAAAGAAGGGCAGAAAGAAGAAGATGTGGCCAGCCAAAGAGAAGGGCTAGGGTTTGTGTGGAGTTGTGTGGAATTTTCTAGAAGGAAATTGAAATAATTGTATAATAAAACAAAAAGCTTTATGTCATTTTATTTTCTTTTGTTTAAAAATTCACTTAATTTTCACAAATATCATGATATTTTGGATGGATGGTTCTAAACATAATTATAGTGATTAGTTTAGCATAAAACCACATTAGTAGTAATTAACCCACAAAAAAGTAATTACCACTAATAAAGTGCACAAATAAAGTATTAAAATAATATTTTATTAGGGAAAAATTCTATGTGAACCAAAACTTCCCATTGACCCCCAAAGTTCGCGCACTAGCTTTATTTTAGCTAAACTAGGTGCCGGCAAGTTTATATTGAAATTTGATCACAATCGGGTTAAAAAGGAAAACACCAACAATTTTACCCTAAAACGGAAAAATTCGCAAAACGATTTCTAAAACGTTACAATCTTCCTCCCTTAAAGAAATTCGGTCCCCGAATTTAAAATTCTCACTAAGCGTACCTTCAAAGAGTTGAGTACAAAACTCCCAAATCTCGCTGGCAGCCTCCCTAGTGATTACCTCACCATACGGCTACGCCAAAGAACCCTCACAGATGGCAAGACCCTTGACCGAAGTTCCTCCACCTGCAGATCCACTATAACCATCGGCTGCTGTGAATGAAAGATCGCGTCCAAGCTAAATGGTCTGATGCTGAATCATGTGAAAAAGGTCATGAAGGTAATTGCGAAGTATCGACACACGGAATACAGGGTGAATACTCAAAATCTGGGCGGAAGTGCCATATTATAGGCAACGGTACTAACTCACTTCAAGGATCTCAAAAGGACCTACAATTTGGGACTAAGCTTCCCAAAACTCAACACGCCATTTCATTGGAAAAATCCATAGGAATACATGATCTCCCACTGCTAACTCAAGTCTGCGACCATCACGGTCGACATAAGACTTCTGTCTGCACTAGGCTACTCTCATCCTGACCTGGATCAACTGGATATTCTCCGACATCTCTGGACTAGCTGGGGTCCAAAAATCCTAAACTCGCATAGTAAAACAGACTGGTGATCGACACAACCTACCACACAAGGCCAGAAAGGTTGCCAATTGGAATGTCTCCTGATAACCGCTATCGAAGGAGAACCCCATCAATGACAAGTGACGATCCCACAGTCATAAACACTTAGTACGTACGCACAAGCATATCCTCCAGAGTCTGTATAGTCCGCTCTGTCTAACCATCGTCCTACAGATGGAAAAGCGGAGCTAGAGCTCAACCAGTACCCAAGGCTTCCTGAAGCTTCTGCCAAAGATGGCTAGCGAACGGGGTGCCCCCTAATGGATACAACGCATGAAGGAACTCCGTGCAAACGTACAACCTAAAGAAGAACAACAGAGCAAACTGAGTATAACCGGACAACAAACACCCAAATGGAGTCACACCCAGTCTCGACCTGGGTAGACACCACAACGAAATTTATGGAGATCTATTCCCATTCCCTCTCTGGAACGGTTAAAGGTTACAACTCTCCAACCGGTCTCAACTGCTCAAGCGAGCACGCAACAAGTCAGACACCTCGAAACGAAATCTAAAACTTCACTCTTCATCCCTGCCCACCGTAACTAACTCTCAAGTTACGTTACATCTTAGCGGCACTTGGATGAACACAGAAAGCTGATCGATGTGCCTGCTCTGGGACCTCGCGTCTCTACCTATCAGTATTAGGTACACCCCAACGAGTCTGGAACGTAGCACACCCTGGTCACAAATCAGAACTCCGAATCTTTACCCAGCCGAACATGCTCAGAATGTTAGACAGACGAGCATCGGCGGGCTGTGCCTCACGAACAATTCAGGAAAAGTGGACGGGCGCGGACATGAGCAAGCTGTCCCCTCAGTAGAGGCGAACTTAAGCTATACTCCACGATCCTATAAAAACTGTAAATCTGCAGAAGACTGTCTCTGAACTGCGCACAACTGGAACAAGCTACCCCCAGGCCTACGACTCAAAGCATCGGCTACTACAATCTCCTTGCCCCGGGAAACAAAGGATCTCACAGGCACAATCCTTCACAAGCTACATCCAACGGCGCAGTTTCAACAATCAAAATCCACTGCAGGAAGATGTACACAAAGCTCTGGTGGTCCGTGAAAATCTGGCACGACTTTCCACACAAGTAGTGTCCCCAATTTTCAACGCAAAACCACCCCGGTCATCTCCAGATCACAGAGAACTGTAAGTCCACGTTACCTCTCCCGATACTTACGGGCTTGCGGAAATGATGAAAAACGATTTTTCTTTTGGTGGTAACATGGACTCAAAATACGGATCTTTGTTAAACAACTATCTAACAATTCTAACAAAAGTTTTACCTACTCGGTTAGGGGTTATACCTTAACTTGAACTCCTTCTCTTGGTCTCCTTGTGGTGGTCGGATGGTTCTCTCCTCGCCGTCTCTTTGTGCCGAAGATGGATCCACCTGAAAGCTTCTACCTTTGGCTTCAACCTCAAACTAGAGGAAACTAGAACACTTGGCTTGCTAGACTTTGTGTGCTAGGATGAGTAGAGGAGTGTGTTGGGTTTTATCTCTATGGTTCTTACTTCTCAACACATGAGACAAGTGAACCATAAACTAGAGAGAGCAAGAGGAAGAGGGAGAGCTCAAGCATGAGAGAGAAAGGAAAATGAAAGAATGAGCAAGACTTTTGCCATCCAAGCTCTCATAATCCAAAATCTTGATAACAAGTAATAATCATTGAGTATTATGTGATGGTTTGTTAGTTGTATGTATGCCCTAGAGGCCAGTATTGTACAGATGATGTATATTATATTGGATGCTTGGACATATATAGAGATGACTTTCTTGCTCAATATGATAATATGCTATCTGGTTACTCTTTATCTTAACATGTACACTAGTCTCTTTAAACTGTCTTATGGTTACATGTTGGTAAAGCCCTTAGGATGTGTACTTGACTACCTGGACTATGATGCAGATCATACTAGTGGGGACATGGTAGTCCATAAGTACATCCTTCAAGGTCCCTCGTCGTGGGTGTATCGAGACGGGGCATCGATATACCAGAGTAGACTAGCGTATACGCTTCTCAACCCATGAGATGGGCGATAGATGATCCCATATCCATTGGTGTTTGACATCAGAGATGGTGTACGGGTGCTCAGTGGAGACTGGGTACACTGGACGGACTCGCCGAGAACTCCCAGATGGTATTATACCTCACGTCAGATGGCAGTTCTCTGGTGACACTTGTGCAGGTTAGTCTGTAGACCCGAGATCGTCATAGAGTCTTGTGTGATTCCCACTGTGCTTTGATCTCCGCCTTACCACGTCCATGAGGGCGTGCAAAACGGTGGTCTTTGGGTACAGTCCCGAGTCACATGGAGGCAATGAGCGATAGGAGGGGTTTCGTCTCTCCCGGTATTGGGGGTTGATGTTGCGCTGTGCACGATTGGCCGTAACAGGGAAGTCCCTGGCCAGGGCTGATCAGAGATTTGCTGGTAAGTGTTACCAGTTGTTTCTCGACCCGTTATGAGCCTCACATCGGCACGACTTATCGAGTATTGGGATCTGACGTTTACCACCCTTAGACTTGATATGCGACGTATAAGACGAACAGACCGGACTGTACGGTAAGTGTTACTGGTTGGATTCACAGGAGTATGAGCGGGCTAGCTCGTCGATCTTCTGATCGCTCAATACCCGGGTGGCCGTTACGTTTAGCAGACCGCTTGCGGCTTGTGGGTGCTTGATATGATCATCATCTGCTACCGGCGTATTGACGAGTCTTTAGAGTCCTACACAGAGGTTTCCTGGTTCAAGCGAAACGAAATAGGAGCGCATATGAGATATGTGCGGGACCGAGAATAATGCGTGTATGTGATACCGCATTTCATTCTCGCGATAAATGTTTCGATTGGTTATATTCGATATGACCTAGTTATCGAATCATTGATTCGATAAATCGATACATTGAATACTAGTCGGTTGTGTGCGACATGACCGGATCATTGAATCAAATGTTGATTTAATGATTTAATGTATAATTATATATTTGATATATTACTTTGCATTAGCTAGTATTGGTTCACTTTATATGGATTTTCTCACTTGATGTGCAAGAAGTATATGTGATATACTTTTGTGCATACATTTGTATCATGTTTGATGATACTTGATTGTTTTGTTAAGTATATAGAATTAAACCATGGTTGATTTGATAATTAGGGTTTTGCATATTCATTTATTTATTTATTTATTCATTTATTTATTTGAAAAAGATTTAAAGGGAATGGTGGCTTTCTTTTTTCATTAGTTGAAGCTTCATGAAGCCTTGACTTTTTCAACCATTCTTATCCTCATGCTTAACCCTAACTCTCCAAATGACCATGGTTTATTCTCTACACTTAACCCTTGTTAGATTATGATAAGAATGCTTTTTCTTTTCATTTTAAAAACACTTATCATAATTCTAGCATCATCTTCTTCTTCATCTCCAAAAAGAAAAGCTTGATGCCATCAATGGCAACTTGACTTCCAAAGTGAGAAATCCAAATCTAAAGTTTACCCACCTCCTATTTCTTCACCCTCTACCTCTTGCCAAGTTGTTTTGGGTGTTTTCTTCACAAGTTTCACAACTTGGTGAAGTCGGAGCTTGAACTTGTGATGCCTCGACGTAGATCGTCTTTGACACGAAGCCGACGACCTATTCCGCTCGCTTTCCCGATGAACGAGTCTAGGATTGGAAAAGGACAGCGAGAGGACCACTGCGTGGAGCTAGGGAAGTGGATATCCGGATCTACAAAGGTTGTAGCATCTAACTTTTAGTTAAGTAGTTAACTAGATTATCTTTTCGCCTAAACATCTAGTCTAAGATCCGTAGTCTAGGGTTTCTCGGCACCATTTTTTTTTTTAAATTGGCATGTTCGATGCCTTGTGAGACCTCACTAGAGTGCCTAGGAACCTTTCATGGTTGTTATCATATCAAGTGGCCATATCATTTCTTGCATTAAATGCAATGTGTGAACAAAAAAGCAAGCCAAAGTCAATGCCAAGAAATGATAACCATTGTCATGTTGATGGTCAACAAGTCCAACCTAGTCAACCGGTCAACTAAGTCAACAAGTCAACAAAGTCAACCATCAACAACCATGTCACAATAATACTTAATTAATATTATTGTTAATCATATTTCTTATTCTCATTAGGGTTTAGCAAAAGTCAACAGTCAACAACCCTAATGAGAATCCTCTGCCTCTGTCTCTCTGTCAACTGTGCATACACACCCGCATCCGCGTTCCGAGGAACACGAATACAAACGAGATAAAACCAATCTCAAAACGTACACTAGGATCTGGCTTAAACCAAAGCCCGCTAGTGTTAACTGCCCGGACACTAAACGTGCACAAGTGCACGGATGTGACCGAACCCTGTCGCAAAACCATGCGACCTCTACTCTTTTGCCTAAAGGCGAATAGCTCTCTGTGTGGGACTCTAAAGACTCGACACTACGCTGGCAGTGGGTTTAACCACAGACCGCAAGCGGCACTAGCTGTGCGTAACGGCCCCCAGGTACCGATAAGAAGACGGATAAGGTGAAACCCATCTGAACTCCTACTGAGCCTGAATGTGACAATATGCGTACAGTCTGGTCTGTTCGTCTGAGAACATCGCATAGCGGGCCTAGGGGGCGGTAAACGTCAGTCCTCTAATAGCGGTACAAGTCGTGTCGGAGTGTAGCCCAGAACACCCTGAGATAACGCTGGAAACCTACCAGCATATCTCGCTTGCCCTGGCCAGGGACTTTATGTAATTGCTCTCCTAGACACAGCGCGATATCAACCCCCAATACCGGGAGAGACGAATCCTGTCTAACCGTCACTGCCTCCAAGTGCTTCGGGACTGCACCCAACTACTACCTGTTTGCATGACTCCTTTGAGCCGTGGTAGGGTAGTAATCTAAGTACAGTGGGAACACACTCGAGGCGAAGTGACAGTGTCAAGTCAGCGGACTAAGCTATACTCATGTCACCTGGGAACTGATAACTGACAATAGGTATAGTATCAACCAATAGTTCTCGATGAGTCCTGCCCAGTGTACTCGTAACCTAACGAGCACCCGCATACTATCTCAAGTACGACGTACTGACGGCTGTAGGACAGATCGTCTCCCCTGCTGGGATGAGAAGCGCATACGCTAGTCTACTACGGAGTATCGATGCCATGTCTCGATAATCCTATGACTAGGGACCTGCATAAGGATGTGCTTGTGGATTACCCAGCCCCCACGAGTGTGACTGCCATCACAACGCTGGTAATCAAGCAAAGATCCTAAGGGCTCCACTAATGTGTATAGGTGATATACTAAAATAAACACATGTACACATTAAAGTAGAAACAAACCAAGTAGCATACTACTATTTTGAGCAAGATTATCAATACAAGGTGAATATCCCAAGCTTCCATTAAGTAATATACAAACTAGTATGATACAGTAATGGCCTCTAGGGCATATACACTAACAATCTCCCACTTGCACTAAGGCCATGTACTGGCGTATCGAAGACCTATCATTTCGATCAACCGCTCGAACTGAGTCTGGGGTAAGGCCTTCGTGAGTGGATCAGCTGTGTTATCTTCCGTAGCAACTCTCCGAACCTCGATCTCCTGGCAACCCACGATCTCCCTGATCAGGTGATACCGCCTCAAGATGTGTCTGGACTTCTGATGGGACCTGGGTTCCTTCGCTAAAGCTATAGCCCCGTTGTTGTCGCAATACAGAGGTATTAGATCAACAATGGACGGAACCACCAGAAGTTCTGTCAAGAACTTCCTTATCCAGACGGGTTCTTTTGCGGCTTCTGCAGCAGCGATATATTCCGCTTCCATCGTCGAGTCAGCAACGGTTTCCTGTTTGGAACTCTACCAACACACTGCCCCTCCATTGAGGGTAAAGACATAACCCGACATGGACTTGGAATCATCCTTGTCATTTTGGAAGCTGGAGTCAGCAAAGGCCTCGATCTGGAGGTCTTTTCCGCCATACACCAAGAACATCTCCTTAATTCTTCTCAGGTACTTGAGAATGTTCTTTACTGCTATCCAGTGCTTCTCCCCAGGGTTTGACTGATACCGGCTTACCACACTCAGTGCATAAGCTACATCTGGTCTGGTACACAACATCGCATACATTATAGAGCCTACCGCAGAAGCGTAGGGTATAATAGACATGCGATCCCTTTCCAAATCAGTCTTGGGAGACATCTCTTTGGAGAGGGTGATCCCGTGACAAGCCGGTAGATTACCGTGCTTGGAATCTTCCATACCGAATCTTTTCAGTATGGTGTCTATGTACCTGGACTGTGAAAGTCCTAATATCCTCTTGGATCTGTCACGAAAGATCCGGATCCCCAGAATGTACGAGGCATCACCCAGGTCTTTCATGGAGAACCTGTGTGACAAGAACCCTTTGACAGATTGCAGCATAGGAATGTCATTTCCTATCAAAAGAATGTCATCCACGTACAATACGAGGAATACGACAGTTCTTGCTGCAAATCTACTATAGATGCATGGTTCATCTGGATTTTTGATAAAGCCAAATTCTGTGACCGTCTCATCAAAACAGATGTTCCAACTCCGTGATGCCTGCTTTAGTCCATAGATGGACTTAAGCAACTTGCACACCTTTCCGCTGCTCCCACTCTGAATGAAACCCTCTGGCTGGTCCATATAAATACACTCCTCTAAATTTCCATTTAGAAAAGCGGTCTTTACGTCCATCTGTCAAATCTCATAATCGTGGAAGGCAGCAATGGCAAGAAGGATCCGAATGGATTTCAGCATAGCTACTGGAGAAAAGGTCTCGTCATAGTCCAAACCAGGTCTTTGACGAAAACCCTTTGCAACAAGTCTAGCCTTATAGGTCTCAACCTGTCCATCTACACCAATCTTCCTTTTGAAGATCCACTTGCATCCTACGGGTTTTACTCCATCTGGAGCAACGTCCAACGTCCATACTTTGTTGGTGTACATGGACTCCATTTCGGTCCGCATTGCATCCAGCCATTTTACCAAGTCAACGCTCTGAATGGCCTGCTGGAAGCTAGTCGGCTCATCATAATCAATGATGCAATCTTCTCTATCCCCTTCTATGAGAAAACCGTAGTATCTCTTGGGCGGATGAGACTGCCTACTACTCCTGCGGAGCGGCGTAGGAATGTCCTGTTCTTTTGAACCCTCTAGTTCTACTAACCTTTCAGTAATAGTCTGTGGTTCTGGAATTTCTTCCGGTTCTATTTCTCTCCCACTAATTTCCTTTTGTAAGAACTGGTGTTCCAGAAAATGGGCATTACGAGAAACAAAGATCTTTTGTTCCTCTGCGTAATAGAAGAGATACCCCCTGGAGTTCTTTGGGTATCCCACAAACTTGCACAGTACTGAGCGTGCCTCGAGTTTGTCTGCATGCTGTTTTTTGACAAAAGCTGGACATCCCCGGATCTTCAGATATTGAAGATAGGGTTTCTTCCCACTCCATATCTCATATGGTGTGGTAGGCACGGTCTTAGTTGGAACTCTGTTCAAAAGGTATGCAGCTGATTCTAGCGCATATCCCCAGAATGATCGCGGTAACTCAGCGGTACTCATCATGGACCGTACCATATCCAATAGGGTTCGGTTCTGTCTCTCCGATACACCGTTATGTTGCGGAGTGTATGGAGGAGTAAGCTGAGAGAGAATTCCATTCTCTTTTAAGTAATCCAGGAACTCGGCACTTAAGTATTCACCACCTCGATCAGATCTCGGTGTCTTGATACTTTTGCCTGTTTGTTTTTCTATTTCATTCTTATATTCCTGGAATTTTCCAAAGGCTTCGGATTTATGTTTCATTAAGAAGACATATCCGTACCTTGAAAAGTCATCTGTAAAAGTAATGAAGTAAGAATAAACACTTTGCGCATGTGTAGACATTGGACCGCACACGTCGCTGTGTACGAGTCCCAAGAGCTCGCTCGCTCTTACTCCGTGTCCAGTGAACGGAGTCTTTGTCATCTTTCCTTTGAGACAGGATTGACAAGTTGCATATGATTGATATTCGAACGGATCCAAATATCCTTCTGTATGTAACTCCGTCAACCTTCTCTCATTGATGTGACCCAGTCTACAATGCCATAAGAAAGCCTGATTTGTTTCCGGAGACTTTCTTTTGTGTATATTCTGGACATTGAAAATCTGTGGTTGGTTTAATACGTATATACCATTGCTTAATGTACCTGACCCAATCAAAACTTGATTAAGGTGAATGTTCACAACATTACTTACAAATGCAAATTCATAACCTTCTTTAGATAATAAAGATACAGATATGATATTACAGGTTGCATTGGGTACAAAATAACAATCACGCAAAACCAAAACGTGTCCATCTGACAACCCCAGGTGATAGTCCCCCACGGACTCAGCATCCATGCCAGCTCCGTTTGCAACTCTGAGGGTCATATCACATGCCTTCAAAACCCTACGCCTTCTCAGTGCCTGTAAAGAATTACAGATATGAGATCCTGATCCGGTATCCAATAACCAGGATGTAGAGTTTATTGATAGACAGTTTTCAATAACATACACACCTGAAGCTGAAGCCGCAACTTGCTTCAGATCCTGGGTTCTGGCCTTCCAAGCCCTGCAATCCTTTTTCCAGTGTCCACTCTTGTGACAGTAAAAGCATTCTTCCTTTCCCACAAGCTTTCCCGCTACCTTTGTTGCCTTTGTCTTTCCCTTCGTATCCACTTTACTAACACCGCCCCTTGGTTTGGCGGGGGCTTTCTTCTTCTTTCCCTTGGCTTTTGCCTTGGACCTAGAAGAGGAAGATCCTCCTACAAACAAAGTGGATGTTTCCCTACCTTTCTGTAGGGTGCCCTCTGCACTCCTCAGCATGTTGAGGAGTTCTGAAAGTTCAACTTCTTTTTCTTGTAAGTTGAAGTTCAGGATAAACTGGGCGTAAGTGGAAGGAAGGGACTGGAGAATCAAGTCCGTGTAGAGCTCATTCTCTAACGTGGTCCCAAGGTCCGCGAGCTCCTCAATGAAGCCAATCATCTTAAGCACGTGTTCCGCTACCGATGATCCGACGGCCAATCTCGCCGAAAACAGATTTTTCGAGACTTCGTATCTGGCGATACGGGATTGCTCTCCATACAATTCTTTTGTATGGAGAAATATGGATTCAAGGTCCATATTCTAGTGCCTCCTCTGATGTTCATTGTCCATAGAGGCAAGCACAAGGCACTTGGCGTTCGCGCAATCGATTTCCCAGGTCTTACGGATTTCCCTATCCGCGACGCTGGTTTTGGGACCTGGGACAGGGGGAGCTTTGGTGGTGAGGAGATACCCCAACTTGTCATAAGTGATTGCCATTTTGACATTCCTGAGCCAATCTTTGTAGTTTTGCCATGTCAGTATGTTTTTATCTAGTAGTAACTTAAGTCCAGTCATGATGTTTGGTCGCTGCAATTAGGAGAGAGAGAAGAAACACTTTAGCATGATGCTCTTGCAAGTTTAGAGTGGTTTTTAATTTGTCTAAACAGGATGGCTCCCACTGTCTCTCGAATCCCTCCTCAAACCAAAAAGGAAGAATTAGTCAGGATCAATCTCACCGTACAATACTTGCTTAACCATTCAGCCAGGCTAGTGTCGGTACTTAGAGGGAGGTTTTCCAACGCTTTCGCGAAGTTCCTTAATTAAATAACCTCTTTTCCCTAGGGGCGTAGCCCCGCTAACACCTTTCTAGACACCTACTTGGTTTATAGCATTGATCGTTAAGTGAGAAATCTCCCGAGGAGTAGCATATACTCACAGTAGGATCGGGATCCAAACATCATCGCGTGACAAAACTGAAGGAATCCTACCAGAATCATCACACTCCAAATGGTATGCAGCGCTAGCAAGTTTCAGTTTCTTTTGAAACTCCCGATGTGGATTTTTGCCCCATGCTCTTATGACCTTGGCGTGAGGTCAAAATGTCATAAGTCACATGTCAAGTTCTTCCCATCATTATCCAGGTTAATTTGAACCCACCCGTACCTACCCTTGACGTAGGCCAAAATGGCAGTACGACTGTCTCAAATCAACGCATTCTATCTATGCAACAGATAAATATCCGGTAGATACCAATCACTATGCCTTGGCGTGAGGTCAAAATACATAGCTTGAATACTACCGAATATTTAACTGAAATGATGGAGGGCTACGGATGGTTTTGGCGAAACCGTGAACGTAGTGAACTTGATATAATCGATGGAACGAGATAGCTTTTAAAAGGAGTGGCTTAAGCTCCGCGTTTAAAAGTTATTTTTGAAAAGAAACTGAGTGGTTTTGAAAGTGTTCCAACGACTCAACTTTGGTTTATTTTCTTTCATTAATTTAATGCGTCCCATCATTTAATCCTACCATTGCAGAAAACAACGAAAATATGATGTACGCTTATGCCATCCGCATTCGCCACGGGGCCCCGTCATTACCTGTTAGGTTACTTAACTAACGACAGAGCGGGGGCTGGACTAGCGCGGATGCAAAACATAAGCAACGCCTAAATAGATATCATATATAGATATATGCATTCGTCACATGCAATGATAGCCATTCCAGATCACAGATGAACACATTGGATATACTAGGAATCCGCAATCCGTACGAGCCTGTAATGAAGAGCGGATTACACGGTCACGATGAATAGCCAAGACCCCACCCTAGACCCCTAAGGGTGCGGCAAACTACCCGCCAAGTACCCGAAGCGAAACAACCTCCCTCAACACCGTGAGTAGGCCACTCGGCACTTCGAGATACCCGGTAGTTTGTGCACCCCACCTTGGGTCTATCTTAGGAGCAAAAACAGTAAAAGAAATTATACAATGACGGCTACAACCCCATCCCGGTTGTGCGGCCATATAAATACTATTACATCAATTACAAATTACATGAATTGAAAGAAAAAGAAAACTCTCATCTCACAACCCTCCGGCTATTCATCCGTGACAATCCAATGAATTCATATACACATTCCATCAGCATTACAGATCACAGATATGTATAACCCCCACTAATCGACGTATAGCGATTAGCAGACGTTCAATACATAAATCACATCACAGATATAACCCGTTAGCTTAAGTCTTTAGAAGTTCGATCAAAATACGGATTTTCAAACCCCAAAAACAAATTTTGCTTTCTGGAAAATCTGGGCAGAAAACACATATTGTAAAAATCCCAAAACACCCCAGTAAACACATTTCAAGAATATTCGCCCACGACCGAGTCAACTCGGCCGCGGATCCGCGGCGGGAGCATGCTCCTGTCGCGGTTCCGCGGCGCTTTGACCGAGTCCCTGGACCAGTTTTCTACAATGTGTTATAAAAAGTTGTTGTAGATAGTGCCCTCAGAGTCAATTATTGGATCACAGGCACGTGATTGCAATGATTGAGGGAGGACCTGTCCCAGTAGGACAGTCTTACACAAGATGATAGTATGCTATATGGTTTATCTTTATCATCGTGTACTGCTTTAGGTGACCTTACAGGTCACTATTGCGCGTTGATAGAGCCCCTAGGATTCTTGCTTGACTGCCAGTAGTATGAGGGCGATCATATACGTGGGAGCTGGTAGCCCATAAGCACATCCTTAAAAGGTCCCTAGTCGTGAGAGTTTCGAGACAGGGCATCGATACTCCAGAGTAGACTAGTGTATACAGTCGAGACCCCGACGAGGGGCAGTGGCCGGTCTCATAAGCCATTGGTGTCAGTTGGTTCACCTAAGATGTATACAGGTGCTCATTGGGTTATGAGTACACCGGACAGGACTCGCCGGGAACATGCTAGTTAGTCTTATACCTGACGTCAGATAGCAGTTCCCTGGTGACATGTGTACAGGTTAGTTCGTTGACCTGAGATCGTCATTTGTCTCGTGTGAGTTCCCACTGTACTTTGATTACTACCCTACCATGCTCAAAGGAGACGTGCAAACAGGTTTTAGTTGGGTACAGTCCCGAGCCACATGGAGGCAGTGAGCGGATCTGCAGGGGTTCGTCTCTCCCGGTATTGGGGGTGAGGTCGCGCTGTGTCTAGGAGAGCCATTACACGAAGTCCTTGGCCAAGGCAGGAGATTTACTGGTAGGTATTCCAGTAGTATCTCAGGGTGTTCTGGGCTACACTCCGACATGACTTGTACCTCTTTTGGGGGTCTGACTTTTACCAGCCCCCTAGGCCCGCCATGCGATGCTCATAGACGAACGGACCGGACTGTACGGATATTGTCACTGACAGGCTCAGTAGGGTGTCAGGATGAGTTCGCTCATCGACGTCCCTTTTGGTCAATACCTGGTAGCCCGTTATGTATAGGCTAAACGTGCTAGTGGTTAAATCCACAACCAAAGTATTGACGAGTTTTTAGAGTCCCCCACAGACCAGTTTCTCAAGTTTCGGGCGAAACGTTGTAGAGGCCGTATGGAGATATGGCAGGGTTCGATCAGATACGTGCAGTATTGCACGGATCATGATTGGACGGTTAATACTAGCGGGCTTTGGTTTAAGCCGGATCCTAGTATTGTACAGTGTAGATTTGTCTCATTGCATTTGTATTTCGGTCAGAATACAAATGCGGGTATATATGTACAGTAGCGGGGTTTTCCTATAATTTATTACGGGATCAGTTTTATGAAGTTGCCAGTTTGTTTTCCGTTTCGGCCATTTTTCTTTGTATCTTTCATTGGCTGAAAATTGGTGGAGGAGGTCTTATTTGCAATTGTGCAAATTAACATTGTGGAGGGTGGTCTTTGCATATTGTTGCTTCATGATGGTTGCACCATCATTTGACTTCTTGACTTCATCATGGCTTAACCTTTGGAGTCATGATGGTTGATGGAGTGTGGGTTTGAGTTGGTGATCATTTCTTTTCATGATAACCTTTTCTCTCTCTTGCATTATGGGACACTCTCATTTTTTTCCATACACACTCTTCTCTCTTTCTCCTCTTGATATGGCCGGCCACATGAGGATGGGGGGCTGCCCATTTTTTTTGGTGGGGGATTTTTAGTTCTCCTTGTGTTTGCAAAAATCCCCAACCTCATCTCCAAAAATGCTTTCATCTCAATCCTCCACTAATGGCAACTTCCACAACCCCAAAGAGACAAAGAGTTCTACAGTTAACCTACAGCATCCTTGGGCACGTCGGCTCGCCAACTTCGTGCCCGAGTTGCCTCGGTCCAAAGGTGGGAGCCCATAAAAGAACCCGACGATGTGGTGCCCTTCCGGCGACGTGGTGGAGACCGGAGATTCCGCGGGAAGATCGGGACGACGACGAGAAGACCGAAGGACACGGATCGCTCGGTATATCTCTCTACCCGTTCTTTAGTTAGCTAGGATTAGATTAATGGCCCGATCCAGGATTTTAGTGCGCGGTGGTGCCGGTTCAAAAGTTAAAGTAAATTATCGATTCCGCATTTTGGCCTCGGATTGACGGCCGGGGTGCCGCCGTGCACTTATATGGTATCAGAGCCTCGCCATTAACCTAGTATAGCTTGGTCTAATGTGTTTACATTTTCGATCGAACAAAATTCCAAAACCCGCGTTTTCAGAGTATCAGTTCTTTGTCGAAATTTTTTTGGCTCGAAAAATTTTTCAGGTTGTTGCAGAAGTACATGTAGGAAATTTTAAGACTTCTGTGGAAAAATGGTAGTGTGACACTTTTGCTCGACCGCGGAACCGCGGCCAAACCCCTGTTCCGGCCGCGGTTCCGCCGCAGCATAGTGCCTTCACTGCACCATTTTTGCACAGTGATCTTTGTACAGGGAAATTGGGGTTTTGGTATATTCTGTTTGGGCCTAGATTTTCTTTTAGTGCTACAGTAGTGCTTGGGGCCCACTTCGGGTAAATTTGATCGATTGAAAATTTTAAACATGTTAGTTCACAGTATTTACATTATATCTGCGACCGTGAATGTCACTTGATCGGTAAATCCTGTCTAACTGCTATAGCCCGGTTAGACGGATTTGCGAACGTGACATTTACGTTGATGTTCTGTGTTGTGCTGTGATGTTGCAGATTGGTCGTGGGGGATCGCCTGGATGCAGTGTTAGTACAGTTTCGTTTTATATGTACATTTGATATTGCGGGGCGAGCGTCCGACATGTGGACTGCCGTCACTTCCTGATTGTATATTATTCTTTTGGGGCACGACCGGGGTGAGGTCGATGTACCCGTTGTATGTATATTTTACTTTCTGTACTAGGATTACCCCAAGATAGGGTGCACGGATAGCCGGGTTCTAGAGGGAAACGAGCCCGCATCTCATGGCGTTGAGACGGAGGGGGCCTCACTCTAGAATTGGCGGGCTATTCGCCGCACCCGTAGGGGGTACAGGTTGACCCAGGAGGGGTGGCCAAGTTATCGGATTCCGTGAAGTGCTGGGTGGTCCATTCACGTTGCTGAAGGGGGCTGCCTCGCTTCAGGTTTTGGCAGGTAACTTGCCGCGCCCGTAGGGGTCTAGGATTTCATTGCATAGGCTATCCACACGACCAGGAGAACGTCGGGTTTTCAGTAGCGACTCTATGAAACCCGGGGATCCCAGATATCTGTATTGTTCTGTGATGCTTATTACATTTCTGTGATATTGCATTTTTATCACGCCTTGAGCGAATATTATATATTAATATATATATACTAGTAGATGTTGTATATGTTTTGCATCCGCGCTAGTCCAGTCCCCGCTCTGTTGTCAGTTAAGTAACCTAACGGGTGATGACAGGACCCAGTGGAGAATGCGGATGGCATATACGTACATCATTATTTTCGTTCTTTATTGGTGTGATCAATTGATGGGACTGCATTGATTCGGATCAATGCAAGTTAAACAAACCTATTCTGATGTTGTTGGAACACTTTTCAAAAAACTGTTATTGCAAGGGCGTTCTCTTTTGTTTTGCACAGTGGTATTCGGTTATGAATATCCAGCTCCTCAGTCGACGAGGCAAGGGCCGAGATCCCTTCACCGGGAGTGACCCCTTGGACAGAAGTTTGCGTCAGGGCAATAACTTTACTATAGCCGATTACTTTTGCTTTGCATCGTGGTATTCAGTTGGAATATCCTGCACCTCATTCTACGGGGAAAGAGCCGAGATCCCTTCACCGGGAGTGACCTCTTTAGCAAAGGTTTTCATCACTATATTTTTAAAAAAGCTATCTGGTTCCTTCAACGATATCAAGTTCATTACGTTAAAGGTTTTCGCCAGAAACCATTCGTAGCCCTCCGTCGTTTCATATGGATAGTCAATAAGTATTCAAGCTGTGTATGTTGGCCAAAGTCAAGGCACAGTGATTGGTAGCTATTGGGTATTCATATGCAGCATAGATAGATGCGTTGGTTTGGGACAGTCGTACTACTATTTTGGCCAAAGTCAAGGGTATGTACGGGTGGGTTCAAATTAACCTGGAGAATGACGGGTAGAACTTGACATGTAACTTATGATATGTTGGCCAAATTCAAGGTCATAAGAGCATGGGGTAAAAATCCACATCAGGAGTTTCTAAAGAAACTGAAACTTTCCATATATGCGCTTACCTTCTGGAGTGTGATAACGTGAGCGGATTCCGTCACGTTATCATGCGATGATAGTTGGATCCCGATTCCCACTGATGAGTTGGTTTACTCCTCGGGTGATCCCGACTAATTCTTCTTTCAGGTTTGGAGGAGAATTTGACGGTACAGTGGGAGGTTTCCTGATTAGATAAATTGGTAACCATTCTGATCTAGGTTTGAGTGCACGCTGAGTGTTTCTTTTCTCTCTCTCTCTTTGGCAGCGACCATGGATCGACCCTAGACTATGGCTCAGTGACCAAAATTAACCGAACCTTCTTAAACACTGGCTTTTGGATTGTCAGAGTTGCAAACCTCATTACCACTCCTACTTTTACCCTTTTTCTCCAGGACACCCCGTATTACTACGAACGTCCACTTCCATTGGATAAAACCATCGTATGGTTATATACGAACTCGAAGGAATTTATTCGAGGATGGTTTCCGGTTCTGGAGAAAACGAATAGGACTATTCAGTTGTCTTTTCCTTTTACCTTCTCTCAGGTTACGAGTACTCCTTGGTTTAGGAAATAGTACACCTATTACGCAAATTGGATAGTCTTCTTCCAAACCTTAGGCTGGTGCCGAACGGTAGGGAATGAAGAAAACCAATTAGTATAACGATGGTGTGCAGAAGGTATTAAGTAAAGACATATGAAGGGAATAGAAGGAGGGCAAAGTAAATTGCGACTGCTATTCACGACCAAACCAAGTATTTCTTCGCCAATCCTAAATCACCTTTGTATTTCTCCAGGACACTCCGTATCACTACGAAGATCCACAGTTATTTGGATACTCCATCGTATGGTTATATACGAACTCGAAAGGAACTTGTTCCAGTTCGGGGATGGATTCTGGTTCAGGAGAAATAGAAATAAGGTTTATTCGGTTGTCTTTTATCTTCACCTTCTCTCGCATTGCGAGTGCTTCTAGGATTAGGACAGTACACCCATTATGCTTATGGGATAGTCTTCTTCCAAACCATAGGCTGGTGCCGGACGGTAGGGAAGGAAGAAAACCATTTAGCCTAAGAGGGTGTACAGAAGATAATGACTAAAGACATATAAAGGGATTTGGAGAGATGAAAAAGAATTATACGGTTACAGTTGTGAATCTGGATAATAGAAGAGGCATTACTAGGAATACCTGGATACCTCATCGAAACATTTCAATGTTTCAGTTTCACTGTGTACTGTTAAAAGAAAACTGATTTCCCAATTAAGACACTTGCTCCAGGGTATGTATTTACCAAGTACGATTCTCACATCTGTATGGTTTTACAGATGATGAGTGGGAGTAAGTTATTGGGAATTAGGTGATCATCCTCATTATATCGGAATTCGTTGTAATTGGTGATATTTGAGGAAATCACCTGGGTAGTTTGCCGGACGGCAAATATTTGGTTTTGAATATCCGTTGTTGTGCACCAATTTCAAATTGATATATCTGTACGTCTATTTTTTATAGAGTGAGATATACCTTTTTGAAATTATGTCTATGACATTTACCTATATCAGTGGATAGTTAGGTAAGGAGAATTAAACAGCGGTGTAATTCTTCTTAACCATAAGTACAGTTTTCAACATACGGCACACATGGATTGAGTTATCAGACTCAAGGGACTTATACAGAGTATTGTATGTTGTCCAGTGTCCATTAAGACAGAGGGGTTGGTCCTCGTACTATATTCGGTTTACTTATGACTTCTCTAGTTCTTAGATAAGTGTTTTCGTTGAAACACAAGGTCTGAGTTTTGAGAAGTTATAGGTATATGAATAAAGTAGAGAACCAGGTGTTGCAAGTATCGGGATTCTTCAAGGTGATCGAAGATGTAGATACTTGTGTAGGGTATTCAGTTTATAGTAGTGATTAAGAGAACTTGCTTCTCTTTCAGATTACTCATAATTGGAAGCACTCCTAAGTTGAGTAATGCTGATCGGCCTCTTTCCATTTGGTTAACATGCACTGGAGACAGCTGCATGATTTGAATCTGGTTCAATTAAATTTGTGCCTCTGTTTCTGTATTGAATACAGAACAATTCATATCTTGACGATATTAAGGTACGGGGAGTTGTCCGGCTTATGCTTAAAACCAGACTCTGGAAAACTCAAGGCACGTTTCTGTAATGGCTGTTTGTGGGTTGACCCAGGCTATGACGAGGGTTGACTTTCTACCATCTGGAAGATCAATAGCGATATTGTTCTTGACTCGCCACAGTTTTAACAAAAATGGATTTTTTCAGAAAACAGTAGTGGGAGTATGGTAGAACTGGAAGTGATTCCAGAACCGCAAACGATTACTGAAAATTTGATAAGAACCTAAAGATTCAATCTGGCTAAACATTCCATTGGTCACTCCGCAGATACGGTGGGTAACCTCAGGCACCCGAGGGGTACTTCGGTAGCCTTAAGGACGATGATAGGGAGGTTCTTGTTTACCCAGACTTCCCATTGCTGTTGTTCCAGGCTGCGAGACCCGGCAGGAGGATGAGTATAGTGTCGTTCTAAACTAGCTTTAGAAGTGTACGTGTATATGACTCTGCCAGAGGGTTGTCGTAGTCAGTGGGAGCAGCGAAAGCATTGGTGGACAAGTGGCTTATGTCTATTTATAGACTAAAGCAGATATAGCGGAGATAGATCATCTATTTCTGATGTGACAGTCATAGGTTTGACTTCATCAGAATAGGGGATGGATCTGTTAAGAAGGTAGTAGGGTGTGATGTCCTGGTATTTGGATGACATACACAGAGTAGGAAGTGATATTCCTATACTATGATCGGTTATACTTTGGTTGTCACACAGTGGTTTCTCCACATAGGAATTGGGTATAATATCAAGACATTCTGGTCACTGGATCTATGGTTTTAGATCTAGATTTGGGTGGTTTCCCAATCAGGGTACTTAGACAGCATTCTAAAGGAGTTTTAGAATGGACGACTCCTGGCACGGTAGTGTACCTGCAGGTGATGGAGTCACCCTCTCTAAAGGTGTCTTACAGACTAAAGGGATGTGCATGATTGGCAGATCACTTGCTTAGGCAATTGAGTCAATCATGAGATGTCAAGTACCACACCAGATGTTGTTTTTACAGTAGATGCAATAAATTGATATTGATCCAATCTTGGAGAAACGAACGGAAGCAGTTTTAGAACATAAGTGAATGTTCTGGGGATATGATAACAACAGTCTCTTTTAGGAAACAGTTATCACTCCAGGCTTCCAAGGTGGCCTGGATGACAGATTGGTTGTCAGAGTTATAGTTTTCCTTCTGACGAGGGGCAGTATTTTGGACAGGTGGTCCAAGGGGATACTGAGGGAGGCATAACGCAGGATACTGATTGAGTTCAGTTGACGATACAATCTAAGAAGTTTGGATTTGGGGTTCATTTATGAGCTAGGTCCCATCAGATATCCAGACATATTCTAAGACAGGTATTGCTCATTTCGGAAGATGGCCTTCTCCGCGAACTTGAGATATAGAGAGACCTAGAAAGAAGCATCAAGGCGGATCCACTCACTGAGGCTATTCCTCGAACGTAATAGTTTTGCAAACGGGTTTTGTGAGACTGACTAGTAGAGGAGTTGGGTGTTCGGTATCACACGGGCTGTGAATATGCGACATCGCAATAATTAGCCTTGAGTGCAAGTGGGAGATTGTTGGAGATAGTGCCCTCAGAGTCAATTATTGGATCACAGGCACGTGATTGCAATGATTGAGGGAGGACCTGTCCCAGTAGGACAGTCTTACTCAAGATGATAGTATGCTATCTGGTTAATTTTTATCATCGTGTACTGCTTTAGGTGACCTTACAGGTCACTATTGCACGTTGATAGAGCCCCTAGGATTCTTGCTTGACTGCCAGCAGTATGAGGGCGATCCTATACGTGGGAGCTGGTAGTCTATAAGCACATCCTTAAAAGGTCCCTAGTCGTGGGAGTTTCGAGACAGGGCATCGATACTCCAGAGTAGACTAGTGTATACAGTCGAGACCCCGACGATGGGCGGTGGCCGGTCTCACAAGCCATTGGTGTCAGTTGGTTCACCTAAGATGTATACAGGTGCTCATTGGGTTATGAGTACACCGGACAGGACTCGCCGGGAACATGCTAGTTGGTCTTATACCTGACGTCAGATAGCAGTTTCCTGGTGACATGTGCACAGGTTAGTTCATCGACCTGAGATCGTCATTTGTCTCGTGTGAGTTCCCACTGTACTTTGATTACTACCCTACCACGCTCAAAGGAGACGTGCAAACAGGTTTTAGTTGGGTACAGTCCCGAGCCACATGGAGGCAGTGAGCGGATCTGCAGGGGTTCGTCTCTCCCGGTATTGCGGGTGAGGTCGCGCTGTGTCTAGGAGAGCCATTACACGAAGTCCTTGGCCAAGGTAGGAGATTTACTGGTAGATATTCCAGTAGTATCTCAGGGTGTTCTGGGCTACACTCCGACACGACTTGTACCGCTTTTGGGGGTCTGACTTTTACCAACCCCCTAGGCCCGCCATGAGATGCTCATAGACGAACGGACCGGACTGTACGGATATTGTCACTGACAGGCTCAGTAAGGTGTCAGGATGAGTTCGCTAATCGACATCCCTTTTGGTCAATACCTGGTATCCCGTTACGTATAGGCTAATACCTCTGACGTGCTAGTGGTTAAATCCACAACCAAAGTATTGACGAGTCTTTAGAGTCCCCCACAGACCAGTTTCTCAAGTTTCGGACGAAACGCTGTAGAGGCCGTATGGAGATATGGCAGGGTTCGATCAGATACGTGCGGTATTGCACGGATCATGATCGGACGGTTAATACTAGCGGGCTTTGGTTTAAGCCGGATCCTAGTATTGTACAGTGTAGATTTGTCTCATTGCATTTGTATTTCGGTCGGAATACAAATGCGGGTATGTATGTACAGTAGCGGGGTTTTCCTGTAATTTATTACGGGATCAGTTTTATGAAGTTGCCAGTTTGTTTTCCGTTTCGGCCATTTTTCTTTGTATCTTTCATTGGCTGAAAATTGGTGGAGGAGGTCTTATCTGCAATTGTGCAAATTAGCATTGTGGAGGGTGGTCTTTGCATATTGTTGCTTCATGATGGTTGCACCATCATTTGACTTCTTGACTTCATCATGGCTTGACCTTTGGAGTCATGATGGTTGATGGAGTGTGGGTTTGAGTTGGTGATCATTTCTTTTCTTGATAACCTTTTCTCTATCTTGCATTATGGGACACTCTCATTTTTTTTCCATACACACTCTTCTCTCTTTCTCCTCTTGATATGGCCGGCCACATGAAGGTGGGGGGCTGCCCATTTTTTTTGGTGGGGGATTTTTAGTTCTCTTGTGTTTGCAAAAATCCCCAACCTCATCTCCAAAAATGCTTTCATCTCAATCCTCCACTAATGGCAACTTCCACAACCCCAAAGAGACATAGAGTTCTACAGTTAACCTACAGCATCCTTGGGCACGTCGGCTCGCCAACTTCATGCCCGAGTTGCCTCGGTCCAGAGGTGGGAGCCCATAAAAGAACCCGGCGACGTGGTGCCCTTCCGGCGACGTGGTGGAGACCGGAGATTCCGCGGGAAGATCGGGACGACGATGAGAATACCGAAGGACACGGATCGCTCGGTATATCTCTCTACCCGTTCTTTAGTTAGCTGGGATTAGATTAATGGCCCAATCCAGGATTTTAGTGCGCGGTGGTGCCGGTTCAAAAGTTAAAGTAAATTATCGTTTCCGCATTTTGGCCTCGGATTGACGGCCGGGGTGCCGCCGAGCACTTACAAAAGCCTGAGCCGATTTTTAGTGTAAGATTTATTATTTTTTGAACAAGAAAAAAAATCGGCAGAAACTATACTTTTCGGGCGTGTTTCGTGACTTTTTCTCCGATCGAACTTCTAGTTACTTTGCTAACATGTTAGATAGTGTTTAACTAGGCTCTGATACCACTGTAAGTCCACGTTACCTCTCTCGGTACTTACGGGCTTGCGGAAATGATGAAAAACGATTTTTCTTTTGGTGGTAACATGGACTCAAAATACGGATCTTTGTTAAACAACTATCTAACAATCCTAACAAGAGTTTTACCTACTCGGTTAGGGGTTATACCTTAACTTGAACTCCTTCTCTTGGTCTCCTTGTGGTGGTCGGATGGTTCTCTCCTCGTCGTCTCTTTGTGCCGAAGATAGATCCACCTGAAAGCTTCTTCCTTTGGCTTCAACCTCAAACTAGAGGAAACTAGTGTTAGTGTTTATGCCCTAGAAGGCCATTACTGTATCATACTAGCTTGTATATTACTTAATGGAAGCTTGGGATATTCACATGTATATAACAGTCTTGCTAAACATGGTAGTATGCTACTTGGTTTTTTCTATCTTAATATGTGAGTATACGTATTGATAGAGCTCTTAGGATCTTGCTTGGCTACCAGCGTTGTGATGGCAGTCACACTAGTGGGGGCTGGGTAGTCTACAAGCACATCCTTATTCAGGTCCCTGGTCGTTGGATTATCGAGACAGAGCATCGATACTCCGGAGTAGACTAGTGTGTACGCTTCTCATCCCAGTTGGGGAGATGGTCTGTCCCACAGCCATCAGTACGTCGTACTGGAGATAGTATACAGGTGCTCGTTAGGTTACGGGTACACCGGACAGGACTCACAGGGAACTGTTGGTTGGTTTGATACCAGTCGTCAGTGAACAGTTCCCAGGTGACATGAGTACAGCGTAGTCCGCAGACTTGACACTGCTACTTCGCCTCGAGTGTGTCCCACTGTTCTTAGATTGCTACCCTACCACGGCTCTATGGAGTCGTGCAAACAGGTAGCAGTTGGGTGCAGTCCCGAGCACTTGGAGGCAGTGGCGGTTAGACAGGATTCGTCCCTCCCGGTATTGGGAGTAGATATCGTGCTGTGTCAGAGAGCCATTACGCAAAGTCCCTGGCCAGGGCAAGCGAGATTTGCTGGTAGGTTCCAGCAGTTTCTCAGGGTGTAATGGGCTTCACTCCGACACGACTTATACCGCTATTAGGGGACTGACGCTTGCCGCCCCCCTAGGCCCGATATGCGATAGTCATGGACGAACGGACCGGACTGTATGGAGATTGTCACATCAGACTCAGTAGGAGTTCGGATGGGTTTACTCATCGGCCTTCTTATCGACAACTACCTGGGGACCGTTACGTACAGCTAGTGCCGCTTGCGGTCTGTGGTTAAACCCACTGCCAGCGTAGTAGTCGAGTCTCTAGAGTCCCACACAGAGAGTTTCCTACTCCAGGCGAAACGATATAGAGGTTGCATGGTTTTGCGACAAAGGGTTCGGACGCATACGTGCGTTTACGCGCGTACGACTTTCGGACAGATTTTACCAGTCGGCTTTGGTTTAAGCCAGTTACTGGTATCCGGTTATTGGATTTTTACAGTCTAAAGTTTTTCCGTATTTTTACGGATCGGAGGGGCGTTCTCGTAATTACTCGAGAAGCTTCTAGAAGATGTGACTAAGGAGGTTTGTTTTGGAAAGAGAGTGAGTCATAGTGGTGATTCATTCACTTCATTAATGCACATTTATTGCTTAATGACTCATGTTAATGAATCATCACAAGATATTTTGTGAAGCATGCTTATTCATTTCCTTTATTCATTATTTGATAAAAAGAATGCTTCATAATATTATGATACACTCTCTCTCTTCTCTCATTATCATATTACACATTCTCTCTCCTCAAGCTCTCATCTTCAAACCCTAATCCTTAATCCTCATGTGTTGAGATCAAAGGATTAGTTAGACTAAACAATCCATAACCCTCACTCTATATCATCCTCTCATCTTTGATTAGCAATCAAAGTTGATTAGTTACCTCAAGTTAGAGGTTTAGCTTGGAGTTTTGCTCTCGGGTGGATCGTCTACTACCTAGAGAAGGCCGAGGAGAACCAAGGAGGACATAAAGAAGAAGGACCGGTTCATTAGGTATAATCCCTAATCACTTATGTAAAGAAACTCATAAGAATACGGTTTTTAGGGTTTAGCTTCGATTCATGCGGTTAGTCGATGTTTGTTGTTTAAACTTGATAAGTTTTTGTAAATTCCGCCTCCCCACAAGTACTGGGGTGTACTACATCGACTTACAGTGGTATCAGAGCCTCGCTAAACACTAAATAACTTAATCGCAAATTTGTACGAATTTCGAACGAAAAAACGATCCCGGAAAACCCTAGTTCTGTTAAGTTTCTGTCGGAGTGAAAATCAAGTCCTAAAATTTTTCTGGAGTGTTCAGAGAGCTAGAAAGGAGTCCAGGAGAACACCCAAGAAATTCGAGCCCATGAATCGGCAACTCGGCCGCGGAAGCGCGGCGGATCGGTGGGATCGGCCGCGCATCCGCGGCGCTTTGACCGAGTCATGGACTCGTCTTTCTTGTGTGGGTCCCCTGTCAGATTTGGGGTTTTCTGGAATATTTAATTATTGCTCAGGTTACTGTTTAACAGAGCAGATTTTGGAGCAATTTTGAAGTTGTTTATTCGATCGAAAAATACAGTATTTGCGTATTGGATTATATCTGTGATTGTTTGATGTGTTCGTAAACCTTCCCCAACTGCTAGTATGTCGGTTGGCAGGGGGTTGCACATTTCTGAAATGGTTATATCTGTTTGTGCATATAAACTGTATTGGACTGTTGTGGTGTATAGCCGGGGTTAGCAAAGGGTTATTGTTTAATTCATTTGTTGTAAATGTAATTTGTTGTAATATTATTTTCGCGGGGCACTTCCAGGTTGCGGTCGTAGCCACCGTTGTATTATTTCATTTTACTGTTTTTGCTCCTAAGACTGACCCAAGGTGGGGTACACAAACTGCCGGGTGGGTAGTTTGCCGTACCCGTAGGGGTCGAGGGTGGGGTAAACGGCTATTCATCACAACTGTGTAATCTGTCTTTTCTTGCAGGCTCGAAAGAAATACAGATTGCTTGCAAATCCAATATTGTTTATCTGTGTTCTGGAATGAATATCATTGCGTCAGACGAATGTAAAATATCTATATTTACTATAGCTATTTAGACGTCACTTATGTTTTACACCCGCGCTAGCCCAGCCCCCGCTCTGTCGTTAGTTAAGTAACCTAACGGGTGATGACGGGACCCCGTGGCGAATGCGGATGGCATAAGAGGACGTTATATTTTCGTTGTTTTCTGCAATGATAGGTTAATGATGGGACGCATTATCTGTAATGCAAAGTAAAACAAACCAAAGTTTAAATCGTTGGAACAATTTAAAAGAAACCACTCGGTTATTTTTAAAACAGATATTTTTAAATGCGGAGCTTTAACCACTCCTTTTAAAAGCTATCAGGTTCCTTCGGTTATATCAAGTTCACTACGTTTACGGTTTCGCCAAAACCAGTCGTAGCCCTCCGTCATTTCATTTGGGTATTCAGTAGTATTCAAGCTATGCATTTTGGCCAAAGTCAAGGCATAGTGTTTGGTAGCTACTGGGTTTTCATTTGTTGCATAAGATAGATGAGTTGGTTTGGGACAGTCGTATTACCATTTGACCAAAGTCAGGGGTATATACGGATGGGTTCAAATTGACAAGATAATGACGGGTAGAACTTGACATGTGACTTATGACATTTTGACCAAAGCCAAGGTCATAAGAGCATGGGGCAAAAACTTATATCGGGAATTTCTAAAGAAACTGAAATTTGCAAAGAGATGCATACCATTTGGAGTTTGATGAATGTTGGTAGCATTCCTACAGCATTATCAGATGATGATATTTGGATCCCGATCCTACTGTGAGTATATGCTACTTATCAGGATATTCGTCGCTTAACGATCAATGCTATAAACCTAGTAGGTGTCCAGAAAAGTGTCAGCGGGGTTACGCCCCCAGAGAAAAGAGGTTACTTAATTAAGGAACTTCGCGAAAGCGTTGGAAAACCTCCCTCGAAGTATCGACACCGGCCTGGCTGAACGGTTAAGCAAGTATTGTACGGTGGGAATAGTCTTGGCTAATTCTTCTTTTATGGTTTGAGGAAGGATTCGAGAAACAGTGGGAGCCATCCAGTTTAGATAAACTAAAAACCACTCTAAACTTGCAAGAGCATCATGCTAAAGAGTTTTCTTCTCTCTCTCCTAATTGCAGCGACCCTGAAAATGACTGGACTTAAGTTACTTTTAGAGAAAAATATACTGACGGGGCCAAACTATAAAGATTGGCTGCGGAATGTCAAGATGGCTTTGACCTATGACAAACTGGGGTACGTCCTCACCGCTACAGCACCTGCTGCCCTTGGTCCCAAATCCAGCAATGCGGATAAGGAAATCCGTAAAACCTGGGATTTAGATTGCGCGAGAGCCAAGTGCATCGTGCTTGCCTCGATGAACAATGAACATCAGAGGAGGCACGAGGATATGTCCCTTGATGGCATATTTCTCCATACAAAGGAACTTTATGGGGAGCAATCTCGTATAGCAAGATACGAGACCTCTAAGAAATTATTTCGAGCGAGGTTGGCTGTCGGGTCATCGGTAGGTGAACATGTCCTACAAATGATCGGCTATATTGAAGAGCTCGCGGACCTTGGAACGACTTTGGATAATGAGCTCTATACAGACCTTGTTCTCCAGTCCCTTCCTCCCACCTACGCCCAGTTTATCCTCAACTTCAATCTTCAAGGAAAAGAAGTTGAACTTGCGGAACTCCTGAACATGTTAAGGAGTGCAGAGGGCACCTTGCAGAAGGCAAGGGAAACACCCGCTATGTTTGTTGGCGGTTCATCTTCTTCAGGGTCCAAGGCTAGGGCCAAAGGAAGGAAGAAGAAGGCCGCACCCAGACCTAGAGGAGGTGTTAGTAAGGTGGGAAAGAAGGGAAAGAAAAAGTTTACAGCACCGGTAGTTGGCCTGGATGAGTGCTTCCATTGTCACAGGAAAGGGCACTGGAAGAAGGATTGCAAGGCGTGGAACGCCAAGAACCAGGAACCGAAGCAAGCTGTGGCTTCGACTTCAGGTGTGTTTGTAATTGAGAATTGTCTGTCGATCAACTCTACTTCCTGGGTATTGGATACCGGGTCAGGATCTCATATTTGCAATTCATTGCAGGCACTGAGAAACCGTAGAGTGCTGAAGGAAGGTGATATGATCCTCAGGGTTGCTAACGGAGCTAGCGTGGGAGCTGCGTCCGTCGGGGATTATCACCTAGGATTGACGAGTGGACACATTTTGGTTTTACATAACTGTTATTTTGTACCCAGCTTAACGTGTAATATCATATCAGTTTCCTTGTTATCAAATAAAGGTTATGATTTCACGTTTGTAAGAGATGTTGTCAACATCCACCTTAATCATGGTTTGATTGGGTCCGGTACTCTAAATAATGGCATATATGTGTTAAACCAACTCCAAATTTTCAATGTCCAGAACACACTAAAAAGAAAGTTTCCAGATTTAAATAAAGCTTTCTTATGGCATTGTAGACTGGGTCACATCAATGAGAGAAGGTTGACTAAGTTGCATAGAGAAGGATATTTGGACACGTTCGAATATCAAACCTATGACACTTGTCAATCTTGTCTCAAAGGAAAGATGACAAAGACTCCATTCACTGGACAAGGAGTAAGAGCGAGCGAGCTCTTAGGACTCATACACAGCGATGTATGCGGTCCAATGTCTACACATGCAAGAGGTGGTTTTTCCTATTTCATTACTTTCACGGATGATTACTCAAGATACGGATTCATTTATCTGATGAAACATAAATCCGAGGCTTTTGAGAAATTCCAAGAGTATAAGAATGAAGTAGAAAACCAAACCGGCAAAAGTATAAAGACACTTAGATCTGATCGAGGTGGTGAATACTTGAGTGCCGAGTTCCTAGGTTACCTAAAAGAGAAAGGAATTCTCTCTCAGCTTACTCCTCCATACACTCCACAGCATAACGGTGTATCGGAGAGACGGAATAGAACCCTATTGGATATGGTACGATCCATGATGAGTAATGCTGAGTTACCGCGATCTTTCTGGGGTTATGCGCTAGAATCAGCGGCATATCTTCTGAACAGAGCTCCTACCAAGACTGTGCCTACCACTCCATATCAGATGTGGACTGGGAAGAAACCCCATCTTCAGCACATGAAGATTTGGGGATGTCCAGCTTTTGTTAAAAAGCAGCATGTGGACAAGCTCGAGGCACGATCAGTAAAATGTAAGTTTGTGGGATATCCAAAGAACTCCAAGGGATATTATTTCTATTACGCAGAGGAACAAAAGGTTTTTGTTTCTCGTAATGCCCATTTTCTGGAAAATCAGTTTTTAGAAAAGGAAATAAGTGGGAGCGAAATAGAACTGGAAGAAATTCCAGAACCACAAACTGCTACTGAAAGTTTGGTAGAACCAGAGGTTCAAGAAGAACAGAACATTCCCGCACCCCTCCGCAGGAGTAGTAGGCCGTCTCGTCCGCCTGAGAGATACTACGGTTTTCTCATAGATGGGGATAGAGAGGATTGCATCATAGATGATGATGAACCTACTGACTTCAGGCAAGCCATCCAGAGCGGCGACTCGGTACGATGGCTAGATGCAATGCGGACCGAAATGGAGTCCATGTACACCAACAAAGTATGGACTTTGGACTTTGCTCCAGATGGGGTAAAACCCATAGGATGCAAATGGATCTTCAAGAAAAAGATTGGTGTAGATGGACAGGTGGAAACCTATAAGGCTAGACTTGTTGCAAAGGGTTTTCGTCAAAGACCTGGTTTGGACTATGACGAAACTTTTTCTCCAGTGGCTATGCTCAAATCCATTCGGGTCCTTCTTGCTATTGCTGCCTTCCATGATTATGAAATCTGGCAGATGGACGTAAAGACGGCTTTTCTGAATGGAAATTTAGAAGAGAGCGTCTATATGGATCAGCCAGAGGGTTTCAATCAGAGTGGGAGCAGCGGGAAAGTATGCAAGCTGCTTAAGTCCATTTATGGACTAAAGCAGGCATCGCGGAGTTGGAACATCTGTTTTGATGAGACAGTCAAAGAATATGACTTTATCAAAAATCCAGATGAACCGTGCATATATAGTAAAGTTGTGGCCAGAAGTGTCGTATTCCTCGTCTTGTACGTGGATGACATTCTATTGATAGGAAATGACATTCCTATGCTACAATCTGTCAAAGGATTCTTGTCACACAGGTTCTCCATGAAAGACCTGGGTGATGCCTCTTACATTCTGGGGATCCGGATCTATCGTGATAGATCCAAGAGGATGTTGGGACTTTCGCAGTCCAGGTATATCGACACTGTACTGAAAAGATTCAGTATGGAAGATTCTAAGCGCGGTAATCTACCGGCTTGTCACGGAATCACCCTCTCCAAAGAGATGTCTCCCAAGACTGATTTGGAAAGGGAACGCATGTCTATTATACCCTACGCTTCTGCGGTAGGCTCTATAATGTATGCGATGTTGTGTACCAGACCAGATGTAGCTTACGCACTAAGCGTGGTAAGCCGGTATCAGTCAGACCCAGGGGAGAAACACTGGATAGCAGTAAAGAACATTCTCAAGTACCTGAGGAGGACTAAGGAGATGTTCTTGGTTTACGGCGGAAAAGACCTCAGGTTGGAGGCCTTTGCTGATTCCGGCTTCCAGAGTGATAAGGACGATTCCAAGTCCATGTCGGGTTATGTCTTTACCCTCAATGGAGGGGCGGTGTGCTGGAAGAGCTCCAAGCAGGACACCGTTGCTGACTCGACGATGGAAGCGGAGTATATAGCTGCTTGCGATGCCGCAAAAGAAGCAGTCTGGATGAAGAAGTTCCTAACAGAACTTCAGGTGGTTCCTACCATAGTTGATCCAATACCTCTGTATTGCGACAACAACGGAGCTATAGCTTTAGCGAAGGAACCAAGGTCCCATCAGAAGTCCAGACACATCTTGAGGCGGTATCACCTGATCAGGGAGATCATTGATCGTCAGGAGATCGAGGTTCGGAGAGTTGCTTCAGAAGAGAACATTGCTGATCCATTCACGAAGGCCCTTCCTCAGATTCAGTTCGAGAGGCTACTCGAGATCATTGGTCTGCGATATGCCAGTACATGGCCCTAGTGCAACTGGGAGATTGTTAGTGTTTATGCCCTAGAAGGCCATTACTGTATCATACTAGCTTGTATATTACTTAATGGAAGCTTGGGATATTCACATGTATATAATAGTCTTGCTAAACATGGTAGTATGCTACTTGGTTTTTTCTATCTTAATATGTGAGTATACGTATTGATAGAGCTCTTAGGATCTTGCTTGGCTACCAGCGTTGTGATGGCAGTCACACTAGTGGGGGCTGGGTAGTCTACAAGCACATCCTTATTCAGGTCCCTGGTCGTTGGATTATCGAGACAGAGCATCGATACTCCGGAGTAGACTAGTGTGTACGCTTCTCATCCCAGTTGGGGAGATGGTCTGTCCCACAGCCATCAGTACGTCGTACTGGAGATAGTATACAGGTGCTCGTTAGGTTACGGGTACACCGGACAGGACTCACAGGGAACTGTTGGTTGGTTTGATACCAGTCGTCAGTGAACAGTTCCCAGGTGACATGAGTACAGCGTAGTCCGCAGACTTGACACTGCTACTTCGCCTCGAGTGTGTCCCACTGTTCTTAGATTGCTACCCTACCACGGCTCTATGGAGTCGTGCAAACAGGTAGCAGTTGGGTGCAGTCCCGAGCACTTGGAGGCAGTGGCGGTTAGACAGGATTCGTCCCTCCCGGTATTGGGAGTAGATATCGTGCTGTGTCAGAGAGCCATTACGCAAAGTCCCTGGCCAGGGCAAGCGAGATTTGCTGGTAGGTTCCAGCAGTTTCTCAGGGTGTAATGGGCTTCACTCCGACACGACTTATACCGCTATTAGGGGACTGACGCTTGCCGCCCCCCTAGGCCCGATATGCGATAGTCATGGACGAACGGACCGGACTGTATGGAGATTGTCACATCAGACTCAGTAGGAGTTCGGATGGGTTTACTCATCGGCCTTCTTATCGACAACTACCTGGGGACCGTTACGTACAGCTAGTGCCGCTTGCGGTCTGTGGTTAAACCCACTGCCAGCGTAGTAGTCGAGTCTCTAGAGTCCCACACAGAGAGTTTCCTACTCCAGGCGAAACGATATAGAGGTTGCATGGTTTTGCGACAAAGGGTTCGGACGCATACGTGCGTTTACGCGCGTACGACTTTCGGACAGATTTTACCAGTCGGCTTTGGTTTAAGCCAGTTACTGGTATCCGGTTATTGGATTTTTACAGTCTAAAGTTTTTCCGTATTTTTACGGATCGGAGGGGCGTTCTCGTAATTACTCGAGAAGCTTCTAGAAGATGTGACTAAGGAGGTTTGTTTTGGAAAGAGAGTGAGTCATAGTGGTGATTCATTCACTTCATTAATGCACATTTATTGCTTAATGACTCATGTTAATGAATCATCACAAGATATTTTGTGAAGCATGCTTATTCATTTCCTTTATTCATTATTTGATAAAAAGAATGCTTCATAATATTATGATACACTCTCTCTCTTCTCTCATTATCATATTACACATTCTCTCTCCTCAAGCTCTCATCTTCAAACCCTAATCCTTAATCCTCATGTGTTGAGATCAAAGGATTAGTTAGACTAAACAATCCATAACCCTCACTCTATATCATCCTCTCATCTTTGATTAGCAATCAAAGTTGATTAGTTACCTCAAGTTAGAGGTTTAGCTTGGAGTTTTGCTCTCGGGTGGATCGTCTACTACCTAGAGAAGGCCGAGGAGAACCAAGGAGGACATAAAGAAGAAGGACCGGTTCATTAGGTATAATCCCTAATCACTTATGTAAAGAAACTCATAAGAATACGGTTTTTAGGGTTTAGCTTCGATTCATGCGGTTAGTCGATGTTTGTTGTTTAAACTTGATAAGTTTTTGTAAATTCCGCCTCCCCACAAGTACTGGGGTGTACTACATCGACTTACAACTAGAACACTTGGCTTGCTAGACTTTGTATGCTAGGATGAGTAGAGGAGTGTGTTGGGTTTTATCTCTATGGTTCTTGCTTCTCAACACATGAGACAAGTGAACCATAAACTAGAGAGAGAGCAAGAGGAAGAGGGAGAGCTCAAGCATGAGAGAGAAAGGAAAATGAAAGAATGAGCAAGACTTTTGCCATCCAAGCTCTCATAATCCAAAATCATGATAACAAGTAATAATCATTGAGTATTATGTGATGGTTGTTATCATATCAAGTGGCCATATCATTTCTTGCATTAAATGCAATGTGTGAACAAATAAGCAAGCCAAAGTCAATGCCAAGAAATGATAGCCATTGTCATGATGATGGTCAACAAGTCCAACCTAGTCAACCGGTCAACTAAGTCAACAAGTCAACAAAGTCAACCATCAACAACCATGTCACAATAATACTTAATTAATTTTATTGTTAATCATATTTCTTATTCTCATTAGGGTTTAGCAAAAGTCAACAGTCAACAACCCTAATGAGAATCCTCTGCCTCTGTCTCTCTGTCAACTGTGCATACACACCCGCATCCGCGTTCCGAGAAACACGAATATAAACAAGATAAAACCAATCCCAAAACGTTCACTAGGATCTGGCTTAAACCAAAGCCTGCTAGTGTTAACTGCCCGGACACTAAACGTGCACAAGTGCACGGATGTGACCGAACCCTGTCCCAAAACCATGCGACCTCTACTCTTTTGCCTAAAGGCGAATAGCTCTCTGTGTGGGACTCTAAAGACTCGACACTACGCTGGCAGTGGGTTTAACCACAGACCGCAAGCGGCACTAGCTGTGCGTAACGGCCCCCAGGTAGATGCTGATAAGAAGACGGACGAGGTGAAACCCATCTGAACTCCTACTGAGCCTGAATGTGACAATCTGCGTACAGTCCGGTCTGTTCGTCTGAGAACATCGCATGGCGGGCCTAGGGGGCGGTAAATGTCAGTCCCCTAATAGCGGTACAAGTCATGTCGGAGTGTAGCCCAGAACACCCTGAGATAACGCTGGAAACCTACCAGTATATCTCGCTTGCCCTGGCCAGGGACTTTGTGTAATGGCTCTCCTAGATACAGCGCGATATCAACCCCCAATACCGGGAGAGACGAATCCTGTCTAACCGTCACTGCCTCCAAGTGCTTCGGGACTGCACCCAACTACTACCTGTTTGCACGACTCCTTTGAGCCGTGGTAGGGTAGTAATCTAAGTACATTGGGAACACACTCGAGGCGAAGTGACAGTGTCAAGTCAGCGGACTAAGCTGTACTCATGTCACCTGGGAACTGATAACTGACGATAGGTATAGTACCAACCAACAGTTCCCGACGAGTCCTGTCCAGTGTACTCGTAACCTAACGAGCACCCTCATACTATCTCAAGTACGACGTACTGACGGCTGTGGGACAGACCGTCTCCCCTGCTGGGATGAGAAGCGCATACGCTAGTCTACTCCGGAGTATCGATGCCCTATCTCGATAATCCTACGACTAGGGACCTGCATAAGGATGTGCTTGTGGATTACCCAGCCCCCACGAGTGTGACTGTCATCACAACGCTGGTAATCAAGCAAAGATCCTAAGGGCTCCACTAATGTGTATAGGTGATATACTAAAATAAACACATGTACACGTTAAAGTAGAAACAAACCAAGTAGCATACTACTATTTTGAGCAAGATTGTCTATACAAGGTGAATATCCCAAGCTTCCATTAAGTAATATACAAACTAGTATGATACAGTAATGGCCTCTAGGGCATATACACTAACATGAACAACAAATTCGCCCGATCCAGAAGCAAAGATAGATCTGGTGCAGTCGTTACCCGAGTCTTCAACTGCTGAAAACTCCGCATGCATGACTCAGTCTAAGAAAAGGAACTCCCTTCCTGGTCAATCCGGTCAACGGTGCAGCGCTACACAAGCAATCCTGCATAAAACGGCGGTAAAAATTGGCTAAACCCAAAAAGCTGCGGACCACTGTCCCTGCTACAAGTCTGGGCTAAAACTGTACGGCCTCGATCTCTCTCGGGTCCGTACAAATTGTCTCCCGTAACCACATGACCTTAGGAAGTCAACACAATCAAGCCTGAAGGAACACTCCGAGAATTTAGCAAACCACTAGGGCTCTCCCAATGTCTGCAAGGCAAATCCTCAAGTGCTGCTCCTGTTCCTCACGATACATTGGAATAGACCAGAATGTCATCAATAACACAACAATAAACTGGTCAAGGAACGGCCTAAAGAAATCTGGTTCATCACATCCACGAATGCTGCTAGGCATTGGTGAGTCCAACGACACCACCAAAACACATACTGCCCGTAGCACGCACAAAAGCAATCTTCAGTATGTCATCACTCCGAACCCGCAACCAATGATGACCTGATCCCAAAGCAAACTTAGAAAAATGTCTCGCACCCTGGAGCTGATCGAACAAATCGTCAATGCGAGGTAAGGGATACCAATCCGCACCGTAACTCGGTCCAATTGACGACCAATCGATACACAACCTCAAATTGTCGTCCTTCCCTTAACGAACAGAATAGGAGCCCCCCAAAGCGAAACACTTGGACGAACAAGTCCCTCAACAATTAACTCTGCAGATGATCCTCAAGCTCCCTAAACTCTGTCGGCTCATCTGGAACACGTCGGAAAACTCTCGCACGATAGGAACCCGGTCCAACAATGCACTGTGGCTGCAGCATCCCTAACGAAAGACAAGAATTCTTGACATCCTCTCCTCAAAAGCCGACTAACGAAAAAGGCTGAATTCAAGCTGTGAGAGGTGACACCACTGCCCCCTACACAACGAGAACTGACTCGCCGGGAAAACAAAACCTGACTGTTTTCTCACGGCAGTCTACAGACGCCTAGCACGTAGCTAACCAGTCCATGCCCAGGAGAACGTCAAATCCAACATCTCTAGAAGGATCAAAACGACGGACGAATCTCTATCTCCTATCCGATTGGCACACGACCGAAATACGTGTCGCGCAACAAAAGAATAGCTGACAGAAGTTAACACAACAAACGGCTGATCTAGCTAACACGACTCACCTCGTCCTAAGCCTCCGCTACTCCCGCGACGGTCACGAAATCTGTCTCGACGACTTAACCTCTGTCTCTGGGCTGGTACACCTACACGAGCCCTCCTTTGATCCGGAACTCCTAAAGTCTCTGGAAGACGTGTTTTGTCAGCTAGGGCTGCATCCACTGGTGTTGTATACGTAATGCTATACTGTGTGCTGACCGCAAGGAAAAACTGGGTAACAGGGGTGGCAACCTCCTGTTGTTGCGCTCGACTGGTCTCCACCAAAGACCTCATCCTCTGGCGCATATCCTGCATCTCAGCCTCAAGTCCAGCGATATGATCTAACAAAAGCGGATCAAACTTCTCCTATGCAACGGGCATGCCATCCTGGTCAGTCCTCATCCCACACGAGTCAACTCTGACCTCGGCACTCACTGCACCTCTCTGAGTCCCCACAGTCATCGGTGGCATAAGGCTATAAATGGAAATAGGATTCGATAGGAACACGAAAATCGAATCACAAGGATATGTATCATCAAGGAAGGAATTTCAAGCAATTAGTACTTAGGTCACTTTAGGCGGAGTACTGTGTCGTAAGTATGCCGCGGAACATACACACGCTACGTTACTCTGCTTAAAATACCTACTCCATCATACCAAGGTCATCCTACACTCCGAAAGGTAAAACCATGCGCTTTGATACCAACTTTGTCACGACCCGAAATTGGCACGTGACGGCCCTTAAACTACGCAACGTCTACAGGCGTAACGAAATTTAAGTAAGCCGAAAACCCAGCAATCTAAACCATCAAAAGTAGTAAGAAAGTGATAATAGCATTTTCAAAACCTTTGAAATCTCAACCTAAATTCTTTAAAGTCCAACTTTTCGTCCTTTAAAATTTTGGCAGTACCTCCTTTGTAAAAACCAACCCCAAAAATGGGTACAACATAAATATAAGCAAAGCATCCCCAACGGGAGCAAATCCACGCCCAACGGCGGAAAACAACCACCACAACAGATATACGACACCGTAGCGAAGAAATAAAATACGATATAAGTAAAACTGCATAAAAGACATCCAAGTCACCAAAATATACAATATCGTCCTCACATCAAGTCTCTAAGTCAATACATGATAATGGTAGATGGAGAGTACAAGGTACAAGATAACAATAACAACAATAGATAGCCGCAAAAACCCACCTATAGCAAAACCGTGCACAGTCAACCGAAGCGGTATCTACAGCAAAAGATGATACGAAAGATGGAAAGCCTGCCGCGACAGCCCTAAGGAAACACCTACAAACACTGTGGCTCAACGGGGGTGAGTTGCCAACTCGTGAATAGTAAATAACATATGCAGGTAATCGCAAGTATGCACATACAGCGCGAATCTAAAACATGCAAGCTGATAGCAATAAGATGGCAGTATGTATGTGCAATAGTCATGAAAAGTATTCTAGCAGGTACTACTAATACATGAAGCAATGCATATAAAGTAAATGAGGAGTATGGAATAAAACATGTCATAAATCACGGAATCCTGACCTCGTGACAGGACCAACGTCCATCAAGGCAATATAAATCCCAAAGTTCCTCAAATCAGCCCCCAAATTGGCTCTCATATCAAGTAAATCTCATATATCTTGTATGTACAACATCAGTATATCCCGCATATCCCGTATGTACAACATCAATATATCCCACATATCCCGTATGTACAACATCAGTATATCCCACATATCCCGTATGTACAACATCAGTATCGAATAAGTTTCATATAAGGTGAGTGTCTAACATCGACACCCAAAACATCATGAAACAAGTGTCTAGCATCGACACAGAAATACTGATCTCTGAAGCGCCATCACCTGGGACTGGCCCTCCAATGTCATGTACGTACATCCTAATAACCTGGGTAAGCACCACCCGCAATCTGCAAGGCATGTACGTATATAACCTCGATCGATATCCTCCAGATATACGTCGAGTCCAAATACTATCACCGGATGGCAAACGCCCCCAGCCGGGCTCAACGGCATGGACCTTCGATCTTCTTGCCCCAGGGAACAAACCAGGCTCCACCATGTACCCTCACACGACCCACGACACCTCCTGGCATGGGGTATATATAAGCTCAAAACCGAGAAATCTCATGGTGGAAGCTGAAATATCATATCACGAGAAACCGGGTTTTTCAAATAATGCATAATTTCATGAAACGACCATGGTCCTCAAATCCAGAAAACATCAAGTAATGAATAAGTATAACTGCATGAATCAATACATATATATAAGCGTCCCATTCCACTAATATATATATATATATATATATATATATATGCATATATAACAGCGTCTCATTCCACTATTCTATATACTTAGGAAATAAACATCAGAGAACATCGTATGAAAATCATATAACCATGCGGAATCCAAGAAATATAATATATGCAGCATGAAACAGTAATATGAGCATATAAAGGAAAAACCGCTATTTAACTGCAACAAGTTATTAAATATATCATGTGGTTCCTAATTTCTCCGAAATCAGATGCAACATCATATACAGGTGAACATATAGCTATAACAAGGTATGCGTAACCATGTCGGTATAGCAAGATAGGTGTGTCCATATGTAAGTATGTATGATGTAAAAGTATCTGTAGAAAGGTATGTCTATATACCTATCTATAATACCCTCCAGGTATATGTATGTATGTATGCCAGATGTACATGTAGCTATGTCCCATATGTGTATATACCTATCACTAATGGTACACTACCATATAGGTATATGGGTAACTAGCATGTAAGCATGTCAGGCATATGTGTAAGCATGTAGGTATACAGGTATGTTATATGTCATATGCACAATGAAGATAAGGATCATGTCTCGATGTCCTTAAGCAATACTATATCATATATGTATAGGTGTTGTGCGTGTCATGGCAATTATTGACGGTGTGAGTGGCATACAATGAGTGCTCGTGCAACATGAACCGTCAATAATAGTGTTGTTTCTCATTAATACTATGCCCAAATACAATAGGTAAATGAGATATGCAACGAAATACACATGCACAAACGATTCCATATACTAAACACTAAAGGTCATATCATTTGATCTAGCCCAGACGCATAACGACATGCAGACGATCCCCGTGTAGATGTTAAATCTACTCACCAATGCTCCTGGCTAAGTAAAGCCTACCACTCTCTTTCCCCTCTTCGCAGCGTCCGAAGTCCCCGCCTGCGATCCTTAACACATATAACAATAAAGCAAGTGTATATAAGCAATCGACCAAAATGCGTATAACTATGTTTGACCGACGCACCAACTCCAAACAAACCCTCGAGTGTCCGTTTAGTGGCTAACGCACGTAGCGACACTACGAAACGAACTCAAGAGCAAAAGCTACACAAAGACACGAACAACATCGGCACGATCCTAACTAGGAACGCAAAGCGACACAACTACCAAGTCTAGACCCTGATCGTACCGATCGCACATTCACAACACAAGATATAGCGTGGAATCAATATACATAACGTCGCAACGTCAAAATAAACCCACGCCTAAAATATCCGTAAATCTAGTAAACAGTATATATCATTTTATCACAAAACTACAAGTTTTACCAAAACTAGAACTTACAAACATTTTCAAATAGCAAGTTTAAACCACTTATACCTTTACTAAAATTTTAGATTTTACTAATTAGGATTAGCAAAAGTTTAGTTTGTTAATTAGCTTAATTAGCCGATTAGGAAAATATCATTTAACAAATTAGCAACTTAATTAAGTTTTCATTTGTCTTAACTTATCACTTAACCATTCCACTAATCAAAACCCTAATTTGATTATCAAAATGATATCTTGAATTTCTAAATATTAATTTAAAAGCTTAAATTAAACATCTAATTAAGTTAATTAAAGGTATTAAGCAAC
Organism: Agapanthus africanus; assembly: GCA_030015575.1. Classification (NCBI taxonomy): domain Eukaryota; kingdom Viridiplantae; phylum Streptophyta; class Magnoliopsida; order Asparagales; family Amaryllidaceae; genus Agapanthus; species Agapanthus africanus. The sequence goes on along the minus strand of JASDDO010000022.1, from coordinate 296,809,918 downwards.
AAAAGAGATTAGGGTTAAGGTTTTATACCTTCTATGAACACAACTTGAAACAAGAACAATCCACACTTTAGCCTCCAAAATTCTCACTAGAATGAAGATCTAAGCAAGATTTGTGAAGAAGAATGAAGGTTTTGGATTATATTTGAATTTGTATGAATTAATTTAGATTTTTCATGATTTTCTTGAAGTAAAATGAGAAGAAATGGGTGAAGAAAAAAGAAGGGCAGCAAGAAGAAGATGTGGCCAGCCAAAGAGAAGGGCTAGAGTTTGTGTGGAGTTGTGTGGAATTTTCTAGAAGGAAATTGAAATAATTATATAATAAAACAAAAGGCTTTATGTCATTTTATTTTCTTTTCTTTAAAAATTCACTTAATTTCCACAAATATCATGATATTTTGGATGGATGGTTCTAAACATAATTCTAGTGATTAGTTTAGCATAAAACCACATTAGTAGTAATTAACCCATAAAAAAGTAATTACCACTAATAAAGTGCACAAATAAAGCATTAAAATAATATTGTATTAGGGAAAAATTCTATGTGAACCAACACTTCCCATTGACCCCCAAAGTTCGCGCTCTAGCTTTATTTTAGCTAAACTAGGTGTCGGCAAGTCTATATTGAAGCTTGATCACAATCGGGTTAAAAGAGAAAACACCGACAATTTTACCCAAAAACGGAAAAATTCGCAAAACGATTTCTAAAACGTTACATATGCAATCCGAGATGGAATCCATGTACACCAACAAAGTATGGACTTTGGAAGTTGCTCCTGAAGGGGTAAAACCCATTGGGAGCAAGTGAATCTTCAAAAAGAAGATTGGTGTAGATGGAAAAGTTGAGACTTTCAAAGCTAGACTTGTAGCAAAAGGTTTTCGTCAACGACCTGGCGTCGACTATGATGAAACATTTTCTCCTGTCGCTATGTTTAATTCCATCAGGATCCTACTTGCCATTGCTGCATTCCATGACTACGAAATCTGGCAGATGGACGTCAAGACCGCTTTTCTAAATAATGATTTAGAAGAGAGCGTGTACATGACACAGCCATAGGGCTTCATAGACAGTGGGAGCAGCTGAAAGGTGTGCAAGCTACTTAAATCCATCTACGGATTAAAGCAGGCGTCGTGAAGTTGGAACATCTGTTTTGATGAAGCTATCAAAGAGTTTGACTTCATCAAAAATATAGATGAACCTTGTATATATAAGAAGGATATAGAGAGTAAGGTAGTCTTCCTCGTATTGTACGTGGATGACTTACTCTTGATAGGAAATGATGTTTCTAAGCTACACTCGGTCAAGCTCTTCTTATCACACAAGTTCTACATGAAAGATCTTGGTGATGCCTTCTATATCCTGGGGATAAAGATCTATAGAGATAGATCTAAACGGATTTTAGGATTGTCCCAATCCAGATACATTGACACCATACTAAAGAGGTTTAGTATGGAAGATTCCAGGCGAGGTAATTTACCCGCTTGTTCAGGAATCACTCTCTCCAAAGAGATGTCTCCCTAGACCGATTTGGAGAGGGCTCGCATGCAAGAGATACCCTATGCCTCGGTAGTAGGCTCTATCATGTATGCGATGTTATGTACCAGACCGGATGTAGCTTACTCACTGGGTGTAGTGAGCAGGGATCAATCAGATCCTGGGGAAAACCACTGGACAACTGTGAAGAACATTCTTAGGTACTTGAGAAGGACTAAAGAAATGTTCTTAGTGTATGGTAACGGTGAACTCCAGGTGGAGTCCTTTACCGATTCGAGCTTCCAGAGTGATAAGAAAGACAGTAAGTCGGTCTCGGGTTTTTTCTTTACCCTCAACGGAGGGGCAGTGTGTTGGAAGAGTTCCAAGCAAGACACCGTAGCAGACTCGACGATGGAGGCTGAATACATCGCTGCCAACGATACTGCCAAAGAAGCTGTCTTGATGAAGAAGTTCATTGCTGGGCTTGGTGTGGTTCCATCCATTGAGCATCCAATATCTGTGTATTGTGATAGCAATGGAGCTGTGGATTTGGCCAAGGAAACCAGGTCCCATCAGAGATCCAGACATATTCTGAGGCGGTATCACCTGATCAAGGAGATAGGTGATCGCCGGGAGATCGAGGTCAGGAGAGTTGACACGAAGGACAACATAGCGGATCCACTCACGAAGGCCCACCCCCAAATACAGTTTGAGAGACTTTTTGGGATGTTGGGTATGAGATACTACAACACATGGCCTTAGTGCAAGTGGGAGATTATTAGGAATATGTATACCCTAGAGGCTATTATTGTATATGTGATGTATATTATAGTGGATGCTTGGACATATATATAAAGGACTTTCTTGCTCGACATGATAGTATACTATCTGGTTACTCTTTATCTTAACATGTTGACTGGTATTCTTTACTGTCTTGCTCTCACATGTTGATAAAGCCCTTAGGATATGTACTTGACTGCCAGGATTATGATGAGATCATATTAGTGGGGCCAGGGTGGTCCAAAAGTACATCCTTTAATCAGTTCCTAGTCGTGGTGTCACGACCCGAAAGTACGGAACATGACCGGCACTTAAACTACGAACGTCTCGAGGCGTACGTAATCTAAGTAAACCGAAAACCCAGAAATCCAAACCAAGAAAATAGTAGTGCAGGAAAAACAACTTAAAGCAAGTAATTTCAATAGCATAAGCCGAATTATGCGGTTTTTAAAACATCAAAAATTTACTGAAAAATTTCGGCAGAGTCTCCTTTGTAAAAACTGGCCCCCAAACGGGATACAACATGAATAGTATACGAAAACAATAAAAAGGCATCCCCAAGCGGGAGCTAGCTCTTCGTCAATCGACGGTCACAACCACACAAGCAATATAATATACAACGCCAACGGCGAGGATCAAAACTCAAAAGGAACTCAAAACCACCAGAAATATAACGAGCGACTCTAAGGTCGAAAGAATAAACAACACTGGTCTCTATCTCAATAAATGCATGTTTGGTTGATGGAATTCTAGATACAACAGAATAATGATATACAAGATAAATAATGGGGGTATGATACAAGTAAACCCACCTACTAGCAAATCACCCGAATGAAACTATGCACGCAAAGCCGTAATGAACCTGTACGGCAACCTGCAAGAAACTGGGGCACAACGGGGGTGAGTTGCCAACTCGTGAATAGAAAAACATCTACGCACAGAAATCACATAAATAACGCAATCCTAGGTCAATGATCATAATATATCCTCAAATATATATAACATGCAGCCTATAACAATGGCTAGGGTAAATATCTAACCCGAGTGTAAACTTATGTGCCCATGTCAGTGCCTCAGGTAGCAATATATCATATGAATGATGTATGAATGCATGAAAACAGAATACATGTAAATGAAGAAACTGTTTTCATATATTAGTGAGATTTCCTTCGTATTTTAAACTGAGGTATCATAATTAAAATCAGTATCAACAGTGTCTAGCATCGACACAAAACATAAATCTCACTGTCTCGAAATATCAATGTCTCAATCTCAATATCTAGGGCGCCGTCAGTCCAGACCGGCCCCTACCATCCATCTCAAGACCACGACGGTATCCTCCGGATATCCGACGCGTCGGGTAATATCACCGGTAGGTAGTGCTCCCCAGCCAGGCTCAACGTCAACACCACATTCCTCTTGCCCCGGGTACCATACCGGGCCCACCATGTACCCGTGACGGTTCCTCCACTCCTCGACATGGATCTCCAAAACCACAGCAAACTCATGGTGGACGACACTTTACATCACTAGAAAACCGCAACATTTTATATTTTAAAAGATCATAAGTTGTAAATTTTGCGGCTTTCCCCGAAATCCAGAAATATCATAAATCTCAAGAAATCATCACAAGTGCATATGTCAATGATAATGAACTAGGCATGAACAACTGAATAACAGTATGCATGAAGTGGTAGGTAATAACTACAATGTCTAATATAGCATATAAGGGAAGCACACTAATATCATGTCAACACTACTAGCTAACAATCTAAGTCAAGCAATTATATTCTCTAAAGTGTACGTGACATGGCAATTACCGATGAAGATGTGTGTGAGCCGGCAAGTAGGTGTACGTGGTACATACGCATCATCGGTAATGGTGCTGGTGTCCTAACAGCATGATATCAATAATGGAATATGCAGCAAAATAAATATGCGAGGCAGAGCGAACAGCAATAATGTGCGGGAGCTGAATACTAGACACAACGATAACTAATCTGCAATAATCTAATATAAGTCCTACAAATGGTGCCTTTTGAAATAACACGAATCATGGGGTTTTGAAAATAGGGCTACGGTGTTTTTTTTTTTGAAAAGATACGTCGTTTTTGAAATATCCGTAGATTCCCTTGAGCTGTCTTTAAAAATGCCCACGATTCGTTAGTTCTTGAAATAGGTAAGAAGTCTAATCTAATCTAACAACTACACTAAACTATACGGCTGAACTACAGGTAAAGAAACCGCCTATCATCTGAGTCTATACATATACATACCTGTATATATACAGTCGGTGATCCCGCCTCAATAATATCATATCCATAACCAGACATCCCAAGTCAAGAGTGCGGATCAATCATCAAAATATAGCTCGTACGTAAATCCGTCGTACGGCATCCCCAAATCTGGGTACGGTCAATATCACATTCATTATACTATTCATCTGATATCCTCTTTATCAAGTATCATGATCGGGGTACTGATCTACGTCTAGTACAATATTGATACCACCTACGTACGCATGGACGTGTGTGAAACACTACGTCAAGGACCCGCTACAACGTCGTGTCGTATCTAAGATACGAACCCTGCTATATCACCGATCTCACGGCCTCAAATCAAATCTCATCGACTCATCATAAATCCCAAGTACTATCATCCTCAATCCGTATGTGAACACATAGTCCCATATCCATGTGAACACATAACTATATAATCCCGTATAAGCACAAATGAAAGAAGAAAGTATGCAAGTATGGGTGTGTGTGTGCATGTGTGGTGCGACCACTACTCTAGGGTTTCGCGACACTAAATCATCCAAGAACACCAAATATCTATATCATCGATAATATCAACAAATTATAGTCAAAATATATATATATATATGTGTGTATACGTATTCGTATACATCACCACGAACTGCGGGGGTGCTATACGCCATCCACCCGACTTCTCCCCGTAGATATAAATCTACTCACCTGGTCCTCGCTCGCCGGTGCCGACGTCGCCACGCGCTTGCTTGTCGTCTCGAAGTCCACGTGGGGGTACCTACATATCATAACGCACCATATCGCATTAAAACTAAATTCGAGATCGAAACGGCATACGAAAATCAAATCGGCACGCGTATCACGCATAGGTCCAAACCTATCGCCTACGCATGCAAGAATAGTAAAACCAACCCTCGATGTCGATGTACAAACGTCAAACCATCGAGAAAAATCCAATCACACTCATTTGCACATTCACGAACACTAATTTTAATATAAACTAGGTTAAAACTCACAAAAACGCCAATTTCACTTAAAAAGTCATTTTTCCGAAAATCTAGCAAGCACAATTCGCCGTTTTTGTACAAAACACGATGTTTAAATGCATGTAGCGGCCAATATATTTATTAAATATCTTAAATAAGTCGTATAAACAATTTCCGGAATTTAATCTCATTAAATTCCAAAAATCCTAATATTCTAGTTTACAAAAATACCCTTTTTTAACAATTTCAAAGCAAAAATGCACAAACTACAATCTAGCTTAGATTTGCATGATCCAAAGCATTAAACCACACTTAATAAAGTTAATGAAGAAAACCCTAATCACATTCTTAATCCCAAGAATTTAACAAATTTCAAAAACCTAGTAAGCAATTAGCAAATTAACACAATTTTTCAAGTAACAACTTGTAATTAACAACTAGATTAGTTTTCTACAAAACTAATTATGTTAAACCATGCACAATCAAACACAACTCATTTCCACAACAAACCCTAACTTGAAATCCAAAACTTGCAATTAAGCTCACATATCCAAGTTAACACTTAATTTAAATTAGCTTTAAGAAACAAGTAACAATTTAAGCCAAAAGTTTTAGAATTATACCCAAAAATATATGAAGGTCCGCAAGCATCCATGGCCTCCCAAAATGCTCTCTTTTCACAAGGATCCATGCTATACGGGCTAAGCTAAAATGGGTAGGAGTCGGATTTGGGTTTTGGGATTTTTTTGAAGGATTTTGGGGCAATTTTTGATGAAGTTTGAAGAGAAAAGAGAAGGGAAATTGAGGGGGGGCTGTTGCTGCAGTAGGGGAGGGAAATTTCGGCTGGAATTGGGAGTGGGGGAGGAGAGAGAGGGAGGTAAAGAAAGTGGGGCAAAGTCAAGGTCAAAGAAAAGTCAAAGTCCACCTAATTCACCCATTTTCTTTTCTTTTCTTTCATTTCTTTTCCTTTGAAATAAAGTGGGGAAAAATTATGGTGGGTGCTGAATTCAGCCATGGGGAGGAGTAAGTGGGGGTGTGTGGGTGTGGGTACGGGTGTGGGGTGATGAAAAATGATAAATACAATACCCCAAATATCCATTTACGCTAAAAAAAGCCTTTTTTCTTCAATAATTTCTAAACCGTTTTGGCAAATGATTTCGTTCCAAAAACCACATGATAAAATTTTATTTAATGTTTTATGATGCACAAAATTTGTTTCAACTCATTCCAATTTGTAATTTTCCCTAATTAAATGTATTAGTGACGGCTTAAAATAATAATAAAATAATATTTTTTTCAGAAAATTTGAAATTTCACCAGCGGCTCAATAAACACCAAATAATAGCAATTACATAGCTAGAATATGTATATTTAATTTTTATAATAAGATATTTGTATTTTGACTTTTTAGAGAAAACTCCCTTATTTTACCGATTTTTTCGAAATTTCACCGAAACGATTTTCAAAACGTTACAATCTTCCCTCCTTAAAGAAATTCGGTCCCCGAATTTAAATTCAAACTCCCCCAAATACTAAAACATTTAAGAAAAACCATCAAGTCGTCGGGGCTCCGAAATTGTAAATACATAAGACAAATCGTAGCGCAGCGCATGCGCTTGAAAAATAAGCATATAACTCAAATCAAAACTCCGTCAAGCATCCCGCAATCATCGGAGTCATGGAGAAGACATCAATGCCAAATCCAAGTCAAAACCAATATGACATAACTCGAAACTATACATGTAAATATCGAGTCTATATATGTAAGTATCTGAAGAAAATGCATGCCAAATCTCTTTATGTCGTTGTGCACGCGTATAACACTGCACAGTGGCGGACGTCTAACATAAGGAAATAACTATATACATATATACCTTTGTTTGAAATATACGTTCCGCCGTTTTGGAAACAATTTAGAAGGGTCTTCTTGTTTTAAACATTTCGTGTCATATCAGACACGTAGGTAAATACTGAGGCTATAGCTCGTTTTTTTTTTTTGGAAATCCCTTCAATAACTATCAATGCATGCAAAATATATTCAGGTACTGTCCTCTGACTAGTCCTGCTCAGTACAAAAACACATAGCATTATCATAAAAACGTACTGCTCTATACGAAATCAATCCCCAAAATATGCACATGAATGCTATGTGCGTCTGGTGCGCACGGAAATCAAAATCCATGAATGTGCCATACATGCGCACAGAAACATCTAAGTGCATCGGGTGTGCACGAAACATCTGTCGTAGGCAACATGTGTGCCTGACAGCAAAATCAGGTGCATCTGATATGCACGAAAAATCTCAATTTAGTGCATCTGGTGTGCACCAAAATCGCATCTCAAGACATGCGCTCAACATGCGTGAAAATCCAAATCAGGTGCATCCATCGCGCACGAAATCATGAAATCCAATATCAAGCGCCGAACGTGCGCAAAATCAATCAGGTGCACAAGGTGCACAAAACAAATATCGAGTATCATAATCGAAATCGAAGTCCAGTGCATCTAAGTGCACATAAGGCGTATCACTGCACTGCAAGCATATATAAACTATACCGAGTGCAGGAACGAAATCGTGTGCATGCATACGCACAAAACCAACTCAACTATTTAAAACCATAATATCACAAACATGTGAAACTAAAGCACGAAAACGATATCAAGTGCAACACTGTGCAAAGGTCGTAAATCCTCAATCATCAAAATCAAATCATACGAATAAATCACCCAAAACATCGTAATCAATAATGGCGGAATAGTACCGCTCAAGTGCATCCTCTAAGAATCTCGGCCAACTGTCGTGGTCACTAGTGGGACGTCTCGTCGATGATCATGAACTCTGCCCTGCTGGTGTGCGTAACCATGACCACTCCTGGGTCAACGTCTTCACTGTGAATTACCAATCTTTCGGTCCATCGGCTCATCGCCCCTGTCAGGTGTGCTAACGGGGACGATTCCGTTCTGGCACTTCTCTGGTCATCTCTTGGTCAATCATCGCGACCACTCGTAAGACAACATATCACTGGCGTCGGCCTCTGGCTCTCTGAATGTACGTGACACATCTGATCCTGGGTGCAAGTATCATTGCAGCAGTGTCCTGGAAGGAATCCTGCTCACGGTCTCTTCCATGTCTCGTCTCTGCCAACTGTCCGGAAGTCATTGTCCTTTCCTATATCTGCATCTTGCTCTGGAATGACTGCATACTCATCGCGACTCCTTCTGGAAGGTAAGTCCAAGTACCATGCCTCGGCATGCGCATCGTCTCTCTGATGTCGGCGGAGTGGAACGTCATCTCATCTAGATCTGGTGCGAACCTCTTACTCCACTTTTCTCTAATGTCGTCTGCTTTGGACTCGTCTCGTCGCGGCTGCATGGACTGAGCTCCAACGGCTATCCTCGTATCTGGAGTCTCCCAAGAATGCATCTCACCACCTAGCATCCGAATTAAGTCGAGCCATCCGATCGAGTCGTCAAAACCTCATAATCCCCCAAGAGCTCAACCTCTTGGGCACAGTTTAATAGTATCGAGTACATACCACAGCATCGGTGGTCCAGCCGTAGAAGGGCAAACCCAAGCCTCACTAATGGCGCCGTAGAACTGCCGCAAACCCGAAGGTTCAAAGGCTTTCACACGGTCATTAAGTCGAGTTAGGGTTTCATTCTTCTAGAGGGACCATAGAATTGCCTGCATGTCTTTCCGACTACTTTAAACTTGGAATAATAGGTTTCTGACATTCGATCGTCTCTGTCGACTCCCAACGTCTCCGCGTGAAGTCGTCTCTAGCTGGAATCAATCTATCTGATGACCTCGCATCGGGTTAGGCGAACGATTCACATGTCCTAATCATTCATCCACGATGACTAGCGACCTTCTATCATCTCTTAGTACAACTCGTTCTGCACTAACTCCAGCATCTGGGGCAATACCTCATCGTTCGCGGCAATATCTGGCTCGCTCGTCTGCACGCTGAACAGTGCCTCGATCATCATGAATAAGCAACACACCAACGGTCATCAAGATCTGGCTGGCCTCTATCACTGGCTCAATCCTCTAATATCGATCAGCACATCCGAGTAACCTCATAAAGGAGATCCGCCAAACGCTCGTGGCGCGGAAACACAGTCAAAAGACACCTCTCCACAATCGGGTGTCGCCGGAATCATGCCCTGGTCAGTCCTCGTTCGTGCCGAGCTCGTGCTGACCGCAACTCTAGCCGTAGCTCTCCCTGCCCGTAATCGTGGCAGCAAAACCAAACTGGTACCGACGAGGCTAGATCAGGAAGGAATATAATACTGAACAAGGAAATGTACATCCTAAGGCTTCTTAAGTGGAGTGGCGTGTCGTAAATATGCCGCGGAACATACCAACGGTACGTCACTCTACTTTAGTCACCTATTCCATCAACCAAGGGTCATCCTACGCTCCGAAGGTAAAACCTAACGCTCTGATACCAACTTTGTCACGACCCGAAAGTACGGAACATGACCGGCACTTAAACTACGAACGTCTCGAGGCGTACGTAATCTAAGTAAACCGAAAACCCAGAAATCCAAACCAAGAAAATAGTAGTGCAGGAAAAACAACTTAAAGCAAGTAATTTCAATAGCATAAGCCGAATTATGCGGTTTTTAAAACATCAAAAATTTACTGAAAAATTTCGGCAGAGTCTCCTTTGTAAAAACTGGCCCCCAAACGGGATACAACATGAATAGTATACGAAAACAATAAAAAGGCATCCCCAAGCGGGAGCTAGCTCTTCGTCAATCGACGGTCACAACCACACAAGCAATATAATATACAACGCCAACGGCGAGGATCAAAACTCAAAAGGAACTCAAAACCACCAGAAATATAACGAGCGACTCTAAGGTCGAAAGAATAAACAACACTGGTCTCTATCTCAATAAATGCATGTTTGGTTGATGGAATTCTAGATACAACAGAATAATGATATACAAGATAAATAATGGGGGTATGATACAAGTAAACCCACCTACTAGCAAATCACCCGAATGAAACTATGCACGCAAAGCCGTAATGAACCTGTACGGCAACCTGCAAGAAACTGGGGCACAACGGGGGTGAGTTGCCAACTCGTGAATAGAAAAACATCTACGCACAGAAATCACATAAATAACGCAATCCTAGGTCAATGATCATAATATATCCTCAAATATATATAACATGCAGCCTATAACAATGGCTAGGGTAAATATCTAACCCGAGTGTAAACTTATGTGCCCATGTCAGTGCCTCAGGTAGCAATATATCATATGAATGATGTATGAATGCATGAAAACAGAATACATGTAAATGAAGAAACTGTTTTCATATATTAGTGAGATTTCCTTCGTATTTTAAACTGAGGTATCATAATTAAAATCAGTATCAACAGTGTCTAGCATCGACACAAAACATAAATCTCACTGTCTCGAAATATCAATGTCTCAATCTCAATATCTAGGGCGCCGTCAGTCCAGACCGGCCCCTACCATCCATCTCAAGACCACGACGGTATCCTCCGGATATCCGACGCGTCGGGTAATATCACCGGTAGGTAGTGCTCCCCAGCCAGGCTCAACGTCAACACCACATTCCTCTTGCCCCGGGTACCATACCGGGCCCACCATGTACCCGTGACGGTTCCTCCACTCCTCGACATGGATCTCCAAAACCACAGCAAACTCATGGTGGACGACACTTTACATCACTAGAAAACCGCAACATTTTATATTTTAAAAGATCATAAGTTGTAAATTTTGCGGCTTTCCCCGAAATCCAGAAATATCATAAATCTCAAGAAATCATCACAAGTGCATATGTCAATGATAATGAACTAGGCATGAACAACTGAATAACAGTATGCATGAAGTGGTAGGTAATAACTACAATGTCTAATATAGCATATAAGGGAAGCACACTAATATCATGTCAACACTACTAGCTAACAATCTAAGTCAAGCAATTATATTCTCTAAAGTGTACGTGACATGGCAATTACCGATGAAGATGTGTGTGAGCCGGCAAGTAGGTGTACGTGGTACATACGCATCATCGGTAATGGTGCTGGTGTCCTAACAGCATGATATCAATAATGGAATATGCAGCAAAATAAATATGCGAGGCAGAGCGAACAGCAATAATGTGCGGGAGCTGAATACTAGACACAACGATAACTAATCTGCAATAATCTAATATAAGTCCTACAAATGGTGCCTTTTGAAATAACACGAATCATGGGGTTTTGAAAATAGGGCTACGGTGTTTTTTTTTTTGAAAAGATACGTCGTTTTTGAAATATCCGTAGATTCCCTTGAGCTGTCTTTAAAAATGCCCACGATTCGTTAGTTCTTGAAATAGGTAAGAAGTCTAATCTAATCTAACAACTACACTAAACTATACGGCTGAACTACAGGTAAAGAAACCGCCTATCATCTGAGTCTATACATATACATACCTGTATATATACAGTCGGTGATCCCGCCTCAATAATATCATATCCATAACCAGACATCCCAAGTCAAGAGTGCGGATCAATCATCAAAATATAGCTCGTACGTAAATCCGTCGTACGGCATCCCCAAATCTGGGTACGGTCAATATCACATTCATTATACTATTCATCTGATATCCTCTTTATCAAGTATCATGATCGGGGTACTGATCTACGTCTAGTACAATATTGATACCACCTACGTACGCATGGACGTGTGTGAAACACTACGTCAAGGACCCGCTACAACGTCGTGTCGTATCTAAGATACGAACCCTGCTATATCACCGATCTCACGGCCTCAAATCAAATCTCATCGACTCATCATAAATCCCAAGTACTATCATCCTCAATCCGTATGTGAACACATAGTCCCATATCCATGTGAACACATAACTATATAATCCCGTATAAGCACAAATGAAAGAAGAAAGTATGCAAGTATGGGTGTGTGTGTGCATGTGTGGTGCGACCACTACTCTAGGGTTTCGCGACACTAAATCATCCAAGAACACCAAATATCTATATCATCGATAATATCAACAAATTATAGTCAAAATATATATATATATATGTGTGTATACGTATTCGTATACATCACCACGAACTGCGGGGGTGCTATACGCCATCCACCCGACTTCTCCCCGTAGATATAAATCTACTCACCTGGTCCTCGCTCGCCGGTGCCGACGTCGCCACGCGCTTGCTTGTCGTCTCGAAGTCCACGTGGGGGTACCTACATATCATAACGCACCATATCGCATTAAAACTAAATTCGAGATCGAAACGGCATACGAAAATCAAATCGGCACGCGTATCACGCATAGGTCCAAACCTATCGCCTACGCATGCAAGAATAGTAAAACCAACCCTCGATGTCGATGTACAAACGTCAAACCATCGAGAAAAATCCAATCACACTCATTTGCACATTCACGAACACTAATTTTAATATAAACTAGGTTAAAACTCACAAAAACGCCAATTTCACTTAAAAAGTCATTTTTCCGAAAATCTAGCAAGCACAATTCGCCGTTTTTGTACAAAACACGATGTTTAAATGCATGTAGCGGCCAATATATTTATTAAATATCTTAAATAAGTCGTATAAACAATTTCCGGAATTTAATCTCATTAAATTCCAAAAATCCTAATATTCTAGTTTACAAAAATACCCTTTTTTAACAATTTCAAAGCAAAAATGCACAAACTACAATCTAGCTTAGATTTGCATGATCCAAAGCATTAAACCACACTTAATAAAGTTAATGAAGAAAACCCTAATCACATTCTTAATCCCAAGAATTTAACAAATTTCAAAAACCTAGTAAGCAATTAGCAAATTAACACAATTTTTCAAGTAACAACTTGTAATTAACAACTAGATTAGTTTTCTACAAAACTAATTATGTTAAACCATGCACAATCAAACACAACTCATTTCCACAACAAACCCTAACTTGAAATCCAAAACTTGCAATTAAGCTCACATATCCAAGTTAACACTTAATTTAAATTAGCTTTAAGAAACAAGTAACAATTTAAGCCAAAAGTTTTAGAATTATACCCAAAAATATATGAAGGTCCGCAAGCATCCATGGCCTCCCAAAATGCTCTCTTTTCACAAGGATCCATGCTATACGGGCTAAGCTAAAATGGGTAGGAGTCGGATTTGGGTTTTGGGATTTTTTTGAAGGATTTTGGGGCAATTTTTGATGAAGTTTGAAGAGAAAAGAGAAGGGAAATTGAGGGGGGGCTGTTGCTGCAGTAGGGGAGGGAAATTTCGGCTGGAATTGGGAGTGGGGGAGGAGAGAGAGGGAGGTAAAGAAAGTGGGGCAAAGTCAAGGTCAAAGAAAAGTCAAAGTCCACCTAATTCACCCATTTTCTTTTCTTTTCTTTCATTTCTTTTCCTTTGAAATAAAGTGGGGAAAAATTATGGTGGGTGCTGAATTCAGCCATGGGGAGGAGTAAGTGGGGGTGTGTGGGTGTGGGTACGGGTGTGGGGTGATGAAAAATGATAAATACAATACCCCAAATATCCATTTACGCTAAAAAAAGCCTTTTTTCTTCAATAATTTCTAAACCGTTTTGGCAAATGATTTCGTTCCAAAAACCACATGATAAAATTTTATTTAATGTTTTATGATGCACAAAATTTGTTTCAACTCATTCCAATTTGTAATTTTCCCTAATTAAATGTATTAGTGACGGCTTAAAATAATAATAAAATAATATTTTTTTCAGAAAATTTGAAATTTCACCAGCGGCTCAATAAACACCAAATAATAGCAATTACATAGCTAGAATATGTATATTTAATTTTTATAATAAGATATTTGTATTTTGACTTTTTAGAGAAAACTCCCTTATTTTACCGATTTTTTCGAAATTTCACCGAAACGATTTTCAAAACGTTACACGTGGGAATATCGAGACCAGGGCATCGATATTCCAGTGTAGAATAGTGTGTACGTTTCTTGTCCCTTAGAGGGCGATGGTTGATCCCACAACTATTGGTGTGTAACATCAAAGATTGTACACAGGTGCTCATTAGAGAATGGGTACACCGAACAGGACTCGCCGAGGACTTCTAGTTGGTAGTATACCTATCGTTAGATAGCAGTCCTCTGGTGACACTGGTACAGGTTAGTCTGTAGACCCGAGATCGTCATAGAGTCTTGTGTGGCTCCTACTGTGCTTTGATTTCCTTCCTACCACGGCTCAAAGGAGTCGTGCAAACAGGTGGATTTTGGGTACAGTCCCGAGTCACATGGAGGCAATGAGCGATAGGAGGGGTTTCGTCTCTCCCGGTATTGGGGGTTGATGTTGCGTTATGCTCGATTGGCTATAACTGGAAGTCCCTGGCCAGGGCTGCTACTGAGATTTACTATTAAGAGTTATCAATAGTTTCTCGAACCGTTATGAGCCAGACATCGGAATGACTTATCACGTTACCGGGGGCTGACGTTTACCACCACTAGACATGATATGCGACATATCAGACGAAGAGACCGGACTGTACAGTAGTGTTACTCATAGGCTTCATGGAGAGTATGGACGAGCTTGCTTGTTGATCTTCATATCGCTCAATATCCGGGTAGCCGTTACGTCCAGCTAGTACCGCTGACATCTTGTAGGTAACTGATGTGATCATCACCTACTGCTAGCGTATTGACAGGTCTTTAGAGTCCCACACAGAAGTTTCCTGGTTTAAGCGAAACGAAGTAGGACACATATGTGATGTGTGTGTGGGCCTGATTAAATACGAGTATGTGATATCGTATTGTAATCTGGCAGTTATCTGTTATCGGTTAGGTTATATGTGATATAACTAGACTATCGAATCAAGTGTTGATTTAATAATGTGATAAACGGATAAATGGTATTAGTCGATCATATATGATATAACCGGATTATTAAATCAAGTGTTGATTTAATTATTTGATATAAATTATATTTGATATAATTATGTATTAACTAATGTCATTAGCTCACTAACTACTTTATTAATATTTATATATGTTAATGTATATTTGATATATAAATATATATATATATATATATATATATTATATGAAGCATGGTATGTTTTTCTATTTTTAGAAAATAGAAAATGAGGTGTAAATTGTGGAGATATTTGTGGAATGGGCAAGGAATGGGTTTTATTTTTTGTATATTACTCTTGACTCACTATTCAAGCATGGTTGCAATTTCTTATTTCATTTTAATTCCATGCTTAAATAAGTGAGGAAAGAGAGAGCCATTTGAGTTTACTCTCATCATTTTTCATTCTTCATGCCTTAGGTATTTTCATGATCGCATGCTCTCTCTTGCTCTCTTCAATTTTCTTCACATCACTTCCAAGTTCAAACCCTCACATGTGATGTGAATCATTGAACTTGTGAAAACCCTAGTGAGAAAAATAAACCCCTACTTCACCATCTCACATTAGATTAGAAATTTGATGTGGAGTGTTGCCTTCACTAATGAGATTAGTGAAGGGTTAGCTTGAGCTAGTGGTCTTCGGGTGGATCGTCTTTGGCGTGAAGATCAGGAAGGAGGTTCTTTCATCTTGAAGAGGAGCCTAGTGGAGTCGCGTGGACCACAATTTGGAGCTAGAGAAGATAAGTACTCGATCTACAAGGGTATAACCTCCTTCCCTTCTGGATGATACCAATCTAAACCCTAATATTCTAGCAAAGTGTTGGTTTGTCTAGGTTAGCACCAATAAAAATTTGAATTTGGCATGCTTGATGCTACTAAAATCTCATGGTGGTGCTAGGGTCGACTTTCAATAACCGGATTATTGAATCAAGTACTGATTTGATAATGTGATATACAGATAAATGATATTAGTCGGTTATATGTGATATAATCGGATTATTAAATCAAGTGTTGATTTAATAATTTGATATATATTTATATTTGATATAATTATATGTTAATTAATATTATGCTCACTAATTTTTTTCTTAATATATATATATTATATGAAGCATGGTTAGATTTTCTATTTTGTGAAAATAGAAAATGAGGTAAAAAATGGGGAGACTTTTGAGGGATGGGCAAGGCATGGCTTTTATTATTTATCTATTGGTCTTGCAACACTATTGAAGCATAGTTGAATAAATTTATTAGAAATTTATCCATGCTTCAATAAGTGAGCATGTGCAGAGCCATTTTTGGGTGTTGGTTCATTTTTGCCTTAGCCATTTTTTTCTTGAGCTCATATGATGAGTTCTCCTTTCTAGCTCTCTCCATCTTCTTCCTCACCTCCTCCAAGCTCAATCCCTCACATGAGTTGTGAAACCTTGAGCTTGTGAGAACCCTAGTAAGCAAACAAAATCCCTACTTCACCATCCTACACTTGATTAGCAATTAAGTGTAGTGTGTTTCCTTCACTAAAGAGTTTAGTGAAGAAGTAGCTGGGATTAGCGGAGCTTCGGATGGATCATCTTCGGCACGAAGATCGCAAAAGAAGCTCGATCCAATTTCAAGTGGAGCCTAGTGGAGTCGCATGGACTACTATACGAAGCTTGAGAAGTGAAGGACACGGTCCACAAAGGTTGTAGCATCCTTCTCTTAGCTAGTTTTTGTGATATCATCATAGTTAACCCTAATATTCTAGTTTGATCCTTAGTTAGTCTAGCTTAGCACCTAGAAATTTTTAAAATTGCATGCTTGATGCACGTTTAAACCTCGTGGTGGATCTAGGGTATACTTTCATATGTCATTTACATTGACTCTATTGTTGACATATATACATACATGGTCACCTTAGATACCATAGTATTACCTTCATGATACAGTATGACCTAGGAATCACTATTTATTCGATTTCTACCTGCTGATGGTTTCTACTCACGAGTTGGCAACTCACCCCCATTGTGCCACAGTTTTCTTGTAGGTTCGACCGCTTGGATCAGTAGCGGTATTGCTGGCACACAGTTCCTTTAGGGTGTTTTGCTTTGATAAGTGGGACACACGCTGGATTATGACCACTCTAGTACCTTTTATTCCTATTGTATCTAGTTAAACTCCATCAATCACAAACTAGATTTTGCATATTAGTAGACCTAGACAGACTTGTATTTTGCGAGACTTAGAACGATGGATGTATGTTCGCTTCTTTTGAGATTTTTGATGTCTTGCTTTATTTATTGTTTTTTCTGTGTTTGATCTCCACCATAGTGCGTCGTATATTTACTTCTTATTTCGTGGTTGTGATTCTGCCAATTGGCAAAGAGCTAGCTCCCGTTTGGGGATGCCTATATATTGCATGTATGTGGTTTTGGATCAAAATTTACAAGGGAGGTGCTGCCCAAATTTTTAAAGGAAGAAAAATATTTTCAATTAGTATATAATTCACTTGCATTTTCATATATTATTATTTATGCATTTAAAGAAAAACTTGATTTCATTATACCTTTATTTCAAAACTGCACCTCCACTATTTTCCGCAAAAAGTTTTAGATTTCTGGGTTTCGGCTTACTTGAACTACGTTACGCCTTTAGACATTGCGTGATTCTCGTGACGGTCACGTGACAAATTTCCGGGTCGTGACATCGTGTCGGGATATCGGAAGATCTAAGATTTGACAAAAGAACAATATCGACATAGAAAATCAATGTGAGTACTCGTGACTATGGAAAATATCACATTAAGCTCTTGCATACACTCTAAATATTATTTATGAAACTCTTGGTGAAAAACTTACGTTGGTTTTCGTTTAAAATCTTTTTCAAAACCAAGTTCAAATTTGTCTGAAAAATTCTTCTTCAGGCGTCTATACAATTGTACTTCAGATGTCAGTCCTATTTTCCAAAATATGCACAAGTTTTAAAATATCAGTTTCTTGCTTCAGAACAAACATCCGAAGCTTTCTAGAATAAACGTCTGGTTGTTCTCTGGATTTTCATTGTTTAAAATTTTTGACAGAACAAACGTATGTCAATACTTCTTCATACGTATGTTTGTTCTCTGGATTTTCATTGGCTTAAACTTTTTACAGAACAAACGTCCGTCAAACCTTCTTCAGACGTTTGGTTGTTTTCTGTGTTTTCATGGTATTAAAACTTTTTGTGGGAACAAACGTCTGAATCTATTTAGCACAAACGCCTAAATGTTTAAAACTTTGAAAATCCTTTCTTCTTCAGACGTGTGTTACTTGTTCTTCAAACGTTTGTTTGTTCTCTGTATTTTCAATGGTCGTGTTTTGAAAACCACGGCAAATGTCTGAAACAATTTTAGACACATATCTGAAGTTCAAAATTATTTTGAAATATTTCTTCTTCAAACGTTAGTGTCTCTTTCTTCATACGTCTATTTTCTTTCTATGCTTTCTTGTTAAAACTATCGACAAACGTCTGAAGTTATCTTAACAAACGTCTGAATGTATTTTTTATCCGTTGTTGATCCTTCTTCAGACATCTGATAATGGCTCTTTTTACTGATTTGACTTGTAACGGCTAGTTTTTCTTGAGTGGTATTTATTGAGATTTGCTTTGGGTTTTGAACAGCCAAAACTTGCAAAATTATTCAGAAATATTTTCAAAGCTTTTTCTGATCTCTTATGAGAGCAAATTCTTGATTTTGATTATTCTTTTCCTCACACACTCAAAAATTCAAAGAGCTTAATCTGATTATTCCATACTCATTGAATATTAGTTGTAAGTTTTTGTTAGTTATATGTATGCCCCAGAGGCCATTACTATACATACGATGCATATTGTAGTGGATGCTTGGACATATATATGAAGGACTTTCTTGCTCGACATGATAGTATGCTATCTGGTTGCTCTTTATCTTAACATGTACACTGATTGTCTCTATGTTATATGTTGATAAAGCCCTTAGGATGAGTACTTGACTACCAGGATTATGATGCAGATCATACTAATGGGGACAGTGTAGTCGCTAAGTACATCCTTCAAATGTTCCTAGTCGCAGGTATATCGAGACAGGGCATCGATATACCAGAGTAGACTAGCGTATAGCTTCTCGACCCATGCAGATGGGCGATGGATGATCCCATATCTATTGGTGTTTGACATCAGAGATAGTATACGAGTGCTCAGTGGAGACTGGGTACACTGGACGGACTCTTCGAGAACTCCCAGATGGTATTATACCTCACGTCAGATGGCAGTTCTTTGGTGACACTGGTACAGGTTAGTCTGTAGACCCGAGATCGTCATAGAGTCTCGTATGATTCCTACTGTGCTTTGATTTCCACCTTACCACGTTCAAGAGAACGTGCAAAACGGTGGCTTTTGGGTATAGTCCTGAGTCACATGGAGGCAATAAGCGATAGGAGAGGTTTCGTCTCTCCCGGTATTGGGGGTTAATGTTGCATTATGCTTGATTGGCTATAACAGGAAGTCCCTGTCCAGGGCTGCTTCAGAGATATACTGGTAAGTGTTATCAGTAGTTTCTCGACCCGTTATGAGCCCCACATCGGCACGACTTATCGAGTTACTGGGGTCTGACATTTACCACCCCTAGACGAGATATGCGACATATCAAACGAAAAGACCGGACTCTACGGTAGTGTTACTGATTGGATTCGCAGGAGTGTGAGCAGGCTTGCTTGTTGATCTTCTGATCGCTCAATACCCGGGTGGCCGTTACGTTTAGCAGACCGCTTGCGGCTTGTAGGTGTTTGATATGATCATCACCTACTGCCGGCGTATTGATGAGTCTTTATAGTCCTACACAGGGGTTTCCTGGCTCAAGCGAAATGGAGTAGGAGCACATATGTGATATGTGCGGGACCGAGATTGATACGATATGAGATACCGTATTCTATTCTCACGATTTGTGACATTGGTCGGTTATATGAGATATAGCCGGATTATCGGATCAGGGTTATCGGATCAAGTGTTAATTCGATAAGTTGTCACACTTGATATTAGTCGGTTATATGTGATATAGCCGGATTATTAAATCAATTGTTGATTTAATAATTTAATGTATAATTATATATTTGATATATTAATTTACATTAACTAGTATTAGCTCACTTATGATTTCTTTTCTCACTAGTTTTGTGCACATTGTATATATGTGATATATGCAAGTGTACATTATTATGTGTCATGCTTGATGATACATGGACATGGGTGTGTGTATGACTTACACCATGCTAGGGCAGATCTAGGGTTTTATTTATTTAAAGTTATTCAAAAATGTGTTGGATTTTTTCATGGCAAGAAGCTTTGAGAAGCTTAAGCTTGCATTGACTTAGTCTTCCATTTTTGTTTAGCTTAAGATATTTATAAACCCAACCATCATAGCTAGCCATGGTTAACTCTCTACAAGGATTAAGGGATGGCATATACTCACCATGGTTTATTTTCTAACCTCATGATTTTATTCTTTCATTCACTTGATAATCATGAGAGTTATCTTCTTCTTCTTCCTCAAAAAGCTTTCTAGTTTCAATGGAGATATAAGAAAATTTGTGAGAAAAATAAAACTAAAGTGAGCCCACTTCCTACTTCATCATCATCTACTACTTGCCATTTAGTATAGGGTGTTTTCTTCACTAATTCCGTAATTAATGAAGAGATAGCTTGGGTTAGTGTCTCCTCGACGTAGATCATCTTCGGCCTCGAAGACTTCGAAGCAAGCATGTTCGTTTCTTCAAGGGAGCCTCTCTAGAGTCCGGAGTTCACGATCGCAGCGAAGGGACTACTACACGGATCTATTGAAGTGAAGGACCGGTCTACAAATGTTGTATTCCTTGTTCACTTTTAATTACAAAGTGTTTGCATTTACATTCCGTCGATTTCTAGTATACGATTCTAGGGTTAAGGTTAGCTAGAACGGCAAATTTTTGAATTTGGCATGGACGATGCCTCCCGAAACCTTGCTGCCGTGCTAGGAAACCCTGCAGTGGTATCAGAGCCATGCTAGAAATTTATACGGATTTTGTTAAGATTACGAAACCGAAATACTCCGAATCGTGAAACGCAAAAATGCAGTTTCTGTCGATTTTAAATAATTGTCAAAAAAAATTAAAACAAGTACAGAGTGCTATATGGGATATAACATGAACACTGGAGAAATTTGAGGCATTTCAGAGAAAATTTGGCCGGCCGGCCACCCCCCCCCCCCTCTTGGGCCAATCGAGCACCTCCCCTCAATTTTTTCAGTGTTCCAATGACTGAGTTTGGTGTTTCAGGTGTTGTTTATTTTTGCTAATTTTGCATGTGATATAATCTTACACTATAAGCAATTCGGAGTGTTTTGTATTCGTAGTTTTAACAATGTTTTGGTTATTCGCATGTTTTCTAGACGAAGTTAGAAAGTTCGATCGATTGTCAAAAACCATTTTTCCAAGTTTAACGTATTCGGAAAAATATGCAAGTGATTCCTGTGACCCTCTAGAAGAATGAAACCTTAACTCGATTATGTGACCGTCAGAAACCACCACTAAACCCTAGGGTTGTGGTAGTTCAGCGTTGTCACTGTGAGGCATTGGTTTGACCCTTCTACGGCTAGTTCATAGGTACTGTGGCATCTTCTGGGTATTATTGAACTGTGCTCAAGTGTTGAGCTGTCGGGAAATTGTGGGACTTTGATGAATCGATCGAAAAGTTTAACGTCGTCCAGATATTATGAGATGGGATACAATATTTGGAATCCACAAATGTAGTTATGAGATAACTAGTTTGAATGTTATAATCTAGCAGTTTAGTCTCAGATGATCGGTTGCCACGGATTTTGATGAGATCAAAAGTCCATCGCAATCATGTAGTGTACGCGGATTACTCGCCGGGGAACATTATTAGATAGCCACACCCATAGCCCTGACCAAGTGACTGTAGGAGAACCCCGTCGCCAAAAGCATCCGTTCGGGTGCTCGCGGCAGCGGTGTTCCGCCTTAGTGCACTTCGTCGACGGCATCGGGGGGTGTGGCCGTCTACTAAAGTTTCCGACGAGCATTCGATCAGGATGTCGGGAATCTTGCTGAATTGCCCGACTTGATATTGAAAAGTGTTTTCGAGATCGAGACTAAAATGCGGGGTTTATAATTGTTAGGCATGCGATGTCTAAGGAATTCATTTGGTTAGGCATGTGATGTCTAAGGTGGTTGCAGATTCCAACTGTTATAGTTTTTCACTTTCTTTTCTGCGACCGTAAGTGTAATATGTGGAGTATCGCCGGTTTCGTTGCTATACGTCAATGGCAATTGGGATACGCATATTTACTTACGTTGATGACATGTGATGTTATGTGTTTCTGTGATATGTTACATTAGATCGTCGTGCTTCGAATAGCCGGGGGTTTTATGTGAGATGAGGGTTTTTATTTTCATTCATGTAAAATTCATTGTATGTAATATTATTTTATTGGGGCACTTCCGGGTTGAGGATGATTTCACCATTGTATATTATTTACTTTTCCGCATTACGATAAACCCAAGACGGGGAGCACAAGTAGCCGGGTTCTAGAGTCCAGTGGGAAACCATCTCGAGGAGTCGAGACCGGGTCTCCTAACTCTAGAATTGGTAGGGTTGCTTGCCGCTCTCGTAGGGGTCTAGGGGTGTGGGATTGGGTATTCATCACGACCGTGGAATCTGTGTTTTATACAGGCTTAATTTAAAACACGGAAATCCTAGTATATCCAATATTTCATATGTTGTGTTCTGCTGCGATTTATCTGTGATGTGACCACTATATATGTTGAGATAGATACTGGATATAGTATATGTGATATATTATATAGACGTTGCTTATGTTTTACACCCGCGCTAGCCCTGCCCCGCTCTGCCGTCAGTTACCTAATCTAACGGTGCACGAGGGGACATCGAGACGAATGCGGATGGCATAAGCGTACGTTGTATTTATCTGTGATGTTTAGGTAACTTAAAATGATGGGACTTCATTAATAAGATTAATGAAATAAAAGAAACCTAAAGATGTTGTAGAAACTTGTCTCGAAAACTGGTAGCTCTAGTTCTTGCTTTGCATAGCGGTATTCCTTGTAGAATATCCAGCACCTTATTCGATAAGGAAAGAGCCGAGATCCCTTCACCGGGAGTGACCTCTTTAGAGAAACTAGCAGATGCTACAAACTCGGTTTGTCTTTTGATTGCTTTTATTGTTTTTGCTTTGCATAGTGGTATTTGTGAGATATCCTGCACCTTATTCGATAAGGAAAGAGCCGAGATCCCTTCACCGGGAGTGACCTCTTTAGCAAAACTAGTAAAAGCCTAAAAAAACACTCCATTTTAAATCACTCGATTCTACGATGATATCAAGTTTATTACACAAAAGGTTTTCTTAAAAACCTGGTGTAGCCCTCCGTCATTTCAGATAAGTAATAGTTAGTATCCGTGCTGCGTTTGTTGGCCTTTGTCAAGGCGTAGTGTGCAGTAGCTGATTACTGCTTATCTGCATAAGCATATGATGCGATTGAGTTAGGGTAGTCGTGCGACCTTGTTGGCCTTTGTCAAGGGTCATGCTGGTGAGTTTAATTCAATCAGGAAATGACGGGTTGAACTTGACTAGCATCCTATGATTTGTTGGCTTTTGTCAAGGTCATAGGAGGTTAGGGGAAAAATATTATTGGGAATTTCAAGTGTTGAAATTTGCAATGAGATTGCATACCATCTATGAAATAGTTGGATCCCGATACCCACTGCGAGTACGAGTTACTCCTGAGAGAGTTTTACACATTACAATTAGCCGATCAAGTAGGTGTCTAGAAAGGTGTTAGCGGGGTTACACCCCTGGGAAAGGTCCGTACGAAAGCACGGGGAACCTCCCTCAAAGTACCGACACGGGCCTGGCTGAAAAATTGGCAAACTTGTAGGGTGTAATTAATCCCAGATAGTCTTTCCTTTTAGGGTTTGAAGGAAGATTTGACTAAAACAGTGGGGCCATCCTGATTAGATAAATTAATAACCAATCTAATCTTGCAAGAGCATACGCTGAGTGTTTTCTTCTCTCTCTCTCTCCAGGTAGCGACCATGTCACGCCTTAATCAAGATAATAATATGGATGTATTGACTGAACCCGCTTGTTGTACTGAGCTGGGAAACGTTGGTCCCGCTCCAACTTATAATTGTTATAAGACCGAGCAGGAAATAGGGGATTACCAGGATTCCCGTGCCGCCCAAACGAAGAAAGTGCATAATGATGCATCTTCTTCGGGTGTGTTCATTACCGAGAACTATTTCTCAGTATCCTCTACATCCTGGGTATGTGATATCGGATCAGGATCCCACATATATAATATATTACATGGGCTATAGATAGGTAGAGAACTGAGAATGGATGATAAGTTTCAAGAGTTGGAAACGGTACAATTGTTGCAGCCAAAGCAGTTGGCAGTTATCACCCTGTATTACCAAATACATTGATTCTGAACGAATGTTATTAGATACCGAACCTGATATCGGTCTCTTTATTTAGTAAAGAAGGATATAATTTTGTATTGTTGAATAATGTTTTGAACATTTCCTATATCAAAAGTTGATCGGTTTAGGCACATTATCTAAAAGCATATACGTTCTAAATCAAATTACAGTTCTTAACGTACAGAACACACATAAGAGGAAGAGTTCAGAAATGAACGAATCCTTCTTGAGGCATTATAGACTAGGTCATATCAACTGCGACCCGACTAGCTAAGTTATAGTTAGATGCATATTTAAATTAGTTTGAATTTACATCTTGTGAAACTTGTCAGTCATGTCACAAAGATAAGATGACCATAGCTCCGTTTATTGGAAACAGAGAAAGAGTTAGTGAACTCTTAGGAAAGATACATGATGATGTATGTAGGTCTCCTGTCTACACATGCCAGGACTGGTTCTTTGTACTTCATTACATTCACTGATGATCTCTCAAGATTCGCACATGTGTTCATGTTGAAACACAAGTCTGAACCTTTTGAGAAATTCAAAGAATATAAGTCAGAAGTAAAGAACCAAAATGGGTATAAGTATTATGTCTTTTGATGTGATCACGGAGGAGAATACTTGAGAACGGAGATCCTGGACTATTCTAAAGGAGAATGAGATTCTCTCTCAGCATTTCTCCTTCGTGTACACCACAGCACGTCGGTATATCGGGGCGGAGCAATCTCACCCTATGTGATATGGTGTGCTCTATGATGAGTACTACTGAGTTACCTATTTCCTTTTGGGGTTATGCACTTGAGAAGCTGCATACCTATTGAATAGAGTTCCAATCAAATCTGCTGCCTACCACTCCATATGAGATATGGTATGGGAAGAGCCTATCTCTTAAAGTAAGTTAAGATTTGGGGTTGTCCGACCTATTTCAAAAGCAAAATCCGAACAAACTCGAGGCAAGGTCAGTTCTGTGGAAGTTTGTTGGATATCTCAAGCATTCACAAGGGAATATCTTCTACCGCACCGAGGAACAAAAGGTGTTTTGTTTCTCAGCATGCCACCTTTTAGAGAAAAGGATTTCTTGTAAAGAAATTAATGGTCATGAGGTAGAACTGGAAGAAGTTCCAGCTATACAAACTACAGCTGATGATTTGGTAGAACCGGAGGATTCAATAGTTCCTAACGAACCTCAGCCTCTCCGCCGATCTAGTAGGGTTCCTCACCCACCTAAGAGATACTTCGGTTTTCTCTATGACAATGGGAGCGAGGATTGAATCATGAGATGATGACCCAACTAGTTTCGAGCAGGCCATCAGGAGTGGGGACTCTGTGCGAATGGTTGGATGCTAAGCAATCTGAGATGGAATCCATATATACCAACAAAGTATGGACTTTGGTTGCTATATCTGAAGGGTTAAATCCCCATCAGGAGCAAGTATATCTTGAGAAGATTACTTGGTGTACATGGAAAAGTTGAGACTTTCAAAGCTATGACTTGTTGAAAAAGGTTCTCGTCATCGACCAGGTGTGGATAATGATGAAACCTTTTTCTAGTGTCTATGCTTAAGTCCATCCGGAACCTACTTGTCATTGCTATATACCATAACTACGATATCTGGCGGTTGGGTGTCATGACTGCTTTTCTAAATAATGATTTAGAAGAGAGCCTCTATAAGTACACAGCCAGAGGGCTTCGTAGACAGTGGGAGCAGCGGAAACGTGTGCAAGTTGCTTTATGGCTTAAAGCATGCATCGCGGAGTTGGAACGTCTGTTTTGATATGGTAGTCAAAGAGTTTGACTTCATCAAAATAGTAGATGAACCTTGTATATACAAAAAGGTAGTAGGGAGTATGGTGGTGATCCTCGTATTGTACGTGGATGACATACTCTTGATAGGAAAGGATTTTCCTATGTACGCTCGGTCAATCTCCTCTTATTACAAGGATTCTCCATATAGGATCAAGGTGATACCTCATAAATCCTTGATTTTGGATCTATGAGATAGATCTAAATGGATGTTAGGATTCTCACTAGGTGTAGTGAGATAGTATTAATGGATCCTGGGGAGAATCACTGGATAGATTCCAGCGTGGTAAGGTCGACTGAATGTCAGTCACAGGCATTGTCTTTACCCTCAGTGGAGGGACGGTATGTTGGAAGAGTTCCAAGCTAGATACCGTGACACACTAGACGATAAAGGCTGGATATATAGCTACCAAGGATACTACCAAAGAGGTAGTCTGGATGTATATAAGTTCATGAGATGAACTTCGTTCCTACCATTGTGTGACAATGGAGTTGTGGCTTAGACCTAGGAACCCCCGTCCCATCAGTGATCCAGACATATTCTTAAGCAGTATCCTGATCATGGAGATGGATGATCTCTAGGGAGATCGACGATAAGAGAGTAGATACAGAGGACAATACGACAGATCCACTCACAAAGGCCTATTCCCAGGAGAGACTTTTATGGGATGGTTGAGTATGTGATACTTCAACCACTGTTGATTGTTGGGTATTGGATACTACAACAGATGGCCCTAGTGCAAGTGGGAGATTATTAGTTATATGTATGCCCTATAGGCCATTACTGTACATACGATGTATATTGTAGTGGATGCTTGGACATGTATATGGAGGACTTTCTTGCTCAACATGATAGTATGCTATCTAGTTGCTCTTTATCTTAACATGAACACTGATTGTCTCTATGTTACATGTTGATAAAGCCCTTAGGATGAGTACTTGACTACCAGGATTATGATGCAGATCATACTAGTGGGGACAGTGTAGTCGCTAAGTACATCCTTCAAATGTTCCTAGTCGCAGGTGTATCGAGACAGGGCATCGATATACCAGAATAGACTAGTGATCAGTCAAAAATATTGCATTTTTAACACATCAATTTCCCTACTTTTTCTAATCATCTAAAGGTGTTTGGTATAAATATAACACATATTAGCAATTCGTCTCCAAAATATCAAATAACATATGTTATACATTATAACCAGCATTTTGAGGGAAATTGAGTGTTTATTACTACATGCATGATTTTGTATATCTCAACATGTTTTATCGAGATTGTGTGCAGAAAATCCTTCAGGTCAAAGAGCCGGAATCATAACTGTGCCGATAAAATGCAGCAAGTCCAAGACTTGAGATCTGGCAGCAACAAAGAAAGAAATGTCAGATTCTAGACATCAGAGAATAACCCAAAGACCAACAGAAAGATACCCTGAAAACCTCAGTAAGCCCACTATATGGCCGCGGATCCGCGGCCGAGACCGCCGATCCGCCGCGGATACGCGGTCTACTTGATACGTCAGCAAATCATATTGTCTCCAGAAGCTTCTTCTCAACGGCCTCGCTTCTTCAGGACGCTTAAATTAGCACGTGGCTTCTTCCAGAAGGCTCTGCATAACAAACTCACTCTAGAATATTCCTTGTAACAACCTCATTCTAGAATATTCACTCTAACAAACTCACTCTAGAATATTCCCTCTAACAAACTCATTCTAGAAGGCTCTCTCTAACAACCTAGCTTTGGAGGGAAGATTCAAATGAGGTGGTTATAAAAAGAGATCTAGATCTAGGGTTTTTGGGTTACACAATTAGAGGTGGAACATTGAGCCAAATTTGCACAAGTTGAGTGACACAACTTGATCCAAATGTTGGATATAGTGCCCTCAAAGTTAATTATTGGATTGCAGGCACATGATTGCAATGATTGCGGAGGACCTATACCGGTAGGACAGTCTTACTCGAGATGATAGTATGCTATCTGGTTTGCCTTTATCAGTCGTGTACATGTTCAGGTGACTGATCACATGTTACACGTTGATAGAGCCCTTAGGATCTTGCTTGACTACCAACAGTATGAGGGTGATCATATACGTGAGAGTTGGGTAGTCCATAAGCACATCCTTAATAGTGGTCCCTAGTCATGGGAGTTTCGAGACAGGGCATCGATACTCCGGAGTAGACTAGTGTATACAGTCGAGACCCCGACGAGGGGCGGTGGCCGGTCTCACAAGCCACTGGTGTCAGTTGGATCACCTAAGATGTATAAAGGTGCTCATTGGGTTATGAGTACACCGGACAGGACTCGCCGAGAACCTGATAGTTGGTATTATACCTATCGTCGGATAGAAGTTCCCTGGTGACATGTGTACAGGTTAGTTCATTGACCTGAGATTGTCATTTGTCTCGTGTGAGTTCCCACTGTGCTTTGATTTCTACCCTACCACGGCTCAAAGCAGTCGTGCAAACAGGTAGTTTTTAGGTACAGTCCCGAGCCACATGGAGGCACGTGAGCGGATCGGCAGGGGATTCGTCTCTCCCGGTATTGGGGGTGGAGATCGCACTGTGTCTAGGAAAGCCATTACACCAAGTCCTTGGCCAAGGCAGGTGAGAATTACTGGTAGGTACTCCGGTAGTTTCTCGGGGTGTTCAGGGCTTGTCTCCGACACGACTTATACCGCTATTGGGGGTCTGACGTTACCATCCCCCTAGGCCGGATATGCGATACTCATAGACGAACGGACCAGACTGTATATACATTGTCACTGTTAGGCTCTGTTAGTGTATATGCCCTAGAGGCCATTACTGTATCATACTAGTTTGTATATTACTTAATGGAAGCTTGGGATATTCACCTTGTATAAACAATCTTGCTCAATATAGTAGTATGCTACTTGGTTTGTTTCTACTTCAATGTGTACATGTGTTTATTTTAGTATATCACCTATACGCATTAGTGGAGCCCTTAGGATCTTTGCTTGATTACCAGCGTTGTGATGGCAGTCACACTAGTGGGGGCTGGGTAATCTATAAGCACATCCTTATACAGGTCTCTAGTCGCAGGACTATCGAGACAGGGCATCGATACTCCGGAGTAGACTAGCGTATGCGCTTCTCATCCCAGTGTGGGAGATGGTCTGTCCCACAGCCATCAGTACGTCGTACTGGAGATAGTATACGGGTGCTCGTTGGGTTACGAGTACACTGGACAGGACTCGTCGGGAACTGACAGGTTGGTATTATACCTATCGTCAGTTATCAGTTCCCAGGTGACATGAGTACAGCTTAGTCCGCTGACTTGACACTGGCACTTCGCCTCGAGTGTGTTCCCACTACACTTTGATCACTACCCTACCACTGCTCAAAGGAGTCGTGCAAACAGGTAGTGGTTGGGTGCAGTCCCGAAGCACTTGGAGGCAGTGACGGTTAGACAGGATTCGTCTCTCCCGGTATTGGGGGTTGACATCGTGCTGTGTCTAGGAGAGCCATTACACGAGTAGTCCCTGGCCAGGGCAAGCGAGATATACTGGTAGGCTTCCAGTGTTATCTCAGGGTGTTTTGGGCTTCACTCCGACACGACTTGTACCGCTATTAGGGGACTGACGTTTTACCGCCCCCTAGGCCCGACATGCGATGTATCAGACAAACAGACCGGACTGTACGGAGACTGTCACATTCAGACTCAGTAGGAGTTCAGATGGGGTTCACCTCGTCAGCCTTCTTGTCGGCATCTACCTGGGGACCGTTACGCACAGCTAGTGCCGCTTGCGGTCTGTGGTTAAACCCACTGCCAGCGTAGTGTCGAGTCTTTAGAGTCCCACACAGAGGGTATTCGTCTCTGGGCAAAACAGAGTAGAGGTCGCATGGTTTTGCGACAGGGTTCGTTCTCATCCGCGCACTTGTGCACGTTTGGAGTCCGGACGGATATTACTAGTAGGCTCTGGTTTGAGCCAGATACTGGTATATGTTTTGGGGTTGATTTTATCTCATGGTATTCATGTTCCTCGGAACAAGAATGCGGGTGTGTATGCACAGTTGATTGAGGCGGAGGAAGAGCTTTTTCATTAGGGTTTCGGAACGGGTGCGTA
This sequence comes from Agapanthus africanus, assembly GCA_030015575.1. Classification (NCBI taxonomy): domain Eukaryota; kingdom Viridiplantae; phylum Streptophyta; class Magnoliopsida; order Asparagales; family Amaryllidaceae; genus Agapanthus; species Agapanthus africanus. Next base: position 296,779,158 of record JASDDO010000022.1, on the reverse strand, counting down.
TGCACAGTTGACAGTCGTCTTTTTCCAAACCCTAATGGAATTATGATATATCTATTAATAATATTAATCAAATGAAATTGTGTCATGGTTGGATTTTGTTGACTTGTTGACCATGGTTGACTTGTTGACCATGGTTGAAGGTTTGACCATCATCATTACAAAAGAAAGATGCTTTTTGATTCTTGCAAAACCATTTAAAGAATGTAATGATAATGGTCATTCCAAACCATCCATCAACTATTTCATTTTATTATTATTGTTAATTGATAATTCTTTTCATTTTGATATGGTTGCAAGAAATGAAAAGAATAAGCTCATTTTCTATCATAACCATTCTCTCTCCTCACTTGTTCTTCTTCCTCCTCTAGTTCAAGGAGAATCCTTCTCATGAGTTGAGAATCCCTCTCCTTGAGATAAAAACACCCCTTACACACTCTCTACTCACTCTAGGATCAAAGGTTTAGCAAGCCGAAGATTCTAGTTCTCTCAAAGTTCGAGAAAGAGACCGAAGGTTGAACCCTCAGGTGGATCCATCTTTGACGGAAGAAGGCAACGAGGAAAGCACCATCAACCTCTACAAAAGTTTGAAGAAGAAGGAGTTCAAGTTAGGTATAACCATCTTTCCGAGTAGCTAACTCTCTTTAGCTTGTTTGCTAGTTTTAGTTTAGGAAAAGATCCCGACTTTGTTAGTCCATGTTTCCCCATGCGCCAAAAATTTGATTTTTATACCGTTTTCGCCTCCCCGTAAGAACCGGGGGGTCGCAACGTGGACTTACAGTGGTATCAGAGCCTAACTAAACATAAACTAGCTAGGTAGTGAAGTGTAACGAAGTTCGGAACCGAAAAATCCAAAAACCAAACTTTTCAAAAACCCTAGTTTCTGTTAAATTTTTTTCTGGTCAAAACAAAATTTGTTATACACCTAAAATCATCTCAGGGTTTTTTAAAGATAACCACCAAAAACGAGCCAGAGATCTGACCAAACGACCGCGTTTCCGCGGCAATAGCAAGCTATTGCCGCGGATCCGCGGCCGTCTTGTCTCCTCTCTGCCTCGATTTTGGTGCAGTGTATCTCTGGATTGGTTTTAGGATTTTTGAGATATATTATATGTGCCCAGATTTTCCAGAATAGAAATTTGTTTTTGGGGGCCTATAATTCCGTATTTTTTCCGAACTTCACTACACTTTGACTATGTTGGTTATATCTGTGATGTTTGTATGTATTGAACGTCGGCTAATCGCTATAAGTCGATTAGTCGGGGTTATACATCTCTGTGATCTGTGTTTGATATTGGAATGTGTATATGAATGTGTTGGACTGTCGCGGGTGAATAGCCGGGGTGGATGTGAGATGAGCTTTTGTTTTTCTTTCATTCATTTGTAATATGTAAATTGATGTAATATTATTATTTGTATGGCCGCACAACCGGGTCGGGGTTGTAGCCGTCATTGTATAATTCTTTTTACTGTTTTTGCTCCTAGGATAGACCCATGGAGGGGTGCACAAACTACCGGGTACTTGGCGGGTAGTTTGCCGCACCCGTAGGGGTCTTGGGTGGGGTTTTGGCTATTCACCGCGACCGTGTAATCCGCTTTTCGTTGCAGGCTCGAACGGATTGCGGATTCCTAGTATATCCAATGTATTCATCTGTGATCTGTAATGTCTATCATTGCTATATTTATAACTATTTAGGCGTTGCTTATGTTTTACAGCCGCGCTAGCCCAGCCCCCGCTCTGTCGTTAGTTAAGTAACCTAACGGGTGATGACGGGGCCCCGTGGCGAATGCGAATAGCATAAGCGTACGTCATATTTTGGTTGTTTTCTGCAATGGTAGGATTAAATGATGGGACGCATTAAAAGAACTAATGCAAGAATTGTAAGTCTACGCTAGCGCCCCGGCAGTCTACAGACGCCAAATGCGGAACAAAAACTTTTAACTTGGCGCTATCGTATACTTTAACCCGGATCTGCCATTATTGCTAAACTAACAAACTGTAAAGAGTGTAGAATGGTTATACCGAACGATCCGAGTCCTTCGTTCTTCAACCATCATCCCACGCTCCGTTGCGGCTGCTCCGATCTCGTCGATCTCCGATCTCCTCGTCGAGGTGGCACCACATGATCGGTTCTTTAAACGGGCTCCCGCCTCTGACTCGAGGCAACTCGATCGTCAAGTTTGCTAAAAGAGACGACCAAGAATGATGTAGAGAATGAGTAGATGACTTTGTCTCACTTCGTCCAAATCCGTGGAAGATCGGTTAATGAAGTTGCCGTGGAAATCGGGTGATGGAATGAAATGAACTGTAAAATTCCATGCACCCCAAATACTATCATATCTTTTTCTACAAATGAAAACATCAAGTTAAGTGAGGAGAGAGAGGGCCAACCATATATAGCAAGAGGGAGGTGACCGTAGGAGAGGGGGGGTGACCATAGGATAAAGCTTCTCACTTCTAAATATCCTAAGGAAAACAAAAGGTATTAATAACAAAGCATAAGTCATTAGGCTAGTCATCATGCATTAATTAACCATTAAATGCATCCAATAAGAAGACTACACCAAATAGCCTAGTCACCTCATCTAGAATCTACTAGAACACTGACTCATCATATCTGAAGAAAAGATAAATCCGTCTTTAACCGAATGTTAAAAGACGGCTGATAGAAAACTGGAAACTGGCAACTTCCAAAAGTGATCCTGAAACGACTTTCAGGATAACCCCGAAACTGTATAAATATACCCGCATTTGTATTACGACCGAATACAAATGCAACTGAGACAAAGATATTATACCTACTCAATATAATACTCGGATCCGGCTTAAACCAAAGCCGACCAGTATCATCTGCCCGAAAACTGACACGTACGTAAACGCACGTGCATTTTCCGAACCCTGCCATAAAACCATACGGCCTCTACAACGTTTCGCCCGAACTTGGGAAACTGTCTGTGGGGGACTCTAATGACTCGTCAGCACCCTGGCAGTGGGTTTAACCACAAACCGTCAGCGGCACTAGCTATGCGTAACGGCTGCCCATGGACTGACCTCAAGGGTGGCCGAGGAGCGAACTCAAGGGAGACCGATGAGCGAACTCCTCCGAAAACCCTACTGAGCCTAACAGTGACAATGTATATACAGTCCGGTCCGTTCGTCAATGAGTATCGCATATCCGCCTAGGGGGCTAGTAACGTCAGACCCCCAAGAGCAGTATAAGTCATGTCGGAGTGAAGCCCAATAACACCCTGAGATACTACTGGAGTACCTACCAGTAAATCTCCTGCCACGGCCGTGGGCTTTGTGTAATGGCTCTCCTAGACACAGCACGATCTCGCCCCCAATACCGGGAGAGACGAATCCCCTGCCGATCCGCTCACGTGCCTCCATATGGCTCGGGACTGTACCCAAAAGCTACCTGTTTGCACGACTCCTTTGAGCCGTGGTAGGGTAGAAATCAAAGCACAGTGGGAACTCACACGAGACAAATGACGACCTCAGGTCGATGAACTAACCTGTACACATGTCACCAGGGAACTGCTATCTGACGATAGATATAATACTAACTAGCAGATTCCCGGCGAGTCCTGTCCGGTGTACTCATAACCCAATGAGCACCTGTATACATCTTAGGTGATCCAACTGACACCAGTGGCTTGTGAGACCGGCCACCGCCCCTCGTCGGGGTCTCGACTGTACACACTAGTCTACTCCGGAGTATCGATGCCCTGTCTCGAAACTCCCACGACTAGGGACCACAATTAAGGATATGCATATAAACTACCCAACTCTCACGTATATGATCGCCATCATACTGTTGGTAGTAAAGCAAGATCCTAAGGGCTCTATCAAAGTGTAACATGCAATCAGTCACCTGAACATGTACACGACTGATAAAGGCAAACCAGATAGCATACTATCATCTCGAGTAAGACTGTCCTACCGGGATAGGTCCTCCGCAATCATTGCAATCACGTACCTGCGATCCAATAATTGACTATGAGGGCACTATCTCCAACAATCTCCCACTTGCACTCAAGGCTAATATTGCGATGTCGACTACTCACAGCCCGTGTGAAACCGAACATCCAACTCCTCTACTAATCAGTTTCACAAAGCCCGTTTGTAAAACTATTGTGTTCGAGAAATAGCCTCAGTGAGTGGATCCGCCTAGAAGTATCTTTCAATATCTCTCTTAATCTCAAGTTCGCGGAGAAAGCCATCTCCCGAATTGAGTAGTACCTGTCTTAGAATATGACTGGATATCTGATGGGACCTTAGTTCATAAATGAACTCCATATCCAAACTTCTTAGACTGTATGGATCACTGAACCTAATCAGTATCCAGCACCATGCCACCCACAGTATCCTCTGGAACCACCTGTCCATAATACTGTCCTTCGTCAGAAGGAAAACTAAAACTCTGACAATCACTCTGTCATCCATGTCACCTTTGAAGCGTGGAATGATAACCGTCTCCCGAAAGAGGCTGCCGTTATCAAATCCATAGAACATGTACTAATGTTCTAAAACTGCTTCCTTATGTTTCTCCAGGATTGGATTAATACAAACTTATTGCATCTAGTGCAAAACCAACATTTGGTGTGGTACTTGACATCTCATGATTGACTCAATTGCCTAAGCAAGTGATCTGCCAATCATGCACATCCCTCTCCCCTTTAGTCTATAAGACACCTTTAGAGAGGGTGACTCCATCACCTGCAGGTACACCACCATGCTAGGAGTCAACTATTCCAAAAACCATTAGAATACTGTCGAAGTACCCACATTGGGAAACTACCCAAATCCAGATCTAAAACCATAGATCTAGAAACCAAAATGTCAAATATTATATCCATATCCTGTCTGGAGAAACAACTGTGTGACGACCACAGTACAACCGATCGTAGTATAGGAATTTTACTTCCTACTCTGTGTATGTCATCCAGATACCATGACATCACACCCTACTACCTCCTTAACTGATCCATCCCCTATTCTGATTGAAGTCAAACCCATGACTGTCACATCAAAATTAGATGATCTATCTCCGCTATAACTGCTCAAGTCTATAAATAGATATAAGCATCTTGCCCATTATGCTTCCGTTGCTCCCACTGACTACGACAACCCTCCTACCGGGTCTCATAACCTGGAACAACAGTAGTGTCAAGTCTGGGTAGATAAGAACCTCCCTGTCACCATCCTTGAGCCTACCGAAGTACCTCTCGGGTGTCTGAGGTTATCCATCATATCTGCGGAGTGGCTATTGGAATGTCAAACTTGATTGAATGTATAGGTCCTATTAAATTTTCCGTAATCGTTCGCGGTTCTGGAATCGCTTCCAGTTCTACCATACTCCCACTGCTGTTTTCTGAAAAAGATCCATTTTTACTAAAACTGTGGCGAGTCAAGAACAATATCACTATTGATCATCTTAATGGTAGAATATCAACCCTCGTCATAGCCAGGGTCAACCCACAAACAGCCATTACAGAAACGTGCCCTGAGTTATCCAGTGTCTGGTTTTAATCATAAGCTGGACAACTCCCCGTACCTTAATTTCTTTTAAGGTACGAACTATTCTATATCCAATATAGAAACTTTGGCACTTATTTAATTGGAACCATATTCAAACCATGCAGCTGTCTCCAGTGCATATCAATTTAATGGAAAGAGGCTAATCAGCATTACTCAACTTAGGAATCCATCCAATTATGAGTAACCTGAAAGAGAAACATGTTTCTCAAAAACCATCACTATCATCTGAATACCAATCACAAGAATCTGCATCTTCGATCTCTTTGAAGAATCCCGATACTTGTGATACCTGGTTCTCTACTTTATTCTTATACCCACAACTTCTCAAAACTTAGACCTTGTATTTCTACGAAACACTTGTCTAAATACTAGAGAAGTTATAAGTAAATAGAACATAGTACGAGGACCTACCCCTTTGTCCTGATGGACACTTGGACAACATACAATACTCTGTATAAGTCCGCTGAGTTAAACAACTCAAAACCTGTGCGTCGTAAGTAGAAAACTGTACCCTGGCGATTTCCTCAAATATCACAAATTACAACGAATTCCGATATAATGAGGATGATCACCTAATTCCCAATATCTTACTCCCACTCATCATCTGTAAAACCATACAGATATGAGAATGAAACCTGGTAAATACATACCCTTGGAGTAAGTGTCTAATCGGAAAAAACAGTTTTTCCTTTAACAATGCACTGAAACATAAAAATGTTTCGTAGGGGTATCCTGGTATTCATAGCAATGCCTCTTCCATAATCCAATTCATGACTTCAACCGTATATTTTATTGCCATCTCTCCAAATCCCTTTATTTGTCTTTAGTCGTTACCTTCTGTACACCATCGTTACGCTAAATGGTTTTCTTCCTTCCCTACCGTTCGGCACCAGCCTATGGTTTGGAAGAAGACTATCCAATAAGCATAATAGGTGTACCCTCCTAAACCAAGGAGTACTCGCATCTCGAGAGAAGGTGACAATAAAAGACAACTGAATAATACCTTATTCTTTTTAAAGGTGAAATAGGAGCGGCGATGAAGTACGCGGTTTTGGTCGTGAATGATATCAGTTGCAATTTACTTTGCCCTCTTTCTAATCCCTTTATTTTGTCTTTACATATTACCTTCTGCACACCCTACTTAGGCTAATTGGTTTTCTTCATTCCCTACCTTTCGGCACCAGCCTATGGTTTGGAATAAGACTATCCAATAGGCGTAATAGGTGTACTCTCCTAAACCAAGGAGCTCTCGCAACCTGAGAGAAGGTGATAATAAAAGACAACTGAATAAACCAATTCTATTTCTCCTGAACCTGGATCCATCCCCGAAGAAGTCCCTTCGAGTTCGTATATAACCATACGATGGATCTATCCAATAGAAGTGGATATCCGTAGTAATACGGGTGTTCTGAGAAATTCAAAGGGTAAAAGAAGGAGTGGCAATGACTTATGCAACTCAGACAATCCAAAAGCCAGTATTTTAAGAAGGTTCGGTCAACTTGGTCACTGAGTCATAGTCTAGGGTCGGTCAAAGGTCGCCGCCAAAGAGAGAGAGAGAAAAGAAACACTCTGCGTGCACTCTAACCTAGATCAGAATGGTCATCATTTTATCTAATCCGGAAACCTCCCACTGTCCTGTCAAATTCTCCTCCAAACCTAAAGAAGAATCAATCGGGATCACCCGAAGAGTAAACCAACTCATCAGTGGGAATCAGGATCCAACTCTCATCGCATGATAACGTGATGGAATGCATCCACGTTACTCATACTCCAGAAGGTATGCGCATACTCGGCAAGTTTCAGTTTCTTTAGAAACTCCTGATATAGTTTTTGCCCCATGCTCTTATAACCTTGGCTTTGGTCAAAATGTCATAAGTCACATGCCAAGTTCTACCCATCACTATCTTGTCAATTTGAACCCACCCGCACATGCCCCTGACTTTGGCCAATCGGCAGAACGACTGTCCCAAACTAACTCATCTATCTATGCAACAATTGAATACCCAGCAGCTACCAAACACTATGCCTTAACTTTGGCTAAAATGCATAGCTTGAATACTACTAAATACCCAAAAGAAGTGACGGAGGGCTACGGCTGGTTTTTGGCGAAAAACCTTTAGCGTAGTGAACTTGATATCGCTGAAGGAACCTGATAGCTTTTTAAAATATAGTGGCGAAAACCTTTTGCTAAAGAGGTCACTCCCGGTAAAGGGATCTCGGCTCTTTCCTCGTGGAATGAGGTGCAGGATATTCCACTGAATACCGCTATGCAAAGCAACATGTAATCGACTATAGTAAAGTTATTACCCTGACGCAAACTTCTGCCCAAGGGGTCAGTCCCGGTGAAGGGATATCAGCCCTTGCCCCGTCGAATGAGGTGCAGGATATTCCACTGAATACCGCTATGCATAACAAAAGGAAACGTCTTTGTAACAACACTTTTTAAATTGTTCCAACAACTGTATACAGGTTTGTTTTAACTTTGCATTGATCAAAATCAATGCAGTCCCATCAATAATCACACCAGAAAAGAACGAAAATAAAATGTACGTATATGCCATCCGCATTCGTCACTGGGTCCCGTCATCACTCGTTAGGTTACTTAACTAACGACAGAGCGGGGACTGGACTAGCGCGGGTGTAAAACATATACAACATCTAATAGTATATATACCAATATACATAATCGCTCCAGGCGTGATAATATGCAACATTACAGAAAAGTAATAAGCATCACAGAACAATACAGATATCTGGGATCCCCGAGTTTCACAGAGCCGCTGCTGAAACTCGACGTTCCCCTGTCGTGTGGATAACCTGTGCAATGAAACCTAGACCCCTACGGGTGCGGCAAGTTACCCGCCAAAACCTGAAGCGAGGTAGTCCCCACAGCATAGTGAATGGAACACTCGGCACTTCACGGAATCCGGTAAATTGAGCACCCCTCCTTGGGTCAACCTGTACCCCCTACGAGTGCGGCGAATAGTCTGCCAATTCTGAAGTGGGGTCCCTCTGCCTCTCAAAGCCATGAGATGCGGACCCGTTGCCCTCCCGAACCCGGCTATCCGTGCACTCCGTCTCGGGGTAAAACCTAGTACAGTAATGAAAAATAGTACAATAGGTACATTGACCGCAACCTGGTCGTGCCCCAAAAGAATATTATACAACAGACAGTGACGGCTGTCCACAAGTTGGACGCTTGCCCCGCAATATCAAATGTACAAATAAACACAAACTGTACTACCATTGCACACTGCTATCCACCACGACAAATCCGCAACATCACAGCACAACACAGAACATCAACGCAAAAGTCACGTTCGCAAACCCGTCTAAAAGAACTATAGCAATCAGACGCAGTTTACCGATCAAATGACATTCCCGGTCGGAGATATAATGTAAGCACTGTAAACTAACGTGTTTAAATTTCGATCGACCAAAGACCAAATATCAAAAAGTGGGCCCCACGACTTACTGGTGAACAGTAACAAAATCTGGGCCAAAACGATATATACCAAAAACCCCAAAATCCCACAGAGAACCAACTGACAAAATTTGGGAGCACGTGCTCCCCACGTGGCCGCGGTTGCGCGGCCAAACCATGGGTTTGGCCGCCCTTCCGCGGCGGCTTGGAGGGATCACGACCCCAAATTTCGTCGTAGTTCTTAGAAAACCCTGCTCTGATTTTTAAGACATCCAGAAATAAATTTTGAGACCGTTTAAAAACAACAGAAACTGTCAATTTAGGATTTTGTCGTTTTTGAGTTTCGGTTCGATCGATGTTTTGAACACGTTAGCATAAGTTAGTATAGCAAAATGGTTAGGCTCTGATACCACTGTAAGTCTACGCTAGCGCCCCGGCAGTCTACAGACGCCAAATGCGGAACAAAAACTTTTAACTTGGCGCTATCGTATACTTTAACCCGGATCTGCCATTATTGCTAAACTAACAAACTGTAAAGAGTGTAGAATGGTTATACCGAACGATCCGAGTCCTTCGTTCTTCAACCATCATCCCACGCTCCGTTGCGGCTGCTCCGATCTCGTCGATCTCCGATCTCCTCGTCGAGGTGGCACCACATGATCGGTTCTTTAAACGGGCTCCCGCCTCTGACTCGAGGCAACTCGATCGTCAAGTTTGCTAAAAGAGACGACCAAGAATGATGTAGAGAATGAGTAGATGACTTTGTCTCACTTCGTCCAAATCCGTGGAAGATCGGTTAATGAAGTTGCCGTGGAAATCGGGTGATGGAATGAAATGAACTGCAAAATTCCATGCACCCCAAATACTATCATATCTTTTTCTACAAATGAAAACATCAAGTTAAGTGAGGAGAGAGAGGGCCAACCATATATAGCAAGAGGGAGGTGACCGTAGGAGAGGGGGGGTGACCATAGGATAAAGCTTCTCACTTCTAAATATCCTAAGGAAAACAAAAGGTATTAATAACAAAGCATGAGTCATTAGGCTAGTCATCATGCATTAATTAACCATTAAATGCATCCAATAAGAAGACTACACCAAATAGCCTAGTCACCTCATCTAGAATCTACTAGAACACTGACTCATCATATCTGAAGAAAAGATAAATCCGTCTTTAACCGAATGTTAAAAGACGGCTGATAGAAAACTGGAAACTGGCAACTTCCAAAAGTGATCCTGAAACGACTTTCAGGATAACCCCGAAACTGTATAAATATACCCGCATTTGTATTACGACCGAATACAAATGCAACTGAGACAAAGATATTATACCTACTCAATATAATACTCGGATCCGGCTTAAACCAAAGCCGACCAGTATCATCTGCCCGAAAACTGACACGTACGTAAACGCACGTGCATTTTCCGAACCCTGCCATAAAACCATACGGCCTCTACAACGTTTCGCCCGAACTTGGGAAACTGTCTGTGGGGGACTCTAATGACTCGTCAGCACCCTGGCAGTGGGTTTAACCACAAACCGTCAGCGGCACTAGCTATGCGTAACGGCTGCCCATGGACTGACCTCAAGGGTGGCCGAGGAGCGAACTCAAGGGAGACCGATGAGCGAACTCCTCCGAAAACCCTACTGAGCCTAACAGTGACAATGTATATACAGTCCGGTCCGTTCATCAATGAGTATCGCATATCCGCCTAGGGGGCTAGTAACGTCAGACCCCCAAGAGCAGTATAAGTCATGTCGGAGTGAAGCCCAATAACACCCTGAGATACTACTGGAGTACCTACCAGTAAATCTCCTGCCACGGCCGTGGGCTTTGTGTAATGGCTCTCCTAGACACAGCACGATCTCGCCCCCAATACCGGGAGAGACGAATCCCCTGCCGATCCGCTCACGTGCCTCCATATGGCTCGGGACTGTACCTAAAAGCTACCTGTTTGCACGACTCCTTTGAGCCGTGGTAGGGTAGAAATCAAAGCACAGTGGGAACTCACACGAGACAAATGACGACCTCAGGTCGATGAACTAACCTGTACACATGTCACCAGGGAACTGCTATCTGACGATAGATATAATACTAACTAGCAGATTCCCGGCGAGTCCTGTCCGGTGTACTCATAACCCAATGAGCACCTGTATACATCTTAGGTGATCCAACTGACACCAGTGGCTTGTGAGACCGGCCACCGCCCCTCGTCGGGGTCTCGACTGTACACACTAGTCTACTCCGGAGTATCGATGCCCTGTCTCGAAACTCCCACGACTAGGGACCACAATTAAGGATATGCATATAAACTACCCAACTCTCACGTATATGATCGCCATCATACTGTTGGTAGTAAAGCAAGATCCTAAGGGCTCTATCAAAGTGTAACATGCAATCAGTCACCTGAACATGTACACGACTGATAAAGGCAAACCAGATAGCATACTATCATCTCGAGTAAGACTGTCCTACCGGGATAGGTCCTCCGCAATCATTGCAATCACGTACCTGCGATCCAATAATTGACTATGAGGGCACTATCTCCAACAAGAATATCACGCATTAAAAGAACTAATGCAAGATAATAAACCAAGTTAAAGTCGTTGGAACACTTTCGAAAAACCACTCGGTTCTTTTCAAAACTAACTTTTAAATGCGGAGATTGAGCCACTCCTTCTAAAAGCTATCTCGTTCCATCGATTATATCAAGTTCACTACGTTCACGGTTTCGCCAAAACCATTCGTAGCCCTCCGTCATTTCGTATGAATATTCAATAGTATTCAAGCTATGTTTGTTGACCTTCGTCAAGGCATAGAGATTGGTAGCTGTTGGGTATTCATATGTAGCATAGATAGATGCGTTGGTTTGGGACAGTCGTATTGCCTTGTTGACCTTCGTCAAGGGTATATACGGGTGGGTTCAAATTAACCTGGAAAATGACGGGCAGAACTTGACATGTGACTTATGATTTGTTGACCTTCGTCAAGGTCATAAGAGCATGGGGCAAAAATCCACATCGGGAGTTTCATAAGTACTGAAACTTGCTAGATTTGCATACCATTTGGAGTGTGGTGATTCTGGTAGGATTCCTTCAGTTTCGTCACGCGATGATATTTGGATCCCGATCCTACTGTGAGTATATGCTACTCCTCGGGAAATTTCACACTAAACGATCAATGCTATAAACCTAGTAGGTGTCTAGAAAGGTGTTAGCGGGGCTATGCCCCCAGGGAAAAGAGGTTCTTTAATTAAGGAACTTCGCGAAAGCGTTGGAAAACCTCCCTCGAAGTACCGACACTGGCCTGTCTGAACGGTTAAGCAAGTATTGTGCGGTGGGATTGATCCCGACTAGTTCTTCCTTTATGGTTTGAGGAGGGATTCGAGAGACAGTGGGAGCCATCCTGTTTAGACAAATTAAAAACCACTCTAAACTTGCAAGAGCATCGTGCTAAAGTGTTTCTTCTCTCCCTCCTAATTGCAGCGACCAATCGACATGACTGGACTTAAGTTACTTCTAGATAAAAACATACTGACAGGGCCAAACTACAAAGATTGGCTCAGGAATGTCAAAATGGCAATCACTTACGACAAGCTGGGGTATCTTCTTACCACCAAAGCTCCCCACGTCCCAGGTCCCACCTCCAGCGTCGCGGATAAGGAAATCCGTAAGACTTGGGAGATTGATTGCGCGAAGGCCAGGTGCCTCGTGCTTACCTCTATGGACAACGAACATCAGAGGAGGCACGAGAATATGGACTTGGAATCCATATTTTTTCATACAAAAGAACTGTATGGAGAGCAGTCTCGTATCGTAAGATACAAAGTGTCGAAGAAGTTATTTTCGGCAAAGTTGGCCGTCGGATCATCGATAGCGGACCACATGCTTAAGATGATTGGCTACATTGAGGAGCTCGCGGAACTTGGGACCACGTTGGAAAGTGAACTTTATACGGATTTAATTCTCCAGTCCCTTCCATCCACTTACGCCCAGTTTATACTGAACTTCAACTTACAAGAGAAAGAAGTTGAACTTTCAGAACTCCTCAACATGCTGAGGAGCGCAGAGGGCACCCTACAGAAAGGTAGGGAAACACCCGCTTTGTTTGTAGGAGGATCTTCTTCCTCTAGGTCCAAGGCGAAAGCCAAAGGAAAGAGGAAGAAAGCCCCCGCCAAACCAAGGGGCGGTGTTAGTAAAGTGGGTACGAAGGAAAAAGAAAAGGCAACAATGATAGCGGGGAAGCTTGTGGGTAAAGAAGAATGCTTCTATTGTCATAAAAGTGGACACTTGAAGAAAGATTGCAGGGCTTGGAAAGCCAGGACACAGGAACTGAAGCAGGTTGCGGCTTCAGCTTCAGGTGTGTATGTTATTGAAAATTGTCTTTCGATAAACTCTACTTCCTGGGTATTGGATACCGGATCAGGATCTCATATCTGTAATTCTTTGCAGGCATTGAGAAACCGTAGGTTTTTGAAGGCAGGTGACATGACCCTCAGAGTTGCAAACGGAGCTAGCATGGATGCTAAAGCCGTGGGGGACTATCACCTGGGAATGTCAGATGGGCATATTTTGGTTTTGCGTAATTGCTTTTTTATACCCAACGCAACTTGTAATATCATTTCTATATCTTTGGTTTCTAAAGAAGGTTATGAATTTGCGTTTGTAAGTAATGTTGTAAACATTCACCTTAATCAAGTTCTGATTGGGTCAGGTACACTGAGCAATGGTATATACGTGTTAAACCAACCACAGATTTTCAATGTCCAGAATACACACAAAAGAAAGTCTCCAGATATCAATCAGGCTTTCTTATGGCATTGTAGACTGGGTCACATCAATGAGACACGGTTGACTAAGTTACATAAAGAAGGATACTTGGATCCGTTCGAGTATCAGTCTTATGCCACTTGTGAATCTTGTCTCATGGGAAAGATGACAAAGACTCCGTTCACTGGACACGGAGAAAGAGCGAGCGAGCTCTTGGGACTCATACACAGTGACGTGTGTGGTCTAATGTCTACACATGCGCGAAGCGGTTATTCATACTTCATTACTTTCACAGATGATTTCTCTAGGTATGGACATGTCTTCTTAATGAAGCACAAATCCGAGGCCTTTGAGAAATTTCGGGATTACAAGAATGAAGTTGAAAAACAAACAGGCAAAAGTATTAAGATTCTAAGATCGGATCGAGGTGGTGAATACTTGAGTGCCGAGTTCCTGGACTATTTAAAAGAGAATGGAATTCTCTCTCAGCGTACTCCTCCATACACTTCGCAACATAACGGTGTATCGGAAAGGAGGAATCGAACCCTATTGGATATGGTTCGTTTCATGATGAGTAAGGCTGAGTTACCGCGATCTTTCTGGGGCTATGCACTAGAAGCAGCTGCATATCTCTTGAACAAGGCTCCCACCAAGACTGTGCCTACCACTCCATATCAGATGTGGAATGGGAAGAAACCCTGTCTTAAGTACCTTAAGATATAGGGATGTCCAGCTTTTGTAAAAAAGCAGCATGCGGACAAGCTCGAGGCACGTTCAGTACAGTGTAAGTTTGTGGGATACCCAAAGAACTCCAGGGGGTATCTGTTCTATTCCGCTGAGGAACAAAAAGTTTTTGTTTCTCAACATGCCCGCTTCTTGGAAACTGAGTTTTTGGAAACCCAGATAAGTGGGGACGCAATAGAAATAGAAGAAATTCCAGAACCACAAGCTATTACTGAAAGCTTGGAAGAGCCAGTAAGTTCAAAAGAACAGGACATTCCTATGCCGCTCCGCAGAAGTAGTAGGCAGTCTCATCCGCCCGAGAGATACTACGGTTTTCTCATAGACGGGGATAAAGAGGATTGCATCATAGATTATGATGAGCCTACTAGCTTCCAGCAGGCCGTTTAGAGCGTTGACTCGGTAAAATGGCTGGATGCAATGCGGACCGAAATGGAGTCCATGTACACCAACAAAGTATGGACGTTGGACATTGCTCCAGACGGGGTAAAACCCGTAGGATGCAAGTGGATCTTCAAAAGAAAGATTGGTGTAGATGGACAGGTTGAGACCTATAAAGCTAGACTTGTTGCAAAGGGTTTTCGTCAAAGACCTGGTTTGGACTATAACGAAACCTTTTCTCCAGTGGCTATGCTGAAATCCATTCGGATCCATCTTGCCATTGCTGCCTTCCACGATTATGAGATTTGGCAGATGGACGTAAAGACCGCTTTTCTAAATGGAAATTTAGAGGAGTGTGTCTATATGGATCAGCCAGAGGGTTTCATTCAGAGTGGGAGCAGCGGAAAAGTATGCAAGTTGCTTAAGTCCATCTATGGACTAAAGCAGGCATCGCGGAGTTAGAACATCTGTTTTGATGAGACGGTCAAGGAATTTGGCTTTATCAAAAATCCAGATGAACCATGCATCTATAGTAGATTTGTAGCGAGAACTGTAGTATTCCTCGTTTTATACGTGGATGACATTCTCTTAATAGGAAATGACATTCCTATGCTACAATCTGTCAAGGGGTTCTTGTCGCACAGGTTCTCCATGAAAGACCTGGGTGATGCCTCATACATCCTGGGGATCCGGATCCATCGTGATAGAACCAAGAGGATATTAGGACTTTCACAGTCCAGGTATATCGACACCATACTGAAAAGATTCAGTATAGAAGATTCCAAACGCGGTAACCTACCGGCTTGTCATGGGATCACCCTCTCTAAAGAGATGTCCCCCAAGACTAATTTGGAGAGGGATCGCATGTCTATTATACCCTACGCTTCTGCGGTAGGCTCTATAATGTAAGCGATGTTGTGTACCAGACCGGATGTAGCTTATGCACTGAGTGTGGTAAGCCGGTATCAGTCAAACCCTGGGGAGAAACACTGGATAGCGGTAAAGAACATTCTCAAGTACCTGAGAAGGACTAAGGAGATGTTCTTGGTGTATGGCGGAAAAGACCTCCAGATCGAGGCCTTGTAAGTCCACGTTGCCCACCCCGGTGCTTAAGGGGAGGCGGAAAACATAATAAAAAATGGATTTTTAATGACTTAGGCAACATGGACCTTGCTTGTGAGGATCTTTGCTAAACGAAAACTAGCTAAAGTAAACTAACAACTAACTAAGTTGTAGAAAGGTTATACCTTGAGCTCGAACTCCTTCTCTCCTTGCTCGTCGGAATGGTAGAAAGGCCTCACCTTGCTTGTCTTCTTCCGTCAAAGAAGGATCCACCCGAAAGCCTCGACCTTTAGCTTCAACTCCAAGCTAGGAGTAACTAGAGTGCAAGAAATGCTAAGACTTGAACCCTAGAAGAGAGTAGAGAAGATCAAGTGAAGGTTTTTCTCAAGCTTTTTTGTTTCTCAACACATGAGAGGGAGAGAGCTTGAGGGAGAGGATGAGCAAGAGAGAGAAAGGATATGATAGAATGAATTATTAGTGAGCCATTCTCACTAATATGTGTGTAATATTTTAATTAATTAATTAGCTAGAAAATTGTCATGGTTTAATCAAGAGGTGACCATTATCATTTCACTATTAATGCAAATTGCAAGGATCAAAGAGCATCTTCCAAATGAAATGATCATGGTCAAATTGTCAACTTGGTCAACAAGTCAATGAAGTCAAAAAGTCAACAACAACAACCATGCACAATAATTAAGCTAATTATTAATTAACAATAATACACACAAAAGCAATAGGGTTAATAAAATGACAATAGTCATTAACCCTAAACAAGGTCCTCTCCCTCAATCTCAAGCAACTGTGCATACGCACCCGCATTCGTGATCCGAGGAACACGAATACAATGAGAAAAACCAATCTCAAACAATACACTAGGATCCGGCTTAAACCAAAGCCCGCTAGTATAAACTGTCCGGACAGCAAACGTGCACAAGTGCGCGGATGCTAACGAACCCTGTCGCAAAACCATGCGACCTCTACTCATTTTGCCTAAAGGCGAATAGCTCTCTGTGTGGGACTCTAAAGACTCGACACTACGCTGGCAGTGGGTTTAACCACAGACCGCAAGCGGCACTAGCTGTACGTAACGGTCCCCAGGTAGATGTCGATAAGAAGACTGACGAGGTGAACCCCATCTGCACTCCTACTGAGCCTGTATGTGACAATCTCCGTACAGTCCGGTCTGTTCGTCTGATACATCGCATGGCGGGCCTAGGGGGGCGGTGAACGTCAGTCCCCTAATAGCGGTACAAGTCGTGTCGGAGTGTAGCCCAGAACACCCTGAGATAACACTGGAAACCTACCAGTATACCTCGCTTGCCCTGGCCAGGGACTACTCGTGTAATGGCTCTCCTGGACACAGCGCGATGTCAACCCCCAATACCGGGAGAGACGAATCCTGTCTAACCATCACTGCCTCCAAGTGCTTCGGGACTGCACCCAAAAACTACCTGTTTGCACGACTCGTTTGAATCGTGGTAGGGTAGTAATCAAAGTGCAGTGGGAACACACTCAAGGCGAAGTGACAGTGTCAAGTCAGCGGACTAAGCTGTACTCATGTCACCTGGGAACTGATAACTGACGATAGGTATATTACCAACCAACAGTTCCCGACGAGTCCTGTCCAGTGTACTCGTAACCTAACGAGCACCCGCATACTATCCCAAGTACGACGTACTAACGGCTGTGGGACAGACCGTCTCCCACACTGGGATGAGAAGCGCATACGCTAGTCTACTCCGGAGTATCGATGCCCTGTCTCGATAGTCCAACGACCAGGGACCTGTATAAGGATGTGCTTATAGATTACCCAGCTCCCACGAGTGCGAGCACCATCACAACACTGGTAATCAAGCAAAGATCCTAAGGGCTCTACTAATATGTATACCAGCAATATGCTAAAAGAAACACATGCACATATTAAAGCAGAGACAAACCAAGTAGCATACTACCATTTCAAGCAAGATTGTATATACAACTGTGAATATCCCAAGCTTCCATTAAGTAATATACAAACTAGTATGATACAGTAATGGCCTCTAGGGCATATACACTAACAATCTCCCACTTGCACTAAGGCCATGTACTGGCGTATCGAAGACCTATCATCTCGATCAGCCGCTCGAACTGAGTCTGGGGCAAGGCCTTGGTGAATGGATCTGCTGTGTTATCCTCTGATGCAACTCTCCGGACCTCGATCTCCTGGCGATCCACAATCTCCCTGATCAGGTGATACCGCCTTAAGATGTGTCTGGATTTCTGATGGGACCTGGGTTCCTTCGCTAAAGCTATAGCCCCGTTGTTGTCGCAATACAGAGGTATTGGGTCAACAATGGACGGAACCACCTGAAGTTCTTTCAAGAACTTCCTCATCCAGACAGCTTCTTTTGCGGCATCAGATGCAGCGATGTATTCCGCTTCCATAGTCGAGACAGCAACGGTTTCCTGTTTGGAGCTCTTCCAACACACCGCCCCTCCATTGAGGGTAAAGACAAAACCCGACATGGACTTGGAATCATCCTTGTCACTCTGGAAGCTGGAGTCAGCAAAGGCCTCAATCTGCAGGTCTTTTCCGCCATACACCAAGAACATCTCCTTAGTCCTTCTCAGGTACTTGAGAATGTTCTTTACTGCTATCCAATGTTTCTACCCAGGGTTTGACTGATACCTGCTTACCACACTCAGTGCATAAGCCACATCCGGTCTGGTACACAACATCGCATATATTATAGAGCCTACCGCAGAAGCGTAGGGTATAATAGACATCCGATCCCTCTCCAAATCAGTCTTGGGAGACATCTCTTTGGAGAGGGTGATCCCGTGACAAGCCGGTAAATTACCGCGCTTGGAATCTTCCATACTGAATCTCTTCAGTATGGTGTCGATGTACCTGGACTGTGAGAATCCTAATATCCTCTTGGATCTGTCACGGTAGATCCGGATACCCAGAATGTATGAGGCATCACCCAGGTCTTTCATGGAGAACCTGTGTGACAAGAACCCCTTGACAGATTGTAGCATAGGAATGTCATTTCCTATTAAGAGAATGTCATCCACGTATAAAACGAGGAATACTACAGTTCTCGCTACAAATCTACAATAGATGCATGGTTCATCTGGATTTTTGATAAAGCCAAATTCTTGGACCGTCTCATCAAAACAGATGTTCCAACTCCGCGATGCCTGCTTGAGTCCATAAATGGACTTGAGCAACTTGCACACCTTTCCGCTGCTCCCACCCTGAATGAAACCCTCTGGCTGGTCCATATAGACACACTCCTCCAAATGACCATTTAGAAAAGCTGTCTTTACGTCCATCTGCCAAATCTCGTAATCGTGGAAAGCAGCGATGGCAAGAAGGATCCGAATGGATTTCAGCATAGCTACTGGAGAAAAGGTTTCGTCATAGTCCAAACCAGGTCGCTGACGAAAACCCTTTGCTACCAGTCTAGCTTTATAGGTCTTAACCTGTCCATCTACACCAATCTTCCTTTTGAAGATCCACTTGCATCCTACGGGTTTTACCCCGTCTGGAGCAATGTCCAACGTCCATACTTTGTTGGTGTACATGGACTCCATCTCGGTCCGCATTGCATCCAGCCATTTTACCGAGTCGACGCTCTGAATGGCTTGCTGGAAGCTAGTAGGCTCATCACAATCTATGATGCAGTCCTCTCTATCCCCGTCAATGAGAAAACCGTAGTATCTCTCGGGCGGATGAGACTGCCTACTACTCCTGCGGAGTGGCATAGGAATGTCCTGTTCTTTCGAACCTTCTGGTTCCTCTAAGCTTTCAGTAATAGTTTGTGGTTCTGGAATTTCTTCCAGTTCTATTGCGCTCCCACTTATTTCTTTTTCTAAAAACTGATGTTCCAGAAAATGGGCATTACGAGAAACAAGGACTTTTTGTTCCTCTGCGTAATAGAAAAGATACCCCCTGGAGTTCTTTGGGTATCCCACAAACTTGCACAGTACTGAGCGTGCCTCGAGCTTGTCCGTATGCTGCTTTTTGACATAAGCTGGACATCCCCAAATCTTCAAGTATTGAAGATAGGGTTTCTTCCCACTCCATAACTCATATGGTGTGGTAGGCACAGTCTTAGTGGGAACACGGTTCAAAAGATATGCAGCTGTTTCTAGTGCATATCCCCATAACGATCGCGGTAACTCAGCGTTACTCATCATGGACCGTACCATATCCAATAGGGTCCGGTTCCGTCTCTCCGATACACCGTTATGTTGCGGAGTGTATGGAGGAGTAAGCTGAGAGAGAATTCCATTCTCTTTTAAGTAATTCAGGAATTCGGCACTTAAGTATTCTCCTCCTCGATCCGATCTTAGGATCTTGATACTTTTGCCGGTTTGTTTTTCTACTTCATTCTTATATTCCTGGAACTTATCAAAAGCTTCGGATTTATGCTTCATTAAGAAGATGTGTCCGAATCTTGAGAAATCATCCGTAAAAGTAATGAAGTAAGAAAAACCGCTTCGCGCATGTGTAGACATTGGACCGCACACGTCGCTGTGTACGAGTCCTAAGAGCTCGCTCGCTCTTTCTCCGTGTCCAGAAAACGGAGCCTTTGTCATCTTTCCTTTGAGACAGGATTGACAAGTTGCATACGATTGATATTCGAACGGATCCAAATATCCTTCAGTATGTAACTTAGTCAATCTTCTCTCATTGATGTGACCCAGTCTACAATGCCATAAGAAAGTTTTATTAATTTCTGGAGACTTTCTTTTGTGTGTATTCTGGATATTGAAAACCTGTGGTTGGTTTAAAACGTATATACCGTTGTTCAATGTACCTGACCCAATCAAAACTTGATTAAGGTGAATGTTCACTACATTACTTACAAATGCAAATTCATAACCTTCTTTAGATAATAAAGATACAGAAATGATATTACAGGTTGCATTTGGTACATAATAACAACTACGCAAAACCAAAAAGTGTCCATCTGATAATCCCAGGTGATAGTCCCCCACGGCCTCAGCATCCATGCTAGCACCGTTCGCAACTCTGAGGGTCATGTCACCTGCCTTCAAAACTCTACGCTTTCTCAACGCCTGCAAAGAATTACAGATATGAGATCCTGATCCGGTATCCAATACCCAGGATGTAGAGTTTATTGATAGACAGTTTTCAATAACATATACACCTGAAGCTGAAGCTGCAACTCGCTTCAAATCCTGTGTTCTGGCTTTCCAAACCTTGCAATCCTGTTTCCAGTGACCACTTTTGTGACAATAGAAGCATTCTTCCTTCCCCACCATCTTCCCCGCTACTTTTGTTGCTTTACCCTTTCCCTTCGTATCCACTTTACCGACACCGCCTCTTGGTTTGGCGGGGGCTTTCTTCTTCTTGCCCTTGGCTTTCGCCCTGGACCTAGAAGAGGAAGATCCTCCTACAAACAAAGTGGATGTCTCCCTACCCTTCTGTAGGGTGCCCTCAGCAGTCTTCAACATGTTCAGAAGTTCGGCAAGTTCAACCTCCTTTCCTTGCATGTTGAAGTTAAGAACGAACTGGGCGTAAGTGGAAGGAAGGGACTGGAGAATCAAATCGGTATAGAGTTCATTCTCCAACGTGGTCCCAAGGTCCGCGAGCTCCTCTATGTAGCCGATCATCTTAAGTACGTGGTCCGCTACCGATGATCCGACGGCCAACCTTGCCGAAAAAAGCTTCTTCGACACTTCGTATCTAGCGATACGAGACTGCTCTCCATACAGTTCTTTTGTATGGAGAAATATGGACTCTAGGTCCATATTCTCGTGCCTCCTCTGATGTTCGTTGTCCATCGAGGCTAGTACGAGGCATCTGGCCCTCGCTCAATCTATCTCCTATGTCTTACGGATTTCTACATCCGCGACGCTGGAGGTGGGACCTGGGACAGGGGGAGCTTTGGTGGTAAGTATATACCCCAGCTTGTCATAAGTGATCGCCATCTTGACATTCCTGAGCCAATCTTTGTAGTTTGGCCCTGTTAATATATTTTTATCTAACAGTAACTTAAGTCCGGTCATGTTGAATGGTCGCTGCAATTAGGAGAGAGAAAAGAAACACTTTAGCATGATGCTCTTGCAAGTTTAGAGTGGTTTTTAGTTTGTCTAAACTGGATGGCTCCCACTGTTTCTCGAATCCCTTCTCAAACCATAAAGAAAAGGATTAGCCGGGATCATTCTCACCGTACAATACTTGCTTAACCGTTCAGCCAGGCCAGTGTCGGTACTTCGAGGGAGGTTTTCCAACGCTTTCGCGAAGTTCCTTAATTAAATAACCTCTTTTCCCTGTGGGCGTAGCCCCGCTAACACCTTTCTAGGCACCTACTAGGTTTATAGCATTGATCGTTAAGTGAGAGTTTTCCCGAGGAGTAGCATATACTCACAGTAGGATAGGGATCCAAATATCATCGCGTGACGAAACTGAAGGAATCCTACCAGAATCACCACACTCCAAATGGTATGCAAATCTAGCAAGTTTCAGTACTTATGAAACTCCCGATGTGGATTTTTGCCCCATGCTCTTATGACCTTGGCGTGAGGTCAAAATGTCATAAGTCACATGTCAAGTTCTTCCCATCATTATCCTGGTTAATTTGAACCCACCCGTACCTGCCCTTGACGTAGGCCAAAACGGCGGTACGACTGTCTCAAATCAACGCATTCTATCTATGCAACGGATAAATATCCGGCAGCTACCAATCACTATGCCTTGGCGTGAGGTCAAAATACATAGCTTGAATACTACCGAATATTTAACCGAAATGATGGAGGGCTACGGATGGTTTTGGCGAAACCGTGAACGTAGTGAACTTGATATAATCGATGGAACGAGATAGCTTTTAAAAGGAGTGGTTCAAGCTCCGCGTTTAAAAGTTTAGTTTTGAAAAGAACCGAGTGGTTTTCAAAGTGTTCCAATCGACTTTTACTTGGTTTATTTCTTGCATTAGTTCTTTTAATGCGTCCCATCATTTAATCCTACCATTGCAGAAAACAACCAAAATATGACGTACGCTTATGCCATTCGCATTCGCCACGGGGCCCCGTCATCACCCGTTAGGTTACTTAACTAACGACAGAGCGGGGGCTGGGCTAGCGCGGCTGTAAAACATAAGCAACGCATAAATAGTTATTATATATAAATATATAGCAATGATAGACATTACAGATCACAGATGAATACATTGGATATACTAGGAATCCGCAATGCGTTCGAGCCTGCAACGCAAAGCGGATTACACGGTCGCGGTGAATAGCCAATACCCCACCCAAGACCCCTACGGGTGCGGCAAACTACCCGCCAAGCACCCGAAGCGAAGCAACCTCCCTCACCACCGTGAGTAGGCCACTCGGCACTTCGAGATACCCGGTAGTTTGTGCACCCCCTCCATGGGTCTATGCTAGGAGCAAAAACAGTAAAAAGAATTATACAATGACGGCTACAACCCCGACCCGGTTGTGCGGCCATACAAATAATATTATTACATCAATTTACATGTTACAAATGAATGAAAGAAAAACAACGCTCATCTCACATCCACCCCGGCCATTCACCCGCGACAATCCAATCCATTCATATCCACAAACCAATAACAAACACAGATCATGTATAACCCCGACCAATCGTCTTATAGCGATTAGCCGACGTTCAATACATACAAGCATCACTGATATAACCGATGTAGTCAAAGTGTAGTGAAGTTCCGGAAAAAAATACGGATTTATAGGCCCCCAAAAGTAAATTTTAGTTCTGGAAAATTTGGGCACATATAATATATTTTAAAAATCCCAAAACCAACACAGACACACACTGCACGAAAAACGATGCAGAGAAGACGACAAACGGCGGCGCTTCCGCGGCACATGCCTACCTCGTGCCGCGGAAGGGCGGCGGTTTGAACGAAACACTGTACCGTTTTTCATGGGTGTTCATACAAAACCCTGAGCCGAATTTACAAGTATAAAGTTTTTCATTTAGAGCAGAAAAAATTTTAACAGAAACTAGGGTTTTGCAAAAGTTTGGTTTTTGGATTTTCCGGTTTCGAAACTTCGTTACACTTCACTACCTAGCTAGTTTGAGTTTAGCCTGGCTCTGATACCACTGTAAGTCCACGTTGCCCACCCCGGTGCTTACGGGGAGGCGGAAAACATAATAAAAAATGGATTTTTAATGACTTAGGCAACATGGACCTTGCTTGTGAGGATCTTTGCTAAACGAAAACTAGCTAAAGTAAACTAACAACTAACTAAGTTGTAGAAAGGTTATACCTTGAGCTCGAACTCCTTCTCTCCTTGCTCGTCGGAATGGTAGAAAGGCCTCACCTTGCTTGTCTTCTTCCGTCAAAGAAGGATCCACCCGAAAGCCTCGACCTTTAGCTTCAACTCCAAGCTAGGAGTAACTAGAGTGCAAGAAATGCTAAGACTTGAACCCTAGAAGAGAGTAGAGAAGATCAAGTGAAGGTTTTTCTCAAGCTTTTTTGTTTCTCAACACATGAGAGGGAGAGAGCTTGAGGGAGAGGATGAGCAAGAGAGAGAAAGGATATGATAGAATGAATTATTAGTGAGCCATTCTCACTAATATGTGTGTAATATTTTAATTAATTAATTAGCTAGAAAATTGTCATGGTTTAATCAAGAGGTGACCATTATCATTTCACTATTAATGCAAATTGCAAGGATCAAAGAGTATCTTCCAAATGAAATGATCATGGTCAAATTGTCAACTTGGTCAACAAGTCAATGAAGTCAAAAAGTCAACAACAACAACCATGCACAATAATTAAGCTAATTATTAATTAACAATAATACACACAAAAGCAATAGGGTTAATAAAATGACAATAGTCATTAACCCTAAACAAGGTCCTCTCCCTCAATCTCAAGCAACTGTGCATACGCACCCGCATTCGTGATCCGAGGAACACGAATACAATGAGAAAAACCAATCTCAAACAATACACTAGGATCCGGCTTAAACCAAAGCCCGCTAGTATAAACTGTCCGGACAGCAAACGTGCACAAGTGCGCGGATGCTAACGAACCCTGTCGCAAAACCATGCGACCTCTACTCATTTTGCCTAAAGGCGAATAGCTCTCTGTGTGGGACTCTAAAGACTCGACACTACGCTGGCAGTGGGTTTAACCACAGACCGCAAGCGGCACTAGCTGTACGTAACGGTCCCCAGGTAGATGTCGATAAGAAGACTGACGAGGTGAACCCCATCTGCACTCCTACTGAGCCTGTATGTGACAATCTCCATACAGTCCGGTCTGTTCGTCTGATACATCGCATGGCGGGCCTAGGGGGCGGTGAACGTCAGTCCCCTAATAGCGGTACAAGTCGTGTCGGAGTGTAGCCCAGAACACCCTGAGATAACACTGGAAACCTACCAGTATACCTCGCTTGCCCTGGCCAGGGACTACTCGTGTAATGGCTCTCCTGGACACAGCGCGATGTCAACCCCCAATACCGGGAGAGACGAATCCTGTCTAACCGTCACTGCCTCCAAGTGCTTCGGGACTGCACCCAAAAACTACCTATTTGCACGACTCGTTTGAGTCGTGGTAGGGTAGTAATCAAAGTGCAGTGGGAACACACTCGAGGCGAAGTGACAGTGTCAAGTCAGCGGACTAAGCTGTACTCATGTCACCTGGGAACTGATAACTGATGATAGGTATATTACCAACCAACAGTTCCCGACGAGTCCTGTCCAGTGTACTCGTAACCTAACGAGCACCCGCATACTATCCCAAGTACGACGTACTAACGGCTGTGGGACAGACCGTCTCCCACAGTGGGATGAGAAGCGCATACGCTAGTCTACTCCGGAGTATCGATGCCCTGTCTCGATAGTCCAACGACCAGGGACCTGTATAAGGATGTGCTTATAGATTACCCAGCTCCCACGAGTGCGAGCGCCATCACAACGCTGGTAATCAAGCAAAGATCCTAAGGGCTCTACTAATATGTATACCAGCAATATGCTAAAAGAAACACATGCACATATTAAAGCAGAGACAAACCAAGTAGCATACTACCATTTCAAGCAAGATTGTATATACAACTGTGAATATCCCAAGCTTCCATTAAGTAATATAGAAACTAGTATGATACAGTAATGGCCTCTAGGGCATATACACTAACAGGCCTTTGCTGACTCCAGCTTCTAGAGTGACAAGGATGATTCCAAGTCCATGTCGGGTTTCGTCTTTACCCTCAATGGAGGGGCGGTGTGTTGGAAGAGCTCCAAACAGGAAACCGTTGCAGACTCGACTATGGAAGCGGAATACATCGCTGCATCTGATGCCGCAAAAGAAGCTGTCTGGATGAGGAAGTTCTTGAAAGAACTTCAGGTGGTTCCGTCCATTGTTGACCCAATACCTCTGTATTGCGACAACAACGGGGCTATAGCTTTAGCGAAGGAACCCAGGTCCCATCAGAGATCCAGGCACATCTTGAGGCGGTATCACCTGATCAGGGAGATCGTGGATCGCAAGGAGATCGAGGTTCGGAGGGTTGCTTCAGAAGAAAACACTGCAGATCCATTCACCAAGGCACTGCCCCAGACTCAGTTCGAGCGGCTGATCGAGATGATAGGTCTTCGATACGCCAGTACATGGCCTTAGTGCAAGTGGGATATTGTTAGTGTATATGCCCTAGAGGCCATTACTGTATCATACTAGTTTGTATATTACTTAATGGAAGCTTGGGATATTCACCTTGTATAAACAATCTTGCTCAATATAGTAGTATGCTACTTGGTTTGTTTCTACTTCAATGTGTACATGTGTTTATTTTAGTATATCACTTATACGCATTAGTGGAGCCCTTAGGATCTTTGCTTGATTACCAGCGTTGTGATGGCAGTCACACTAGTGGGGGCTGGGTAATCTATAAGCACATCCTTATACAGGTCCCTAGTCGCAGGACTATCGAGACAGGGCATCGATACTCCGGAGTAGACTAGCGTATGCGCTTCTCATCCCAGTGTGGGAGATGGTCTGTCCCACAGCCATCAGTACGTCGTACTGGAGATAGTATACGGGTGCTCGTTGGGTTACGAGTACACTGGACAGGACTCGTCGGGAACTGACAGGTTGGTATTATACCTATCGTCAGTTATCAGTTCCCAGGTGACATGAGTACAGCTTAGTCCGCTGACTTGACACTGGCACTTCGCCTCGAGTGTGTTCCCACTACACTTTGATCACTACCCTACCACTGCTCAAAGGAGTCGTGCAAACAGGTAGTGGTTGGGTGCAGTCCCGAAGCACTTGGAGGTAGTGACGGTTAGACAGGATTCGTCTCTCCCGGTATTGGGGGTTGACATCGTGCTGTGTCTAGGAGAGCCATTACACGAGTAGTCCCTGGCCAGGGCAAGCGAGATATACTGGTAGGCTTCCAGTGTTATCTCAGGTGTTTTGGGCTTCACTCCGACACGACTTGTACCGCTATTAGGGGACTGACGTTTTACCGCCCCCTAGGCCCGACATGCGATGTATCAGACGAACAGACCGGACTGTACGGAGACTGTCACATTCAGACTCAGTAGGAGTTCAGATGGGGTTCACCTCGTCAGCCTTCTTGTCGGCATCTACCTGGGGACCGTTACGCACAGCTAGTGCCGCTTGCGGTCTGTGGTTAAACCCACTGCCAGCGTAGTGTCGAGTCTTTAGAGTCCCATACAGAGGGTATTCGCCTCTGGGCAAAACAGAGTAGAGGTCGCATGGTTTTGCGACAGGGTTCGTTCTCATCCGCGCACTTGTGCACGTTTGGAGTCCGGACGGATATTACTAGTAGGCTCTGGTTTGAGCCAGATACTGGTATATGTTTTGGGGTTGATTTTATCTCTTGGTATTCATGTTCCTCGGAACAAGAATGCGGGTGTGTATGCACAGTTGATTGAGGCGGAGGAAGAGCTTTTTCATTAGGGTTTCGGAACGGGTGCGTATGCACAGTTGACAGTCGTCTTTTTCCAAACCCTAATGGAATTATGATATATCTATTAATAATATTAATCAAATGAAATTGTGTCATGGTTGGATTTTGTTGACTTGTTGACCATGGTTGACTTGTTGACCATGGTTGAAGGTTTGACCATCATCATTACAAAAGAAAGATGCTTTTTGATTCTTGCAAAACCATTTAAAGAATGTAATGATAATGGTCATTCCAAACCATCCATCAACGATTTCATTTTATTATTATTGTTAATTGATAATTCTTTTCATTTTGATATGGTTGCAAGAAATGAAAAGAATAAGCTCATTTTCTATCATAACCATTCTCTCTCCTCACTTGTTCTTCTTCCTCCTCTAGTTCAAGGAGAATCCTTCTCATGAGTTGAGAATCCCTCTCCTTGAGATAAAAACACCCCTTACACACTCTCTACTCACTCTAGGATCAAAGGTTTAGCAAGCCGAAGATTCTAGTTCTCTCAAAGTTCGAGAAAGAGCCCGAAGGTTGAACCCTTAGGTGGATCCATCTTTGACGGAAGAAGGCAACGAGGAAAGAACCATCAACCTCTACAAAAGTTTGAAGAAGAAGGAGTTCAAGTTAGGTATAACCATCTTTCCGAGTAGCTAACTCTCTTTAGCTTGTTTGCTAGTTTTAGTTTAGGAAAAGATCCCGACTTTGTTAGTCCATGTTGCCCCATGCGCCAAAAATTTGATTTTTATACCGTTTCCGCCTCCCCGTAAGAACCGGGGGGTCGCAACATGGACTTACAGGCTCAGTAGGGTTTCAGGATGAGTTCGCTCATCGGCTTCCCTTGAGGTCAGTACATGGGCAGCCGTTACGCACAGCTAGTGCCGATGACGGCTTGTGGTTAAACCCACTGCCAGGGTACTGACGAGTCATTAGAGTCCCCCACAGATAGTTTCCCAAGTTCGGGCGAAACGTTGTTGAGGCCGTATGGTTTTATGGCAGGGTTCGGAAAATGCACGTGCGTTTACGCACGTGTCATAGTTCGGGCAGATAATACTGGTGGGCTTTGGTTTAAGCCGGATCCGAGTATTATACTGTGTAGATATAATATCTTTGTCTCAGTTGCATTTGTATTCGGTCATAATAGAAATGCGGGTATGTTTATACTGTTATGGGGTTATCCTGAAATTCGTTTCAGGATCGCTTTTGGAAGTTGCCAGTTTCCAGTTTCCAGTTTTCTATCACCCGTATTAAACATTCGGTTTATTGCGGATTTATCTTTTCTTCTTTTGGGTGAGTCATGAGGTGAGTCATGAGTGTGGAAGGTTCTAGAAGAGGTGACTAGGTTAGTGACTCATTGTTTGCTTTAATGAGTTGATGAGGTGTATTAGTGACTCATTCTTTTGCATTAATGATTCTTGTTCTTGCTAAGATCTTTTGTGAGAAGCTTTGCTTGTGGTCACCCCCCTTGCTCCTACACTCACCCCCCTACCTCTATATATGGCCGGCCCCTCCCCTCCTCTTCTCTCACTCACTTGATAGAAAATAGATGGTTGTTGATTAAAAAGTTTATGTGATTTGGTGTATGGAAATTTCATAGCTCATTTCTCATTTCATATCATTCCATATGGCAGCTTCATTAACCGTTCGTCCATGGCTTTGGACGAAGTGAGATAAAGTGTTCTACTCATTCTCTACATCAATCTTGGTCATCTCTTTTAGCAAACTTGATGACCGAGTTGCCTCGGGTCAGAGGCGGGATCCCGTTTAAAGAACCGTTGACGTGGTTCCACCTGGACGAGGAGATCGGAGATCGACGAGATCGGAGCAGCCGCAACGGAGCGTGGGATGATAGTTAAAGAACGAAGGACTCGGATCGTTCGGTATAACCTTTCTACCCTCTTTGTAGTTTGTTAGTTTAGCGTTAATGGCAGATCCGGGTTATAGTATGCGATAGCGCCAGTTATAAAAGTTTTTGTTCCGCATTTGGCGTCAGTTTGATGGTCGGGGCGCTACCGTAGACTTCACCAAAACCCTAGCCCAAATCCAATTCCAAAGCCAAATCAAGATCATTTTGAGAAGCAAATCAAGCAAGCAACTATCGATCCTTTATCCGTGAAGCCAATCTTCATCCGAGCAAGAAATCCACGACGATCCGCGACTCACGGAGATCGAGCGGAGCAAAATTCGACGGATCTAGCTACCTCTTCAAAAGGAGCGATCGAGAGCAACATCTTGTAACCTCGAATTGAGGGAATGTGTAATTAGTCGTCGATTCAATAAAGGTGATAATTTTACTTCTTGTTTTCTTTACACTCTTGCGTTATGAAGCTTCTTGATCTTTGATTCATTTATTTTCATGATGCTTGAGTAAATTCTCCGCTTGTGGAGGATCCGAGAGAATTGATAGATCTAATGATGATCAAATCTTAATACTAGTCTTAATTCTTTTGAAATTTGTGAACCTTAGCAAAAAGAATCGTTGATGGCCTAATTTGGAGAGAAATGACTTCTTGATTATTTTGTTGCAAGTTAGGGATCAAACTATCGGTGATTTTCTTTGCTAGAGGCTAGATCCAAATGATTATGATTGAAAAGATAAGTGATAGTGAAGGAGAAGCCCTAGTTTCTTCAATTGATCCCTAATCTTCAATCATCATCATCAATATAGCTACAAATATTCAATAGATAAGAGTAGGAATTATTAGATTCATCATTAGCTATTAACTCAATCAGATCCTACAAGCTACTCTTCATATCTTGATAATTCAATCGATTTGGACATTTCTTGATTCTTGATTCTAGATCTATATTCTTTATGTTTCTTGAAATGAAAACTCACAAATCTTAAATCAATTTTCTTGCATTTTTCTTTTATCTTTTAATTTTCAACTCAACTAAAACGATAACAAACAAATCACACTTTCTCAGTGGACGATCTGCATTCAACGACGAACCTACAATAGACACCGTTAATTGATTGCGGTTTATAAATTTCTTTGGTTGTGAAACACACGAAGAAGATGATCAATCAAATGACGCCGTTGCCGGGGATAGTATGCTAATTTGTTCGTTTTTGTAATTTGAGTTGGAAAATTTATTATTCCATCAGAATTTTTAGATCAAAATTCGCAACAAGCGCTTAACAATTTGTTGTGATTTGCTGCAAGGAAATCTGGAATCTCTGGAGCGAGAGGAAAAATATTCAGAGCATCACAGAGAGTTCAGTGAGGCAACAGGTGTATTTTCACAAATTTCTGTGCAGAGATCTCATCATCACACCGCGCATCCGTGGCATTAAGAAGCATCTTGCGGCGGTTCCGCGGCAATTTTAGGGTTTCCGTGCACCAAATTTTCTAGGTGAATTTCTATCTTTCTTATCTCCTCCCTGCTCTGTCCATTAACCAATTTCTGCAGGATTCATTGCAAAAATTCGCAGCGCCGCCAAAAAGAAAATTTGTTGCGTATTTGATCTTGGTTGTTTGCATTTTTTTTAACACGGAAATTAAGGGGCAAAGACCAAATTCAGATTAGGTGGGGATTTCATTACCCTTCCTAAGCCCCAAAAATCACAAACTTGCAGCCGCATCACCCTCATTAACTAAAAAATATCTAAATATGACTCTAAGGACCGTCGCGCTCAATTAGGACAGAAGGAGGTCGTGGGTAATCTATTGTTTATCCGCGTTTCTTTTGTGGTGTCTAAGGCAAGTGGTTACTTAATTAGGCCCACTACTTACGTAGTGGAGAACCTCCCACTTACCTGGCCACAGAAGGGGCAAAGAGGCAGTAGAGGATCTATCTTGCGACTTGTCTTCTGGAAGTCTAGGAGCGGTCTAGAGACTTGACCTAGGTAACCACTAGATTTAGGGTTGCTTGTGCATTTTTGTGTGAATTTTTCAAAAAATCCGTAATTTTTTTCAAAACAAACACCAATCCAAACTTTTCCCCTAATTATCACAATGCTGCCACTTGTGCTAAACCATTTAGTGCATGCTCGGCTGGACACGGGATTCTAGTGCCTGACTTGTCCGCGTTCCTCCTATCGACTCCGAAGTCGGTATTTCTACATCTTATTTTTCTTCACCCACTACCACACCCACTTCGATGGACGGTTCTCCATCGAACTTCTTTAACACTACTCTGCCACAGTCCGCAGGTGCGCAGAATCCGTCCCGCATCTCTCTCCAAAAGAGATGCTACCCTATTCGAGGTCCTCTTTCGACCTGTCTCACCATTCCACCAGCCAATGGGGACAATTTTGAAATCAAACCACAATACATCAATCTTCTACCAAAATACCACGGTCTCGAGTCTGAAGACGCATATGTCTTTATTACCAAATTTGAAAATGTATGCGCTATGATGGGTACTTCACAGCTTTATGTGGATACTATGAGATTATGTCTTCTTCCATTCATTTGTGCGATATAGCCGAGAAGTAGATTTATAACACAGCCGCACATTCTATTTCAAACTGGGGAGAATTCATAACAACTTTCCTAAAGAAATTCTACCCTAATCATAAGACAGCTCGAATCCGTAGCGAAATAAATCAATTTACCCAGCTTCCAAATGAACCATTCTCGAAGTGTTTTGAACGCTTCAAGGATCTGTTAGCTCAATGTCCTCATCACGGAATTCCTAGATGGAATCTGTGTAGAATCATATATGAGGGCATTAATCCTACAACAAAACAGACCCTTGAATCCATGGGTCAAAGCACCTTTATGAATAAAGATGATGGTGAAGCATGGAGATTTTTAGAAGATTTCGCTGAAAAATCTTTACAGTGGGAGAGTGTAAACCAGTCATCGTCTAGGGGTAGTATTCATCAACTTGATGTTTCCATAGGAGTTAGAGCTGAAATGGCAGCAATGCAAAAGAAACTCAAAGCTATGGAACATAAATTTTTAGCAGCCTCCCTAAATCAAATGGCACTCCCCCAAAACTGTCTATGGATGCTGTTCTGATCCATCTCATCTTACGAAAAAATGTCCTTTGAATTCTCCGTTTCAAGGTCAAGAGAATACCAATGTTGCTTTCCAACAAAAACCTAGAAACGATCTGTATTCTTCCACTTATAATCAGGGTTGGAGGAATCACCCTAACTTTGCTTGGAACCAATCACAAACTCAAAACACGGTTCCAAACCAAAATAATTTTCATAGGGGTCCTCCACCACAACAGCAACCACTTCAAATAAGTCAGCACCCCCACCAATCATAAAATTTTCAAAATCCGGTCAACACGCCTGCACCATATAACAATTCTTTGCAAGTGACCGGTACTGATAACTCTTCTTCACTCGAACAAACCATGAATTGGCTTCTGACAAATATCATGCAAGTTTCGGCTGAGATGAAGTCTTCCGTCGATAAAATCCAGAAAAACTCTGACTCCCAAAGTGAGAGTATTAAATCGATGGAAGTACAAATTGCCCGTATAAATGTCGAATTGAGTGCTAGAGAAAAAGGGAAACTTCCAGCTCAACCCCTACCAAATCCTGGCTATTCACATCATGTGAACGCTATCACCACGTTGAGATTTGGAAGAGTGCTTGACAACCATGTCAGTGAAGAGATTGATAATAATGAGGAATCAATCGATGATACCCCGGCTGAGACTTTTCCTTCCACTTCTATTTCTACTTCTGATCCCAGTTCTTCTACCCCACCATTTTCTCCCGAGCCTATTCTCCGTTTTCCCCAAGGCTCAAACCCTCAGCATACTTCGTCTAGTCCACCAAAGACGATCCCCACTCCTATTCTTGGATCTTTTCTACCCACACGATCTTCTCCAATGTTGGACCCCGCTCTTATTGCTAAAGCTCCTTATCCGAATCGGTTAAGGGGAAACAGACCAAGTCCACAAATGGAGAAGATCGCTAAAATTTTTAAACAGGTTAACACCAATATCCCTCTCCTAGAAGCTATACAACAAGTCCCGGCTTATGCGAAAATTCTCAAGGACTTGTGCACTAGGAAGAGGAAGACTCAAGTGCCAAAAAAGGTGTTCATGTCGAGTACTGTAGACACAGCTTTTACCCAACAATTACCTAGAAAACGTAAGGACCCTGGCTGTCCTACAATTTCTATTTCTATTGGGGGTAAACACATTAACCGTGCTCTACTTGACCTGGGTGCAAGTGTTAACCTGCTTCCTTTATCATTTTATGAGCAGTTAGGGATCGGAGAGTTGAAACCAGCTCACTGCACTCTCCAGATGGCCGACCGATCAATCACCAAACCTAGGGGTGAGCTGGAGGACGTGTTAATAAAAATCGTGGAATTTGTATTCCCTGTGGAATTTATTGTTCTCGATACACAGCCTGTAGCGAACCCACGGAATCAAATTCCGGTGATCCTTGGTCGCCCCTTTTTGGCCACTTCCAATGCTCTAATCAACTGTCGTAATGGCTCTATGACCCTATCCTTCGGGAAGATGTCAATAGAGCTTAACATATACAAGTTGGGAAGTGTTCCCTCCGAACCTACTGCTCAAGCATGTTCTGTCAAATTAATGGATGTCGACAGCAGCGAATTTGATCAGCCTCATGATACTGATCTAGACTCTTTTCATATGTTGTTGTTTGACCCAACTATGTATTATACATATACGGACTCTTCCATTGAGTTGTCCGGATCAACATCTAACGCTGATGAAGAACTTTTTATAGAGTCTGACGATCACCCCGCTCTTTTTGATGACATTATTCTTCGGGGAATCGATGAAAGCTTTTAGGACATTTTCGCTGATGAACTCGTATTTTTAGCAAACACGGGTGTTGAGATGAATCAACTCCAAGAAAAAGAAATTGAACCTCCACCCCTTCTTCTGGACTATAAAGAGAATGTGAGTAATCCATCATCACAATCACTGTGCCGTCTCTCCAAATTGAGACGCAAACACATTCTATCCCATCACTTACCTTTTCCCCACTTCTTCATGATTCTATACAACATGTTCTTCCACCAACCGGTGCGTTTCACTGATAAATTCTTCGAATGGTTGGTGTTGACTTTCGGTCTTTGCAAAGCTTGGCATTGACTAATAATTTTGACCCCCTCTTGTGATTTTAAATGCTTAACATTGTTTAACTCAAGTTTGGGGGGTATAATTTGGCTCTTGAAAATAAATTTTTTACTCAAAAATTGTGAGCCAAAGAATAAGTTTGGGGGAGATTTTCACGATCATATTTATTTCCCCCGTTAATAAATTTCCTCCCAAGCTTACAGGTTTTTATGATCTAGCAGAAGACAACAGTGCGGACACTGTTGTAAACAAGTTTGGGAGAGGTTTGTGCTTATTTACGCATCACTTTGCATCATACTTTGCATAAGCACAAAACATATAAAAAAAATTTTAAAAAATTTTAAGAAAAAATTAAAAGATAAAAATATTTAATATTTAATTTTATAATAAAAGATTAGATAGTGAAAAATTACATCCAAAAGATTGGAAAAATTTAAGAAAACCTAGAAAATTAGAAGTTTTCTTAAACGAAACTAGTAATAAGTAGTTATGAGCCGTTATCCCAAGGGTTAGTAAGATGAAGGAAGTCACTAATCTGAGGATAAAAATAAGTCTGAAAAATAGTTCCTATTCTGGAAGCCAAACATTTGAATATTGATACCCTACTATACGCACTTACACACGTCTTGAAACCCGGGATAGTAGAGGATACCTTGAAATGCTCTTGTCTAAAAGCCAAAGTATGAAAGAAATAAAAAAAAATGAAAATATAAAATGGTGAAGAAAAATGAACACTGGTTTTGTAATCACCAAGGCAGCATAAAAAAAATATAGCGAGGGTGCTTCATCATCTAGTGCCTTAGACCAACTGGTTTGGGAGTCACTGCTAAGCCTTAGGTGTTGCAAGACGAGGAAAATACTAATACACCTAATCAGGAAGCACATGAGTAATTGATCGGTTAGTAACTCAAGAAGTATTAACAGTCGCATGAAAAATGTGTGAGCAAATCCATCTAAATATTCACTGATTAAAAAGTACTGAAGTAGATGGACAAGAGTATGATAGCTTGAATTGAATTCTCCGAGTGTAGGGATGTCTTTTACACACACGTAGGGGTATATGATCGATGTTTGGAAGAAAAATAAGAATGAAGAATAATGGTGATGTTTTATTGAGGGATGATCTGATTTCTAACATCTTTTCATGACTATTAAGATAGGGCTCATGACAACTGAAAAACTAGTATAGTTGGAAACTCTAATTCTCAAAGTCTTTCTTTTATAATTCTTATCTTTACATGTAACTTTCACAGTCTTTCTTTTATTATGCGATTTTGTGGGTGCAATCCGCTGAAAACCCTCAGGAGACAACACTCCTCCTACTAGAGACACCTAGAGGTTTAAAGGCTTGTTGCACGTGCTCAGTGCAATTGTGTTGCCTACGAAAGTGTGCTAGTTAGTTTTTCTTTTTCTTATATTTTCTCCTTCACCTGAATAAAAGATGTTTGCTCGAGACGATCAAAATTAAGTTTGGGGGAATTTGATCAGTCGAAAATATTGCATTTTTAACACATCAATTTCCCTACTTTTTCTAATCATCTAAAGGTGTTTGGTATAAATATAGCATATATTAGAAATTCGTCTGCAAAATATCAAATAACATGTGTTATACATTATAACCGGCATTTTGAGGGAAATTGAGTGTTTATTACTACATGCATGATTTTGTATATCTCAACATGTTTTATCGAGATTGTGTGCAGAAAATCTTTCAGGTCAAAAAGCCGGAATCACAAAAGTGCTGATAAAATGCAGCAAGTCCAAGACTTGAGATCTGGCAGCAACAAAGAAAGAAATGTCAGATTCCAGGCATCAGAGAATAACCCAAAGACCAACAGAAAGATACCCTGAAAACCTTATGCAGTAAGCCTACTATATGGCCGCGGATCCGCGGCCGAGTTGGCCGATCCGCCGCGGATCCGCGGCCTACTAGACACGTCAGCAAATCATAGTCTCCAGAAGCTTCTTCTCAACAGCCTCGCTTCTTCAGGACGCTTAAATTACCACGTGGCTTCTTCTAGAAGGCTCTGCATAACAAACTCACTCTAGAATATTCCTTATAACAACCTCATTCTAGAATATTCCCTCTAACAAACTCACTCTAGAATATTCCCTCTAACAAACTCATTCTAGAAGGCTCTCTCTAACAACCCAGCTTTGGAGGGAAGATTCAAATGAGGTGGTTATAAAAAGAGATCTAGATCTAGGGTTTTCGGGTTACACAATTAGAGGTGGAACATTGAGCCAAATTTGCACAAGTTGAGTGACACAACTTGATCCAAAACCCTAGCCCAAATCCAATTCCAAAGCCAAATTAAGATCATTTTGAGAAGCAAATCAAGCAAGCAACCATCGATCCTTTATCCATGAAGCCAATCTTCATCCGAGCAAGAGATCCACGATGATCCGCGACTCACAGAGATCGAGCGGAGCGAAATTCGACGGATCTAGTTATCTCTTCAAAAGAAGTGATCGAGAGCAACATCTTATAACCTCGAATTGAGGGAATGTGTAATTAGTCATCGATTCAATAAAGGTGATAATTGTACTTCTTGTTTTCTTTACACTCTTGTGTTATGAAGCTTCTTGATCTTTGATTCATTTATTTTCATGATGCTTGAGTAAATTCTCCGCTTGTGGAGGATCCGAGAGAATTGATAGATCTAATGATGATCAAATCTTAATACTAGTCTTAATTCTTTTGAAATTTGTGAACCTTAGCAAAAAGAATCGTTGATGGCCTAATTTGGAGCGAAATGACTTCTTGATTATTTTGTTGCAAGTTAGGGATCAAACTATCGGTGATTTTCTTTGCTGGAGGCTAGATCCGAATGATTATGATTGAAAAGACAAGTGATAGTGAAGGAGAAGCCCTAGTTTCTTCAATTGATCCCTAATCTTCAATCATCATCATCAATATAGCTACAAATATTCAATAGATAAGAGTAGGAATTATTAGATTCATCATTAGCTATTAACTCAATCAGATCCTACAAGCTACTCTTCATATCTTGATAATTCAATCGATTTAGACATATCTTGATTCTTGATTCTAGATCTATATTCTTTATGTTTCTTGAAATGAAAACTCACAAATCTTAAATCAATTTTCTTGAATTTTTCTTTTATCTTTTAATTTGCAACTCAACTAAAACGATAACGAACAAATCACACTTTCTCAGTGGACGATCCGCATTCACCGACGAACCTACAATAGACACCGTTAATTGATTACGGTTTATAAATTTCTTTGGTTGTGAAACATTTCCAAATACACACAAAGAAGATGATCAATCAACTAGCGTATAGCTTCTCGACCCATGTAGATGGGCAATGGATGATCCCATATCCATTGATGTTTGATATAAGAGATAGTATACGGGTGCTCAGTGGAGACTGGGTACACTGGACGGACTCGCCGAGAACTCTCAGATGGTATTATACCTCACGTCAGCTGGCAGTTCTCTGGTGACACTGGTACAGGTTAGTCTGTAAACCCCAGATCGTTATAGAGTCTTGTATGATTCCCACTGTGCTTTGATTTCCACCTTACCACATTCAAGAGAACGTGCAAAACGGTGGCTTTTGGGTACAGTCCTGAGTCACATAGAGGCAATGAGCGATAGGAGGGGTTTCGTCTCTCCTGGTATTGGGGGTTGATGTTGCATTGTGCTTGATTGGCTATAACAGGAAGTCCTTGGCTAGGGATACTTCAGAGATATACTAGTAAGTGTTATCAGTAGTTTCTCGACCGGTTATGAGCCTCACATCGACATGACTTATCGAGTTACTGGGGTCTGACGTTTACCACCCCTAGACGAGATATGCAACATATTAGACAAAGAGACCGGACTGGACGGTAATGTTACTGATTAGATTCGCAGGAGTGTGAGCATGCTTGCTTGTTGATCTTCTGATAACTCAATACCCGGGTGGCCGTTACGTTTAGCAGACCGCTTGTGACTTGTGGGTGTTTGATATGATTATCACCTACTGCCGGCGTATTGACGAGTCTTTAGAGTCCTACACATGGGTTTCCTTGTTAATTATATGTATGCCCTAGAGGCCATTACTGTACATACGATGTATATTGTAGTGGATGCTAGGACATATATAAGGAGGACTTTCTTGCTCGACATGATAGTATGCTATCTGGTTGTACTTTATCTTAACATGTACTCTGATTTTCTCTATATTACATGTTGATAAACCCCTTAGGATATGTACTCGACTACTGGGACTATGATGAGATCATACTGGTGGGGCCACGGTAGTCGACGAGTACATCCTATAACTGTTCCTAGTCGAGGGTGTATCGAGACAGGGCATCGATACACCAGAGTAGACTAGCGTATACGCATCTTGACCCATATGATGGGCGATGGATGATCCCATATCCATCGGTGTTTGAAATCAAGGATGGTGTACGGGTGCTCAGTAGAGACTGGGTACACTGGACGGACTCACTGAGAACTCCCAGATGGTATTATACCTCACGTCAGATGGCAGTTCTCCGGTGACACTGGTACAGGTTAGTCTGTAGACCCGAGATCGTCATGGAGTCTTGTGTAATTCCCACTGTGCTTTGATTTCCATCATACCACGTCCAAAATGGCGTGCAAAAAGGTGGCTTTTGGGTACAGTCCCGAATCACATGGAAGCAATGAGCGATAGGAGGGGATTCGTCTCTCCCGGTATAAGGAGTTGATGGTGTGCTGTGTTCGATTGGCTATAACTGGAAATCCCTGGCCAGGGTTGCTGAGATTTACTGGTAAGTGTTATCATTAGTTTCTCGAACTGTTATAGACCTCATATCGATACGACTTATCAAGCTACTGGGGTCTGACGTTTACCACCCCTAGGCGAGATATGCGATATATCTGAAGAAGAGACCGGATTGTACGGGAGTGTTACTGACTGGATTCACAGGAGAATGTATAGGCTTGCTTGTTGATCTTCTGAGCACTCAATACCTGGATAGCTGTTACGTTTAGCTGACCGCTTGCAGCTTATGGGTGTTTGATATGATCATCACTTACTGCCGGCGTATTGACGATTCTTTAGAGTCCTACACAGAGGTTTCTTGGCTCAGGCAAAACGGAGTGGGAGCACATATGTGATATGTGCGGGACCGAGAACAATACGTGTATGTGATACCGTACTAGATTCTCGCGATATGAGATATCGGCCGGGTATATGTGATATAGCCGGGTCATCGGATCAAGTGTTAATTCGATGAATTGATACAGATTATATTAGTCGGTTATTTGTGAAATAGCCGGATTATCGGATCAAGTGTTGATTCGATAATTTAATGTATAATTATATATTTGATATATTAAATTAAATTAACTAATATAAGCTCACTAAAAGATTCTTTTTCTCACTCGGGTAGTACATTGATTTATATGTGATATATGTTAATTGTATTATTTTATTTTGTTACAATAAATATTATATATGTGATATATAATATTGTAACATGATATGGTTATTAATGCAACATGTTTAGTGGAGATTAATCATGGTTAGGGTTTGATTTAGGTTAAGCTTTTCTAGAAGTTTCTAGAAGCTTTGCTTTTTGTTTTGGTTAAGATATTTTGTGAAGATATTTCCTTAACCTAACCCAAACTCCTTTACCATGATTGTTTCTCTACATGAGTTAAGGATTCATTCTTAACTATGGTTGCATTTCTAACCTCATATATGAGTTTCATTATTCATCACAAAAGGGTTGATTGTTCTTCTTCTTCTTTCTTCCTTCTTTCATGAAAAGCTTTCTGGCTTTTTATGAAGTGATGAAAATGAGTGAGTTAATGAAAATAAATGATAGCTAAAATCCTACTTCATCATCCTAATCTATCCTAGCCATTTAGATTAGGGTGTTCACTTCATTTAGTGGGTGAGAGCTTGTGTTAATGAAACTTCAAGGTAGATCATCTTTGTTATCGAAGATTGGAAGCAAGCTTGTGTCTTTCTCTTCGTGGAGCCTCTCGAGAGTCCGGAACTTGATGATCGCAGCGAAGGGACCACAACACGGAGCTTATGAAGTGAAGGACCGGACTACAAAGGTTGTAATCCCAAACTGTTAGATGTTAAAGTGTTTAACATGCTTTGTTTCGCCTAATCTCTAGTCTAAGATCTTGGTTTAGGGTTGTTCGGCACGGCTAAATTTTGAATCGGGCATGGTTTATGCCTTATAGACCCTTATGCGTGTGCTTAGTAACCCTACAGTGGTATCAGAGCCAAGCTAGAGCTTTAGGCGAAGTCTAGGCGAAGTTTAAAGTCCGATCGAACTCCGAATACCCGATAAAACCTAGTTTCTGGAAAAAAATTTAAAAATGTTGATTTTTTCATATTAAAAATACTCAAAAAAATCAGCAGGGAATTCTAAGATTTATGGTGAAACACGGGCCCACGACACCATCAAGTCGCCGCGGAACCGCAGCAGGAACCTGCTTCCCGCGGCGGTTCCGCGGCCGTACTCTGCTGTAGTGGACACGTGACTTCACAGTTATATCCGTATTTATTTCCTTATCTTTCTGGGTATTTTTAATTTTACTCAAGTGTTGAGTTTTCTGGGTTGTATTAGGAGCTCGTTGATTCGATCGGAAAGTATAACTTCGTTATTCTGTCCGGGTAATTTTTAGAACGTGTTAAAAAGTTCGAACGGATATCAATAACTCATTTTTTCCCCTGCCGGAAAATTTCCAAGCGTTGGATTTTTCCGTAGTTTAAGAACGTTCTAAGTCGTGCAAGTAATGCGGTGGACCCTCTAGAAGAACACAAACCTTAACTCGATTATGTGACCATCTTGACCTGCCTCTAAACCTTAGGGTTTGGGGCAGTACGGCGTTGCCACATGTGAGGCGTTGGCTTGACCCTTCTACGGCTGGACCATTGGTACTGTGGCATGTGATGGATGTTTTTAAACTAATTTCAAGTGTTGAGAACTATTTGGGAAATCTTGGGTGTTTGATTATTCGATCGGAAAGTTTAACATTGTCTATTTATCTGGAATGTGATACAATATTTGGAATCCACATGTAGTTATGAGATAACTAATTTGAATGTTATAAATCTAGTAGTTTAGTCTTAGATGATCGGTTGCCGTGGGATTTTGATGCGATCAAAAGTCCTTCGCAATCACGTAGTGTACGCGGATACTCGCCGGGTAAACTTAATAGATAGCCATGCCCCATATCCCCGACCAAGTGACTGTAGGAGAACCCTGTCACCAAAAGCATCCGTTCGGGTGCTCGCGGCAGCGGTATTCTGCCTTAGTGCACTTCGTCGACGGCATCCGGGGGTGCGGCCGTCTACTAAAGTTTGCGACGAGCATTCGATCAGAATGTCGGGAATCTTGTTGAATTGCTCGACTTGATATTGAAAAGTGTTTTCGAGATCGAGACTAAAATGCGGGGTTTATAATTGTTAGGCATGCGATGTCTAAGGAATTCGTTTGGTTAGGCATGCGATGTCTAAGGAGGTTGCGGATTCCAACTGTTGTAGTTTTACACTTTCTTTTCTATGACCGTAAGCGTAGTATGTGGTGTATCGCCGGCTTCGTTGCTATACATCAACGACAATCAGGATACGCATACTTGCTTACGTTGATGATATGAGATATTATGTGTTGTTGTGATATGTTATATTGGATCGTCGCGTTTTGAATAGCCGGGGGTTTTATGTGAGATGAGAGTTTTTCTTTTTCATTCATGTAAAATTCATTGTATGTAATATTCTTTTATTGGGGCACTTCCGGGCTGAGGATGATGTCACCATTGTATATTATTTACTTTTCCGCATTAGGTAGACCCAAGGCGGGGAGCACAAGTAACCGGGTTCTAGGGTCCAGTGGGAGACCATCTCGAGGAGTCGAGACTGCGTCTCCTAACCCTAGAATTGGCAGTGTTGCTTGCCGCTCTCGTAGGGGTCTAGGGATGTGGGTTTGGCTATTCATCGCGACCGTGGAATCCGTATTTTATGCAGGCTCGTATTAAAACACGGACGTCCTAGTATCCAATATTTCATATATGTTCTTCTGCTGCAATGTTTTGTGATCAGATCATATTACTGCCTGAGACGAATGTTTATATTATATATATGAGATATATGTTATATTGCAGATTTCGTTTCAAATGTGATGCTTGTGAAGCACAATAAAATAGGACTTCATTAATGAGATTAATGAAATAAAAAAAACTTAAGATGTTGTAGAAACTTGTTTTAAAACCTGGTAGCTCTAGTTCTTGTTTTGCATAGCGGTGTTCCTTGTAGAACATCCAACACCTTATTCGATAAGGAAAGAGCCGAGATCCCTTCACCGGGAGTGACCTCTTTAGTGAAACAAGTAGATGCTACAAACTCGGTTTGTCTTTTGATTGCTTCTATAATTCTTGCTTTGCATAGTGGTATTTGTGAAATATCCTGCACCTTATTCGATGAGGAAAGAGCCAACGATCCCTTCACCGGGAGTGACCTCTTTAGCAAAACTAGAAAAGGCCTCAAAAACATTCCATTTAAAATCACTCGATTCTACAACGATATCAAGTTCATTACGCAAAAGGTTTTCTTAAAAACCTGTCGTAGCCCTCCGTCATTTCAGATAAGGACCGTTTAGTATTCGTGCTGCATTTGTTGGCCTTTGTCAAGGCGTAGTGTGCAGTAGCTGAATAGTACTTATCTGCTTATGCATATGATGCAGATTGGATTAGGGTAGTCGTGCGACCTTGTTGGCCTTTGTCAAGGGTCGTGCGGGTGGGTTTAATTCAATCAGGAAATGACGGGTTGAACTTGACTAGCAGCCTATGGTTTGTTGGCCTTTGTCAAGGTCATAGGAGGCTTGGGGTAAAATATTATTGGGAATTTCAAGTGTTGAAATTTGCAATGAGATTGCATACCTTCTATAAGATAGTTGGATCTCGATACCCGCTGAGAGTAAGAGTTACTCCTGGGAGAGTTTTACACATTACAATTAGCCGATCAAGTAGGTGTCTAGAAAGGTGTTAACGGGGTTACGCCCCTGGGAAAACGATGTTTACTTTAATTAGGTTCGTGAGAAAGCACGGGGAACCTCCCTCAAAGTACCGGCACTGGCCTGGCTGAAAGATTGGCGAACTTGTAGCGTGTAATTAATCCCGGCTAGTCTTTCCTTTTAGGGTTTGAAGGAAGATTTGACTAAAACAGTGGGAGACATCCTGATTAGATAAATTGATAACCAATCTAATCTTGTAAAAGCGCACGCTGAGTGTTTTCTTCTCTCTCTCTCTCTCCAGGTAGAGACCATGTCATGCCTTAATCAAGATAATAATACGGATGTATTGACCGAACCCGCTTGTTATACCGCGCTAGGGAACGTTGGTCCCGCTTCAACTTATAATTGTTATAAGACAGAGCAAGAAATTGGGGATTACCAGAATTCCCGTGCCGCCCAAACGAAGAAAGTGCATGTTGATGCATCTTCTTTGGGTGTGTTCATTACACAGAACTGTTTCTCAGT
Organism: Agapanthus africanus; assembly: GCA_030015575.1. Lineage (NCBI taxonomy): Eukaryota > Viridiplantae > Streptophyta > Magnoliopsida > Asparagales > Amaryllidaceae > Agapanthus > Agapanthus africanus. The sequence continues at coordinate 296,734,775 of JASDDO010000022.1, read as the reverse complement.
ATCCTTTACATCCTAGGTATGTGATACCGGATCAGGATCCCATATATGTAATCTGTTACATGGGCTACAGATAGGTAGAGAACTGAGAACGGGTGATAAGTTTCATGAGATAGAAACGGTGCAAGTGTTGCAGCCAAGTCTGTTGGTAGTTATCACCCTGTATTACAAGAATACATTGATTCTGAACGAATGTTATTAGATACCGAACCTAATATACAACATCATATCAGTCTCTTTATTAGTAAATAAGGATATAATTTTGTATTGTTGGATAATGTTTTGAACATTTCCTATATCAAGAGTTGATCGGTTCAGGCACGTTATCTAAAAGCATAGACGTTCTAAATCAAACTACAGTTCTTAGTATACAGAACACACACAAGAGGAAGAGTTCAGAAATGAACGAATCCTTCTTGAGGCATTGTAGACTATGTCATATCAATGTGACCCGACTGGATGAAGTTATATATAGATGCATATTTAAATTAGTTTGAATTTACATCTTGTGAAACTTGCCGGTCATGTCACAGAAATAAGATGACCACGGCTCCGTTTATTGGAAACAGAGAAAGAGTTAGTGAACTCTTGAGATTGATACATGCTGATGTATGAAGGTCCCATGTCTACACATATCAGGACCGGTTCTTTGTACTTCATTACATTCACTGATGATCTCTCAAGTTTCAGACATATGTTCCTGTTGAAACACAAGTCCGAAACTTTTGAGATAATCACAGAATATAAGTTAGAAGTAGAGAACCAAAAACGGGTATAAGTATTATGTCCTTTGATGAGATCAAGGAGGAGAATACTTGAGCACGGAATTCCTGGACTATTCTAAAGGAGAATGAGATTCTCTCTAAGCATTACTCCTCCGTATACACCATAGCACGATGGTATATCGGGGCGGAGCATTAGCACCCTTTGTGATATGGTGCGCTCTATGATGAGCACTACTGAGTTTCACATTTCCTTTTGGGAGTTATTCACTTGAGAAGCTGCATACCTATTAAATAGGGTTCAATAGTAACCAACGAACCTCAGCCTCTCCGCCGATCTAGTAGGGTTCCTCATCCACCTGAGAGATACTTCGGTTTCTTTATGACAGTGGGAGCAAGGATTGCATCATGAGATGATGACCCAACTTATTTCGAGCAGGCCATCAGGAGTGGGACTCTGTAAGAATGGCTGGATGCTTAGCGATCTGAGATGGAATCCTTATACACCAACCAAGTATGGACTTTGGTTGCTTTATCTGAAGGGTTAAATCCCCATCAGGAGCAAGTATATCTTGAGAAGATTGCTTGGTGTACATGGAAAAGTTAAGACTTTCAAAGTTATGCTTAAGTCCATCCAGATCCTACTTGCCACGGCTACATACCATGACTACGATATCTGGCGGTTGGGTGTCATGACTGCTTTTCTAAATGATGATTTGGATGAGAGCATCTATAAGTACACAGCCAGCGGGCTTCGTAGATAGTGGGAGCAGCGGAAACGTGTGCAAGTTGTTTTATGAGATAAATCAGGCATCGCGGAGTTGGAACATCTGTTTTGATGTGGTAGTCAAAGAATTTGACTTCATCAAAATGGTAGATGAACCTTGTATATACAAAAAGGTAGTAGAGAGTATGGTAGTGATCCTCGTAGAGTACGTGGATAACATACTCTTGATAGGGAAGGAGTTTCCTATGCTACGCTCGGTCAATCTCCTCTTATCACAATGATTCTCCATATAGGATCAAGGTGATACCTCATAAATCCTGGGTTTTGGATCTATGAGATAGATCTAATTGGATGTTAGGATTCTCACTAGTTGTAGTGAGATGGTATCAATTGATCCTGGGGAGAACCATTGGAAAGGTTCCAGGGTGATAAGGACGATTGAATGTCAATCGCAGGCATTGTCTTTACCCTCAATGGAGGGACGGTATGTTGGAAGAGTTCCAAGCTAGATACTGTGACTTACTAGACGATTAAAGGCAAGATACGTCGTTACTAAGGATGCTACCAAAGAGGCTGTCTGGATATATATAAGTTCATGAGATGAACTTCGTTCCTACCATTGTGTGACAATGGAGTTGTGGCTTATGCCAAGGAACCCCCATCCCATCAGAGATCTAGACATATCTTAGGCAGTATCGCCTGATCATGGAGATGGTTGATCTCCAAAGTGATCGAGGTTAGGAGAGTAGACACAGAGGACAACAGCGCGGATCCACTCACAAAGGCCTTTTTCCCAGTAGAGACTTTTATGGGATGGTTGAGTATGAGATACTTCAACCGTGGCTAATTGTTGGGTATGTGATACCACAACAGATGGCCCTAGTGCAAGTGGGAGATTGTTAGTTATATGTATGCCCTAGAGGCCATTACTGTACATACGATGTATATTGTAGTGGATGCTAGGACATATATAGGGAGGACTTTCTTGCTCGACATGATAGTATGCTATCTGGTCGTACTTTATCTTAACATGTACTCTGATTGTCTCTATATAACATGTTGATAAACCCCTTAGGATATGTACTCGACTACTGGGACTATGATGAGATCATACTAGTGGGGCCACGGTAGTCGACGAGTACATCCTATAACTGTTCCTAGTCGAGGGTGTATCGAGATAGGGCATCGATACACCAGAGTAGACTAGCATATACGCATCTTGACCCATATGATGGGCGATGGATGATCCCATATCCATCAGTGTTTGACATCAAGGATGGTGTACGGGTGCTCAGTAGAGACTGGGTACACTGGACGGACTCACCGAGAACTCCCAAATGGTATTGTACCTCACGTCAGATGGCAGTTCTCCGGTGACACTGGTACAGGTTAGTCTGTAGACCCGAGATCGTCATAGAGTCTTGTGTGATTCCCACTGTGCTTTGATTTCCATCATACCACGTCCAAAATGGCGTGCAAAAAGGTGGCTTTTGGGTACAGTCCCGAATCACATGGAGGCAATGAGCGATAAGAGGGGATTCGTCTCTCCCAGTATAAGGAGTTGATGGTGTGCTGTGTTCGATTGGCTATAACTGGAAATCCCTGGCCAGGGTTGCTGAGATTTACTGGTAAGTGTTATCAGTAGTTTCTCGAGCTGTTATAGACCTCATATCGACACGACTTATCAAGCTACTGGGGTCTGACGTTTACCACCCCTAGGCGAGATATGCGACATATCTGACGAAGAGACCGGACTGTACGGGAGTGTTACTGACTGGATTCACAGGAGAATGTACAAGCTTGCTTGTTGATCTTCTGAGCTCTCAATACCTGGGTAGCTGTTACGTTTAGCTGACCGCTTGCAGCTTATGGGTGTTTGATATGATCATCACCTACTGCCGGCGTATTGACGATTCTTTAGAGTCCTACATAGAGGTTTCTTGGCTCAGGCAAAACGGGGTGGGAGCACATATGTGATATGTGCGGGACCGAGAACAATACGTCTATGTGATACCGTACTAGATTCTCACGATATGAGATATCGGCCGGGTATATGTGATATAGCCGGGTCATCGGATCAAGTGTTGATTCGATGAATTGATACAGATTATATTAGTCGGTTATTTGTGAAATAGCCGGATTATCGGATCAAGTATTGTTTCGATAATTTAATGTATAATTATATATTTGATATATTAAATTAAATTAACTAATATAAGCTCACTAAAAGATTCTTTTTCTCACTCGGGTAATACATTGATATATATGCGATATATGTTAATTGTATTATTTTATTTTGTTACAATAAATATTATATATGTGATATATAATATTGCAACATGATATGGTTATTAATGCAACATGTTTAGTGGAGATTAATCATGGTTAGGGTTTGATTTAGGTTAAGCTTTTCTAGAAGTTTCTAGAAGCTTTGCTTTTTGTTTTGGTTAAGATATTTTGTGAAGATATTTCCTTAACCTAACCCAAACCCCTTTACCATGGTTGTTTCTCTACATGAGTTAAGGATTCATTCTTAACTATGGTTGCATTTCTAACCTCATATATGAGTTTCATTATTCATCACAAAATGGTTGATTGTTCTTCTTCTTCCTTCTTCCTTTTTTCATGAAAAGCTTTCTAGATTTTTATGAAGTGATGAAAATGAGTGAGTTAATGAAAATAAATGAGAGCTAAAATCCTACTTCATCATCCTAATCTATCCTAGCCATTTAGATTAGGGTGTTCACTTCATTTAGTGTGTGAGAGCTTGTGTTAATGAAACTTCAAGGTAGATCATCTTTGTTATCGAAGATTGGAAGCAAGCTTGCGTATTTCTCTTTGTGTAGCCTCTCGAGAGTCCGGAACTTGATGATCGCAGTGAAAGGACCACAACACGGAGCTTATGAAGTGAAGGACCGGACTACAAAGGTTGTAATCCCAAACTCTTAGATGTTAAAGTGTTTAACATGCTTTGTTTCGCCTAATCTCTAGTCTAAGATCTTGGTTTAGGGTTGTTCGGTACGGCTAAATTTTGAATCGGGCATGGTTGATGCCTTATAGACCCTTGTGCGTGTGCCTAGTAACCCTACATTCCTGGCTCAAGCGAAACGGAGTAGGAGCACATATGTGATATGTGCGGGACCGAGATTGATACGATATGAGATACCATATTCTATTCTCGCGATTTGTGACATTGATCGGTTATATGAGATATAGCCGGGTTATCGGATCATGTGTTAATTCGATAAGTTGTTACACTTGATATTTGTCGGTTATATGTGATATAGCCGGATTATTAAATCATTTGTTGATTTAATAATTTAATGTATAATTATATATTTGATATATTAATTTACATTAACTAGTATTAGCTCACTTATGATTTCTTTTCTCACTAGTTTTGTGCACATTGTATATATGTAATATATGCAAGTGTACATTATTATGTGTCATGCTTGATGATACATGGACATGGGTGTGTGTATGACTTACACCATGCTAGGGTTGATCTAGGGTTTTATTTATTTAAAGTTATTAAAAAATGTGTTGGATTTTGTCATGGCAAGAAGCTTTGAGAAGCTTAAGGTTGCTTTGACTTAGTCTTCCTTTTTTGTTTAGCTTAAGATATTTATAAACCAACCATCATAGCTAGCCATAGTTAACTCTCTACCAAGGTTAAGGGATGGCATATACTCACCATGGTTTATTTTCTAACCGCATGATTTTATTCTTTATTCACTTGATAATCATGAGAGTTATCTTCTTCTTCCTCCTCAAAAAGCTTTCTAGCTTCAATGGATATGTAAGAAAATTTGTGAGAAAAATAAAACTAAAGTGAGCCCACTTCCTATTTCATCATCCTCTACTACTTTCCATTTAGTATAGGGTGTTTGCTTCACTAATTCCATAATTAGTGAAGAGATAGCTTGGGTTAGTGTCTCCTCGACGTAGATCATCTTCGGCCTCGAAAACTTCGAAGCAAGCATGTTCGTTTCTTCAAGGGAGCCTCTCTAGAGTCCGGAGTTCACGATCGCAGCGAAGGGACTACTACACGGAGCTATTGAAGTGTAGGACCGGTCTACAAAGGTTGTATTCCTTGTTCACTTTTAATTGCAAAGTGTTTGCATTTACATTCCGTCGATTTCTAGTATACGATTCTAGGGTTAGGGTTAGTTAGAAAGGCAAATTTTTGAATTTGGCATGGACGATGCCTCCCGAAACCTTGCTGCCGTGCTAGGAAACCCTGCAGTTTTAAGAGAAACTCCTTTGAGAGTATTGTGCTGAATTGTAACCATCTTCTTTTCTTTTTGTGAGGATATTTTTGATTGCAAGATAGTCCTATATAAGAGAGAAGAGCGAGAGAAGTTTTTCTTTCTTTGTGTGAGGATTCTCGAATGCAAAGGTGCCTTTGTAAGAAAGGAGAACTTGTGGTCTCGATGGAGACGTGGTGTACGCTTACTCGGTTAGCGTTTTCCGAGAAAAGAAAATGCAAACATGGTTAGCGTTTTCCTTTATAAGAAAATGCTAACACTATTAACGTTTTCTTTTGCCATATGTCAACCCGAGATTTGGTGCCAAGCGTCTGGAGTACCAAGTCTTGGGGTGAGGCCAAGTTATATGGCAAAAGAAAGTGCTAACCTAGTTTGCATTTTTTTATAAAGGAAAACGCAAACCCTATTAGCGTTTTCTTTACAAATACTTCCGTCTCTACTGTTCAACAGAGAGCATCTGGGAAGGGATTCAAGCTCAAAACGCTCAGAAGGAAAACACTAATTGAGATAGCGTTTTTATTAAAAGGAAAACGTTATTCACGATAGCGTTTTTTTTAAAAAGAAAACGTCGTACGAGATAGAGGATTTCTTTGATCTAACTATCTCTCGCGAGTCATGATGCTATTGTTAGTGTATATGCCCTAGGGGCCATTATTGTATCATACTAGTTTGTATATTATTTAATGGAAGCTTGGGATATTCACAGTTGTATTAACAGTCTTGCTCAACATAATAGTATGCTACTTGGTTTATATCTATATTAATATGTGTATATGTTTCTTTTAGCATATCGCGAATACATATTGATAGAGCCTATAGGATCATGCTTGACTACCAGCGTTGTGATGGCAGTCACACTAGTGGGGGCTGGGTAGTCTACAAGCACATCCTTTTTCATGTCCCTAGTCGTAGGATTATCGAGACAGGGCATCGATACTCCAGAGTAGACTAGTGTATACGCTTCTCATCCCAGCAGGGGAAATGGTCTGTCCCACAGCCATTAGTACGTTGTACTGGAGATAGTATGCAAGTACGGGTACACCGGACAGGACTCGCAGGGAACTGTTGGTTGGTATTATACCCGTCGTCAGTTAACAGTTCCCAGGTGACATGAGTACAGCATAGTACGTAGACTTGACACTGCTGCTTCGCCTCGAGTGTGTTCCCACTGTTCTTAGATTGTTACCCTACCACGGCTCGACTGAGTCATGCAAACAGGTAGCAGTTGGGTGCAGTCCCGAAGCACTTGGAGGCAGTGGCAGTTAGATAGGATTCATCTCTCCCGGTATTGGGGGTTGATATCGCGCTGTTTTTGGAAAGCCATTATGCAAGGTCCCTGGCCAGGGCAAGCGAGATTTACTAGTAGGTTTTCCAGTAGCTTCTCAAGGTGTAATGGGCTTCACTCCAATACGACTTATACCGCTTTTAGGGGACTGACGCTTACCGCCGCCTTAGGCCCGATATGCGATATAGTCTTAGACGAACAGACCGGACTGTACGGAGATTGTCACATCAGGCTCAGTAGGAGTTCGGATGGGTTTCCTCATCGACCTTCTTATCGACATCTACCTGGGGACCGTTATGTACAGCTAGTACCGCTTGCGGCCTATGGTTAAACCCACTGCCAGCGTAGTGTCGAGTCTTTAGAGTCCCACACAGAGAGTTTCCCTGCTTCAGGCAAAACGATATAGAGGTCATATGGTTTTACGACAGGGTTCGGACATATACGTGTACTTGTGCACGTATGATGTTCGGACAGATTTTACTAGCGGGCTTTGGTTTAGGCCAGATTCTAGTATTGGATTATTGGATTTATGCAGTCTCAGTATATCCGTGTTTTTCGTAAATACGGATGGGAGGGGAATTCTCGTAATTACTCGAGAAGCTTCTAGAAGAAAGATGACTCATTTAGTTTTAATTCATTTATGAATTAAACTAAATGAGGTGGAGAGGTGATGTGTTATTTGCATTAAATGTTTTAATGACTCATGAGATGATTCATCCAAAGTGAGTTAATGAAGCATGGTTGTTATTATTGTATATTATTATTTGGATAATTATCATGCTTCATATATTCACAAATGAGTAATAATTCATTTCATTCTCACATACACACTCTCTCTCCTAAAGCTCTCCTCTTCTTCAAGCTAACCCTAATCCTCTCATGTGTTGAGATCCCAAGGGTTAGAAAGACTAATAGATCCTTAATCCATCTCTATATCTTCTACGTCACTTGGATTAGAAATCCTAGCCACTTAGTTACCTCAAGTTAGAGGTTAAAGCTTGAAGAAGGAACTCTCGGGTGGATCTTCTATTACATCGAGGAGGCCGACGAGGAGGTGAACTACAAGAACAAGAAGGACTAGTATCTTGAGGTATAATCATCTATCATAGTAGTTAATCACTTCTAGATAGTTGTTAGTTAGAGTTTAGCAAAGATCTGTTTGATAGTCGATGTTACTTTGAACAAAATGATTGTTTTACCTATTCCGCCTCCCCGCATCTTGTGGGGTGTGTAACGTTGATTTACAGTGGTATCAGAGCCTAGCTAAACCATAACTAACATGTTAGCAAAGTCTTTAGAAATTCGATCGCGATTTAATCCCGAAAAAACGACATTTTCACCAAGTTTCTACCGATTTTAAATTGGGGTCTAAAAATTTTTCAGGGACCCTTAAAAATATAAGCAGGGTTTTTAAAGAATTGTGAAGAAATTTGGGATCGTGACTCGTCCAAACCACCGCGGAACCGCGGCCAATCCAAGCGATCCGCCGCGGATCCGCGGCCGAGTTGACACCGAGTCAACCCAAATTTGCTCAGTTATTCTTCTGTGTTGATGTTGGGTTTTCTAGGATATTTTGTTTCTGCTCAGGTTTTATGTGCACAGAGAATTATTCGGAGTAGATTCATATGTGATGCTTGATCGAAATTCTAAGAACTTTGGCAAACTGGATTATATATGTGTTGTGTTTAACGTGTTCGTAAACCTCCCCTAACTGCTAGTATGTCGGTTAGCGGGAGGTTGCACATTTCTGTAATGCTTACTTTATGTTTGTGAATATGAACTTGTTGGATTGTCGTGAATGGATAGCCGGGGATGTGAGACGAGTGTTTCTTTCATTCAAATGTAAATTGTAATTTATTGTAATATTCTTTTGCGGGACACATCCGGGTTGAGGTTGTAGCCACCATTGTATTATTTCATTTACTGTTTTCTGCTTCTAGGATAGACCCAAGATGGGGTGCACAAACTACCGGGTATTTTGAAGTGTTTAATGGCCTACTCACGTCGTTGAGGGAGACCGCTTCACTTTGGGTACTTGACGGGTAGTTTTCCGTACCCGTAGGGGTCTAGGGTTAGGGTGGCTATTCATCACGACTATGTAATCCGTCTTTCATTGCGGGCTCAAAGGAAATGCGGATTCCTAGAAAATCCAATATGTTCATCTGTGATCTGGAATGCCTATTATTGCGTCTGACGAATGCACAATATCTATATATGATATCTAGTAGGCGTTGCTTATGTTTTGCATCCGTGCTAGCCCAGCCCCCGCTCTGTCGTTAGTTAAGTAACCTAACGAGTGAATGACGGGGCCCAGTGGCGAATACGGATGGCATAAGCGGACGTTGTATTTTCGTTGTTTTCTGCAATGATAGGTTAATTGATGGGATGCATTATATTAATGCAAAGAAAATAAACCAAAGTTGAATTGTTAGAACAATTTAAAAGAAACCACTCGGTTATTTTAAAACAGCGGATTTTTAATTGCGGAGCTTAAACCACTCCTTTTAAACGCTATCAGGTTCCTTCGATCATATCAAGTTCACTACGTTCACGGTTTCGCCAAAACCATTCGTAGCCTTCCGTCATTTCATTTGGGTATTCAGTAGTATTCAAGCTATGTATTTTGACCAACGCCAAGGCATAGTGTTTGGTAGCTGCTGGGTATTTGATCAGTCGAAAATATTGCATTTTTTAACATATCAATTTCCCTGCCATTTGCACTCATCTAGAGGTGTTCGGTATTAATATAGCACATATTATCAAAACAGTCGTAAAATACCAAATTACTTGTGTTATATATTAAAACCGACATTTCTGAGGGAAATTGAGTGTTTATCATTGCATCGCATAATCTTTGTATAGCGCAACACTTGTCTCGAGAATCTGTGCAGGAAATTCCAGGAAAAGAGCCAAAACAGTCAAAAGTGCTGAGAAAAATACGCCAAGTCCAAGACTTGAAATCTGGCAGTGATCAAGAAATATTTAAAAGATTTCACACATCAGGAAACATCACTAAAGCCAACAGCAAGCAACACAGGAAATTTCATGTACAGAACCTTCTATTGGGCCGCGGATCCGCGGCCAATAGGCCCTTCCCGCCGCGGATCCGCGGTGAGATGATGACGTCATCACTTCCAATTTTCCCATTTGCTTCGTTGTAACAGACAAGCTTCCAGAAGACTGCAGAAACACCACGTGGCTTCATCCAGAAGGCTCGGCCTAACAACCTAGCTCTAGAATATTCCCTCCAACTAACTTCTTCTAGAAGCCTCTCTCTAACAAACTTTTGGAGGGAAATTTGAAATTTGAATTCTAGATCTAAGGTTAAGATGGCTATAAAAGGAAACCTAGATCTAGGGTTTTGGGTTACTCATCAATTCCTAATACAAGTTGAGTGACACAACTTGTAACCCTAACCCTAATCCAATCAAATCCAAGCCAAAATCAAGAACACCGAGTACAATTCAAGCAAGAAGCCTTCAACCTTTTAGGAGCGAAGCCGATCTTCATCCGAGCAAGTGGTCCAAGACGATCCGCGACTCACGAAGATGAGCGAAGCCAAATCGACGATCGAGTTCTTTCCTCATTGTAGATCTTGAGAGAATTGTAACAAAATTGTTGATAAATAAAAGGTGAAATTCTTTATCTTGCTTTCTTTACATTCTTGCATCATGATTAGATCTCGATTTGTGATTGTGTTCTTTGATATGATGTTTGAGTAAAACTCCGCTCGTGAAGGAGTCGAGAGAATCAATAGATGATGATGATACAAATCTTGAAACGATTCTTAATTCCTATAAGTTTTGTAAACTCTTGTAAATTTAAGAATCGGCAACCTAGTTTTGAGCGATGCTTTCTTGATTGTGTTCACTCTTAATTAGTGATCCACGATCGATTCTTGAATTTACTAGTGGCTAGAATTTGAATGAGATTCATCGAAAGGACAAACGATGAGATGAAGAAACCCTAGTTTCTTCGAAAGATCCTTAAACCTCGATTAATCGTCATCGATCTAGTATCAAATCATTAATGGATAAGAAAACGTAATCAATAGTTTTCATCACGTCTATAGATTCAATCGATTCCTATGAGCCTCACTTCAATTCTTGAAACCTAATTCGATTGGATATCATCAATTCTTAATTCTTGATTTTAAATGTTTTCTTGATTTTAGATTTAGATCTAGATAATTCTTGAACTTCAATTTTATAAATCTTGAATTGAATTGTCTTTTCTCTTTTCTTTAATTTTCAATTCATCTAATTCAAATTCGAACGGATCTCACTTTCCCTATGGACGATCCGCACTCGCTAACGCGCTACAATCGACACCGTTATTGATTACGCTCAAAAATTTCTTTGGTTGTGATTTCTACACTTTTCTTATATACACACCGGAAAAACATTCAATCAAATGGCGCCATTGCCAGGGATAGTTCGCTAATTCATTCGTTTTTGAAATTTGAGTTGAAAAGTTTATTCCATCAAAAAATTTAGATCTAAATTCGCACAAACACTAAACGATTCGTTGTGATTTTTTGCGAGGAAATCTGGAATCTGTGGAGCTTATGGAAAAATTTTCTGAATATTCCAGAAAGCTCAGGAGGTGAACAGAGGCATTCTGTAGGTTTTTTTTTTGCAGTGATCTCCTCATTCAACCGCGGATCCGCAGCATTAGAAGCCTCCCGCGGAGGAAGCGCGGCAGAACTGTAGCATCACTGTTCAAAAAATTTCAGCTGAATCCTTGACTTTCTTATCTCTCTCTCTCTGCCTGCTCCAATAACAAATTTGCTGCAGGTTTCTTTGCAAAAATTCGCAGCGCCGCAAAAAGCAATAAAATTTGTGCGTGTTTGATCTTGGTTGTTTGCATATTAATACGGAATTTAAGGGGCACGGCCAAATTCAGATTAGGTGGGGAGTTCATTACTCTTCCTAAGCCCCGAAAATCACAAAATTGCATCCGCATTACCCTCATTAACTAAAAGAAATCTAGACATGACTCTAAGGACCGTCACGCTCACTTAGGACAGAAGGAGGTCGTGGGTAATCTATTGCTTATCCGCATTTCTTTTGTGGTGTCAAAAGCAAGTGTGTCTAAGGCAAGTGGTTACTTAATTAGGCCCACTACTTACGTAGTGGAGAACCTCCCACTTACCTAGCACTTACCTGGCCACAGGAAGGACAAAGAGGCAGTAGAGGATTGATCCTGCGATTTGTCTTCTGGCAGTTAGGAGCGGTCTAGAGACTTGATCTAGGTGACCATTAGACTTAGGGTTGTGTGTGCATTTGTTGTGATTTGCATTATTTTTTTCAAAAATCCGTATTTTCTTTTTCAAAACAAACACCACTTCAATCTTTCCCCTAATTATTACCAACGCTGCCACTTGAGCTACAACCATTTAGCACATGTTAGGCTGGACACGGGATTCCATTTCCCGTCTTGTCCGCGTTTCTTTTATCGACCCCAGAGTCGGTAATTCTTCGTCTTCTTCCCCACCACCCACCACGACCGCGATGGACGGATTTCCATCAAACTTTAACACCACTCTGCCGCTGCCCGCAGGTGCGCAGAATCCTCCACGCATTTCTCTCCAAGAGAGATGATATCCTACACGTGTTCCCCTTCCCACCTGTCTTTCTATACCACCTGCCAACGGGGAAAATTTTGAAATCAACCCCCAATTCATCAAACTGTTACCCAAATTTCACGATCTTGATTCTGAAAACGCATACATGTTTATTTCCAAATTCGAAAACGTATGTGCTTTGATGGGAAATTCACAACTGTCTTTGGATGCTCTGTGTTTACGTCTTCTCCCATTCACTTTGTGCGATTTAGTCGAGAAGTGGCTTTACAACACACCCGCACATTTTATTTCAACATGGGACGAATTCGTTGCAGCATTCCTTAAGAAATTTTATCCCAATCATAAGACCAGCCGTGTTCGGAGCGAAATCTTCAAATTTACCCAACTTCCCAATGAACCATTTTGGAAATGCTTTGAACGGTTCAAGGATCTTCTTATCCAATGTCCTCATCACGGAATCTCCAGATGGGATTTGTGTCGAATTATCTATGAGGGTATTGATCTCACTACTAGACAGATGCTTGAAACCATGTGTCATTGCCAATTCCTATCTAAAGATGATGGTGAAGCTAGGAAATACCTAGAAGATTTAGCTCAAAACACATCACAATGGGAAAGTGTTAGACCACCACCGCCTAGGGAAGATGTCAATCAGCTCGATATTTCTATCATAATGAAAGCCGAAATGGCCGCAATACAAAGGAAACTCGACGCTATAGAAAACAAAATCTCTTCAGCCTCCTTAAACCAATACATACTTCCCAAAACCGTATGTGGCTGTTGTTCAAACCCTTCACATTTGATGGAAGAATGTCCTTTGAATGTACCGTTTCAAGGTCACATTAATGCTGCATTTCAGCAAAGACCTGGAAACGATCCTTTTTCTTTCTCATATAATCAAGATTGGAGGAATCACCCTGATTTTTCTTGGATCCAACACCAACCTCAATACACGGATCCAAATCAAAACAATTTTCAAAGGGCTCTTCCACTACAACAGCAACCACTCCAATTGAGTCAGCACCCCTACCAATCACAAAATTTCCAAAATCCGGCCAACACTTTTGCACCACATGAAAACTCTTTGCAATTGGCCGGTACTGATAATACCTCTGCACTAGTACAAACCTTGGTTACTTTCATGAAACAATCCATCCAAAGGTCGGCAAGTTTTCAATCTTCCGTCGATAATATGATGAAGATCATTCTCACTCAAAATGAGAATATTAAATCGATGGGAGCATAAATTGAACGAATAACAGCCAAAATAAGTGCTAGAGAAAAGGGGAATCTTCCATCTCAACCCCTACCTGATCCTGGACCTTCACATTGCACTAATATGGATGCTTTTACAACGTTGAGATCTCGAAGAGTGCTAGACAATCATGTGGGTGAACAAATTGATAATGATGAATTGATCATTAACGCCCCGGCTTCCACTTCCACTTCCATTCCCACTTCTACCTCTTGTCCTATTTCGTCTAATGTACCTTCTTCTTCCGAGCCTATTCTCCGTTTTCCCAAAGGCTCGAACCCTCCACCCACCTCACCTTTTCCACCTCCACAAACTTCTCCACAAATGTTGGACCCAACACTTATTGATAGAGCTCCATTTCCTGAAAGGTTGAGGCCCAACAAACATGATGCACAAAGGGAGAAGCTTGTGGACATGTTTAAGGAAGTTAACATCAACATCCCTCTCCTAGATGCTATACAACAAGTTCCGTCCTATGCGAAAATTCTTAAGAACTTGTGCACTAGGAAGAGGAAGACTCAAGTGCCTAAAAAAGTTTTCATGTCGAGTACTGTAGACACGGCTTTTCCCCAACAATTACCAAGAAAACGTAAGGACCCTGGCTGTCCTACTATTTCGATTTTTATTGGGGATAAACACATTAATCGTGCTTTACTTGACCTTGGCACTAGTGTTAACTTACTTCCTTACTCGGTCTACAAGCAACTAGGTATCGGAGTGTTAAAGCCCTCGAGCATAACTCTACAGATGGACGACCGATCTATCGCCAAACCTAGGGGTGAACTTGAGGATGTGTTAATAAAAATCGGGGAATTTGTATTCCCTGTGGACTTTATTTTTCTTGATACACAGCCTGTAGAGAACCCACGGAACCAAATTCCGGTGATTCTAGGTCGTCCCTTTTTGGCTACTTCCAATGCTGTAATCAACTGTAGAAACGGCTCTATGAACCTATCTTTTGGGAATAGGTCAATTGAGCTCAACATTTACAAGTTGGGAAGTCAACCCTCCGATCCTCATGCTCGAGTCTGTTCTGTCGAATTAATGGATGTCGACAGCAGCGAATTTGATCAGCTTCACGATACAGATCCAGACTTCCTTTATACGTTGTTGTTTGACCCAGATATGTATCATATACATACGGACCCTTCTTTTGAGTTGTCCGGGTCAACATCTAACGTCGATTATGAACCTTTTCTGGAGTCTGGGTATCAACCCGCACTTTTTGATGGCATTATTTTTCGGGATATCGATGAAAGATTCGCTGACAGACTTGCATTCTTAGAAAACACGGGTGTTGAGATGAAGCATCTCCAAAACAAAGAAATTGAACCTCTACCCCTTCTTCTTGACAGTCATGAGAATGCTAGCAATCCATCACATTCACTGCATCGTCTCTCCAAAATGAGACGCACACACATTCTATTCCACCACTTACCCTTTCCCCACTTCTTCTTCCACCAACCCATGCACTACATTGATAAAATTTTCGAATGGTTGGTGTTAACTTTCGGTCTTTGCAAAGCTTGGCATCGACCAATGATTTTTGACCCCCTCATGTGATTTTCAAAGATTAACATGGCTTAACTCAAGTTTGGGGGGGTATAATCTGGTTCATGAATTTACACAAAATGATGAGCCAAAAATAAATTTGGGGGAGGATTTTCACTTAAATATTTTGCCCCCGTTAATAAATTTCCTCCCAGGCTTACAGGTTTTCGAGATTTAGCAAATGGCAATAGTGAGGACACTGTTGAAAATAAGTTTGAGGGAATTAAGGTTTGTGCTTATTTTTGCATCATTTGCATCATACCTTGCATAAGCACAAAACATTTGAAAACCTATAAAAATTTAAAAAATTTCAAAAAAAATAAAATATTTTTGTACATAAATAAGATAATAAAAGATTAGATAGTGAAAAATTACATCCAAAAGATTGGAAAAATTTAAGAAAACCAAAAAAATTAGAAGTTTTCTTAAACGAACTAGTAATAAGTAGTTATGAGCCGTTGTCCCAAGGGTTAGTAAGATAAAGGTAGTCACTAATCTGAAGATAAAAATAAGTCTGAAAAATAGTTCATATTCTGGGAGCCAAACATTTGAACGTTGATACCCTACTATACGCACGTACACACGTCTTGAAGCTCGGGATAGTAGAGGATACCTTGAAATGCTCTTGTCTAAAAGCCAAAAGTATGAAGGAAATAAAAATAAATGAATAAAATATAAAATGGTGAAGAAAAATAATGAACACTGGTTTTGTTATCGCCAAGGCAGCAATAAAAAAATATAGCGAGGGTGCTTCATCACCTAGTGCCTTAGACCAACTGGTCTAGGAGTCACTGCTAAGCCTTAGGTGGTGCAAGACGAGGAAAAACACCTAATAAGCAAGCACATGAGTAATCGGTCGGTTAGTACCTCAAGAAGTATTAACGGTCGCATGAAAGTGTGTGAGCAAAACCATCTAAATATTCATCAAATTAAAAAGTACTGAGGAAGATGGACAAGAGTATGATAGCTTGAATTGAATTCTCCGGGTGTAGGGATGTTCTTTACACACAAATAGGTTATATGATCGATGTTTGGAAGAAAAATAGGAATGAAGAATAAAGACGATGTTTTATTGAGGGATGATGTGATTTCTGACATCTTAAAAATATAGGCAGGTTTTTTTAAGAATTGTGAAGAAATTTGGGATCGTGACTCGTCCAAACCACCGCGGAACCACGGCCAATCCAAGCGATCCGCCGAGGATCCGCGGCCGAGTTGACACCGAGTCAACCCAAATTTGCTCAGTTATTCTTCTGTGTTGATGTTGGGTTTTCTGGGATATTTTGTTTCTGCTCAGGTTTTATGTGCACAGAGAATTATTCGGAGTAGATTCATATGTGATGCTTGATCGAAATTCTAAGAACTTTGGCTAACTGGATTATATATGTGTTGTGTTTAACGTGTTCGTAAACCTCCCCTAACTGCTAGTATGTCGGTTAGCGGGAGGTTGCACATTTCTGTAATGCTTACTTTATGTTTGTGAATATGAACTTGTTGGATTATTGATTAGTCGAAAATATTGTACATTTTAGCCGGCAATTTCCTCATCATTTGCATTCATATAGAAGTGTTCGGCATTCATATTTTACATATTAGCAAAACTGTCGCAAAATATCAGATTACATGTATTAGACTCTAAAACCGACACTATAAAGGAAATTGACTACATTTCATGGCATCGCATCATCCTTACATTTGCGCAACACTTGTTTTGAGATCTGTGCAGGAAAATCCAGAAGTAAAGCCAAAAACTTACATGGTACCGATCAAACATGACGCCAACTCAATGATTTCAGTTCTGGTATCAATCCAAAAAGCAAAATACAAATCAACATATCAGATAAAGCCCCAAATGGCATTCCAAGACTACACCAGAAAGCCCAAGGCCTAAGCCCCACAAAGAGCCGCGGATCCGCGGCAGGAGCCTGCTTGCGCCGCGGATCCGCGGTGGGTCCAAGGATTTAGCCTCCCAAATTTGGTGCAAAATGCTTCTCTCAGGGCCTACACTTCAGCAAGACACAACAATTTCCAGAAGACTCCAGAGACTTCTGCCAGATCAGCAAACCCTTGTTCCAACACTAAACTAGCCTTGTATTCTAGAAACTTCTACCTAAACCCTAGCTTAAACCCTAAGCTAAGCCTAACAAACTCTTTCTAGAAGTCTTTCAACAAACTTTTGGAGGGAACTCAAAGGATTAAGGTTTGGGTACTCTGTAAATAAGACCCTAGGCTCACTTATAATTCATTATGGAATCAACCCTATTCTAGTTCATTTGAGAGCCATTCTATCTCTCTCTTCATCTTCATCTTCCACAAGTTTAGTGAGAGGATTTGTGTGAAACCCTAACCCTAATTCCATTCAAAAGCCAAGATCCCGAGTACCCATTCAAGCAAGAAGCCTTGCAACCTTTTAGGAGCCGAGCCGGTCTTCAACGGAGCAAGTGGTCCAAGCCGATTCGCGACTCACGGAGCCGAGCGAAGCCAAGTCGACAATTTAGTTCTTCCTCTTGTAGTTCTTGAGCGACTGTAATCAAATTGTTGATATAAATAAAAGGTGAAATTCTTTTATCTTGTTTTCTTTAAATTCTTGCATCATGAGTCAATCTAAATTTCTAGTTATAATTCTTGTTGTGATGCTTGAGTAATACTCCGCTCGTCGAGGAGTCGAGACAATCAATAGAATGATGATGTAATATAGCTTAAATCGATTCTTGATTCCTACGAGTTTTGTAAACCCTAGCAAATTCAAGAACCGACGACCCATTTCGTTGCGATGCTTTCTTGATTGATATCGCTCGAAATTGGGGAGTTACGATCGTTTCTTGAAATTGCTAGAGGCTAGAATGTGAATGAAATCAACGAAAGAACAAGGGTTAAACGATGAAACCCTAGTTTCATCAAGAAAGCCCTAACTCTCGTCGATCATCATCGATCTAGTATCAATCCTTCGAAGGACAAGAACACGAAATCTTGAGGTCACATCACATCTATAGATCCGATCGATTCCTACGAGCCTCATTTAGATTCTTGACATTTTGTTTGGAAATATTATCAAAACCCAATTCTTGATTGTTTATCAGTTTCTTGATTCTTGATTAAACTCGTGACACTTGAATCAATTGATAAATTCTTAAATCATGTTTTCTTTTCTTTTCAATTAACTTTTCGATTCAAACAAAGCAAATATAAAAACGAATCGCACAATCCCTGTGGACGATCCGCACTCACTTACAATCTACATCCGACACCGTAGTTGATTGCGGTCAAATATAATTCTTTGATTGTGATTCTATTCATTTTCTAAAACGACACACAAAGAAATGATCAATCAAATGGCGCCGTTGCCGGGGATCGCGCGCTAATTCGTTTTATATCAAAGTTTGAATTGAAAGATTTATTTCATTGTGATTTTTTTGAGATCAAAATTCGTCCAAACCCTAAACAATTTGTTGTGTTTCATTGCAAGGAGATCTGGAGCTTGCTGGGAATTTGGAAAAAATTTTGGAAAATACCAGAGAGCTGAGGGAGTCTACAGAGACTCTCTGAAGAATTTTGGTGGGGTGATCTCATCAAGAGACCGCGGAAGCGCGGCATTAGAGGGCATTTGCGGCGGAACCGCGGTGGCCTTGAGGGTTCTCTGCAAACTTTTTCTTTCAGGTGATTTCTTGACTTCTCCTCTTTCCTCTTTTTAGCTCCAACTGACAATTTTTCTGCAGGATTCTTTGCAAAGAATAGCAGCTCGCAAATTGCAAAATTAAATTTGTGTGTGATTTTGTTTCTTGGTTGTTTGCATTATAAATACGGATATTAAGGGGCACGGCCAAATCCAAATTAGGTGGGGATTTCATTACCCTTCCTAGGCCCCGAAAACCACAAACTTGCATCCGCATTGACCCACATTAACTAAAAGAAATCTAGAGATGACTCTAAGAACTGTCGCGCTCAATTAGGACAGAAGAAGACCGTGGGTAATTCATTGCTTATCCGCGTTTTCTTGTGGTGCCTAAGAAAGTGTGTCGAAGGCTAGTGGTTATTAATTTGGCCCACTACTTACGTAGTGGAGTACCTTCCCACTTACCTGGCACTTACCTGGCCACAGGGAGACAAAGAGGCAGTGGAGGATTCTATCTCGCGACTTGTCTTTTGGCAGTTAGGAGCGGTCTAGAGCCGGACCTAGGTGACCATTAGATTCTAGGGTTTGTGTGCTGCATTTGTTGTGTCGCATCATTTTTTTTTCAAAAATCCGTCCCTTTTTCAAAGCAAACACCGCATTCATTCATTTACCCCTAATTATAAGCCAATGCTGCCACTTGTACTAACCCTTTTTAGTACAAGATAGGCTGGACACGGGATTCTAGTGCCCGTTTAGTCCGCGTACCCTTTTTCGACTCCGAAGTCGATATTTCTCCATTTACCTTTCCTTTACCTACTACCACACCCACACCGATGGATCCAAATCCATCAAACTTCTTTAACCCTAATCTGCCGCCGTCCGTTGGTGCGCAGAATCCACCCCGCATCTCTCTCCAGGAGAGATGCTATCCACTTAGAGGTCCTCTTTCGACCTGCTTATCCACACCACCTGCCAATGGGGATAACTTTGAGATTAAGCCCCAGTATATCAATATTTTACCCAAATTCCATGGACTCGAGACTGAGGACGCTTACGTTTTCATTACCAAATTTGAAAACGTGTGCGCAATGATGGGTACGTCACAACTTTCAGTGGATGCGATGCGTCTACGACTTCTTCCATTTACTTTGTGCGATATAGCCGAGAAGTGGCTATATAACACTACCGCACACTCTATTACGAATTGGGAAGAATTCGTCGCTGCATTCCTTAAGAAATTTTACCCAATCCAAAAGACAGCTCGAATACGTAGCGAACTGAATCAATTTGCCCAGCTCCCTACCGAACCATTTTCAAAATGCTTTGAACGTTTCAAGGATCTATTGGTTCAGTGTCCTCATCACGGCATCCCGAGATGGGAAATATGCCGAATCATCTATGAGGGCATTAACTCAAACACTAAACAGAGCCTTGAAAACATGTGTCAAGGTACATTTATGACTAAGGATGATGGGGAAGCTTAGAAGTACTTAGAAGAGTTCGCTGAAAAATCACTACAGTGGGAGAGTGGAACCCAACCATTGAATAGGGGTGGCGTACACCAAATAGATGTGTCCATAGGTATTCGAGCTGAGATGGCAGCAATGCAAAAGAAGCTCGACGCTATGGAACACAAATTTTCTGCAGCCTCCCTAAACCCAATGTCGCTCCCCCAAACTGTTTGTGGGTGCTGTTCTGATCCGTCTCATTTAACGGAAGAATGTCCATTAAACTCTGCGTTTCAAGGTCACGAGCATTCTAATGCTGCATTTCAAAGACCTCGAAACGATCCATATTCTTCCATGTACAATCAGGGTTGGAGGAATCACCCGAATTTCGCTTGGAACCAAAACCAATCTCAAAACACGGTTCCAAACACGAATAATTTTCAAAGGGCTCTTCCTCCACCACAACAGCAACCCCTTCAACTCACTCAACACCCCTACCAGTCACAAAATTTCCAAAACCAAGGCAACACTCCTGCACAGTCTAATCCTATGCAGTTGTCCTGTTCTGACGAATTCTCTCAATTCACTCAAACCATGAAATCACTTTTATCAAATTTCATAGAGGTTTCGACTGAGGTTAGATCTTCCGTCAGTGAGATAAAGAAAAACTCAGCGTCCCAAGCTGAGAGTATCAGATCGATGGAAGCTGAAATAGCTCGCCTTAAAGCCGAAATGAGCGCGAGAGAAAAAGGGAAACTTCCCTCTCAACCCCTACAGAATCCTAGGCATTACAATGTAAATGCCATCACAACGTTGAGATCGGGAAAAGTGCTGAATAATCATGTCGGGGAAGGTATTGATGATACTGAAAATCATATCAACACCCCGGCTGAGACCTTTCCACACACACACACTTCTCCTTCTGATCCTTCTTCTTCTACCATACCACCTTCTCGAGAGCCTATTCTCCATTTCCCATTAGGCTCGACACCTTCTCCCAACCCTTATAGTTCTCCACAGACGGTCCCCACACCTCTTTTGGGACCTCGTCTACCCCCTCTTCCTTCTCCTATGATGGACCCTGCGCTTATTGCGAAAGCTCCTTACCCGAACCGGTTAAGGGGTAACAGAACGAGTCCTCATATGGAGAAAATTATGGAAATGTTCAAACAGGTTAACATCAATATTCCTCTCCTAGATGCGATTCAACAAGTCCTCGCTTATGCGAAAATTCTTAAGGACTTGTGCACTAGGAAGAGGAAGACTCAAGTGCCGAAGAAGGTCTTTATGTCTAATAATATCAGCACTGCTTTTATTCCCCAGCTACCAAAGAAACGAAAGGACCCAGGATGTCCTACAATATTAATTTCTATTGGGGGTAAAAACATAAATCGTGCTCTTTTAGACCTTGGCGCAAGTGTTAACCTACTCCCTTATTCTGTCTATGAGCAACTAGGGATTGGAGAGCTGAAACCTGCTCACTGCACTCTCCAGATGGCAGACCGATCTATCACCAAACCAAGGGGTGAATTAGAGGATGTGTTGATAAAGGTCGGGGAATTTGTTTTCCCTGTAGACTTCATTGTGCTCGACACACATCCTATAGCAAACCCCCGGGGCCAAATTCCGGTGATTCTAGGTCGTCCTTTCCTTGCCACTTCCAACGCTGTTATAAACTGTAGAAACGGTTCAATGAACTTATCATTTGGAAATATGACCATTGAACTAAATATCTACAAAGTTGGAAGTCAGCCATCAGAACCCTCTGCTCATATTTTAGATGTGTGCTCTGTCCATGAGATCGCTCCCGATAGTTGTGGAGCTGAGGAACTTTGCTTTACTGATCTCGATGACATTACCACATCTTTGTTTGACTTTACACAAGATCTTAGTGAGGACACTTTACCTACACTTGAGTCCTGCACTTCTGACTTTTCTCCACCCGAGTCTGTATCTTTCACAGGCTCTGAGCTTCTTTGTAAATCCAAAAATCACTCAATGATCCCTCCTTCTATCATTTCTCCGCCCGAATTAGATCTCAAAATTTTACCCTCTCATCTGAAATATGCTTATTTAGGTGAGAAGGAGTCTTTACCGGTTATAATTTCCGCTTCTCTAGCATTAGAGCAAGAGAATGCACTTTTATCGGTATTGAGATCTAACAAAGAGGCGTTTGGTTGGAGTATGGCGGACATCAAAGGGATTAGTCCCTTGATAGTTGAACATCATATACATGTGATGGATGATGCCAGACCAACCCGAGAACCACAGAGACGGTTGAATCCCGTCATGAAGGAAGCGGTCATGAAAGAGATCGTCAAATGCTTAGATAATGGTATTATATACCCCATCTCCGATAGCCAATGGGTAAGTCCTATACATGTCGTTCCTAAGAAATCCGGCATCACTGTTATAACCAATGAGGCGAATGAGTTGATTCAGACACGCGCCCAAACTGGGTGGCGTGTATGTATCGATTATAGAAAACTCAATGCTGCCACGAGGAAAGACCATTTTCCTCTACCATTCATTGATCAGATGCTGGAACGCCTAGCGGGACGAGAGTATTATTGTTTTATGGACGGATACTCAGGCTATAATCAGGTCTCCATCGCCAAAAAGGATCAAGATAAAACCACTTTTACTTGTCCTTTTGGTACCTTTGCTTACAGTCGCATGCCCTTTGGGCTATGCAATGCTCCCGCTACCTTTCAGCGGTGTATGATGGGGATATTCTCTGATATGGTAGAGAATTTTCTGGAGATCTTTATGGACGATTTCTCGATTTTTGGAGACTCTTTTTCCGATTGCCTTGCGAATCTTGACGCTGTTCTTACTCGTTGCACAGAGAAGAACTTGACTTTAAACTGGGAAAAATGCCATTTTATGGTCCAAGAAGGAATTGTCCTTGGACATGTCATTTCACAGAAAGGCATGGAGGTTGACAGAGCTAAGATAGATGTCATTCAAAACCTCCCTCATCCCAAAAGCGTCAAAGATATTCGCTCTTTCCTTGGCCACGCGGGCTTTTATAGGAGATTCATTAAGGATTTTAGCAAAATTGTTAGACCTTTAACTCTTCTCCTGGCCAAGGATACGACCTTCTATTTTGACTCGGATTGCGAGACAGCTTTCGACTCACTTAAACACTCACTCACTTCAGCCCCCGTTTTATCATCACCAAACTGGGATTACCCCTTTGAGCTGATGTGTGGCGCATCTGATTTTGCAGTAGGTGCAGTCTTAGGACAGCACATCGAAAAGATGCCACACGTGATATACTATGTAAGTAAGACCCTGAATGATGCGCAAATCAATTATACAACCACAGAAAAAGAACTTTTAGCGGTTGTATTTGCATTAGAAAAATTCAGGCCTTACTTAATTGGCTCACCTATAGTTGTGTATACTGACCATTCCGCTTTAAAACATCTTCTGGCGAAGAAAGATGCAAAAGGTCGACTAATACGTTGGATCCTTCTGTTACAAGAATTCGATCTTGTTATCAAAGATAAGAAAGGATGTGAAAACGTAGTAGCCGACCATCTTTCACGCATCATTTCTTTCCCTGTGACCCTGTCGATCAATGACTCGTTTCCTGACGAGCAACTCTTGAGCGTATCCAATGAACCATGGTTCAGGGATATTGTGAACTATCATGCCACGGGACTGATACCCAGCGATTGGTCAAAACAGGACAAATACCGTTTTCTATCCCAAGTAAAACACTTTTACTGGGACGGGCCCTATTTGTTTAAATATTGTCCTGATCAGATCATTCGCCGGTGTGTCTCGAATGAAGAATTCAAGAGTGTTCTTTCTTTTTGTCATGATCAGGCCTGTGGAGGTCACTTTGGTCCTAGAAAGACAGCGGAAAAGGTTTTGCAATGTGGATTTTATTGGCCGACCTTATTCAAGGACGCATTTGAGCATTGCAAAACCTGTACACAATGTCAGTATACGGGTAGAATCTCCCAGAGGAATGAAATGCCTCAGCAACCCATCTTGGTTGTTGAAATATTTGATGTTTGGGGCATAGATTTTATGGGTCCTTTTCCCAACTCCTTTGGGAATCTGTACATACTGCTGGCGGTTGATTATGTCTCAAAATGGGTAGAAGCCATTCCATGTCGCACTAATGACAAGAAAGTTGTCATTAAGTTCTTGAAAGAGAATATCTTCTCGCGATTTGGACACCCACGCACTATTATTAGCGATAATGGGACACACTTCTGCAACAGGTCTTTCGAGACTCTGATGCGGAAATATTCAATCAACCACCGACTTTCTACACCCTATCACCCCCAAACAAGCGGGCAGGCTGAAATCTCAAACAGACAAATCAGACTTATCCTGGAGAAAACTGTTGCTAAAAATAGAAAAGACTGGTCGACCAAACTGGCGGATGCTCTTTGGGCATTCCGAACTGCATATAAGACCGACCTAGGGATGTCTCCATATAGGATAGTGTTTGGAAAAGCATGTCATTTACCCGTCGAGATAGAACATAAAGCATTGTGGGCTATTAAAGAAATAAATTTTGATTTAAACCTTGCTTGCAACTTTCGGAAGCTGCAACTTAATGAGCTAAGCAAACTCCGCGATGAAGCTTATGATAACGCTGTAATCACAAAGAATAGGACTAAGGTTTTTCACGATAAAAATATTTTGAGGAAAACATTTTCACCTGGTCAACAAGACCTTCTTTATGATTCACGATTACACCTTCACGCGGGTAAGCTTCGATCTCGATGGAAGGGACATTTTGTTGTGCGGTCTGTATATCCGCACGGGGCAGTAGAAGTAGAAAATGTTAAAAACGGCACCTTTTTCAAAGTAAATGGACATAGACTAAAGCCGTATTTTTCCACTGACCCCACGGAGGAGCTCTTGTTCTTACAAGAGCCAGTTTATTTGGATTAAAATTCCTCCATCTCACCTTCATATCCAGTTTATATGTATGCCCTAGAGGCCATTACTGGACATACGATGTATATTGTAGTGGATGCTAGGACATATATAGGGAGGACTTTCTTGCTCGACATGATAGTATGCTATCTGGTTGTACTTTATCTTAACATGTACTCTGATTGTCTCTATATTACATGTTGATAAAGCCCTTAGGATATGTACTCGACTACTGGGACTATGATGAGATCATACTAGTGGGGCCACGGTAGTCGACGAGTACATCCTATAACTGTTCCTAGTCGAGGGTGTATCGAGACAGGGCATCGATGCACCAGAGTAGACTAGCGTATACGCATCTTGACCCATATGATGGGCGATGGATGATCCCATATCCATCGGTGTTTGACATCAAGGATGGTGTACGG
The DNA here is from genome assembly GCA_030015575.1 of Agapanthus africanus. NCBI lineage: Eukaryota > Viridiplantae > Streptophyta > Magnoliopsida > Asparagales > Amaryllidaceae > Agapanthus > Agapanthus africanus. Next base: position 296,708,983 of record JASDDO010000022.1, on the reverse strand, counting down.
GTGCTCAGTGGAGACTGGGTACACTGGACGGACTCGCAGAGAACTCCCAGATGGTATTATACCATACGTCAGATGGCAGTTCTCCGGTGACACTGGTACAGAGTAGTCTGTTGACCCGAGATCGTCATAGAGTCTTGTGTGGTTCCCACTGTGCTTTGATTTCCATCATACCACGTCCAAGAGGGCGTGCAAAAAGGTGTCTTTTGGGTACAGTCCCGAATCACATGGAGGCAATGAGCGATAGGAGGGGATTCGTCTCTCCCGGTATAGGGAGTTGATGTTGTGCTGTGTTCGATTGGCTATAACCGGAAATCCCTGGCCAGGGTTGCTGAGATTTACTGGTAAGTGTTATCAGTAGTTTCTCGAACTGTTATAGACCTCAAATCGACACGACTTATCAAGCTACTGGGGTCTGACGTTTACCACCCCTAGGCGAGATATGCAACATATCAGACGACGAGACCGGACTGTACGGGAGTGTTACTGTTTGGATTCACAGGAGAAGTTACAGGCTTGCTTGTTGATCTTCTGAGCGCTCAATACCTGGGTAGCTGTTACGTTTAGCTGACCGCTTGCAGCTTGTGGGTGATTGATATGATCATCACCTACTGCCGGCGTATTGACGATTCTTTAGAGTCCTACACAGAGGTTTCTTGACTCAGGCAAAACGGAGTAGGAGCACATATGTGATATGTGCGGGACCGAGGATAATGCGATATGTGATACCGTATTATATTCTCGCGATATTTGATATCAGCCGGGTCATCGGATCAAGTGTTGATTCGATGAATCGGTACGGATAAATATTAGTCGGTTATATGCGATATAGCCGGATTGTCGGATCAAGTGTTGATTCGATAATTTAATGTATAATAATATATTTGATATATTAAATTACATTAACTAATATTTTCTCACTAAAAGATTCTTTTTCTCACTCGGGTAATACATTGATATATATGCGATATATATTAATTGTATTATTTTATTTGGTTACAATAAATATTATATATGTGATATATAATATTGTAACATGATATGATAACTAATGCAACATGTTTAGTAAAGATTAATCAAGATTAGGGTTTGATTTGGGTTAATGGTTTCTAGATGATTCTAGAAGGTTTTTGTTTTGTCATGGAAAAGATATTTACTTATGACTCATTCTTAACTCAACCCAAAACCCTAACCCTTGGTTAATTCTCTACAATGGTTAAGTGAACCATGGTTGCATAATTGATCATTATCTCCTTTTCCTATTCATCACAAAAGGATTCTATTATTGTTCATCATCTTCTTCCTTCTTCTTCTTTGCTTGAAATGGTTTCTTGCTTTGATTTTTGTGATGGATAAATATGAGAAAAAGATAAATAAAGAGAGCAAAAATCCTACTTCATCATCCTCATCTTCCCTTGCCATTTAGATGAGGGTGTTCACATCATTTCATGAGTGTTAGCTTGTGTTAAAGAAACTTCAAGGTAGATCATCTTAGTATCGAAGATCGGAAGCAAAGGTTGCGTCTTTCTCTTCGTGGAACCTCTCGAGAGTCCGGATCCCGATGATCGCAGCGAAGGGACCACAACACGGAGCATATGAAGTGAAGGACCGGATCTATAAAGGTTGTAATCCCTCTCACTTAGTGTTAAAGTGTTTAGCATGCTTGTTTTCTCCTAATCTCTTGTTTAAAGTTCCGTATTCGGGTTGTTCGGCATGGCTAAATTTTAAATCGGGCATGGTTGATGCCTCGCAGACCCTTGTGCGAGTGCCTAGCAACCCTACAGTGGTATCAGAGCCAAGCTAGAGCTTTAGGCGAAGTCTAGACGGAGTTTGAAGTCCGATCGAACCCGAAACCCCGACTCCAAATTGCTCTCTGTCCTTTTTTGAAAATTGTGGATTTTTCAATATTAAAAATATGCAGAGAATTAAGCAGGGTTTTTTATGAATTACTGTGCAAAACGGAGCCTCCAATTCCTCCAAAGTACGGCGGAACCGCGGCAGAAGCATGGCTTCTGCGGCGGTTCCGCGGCAGTATGATGACGTCACCCACTCTAGTTTGCATAGTAATTTCTTTTATTCGATGCTGAGTTCTCTGGGAATTTTTAATATTTATTCTACAGTTGAGTTTTCTGGGGTTGTTTAGGGGATTCGATGATTCGATCGGATTATCAGATTTTGTCTATGTGTGTTTTCCGGATAAATTTTAGAAACTGTTAAAAAGTTCGAACGGATATCAATAACTCACTTTTTCCCCTCTCGGAAAATTTTTCAAAAGTTGGATTTTTTCTCGTGTTTAAGAATGTTCTAAGTCATGCAAGTAACTCGGTGGACCCTCTAGAAGACAACAAACCTTAACTCGATTATGTGACCGTCTTGAACTGCCTTTTGAACCTTAGGGTTTGGGGCAGTACGGCGTGCCACATGTGAGGCGTTGGCTTGACCCTTCTACGGCTGGACCATTGGTACTGTGGCATGTAATGGATGTTTTTAAACTGATTTCAAGTGTTGAGATATATTGGGGAAATCTTGGGTGCTTGATGATTCGATCGGAAAGTTTAACTTTTTCTATTTATCTGGAATGTGATACAATATTTGGAATCCACAGGTAGTTATGAGATAAATAATTTGAATATTATAAACATAGCAGTTTAGTCTCAGATGATCGGTTGCCACGGAATTTTGATGTGATCAAAAGTCCGTCGCAATCACGTAGCGTACACGGATACTCGCCGGGTAAACTTAATAGACAGCCTCACTCCATAGCCCCGACCAAGTGACTGTAGGAGAACCCCGTCGCCGAAAGCATCCGTTCGGGTGCTCGCGGCAGCGGTGTTCCGCCTTAGTGCACTTCGTCGACGGCATCTGGGGGTGCAGCCGTCTACTAAAGTTTGCTACGAGCATTCGATCAGGACGTCGGGAATCTTGTTGAATTGCCCGACTTGATATTGAAAAGTGTTTTCGATAATGAGACTAAAATGCGGGGTTTATAATTGTTAGGCATGAGATGTCTAAGGAATTCATTTGGTTAGGCATGTGATGTCTAAAGAGATCGCGGATTCCAACTGTTGTAGTTTTACACTTTCTTTTCTGTGACCGTAAGCGTAGTATGTGGTGTATCGCCGGCTTCGTTGCTATACATCAACGACAATCGGGATACGCATACTTGCTTACGTTGATGATATGTGATATTATGTGTTGCTGTGATATGTTCTATTGGATCGTCGCGTTTGAATAGCCGGGGGTTATATGTGAGATGAGAGTTTTTTCTTTTTCATTCATGTAAAATTCATTTGTATGTAATATTCTTTTATTGGGGCACTTCCAGGTAGCGGAAGATGTCACCGTTGTATATTATTTACTTTTCCTCATTAGGTAGACCCAAGGCGGGGAGCACAAGTAACCGGGTTCTAGGGTCCAGTGGGAGACCATCTCGAGGAGTCGAGACCGGGTCTCCTAACCCTAGAATTGGCAGTGTTACTTGCCGCTCTCGTAGGGGTCTAGGAATGTGGGTTTGGCTATTCATCGCGACCGTGGAATCCGTGTTTTATACAGGCTCGTATTGAAAACACGGACGTCCTAGTATATCCAATATTTCATATATGTTCTTCTGCTGCAATGTTCTGTGATGAGATCATATTACTGCCTGTGACGAATGTTTATATTATATATATGAGATATATGTTATATTGCAGATTTCGTTTCAAAAGAGATGCTTGTGAAGCATAATAAAATGGGACTTCATTAATGAGATTAATGAAATAAAAGAAACCTAAGATGTTGTAGAAAGTTGTTTATAAAAACTGGTAGCTCTAGTTCTTGCTTTGCATAGCGGTGTTCCTTGTAGAACATCCAGCACCTTATTCGATAAGGAAAGGACCGAGATCCCTTCACCGGGAGTGACTCCTTTAGCAATAACTGGAAGATGCTACAAACTCGGTTTGTCTTTTGATTGCTTCTATAGTTCTTGCTTTGCATAGTGGTATTTGTGAAATATCCTGCACCTTATTCGATGAGGAAAGGGCCGACGATCCCTTCACCGGGAGTGACCCCTTTAGCAAAACTAGAAAAGCCTCAAAAGCACTCCATTTAAAATCACTCGATTCTACAACGATATCAAGTTCATTACGCAATAGGTTTTCTGAAAAACCTGTCGTAGCCCTCCGTCATTTCAGATAAGTCCTACTTAGTATTCATGCTACGTTTTTTGGCCTCCGTCAAGGCGTAGTGTGCGGTAGCTGACTAGTATTTATCTTCTTATGCATATGATGCAGATTGGATTAGGGTAGTCGTGCGGCCTTGTTGACCTCCGTCAAGGGTCGTGCGGGTGGGTTTAATTCAATCAGGAAATGACTGGTTGAACTTGACTAGTAGCCTATGGTTTGTTGACCTCCGTCAAGGTCATAGGATGCTAGGGGTAAAATATTATTGGGAATTTCAAGTGTTGAAATTTGCAATGAGATTGCATACCTTCTATGAGATAGTTGGATCCCAATACCCGCTGCGAGTAAGAGTTACTCCTGGGAGAGTTTTACACATTACAATTAGCCGATCAAGTAGGTGTCTAGAAAGGTGTTAACGGGGTTAAGCCTCTGGGAAAACGAGCTTTACATTAATTAAGTTCGTGCGAAAGCACGGGGGACCTCCCTCAAAGTATCGACACTGGCCTGGCTGAAAGATTGGCGAACTTGTAGCGTGTAATTAATCCCGGCTAGTCTTTCCTTTTAGGGTTTGAAGGAAGATTTGATTAAAACAGTGGGAGACATCCTGATTAGATATATTAGATAACCAATCTAATCTTGCAAGAGCATACGCTGAGTGTTTTCTTCTCTCTCTCTCCAGATTGCGACCATATCACGCCTTTATCAAGATAATAAAACGGATATATTGACCGAACCCGCTTGTTATACTGAGCTAGGGAACGTTGGTCCCGCTCCAACTTATAAGTGTTATAAGACAGAGCAGGAAATTGGGGATTACCAGAATTCCCGTGCCGTCCAAACGAAGAAAGTGCATGATGATGCATCATCTTCGGGTGTGTTCATTACACAGAACTGTTTCTCAGTATCCTTTACGTCCTGGGTATGTGATACCGGATCAGGATCCCGTATATGTAATCTGTTACATGGGCTACAGATAGGTAAAGAACTGAGAACGGGTGATAAGTTTCATGAGACAGAAAACGGTGCAAGTGTTGCAGCCAAGTCTGTTGGTCACTATCACCCTGTATTACCTGAATACATTGATTCTGAACGAATGTTATTAGATACCGAACCTGATATAAAAAATCATATCAGTTTCTTTATTAGTAAAGAAATGATAAAATTTTGTATTGTTGGATAATGTTTTGAACATTTCCTATATCAAGAGTTGATCGGTTCAGGCACGTTATCTAAAAGCATTGACGTTCTAAATCAAACTACAGTTCTTAGTATACGGAACACACACAAGAGGAAGAGTTCAGAAATGAACGAATCTTTCTTGAGGCATTGTAGACTAGGTCATATCAATGGGACCCGACTAGCTGAAGTTACATTAAGATGCATATTTAAATTTGTTTGAATTTACATCTTGTGAAACTTGCCAGTCATGTCACAAAGATAAGATGACCACAGATCTGTTTATTGGAAACAGAGAAAGAGTTAGTGAACTCTTGGGATTGATACATGCTGATGTATAAAAGTCTCCTGTCTACACATGCCAAGACCGGTTCTTTTTACTTCATTACATTCTCTGATAATCTCTCAAGATTCAGACATATGTTCCTGTTGAAACACAAGTCCGAACCTTTTGAGATATTCATGGAATATAAGTTAGAAGTAGATAACCAGAAATATGGGTATAAGTATTATGTCCTTTGATAAGATCAAGGAGGAGAATACTTGAGCACGGAATTCCTGGACTATTCTAAAGGAGAATGGGATTCTCTCTCAGCATTACTCCTCCGTATACACCACAGAACGTCGGTGTATCGGGGCGGAGCAATAGCACCCTATGTGATATGGTGTGCTCTATGATGAGTACTACTGAGTTTCCTATTTCCTTTAGGGAGTTATGCGCTTGAGAAGCTGCATACCTATTGAATAGGGTTCAAATCAAATCAGTTGTCTACCACTTCATATGTGATATGGAAAGGGAAGAGCCTATATCTTAAGTTTTTTAAGATTTGGGGTTGTCCGGCCTATGTCTAAAAGAAAAATCCGGACAAGCTCGAGGCATGGTCTGTTATGTAGAACTGGAAATGTTCCAGCTATACAAAATGCAGCTGATGATTTGGTAGAACCAAAGGATTCAATAGTTTCCAACGAACCTCAGCCTCTCCGCCGATCTAGTAGGGTTCCTCACTCACCTGAGAGACACTTCGGTTTCTCTATGATAGTGGGAGCGAGGATTGCATCATGAGATGATGACCCAACTGGTTTCGAGCTGGCCATCAGGAGTGGGACTCTGTAAGAATGGCTGGATGCTTATCGATCTGAGATGGAATCCTTATACACCAACAAAGTATGGACTTTGGTTGCTTTATCTGAAGGGTTAAATCCCCATCAGAAGCAAGTATATCTTGAGAAGATTACTTGGTGTACATGGAAAAGTTGAGACTTTCAAAGCTAGACTTGTTAAAGGTTTGCATCATAGACCAGGTATGGATTATGTTGAAACCTTTTCTAAGGATCTATGCTTAAGTCCATCCAGATCCTACTTGCCACGGCTGCATACCATGACTACGATATCTGGTGGTTGGGTGTCATGACTGCTTTTCTAAGTGATGTTTTAGAAGAGAACGTCTATAAGTACACAGCCAGAGGGCTTCGTAGACAGTGGGAGCAGTGGAAACGTGTGCAAGATGTTTTATATAATAAAACAGGCATCGCGGAGTTGGAACATCTGTTTTGATGTGATAGTCAAAGAGTTTGACTTCATCAAAATGGTAGATGAACCTTGTATATACAAAAAGGTAGTATAGAGTATGGTGGTGATCCTCGTAGAGTACGTGGATGACATACTCTTGATAGGGAAGGAGTTTCCTATGCTACGCTCGGTCAATCTCCGCTTATCACAAGGATTCTCTGAATAGGATCAAAGTGATACCTCCTATATCCTGGGTTCTTGGATCTATGAGATAGATCTAATTGGATGTTAGGATACTCACTAGTTGTAGTGAGATGGTATCAATCGATCCTGGGGAGAATCACTGGAAAGGTTCCAGGGTGATAAGGACGACTGAATGTCAGTCGCAGGCATTGTCTTTACCCTCAGTGGAGGGACGGTATGTTGGAAGAGTTCCAAGCTAGATACCGTGACATACTAGACGATTAAAGGCAAGATACATCGTTACCAAGGATGCTACCAAAGAGGCAGTCTGGATATATATAAGTTCATAAGATGAACTTCGTTCCTACCATTGTGTGACAATGGAGTTGTGGCTTCAGCCAAGGAACTACCGTCCCATCAGAAATCCAGATATAATTCTTAGGCAGTATCACCTGATCATGGAGATTGTTGATCTCCAGGGAGATCGAGGTTAGGAGAGTAGACAATGAGGACGACAGCGCGGATCCACTCACAAAGGCCTTTTTCCCAGTAGAGACTTTTATGGGATTGTTGAGTATGAGATACTTCAACCGTAGCTAATTGTTGGGTATGCGATACCATAACAGATGGCCCTAGTGCAAGTGGGAGATTGTTAGTTATATGTATGCCCTAGAGACCATTACTGTACATACGATGTATATTGTAGTGGATGCTAGGACATATATAGGGAGGACTTTCTTGCTCGACATGATAGTATGCTATCTGGTTGTACTTTATCTTAACATGTACTCTGATTGTCTCTATATTACATGTTGATAAAGCCCTTAGGATATGTACTCGACTACTGGGACTATGATGAGATCATACTAGTGGGGCCACGGTAGTCGACGAGTACATCCTATAACTGTTCCTAGTCGAGGGTGTATCGAGACAGGGCATCGATGCACCAGAGTAGACTAGCGTATACGCATCTTGACCCATATGATGGGCGATGGATGATCCCATATCCATCGGTGTTTGACATCAAGGATGGTATACGGGTGCTCAGTGGAGACTGGGTACACTGGACGGACTCGCAGAGAACTCCCAGATGGTATTATATCATACGTCAGATGGCAGTTCTCCGGTGACACTGGTACAGAGTAGTCTGTTGACCCGAGATCGTCATAGAGTCTTGTGTGGTTCCCACTGTGCTTTGATTTCCATCATACCACGTCCAAGAGGGCATGCAAAAAGGTGGCTTTTGGGTACAGTCCCGAATCACATGGAGGCAATGAGCGATAGGAGGGGATTCGTCTCTCCCGGTATAGGGAGTTGATGTTGTGCTGTGTTCGATTGGCTATAACCGGAAATCCCTGGCCAGGGTTGCTGAGATTTACTGGTAAGTGTTATCAGTAGTTTCTCGAACTGTTATAGACCTCAAATCGACACGACTTATCAAGCTACTGGGGTCTGACGTTTACCACCCCTAGGCGAGATATGCAACATATCAGACGACGAGACCGGACTGTACGGGAGTGTTACTGTTTGGATTCACAGGAGAAGTTACAGGCTTTCTTGTTGATCTTCTGAGCGCTCAATACCTGGGTAGCTATTACGTTTAGCTGACTGCTTGCAGTTTGTAGGTGATTGATATGATCATCACCTACTGCCGGCGTATTGACGATTCTTTAGAGTCCTACACAGAGGTTTCTTGACTCAGGCAAAACGGAGTAGGAGCACATATGTGATATGTGCGGGACCGAGGATAATGCGATATGTGATACCGTATTATATTCTCGCGATATTTGATATCAGCCGGGTCATCGGATCAAGTGTTGATTCGATGAATCGGTACGGATAAATATTAGTCGGTTATATGCGATATAGCCGGATTGTCGGATCAAGTGTTGATTCGATAATTTAATGTATAATAATATATTTGATATATTAAATTACATTAACTAATATTTGCTCACTAAAAGATTCTTTTTCTCACTCGGGTAATACATTGATATATATGCGATATATGTTAATTGTATTATTTTATTTGGTTACAATAAATATTATATATGTGATATATAATATTGTAACATGATATGATAACTAATGCAACATGTTTAGTAAAGATTAATCAAGATTAGGGTTTGATTTGGGTTAATGGTTTCTAGATGATTCTAGAAGGTTTTTGTTTTGTCATGGAAAAGATATTTACTTATGACTCATTCTTAACTCAACCCAAAACCCTAACCCTTGGTTAATTCTCTACAATGGTTAAGTGAACCATGGTTGCATAATTGATCATTATCTCCTTTTCCTATTCATCACAAAAGGATTCTATTATTGTTCATCATCTTCTTCCTTCTTCTTCTTTGCTTGAAATGGTTTCTTGCTTTGATTTTTGTGATGGATAAATATGAGAAAAAGATAAATAAAGAGAGCAAAAATCCTACTTTATCATCCTCATCTTCCCTTGCCATTTAGATGAGGGTGTTCACATCATTTCATGAGTGTTAGCTTGTGTTAAAGAAACTTCAAGGTAGATCATCTTAGTATCGAAGATCGGAAGCAAAGGTTGCGTATTTCTCTTCGTGGAACCTCTCGAGAGTCCGGATCCCGATGATCGCAGCGAAGGGACCACAACACGGAGCATATAAAGTGAAGGACCGGATCTACAAAGGTTGTAATCCCTCTCACTTAGTGTTAAAGTGTTTAGCATGCTTGTTTTCGCCTAATCTCTAGTTTAAAGTTCCGTATTCGGGTTGTTCGGCACGGCTAAATTTTAAATCGGGCATGATTGATGCCTCGTAGACCCTTGTGCGAGTGCCTAGCAACCCTACAATCATTGCATCATCTTTTGAATGGAGGTGAATGAAAAGAATAAGTTTGGAGGAAGTTCTTCACTTATATATTTTGCCCCCACTAATAATCCCTCCCAGATTTACAGGTTTTTGTAGATATAGCTGTTGGCAACAGTGAGGACACTGTTGAAAACAAGTTTGGGGGAGGTTTGTGCTTATTTTCGCATCATTTGCATATCATTCGCATAAGCACAAAACATTTCTTTTCTTTTAAAAATCTATAAAAATTTAAAAATTTTCAAAACCCATAAAAATTTAAAAATTTTCTAGTATAAAAATAATTTTAATATTTACACTTTTTTGTATATAAATAAGATAATGAAAGTTTAGATAATGAACAATTACATCCATGAGATTAGAAAAATTTTAGAAAACTAAGAAAATTAGAAGTTTTCTTATACGAACTAGTAATAAGTAGTTATGAGCCGTTGTCCCAAGGGTTAGTAAGATGAAAGACGTCACTAATCTGAGGATAAAAATAAGTCTGAAAAATAGTTTCTATTCTGGAAGCCAAACATTTTGAACGTTGATACCCTGCTATTCGCACTTACACACGTCTTGAAGCCTGGGATAGTAGAGGATACCTTGAAATGCTCTTGTCTTAAAGCCAAAAGTATGAAGGAAATAAAAAAAAATGATGAATAAAGAAAATATAAAGTGGTGAGAAAAATGGACACTGGTTTTGTTATCACTGAGGGCAATAAAAAAATATATATATAGCGAGGGTGCTTCTTCACCTAGTGCCCTAAGGCCAACTGGTCTGAGAGTCACTGCTATGCCTGAGGTGGTGCAAGACGAGGAAAATACACCAAATAAGCAAGCACAGGAGTAATCGGTCGGTTAGTACCTCAAGAAGTATTAACGGTCGCATGAAAGTGTGTGAGCAATCTCATCTAAATATTCATTAATTAAAAAGTACTGAGGCTGATGGGCAAGAGTATGATAGCTTGAATTGAATTTTCCGGGTGTAGGGATGTCCTTTACACACACGCAGGGTGATATGATCGATGTTTGGAAAACAGATAGGAATGAAGAATAAGACGATGTTTTATTGAGGGAGGACGTGATTTCTAACATCTTTTCATGACTATTAAGATAGGGCTCATGACAATCGAAAAGCTAGCTTAGTTGGAAACCCTAATTTTCAAGGCTTTTTCTTTTACAAATTCTTTTCTTTAAATGTAATATTCATGATCTTTCTTTTATTATTGGATTTTGTCGGTGTAATCCGCTGAAAACCCTCAGGAGACAACACTCCTCCTACTAGGGACACCTAGAGGTTTAAAGGCTTGTTGCACGTGCTCAGTGCAATCGTGTTGCCTACGAAAGTGTGCTAGTTAGTATTTTCTCTTTCTTTATTTTCTCCTTCTCTTTTTAATAAAACAGTTCGCTCGAGACGATCGAAATTAAGTTTGGGGGAATTTGATTAGTCGAAAATATTGTACATTTCAGCCGGCAATTTCCTCATCATTTGCATTCATATAGAACTGTTCAGCATTCATATTTTACATATTAGCAAAACTGTCGCAAAATATCAGATTACATGTATTAGACTCTAAAACCGACACTATAAAGGAAATTGACTACATTTCATTGCATCGCATCATCCCTACATTTGCGCAACACTTGTTTTGAGATCTGTGCAGGAAAATCCAGAAGTAAAGCCAAAAACTTACATGGTACCGATCAAACATGACGCCAACTCAATGATTTCAGTTCTGGTATCAATCCAAAAGGGAAAATACAAATCAACATATCAGATAAAGCCCCAAATGGCATTCCAAGACCACACCAGAAGGCCCAAGGCCCAAGCCCCACAAAGAGCCGCGGATCCGCGGCAGGAGCCTGCTTGCGCCGCGGATCCGCGGTGGGTCCAAGGATTTAGCCTCCCAAATTTGGTGCAAAATGCTTCTCTCAGGGCCTACACTTCAGCAAGACACAACAATTTCCAGAAGACTCCAGAGACTTCTGCCAGATCAGCAAACCCTTGTTCCAACACTAAACTAGCCTTGTATTCTAGAAACTTCTACCTAAACCCTAGCGTAAACCCTAAGCTAAGCCTAACAAACTCTTTCTAGAAGTCTTTCAACAAACTTTTGGAGGGAACTCAAAGGCTTAGGGTTTGGGTACTCTATAAATAAGACCCTAGGCTCACTTATAATTCATTATGGAATCAACCCTATTCTAGTTCATTTGAGAGCCATTCTATCTCTCTCTTCATCTTCTTCTTCCACAAGTCTAGTGAGAGGATTTGTGTGAAACCCTAACCCTAATTCCATTCAAAAGCCAAGATCCCGAGTACCCATTCAAGCAAGAAGCCTTGCAACCTTTTAGGAGCCGAGCCAGTCTTCAACGGAGCAAGTGGTCCAAGCCGATTCGCGACTCATGGAGCCGAGCGAAGCCAAGTCGACAATTTAGTTCTTCCTCTTGTAGTTCTTGAGCGGCTGTAATCAAATTGTTGATATAAATAAAAGGTGAAATTCTTTTATCTTGTTTTCTTTAAATTCTTGCATCATGAGTCAATCTAAATTTCTAGTTATAACTCTTGTTGTGATGCTTGAGTAATACTCCGCTCGTCGAGGAGTCGAGACGATCAATAGAATGATGATGTAATATATCTTAAATCGATTCTTGATTCCTACGAGTTTTGTAAACCCTAGAAAATTCAAGAACCGACGACCCATTTCATTGCGATGCTTTCTTGATTGATATCGCTCGAAATTGGGGAGTTACGATCGTTTCTTGAAATTGCTAGAGGCTAGAATGTGAATGAAATTAACGAAAGAACAAGGGTTAAACGATGAAACCCTAGTTTCATCAAGAAAGCCCTAACTCTCGTCGATCATCATCGATCTAGTATCAATCCTTCGAAGGACAAGAACACGAAATCTTGAGGTCACATCACATCTATAGATCCGATCGATTCCTACGAGCCTCATTTAGATTCTTGACATTTTGTTTGGAAATATTATCGAAACCCAATTCTTGATTGTTTATCAGTTTCTTGATTCTTGATTAAACTCGTGACACTTGAATCAATTGATAAATTCTTGAATTATGTTTTCTTTTCTTTTCAATTAACTTTTCGATTCAAACAAAGCAAATATAAAAACGAATCGCACAATCCCTGTAGACGATCCGCACTCACTTACAATCTACATCCGACACCGTAGTTGATTGCGGTCAAATATAATTCTTTGATTGTGATTCTATTCATTTTCTAAAACAACACACAAAGAAATGATCAATCAATTATCGTGAATGGATAGCCGGGGATATGAGACGAGTGTTTCTTTCATTCAAATGTAAATTGTAATTTATTGTAATATTCTTTTGCGGGGCACATCCGGGTTGAGGTTGTAGCCACCATTGTATTATTTCATTTACTGTTTTCTGCTTCTAGGATAGACCCAAGATGGGGTGCACAACCTACTGTTGGAGATAATGCCCTCAGAGTCAATTATTGGATCACAGGTACGTGATTGCAATGATTGATGGAGGACCTATCCCGGTAGGACAGTCTTACTCGAGATGATAGTGTGCTATCTGGTTTACCTTTATCATCGTGTACTGCTTTAGGTGACCTGACAAGTCGCTATTACACGTTGATAGAGCCCTTAGGATTCTTGCTTGACCACCAGCAGTATGAGGGCGATCATATAAGTGGGAGCTGGGAGTCTATAAGCATATCCTTAAATGGTCCCTAGTCGTGGGAGTTTCGAGATAGGGCATCGATACTCCATAGTAGACTAGTGTATACAGTCGAGACCCCGACGAGGGGCGGTGGCCGGTCTCACAAGCCACTGGTGTCAGTTGGATCACCTAAGATGTATACAGGTGCTCATTGGGTTATGAGTACACCGGACAGGACTCGCCGGGAACATGCTAGTTGGTCATATACCAGACGTCAGATGGCAGTTCCCTGGTGACATGTGTGCAGGTTAGTTCATCGACCTGGGGATCGTCATTTGTCTCGTGTGAGTTCCCACTGTACTTTGATTACTACCCTACCACGGCTCAAAGGAGTCGTGCAAACAGGTTTTAGTTGGGTACAGTCCCGAGCCACATGGAGGCAGTGAGCGTATCTTCAGGGGTTCGTCTCTCCCGGTATTGGGGGTGAGGTCGTGCTGTGTCTAGGAGAGCCATTACACGAATCCCTCGGCCGAGGCAAGGAGATTTACTGGTAGGTATTCCAGTAGTATCTCAGGGTGTTCTGGGCTACACTCCGACACGACTTGTACCGTTTTTGGGGGTCTGACTTTTACCAACCCCCTAGGCCCGCCATGCGATGCTCATAGACGAACAGACCGGACTGTACGGATATTGTCACTGACAGGCTCAGTAGGGTTGTCAGGCTGAGTTCACTCACAGACATCCCTTTTAGTCAATACCTGGTAGCCCGTTACGTATTGGCTTATACCTCTGACGTGCTAGTGGTTAAATCCACAACCAAGGTGTTGACGAGTCTTTAGAGTCCCCCACATTCAGTTACTCATCTTTCGGGCGAAAGGTTGTAGAGGCCGTATGGAGATATGGCAAGGTCCGATCAGATACGTGCGGTATTGCATGGATCAGGATCGGACAGTTTGTACTATAGGCCGTATGGTTATATGGCAGGGTTCGATCAGATACGTGCGGTATTGCACGGATCAGGATCGAACGGATATTACTAGCCGGTTTTGGTATAAGCCGGATCCTAGTATTGTACAGCGTAGACTTTGTCTCATTGCATTTGTATTTCGGTCGGAATACAAATGCGGGTGTGTATGCACAGTATCGGGATTTTCCTGTAATTTATTACGGGACCAGTTTTCTGGAGTTGCCAGTTTGCTTTCCGTTTCGGCCAATTTCCATTGTTTCGTTCATTGGCCGAAGATTGGTGGAGGAGGGCTTATTTGCATTGTTGCAAATAAGCATTTGTGGAGGGGGTCTTTGCCTATTATCATGTCATGATACTTGTCCCATCATTTGACTTCATAAACTCATGATTGCTTGACTTTGTATATCATCATGGTTGTTGATGATGAGGTTGGTGGTAGGTGGTTGAGTGTGGGTTTTGATTTGGTGATCATTTCCTTTTGCATGATAGCCTTCTCTCTCTCTCCATTGTATTATGGGATGGCTTTTTCATTCTATCACCTCTCCCCTCTAATTCTCACTCTCCTCTCTATTATTATGGCCGGCCAAGCATGGAGGAGGGGTTGCCCATTTTTGTAGTGGGGATTTTTGCTCTCTAGTTGCTAGAAAAATCCCCAAGTTCCTCCACATGATTCTTGTATCATCCCTCCACCAAAATGGCACTTCCATGAACCCCAAATGAGACACAAGTTCTATTATACATTCTACAGCAAATCTTGGGCACGTCGAGTAGCCGGCTTCTTGCCCGAGTTGCCTTGGCATTGAGGTGGGAGCCCGTAAAAGAAGTAGGCGATGTGGTGCACTTCCGGCGACGAGGAGGAGACGGCACATTCCGCAGGAGATCGGGACGACGACGAGAAGACCGGAGGACTCGGATCTGTCGGTATATCTCTCTTCCCTTTCTTGTTAGTAGCTTAGACTTGTTAATGGTTACGATCCGGATGTTTAGTGCGCGGGGGTGCCGGTTTGCTAAGTCCGCAAAATTAAAGTTTATCACCGCTTCCGCATTTGGCCGTCGGATTGACGGCCGGGGCGCCACCGTGCACTTACAGTGGTATCAGAGCCTCGCCATTAACTTAGTCTAGCTTTGTGTAATGTTTTTTTCAGTTCCGATCGATCAAAATTCCAAAAACCCAATTTTTGTACACATCAGTTTTCTGTTGGAAATTTTTGGTGTCGAAAAATTTTTCAGGTTGTATAAAATTGATGTACTGGAGATTACAAGGATACTGTGAAAATTCGACAGGTTCAGTCGACAGTGCAGGCGCGGAACCGCGGCCAATACCCCCTTTGGGCCGCGTTTCCGCCGCGCACTGTTGAGATCTCTGCGCCAAATTTCTACAATGTCTTTGTGGGCTTAGAATTGGGGTTTTGGAATATTAAATTTGGGCCAAGTATTTCTGTGTGTGCTGCAGTATTGTTTTGGGGCCCACTTGTTAATTTTTGATCAATCGGAAAATTTTAAACACATTTTTCACAGTATTTACATTATATCTGCGACCGTGAATGTCACTTGATCGGTAAATCCGGTCTAACTGCTATAGCCCGGTTAGACGGATTTGCGAACGTGACTTTCACGTTGATGTTCTGTTTTTGCTGTGATGTTGCGGATCGGTCGTGGGGGATAGCCTGGATGCAATGCTAGTACAGTTGTGGTTGTATTATGTACATTTGATATTGCGGGGCGAGCGTCCGACATGTGGACTGCCGTCACTGCCTGATTGTATTATTATTTTGGGGCACGGCCAGGTTGCGGTCGTTGTACCCGGTGTATGTATATTTTACTTTCTGTACTAGGATTACCCCGCGGAGGGGTGCACGGATAGCCGGGTTCTAGAGGGCAACAAGCCCGCATCTCATGGCATTGAGACGGAGGGGGCTTCACTCTAGGATTGGCGGGCTATTCGCCGCACTCGTAGGGGGTACAGGTTGACCCAGGAGGGGTGCCCAAGTTGCCGGATTCCGTGAAGTGTAGGGTGGTCCATTCACGGTACTGAAGGGGGCTGCCTCGCTTCAGGTTTTGGCGGGTGACTTGCCGCACCCGTAGGGGTCTAGGATTTCATTGCACAGGCTATCCACACGACCAGGGGAACGTTGGGTTTCAGCAGTGGCTCTGTGAAACCCGGGGATCCCAGATATCTGTATTGTTTCTGTGATGCTGTACATTTTCTGTGATGTTGCATTTCTTTCACGCCTTGAGCGAAATATAATATATTGGTATATATATTAGTAGATGTTGTATATGTTTTACATCCGCGCTAGTCCAGTCCCCGCTCTGTCGTTAGTTAGCTAACCTAACGGGTAATGACGGGACCCAGTGGCGAATGCGAATGGCATATACGTACATCAGTATATTTTCGTTCTTTTTGGTGTGATCAATTGATGGGACTGCATTGATTCGGATCAATGCAAGTTAAAAACAAACCTAAACTGATGTTGTTGGAACACTTTTCAAAAAGCTGTTATTGCAAGGACGTTCACTTTTGTTTTGCATCGTGGTATTCATTTGGAATATCCTGCTCCTCAGTCGACGAGGCAAGGGCCGAGATCCCTTCACCGGGAGTGACCCCTTGGACAGAAATTTGCGTCAGGGCATTAACTTCACTATAGCCGATTGCTTTTGCTTTGCATCGCGGTATTCATTTGGAATATCTTGCACCCCATTCTACGGGAAAGAGCCGAGATCCCTTCACCGGGAGTGACCTCTTTAGCAACGGTTTTCGTCACTATATTTTCAAAAAGCTATCAGTTCCTTCAACGATATCAAGTTCTTTACGTTAAAGGTTTTCGCCAGAAACCATTCGTAGCCCTCCGTCGTTTCAGACGGGTAGCAAGTAGTATTCATGCTATGTTTGTTGACCTTCGTCAAGGCATAGTGTATGGTAGCTGCTTGTTGCCTTTCTGCTGCATAGGTAGATGCGTTGGTTTGGGACAGTCGTATAGCCTTGTTGACCTTCGTCAAGGGCTTGTACGGGTGGATTCAAATTAACCTGGATAATGACGGGTAGAACTTGACATGTGACTTATGATTTGTTGACCTTCGCCAAGGTCATAAGAGCATGGGGCAGAAATCACATCGGGAGTTTCAAAAGTACTGAAACTTGCCAGATATGCGCATACCTTCTGGAGTGTGATGATGTGAGCGGATTCCGTCACGTTATCATGCGATGATAGTTGGATCCCGATTCCCACTGATGAGTTAGTTTACTCCTCGGGTAACCCCGACTAATACATCTTTCAGGTTTGGAGGAGAATTTGAGGTACAGTGGGAGGTTTCCAGATTAGATAAATTGGTAACCATTCTGATCTAGGTTAGAGTGCACGCTGAGTGTTTCTTTTCTCTCTCTCTTTGGCAGCGACCATTGACCCGACCCTAAGACTATGACTCAGTGACCAAGTTGACCGAACCTTCTTAAACACTGGCTTTTGGATTGTCAAAGTTGCAAACCTCATTGCCACTCCTACTTTTACCCTTTTCTCCAGGACACCCTGTATTACTACGAACGTCCACTTCTATTGGACAAAACCATCGTATGGTTAGATACGAACTCGAAAGAATTTATTCGAGGATGGTTTCAGGTTCTGGAGAAAACGGATAGGATTATTCAGTTGTCTTTTCCTTTTACCCTTTCTCAGGTTACGAGTACTCCTTGGTTTAGGGGTAGTACACCTATTACGCAAATTGGATTGTCTTCTTCCAAACCTTAGGCTGGTGCCGACCGGTAGGGAATGAAGAAAACCAATCAGCATAACGATGGTGTGCAGAAGGTATTAAGTTAAGACAAAGCAAGGGATTAGTAAGAGGGCAAAGTAAATTGCAACAAATATTCACGACCAAACCAAGTATTCCTTCGCAATCCTAGAATCACCTTTGTATTTCTCCAGGACACTCCGTATCACTACGAAGATCCACAGTTTATTGGATACTCCATCGTATGGTTATATACGAACTCGAAAGGAACTTGTTCCAGTTCGGGGATGGATTCTGGTTCAGGAGAAATAGGAATAAGAGTTATTCAGGTGTCTTTTATCTTCACCTTCTCTCACATTCCGAGTGTTCCTAGGATTGGGACAGTACAGTCATTATGCTTATTGGATAGTCTTCTTCCAAACCATAGGCTGGTGCCGAACGGTAGGGAAGGAAGAAAACCATTTGGCCTAAAGGGGTGTGCAGAAGGTAAAGACTAAAGACATATGAAGGGATTTGGAGAGGTGGCAAAGAATTACACGGTTACAGTTGTGAATCTGGATAATGGAAGAGGCATTACTAGGAATACCAGGATACCCCATCGAGACATTTCAATGTTTCAGCTTCACTGTGTACTGTTAAAGGAAAACTGATTTCCCAGTTAGACACTTACTCCAGGGTATGTATTTACCAGGTTTGTTTCTCACATCTGTTTTACAGATGATGAGTGGGAGTAGGTTATTGGGAATTGGGTGATTATCCTCATTATATCGGGATTCGTTGTAATCGGTGATATTTGAGGAAATCACCTGGGCTGTTTGCCGGTCGGCAAATATTTGGTTTTGAATATCCGCTTTTATGCACCAATTTCAAATTGATATATCTGTACGTCTATTTTCATAGAGTGAGATATACCTTTCTGAAATTATGTCTATGACATTTACCTATATCAGTGGATGGTTAGGTAAGGAGCATTAAACAGCGGTGTAATTCTTCTTGACCATAAGTACAGTTTTCAACCTACGACACACAGTGAATGAGTTATCAGATTCAAGGGACTTATACAGAGTATTGTATGTTGTCCAGGGTCCATAAGGACAGAGGGGTTGGTCCTCGTACTATATTCGGTTTACTTATGACTTCTCTAGTTTTTTAGACAGGTGTTTCGCGGAAACACAGGGTCTGAATTTTGAGAAGTTATAGGTATTTGAATAGAGTAGAGAACCAGGTATAGCAAGTATCGGGATTCTTCAAAGTGATCGAAGATGTAGATACTTGTGTATGGTATTCATTTGAAAGTAATGATTAAGAGATCTTGCTTCTCTTTCAGGTTACTCATAATTGGAAGCATTCCTAAGTTGAGTAACGCTGATCGTCCTTCTTCCATTTAGTTGACATGCACTGGAGACAGTTGCGTGATTTGGATCTGGTTCAATTAAATCAGTGCCTCTGGTCCTATATGGGATATAGAACAGTTCGTATCTTAACGATGTTAAGGTACGGGGAGTTGTCCGGCTTATGATTAAAACCAGACACTGGACAACTCAAGGCACGTTTCTGTAATGGCTGTTTGTGGGTTGACCCAGGCTATGACGAGGGTTAACTTTCTACCATCTGGATGAACAATAGCAATATTGTTCTAGACTCGCCACAGTTTTATTAAAAAATGGATTTTTTCAGAAAACAGTAGTGGGAGTATGGTAGAACTGGAAGTGATTCCAGAACCACAAACGATTACTGAAGATTTGATAAGGAACCTAAAGATTCAATCTGGATTGACATTCCATTGGCCACTCCGCAGATAAGGTGGGTAACTTCAGGCACCCGAGAGGTACTCCGGTAGCCTCCAGGACGGTGACAGGGAGGTTCTTGTTTACCCACACTTGTCATTGCTGTTGTTCCAGGCTGCGAGACCCGGCAGGAGGATGAGTATAGCGTCGTTCTAAACTTGCTTTAGAAGTGTACGTGTATATGACTCTGCCAGAGGGTTGTCGTAGTCAGTGGGAGCAGCGGAAGCATTGGTGGACAGGTAGCTTATGTCTATTTATAGACTAAAGCAGATATAACGGAGATAGATCATCTATTTCTGACGTGACAGTCATGGGTTTGACTTCATCAGAATAGGGGATGGATCTGTTGAGAAGGTAGTAGGGTGTGATATCCTGGTATTTGGATGACATACACAGAATAGGAAAAGAAACTCCTATACTACAATCGGTTATCCTTTGGTCGTCACACAGTGTTTTCTCCACAAAAGAAATGGATTTTATGTCAGACATACTGGTTACTAGATCTATGGTTTTAGATCTAGATTTGGGTGGTTTCCCAATCAGGGTACTTAGACAGCATTCTAAGAGTATTTAGAATGGACGACTCCTGGCACGGTAGTGTACCTGCAGGTGATGGAATCACCCTCTCCAAAGGTGTCTTACAGACTGAAGGGGAGAGGGATGTGCATGATTGGCAGATCACTTGCTCAGGCAATTGAGTCAATCATGAGATGTCAAAGTACCCCACCAGATGTTGTTTTTGCACTAGATGCAATAAGTTGACATTAATCCAATCCTGGAGAAACAGTCGGAAGCAGTTTTAGAACATAAGTGAATGTTCTAGGGATATGATAACGACAGCCTCATTCGTGAGACAGTTATCATTCCAGGCTTCCAAGGTGACATGGACGACAAGGAGGTTGTCAGAGTTATAGTTTTCCCTCTGACGAGGGGCAGTATTTTGGACAGGTGGTCCAAGGCAATACTGAGGGAGGCATGGTGCAGGATACTGATTAAGTTCAGTTGACGATACAGTCTAAGAAGTTTGGATTTGGAGTTCATTTATGAGCTATGTCCCATCAGACATCCAGACACATTCTAAGACAGGTATTGCTCATTTCGGGAGATGGGTTTCTCCGCGAACTTGAGATATAGAGAGACATAGAAAGAGACATCAAGGCGGATCCACTCACTGAGGCTATTCCTCGAACGCAATAGTTTCGCAAACGAGCTTTGTGAGACTGACTAGTAGAGGAGTTGGGTGTTCGGTATCACACGGGCTGTGAGTATGCGACATCGCAATAATTAACCTTGAGTGCAAGTGGGAGATTGTTGGAGATAATGCCCTCAGAGTCAATTATTGGATCACAGGTACGTGATTGCAATGATTGATGGAGGACCTTTCCCGGTAGGACAGTCTTACTCGAGATGATAGTATGCTATCTGGTTTACCTTTATCATCGTGTACTGCTTTAGGTAACCTGACAAGTCGCTATTACACGTTGATAGAGCCCCTAGGATTCTTGCTTGACCACCAGCAGTATGAGGGCGATCATATAAGTGGGAGCTGGGAGTCTATAAGCATATCCTTAAATGGTCCCTAGTCGTGGGAGTTTCGAGATAGGGCATCGATACTCCATAGTAGACTAGTGTATACAGTCGAGACCCCGACGAGGGGCGGTGGCCGGTCTCACAAGCCACTGGTGTCAGTTGGATCACCTAAGATGTATACAGGTGCTCATTGGGTTATGAGTACACCGGACAGGACTCGCCGGGAACATGCTAGTTGGTCATATACCAGACGTCAGATGGCAGTTCCCTGGTGACATGTGTGCAGGTTAGTTCATCGACCTGGGGATCATCATTTGTCTCGTGTGAGTTCCCACTGTACTTTGATTACTACCCTACCACGGCTCAAAGGAGTCGTGCAAACAGGTTTTAGTTGGGTACAGTCCCGAGCCACATGGAGGCAGTGAGCGTATCTTCAGGGGTTCGTCTCTCCCGGTATTGGGGGTGAGGTCGTGCTGTGTCTAGGAGAGCCATTACACGAAGCCCTCGGCCGAGGCAAGGAGATTTACTGGTAGGTATTCCAGTAGTATCTCAGGGTGTTCTGGGCTACACTCCGACACGACTTGTACCGCTTTTGGGGGTCTGACTTTTACCAACCCCCTAGGCCCGCCATGCGATGCTCATAGACGAACGGACCGGACTGTACGGATATTGTCACTGACAGGCTCAGTAGGGTTGTCAGGCTGAGTTCACTCACAGACATCCCTTTTAGTCAATACCTGGTAGCCCGTTACGTATTGGCTTATACCTCTGACGTGCTAGTGGTTAAATCCACAACCAAGGTGTTGACGAGTCTTTAGAGTCCCCCACATTCAGTTACTCAGCTTTCGGGCGAAAGGTTGTAGAGGCCGTATGGAGATATGGCAAGGTCCGATCAGATACGTGCGGTATTGCATGGATCAGGATCAGACAGTTTGTACTATAGGCCGTATGGTTATATGGCAGGGTTCGATCAGATACGTGCGGTATTGCACGGATCAGGATCGAACGGATATTACTAGCCGGTTTTGGTATAAGCCGGATCCTAGTATAGTACAGCGTAGACTTTGTCTCATTGCATTTGTATTTCGGTCGGAATACAAATGCGGGTATGTATGCACAGTATCGGGATTTTCCTGTAATTTATTACGGGACCAGTTTTCTGGAGTTGCCAGTTTGCTTTCCGTTTCGGCCAATTTCCATTGTTCCGTTCATTGGCCGAAGATTGGTGGAGGAGGGTTTATTTGCATTGTTGCAAATAAGCATTTGTGGAGGGGGTCTTTGCCTATTATCATGTCATGATACTTGTCCCATCATTTGACTTCATAAACTCATGATTGCTTGACTTTGTATATCATCATGGTTGTTGATGATGAGGTTGGTGGTAGGTGGTTGAGTGTGGGTTTTGATTTGGTGATCATTTCCTTTTGCATGATAGCCTTCTCTCTCTCTCCATTGTATTATGGGATGGCTTTTTCATTCTATCACCTCTCCCCTCTAATTCTCACTCTCCTCTCTATTATTATGTCCGGCCAAGCATGGAGGAGGGGTTGCCCATTTTTGTAGTGGGGATTTTTGCTCTCTAGTTGCTAGAAAAATCCCCAAGTTCCTCCACATGATTCTTGTATCATCCCTCCACCAAAATGGCACCTCCATGAACCCCAAATGAGACACAAGTTCTATTATACATTCTACAGCAAATCTTGGGCACGTCGAGTAGCCGGCTTCGTGCCCGAGTTGCCTCGGCATTGAGGTGGGAGCCCGTAAAAGAAGTAGGCGATGTGGTGCACTTCCGGCGACGAGGAGGAGACGGCACATTCCGCAGGAGATCGGGACGACGACGAGAAGCCCGGAGGACTCGGATCTGTCGGTATATCTCTCTTCCCTTTCTTGTTAGTAGCTTAGACTTGTTAATGGTTACGATCCGGATGTTTAGTGCGCGGGGGTGCCGGTTTGCTAAGTCCGCAAAATTAAAGTTTATCACTGCTTCCGCATTTGGCCGTCGGATTGACGGCCGGGGCGCCGCCGTGCACTTACACCTACCGGGTATTTTGAAGTGTTTAATGGCCTACTCACGTCGTTGAGGGAGACCGCTTCACTTTGGGTACTTGACGGGTAGTTTTCCGTACCCGTAGGGGTCTAGGGTTAGGGTGGCTATTCATCACGACTATGTAATCCGTCTTTCATTGTGGGCTCAAAGGAAATACGGATTTCTAGAAAATCCAATATGTTCATCTGTGATCTGGAATGCCTATTATTGCGTCTGACGAATGCACAATATCTATATATGATATCTAGTAGGCGTTGCTTATGTTTTGCATCCGTGCTAGCCCAGCCCCTGCTCTGTC
Source organism: Agapanthus africanus (assembly GCA_030015575.1). Taxonomy (NCBI): domain Eukaryota; kingdom Viridiplantae; phylum Streptophyta; class Magnoliopsida; order Asparagales; family Amaryllidaceae; genus Agapanthus; species Agapanthus africanus. The sequence goes on along the minus strand of JASDDO010000022.1, from coordinate 296,685,126 downwards.
GTTAGTTAAGTATCCTAACGGGTGAATGACGGGGCCCAGTGGAGAATGCGGATGGCATAAGCGGACGTTGTATTTTCATTGTTTTCTGCAATGATAGGTTAATTGATGGGATGCATTATATTAATGCAAAGAAAATAAACCAAAGTTGAATTGTTAGAACAATTTAAAAGAAACCACTCGGTTATTTTAAAACAGCGGATTTTTAATTGCGGAGCTTAAACCACTCCTTTTAAAAGCTATCAGGTTCCTTCGATCATATCAAGTTCACTACGTTCACGGTTTCGCCAAAACCATTCGTAGCCTTCCGTCATTTCATTTGGGTATTCAGTAGTATTCAAGCTATGTATTTTGACCAACGCCAACGCATAGTGTTTGGTAGCTGCTGGGTATTTGATCAGTCGAAAATATTGCATTTTTTAACACATCAATTTCCCTGCCATTTGCACTCATCTAGAGGTGTTCGGTATTAATATAGCACATATTAGCAAAACAGCCGTAAAATACCAAATTACTTGTGTTATATATTAAAACCGACATTTCTGAGGGAAATTGAGTGTTTATCATTGCATCGCATAATCTTTGTATAGCGCAACACTTGTCTCGAGAATCTGTGCAGGAAATTCCAGGAAAAGAGCCAAAACAGTCAAAAGTGCTGAGAAAAATACGCCAAGTCCAAGACTTGAAATCTGGCAGTGATCAAGAAATATTTAAAAGATTTCACACATCAGGAAACATCACTAAAGCCAACAGCAAGCAACACAGGAAATTTCATGTACAGAACCTTCTATTGGGCCGCGGATCCGCGGAGAGATGATGACGTCATCACTTCCAATTTTCCCATTTGCTTCCTTGTAACAGACAAGCTTCCAGAAGACTGCAGAAACACCACGTAGCTTCATCCAGAAGGCTCGGCCTAACAACCTAGCTCTGGAATATTCCCTCCAACTAACTTCTTCTAGAAGCCTCTCTCTAACAAACTTTTGGAGGGAAATTTGAAATTTGAATTCTAGATCTAAGGTTAAGATGGTTACAAAAGGAAACCTAGATCTAGGGTTTTTGGTTACTCATCAATTCCTAATACAAGTTGAGTGACACAACTTGTAACCCTAACCCTAATCCAATCAAATCCAAGCCAAAATCAAGAACACCGAGTACAATTCAAGCAAGAAGCCTTCTACCTTTTAGGAGCGAAGCCGATCTTCATCTGAGCAAGTGGTCCAAGACGATCTGCGACTCACGAAGACGAGCGAAGCCAAATCGACGATTGAGTTCTTTCCTCATTGTAGATCTTGAGAGAATTGTAACAAAATTGTTGATAAATAAAAGGTGAAATTCTTTATCTTGCTTTCTTTACATTCTTGCATCATGATTAGATCTCGATTTGTGATTGTGTTCTTTGATATGATGTTTGAGTAAAACTCCGCTCGTGAAGGAGTCGAGAGAATCAATAGATGATGATGATACAAATCTTGAAACGATTCTTAATTCCTATAAGTTTTGTAAACTCTTGTAAATTTAAGAATCGGCAACCTAGTTTCGAGCGATACTTTATTGATTGTGTCCGCTCTTAATTAGTGATCCACGATCAATTCTTGAATTTACTAGAGGCTAGAATTTGAATGAGATTCATCGAAAGGACAAAGGATGAGATGAAGAAACCCTAGTTTCTTCGAAAGATCCTTAAACCTCGATTAATCGTCATCGATCTAGTATCAAATCATTAATGGATAAGAAAACGTAATCAATAGTTTTCATCACGTCTATAGATTCAATCGATTCCTACGAGCCTCACTTCAATTATTGAAACCTAATTCGATTGGATATCATCAATTCTTAATTCTTGATTTTAAATGTTTTCTTGATTTTAGATTTAGATCTAGATAATTCTTGAACTTCAATTTTATAAATCTTGAATTGAATTGTCTTTTCTCTTTTCTTTAATTTTCAATTCATCTAATTCAATTTCGAACGGATCTCACTTTCCCTGTGGACGATCCGCACTCGCTAACGCGCTACAATCGACACCGTTATTGATTGCGGTCAAAAATTTCTTTGGTTGTGATTTCTTCACTTTTCTTATATGCACACCGGATAAACATTCAATCAGTATTCATCTGTTGCATAGATAGATGAGTTGGTTTGGGACAGACGTACTGCCATTTGGCCAACGTCGGGGGTATGTACGGATGGGTTCAAATTAACAAGATAATGATGGGTAGAACTTGACATGTTACTTATGACATTTTGACCAACGCCAAGGTCATAAGAGTATGGGGTAAAAATCCACATCGGGAATTTCTAAAGAAACTGAAATTTGCTAGAGTTGCATACCATTTGGAGTGGGATAATTTTGGTAGGATTCCTTCAGCTTTATCACACGATGATATTTGGATCCCGATCCTACTGTGAGTATATGCTACTCTTCAGGAGATTCTTTCACTTAACGATCAATGCTATAAACCAAGTAGGTGTCGAGAAAGGTGTCAGCGGGGCTACGCCCCCAGGGAAAAGAGGTTATTTAATTAAGGAACTTCGCGAAAGCGTCGTAAAACCTCCCTCGAAGTACCGACACCGGCCTGGCTAAACGGTTAAGCAAGTATTATACAGTAAGAATAGTCCTGACTAGTTCTTCTTTTTTGGTTTGAGAAAGGATTCGAGAAACAGTGGGAGCCATCCTGTTTAGATAAACTAAAAACTACTCTAAACTTGCAAGAGTATCATGCTAAAGTGTTTTCTTCTCTCTCTCTCCTGATTGCAGCGACCTATAACATGACAGGCCTTAAGTTATTATTAGATAAAAATATTTTGACAGGGCCAAACTATAAAGATTGGTTCCGGAATGTCAAGATGGTAATTACCTATGACAAATCGGGGTATGTCCTTACTACTAAAGCCCCTGCCGTCCCAGGTCCAAAATCCAGTATCGCGGATAAGGAAATCCACAAGACCTGAGAGTTAGATTGCGCGAAGGCCAAATGCATCGTGCTTGCCTCTATGGATAATGAACATCAGAGGAGACACGAGAATATGGATCTTGAAGCCATATTTCTCTACACCAAGGAACTGTATGGAGAGCAATCTCGTATAGCTAGATACTAGACCTCGAAGAACTTGTTTCAGTCGAGGCTGGCCGTCGGATCATCTGTAGGGGAACATGTCCTTAAGATGATTGGCTATATAGAAGAGCTCGCGGACCTCGGGACAACATTAAAGAACGGGTTGTATACAAACTTGATTCTCCAGTCCCTTCCTTCCACCTACGCCCAGTTAATCTTGAATTTCAATATTCAAGGTAAAGAAGTTGAACTTCCAGAACTCCTTAACATGTTGAGGAGTGCAGAGGGCACCTTGCAGAAAGCAATGGAAACACCCGCTATGTTTATTCATGGTGCTTCCTCTTCCAGGTCCAAGGCAAGAACCAAAGAAAGGAAGAAGAAGGCTGCTACCGAATCGAGAGGTGGTGTTGGTAAGGTGGGAGTCAAGGGAAAGGCAAAGGTTACGGTGCCGGTAGTAGCAAAGAACGCGTACTTCCACTGTCATAGGAAAGACCATTGGAAGAAGGATTGCAAAGCTTAGATTGCCAAGAACCAGGACCCGAGGCAAGTTGTGGCTTCGGCTTCAGGTGTGTTTGTAATTGAAAATTGTCTGTCAATCAACTCTACTTCCTGGGTATTGGATACCGGATCAGGATCTCATATATGCAATTCATTGCAGGCACTGAGAAGCCGTAGAGTTTTGAAGGTTGGTGATATGACCCTCCAGGTTGCTAACGGAGCGAGCATGGGTGCTGTGTCCGTAGGGGATTATCACCTTGGATTGACGAGTGGACATATTTTGGTTTTGCGCAACTGTTTTTGTGTACCTAGTTTAACGTGTAATATCATATCAGTATCGTTGTTATCAAAAAAAGGTTATGATTTCACGTTTGTAAGCGATGTTGTTAACATCCACCTAAATCATGGTCTGATTGGGTCCGGTACACTAGATAACGGTATATACGTATTAAACCAATTACAGATTTTCAATGTCCAGAACACACTAAAAAGAAAGTCTTCAGATATAAATCAGGCTTTCTTATGGTATTGTAGACTGGGTCAAATCAATGAAACAAGGTTAACTAAGTTACATAAAAAAGAATATTTGGATCCGTTCGAATATCAATCTTATGCCACTTGTCAATCATGTCTCAAAGGAAAGATGACAAAGACTCCATTCACTTGACATGGAGTAAGAGCGAGGGAGCTCTTAGGACTCATACACAACGATGTATGTGGTCCAATGTCTACACATGTAAGAAGCGGTTTTTCTTATTTCATTACTTTTACGGATGATTATTCTAGGTATGGATTCATTTTCTTGATGAAACATAAATCCGAGACCTTTGAGAAATTCCGATAATATAAGAATGAAGTAGAAAACCAAACCGGCAAAAGTATCAAGACACTGAGATCTGATCGAGGTGGTGAATACTTAAGTGCCGAGTTCCTGGATTACCTAAAAGAGAATGGAATTCTCTCTCAGCTTACTCCTCCATACACTCTACAACACAACGGTGTATCGGAGAGACGGAACTGAACCCTATTGGATATGGTACATTCCATGATGAGTAATGCTGAGTTACTGTGATCTTTCTAAGGTTATGCACTAGAATCAGCTGCATATCTTTTGAACAGGGTTCCTACCAAGACTGTGCCTACCACACCATATCAGATGTGGAGTGGGAAGAAACCCTATCTTCAGTATCTGAAGATATGAGGATGTCCAGCTTTTGTTAAAAAGCAGCATGCGGACAAACTCGAGGCACGCTCAGTACAGTGTAAGTTTGTGGGATATCCAAAGAACTCCAAGGGGTATTTTTTCTATTACGCAGAGGAACAAAAGGTTTTTGTTTCTCGTAATGCCCATTTTCTAGAACAACAGTTTTTAGAAAAGGAAACAAGTGGGAGCGCAATAGAACTGGAAGAAATTCCAGAACCACAAGCTACTACTGAAAGCTTGGTAGAACCAAAAGTTCCAGAAGAACAGGACATTCCCACACCCCTCCGCAGGAGTAGTAGGCCGTCTCATCCACCTGAGAGATACTACGATTTTCTCATAGATGGGGATAGAGAGGATTGCGTCATTGATAATGATGAACCTACTAGCTTCCAGCAGGCCATCCAGAGCGGCGACTCAGTAAGATGGCTGGATGCAATGCGGACCGAGATGGAGTCCATGTACACCAACAAAGTATGGACTTTGGACTTTGCTCTAGATGGGGTAAAACCCATAGGATGCAAATGGATCTTCAGAAAGAAGATTGGTGTAGATGGACAGGTGGAAACCTATAAGGCTAGACTTATTGCAAAGGGTTTTCGTCAAAGGCCTAGCTTGGACTATGACGAAACTTTTTCTCCAGTGGCTATGCTCAAATCCATTCGGATCCTTCTTGCCGTTGCTGCCTTCCATGATTATGAGATCTGGCAGATGGACGTAAAGACGGCTTTTCTAAATGCAAATTTAGACGAGTGCGTCTATATGGATCAGCCAGAAGGTTTCAATCAGAGTGGGAGCAGCGGGAAAGTGTGCAAATTGCTTAAGTCCATTTATGGACTAAAGCAGGCATCGCGGAGTTGGAACATCTGTTTTGATGAAACGGTCAAAGAATATAACTTTATCAAAAATCCAGATGAGCCATGTATTTATAGTAATATTGTAGCACGAACTGTCGTATTCCTCGTCTTGTACGTGGATGACATTCTCTTGATAGGAAATGACATTCCTATGCTACAATCTGTCAAAGGATTCTTGTCACACAGGTTCTCCATGAAAGACCTGGGTGATGCCTCTTACATTCTGGGGATCCAGATCTATCGTGATAGATCTAAGAGGATGTTGGGACTTTCACAGTCCAGGTATATCAACACTATACTGAAAAGATTCAGTATAGAAGATTCTAAGCGCGGTAATTTACCGGCTTGTCATGGAATCACCATATCCAAAGAGATGTCTCCCAAGACTGATTTGGAAAGGGATCGCATGTCGATTATACCTTACGCTTCTGCGGTGGGCTCTATAATGTATGCGATATTGTGCACCAGACCAGATATAGCTTACGGACGTTCTTCTTCCAAGACTGATTTGGAAAGAGATGTCTCCCAAGACTGATTTGGAAAGGGATCGCATGTCTTCTTCCAAACCATAGGCTGGTGCCGAACGGTAGGGAAAGAAGAAAACCATTTGGCCTAAAGGGGTGTACAGAAGGTAATGACTAAAGACATATAAAGGGATTTGGAGAGATGGCAAAGAGATATACGGTTGCAGTTGTGAATCTGGATAATGGAAGAGGCATTACTAGGAATACCAGGATACCCCAACGAAACATTTCAATGTTTCAGTTTCACTGTATACTGTTAATAGAAAACTGATTTTCCGATTAGACACTTACTCCAGGGTATGTATTTACCAGGTATGATTCTCACATCTGTATGGTTTTACAGATGATGAGTGGGAGTAAGTTATTGGGAATTGGGTGATCATCCTCATTATATCGGGATTCGTTGTAATCGGTGATATTTGAGGAAGTCACCTGGGTTGTTTGCCGGTCGGCAAATATTTGGTTTTGAATATCCGTTGTTATGCACCAATTTCAAATTGATATATCTGTACGTCTATTTTTATAGAGTGAGATATACTTTTTGAAATTATGTCTTTGACATTTACCTATATCAGTGGATGGTTAGGTAAGGAGCATTGAACAACGGTGTAATTCTTCTTAACCATAAGTACAGTTTTCAACCTACGACACACAGTGAATGAGTCACTAGACTCAGGGGACTTATACAGAGTATTGTATGTTGTCCAGGGTCCATCAGGACAGAGGAGTTGGTCCTCGTACTATATTCGATTTACTTATGACTTCTCTAGTTTTTAGACAGGTGTTTCGTGGAAACACAGGGTCCGAATTTTGAGAAGTTATAGGTATTTGAATAAAGTAGAGAACCAGGTATTGCAAGTATCGGGATTCTTCAAAGTGATCGAAGATATAGATACTTGTGTATGGTATTCAGTTGATAGTAATGGTTAAGAGAACTTGCTTCTCTTTCAGGTTACTCATAATTGGGAGCATTCCTAAGTTGAGTAACACTGATCGGCCTCTTTCCATTTTATTGACATGCACTGGAGACAGCTGCATGATTTGAATCTGGTTCCAATTAAATCAGTGCCTCTGTTTCTATATTGGATATAGAACAGTTCATATCTTGACATTGTTAAGATACGGGGAGTTGTCCGGCTTATGCTTAAAACCAGACACTGGACAACTCAAGGCATGTTTCTGTAATGGCTGTTTGTGGGTTGACCCAGGCTATGACGAGGGTTGATTTTCTACCATCTGGAAGATCAATAGTGATATTGTTCTTAACTCGCCACAGTTTTAAATAAAAAATGGATTTTTCAGAAAACAGTAGTGGGAGTATGGTAGAACTGGAAGTGATTCCAGAACCACAAACGATTACTGAAGATTTCATAGGAACCTAAAGATTCAATCTGGTTTGACATTCCATTGGCCACTCCGCAGATATGATGGGTAACCTCAGGCACTCGAGAGGTACTTCGGTATGCTCAAGGACGGTGGCAGGGAGGTTCTTGTTTACCCAGACTTACCATTGCTGTTGTTCCAGACTGTGAGACCCGGCAGGAGGATGAGTATAGCGTCGTTCTAAACTAGCTTTAGAAGTGCACGTCTATATGACTCTGGCAGAGGGTTGTCGTAGTCAGTGGGAGCAGCGGAAGCATTGGTGGTCATCAGGCTTATGTCTATTTATAGACTAAAGCAGTTACAGCGGAGATAGATCATCTATTTCTGATGTGACAGTCATAGGTTTGACTTCATCAGAATAGGGGATGGATCTGTTAAGAAGGTAGTAGGGTGTGATGTCCTGGTATTTGGATGACATACACAGAGTAGGAAGTGATATTCCTATACTACGATCGGTTATACTTTGGTTGTCACACAGTGGTTTCTCCACACAGGACTTGGATATTATATCAGACATTCTGGTTACTAGATCTATGGTTTTAGATCTAGATTTGGGTAGTTTCCTAATCTGGGTACCTTGACAACATTCTATGAGTATTTAGAATGGACGACTCCTGGCACGGTAGTGTACCTGCAGGTGATGGAGTCACCCTCTCTAAAGATGTCTTACAGACTAAAGGGGAGAGGGATACGCAAGATTGACAGATCACTTGCTTAGGCAATTAAGTCAATCATGAGATGTCAAGTACCACACCAGATGTTGTTCTTGCAGTAGATGCAATAAGTTGATATTGATCCAATCCTGGAGAAACAGTCGGAAGCAGGTTTAGAACATAAGTGGATGTTCTAGGGATATGATAACGACAGCCTCATTCGAGAGACAGTTATCATTCCAGGCTTCCAAGGTGACATGGACGACAGGGTGGTCGTCAGAGTCATGATTTTCCCTCTGATGAGGGGCAATATTTTGGACAGGTGGTCCAGGTGGATACTGAGGGAAAGGCATGGCGCAGGATACTGATTAAGTTCAGTTGATGATACAGTCTAAGAAGTTTGGATTTGGAGTTCATTTATGAGCTAGGTCCCATCAGACATCCAGACACATTCTAAGACAGGTATTGCTCATTTCGGGAGATGGCTTTCTCCGCGAACATGAGATATAGAGAGACATAGAAAGAGACATCACAGCGGATCCACTCACTGAGGCTATTCCTCGAACGCAATAGTTTCGCAAACGAGCTTTGTGAGACTGACTAGTAGAGGAGTTGGGTGTTCGGTATCACACGGGCTGTGAGTATGCGACATCGCAATAATTAGCCTTGAGTGCAAGTGGGAGATTGTTGGAGATAGTGCCCTCAGAGTCAATTATTGGATCACAGGCACGTGATTGCAATGATTGAGGGAGGACCTATCCCGGTAGGACAGTCTTACTCAAGATGATAGTATGCTATCTGGTTTATCTTTATCATCGTGTACTGCTTTAAGTGACCTGACAGGTCGCTATTACACGTTGATAGAGCCCCTAGGATTCTTGCTTGACGACCAGCAGTATGATGGCGATCATATTCGTGGGAGCTGGGGTCTATAAGCGCATCCTTAAAAGGTCCCTAGTCGTGGGAGTTTCGAGACAGGGCATCGATACTCCATTAGTAGACTAGTGTATACAGTCGAGACCCCGACGAGGGGCGGTGGCCGGTCTCACAAGCCACTGGTGTCAGTTGGTTCACCTAAGATGTATACAGGTGCTCATTGGGTTATGAGTACACCGGACAGGACTCGCCGGGAACCTGCTAGTTGGGATTGTACCAGACGTCAGATAGCAGTTCCCTGGTGACATGTGTACAGGTTAGTTCATCGACCTGAGATCGTCATTTGTCTCATGTGAGTTCCCACCGTGCTTTGATTACTACCCTACCACGGCTCAAAGGAGTCGTGCAAACAGGTTTTAGTTGGGTACAGTCCCGAGCCACATGGAGGCAGTGAGCGGATCTGCAGGGGTTCGTCTCTCCCGGTATTGGGGGTGAGGTCGCGCTGTGTCTAGGAGAGCCATTACACAAAGCCCTCGGCCGAGGCAGGAGATTTACTGGTAGGTATTCCAGTAGTATCTCAGGGTGTTCTGGGCTACACTCCGACACGACTTGTACCGCTTTTGGGGGTCTGACTTTTACCAACCCCCTAGGCCCGCCATGCGATACTCATAGACGAACGGACCGGACTGTACGGATATTGTCACTGACAGGCTCAGTAGGGTGTCAGGATGAGTTCGCTCATCGACGTCCCTTTTGGTCAATAGCTGGTAGCCCGTTACGTATGGCTAATACCTCTGACGTGCTAGTGGTTAAATCCACAGCCATAGTATTGACGAGTCTTTAGAGTCCCCCACACAGACAGTTACTCAAGTTTCGGGCGAAACGCTGTAGAGGCCGTATGGAGATATGGCAGGGTCCGATCAGATACGTGCGGTATTGCACGGATCAGGATCGGACGATTAGTACTAGAGGCCGTATGGTTATATGGAAGGGTTCGATCAGATACGTGCGGTATTGCACGGATCAGGATCGGACGGATATTACTAGCCGGCTTTGGTTTAAGCCGGATCCTAGTATAGTACAGTGTAGATTTTGTCTCATTGCATTTGTATCCGGTCGGTATACAGATGCGGGTGTGTATGCACAGTATCGGGGTGTTCCTGTAATTTATTACGGGACCAGTTTTCTGGAGTTGCCAGTTTGCATTCCGTTCCGACCGGTTTTCCTTTGTTCTTTCCCGGCCGGACTTTTCCGATGGAGGGGGGTTATTTGCAAGTTTGCAAATAACATATTGTGGAGGGGTTTCTTGCATATGGATTGATTATGATAGCATCTTTTGATACCATTCTTTTCTATCATCATTTCTTTTGCATTAATGGTGATTAGAATGGATTGGAGTTGATTAGGAGTTGATGTGAGGTTTACTTCGGATGTGGTCACCTCTTGCTTTTCCTACACTCACCTTCCTTCTTGTTTTTGAGATTTTTCCTCCACCATTTGTTCAAGAGAATGAGAGGGAGAGTTGGATGATGATGGTAGCACATATTTCTTCATCTCTTTCTTCTTCTTGTTTTGGAAAAATGAAAGCACCATTTTTCCTTAACCTCTTTCCTCCATCACCAATGGCAACTTCACTACCCCAAATGAGACAACCATTCTACACTAGCCTACAGCACTTCTTGGACGCGTCGGCTAGCCAACTTCGCGCCCGAGTTGCCTCGGTCCAGAGGTGGGAGCCCGTAAAAGAATCCGGCTACGTGGTGCCATTTCCGACGAGAAGACGACGAATGGCGATTCCGCGGGAGATCGGGACGACGACGAGAAGACCGAAGGACACGGATCGCTCGGTACATCTCTCACCCCATCTCTTGTTAGCTAGTATTGGTTAATGGTTATGATCCGGGTATATTGTCCGCGGTAGCGCCAGTTTAAAGTTAAGAAAACTTTTGATTCCGCATTATGGCCTCGGATAGACGGCCGGGGCGCTGCCGTGGCGCAACAGCAGTCACACTAGTGGGGGCTGGATAGTCTACAAGCACATCCTTTTTCAGGTCCCTGGTCGTAGGATTATCGAGACAGAGCATCGATACTCCAGAGTAGACTAGTGTATACGCTTCTCATCCCAGCAGGGGAAATGGTCTGTCCCACATCCATTAGTACGTTGTACTGGAGATAGTATGCAGGTACTCGTTGGGTTACGGGTACACCGGACATGACTCGTAGGGAACTGTTGGTTGGTATTATACCCGTCGTCAGTTAACAGTTCCCAGGTGACATGAGTACAGCATAGTCCGTAGACTTGACACTGCTGCTTCACCTCGAGTGTGTTCCCACTGTTCTTAGATTGTTACCCTACCACGGTTCGACTGAGTCGTGTAAACAGGTTGCAGTTAGGTGCAGTCCCGAAGCACTTGGAGGCAGTGGCGGTTAGATAGGATTCGTCTTTCCCGGTATTGGGGGTTGATATCGCGCTGTGTTTGGAAAGCCATTACGCAAGGTCCCTGGCCAGGGCAAGCGAGATTTACTAGTAGGTTTTCCAGTAGCTTCTCAAGGTGTAATGGGCTTCACTCCAACACGACTTATACCGCTTTTAGGGGACTGACGCTTGCCGCCCCCTAGGCCCGATATGCGATAGTCTTAGACGAACATACCGGACTGTACGGAGATTGTCACATCAGGCTCAGTAGGAGTTCGGATGGGTTTCCTCATCGACCTTCTTATCGACATCTACCTGAGGACCGTTACGTACAGCTAGTACCGCTTGCGGCCTATGGTTAAACCCACTGCCAGCGTAGTGTCGAGTCTTTAGAGTCCCACACAGAGAGTTTCCCTGCTTCAGGAGAAACGATATAGAGGTCGTATGGTTTTACGACAGGGTTCGGACATATACGTGTACTTGTGCCAGTATGATGTTCGGACAGATTTTACTAGCGGGTTTTGGTTTAAGCTAGATTCTAGTATTGAATTATTGGATTTATGCAGTCTCGGTATATCGGTGTTTTTCATAAATACGGATGGGAGGGGCATTCTCGTAATTACTCGAGAAGCTTCTAGAAGAAAGGTGACTCATTTAGTTTTAATTCATTTATGAATTAAACTAAATGAGGTGGAGAGGTGATGTGTTATTTGCATTAAATGTTTTAATGACTCATGAGATGATTCATCCAAAGTGAGTTAATGAAGCATGGTTGTTATTATTGTATATTATTATTTGGATAATTATCATGCTTCATATATTCACAAATGAGTAATAATTCATTTCATTCTCACATACACACTCTCTCCCCTCAAGCTCTCGTCTTCTTCAACCCAACCCTAATCCTCTCATGTGTTGAGATCCCAAAGTTAGAAAAACTAATAGATCCTTAATTCATCTCTATATTTTCTAGGTCACTTGGATTAGCAATACTAACCACTTAGTTACCTCAAGTTAGAGGTTAAAACTTGAAGAAGGAACTTTCGGGTGGATCTTCTATTATATCGAGGAGGCCGATGAGGAGGTGAACTACAAGAACAAGAAGGACTAGTATCTTGAGGTATAATCATCTATCATAGTAGTTAATCACTTCTAGATAGTTGTTAGTTAGGGTTTAACAAAGATCCGTTTGATAGTCGATTTTACTTTGAACAAAATGATTGTTTACCTATTCCGCCTCCCCACATCTTATGGGGTGTGTAACGTTGACTTACAGCTATGATGCATATGGAGGTCTAGTTTGGGAAATAGTTATGTAGTCTTATTTAGGAGGATTTATTTTTAAAATTAGTGCTATTTAAGTAAAAAATTCTCTCGTGTAGATCCAGATTCTTGTTTAGTTTAATCTTTTTTAACACTTCTGCCGAAGCCACCACGGTGTTGTCCGAAAACCCAAATCAGCTCTCGCCGGAGCTCCGTTGATCTACGGCGGAGTTCCGGCGATCTCCTGCTTGAATTAATCTTCAACAACAATGGCCTCCACCATCACCGATGAGATCGCATCATCTCCCTCCCAAAAATCAATCCAATCGTCGAAATCGGCTTCGTTCTCTTTTTGGAGAAGCAGATCTCGAGCGAAGAGGAGGATGATGATGATGAGGAGGCAGAGCCGGAGCCTTTACGTTTGGATTGGGGTTGTGTGCTTCTTCTTCGTTATGAATTGGTTCATGTTTTCTCGGCTAGGTCATGATGATGATGGTGATCTCCATTCTTCTTCTGATGGCCTTGGTCGCTCCGATTCAAACGTTTTCATGGGGGTTTCCACAATCAATGATACAGCTTCTTCAGAAATTCTTAAGGTACTGTTTTTTCGATTTAGACTTGAATTTTGTATTTTAGAGATCTCATCAAGCGAAACAAGATTTGATTTTTATCTTGAGAGATTTGCAAAATACTGACTTCCACATTAAGGACATGTATGAGTGAGAGATGATAACCGAATAGACCTTGGATATTTTTTTTACTACATGAGCAATTCAGCGAATAGATGGTAGATACGGTGATATGGAGTTGATAAAACACCACAAGTATTGCGAGATCTAGTGATACCACGGAAGTGGTTTGTTTACTCCACTCCGCTGAAACGATACCAGCGCCTTGATTAATTGCACTATATAGATCTCGTTATGGGTAGGGACCAAACGATTCTCAGATTGTCTCCAGAGTTTTAAAAAGCGGCCTCCTAGGCACTTAAAAGAGTCACACCGCACTGCATTATACCGCTTAGTTGGGAATTATGCTTACCCAGGTGTATTTATAGGTTTACTTTCTTTATTTGTTAATTTGAGTGTAATATATAATAAATTGGAATTGTTTTAGCACTATTAAACATTGACGACCATCCTGAGGACCTTCCACTGCCGACTTCGACAGCCACCGTCGATTTCAAGGGCCATGAGGGCTAGCGTCTGCCGTCAAACTTTGAAGTTCTCCACTTCGATCTCGATCCAAGATCTTCACTTCGATCTCAACTTCAAATTTCGATCTTGTCTTCGCCTTCGATCTTCACCCTGAACTCACCTTCGCTTTTGAGCTTCAACCACGCCACCACCGTTTTCGAGTTTCGTCTGTTCTTTCGAGTTTTGAGCCTTTAACGACAATGGGTTTTTTCTTTCCTTTTTTTGGACTCAAAATTAGTGAGCGACTTGACTCAGACAATAAATTTACTATTTAATTTTCTGGGGATCTTTGAAAAATTAGCAGAATTTGCTACATTGTCTGCTAGCATTTAATTATTAACATCTTTGAAAATACTTATTTAGGCCGTTTTTATAAGTGAAAAAAAAATCAAACTAGTTAACAATTAAATTAGAATCAACTTTTATCAAATAAGTTTAAGAAAATTACAAAATTTACCCAAAATGTGGCTAAATTGATGTCAATGCAATCCGAGCAACTGCCTAGGCGTCTAGGCAGCACCTCTACGGCCATGCCCTTTGGCCGCACCGTTTTTTATGGCCGCTTTTTAAACATTGACGGCCTCTAATTACAAAACCTATATGATCCTTCTCACTTGGTTATCCTCACCAATCTCCAACATGAGGCTTATATCAAACTCTAAAAAGCAACAATTTTGTATATATATCTACATTAGCACATCTAAAACTCCATATATTGAGTTTTTTCCTTCTTTTTTCCTTTTCACTTTTAGGGCCAAAGCTCATTATATTGAGTTAATAGATGATAGATCAAGTTGAAGGACGGATCCACAAAGCAAGCTCTTGTAAAATATTTGCAAGTGATGGATTAAGAAAATTTTTACATGAAAGATGAAAGCTTAAGGGTTTGCGAGATGATAGTAAACTAAAACCATTAACTTTTCCATCATTTGTCGCCCAATAAATAAAAGCGAACCAAGGGATCGAAGAAAGATCTTTCCTACCTAATTTTCAAAACTTAACATATTGGAAAGGATCACACACACGATGAGTTAGGAAATAACTTAAATAAGTTGTTGTGGATAAAGATAGATTTAATAGTTTTGTAAAAATATCTTTAAAAATTACATAAACATTAGTTAAGAATCATTGAAGATAATAACAAGGATAAAAAATATATTTTCTAGCAAAACACTGCAAAAATCCAGTGATATGTTGATTGGTTTATTGGTATAGAGGATTTTCCGAAATCCATACTCAATTCTGCAGTTCAATGACTAATCGAAGTAACATAACGGTGAGAAATTCAGTGTTATCGAGTTAATGTCGTGAATACGGGACAATCACGAAGCAAACACAGTATCGATAACGAAAAGAAAATCAAACCACAGACAAGATAGAAATATGGATACTAACCACAAAATAAATAAGCGAAGGCAAAAGTTTATTAATAATCAAATATCGGAGTACAAATCAATAGAGAATATAAATTTCTCTCAAACCCTAAATCTCTCATAATTATCAATGGGTTCTCTCTAATTTACAAAAGGTATCAGATGTAGGTGGACTAATATAAGCTATTATATATAACATACAAAAGATTTCTATAAATAACTAATTTCCAAACAAAGGAAATATCCGGCCCAGGCATACGGCAGACGTTTGCACAAGAGATTGGCAAACGTCTGTCTTTGTAGTCACGAAACTCCAAAGCGCTATCCAGACGTATGAACAAAGGATAGGTCAGATGTGTGGTATTCTCATCGAAATAACAGAGCGCTTGACGTCTGCATAGGGGAAGATCACGCGTACGAGGCGGAGGCAAACGTCTGTCGAGATGAACTTCAGACGTTTGCCTTGCTGATAACGCCAAGTCTTCGAGTTTTTCGTGATAACGCCGGATGTTCAAAATAGGAAATCTTCAGGAATTTAAATGTGAGGAATATCTAACAAATCTCTAACAAATCTTCACCTTACCTCGCATTCCACAAACTCCTCTATCAAAATAATAACTCAACCTTCACCACAAAACCCTTATAGGGCTCAATGAGCGCGACACACTCTAATTAAGTTTAAGCGGTCCTCAAACTTAATAACTGAAAGAGACTTCGTCAACATGTCGGCCGGATTGTCCGCTGTGCCAAACTTCTTCACAATAATCTCTTCTTTCTCAATGACTTTCTGCACGAACCAATACCCCACGTCAATGTGCTTAGTCCTATCATGATGCATTTGATGTTTTGTTAAGTGGATAGCGCTTTGGCTATCATAGTAGACTATTATGGTATCCTTTTGAATACAAAGTTCTGAAAATAGTCTTTTCAACCAGATTGCCTCCTTAACGGCCGTAACAACGGTTGTATACTCCGTCTTTGTCGTAGACAACGCTACCGTGGGCAGCAAAGAAGTACGCCAACTAATGGCACATTCTCCCAAAGAGAATACATAACCGGTGATCAATCTGCGTCTGTCAAGATCATCCGCATAATCGGAGTCGTCGAATCCAACTAAATTGTCGTCGTTCCATCTAAATACCAACCTTACGTCAAACGTATCTTGAAAGTATCGTAATATCCATTTCACCTTCGCCAATGGCTTTTTCCTGGAGATACCATATAGCGACTAGCAACACTAATACCATGTGAAATGTCGAGTCTTGTACAAACCATGGCATACATAACGCTACCACTGCATTTGCATATGGAACATTCGACATATATCTAATCTCATCCTCTGTTTGCAGTGATGAACGAGCTGAAAGTTTAAAATAAGCCGTCAACGGAGTACTTACAGATTTAGCGTCTGCCATGCCGAAATGCTCCAAAACTTTCTCAATATATCGCTGTTGAGACAAGTATAGCTTTCTTTCTTTGCGATTGCGCTTGATATTCATACGAAGTATTTTCTTGGCCGCTCTCAGATCATTGGTCTCAAACTTACCTTTCAACTGTTATTTCAAATTCATAATATCAACCATATATCTTGCTGCTATCAACATATCAACATAGAGTAGCAAATATATGAAAGAACTATCGGCGAGCTTCTTTGAATATACACAACTGTCACCCATACTTCTCATAAATCCTATTTCTTTCATGAAGGAGTTGAACTTATTATACCAACGTCTTGGTACCTGGTTCAAACCGTAGAGATACTTCTCTAACAAGCAAACGCCGTCTTCTTTTTTTTCGACTTCGAAACTTTTGGGTTACATGTAGATTTTTTCTACCAAATCATTATGCAAGAATGCAGTCTTCATATCGAGCTGCTTAAACTCCAAATCTTGCATAGCTACCAAACCGAGCAAGACACGTATAGAGGTGTGTTTAACAACCGGAGAAAATACCTCAGTGAAGCCAACCCCCTGCACCTGCGAATAGCCTTTAGTTACCAACCCTGTCTTGTATCTCGTATCAACCGTGCCTTGGTCACATTCTTTCTTCTTGAAAACCCACTTGTAGCCAACTACTTTCTTTCCTCCTTTAGGCTTCACGAGCTTCCAAGTCTGGTTCTTATGAAGAGACTCAATCTCTTCATTCATAGCGACTAGCCAACGAGCTGCTTCATCAGATGAGATGGCTTCTTTATAGCTTATCGACTTGCTACTATGAACTGTATCTACAACAGACAGCGCATACGTCACTAGGTTATCGTAGCCATACCGCTGTGGCGGTCTAATGTTCTCTGTCGGTCACGAGCAAGTAAATACTCTTCATCTTGGGACTGCTTTTCTTGAGCTTCTTCAGACGATGATGCAGAAGAGTTCTCCAGCAAACCTGAGTTTTTACTGACTTTAATATCAACTCTCGTCTCATCCTTCTTCGAATCGTTTTTAGTTGGGGATTCCTTGTTGTTCGGCTTCAACGTGGCAAATTCATCAAAAGTCACATCTCTGCTAATCATAAATTTAGGCGACTTTGGATCCGAACACTACAACCTATAACTTTCAATGCCGGTAGCATAACCGAGAAATATACATTTTTTCGTTCGAGAATCCAATTTGCCTTCATGACAATGTGCATAAGCGGGGCAACCAAACACCTTAAGTGTTGAATAATCAGCGTGTTTTCCCGACCATACCTGCTCCACTGTTTTACAACCTAGCGATATATGAGGTGACCGATTCAGAATAGAACACGTCGTATTTAATGCTTTTGTCCAAAATTTCTTTCCGAGCCCTGCGTTGGACAACATGCACTGCGCTTTCTCCAAAAGAGTCTGGTTCATTCGTTCTGCAACTCCATTCTGCTATGGTATACAGATAACGGTATGATGCCGAACTATTCCTTTGTTTTTGCAGAAATTGTTGAAACCTCCACTACAAAACTCTAACCCGTTGTCCGTTCTCAGTCTCTTGATTTGCTTTCCTGGCTGCTTCTTAAGCAATGCCATCCATTGCTTGAATATAGTAAACACATCACGTTTGTGCTTCAAGAAGTAGACCCAAACCTTTCTCGAAAAATTATTAATAAAGGTAAGCAGATATTTGGCATCATCTTCTTTAGAAGTAACTGAAGAGGGTCCCTAAACATCCGAATGGATATAATCTAGAGTACTTTTCGTGTTGTGCACTGCCGAATTGAAGCTAACACGCTTTTTCTTTCCAAAGACGCAATGTTTCCAAAACTCCAGTTTCGTTGTACTCTTCCCACCTAATAGACCCTGCTTCGACAACTTGGTCATATCTTTCATTCATATACCCGAGCCTCATGTGCCACGATCTGGTGGTTTCCAAATCCGTCATAAATTTGGATGATGAAATCACTGTCAATCCGGAAGTCGTTGAACCCTGCAACGAATACACAGAACCTTTCTTCAAGCCTTTTGTCACAACGAGAGCACCTTTGGTTACCTTCAAAACTCCACCTTCTGCAAAAAATTTATAACCCTCGTCTTCGAGTGCACCTAAAGAGATGAGGTTCTTTTTCATGTCAGGTACATGCCTGACTACTGCCAATGTCCTTACAATACTATCGAATATCTTGATTTAGATTGTCCCTTTGCTAATAGCTCGGCATGAGCTATTGTTGCTCATCAAAACCACTCTACCATCAACGGACTCGTACATAGTGAACAAATCTCTATTGGGACACATGTGGTAAGAACAACCCGAATCCATGATCCACTCGTCTTTGGATCGCTGTGTGTTGTCAAGGATTACACAAAGATCTCCTTCCGCTATACTCGTTTCAGCCGAAGATTCCTTCTTTGATTTGTCTTTCTGCGTTTACTTGTTCTGCAACTTAAAGTAATTGACTTTGAAGTGCCCCTTCCTTTGACAATAATTGTAGGTAACGTTTTTAGTCTTTAATTTTGACCGCGATTTCTTTCTATTTGCTTTCGGATCTCTCTTCTCCACTCGTTCTTGAACAAATAAGCCAGACGATGACCCATCCGCTTCGGTGGAAGTCAACTCGTTGTCGATCTTTTTTTTGTTCATTAAATTCTCCTTGACATCCTTGATTGAGACTCTGTCTTGTCCATAAACCATGGTGTTACGGAAGTGCTTATAAAAGGGTGATAACGAAAACAAAAAGAGAAGAGCTTGATCTTCATCAATAATCTTAATGTCGATCTTACCCTGATCCGTAATGATCGTATTAAACTCACCAGCATGAGATTTTAATGGAGAGCCTTCTGACATGCGAAGTGTGTAGGGACGCTATTTCAACAGAAGCCGACGCGTGAGAGAATTCCTTAAATATAACTCTACAAATCGGCCGTCTTCACCACCAAATCTTCTTGTAGAACTTTGTTAGTTAGACATAAGTGGATAGCCGTGAGCTGCTTTTCATCCATCTCCTCCCAAACTTTCTTCGTCATAGTGGAAGGTTTTTTTATCCTTTTCATGAATCGTCTTCTTCAAATTGTTTTGAGTCAAAACGACAACCATACGAACTTGCCACAAACAGAAACTTATATTTCCATCGAACTTCTCGATATCAAACTTCATGATTGTCGGAGACATGATGTGAGATCAAAATAGTTTGAGTACTAACGAACCCTAAACTTCAAAATCACGATCTAAGAAAATGGGGAAGATGACGTAGTTGTCGTTACTTATCGTTGACCTAGATCGCAAATTCAAAGACCTAATGGTTCAACCAAAAATCTCACAACAACGCAACAATAGCTATGATACCAGTTTGTCGCGAATACGAGACAATTACGAAGCAAACATACAATCAATAACGAGAAGAAAATCAAACCGCAGGTAAGATAGAAATATGAATACTAACCACAAAATAAATAAGCGAAGGTGAAGCTTCATTAATAATCAAATATCGGAGTACAAATCGATGGAGAATACAAATCCCTCGCAAATCCTAGATCTCTCACAATTATCAATGGGTTCTCTCTAATTAACAAAATGTATCAGATCTATGTCTAATAAGCTATTATATATACGGCATACAAAAGATTTCCACAAACAACTAATTTCCAAATAAAGGAAATATTCGGTCCAGACATACGGCATACGTCTACACAAGAGATTGGCAGACGTCTGTCTTTGTAGTCACGAAACTTCAGAGCGCTATTCAGACGTCTGAACGAGGATAGGTCAGACGTATGGTATTCTCATTGAAATAATAGAGCGCTTGTCAGACGTCTGAGCCTCAACGGGGCAGATGTCTGTATAAGAGAAGATCATGTGTACGAGGCGGAGGCAAATGTTTGTCGAGACGAACTTCAGACGTTTGCCTTGCTGATAACACCAAATCTTCGAGTTCTTCGTGATAATGCCGGATCTTCAAAATAGGAAATTTTCAGGGATCTAAATGTGAGACATGTAATAGTTAATATGATCATTAAAGATCTATTGATGATTGATCTAAGTCAATCATGTTGGGTAATGAAAATGGGAGAAATGCCTGGTTTTCAAGGCACTAAAGGTGAGTGATGAATTTTCCTTCTCAAACAACAATTAGAGGAGGTTAGAAACTGAAGCGAACAATGCGGTAGTGGTTCTAGCGAATTTGAAATGTTTTGAAACACATCAAATTTTCTAGGAGTTCAATAGTGTTTCTTGAAGCAAAGATTTCCCTCCAGGTAAATTGAAACCAACCTCATTCCTCATACAAGGTTTACCAGCATGGTAGATCTTCAAGCATTCCACTGAGCACAAATAGAAATCTTCTCCTCTCCTCTTCTTGTTCTTGTTCATCTTCTGGATTCGCCTAAATTAAACTTTTTTCATTAGGATTTGTTAGTTTTCAATTCATAATAGAAATAGAAATAATGTATAGGAATTCAAGAAACTACCGGACCGGATCTTAACTATTACCTATGAATTTAATATATATTATAGTTCATAATTGTTTCTATAGTTATAGATGGGTTTCTCTACAAGCTCCTTCGGTGTGCAATAATTCACCGAGGAAAAAGTTCCTAAATTGAAAATTAAAAGATGATAGCATGTCCAATTGTTCTGGATAATGTAGATTTATTCTTTTGTTTCTCTGCAAGTGCATCGATGCAATTGTGAATAAACATACAACCTGAGAAACCAACTACTCTTCAGTTTTGAGTAAGTTAAAAAGATTTTTGACCCTGAAATCTGACATGACAAGTTATATGTCGATTTTGATGAGTGAGTTTTGAGGAGGTTGATTTCTTTAAATAAATTATAGGATTGGATTACTTTAAAATATTGACCTCAGTAAATTTTAACTTTTTAACTTTTTTCCCGTATTCTCCTTCTCACGCCCTCTCCATCTCAAATCCTAACCTAATTTCCAATATTGAAAACCCCTAGACACATTTCCTCATATTAAAACCCTAACTAAAGATTCCCAACTTCCAAACCCTAACATGTAATTTCTACATCAAATTCCTCTCTGGCTAAATATTCATAGGTTCTTGTTGCTTCATTTCTCCCTAAACAGAGTAGAAATCGAAATCTAGAGAAACAAAGCCTTAACGTCTCAGCGCCTTTCCTAGATCTGATCTTAAAGCATCAGCTTTTGAACACCACAATGATGACATCAAACAATGTAGTCATGACTGTGTCGTTTGCAATAGTGACTCGACTCGTGATTGCTGTGATTTGGTACGGATGGAGCGTGATGTGCTAGAAATGAACAAGGAAGAATCACGAGATATTTCAGAGAAGACCGCGGCACACTGGTGTCAAAGATGCGCATTGCGGCTGATTCACTGGCGACTGAGATGAAAGCTGGGCTTGTTTCTGAATTCAGAGAGTAGTTGGTTTTTAGGGTTTTTTGAAGGAGAGGTGGGTGGTGATGAGGTCGCCGATGTTTGGACTTTGGAGGCAGGAGAGGATGTTGATGAGGAGATTGGAGATTAGGAAAGAATAAGGAATGGGTACATTATAGAACTTTACGAGGTTTGATAGCTATCTGTAATTTACATAGTTTTTGGTAGTTTTCTGTCAAACACCCGTACTTTTTGGTATTTTTGAAATTACCCCTTGTTTTATGGATTCGACAGTTCTACATTAGAATGGTGGAAGAGTATTGGATGCTCTGTCATTTTAGCTATCCTAGAATATGAATTGTTTACACCATGGAAAAAAGGATCAAACTACATAACGGCAGCAAAAGCAATTTGGAATCTTGGATGGAAAAGCTAAGTTGTCAATTATGCTTAACCAGTTGTTTTGATCGTTGTAATCTGTAAGTTAGTTTGAAGTTTGATGAAAATAACATGGTATCCATATTTGTAGTGATCAAAACTTGAAATGTTTTAGAACAATCGCAAATCGAAGGATGATGGAATCTCTGGTTTAATGGAAAAGGTTGAATTAAACTCCTAAATGAAAAAATCAAACTTGAGCTTATTTCCATATGTTCGGATTCGAAGGATTGGCTATAGCGTAAAATTGTTGATTGTTAGCTGAAGCCTATGTAATATCACTGTGTAGACCACATTTATAATTTCCCATGTTGGTTTGAAGCCAAATTGATTGAAGTAGTTTCTTTTATAAATTTTAGAATTTTCCACATTTGGTTTAAAGAAATTTTTGGATGTTGATTTGGACATGCAATCTATGACTTGCAATATATGATGATGCCCTGCAGGTCTAGTTTATACAATTATAATGCATGTTACACATTTTGTTGCTTGCAGGGAAACTGGATCAACTACCAAAAAGATAGAAGGCCTCATAAACCCATGTATATGAGGCTGCTGGCATTGGCAGCCCATGCCTTGGCTGAGGTAAGGTTTGTACATTTCTCTAGTGGAAGCCAGAATTTGCTGTCTACTCTACATTTTCACATCAGATGATCAGTAACCTAAGCACATTCTTGTCGATGATGTTAAAACTCCAGTCAGCGAACAAACCAGAGCCAAGTGATACATGGCAGGAGTCCTTAATCTCTGCTTCTTCATGGGTGCCTTGTGCTGATCGGCGCAGTTGGGAAATTTGTGGTAAAGCATCATTTTACCGCATTTATTTTATATTCCCTCTTTTCTTAGTTCAGCACAAGTTTTGTTTCTTATTCTGCAAACTACTATGCATTGTTTAGAAGCTTTTTATTTTTCTGATGCAACTATTGCATGTTTCTATGTTACATGACGATGCAGAGAAAAACAATGGATACATTCTAATCAGTGCAAATGGGGGCATAAACCAGCAAAGAGTAGCTGTATGGATTTATCTTGACTGAATTATTATTATTATTATTATTATTATTATTGAGCTACTTCATCTGTGAAATTTCTGGGTTAAATACCTGTCCCATAAAATATTGGGAAAAAAATTTGTTTGACAATTGCAGTTTGTAATTTGCATTATCAATATACCATTATTTGACATTAGTATGAAAACCAATTCAGTTAAAACTTCTTAAGTACAAGAGTGAAGAAACTAGGTCTCCCCCCTCTGCGCGCGCGCATGCAATGTGTCTTGATTAGTAAGATTTTTTACGGCAGAGGTTTTTTTCTTTGGAAGAATCATGAAATGTTCAGTTACTGACAAATGTCCATATTTTCATATTTTGAGCCAAAATCTTCTAATTCCCATTTAGATTATTTCAATCCAAGTTACTCATGAAATATTTCTTATGCATATCGCTTTAAGTGCCTCATTTTGATGGGAAAAAGCTTTAGATGCTGATGCTGAAGATATTTTTTGAACAACAAACTACATGATTCTGAATTTAAGTAATGAAGGCCTTTTGTTTCTATTCTAGCACATCATGATTTCATTTTTAGTCCCTATTTTAATATTTGAATATTGGTCTTTTCCTACAGATTTGCAATGCTGTTGCTATTTCCCGACTGCTTAATTCGACTCTAGTTCTTCCAAAATTTTTGCATAGTAGTGTTTGGAAGGATGACAGGTAATTTCTTCTAAAAACTAACTTCTATTATAAGTTAATATACCCCAAACTTAGATGCAGTTTGGTGGCTTATTTAATTTCTGACACACCAATATCTATGAAGGAATAGATGCACACAATGATCAATTCTTTACTTACCCTCACACCCTATTTGAATGTTTGACGCATCGATAGCTTAAGAGTGAATAGACGCAGACAATGGCCATGACTGCGGCATGGTCTATGTTGAAAGTAAAAAAACCAGATGATTAGACTTTAAAGATAGTCCCATATTGGAAACAACAAAAGAAACACATGAGTATAAAATGTAAAATGGGTCACATCTCAACAAGGCTTGAGTTTTATTGTTGGAACCCACTTATATCAAAGGCCCATGTGTATATATAAAAAGCCCATCACTTCCTCAACTTTAAATAAACTTTAATCTTTAACATGGTATCAGAGCCTATGTGTAAAAAGCTCATCACTCCAACTCTTCTCTAATTTTAAACTCTAACATGGTACTCACAAAAAAAATGGTGGTTGCATGTGAGGGGAGTACTGAATGTAAAAACCAAATGATGGGATTTTAAAGATAGTCCCACATTGGAAACAACAAAAGAAATACATGTGTATAAGATACAAGATGAGTCAAATCTCAACGAGGCTTGAGTCTTATTGTTGGAACACACTTATCATTAAAAGCCCGTGTGTAAAGCCCATCACTCCTCTAATTCTTCTCTAATTTTAAACTCGACCGGACAATACTACCAAGTGTTGTACTTTCCACATGATAACTACACCAAAGATAAAAGTGATGGTTGCACGTGAGGGGAGTGTTGAAAGTAAAAAAAACCAAATGATGAGACTTTAAAGATAGTCCCAAATTGGAAACAACAAAAGAAACACATGGGTATAAAATGTAAAATGGGTCACACCTCAATAAGGCTTGAGTCTTATTGTTGGAACCCACTTATATCAAAAGCCCATGTGTATTTATAAAATGCCAATCACTTCAACTTTAGATAAACTTTAATCTTTAACGATCTATACCAAAATACCTATAACACAAAGACCCTACATTAAATCAAATTTTAATATAATATAGATATCCTTTCTCAAATTTTTTTATAATAATAATACAATATAGATACTATTTTTTTGTTTTGAATAACGCGTTGGCAAAGCCTCCCATGTTTCAGTATCAAGAGCTTAGTGAATTAAAAGCATACATCAGTAATAAATAGAAACATGAAGGAAAAGGAAAAGGGAAATAGAAAAGAGTAGTCAAATTTTACATCCAAACATCTACATCGAGTCCAAAGTCCATATCAGAATGCCTCCCTTTCAATACTCCATCATAAAGGAAAGGAGAGCACCCACAACTACAACTTTTCCTCCTCCAAAAGAGTAACATCGTTGAAATGAAAATAGAAGAAAAAACAAGGCTAATTCTATGATCTCAAAGCATACGAAACAAAGTAAAAATACTGATGCAGTACCCTAAAAAACAACAGCAACAGCTCCGTCGGACACATGGCATGTTTCTCGGTGGTGTACAATGGAATTAAAGTTAAATCAAATTGTATAAAATACAATGAATATTTACAAAATGAAATAAATAAAAAATAGATAAATTGAGATTGGTGAATTCATCGGCTGAGGCATGGGTATCTCGCTTTCTTTAGGGCAATTTTTGCCACCGCGGTGAGAAGCTAGTGGTTCTCCACCGATACCGCGGGATTCAACATGTTGCCCCCCCAAGATATAACGAACAAACACCGTTTCGCCCTTCATTTCTGCATAGAATAAAGGCTTAAATCCAACAAACTTTCCTGTAATTTTAGTCCGTGGCAAATAACTACCTTGTACTTTAAAAAATCAGAAAACTACCGTATGTAACGGTGCCCCGTTAGTATTAACAGTCCACATCATCGCCACGTCAGTATTAACTGCCACATCATCACAAAATTTCAATTATTCCTAAAATACCCTCATTTTCATCTCCTAACCCAAACCCTTGATGCGACCTCGCCGCTGCCGTCGTTGACCACCGCCTCGCCGTCGTCCGCCGTAGCCTTGACCTCCCCTGCCTCCCCTCCTCCCGGTTTCCCACCCTTTCTCCTTCCACCCCGACCTCCCCTACCCCCTACCATGAACTCTCCCTTCAACACCATTACCGTCAGCCCCTTTCTCGATCTCTTCCAAAATCACCGCCACCACCACCTTTCGCATCCATCATTGTCATCATCAGCCCTTCCACCACCCCTTCTTTGACCTTCCCCAAAATCGCCATCACCTCCTCCCAACATCGGCCCTTCCACCACACCCTTCTTTGACTTCTCCTAAAATCGCCGCTGCCACCGTCCTTATCACCATCATCATCCCCTCCACCACCACCCCTTCCTCGATCTCCCCTTAATCACCGCCACCATCATCATTGTCATCCTTATTCCCTCCACCACTTCCATCATCATCATCCTCTCCACCACGTCTTCATCCTCCTTAGGTTTTAAATTTTTTAATGTTTTCTTAGTAAAAAAATAATGAGGGTTGAATTGTCTATTTACCTATGGGTTAATAGCGCTGACCTGGATCTGTTAGATATGATGGTTTTCTGATTTTTTTAAGTACATGATAGTTATTTGCCACGAGCTGAAACTGCAGCGGAGTTTGTTGGATTTAAAGCCTAAAATAAAGTGCAACAACTTTATTCAACACCTTTTCTCTACCCGTTATATCAAAGAATTATATAAAAATATTCATTAAAAGTCATGTATAGTTGGAAAAAATGTTCATTAAAACACATGAAAAAATTGCTATCTTTTATAGCACAGAATAAAAGAAACCCATCAAGAATTTAATGTCAATTAAAGCCCATTATCACCACAGTTTAATGATATGAAATAATCAAGGTTTAATGGCCTAACCTATGGTCAAAAGCCAAAAGGCCACATGGTCAAATATAATTCTTATAACCCAAGATTAATATCTCAAGTTTTAAATGCATTTATTATCATGCTTAATAACCCAATTAATGATGCATAAATAATAATATTCATTGCAAAATGCTAATGATCTTGATAGTAATGTATTAAAATAAAATATAAAAAATATATTTTAGTAAAATTTTCAACAACCCTCCACTAATTTTAATAAAATAAAAAACAAATAATAAAGCAGCATATAATTAGAAATAATCATAACGGTGGGTAGAGAAGGATTTTTATGCATCGTGAAGGTGTGCCATGCATTGAACCTTTCACTTAGCAATCAACAACTTTCACTTTAGACTCATGGTGGACCTGACCTTGAACTATGACCGCTTATAGGAATGAAACGTTGTATCGTGCACATAACATTCCAGGTGTCTAATCGAGCCCTTAAATCAACCCGTTTCGGCCTTGTGCTTGATCCTAGTTTTCATGAGTTTAAAGAAGCTTATATGCCCTTAAGAGAGCGAGCCCACTTTCAGACTCATATAGGTGAAATCTGTCAAGAGTGCTCTTATCCCGCTTATAAAAGACATATTTCATTAAGAGATAAACTCGCCTTTATTCATTACAGGAAGATGCACCTACACCATAGGGATGAACTGTGAGTGTAAACTCGAAATTGATACATCCCAACTCTGACCTGATCTATGATTCGTTTTTCCCATTGAACCCGACTCTTTGGTTCTGTAGTCTCCGGGTTGAGTATCCTCATAAGCGGTATATTATTATTGGGATTATGTATAATTCCTATTGATATAATCCAAACCTTAAAACTGTCTCTAATTAGAGCAAGGTTATCATTTAATCTTTCTACAAACAAGTATCGTACGTACTCCCAAATATGAGCTCATAGCATCATATCAATTGGTTTGGATATACCGTTGGAATTAACAGTTTTGCACTTTGCTAATTGTTGTAGTGCTATCACATATATTAAGATGTATGATATATGTTTTCCAAATTGAAAATATCATGTAACTTGTCTAACTAGCACGTTTGCTAGAATAAATCGCACAATCCTTTATAGATTGCATAGCATTGATTTTTCACAAATAATCAGTCACCCAACATTAAAGAACATGTAGATTGTGTTAGCATAAAAATCTCTCTTCAAATTTATGAGAATTTTTTTCAATTAATTAATCCACAAATGCGGACTAATAATATATAATGAATATACCACATATTTGCCGATAAACAATGGGTTTCCAACATATTAGATCTTCACTCAAAACACATGCATCAAATTTGCAAATACGTTTCAATATCAAAATATTCTTGAAAATATGAATATTTTGGATAAAAACAATTCATAAATTTCAAATTGAATATTTCATAGGAAACTCGTTTAACCGTCAACAATCAAAAAGAGATTTACGTAAAACCCCCACTAATTTCATAGTTTTAGAAGAGAAGTTATTTTCGAAATAAATAGTATCTCAATCGATACTATAATCATAATATAAATGAAGATTTTAAAAAACTATAAATGTAACCATGTGAAATTCAATCAAGAGAAATACAACATTATTTCTCAACCATCATTTTGAATTTTTTTGATATTTCTTTATCAAAATTATTCTCGAGCATGTTTACAAATATCAAAAAATTCAAGAGCCTCAATTTTATGTTTGAGAAAATAAACATAAACTATTTGAAAATTTTATAAGAAATAATTAATACCATCTCAATTTAAAACCATTTTAAAACAACGACTCTCAATCTTCATAAAGTGTAACTTCAAAACATGATATTTTTTGAGTAATTTTTTAAAAAAATCAACACATTAGTCAAACATACTCAAATTTTAGCCTTATTAAAGAGAAGATGACATAAGAATTTTACTCATTTAATGAGTACAAAAAGACCTTTAATTTTCCAAATTCCCAAATTAAAGCTTAATCGAACTTTACAATCACTCATATTTTAATGAATAAAAATAATCTTGTACCCTCTTAGTCATATAAAGCATAGGTTGAACATAGTAAATTTGTCTAATAAGTAGCACCAAATTTGTCTACCATCATAAAATACTCTTCATCACATTCATTTTGGATATCATATTCATAAGTGACTTTTCGGTAGCCTGCTTAATTTAAAACCCATATATCCAATCACAACAATTAGAAAGATCTCCTAATTACCACATATATAAAATGTGTAATTTTAGGATAGGATATCTTAAGATGGTTTATTGTCCTTTTTTTCTCATCAGGGTGAAGGGATTTCATGTCATTCTTTTAGGCTTCAATTGAGTAAGATAAATATTTACCAATATATAAATCAACACCAAAAAAGAGTACCTCAAAAGAACCATCAATTTTATAGACGAGAACATTTCACTCCTTATGCCCCTCTTCACTAGATATAGTTCATTTGATTCTTCACGATAATCTTCTATTGGCCTCTTCAATTCCATAACCTTCTAATATGAGCAAATATGAGTAATGATATAATAAATACATACAAAAAATGTATTAAAAGATTAATTAAAAGACGTCAAAACATATTCTTTTCTCATATCATATAATTGGCTCATTTCAAGAGAAGTGGCTTGAATCACCAATGTCTTTAACGACTTCTTTTTCCTAACGAGGTTCCATCATCCACGAACTGTCTTAAAATTGTTCCTCGGTGGTATACTAATGGAACCAATGATAAATCAAATTGTATAAAATACAATAAATATTTACAAATGAAATAAATAAATAATAAATAAATTGAGAAGTTAGTTCTTAAATATTTATTTTGTAAATAAATATTTACAAAATGAAATAAATAAATAAATGAAATAAATAAATAAAATATTTATTTTGTAAATAAATATTTACAAAATGAAATAAATAAATAATAAATAAATTATATCTCGATTTTTTAAGGCAATTCGTGCCACCGCTGTGAGAAGTTAGTTGTTCATCGATACTGCGGGTCTCGATACGTTATCCTCAGGATTTAATATCTAATGAATAACACCGTTTCGCTCCTCATTCCTGCATAGAATAAAGTACAAGAGTTTCAGCCCACACATTTTCTCTATCCGTTATATCAGAGAATTATATAAAATTATTGCTCATAAAAATTCATGTATAGTTGGAAAAAATGTTCACTAAAACATTTGAAAAATATAGCTATCTTTTATAGCGCAAGAATAAAAGAAATCCATCAAGGATTTAATGTCAATTAAAGCCTATGATCACCACAGTTTTAATGCTATGAAATAATAACCAAGGTTTAATGGTCTAGGATCATAACCTACGGTCAAAACCAAAAAGCCACATGGTCAAATATAATTCTTAGTGGCCCAAGGTTAATATCTCGAGTTTTAAAAGCATTTTATTATCATGCTTGTCAACATAATTAATGTTGGCCAAAATGTCAGTGACTATAATGATGCATAAATAATAATATTCATTGCAAAATGCTAATGATCTTGATATCCATGTATTAAAATAAAATATAAATAAATATATTTTATTAAAATTTCCAACATGGCATGTTTCAATCCAAAGCACAACTCCTCTCCTGCTTTGTTGTTTGATTGCCACTGAATCCTATATCAGAATCCCTTACTTCAATAATTGGTTCTGGATTCCAAGTGCCAACCTTGTTTTCTTTATTTGAGCCTCCGTATGTCCAGTCCAGAAACAAACAAGCTTCAATTTTATGCACATATGTACACTTAAATATGCAGAATATGTTCTATGTTTGGCACATTACAGACGCGTAATGTGCTTGGTACAATTTTAAAATAGACTATATTCTTTATTTTCTTGTTTCTATATCTAGAAAATGAATCCTTTCCTACCTAGTGCTTGATGTTCAGGAGCCTTGTGTGCTCTGATTTAGAAATTCCTGCCCATAGCTTCAATGTTGCAAAGAACAGATTCGGAATTTGTTCGTTGGCTGACGAATAAAGAATATCCAGTTTATATATTCAATTTATTCGGATTATGCGGCCATTAATATTTTCATATAAATATTACATGTAATATTACATATAAAAAATTCGAAAAGATATAAAGATATAGAAAACTAATACCCACGGTCTAATAGTAAGGCGTCCGAGCTAATAAAGATATAGAAATGAGAAGAGAGCATTTGTGAAGTAATAAGTATGAGTCCAACTTGTTTTTTAATTAAGCTGTGGATTCCATATGTATTTTTTAGTTGTGGTTTTTTTGTTTCGGGCATAATGGGCTAATTCGGCTGAATATTCACATTATTCGGCCGAAGCCGAATATTCGGTTTGTTCAGCCGAATGTTCGGCTGAAGATTCGGTTTGTGCGGTGAATATTCGGTTTGACCGCATGTTTGAACGAATATTGCAGTTTCTGTTCGTTTTGCTACCGAATCCTAATATTCGGCTAAATATTCCACTTTTTTCAACACTGCATAGATTACTGATGTTTAAGAGTAAATAATGATTAGAATAAATAACTATAAACAGTGATTTAAAAAGTGAGCGTCTAGACCAGCTCAAATGACGTGCTACTCACATTCTTTTTACTTAATTTCACAATTTTTGTATGTGAGGGTTGTATTTTAAGTATAGTATCAGTGAAACTATCAAATTTCATCCTTGTTATCTTCTATTGTATCTTTTCAAAGTACCTACCGCTGGTTCATAAAAAGAACTGAGAAATTTGGATTCCACGGTTTCTTCCCATTTGGTACTATGCATCGAAGTGGGGAGCTGTATGAGATGAAAACTGTACTTTATAATCAAGACTGTCAGCTTGAATTTTTGTGTAGTATATATGTGAAGATATCTTATTTCACTTTCCCTCCTTTTCTTCGTCGAGCTCTTCCCCCCTTACCTTCGTCAATTCACACAATCAAGTACATTAGCGTTTGTGGACCATTTTGAATATTGTTGCTTCTACCTACGACTAATTTAAGAGCTTTGAAAACTCTGAAGGACTACCTTGACAGTTGGTGACTACTCTTTTTCCAATTTTATTCTCAATTATTTACTATTCTTTCTTTTAATTTTCTTTTCCTTCTTCTAACCTCATCTATCTGACCGAAAGAAAAAATGATTAAAAATATAAAAGAATGTGGCAGTAGCTTATTTAACTAAGATGTCACTTAATGCTCTGCTAAATGAAGGAAAAAGACTCATTACCTGCCTCAAAAAATATTTGGGCTACTTTAAGACCAAAATAGCATGGATCAGGGCATAGAAAGAAGATGAAGATGGCATTTTAATGCAGTTGAATGAAGGAAAATGATTCGTTAGCTGATTAGACCTTGAGAGTATTTGGTAAATCTAAACGGTGTTGCGATATATTTTTTCGGCTTTCAAATACGAACAGTTAGATGTCTTGGAAGAATTCAAAGATTGTTAATTTTGGGCACATATCCTTTATGCATGCTAGGCTTTACCATCTAGTTTTCTAAATTATTATATTTTTATTAATTCATATGCCAAACTAAGTTGTATTTATAAGCTGTTCTATATATAATATATATAGGGTGTGAATCCGTTAGGGCGGGTTCGTGTTTTTTCAAATTCACGAACTTTTTTGTGCGGCGTCTTATGAACGTTCTGTTCCATTCAAGTTCTACGTCTTAAATAGTGTGGATGAAAAGTCCCATCGATCGGAAGTGTTTTGCATGTGCAGAAACATATGGATTTATTTCAGCCGAACGAATTTTAAAATTTTAGTACTAGGTTCGATACATGCAAAACACTTCCCATCGATGCTATTTTTCATCCATACACTATCTAAGACGTATAAAACTACTTGAACGGAACGGATCGTTCGTAGGACGCTGCACGAAAAAGTTCGTGAATTTGAAAAATCCGAACCCATCCTAACGGATCAGTACTATATATATAGGCTACAATCTAATCGTATCCATGTTTTACCCATTAGATCTACTTTGGAATGCGTGCTAGCTGTTGGTTATAGTGCTTTCAAGACAATTATTGTAATCGCAGGAAGGTGATTATGATGATTGAGGGAGGACCTATACGGGTAGAACAGTCTTATTCAAAATGATAGTATGCTATTTGGTTTGTCTTTATCATAATGTACATGCATTATGTGGTATTACATGTTGATAGAGCCCATAGGATTCTTGCTTGGCTACCGGCATTATGATGGCGATTATATACGTGGGAGCTGGGTGGTCCATAAGCACATCCTTAAATGTCCCTAGTCGAGGGAGTATCGAGACTGGGTATCGATACTCCGGAGTAGACTATGTATACTTTTCGAGACCCCGACGAGGGGCGGTGGCCGGTCTCACAAGCCATTGGTGCCAGTTAGTCACCTAAGATGGTATACAGGTGCTAAGGAGTCGTGCAAACGGGTTTTAGTTGGGTACAGTCCCGAGCCACATGGAGGTCGTGAGCGGACCGTCGGGGATTCGTCTCTTCCGGTATTGGGGGTTGATGTCGCGCTGTGCACGGGTGGCCATCACCAGAAATTTTTGGCCCAAATAGACGAGAATTACTGATTTGGATCAGTAGTTTCTCAGTGGGTGATAGGCTTCATATTGACACGAAATATCGCGTTATTAGGGGTCTGACTTTATCCACCTTTAGACCCGATATGCGATACTCTTAGACGAACAGACCGGACTATACGGAGATTGTCACATACGGCTCAGTAGGGGTTCAGATGCCTTTGCTCGTCGGCCTTCCTTTCGCTTAATACCTGGATAGCCGTTACGTACAGTTAGTACCGCTGACGTGCTTATGGTTAAACCCACTGCCAGCGTATTGACGAGTTTTTAGAGTCCCACACAGAGGGTTTCCCTGGTTCAGGAGAAATGATGTGGTAGTCGTATTTTGATACGTGCAGGGTTCCGATCGAATGATTGTACTAGTTACCCGGACTTTCGATCGGACGGTTGATAATACTAGCCAGTTCGGGTTTGAGCCAGATTATTAAATCAGTTATTGGTTTAATAATTTACGTATATATATTTCGATATGTATATTCTAGTATTATGTTGTTTGTGTTATTCTATCTCTTTGGGTATTCGTATTTTGGTACGAATACATGTATGTATATACAGTTTTGTGTAGTCCGTATATTCTAGAAGGTGGACACCTCATTTTTGGTTTATCCATTTATTAAATTAAATGAAAATGAGGTGTATAATTGTTAATTCATTTGTGTAAACTATTCAAGTATGGTTGCATTATGTTTATTGAAAAAATTGTTTTACAAAACCATGCTTCATGGTTCTCTCTTAGATGGTCATTTTGAAAAAGACTCACCATTTGCTTCTTCTCGCTTCACTATCTTTCTTTAGCTCCTCTACCTTCTTCTTCATTTTCTACCCAACTATCTCATGTGTTGAGAATCAAGGGTAGAAGAGAGATATATATTTAAAGCAACTCACTATATCCCTAAGCACTCTAGATTAGCAACCTAGAGTCCCTAGTTGCTCCACTAGATTTTTAGTGTGGAGCTAGAGCCATGAGCCACATCTCTCGGGTGGATCATCTTCGACGGAGGAAGAACGACGACAAAGCTCGATTAAAGAGACTTCAAGGAGCTAAGGAAGAGAGGGTAGAAGACCGAAGGACACGAATCTTTTGGTAAAACAACTCTATCACAGTGGATAATATCTTTGTAGTTTATTAGTTTCATGTTTGGTTTCGATTCTATGTAGTTGTATCTAGCGCCAAGTTTTTAAACCCCAAAATTTTTTGTTACGCAACGGCCGCGGTCGACGATCAAGACGCTAGGAACCCCAACATGGTATCAGAGCAACTAGGCAGGGATGCCGACCCATGGGGGTTCTCACTGTGGTGACAGTAGTGGCGAAACACATGCTCTTACTCTCAGGGTGCTCCGTGCGGTTATATGGTCCGGCGGGTTGTAGTCCGTCGCGAGGGGATTACGTAAAAAGTAGTTGTTGAGGGACATATGGGCGCCACAGACAGTTTCCGCTGCGCTGTCTGATCCAACACTAGCAACCATGCAATTAATTAGAAAAATGAAGCATTTTTTTCATAATTATTAGCACACATCTCAAAGTAGATCTAATGGCTAAATGACTAGAATTTGTTTCCAAATCCTACCGATAGGATTGTAGCATACACACACACACATATGAGGTTAATGGAGGGAAGGTGCTATAGGAGGGAATTTCATCCTATAGCGTCGGAAAAATGCACCCTCCATAATTTTTTTCGACGACCGGCATACATCACCTCCATCTTTATCATCTAAGATGTGGATAAACCAAATTTCATGTGATTATACCATTTTTTCACCGTTGATTTAGTGGATGCAAAATCAACGGTTTACAGACAAGAGAATTTTTTAGCTATATATAGAGAGAATAATTGGAGGAAAGAGGCTATAGGAAGAGAGTTCCTCCTATGGCGTCGAAAAAATACAACCTCCACCATTTTTTCCGACGATCGGCATCCATCATCATCATCGTTATCATCTAAGATGCGCATACACCAAATTTTATGTGATTCCACCACTTTTTCACCGTTGAATTAGCAATGTAAAAAGTTCTATTGTCGGTAAACCGTTGATTTTGCACCAACTAAATCAACGGTGAAAAGTGGTGAATCACATTAAATTTAGCGTATCCACATTTTAGATGATAAAGATGATGGGTGTTGATCGTCGGAAAAAATGGAGAGTATTTTTTCGACGCCATAGGAGGAAATTCGCTCCTATGGCCCCCATTATTTCAAAACCGCATGAATTTCAACGTATATATGTATTTCACTGTTTAGATCAAGATGAACGGTTCGGATCGTCGCAAAAGTTCAAAAATTTTGATTTTGAAGTAGTGCATGAATTTCTTAGTTTAGGTCTGGACGTAGAGGATTCTAACACTCTATATATAGAGAGAATAATGGAGGAAGAGGCCATGCGAGGTAATTTGGAGTCGAAAAAACTCTTCATGATTTTTTCCGATGATCCACACCTATTATCATCTAAAGATGCGGACACACCAAATTTCATTTGATTCTACCATTTTTTCACCGTTGGATTAGCAATGTAAAAAGTTCAATTGTCGGTAAACCATTAATTTTGCACCCACTAAATCAACGGTGAAAAAGTGGTAGAATCACATGAAATTTGGTACGTCCACATCATAGATGATAAAGATGAAGATGATGGGTTCCGATCGTCGGGAAAAATCGTGGAGGGTGTATTTTTTCGACGCCATAGAAGGAAATTCTCTCTTACAGCACCTTTTCTCCATATTCCTCATATATATATATATATGAAATAATTACTTACTAGTGCTCTAATAATAATAAAAATATCACTCTAGTTGCATAGTCAAAATAAAAGGATAATTTCTTAGCCACTGCAGCGATATATATCGGAAAAAATAACCTCTTTCACACACACACACATATATATAGAGTACAGATTCTGTAGGGCGGGTTCACGTTTTTAAAAACATGAACCTGAATGAGGTCCGTTGGATCTTGTGTTTTTAATCAACGGTTAAAATTAATTCAGCTTAATAAATCGTTAATAAATGGAAGTTAAATATTCTACTCCTTGATTTTAGAAAAAAATTCAAGAGAAACATTAGATCTTCTAAATACTGTGTAGGTAATACTAGAGGATTTGATATTTTTCTAAAATTAAGGAGTAGAATATTTACCTTCCATTTATTAACGATTTATTAAGCTGAATTAATTTTAACCGTTGATTAAAAACATAAGATCCAACGGTCCTCATTCATGTTCGTGGTTTTAAAAACGCGAACCCGCCCAATAGGACCTATATATATATATATATATATATATATATATATATATATATATATGAGAATAATGAAGGGAAGGGTACAGGAGGGAATTTCCTCCTATGGTGTTGGAAAAAATCAATCATCCAATATTTTATTCAACGGTCGGCACCCCCATTATCTTCTAAGATGTGGATACACCAAATTTCATGTGATTCTACCTATTTTTCACCATTGAATTAGTAATTTAGAAAGTTGTATTGTCGGTAAACTATTAATTTTGCACCCACTATATATATATGTGTGTGTGTGTGTGTGTGTATATATATATATAGAGAGAGAGAGAGGATGCTTTAGGTCCGGGCCTAAACTAAGAAATTCATGCATTACTTCAAAATCAAAATTTTTTGAACTTTTTCGATGATTCGAACCGTTCATCTTGATCTACACGGGTATAACGAAATTCATCCCGTTTTGAAATTGTTTGCATGTTGATCTAAGTATATTAAAATTCATGATTTATCATATTCTATAAACTGTTGATTTTGAAATCATTAGATCAACATGCAAATGATTTCGAAATCACATGAATTTTGGCCTACCTGTGTATTTCACTGTTTAGATCAAGATAAACGTTTGGATCGTCGCAAAAGTTCAAAAAATTTCGATTTTGAAGTGGTGTGAATTTCTTAGTTTAGGCCCGAATCTAGAGAATCCTAGCGCGCGCGCACACACACTCTATATATATATAATGAAGAAAAGAGGCTTTAGGATGGTTTTTCGTCAGGTGGCGTCGAAAAACTACACCTTCCAACATTTTATTCGATGATCGGCATTTATCATCATCTTTATCATCTAAGATGCGGACACACCAAATTTCATTTGATTCTACCACTTTCACCATTGGATTAGCAATGTAAAAAGTTCTATTGTCGGCAAACGCATAATTTTGCACCCACCAAATCAACGGTGAAAAAGTTGTAAAATCACATGAAATTTGGTGTGTCCACATCCTAGATGATAAAGATGATGGGTTTCGATTGTTGGGAAAAATCGTGGAGGGTGTATTTTTTCGACGCCACAGAAGGAATTCCCTCCTATGGCACGTTTCCTCCATTATCCAATTATATATATATATATATAGAGAGAGAGAGAGAGAGAGAGAGGTAAAGGTTAATGGAGAAAAGATGCCATGGGAGGGAATGTCCTCTTATGGCGTTGGAAAAATGCATTCTCCATGATTTTTTTCGACGATCGGCATATATCACCTCCATCTTTATCATCTAGGATGTGGATATACCAAATTTCATGTGATTATACTATTTTTTTACCGTTGATTTAGTTGGTGCAAAATTAATAGTTTACCGACAATAGAACTTTTTACATTTGCTAATTCAATGGTGAAAAAGTGGTGGAATCACATGAAATTTGGTGTATGCACATCCTAGATGATAACGATGATGATGATGGATGTCGATCGTCGGAAAAAATGGTGGAGGCTGTATTTTTTCGACGCCATAAGAGGAAATCGCCTCCTATGGCCTCTTTTCTCCATTATTCTCATATATATATATATATATATATATATATATGAGAATAATGAAGGCGGCTCTAGGAGGCTTTTTCGTCAGGTGGCGTCAAAGAACTACACCTTCCACCATTTTATTCGATGATCGACACCCATCATCTTTATTTTTATCATCTAAGATGTGGATACATCGAATTTGATGTGATTTTACCACTTTTTCACCGTTGAATTAGCAATGCAAAATGTCATATTGTCGGTAAACTAGTAATTTTGTACCCACTAAATCAATGGTGAAAAGTGGTAAAATCACATAAAATTTGGTGTGTCCACATTCTAGATGATAAAGATGAAGGTGATAAATGACAATCGTCAAAAAAATTGTGGAGGATGTATTTTTTCAACGCCATAGGAGGAAATTCCCTCCCATTGCACCTTTCCTCCATTACACACACACTAGTACTCTAATAATAATAAAAATATTACTCTAGCTGCATAGTCAAAATAAAAGGAAAATGACAATTAAATTCCATATCTTAGCCAGTTCAGCGATATATATCAGGAGGAGCATTTTATCAGCGTATTAAAAAATGATATTCGGATTGTTAAGGAGCTTCCTGTGGAACTAAGATCATTAGACCTGGAGGCAATTGGCAGTCTTGTAAGTATAATTTTAGATGCTTTAAACTTCGTATTCTGTTAAGTTTGCCAATAATTGATCATTTTAATTCATATTTTTTTTGTTAGGTGACTGATAATGAAGTCATGAAAGAGTCAAAGCCAAGCTTTTACCTAAAAAAGATTCTGCCTATCCTGCTAAAAAATAGGGTCGTCCATTTTGTTGGGTTTGGGAATCGATTGTGTTTTGATCCCATACCTTATGAACTTCAGGTATGTAAAGATATCTACCTAAAGGAAATTTTATCATATCGAGCTTAAAAGAGATGTTCAAAGGAAAAGTACATCTTTCCTTCTTTTATTTTCGTATTTTTCTTTGCATCTCCTTGATCTAAACAGGGACCTCAAGCCATGATGGTCGTCAGCTTAGGGATACTATTAGCTATCGAATTATTTGTTCTCTTTTTCTTGTTCAAGTATATTAAGTAGACATTTCTGATCGTTCATGCTTCCTAGAATTTCATTATCTCTGAGTGATTGTATATGGTTACATGGTACCATGATTCATGCTTTTGCATAATAAGTTAAACCCAGAAAGGGTTGCTAGATAATAAGCTCCAGAGATCAGGCTATTTGTATTCTTGTTCTTCTTTTCCTGAAACAGTGTCATGGGAGAAGATTCTATATTCTTTAGTGGTTGTGAAAGAAGAAAAGGGCATTCCAACAGAAGAGGGATAAAACAGGATATCAATGTAGTATTCACCAAACAAATACAAAAAATATATCTAGATTGTTCTAGTGGTGTGCGGTGTGCCAAACACAATGTCGGGCCATACATCGTAAATATTGATAGAAGAACCGACTAAATTATCTCTTTTCATTTCATGTCTTTTGGTGCTAAAAGGATATGTCACCTGACATGCCGGTTAGTGGGATGACTTTGAACAATGGCCATGTTAGATATCCTCAGTTTACATTCTTTCTAGCAAGTTAAAAAAAACGTTAGATTTGGATCACACTGAATATGTCTACCACAAGTCAGAACTAGAGTTAAATAATAATAAAATATGTACTCCACCTTTCTTGGCTGTTTATCAAGGAATGGACTTGATGACCTGATCACTTTTCACGTGATCAATTCAATGCCGTTCCTCTGTTCCAACCAATGTGAAATTATCAAATGTACAATTGGGGTCTTATCACGGAGCTGTCTTAAACATTATTGTTTTGTTATTACTTCTTTAGCCTGTAGTTATGCTTTTGTTTCTAATGGAAACTTTATCCAGAGGCTTCGATGCAGATGCAACTTTCATGCTCTACAATTTGTTGACAAAATAAAAAAAACTGGCGCCTTGCTTGTACAAAAGATGCGCCGACATAGATCACATTGGGGTCCCTTGGAGCTTAATCTGCTAGGTCCATTTGCAGTAGACTCTAATACTAATGGAGAAAAAGATCGTCCAACATCTGTATCCAGATATTTAGCTGTGCATGTGAGGTTTGAAATTGATATGGCTGCATACTCGATGTGTTATTTTGGTGGTGGAAAAGAAGAAGAAGAAGAGCTGGAAGCATATCGTGCAGTTCATTTCCCTGTATTGACTGACCTCAAGAAGAACACAAAGTAAGCATTCTTCATAATTCATACTATAGTAATCATTAGCTAAATTTTAGTAAAATACCATGATCTTCTAGCATTTATGCCATGAAATTAAGATTTTTTGAAAAAATCCCACGATCTTTAAAAGTATATCACTTTAATCCATATGTTGTTTTCTGTCAAGTAATGGAAAGATGTATGAGGGTAAGAAGGCACTTGCATAAACTACATATGATGATAAACTGAAATTGTTGTCTAAATGATGTTATGTTTTTGGTATTTATTTGCTATTTACAAAGTCTATAGTACTTATCTGTAAAAGGCAAATGGTCATGATACTGTAGTGAAATTTAAGCAAAATATTAAATCCAGCAGGTTCCTTGAACATACCTACTGCGAATGGCTAGTATTCACTGTAACTCTAGAAGTCTTTTTCATTGATAAGCATAGCTTATGTATTTTAAATTTTTACTTTGTATAATATTACTGAATATCTTAATCTGCTTTTTATTTTGTATAATATCACAGGATTCCATCAGCTGCTTTCTTGCGTTCTGAAGGCAAATGCCCCCTCACACCTGAAGAAGCGGTGCTTATGCTTGCTGCTCTTGGTTTCAGGCGTAAAACAAGTGTATATATAGCTGGTGCTCATATTTATGGAGGAAAATCGAGAATGGCTGCTTTGAAAACCGTATATCCTAATTTGGTTACGAAAGAAAGTCTCCTCTCCTCAAATGAAATTGAACCATTTCGTAACTTCTCATCTCAGGTAATGATATTTTATTGAACTTAAGTTTCTCATCTTAGGTAATGCTATCAGTCTTGCAAGGGAAACACAACTTTTAGAGTAGATCTGAACTTTTCAACCATTTGTACAATTGAGCTGCTCGTATTTGATAGGTCTAAATTGTCATCGTACCAGACATTCAATATTGTTGAGAATGTGGTTAACATAGTCCCACGTCGGGACAATTGTGGGATGCATATGGGTATAAGATAGAAGATGGGATAAACCTTCATAAGGCGTGAGTCTTTTGGATGGAGTCCCACTATATTAAAAGCCCATGTGCATCCATGTGTGGGCCTAGACCGTGTTTTACAAATATATGCATAAACAGTAATCAAAATTTAATTTCACGTCTTTATGTTAGGATTCAAGTATACAAGAACTAGAGAAATACACAGCAAAACATTTATGTAGAAAGCATTGATGCAGTTATTAAATACATGCAGAAACTTGAAAAGCAAAGTGTCGGTAAATAACAACAATACACCAAAAGCAACAACCTTTTATCCCAAACTGCATGAGTCCTTTTCTTCCATTATGCTATGTTTAAGGTTTTCATTCATTCGCATGAGAAATTTCCAAATGTCATTTTCTAGAGCTAAGAACAAAAGTTAAAAATTGCCAAATCTTCATAGTTCTATCATGTCAACAAGGTCTGAATTATAAAGGTAGACATATAATAATACCAGGAACTAACACATTTTCGTGATTATTTATGAATCATGTATGGATGGACAGTATTTTCTTCTGTCGAGAGACGGTCTTACAGGGCCAAAATATGTATGCATTTTAAATTAGAATTTTTCTCCTGATTTACCAAAGTTCCAATTTCCCCCCATATCCTTAGCCCCATTAAGAATGGCGCTACATGTTTATACTTGATACAGTTAGTTTCCATATTATAGAAAGATTAGATTGAGGGTTTGACAGTGGAGTGATGACTAAATGGGAAATGGATAAGATAAGAGATCAGATCTTTTTCCACCTTAGTTACAAGAAAGCTCCTCTCTTATCTAACACGCCCACAAAATCTCTTAACAAAACTACATCAACGTAACTTCACTGCCGAACAAAGATGAGTCAAATCGTGTTTAATTGTGTTTTGTTGCTTAAATTTGCAGTTAGCAGCTCTGGACTTCATTGTATGTTCAGCTGCGGACGCATTTGCAATGACAGATTCAGGGAGTCAGTTTTCGTCTCTTGTTCAGGGCTATCGGATGTACTTTGGCGAAGGGAGGCGGCCCACTATTCGACCAAACAAGCGTCGATTGGCTACAATTTTTGAAAAGAATGCCACCATTGAATGGAATGACTTTGAGCATAGTGTGAGGAAAGGGACGAAACAAAGTAAAAGGGTCGAAGAAAGGCCTTTAGCGAGGAGCATTTACAGACATCCCCGTTGTTCCGAATGTATGTGCCATGTTGAGGAGTAGAGAGCATAATCTCATAGCAAGAGATTTATGTTCTTTTTGTTTTCTTTGTTTTTTTGCCCCCTTAACACTACCATTCATTTTACTGGTCAAGTAATCTTCTTCTCAGCTATTTGATTCCAGTGTTGAGCCTTCTTGTACAAAACTACTGCTTTTTTGAAGAAGTTTAATACAATAAAATAACTTACTTTACTCGTTGACGGAAATTCTGTGTATGATCCATGCAAATCTCTGGCAGTTTGTTCTTGCAAAAGATTTATATTTATCCTGCTCAGTTCTTGTTACATTGTGTGAAGACATTAAACAAATGTTAGCTTCAATATATATATATATATATATATATATATATATATATATGAAAATGGTCTTCTCCTTGGTCTACAGCCAATCTAAGCAAGGAAATTCGGGCACGACTTTCCCGTACTTCTTCCTGTAAGCACTGTAACAAAAAGTAAAACTATCATCTTCAATAACTGCTCTGTTGCATTTGTTCACTTGTCTACATGATGATTTGATAACCACAGGATCGATCGAAGACCCGTGCAGATTTCTGAATGTGACGTCGCTTATCGCTGCTCGAGTCTGAAAGCACCCAAACAAAAAAGAAAGAAAATTCTTGAAAAATACTTCCGTTGCTATTTAGGAAAATTTTGTGTTCTCTAGCTGATACCTTGTTAACGCAGTTTCCTCTAGGACAGTATAATTGGTCAATTAGTATGGGAGTTCGGATGGAACTGAAATCCACGTGCTCATAAACTATGTCTTTCGCATAACCATAACCAAGGTTCGAGATTTCGTCCGAAACCGATTTCGTCCAAAACCACCGATACGTGATCGTTTCGTATATGTTTTGGTGGAGACCGATACGAAACCAGCCATACAATCAGGTTTTGGCCGAAGCCTGAAATAATTTTTTTTTTCGTTTTTGCCATCATCGTGATCATAGTCACAAATTCGTCGTTCGGGAATAATTCGGCGAGGTCGAAAATTCTGATTCGGAGAACTATTCGGAAAAAATCGGCAGGTATTCGGGAAAAATTCGGTAAGTGTTCGGAAAATGTTCGGGAAGGATTTCGAGCAATAAATTAATATATGAGACGCTAGGTTTTGATTTTGTGAATTATTTGCTTTTTTTGAATTATTCGCTGTTTTTTCACATAATTCGGCAATAATTCGCGAATTATTCGGGAATAATTCGCGAATTATTCGGGAATAATTCGCGAATTATTCGGCCAGTTCGGCAATGGCGATTAATTCGGAGATTAATTCGTTTGATCAAAAATTCGCGAATTATTCGCGAATTCGGCGAATAATTCGCGAATTATGTGACTATGATCGTGATCACTATAGATCTTCATCGTTAGATCTGACATGTTTTCATGGTAAGTAGTCGCTACTTACTCGCTAAAGACGGTTGATCTTGACTATTAAGAAAGCTATAAGAAAAAAGAAGACCTCTCTAACAGATAGAGATAGAGGGGGAGATGT
Organism: Agapanthus africanus; assembly: GCA_030015575.1. NCBI lineage: Eukaryota > Viridiplantae > Streptophyta > Magnoliopsida > Asparagales > Amaryllidaceae > Agapanthus > Agapanthus africanus. The sequence goes on along the minus strand of JASDDO010000022.1, from coordinate 296,640,801 downwards.
AAGAGAGTGGGGATTGAAAAACAACTGGTTAGACCAATTTTTTTTAGCTTTCAGGTTGCCTGATTATTTTTTGTGGATCAAGTGCAGAATTAAGATTGAGACCAAAGCTTTCATTTGTGATACAACTGTCAGGTTATTTTTATCTTAAGAAGGCCACAAAAGTCTATTCAAACCCAATATTAATAAGAGATTAATGGAGGAAAGAGGCCATAGGAGGGGATTTCCTCTTATGGCGGGAAAAAAATACAACCTCCGCCATTTTTTCCGACGATCGGCACCCATCATAATCATCGTTATCATCTAAGATGTGTGAACACCAAATTTCATGTGATTCCACAACTTTTTCACCGTTGATTTAGTGGGTTCAAAATTAACGGTTTACCGACAATAGAACTTTTTACATTGCTAAATCAACGGTGAAAAAGTTATAGAATCACATAAAATTTGGTTTACCCACATCTTAGATGATAACGATGAAGATGATGGGAGCCGATCGTCGAAAAAATTGGTGGAGGTTGTATTTTTTCCACGCCATAGGAGGAAATTTCCTCCTATGGCCTCTTTTCTCCATTATTCTCTATTAATAATTATCTAAGTACATTTTTCAATGTATTTTGCTTTAGATCTTGTTTTGGCTGAATTTTTTAACACTAAGATCATTGTCTTGTGATATAGAACCATAAATTTAATAAATCTACATATATGTATGTATGTATGTATTACTGTCAAAACCGAAACCGAAACCTGAACCGAGATAAACGAAACTAACCGAAACCTACCGAAACTGCTAAAATTTTGAGAGACCAAATATGAAACCGAGTTCTCGAACCTTGAAATTAATCATGAAACGTTCTTCTGAGCGGAGATGGGGAACTTCAGCGTACTGCTGAAGTATTAAGTTGGACTACTCTAATTTTCTTTTTTCCTTTTTCTTTTTTGTGGAATTTGCATTTTCTTTAGTCTATAAGGTATTTATTTTTAGTTTATAAACATTTAATGTATTTAAGTGAAAAAAGTTGGAGAGTTTCCCTACCTTAAATTACCTGCCATGTCTTGATCCTGACACCAACTGTAGTTTGAAAGATATTACAGTTGGAGACGCGAATCTTTTCGACCCTAGAACCTGGCCCAAGACTTCCGATGCTGATACCATGGCCAGGTCCACAAGTGATCCTGCTTATGTTTACATCCAAGCACCCCGGTCCAATCGCGATACAGTCATCACCGACCGCCAATAATTGAGGACCATACACTGACAAGCATGGAGTCGGTAATGAGAATACCGTCAGTGTTGGGGCTATCCTCAGGAGCTGTTACAGTGAGCCCATATACCTGATCCCAAAAGTTCGAGATTAAGAATGTAGAAAAATAAACTAACACAATGTATATCTCAACGTGTCTGAAACCGAAGAGCTTACTTCAACCCAATCACACTTGTATATGGCAAGGTGCTTCTCTGGGCTGTTCTTAAGATAGATGCCACTCAATTCAAGCCCTTGGATCCCCATGAACTGTATAGTGTAAGGCGCTGCCGAGCATTTTCTTGGAGTCACACAAGGCCACCAAACGGCCCCAAGGCCGTCGAGCGTGCTGTGGCCATCGACTCTGAGGCTATTGATGTTTACGATTCATGTCTCCAGATCGAAGACGATTCATGTCTCCGGATCCTTCGTCCAGATATATCTTGATCTGCATATGAAAAAGATTACCCGGGGTGGGTGACCACTGTAGGACCCTCCGACGATCAAATTAGAGCTGAGGAATAGGATCAGAGTAGCGGCGTATTGAGATAATTTGAGTTACCTGAGTCGTCTGAGAGAGGGGTTTATATAGGGGTCGCTTGGAGCGAGCGGGCGCGACATCACCGCCGTCAGTTACGTCCCAGCGTTATCCTCGTCTTGAATGGCGGGATGCGCCCATTAATGGAAAGATACGCTAGCGTGGGACGCGGATCATGGAGAGGCGGATATCTCGTCCTGGCGATATACGCGGAGCAGTTGCGGGACGCATGGGATCTGCGCTCCCGGTAGATCGGGAGAGACCGGGGAAGCTTGGAATGTTGAAGGCTCGGAGATGAGCTGGAGGCCGAGGAAGCTCGGCACGTCGGAGGCTCGGAGACGAGTCGGGAGGCCGAGGAAGCTCTTCACGTCGGATGCTCGGAGACGAGCCGGGAGGGCGAGAAGGTGAGCTGTTAGTAGATTCCCCGGTGAAGGTGGAATCTATTCAGGGAGGTCTCCTGAAAGGTCGGACACGTTCCTCGAGACGAAGTCCCTAGGAATCCTCAGAATGCAACTCATTTATTCCACCTCTGTAGCTTTCGGGACACATCATCCGCCACGTGTCGTAATCCGAGGAAACACCACCTGTGAGCATCATCATTAGCCCCCACTCTCGTTCCGACCTATCCAAAGGTCGGGTCGAGAGTGGTCTGCTCGGTTTTTCTTCCGCTCAATTTGGCGCCAAGGATCATAATGTGAAACGCCTGGGAACGGCACGACGTTTGGCGGTCGAGTCGCTTCGATCTTTTGGGCCCACGTGTCGCCTCGTCGTGTGCCTAAATCTTCGCGCGTATTTCCGATGGCGTCAGCGGATCAAATGAAATGATCGCGCTTTAAAGAGGGGGTGCCGTTTCAGTCGGTCTCCAGTTGGGATACGGGCCACGTGTCGGACGTCGGTTGGCGGAAGCGACAGGCTATCGCTGTCACCTGCAACCGTTGGGACGTCCCTAATGGCCGATCGCCATGTGGAGCTCTGACGGCTGGCAGGCGAGACATTTCGTTTTGGCGGGAGTCGATCTAGGCCACCGGATGCTTTCTTTGGGGTGTATAAATAGGAGGGGACCCTTCTAGGGCCAACACTTCCGCCATAACTTACTTTCGTTGTCGAAAATTGCTTGACGCTCCTTCCTTTTAGATCGGATCACCCGTGATTTTTCCTCGGCGAGCCCATTCCCTTGAATCAGATTAGATGTCTTCATCTGAGGAGTCTGTAGAGATAGTTACGGTTGAGTTAGACGATGAGGTTCCAGTTGTTGGAGCCGAGTCCAGTGGGTCTTCTTCCCCCTGGCTTCAGATAGCTGGGAGGGTTCTTTTGCTGCGTCATCTGTGTCGGGCTTGCTCCTAGAGCCAGGGCCGCCCGTGTCGTTCGCCGTCGGGTGGCGACAAGGGCCCCTAAGGCGCGCATCGGGAATGCCCATGATGCGCCCTCTGTTTTGAGGAGTGTGGATGAGCTTACCGAGATTCGGGCTCGATTCCATATTCCCTCCAACTATTCGCTTCGCTTAGCTAGAGAGGGTGAGCGGGCGGACCAGGTGCACGGCAAGGAGATTGCCCTGTATTTGGAAGCATTCCGGACCGGAATGTGTATGCCCTTCTTAGCTGAGGTATGTGGGGTGCTTCGCTGATTCCATCTTGCCCCGGGCCAGCTAGTGCCGAACTCGTGGAGAATCGTCCTCAGGTTTCTGGTCCGGTTGAAACTTGAAAATATCTCCTTCAGTTTGACCCTCCTCGTTTCCTTCCTCTGTTATAAGAATCACTCTGGCACCAATAAGGATGAGCCGAGCTGGGTGTATTTTTCCTTAAAAAACATAAGAGCGGGATGGTCGGGTCGGATGTGGTAGCCGTCCCTTCTTCTATCCATGAATGGAAGGAGAAGTTCATTTTCGTCGGGCCACCCGAGATTGAGGATTGGCCCGTGCCTACACAGCGGCACATGGCCGACTTGTAACGTTTTAGAAATCCTTTAGGCGAATTTTCCGATATTAGGTAAAATAAATTGTGTTCTTCCGTAAAAATCTAGAAGTGATCATTTTTCAGTATAGAATTAACTGCACCTAGTTTAACTAGGAAATTTCTAGTTTGCGGTTTTTAGTTGTCGCTTGTAAACTTTTAGTTCACTTAAATATTTTTCCTTAATTAAAATATTATTTTTAAGCTTTTAATTATGCACTTAATTAGTGGTAATTACAATTGGGATTGGGTTAATTATGCTAATGTGAATCCATGCTAACTTAATCACAAGATTAAGTATCTTTGACTTCTTGCAAAATATCTTGGAAAATATTTAGATATTTTGAAGGTTAATGAAATTTTTAGTTAAAAGGATTTGAGGTGGCATAAGTAATTAAGCTTTAATGTTGTTTAACCTAGTTTTCTTCCACACACTTCCACAACATTCCCATTTCCTTCCAAAATGGCTGAACCCCCCTTGGCTGCCCATTTCATTTCCTCACTCCATTTCCACTCCTTCAAGCTTCAAAAATTCATCAAAATTCAACAAATAATTCCACAAACTCAAAAACAAATCAATACCCATTATTCTTTAGTCTTAATCAAGCTTGGATCTTCATGAAAGTTAGCATTTTGGAGGCTATCTTGGAAATCTTTTGCAAGTTTGTGAATCTGTAACACCTTAGGATAAGGGTTAGTGAATAATTATAATTAAATAATGGTTTTTAATAAAAAGTTTACCAAATTGGGTTTTAAATATTTTTCCTAATTTAATAAATATTTTTCCAAAATTTTATTAGGCTTGCACAAACATGTGCATGTAAACTAGGGTTTTTAAATTAAGTTAATTCCATAATTATTAACCATGGTGGGTTAATCTTGAGGGTTAAAGTGTTATGGATTCTTAAATGAGTTTAATTAGCTAATTAGGGGGTTACTTTAATTTGAATTGGTTTTCTTTTGTGTGTTGACTTGTGAGAGAGAGGGAGTAGGCATCATGGCTCAAGCCATGCTTGCATTAATGAGGAGAGAGAGAGAGGGGTTGACCCTTGAGTGATGATTGTTTTCCTCTCTCATTTTTGTTTGTTCTCTCAAACACTCACAAACACACACACACACACTTACCTCTTCACACCCCAGCAGCAGCAGCAGGAGAAGAAGCAACAGCAGCAGCAGGAGAAGCAAGAAGCAGCAGCAGCAGGAGAAGAAGCAGCAGCAGCAGCATTCAGCAACAGCACCAGCAAGCATTTCAGTGAGCAGCAGCAGCCTCATCACCCAGTGCAGCCCCTTCTCTTCACTTCTTCTGCTTCCTCCAGCTTCCTAGGGTTAAGTATGGGTATATTTTCAAAACTTATTCCCTAGTTAGCTTGGTTGGTGTAGTTTTGCATCGGTTATTGGATTTGAGTGTGTTTTAGTGCGATATGGGGTGTTTAGTGAGAACTTTGTGCTAATGAGGTGAGAATTGGTTTCAGTAGGTCATTAGTGAGTTGTTGAGGCCATAGTAACCTAGTTTAACCCCAATTACACTAAAATACCACCAGTTTTCCTATTAGATGCAAAATGTCGTATTTGTGCACAATTTGAGCTTTCTGGATCTGCTATTGACCCGAGGTGATTTAAATGAAATTGAGGGGACTGTGGTATAGTGGAGTAGTGCTGATACCCCAGGAGAAACCCGACCCCCATACTGCTACAGTGGGCCGCCGGAATCCTCATTCTGGCCGCAATTTGCGGCCAGATGGGTGGGATTTTGGGGATTTTTGGGTCCTATAGGTGTGTTCTGGTGTGTGTAGTGTTGTGGTATGTGTATTTTTGTAAGTTCAGTTCTGTAGGAAAATCTGGGACCAATTACCTGTTTTGCCGTTTTTCTAAACCTTCGCGACACGCGTGATACGTGAGTAGGTTTGGGTTCCTGCGTATCGCGGCGCGTCGGGGTAGTTTCGTGGCGCGTGATTACACGTTTTAGCGTATCGCGCACACGCGCGACTAGCTTGCGACACGAGTTTCTAGCTTGACCGTAATGTCGCGTTTTTGGTAAAATTAAGCTTATATGTGTGATATGTTATGTGATTTTAGGTTCGCAGGCCAGTGAGACGGACGCTGCGAAGAAGGGAAAGCAAGTCGTCGGCTACACTTAGCGCGAGACACGGTGAGTAGATTTCACATCTACGGGGATATCGCCCGCATGGCGTTATGCGTCAGGGCTGATAGGACTTTGTTATTATATGTTTCATGCACCCCATAGACTGTCATTGCATATTGCATTCTCTGCTATACATATATACATATTGCTTAGAACTGATAGAACTGCCATGATCATACTATTATATATTGTTGTAACTCATCTATACTTGATACCTATATCACAGTGGATCATTGCATTGTAGTTCATTTTCATGTGACATGACTTGATATACACATTGATGCACCTATCACATCGCAGTTACTTGTATTATTGTTGGGATTTCATATGATTTATGGATTTGGGAACCGTGGCCTTTTCAAATAAGTAACCATTTAAAAACCCGGTTCCCTTGATATGATAATTTGGGGCGTCGCCCCGTGTTTTCTCGGTGCTTGAGGCACGGATTGATAGAGGGCTGACCCGGACTGACGGATGCCCGATGGATTGATAGAGGGCTGACCCGGACTGACGGATGCCCGATGGATTGATAGAGGGCTGACCCGGACTGACGGATGCCCGATGGATTGATATAGGGCTGACCCGGACTGATGGATGCCCGATGGATTGATATAGGGCTGACCCGGACTGACGGACGCCCGATATATTGATAGAGGGATGACCCGGACTGACGGATTCCCGGTATATACTTGAGAGAGGGCTGACCCGGATTGACGGAGGCCGATACAGGATGTTTTGCGTGTCGATGCTAGACACGAGTATTTATGATATTTGGGTGCCGATGTTGGGCACTCGGGATTTTCAGGAATATACAGGATATGAGGACCGATGGAGTACCGGCGTTTTGAGATGTTGGGATTTGTGGTGCATACATACTTATGTAGTCCACCTCGATACTTCACGTAGATACTATATCCCCATGCTCAGCATTCATTATCACATCTCATCCTGTAGTATATCACCTGATAGAGGACTGGCATTATTATTATGCATACTGCCACATTGCATTGATATTATCTGCTGGCATTAGTAGAGCCACGCTATATGTGCATGCTTGCGATTACCTTTATATGTTATCTCTATTCACGAGTTGGCAACTCACCCCCGTTGTGCCACAGTGTTTGCAGGTTGCCCTTGGGAGTAGTCGCGGCTGGCTGTTACCGCATCTTTTGGCACAGATACCCCTTTTGAGCAGAGATAGTCTTTTGCTGATAGGTGGGTTTTGTACGGTATCTGTTATATTTCAGTTGTATATTGATGTATCTAGTATTCTTCATCTACCTTTCTGTATTGACTTAGAGACAGTTGTGAGGGCGATATGTATGATTTTATATTCTGGTGTCGAGCTCGCATGTGAGCCGACTTTACATTATGCAGTCTTATCTTTATGATATTGTCCTTGTTTTACTGTGTATTCTTCGCTACGGCGTCGTATATCATATTGTGATGCTTCATTCTTGTCACTTGTTATTTCTGCTACACCTTGTTTTTACCCGACTTTCGGGGCTAATATTTTAAAAGGGAAATGTTACCAAAATTATAAAACTTATAACTTTTGAACTTAAAAAGGATTTCTACTAAATAAATGGAAGTTTTTTTTTTGGACATGTACGATTGTTTTTACAAAATGTTTTAAAATCACTCTATATTTATTGGTTTTGATTTCTGGGTTCGGCTTACTTAGCCGCGTTACGCCTGTAGACGTTGCGTGGTTAAGTGCCGGTCACGAGTCGAATTCTCGGGTCGTGACAAAGTTGGTATCAGAGCGTAGGTTTTACCTTCGGAGTGTAGGATGACCCTGGTATGATGGAGTAGGTAGCTGCAGCAGGGTAGCGTAGCGTGCGTATGTTCCGCGGCATACTCACGACACGGTACTCCGCTTACGTGACCTTAGGACTTATTGATTTGATCCCTCCTTATATTCTTGCGATTCGATTTCCGTGTTCTTATCGAATCCATATTTTCTTTCAGCCATTATGCCGCCTAAGACTACGAGGGCACAGAGAGCGGCCGCGAGGGCCGAGATTCGAGTTGACTCGTCCGAGACGAGGACTGATCCGGGCAGTGCACCCGTTGTACCCGAGCAGGCTGTTCCTGCCGTGACAGAGCAGATCGCCACGCTAGGGGCTGGTATGCAGGAGATGCGCCAGACGGTGGGATCTAGCATGCAGGAGATGCGCCAGATGATAGGATCGCTTGTTGAGACGCTTCGAGCGCAGCGGCCAGAGGTAGCTCCACCAGTTCCAGAGACCGCTATGGTACCTACCGCACAGCCAGTTGCTCCTGCAGCCACGGAGGTGATTACAGTGTCGCTATCAGAGTTCATGAGGCTGAAGCCTCCGGTTTTCACAGGCACCGATATAGCCGAGGACCCACAGTCTTTCATCGACAGGATGGCCAGGATATGCCGTTCCCTCAGATGCGTAGATGCGAGATGGGTCGAGTTCGCGAGCTTTCGCCTGGAAGGTCTTGCGCAGAAGTAGTGTGATTCCGTGGAGAAGGGCAGAGCAGCAGGTCTTCCTCCTATGACCTGGACGGAGTTCGTGACTATATTTCTAGCCCGTTTCCTTCCCCGGAGTGTTAGAGATGCCCGAGCACGCAGGTTTGAGTCTTTGCGCCAGACGCCAGGGATGACAGTGGCAGAGTATGACGTACTGTTTACAGAGCTAGCAGTCTACGCCCCACATTTAGTGGCCACCGAGGAGTTGCGAGTCCGGAGATTTGTTCGAGGCTTGATTTCACCAGTGTTCCTCGCGATCAGCGCGCAGCACTACGAGACCTACGCAGCCGCGGTAGACGCAGCCCTAGTGGTCGAGGAGCACCTTGTTGAGACTTCGGCACTCCCAGAGCCGAAGAGAGCTCGTGCGGATACTTCAGCACAGAGACAGCCTTTTCGGCGCCGTGATAGACGTATTGCAGGCAGCAGAGATTCAGGGCGGGGCCGGTTATTCAGTTCTTATTCCCAGGATGGTCAGCGGCCGTCGTCGGGATGTTTTCGCTGTGGGAGTTCTTACCACCGTGTACGGGATTGTCCTGAGTTACCCCGGACCGAGGCGACAGCACCGCATGTCACATTACCACTTTCACCACCACAGAGAGCGTTGCCTATCGTACCTACCGTTGCTCCGCGCCAGACTCATACACAGCGAGGTCGTGGGCGTGGAGGAGTTGCTCAGAGAGGGCGAGGTGACCGAGGCAGAGGGCAGCCAGTCGCAGGTGGTGGACAGGCGAGGGTTTTTTCTTTGACACATCAGGACGCGCAGGCGTCCAATGCAGTGGTTTCAGGTATCCTCCCTGTATGTTCAGTTGATGCTCATGTACTGTTCGACCCCGGATCCACACACTCGTACGTATCCACGCACTTTGTGCCGAGTTTGGGTAGAGAGTCCGGCTTGCTTGATCAGCCGCTTGTGGTGACTACTCCTGTGGGAGAGTCGTTTGTTGCTAGGCACGTGTTCCGATCCTGCATCGTCTGTATTGGGGAGAGAGAGTTGCCTGTCGACTTGATCCTTCTGGAGATGTTGGACTTCGACGTTCTTTTGGGCATGGATTGGTTAGCCACGTGCTATGCTTCTGTGGACTGCCGCGAGAAGACAGTTAGATTCTGTTTCCCCGGCGAGTCGGTTTTTGTTGTGTTGGGGGACCGTGGTGCCGCCCCTCACAGTGTGATTTCTTCTTTTCGCGCTGGACAGCTTTTGAGGAAGGGATGTCAGGGAATTCTCGCTTATGTTCGCGATGCTCGCGCTACAGAGGTTCCATTAGATCAGGTTCCGGTTGTTAGCGAGTTTCCTGATGTGTTCCCTGACGAGCTTCCTGGGTTGCCGCCCGAGCGCGACATTTCTTTCTGTATTGATTTGGTTCCTGGTTCGGGGCCTATTTCTATACCGCCCTATCGGATGGCCCCGGCGGAACTTCGTGAGCTGAAGGGTCAGTTACAGGATTTGCTGGACAAAGGACTTATTCGACCCAGTGTTTCTTCTTGGGGTGCTCCAGTCCTGTTCGTCAGGAAGAAGGACGGCAGCTTACGTCTTTGTATCGACTACCGCCAGCTGAACAGGGTGACAGTGCGGAACATGTATCCTTTGCCGCGTATCGACGATTTGTTCGACCAGCTTCAGGGGGCAGGGTACTTTTCGAGGATCGATTTACGATCGGGCTATCATCAGCTGCGGGTTCGACAGGAGGACATTCCCCGGACAGCCTTCCGTACGCGCTACGGCCATTACGAGTTTTTGGTGATGTCGTTCGGACTCACCAATGCGCCAGCAGCCTTCATGGATTTGATGAACCGTATTTTCCGGCCTTATTTGGATCTGTTCATCATAGTCTTCATTGACGATATCTTGGTGTATTCCCGGAGTAGTGACGAGCACGAGCAGCACCTGCGGATTACATTGCAGACATTGAGGGAGCACCAGCTTTATGCGAAATTCTCCAAGTGTGCTTTTTGGCTGGACAGCGTGGACTTCTTGGGTCACGTGATTTCGCGAGACGGTATATGTGTGGACCCGAGGAAGATCGAGGCCGTTCAGCGTTGGCCCAGACCCACATCGGTGACGGAGATTCGCAGCTTTTTGGGATTGGCCGGTTATTACAGGCGTTTTGTGCAGGACTTCTCACGTATTGCTACACCGTTGACCGGGTTGACCCGGAAAGGAGTTCCCTTCGATTGGACGGAGGAGTGCGAGCACAGTTTTCAGCAGTTACGGACACGGCTGACGACGGCACCGGTGTTATCCTTACCTTCCGGATCGGACGGATTTGTAGTCTTTTGTGATGCTTCTCGAGTGGGATTGGGATGCGTTCTGATGCAGCATGATAGGGTGATCGCGTATGCCTCGCGACAATTGAAGAAGCACGAGCAGAACTACCCCACTCATGATTTGGAGATGGCAGCAGTGGTCTTCGCACTTAAGATCTGGCGACACTACCTATACGGCGAGTCGTGCCAGATATTTACGGATCACAAGAGTCTGAAATACATATTCCAGCAGCGGGACCTGAACCTTCGACAGCGTCGATGGATGGAGTTAGTGAAGGATTATGACTGCGAGATCTTATATCACCCGGGCAAGGCGAATGTGGTGGCGGATGCTTTGAGTAGGAGGCCCGGGAGTAGTTTATCTTGTTTGAGCGCAGTACAGGAGCAGTCATCCGCAGATTGGCAGATATTATGCGACAGTCGAGTACAGTTCGAGTTCACGCCGATTGGAGGACAGATAGCGCATGTCCGTGCACGCCCACAGTTGATTGATCGTATACGTGAGGCACAGCTCAGTGATGACCGATGTTCGGAGATCATGGCACAGATGGGACAGGGCAGATTTTCCGAGTTCGTGATCGATGATCAGGGGATACTACGGTTTGGAGTCAGACTGTGCGTACCTGATGCTGAGGGACTGAGGCGTGAGATTCTTGAGGAGGCACATCGATCGATATATAGCGTCCATCCCGGTTCCACCAAGATGTATCATGATATGCGAGATGTTTACTGGTGGGACGGAATGAAGAGGGACATTGCAGATTTTGTATCGAGATGCCTGACTTGTCAGCAAGTCAAGGCTGAGCACCAGAGGCCCGCGGGAGAGCTACAGCCGTTACCCATTCCGGAGTGGAAATGGGAACAGATTTCGATGGATTTCGTGGTGGGTCTACCCAGGACTAGTCGGGGGTATGACTCCATCTGGGTGATCGTGGATCGTTTGACGAAAGCGGCTCACTTCCTACCGGTGAAGACGACTTTCGGATTTACTCAGTATGCCCAGATCTATATTGACGAGGTAGTGCGACTACACGGAGTACCGACGTGCATTGTGTCCGACAGAGGCACCCAGTTTACCAGTAGACTATGGCAGAGGCTTCAGGAGGCTTTGGGCACTCGCTTGAGTTTCAGCACGGCATTTCATCCGCAGACCGACGGACAGTCAGAGCGGACCATTCAGACTCTCGAGGACATGCTCAGAGCTTGTGTACTAGATTTTGGAGGTGGCTGGGATCATCATTTGCCCTTGGTAGAGTTCTCCTACAATAACAGCTACCAGGAGACCATTCAGATGGCACCATTTGAGGCTCTTTATGGGAGGAGATGCAGGTCGCCTACTTGTTGGACAGAGCTCAGAGAGGGCAGTGTCTTAGGGCCACAGATCGTTGAGGAGACGACCGCGAAGATCCAGTTGATTCGCGATAGGATGAGAGCAGCGCAGAGTAGGCAGAGAGCTTATGCAGACCGTCGACGACGCAGACTTGAGTTTTCCGTTGGTGATCATGTTTTCTTGAGGGTCTCCCCAATGAAAGGTGTGATGAGGTTTGGGAAGAAGGGGAAGCTCAGTTCCAGATTTGTGGGCCCCTTCGAGATCCTCGAGCGTGTTGGTGCAGTAGCTTACCGATTAGCCCTTCCGCTCAGCTTTCCAGACGTGCACCCCGTATTCCATGTCTCGATGCTCCGCAGATATCTTCATGATCCTTCGCATGCGATTCAGCATCCGACGATCCAACTTGAGCGTGATCTTTCCTATACAGAGCAGCCGGTGATGATCTTGGATCGACAAGTGAAGAAGTTGAGATCGAAGGACATTCCATCAGTTAAAGTACTTTGGCGTGGTCAGAACCGTGAGGAGGTCACTTGGGAGACCGAAAGCGAGATGAGGAAGACGTATCCCCATCTTTTTGAAGGTAACCTTAGTTAGATTTTTGAAATTCGGGGACGAATTTCTTTAAGGGGGAAAGATTGTAACACCTTAGGATAAGGGTTAGTGAATAATTATAATTAAATAATGGTTTTTAATAAAAAGTTTACCAAATTGGGTTTTAAATATTTTTCCTAATTTAATAAATATTTTTCCAAAATTTTATTAGGCTTGCACAAACATGTGCATGTAAACTAGGGTTTTTAAATTAAGTTAATTCCATAATTATTAACCATGGTGGGTTAATCTTGAGGGTTAAAGTGTTATGGATTCTTAAATGAGTTTAATTAGCTAATTAGGGGGTTACTTTAATTTGAATTGGTTTTCTTTTGTGTGTTGACTTGTGAGAGAGAGGGAGTAGGCATCATGGCTCAAGCCATGCTTGCATTAATGAGGAGAGAGAGAGAGGGGTTGACCCTTGAGTGATGATTGTTTTCCTCTCTTATTTTTGTTTGTTCTCTCAAACACTCACAAACACACACACACACTTACCTCTTCACACCCCAGCAGCAGCAGCAGGAGAAGAAGCAACAGCAGCAGCAGGAGAAGCAAGAAGCAGCAGCAGCAGGAGAAGAAGCAGCAGCAGCAGCATTCAGCAACAGCACCAGCAAGCATTTCAGTGAGCAGCAGCAGCCTCATCACCCAGTGCAGCCCCTTCTCTTCACTTCTTCTGCTTCCTCCAGCTTCCTAGGGTTAAGTATGGGTATATTTTCAAAACTTATTCCCTAGTTAGCTTGGTTGGTGTAGTTTTGCATCGGTTATTGGATTTGAGTGTGTTTTAGTGTGATATGGAGTGTTTAGTGAGAACTTTGTGCTAATGAGGTGAGAATTGGTTTCAGTAGGTCATTAGTGAGTTGTTGAGGCCATAGTAACCTAGTTTAACCCCAATTACACTAAAATACCACCAGTTTTCCTATTAGATGCAAAATGTCGTATTTGTGCACAATTTGAGCTTTCTGGATCTGCTATTGACCCGAGGTGATTTAAATGAAATTGAGGGGACTGTGGTATAGTGGAGTAGTGCTGATACCCCAGGAGAAACCCGACCCCCATACTGCTACAGTGGGCCGCCGGAATCCTCATTCTGGCCGCAATTTGCGGCCAGATGGGTGGGATTTTGGGGATTTTTGGGTCCTATAGGTGTGTTCTGGTGTGTGTAGTGTTGTGGTATGTGTATTTTTGTAAGTTCAGTTCTGTAGGAAAATCTGGGACCAATTACCTGTTTTGCCGTTTTTCTAAATCTTCGCGACACGCGTGATACGTGAGTAGGTTTGGGTTCCTGCGTATCGCGGCGCGTCGGGGTAGTTTCGTGGCGCGTGATTACACGTTTTAGCGTATCGCGCACACGCGCGACTAGCTTGCGACACGAGTTTCTAGCTTGACCGTAATGTCGCGTTTTTGGTAAAATTAAGCTTATATGTGTGATATGTTATGTGATTTTAGGTTCGCAGGCCAGTGAGACGGACGCTGCGAAGAAGGGAAAGCAAGTCGTCGGCTACACTTAGCGCGAGACACGGTGAGTAGATTTCACATCTACAGGGATATCGCCCGTATGGCGTTATGCGTCAGGGCTGATAGGACTTTGTTATTATATGTTTCATGCACCCCATAGACTGTCATTGCATATTGCATTCCCTGCTATACATATATACATATTGCTTAGAACTGATAGAACTGCCATGATCATACTATTGTATATTGTTGTAACTCATCTATACTTGATACCTATATCACAGTGGATCATTGCATTGTAGTTCATTTTCATGTGACATGACTTGATATACACATTGATGCACCTATCACATCGCAGTTACTTGTATTATTGTTGGGATTTCATATGATTTATGGATTTGGGAACCGTGGCCTTTTCAAATAAGTAACCATTTAAAAACCCGGTTCCCTTGATATGATAATTTGGGGCGTCGCCCCGTGTTTTCTCGGTGCTTGAGGCACGGATTGATAGAGGGCTGACCCGGACTGACGGATGCCCGATGGATTGATAGAGGGCTGACCCGGACTGACGGATGCCCGATGGATTGATATAGGGCTGACCCGGACTGACGGATGCCCGATGGATTGATAGAGGGCTGACCCGGACTGACGGATGCCCGATGGATTGATAGAGGGCTGACCCGGACTGACGGATGCCCGATGGATTGATATAGGGCTGACCCGGACTGACGGATGCCCGATGGATTGATATAGGGCTGACCCGGACTGACGGACGCCCGATATATTGATAGAGGGATGACCCGGACTGACGGATTCCCGGTATATACTTAAGAGAGGGCTGACCCGGATTGACGGAGGCCGATACAGGATGTTTTGCGTGTCGATGCTAGACACGAGTATTTATGATATTTGGGTGCCGATGTTGGGCACTCGGGATTTTCAGGAATATACAGGATATGAGGACCGATGGAGTACCGGCGTTTTGAGATGTTGGGATTTGTGGTGCATACATACTTATGTAGTCCACCTCGATACTTCACGTAGATACTATATCCCCATGCTCAGCATTCATTATCACATCTCATCCTGTAGTATATCACCTGATAGAGGACTGGCATTATTATTATGCATACTGCCACATCGCATTGATATTATCTGCTGGCATTAGTAGAGCCACGCTATATGTGCATGCTTGCGATTACCTTTATATGTTATCTCTATTCACGAGTTGGCAACTCACCCCCGTTGTGCCACAGTGTTTGCAGGTTGCCCTTGGGAGTAGTCGCGGCTGGCTGTTACCGCATCTTTTGGCACAGATACCCCTTTTGAGTAGAGATAGTCTTTTGCTGATAGGTGGGTTTTGTACGGTATCTGTTATATTTCAGTTGTATATTGATGTATCTAGTATTCTCCATCTACCTTTCTGTATTGACTTAGAGACAGTTGTGAGGGCGATATGTATGATTTTATATTCTGGTGTCGAGCTCGCATGTGAGCCGACTTTACATTATGCAGTCTTATCTTTATGATATTGTCCTTGTTTTACTGTGTATTCTTCGCTACGGCGTCG
Source organism: Agapanthus africanus (assembly GCA_030015575.1). Taxonomy (NCBI): domain Eukaryota; kingdom Viridiplantae; phylum Streptophyta; class Magnoliopsida; order Asparagales; family Amaryllidaceae; genus Agapanthus; species Agapanthus africanus. The sequence continues at coordinate 296,625,222 of JASDDO010000022.1, read as the reverse complement.
TATATCATATTGTGATGCTTCATTCTTGTCACTTGTTATTTCTGCTACACCTTGTTTTTACCCGACTTTCGGGGCTAATATTTTAAAAGGGAAATGTTACCAAAATTATAAAACTTATAACTTTTGAACTTAAAAAGGATTTCTACTAAATAAATGGAAGTTTTTTTTTTTGGACATGTACGATTGTTTTTACAAAATGTTTTAAAATCACTCTATATTTATTGGTTTTGATTTCTGGGTTCGGCTTACTTAGCCGCGTTACGCCTGTAGACGTTGTGTGGTTAAGTGCCGGTCACGAGTCGAATTCTCGGGTCGTGACAGAATCAAGTTTTGAGGTATAAAATCCTAACCCTAAACTTAATTGTTGTTTTAATACATTAATCTAGTTATTAGATATTTAAGTAAATCTTTAATTTGCATGTTTAGAAATTCAAGAAAAGGTTTTGAAGATCAAGTTAGGATTTTGATTATTTGTAATGGTTAAGTGGGTTATTTAGACAAGGAAAACTTAACCTAGTTGTGAGATTATTAATTGTTATTTTTTCTAATTGTCTAATTAAGCTTAATTTCAAACTAATTTTTACTAAATCTTATATGGGTGAGATTAAAATTGTAGTAAAGGTTTGTGTGGCTTAATCAAGCTATAAGGTGATGATTGTGACCACCAGAATGGTTTAAACCACTAGATATGAGCTAAAATGTTTAAAAGGTGCTTACTAGGTTTTCGGTAAAATTAGGCGTGAGTTTCTTTTGACGTTGCGATGTTATATATATGATCTTCCACGATATATATTGTGTTGTGAATGCGCGATCGGTACGATCAGGGTCTAGGCTTGGTGGTTGTGTCGTTTAGCGTTCCTAGCTGAGGTTGTGCCGATATCGTACGCATTTTGTGCACTAAGTGCACAGTGTGTATATCTTGTGGACGTTATCCTTGCGTTTCGTAGTCTTTGTGTCGGCGCATGATATTTAGTCTTATATGTTGTGTTTGTGAAATTTTAGGATCGCGAGCAAGTACTTCGGACGCTACGAAGAAAGGGAAGCAGGTGGTCGGATTTACTTAGCTCGAGGTCATCGGTAAGTAGATTTAACATCTACAGGGGAATTGCCCGGATGGCGTTATGCGTCTGGGCTAGATTATATGACATGATTATTAGTTACAAGTATATGGACATTGATTGTGCATGTGTACCATTGTTGCATATCTCATTGCCTATTGTATATGGACATAGTATTAATGAGATACAACACTATTATTGACGGTTCATGTTGCACGAGCACAAATTGTATGCTACACACACACCGTCGGTAATTGCCATGACACGCACTACACCTATACATATATGATATTGTATTGGTTAGGGACATTGAGACATGATCCTTATTTCCATTGTGTATAAGAAAAATAGCATACACATATACCTTGCTATGCCTATATGCTTACACCTGTACATATGTGATATTGTATTGGTTAGGGATATTGAGACTTGATTCTTATTTCCATTGTGCATATGAAATATAGCATACCTGTATACCTACATGCTTACACATATGCCTTGCTATACCTATATGTTTACACATATACCCATATGGTATTACATCATTATTGATAGGTATATACCCATATCTTGTAGGGTTACTAGGCACTCTAATAAGGTTCTACAAGGCATAAACCATGCGCAATTAAAATTTTAGCCGTGCCGAATAACCTTAAACAAGATCTTTGCTAGATAATTAGGCGAAAACAAGCAAGTTAAACACATTAACATCTAAGTGAATACGGAATACAACCTTTGTAAATCGGTCCTTCACTTCTAAAGCTCCTTGTAGTAGTCCTTTCGCTGCGATCATCGAACACCCGGACTCTCGGATGGCTCCATGAGAAGAGGGCAACAGTTTTGCTTGAAGTCTTCGAGGCCGAAGATGATCTACGTCGAGGGAATACGAACTCAAGCTTCTACTTCACTAACTAGAGAATTAGTTGTAAGTCGATGTACAACACCCCACGACTAGCGGGGAGGCGGAAATATGAAAAACGATCTTGTTCTTTGCATAAACATCGACTAACCGCATGAATCGAAGCTAAACGATAACTAACATCAAACATAGAAGTTAACAACTACTATGTAAAGGGATTATACCTAAAGAACCGTGTCCTTCGTCTTTACGAACTCCACCTCCTTCTCGGCCTTCTCCAAGTAGTAGACGATCCACCACGAGAGCTAAACTCCAAGCTTTGCCTCTAAACTTGAGGCAACTAGGTATCTTTAAGTGCTAATCAAAGTACATCTTTAAGTGCTAATCAAAGTACCTAGATGAAATAGAGTATGGTTATGGATTAAGTAGTCTAACTAATCCTTGTACTCAACACATGAGAGGGGAGGATTAGGGTTTGAAGAGAGAGAGCTTGAGGAGAGAGAAGATGAACATAATAATGAAATGAGAAAATGAGTTATCATAATATATATCAAGCATTATTGTTTTTCAAGAAAAGAAAAGAAAATGATTTACAACCATGCTTGATAAATATCTAATGGTGATTCATCTCCATGAGTCATTAAGCATTTATGATGCATTAATGACATGGATGAATCATCCATATGACTCACTAATCTCATTTAATGTATATGCCACCTTAACCTCCTTAGTCACCATCTTCTAGAAGCTTCTCGCGCAATTACGAGAACGCCCCTCCTATCCATGAAAACACGGAAAAACTTTAGACTGTATAAATCCAATAACCGGATACTAGTAACTGGCTTAAACCAAAGCCGACTAGTAAAAACTGTCCGAAAGTCGTACGTGCGTAAACACACATATGCGTCCGAACCCTTGTCGTAAAACCATACGACCTCTATATCGTTTCGCCTGGAGTAGGGAAACTCTCTGCGTGGGACTCTAGAGACTCGACTACAACGCTGGCAGTGGGTTTAACCACAGACCGCAAGCGGCACTAGCTGTACGTAACGGTCCCCAGGTAGATGTCGATAAGAAGGCCGATGAGGAAACCCATCCGAACTCCTACTGAGTCTGATGTGACAATCTCCATACAGTCCGGTCCGTTCGTCTAAGACTATCGCATATCGGGCCTAGGGGGGGGCAAGCGTCAGTCCCCTAATAGCGGTATAAGTCGTGTCGGAGCGAAGCCCATTACACCCTGAGAAACTACTGGAACCTACCAGAAAATCTCGCTTGCCCTGGCCAGGGACTTTGCGTAATGGCTCTCTGACACAGCGCGATATCAACCCCCAATACCGGGAGAGACGAATCCTGTCTAACCGCCACTGCCTCCAAGTGCTCGAGACTGCACCCAACTGCTACCTGTTTGCACGACTCCTTTGAGCCGTGGTAGGGTAGCAATCTAAGAACAGTGGGACACACTCGAGGCGAAGTAGCAGTGTCAAGTCTGCGGACTATGCTGTACTCATGTCACCTGGGAACTGTTCACTGACGACCGGTATAAAACCAACCAACAGTTCCCTGTGAGTCCTGTCCGGTGTACCCGTAACCTAACGAGCACCTGCATACTATCTCCAGTACGACGTACTAATGGCTGTGGGACAGACCATCTCCCCAACTGGGATGAGAAGCGTACACACTAGTCTACTCCGGAGTATCGATGCCCTGTCTCGATAATCCAACGACTAGGGACCTGAATAAGGATGTGTTTGTAGACTACCCAGCCCCCACTAGTGTGACTGCCATCACAACGCTGGTAGTCAAGCAAGATCCTAAGAGCTCTATCAATACGTATACTCACATATTAAGATAGAAAAACCAAGTAGCATACTACCATGTTTAGCAAGACTGTTATATACATGTGAATATCCCAAGCTTCCATTAAGTAATATACAAACTAGTATGATACAATAATGGCCCCTAGGGCATATACACTAACAATCTCCCACTTGCACTAGGGCCATGTACTGGCATATCGAAGACCGATGATCTCGAGTAGCCTCTCGAACTGAATCTGAGGTAGGGCCTTTGTGAATGGAACAGCAATGTTCTCTTCAGTAGCAACTCTCCGAACCTCGATCTCCTGACGATCAATGATCTCCCTGATCAGGTGATACCGCCTTAAGATGTGTCTGGACTTCTGATGGGACCTTGGTTCCTTCGCTAAAGCTATAGCTCCGTTGTTGTCACAATACAGAGGTATTGGATCAACAATGGTAGGAACCACCTGAAGTTCTGTTAGGAACTTCTTCATCCAGACTGCTTCTTTTACGGCATCGCAAGCAGCAATATACTCCGCTTCCATCGTCGAGTCAGCAACGGTGTCTTGCTTGGAACTCTTCCAGCACACCGCCCCTCCATTGAGGGTAAAGACATAACCCGACATGGACTTGGAATCGTCCTTATCACTCTGGAAGCCGGAATCAGCAAAGGCCTCTAACCTGAGGTCTTTCCCGCCGTAAACCAAGAACATCTCCTTAGTCCTTCTCAGGTACTTGAGAATGTTCTTTACTGCTATCCAGTGCTTCTCCCCTGGGTCTGACTGATACCGGCTTACCACGCTCAATGCGTAAGCTACATCTGGTCTGGTGCACAACATCGCATACATTATAGAGCCTACCGCAGAAGCGTAGGGTATAATAGACATGCGTTCCCTTTCCAAATCAGTCTTGGGAGACATCTCTTTGGATAGGGTGATTCCGTGACAAGCCGGTAGATTACCGCGCTTAGAATCTTCCATACTGAATCTTTTCAGTATAGTGTCGATATACCTGGACTGTGAAAGTCCCAACATCCTCTTGGATCTATCACGATAGATCCGGATCCCCAGAATGTAAGAGGCATCTCCCAGGTCTTTCATGGAGAACCTGTGTGACAAGAATCCTTTGACAAATTGTAGCATAGGAATGTCATTTCCTATCAACAGAATGTCATCCACGTACAAGACGAGGAATACGACACTTCTGGCTACAACTTTACTATATATGCACGGTTCATCTGGATTTTTGATGAAGTCATATTCTTTGACTGTTTCATCAAAACAGATGTTCCAACTCCGCGATGCCTGCTTCAGTCCATAAATGGACTTAAGAAACTTGCATACTTTCCCGCTGCTCCCACTCTGATTGAAACCCTCTGGCTGATCCATATAGACGCACTCTTCTAAATTTCAATTCAGAAAAGCCGTCTTTACGTCCATCTGCCAGATTTCATAATCATGGAAGGCAGCAATAGCAAGAGGGACCCGAATGGATTTGAGCATAGCCACTGGAGAAAAAGTTTCGTCATAGTCCAAACCAGGTCTTTGACGAAAACCCTTTGCAACAAGTCTAGCCTTATAGGTTTCCACCTGTCCATCTACACCAATATTTTTCTTGAAGATCCATTTGCATCCTATGGGTTTTACCCCATCTGGAGCAAAGTCCAAAGTCCATACTTTGTTGGTGTACATGGACTCCATTTCGGTCCGCATTGCATCTAGCCATCGTACCGAGTCACCGCTCTGGATGGCCTGCTGGAAGGCAGTAGGTTCATCATCATCTATGATGCAATCCTCTCTATCCCCATCTATGAGAAAACCGTAGTATCTCTCAGGCGGATGAGACGGCCTACTACTCCTGCGGAGGGGTGCGGGAATGTCCTGTTCTTCTTGAACTACTTGTTCTACCAAACTTTCAGTATTAGTTTGTGGTTCTGGAATTTCTTCCAGTTCTATTTCGCTCCCACTTATATCCTTTTCTAAAAACCGCTATTCCAGAAAATGGGCATTACGAGAAACAAAAACCTTTTGTTCCTCTGCGTAATAGAAATAATATCCCTTGGAGTTCTTTGGATATCCCACAAACTTATATTTTACTGATCATTGCCTCGAGCTTGTCCATATGCTGCTTTTTAATAAAAGCTGGACATCCCCAAATCTTCATATGCTGAAGATGGGGTTTCTTCCCACTCCACATCTGATATGGGGTGGTAGGCACAGTCTTGGTAGGAGCCCTGTTCAGAAGATATGCCGCTGAATATAGCGCATAACCCCAAAAAGATCGCGGTAACTCAGCATTACTCATCATGGATCGTACCATATCCAATAGGGTTCGATTCCGTCTCTCCGATACACCATTATGCTGTGGAGTGTATGGAGGAGTAAGCTGAGAGAGAATTCCTTTCTCTTTTAGGTAACCTAGGAACTCGGCACTCAAGTATTCACCACCTCGATCAGATCTTAGTGTCTTGATACTTTTGCCGGTTTGGTTTTCTACTTCATTCTTATACTCTTGGAATTTCTCAAAAGTCTCAGATTTATGTTTCATCAGATAAATGAATCCGTACCTTGAGTAATCATCCGTGAAAGTAATGAAATAGGAAAAACCACCTCTTCCATGTGTAGACATTGGACCACATACATCGCTGTGTATGAGTCCTAAGAGCTCGCTCGCTCTTACTCCATGTCCAGTAAATGGAGTCTTTGTCATCTTTCCTTTGAGACAAGATTGACAAGTGTCATAAGTTTGATATTCGAACGAGTCCAAATATCCTTCTCTATGCAACTTAGTCAACCTTCTCTCATTGATGTGACCCAGTCTACAATGCTATAAGAAAGCTTTATTTAAATCTGGAGACTTTCTTTTTAGTGTGTTCTGGACATTGAAAATTTGGAGTTGGTTTAACACATATATACCGTTTTCCAGTGTACCGGACCCAATCAAACTATGATTAAGGTGGATGTTAACAACACCACTTCCAAACGTGAAATCATAACCTTTATTTGATAACAAGGAAACAGATATGATATTACACGTTAAGCTGGGTACACAAAAACAGTTATGTAAAACCAAAATGTGTCCACTCGTCAATCCCAGGTGATAATCCCCTACGGACACAGTTCCCACGCTAGCTCCGTTAGCAACCATCAGGGTCATATCACCTTCCTTCAGCACTCTACGGTTTCTCAGTGCCTGCAATGAATTGCAAATATGAGATCCTGATCCGGTATCCAATACCCAGGAAATAGAGTTGATTGACAGACAATTCTCAATTGCAAACACACCTGAAGTCGAAGCCACAGCTTGCTTCGGTTCCTGGTTCTTGGCGTTCCACGCCTTGCAATCCTTTTTCCAGTGCCTTTTCCTGTGACAATGGAAGCACTCATCCTGGCCCACTACCGGTACCGCAAACTTTTTCTTTTCCTTCCTTCCCACCTTACTTACACCTCCTCTAGGTCTGGGGGCGGCCTTCTTTTTCCTTCCTTTGGCCCTAGCCTTGGACCCGGAAGAAGAAGCACCGCCAACAAACATAGCGGGTGTTTCCCTTGCCTTCTGCAAGGTGCTCTCTGCACTCCTTAACATGTTCAGGAGTTCCGGAAGTTCAACTTCTTTTCTTTGAATGTTGAAGTTCAGGATAAATTGGGCGTAGGTGGGAGGAAGGGACTGGAGAATAAGGTCTGTATAGAGCTCATTATCCAAAGTCGTCCCAAGGTCTGCGAGCTCTTCTATATAGCCGATCATCTTTAGGACATGTTCTCCTACCGATGACCCGACAGCCAACCTCGCTCGAAACAAGTTCTTAGAGGTCTCGTATCTTGCTATACGAGATTGCTCTCCATAAAGTTCCTTTGTATGGAGAAATATAGCATCTAGGTCCATATCCTCGTGCCTCCTCTGATGTTCATTGTTCATCGAGGCAAGCACGATGCACTTGGCTTTCGCGCAATCGAAATCCCAGGTTTTGCGGATTTCCTTATCCGCATTACTGGATTTGGGACCAGGGACAGCAGGTGCCGTAGCGGTGAGGACGTACCCCAATTTGTCATAGGTCAAAGCCATTTTGACATTCCGCGGCCAATCTTTATAGTTTAGCCCTGTCAGTATATTTTTCTCTAATAGTAACTTAAGTCCAGCCATTTTCAGGGTCGCTGCAATTAGGAGAGAGAGAAGAAAACTCTTTAGCATGATGCTCTTGCAAGTTTAGAGTGGTTTTTAGTTTATCTAAACTGGATGGCTCCCACTGTTTCTCGAATCCTTCCTCAAACCATAAAAGAAGAATTAGCCAGGACTATTCTCACTGTACAATACTTGCTTAACCGTTCAGCCAGGCTGGTGTCGGTATTTCGAGGGAGGTTTTCCAACGCTTTCGCGAAGTTCCTTAATTAAATAACCTCTTTTCTCTGGGGGCGTAACCCCGCTGACACCTTTCTTGACACCTACTTGGTTTATAGCATTGATCGTTAAGTGACGAATATCCTGATGAGTAGCATATACTCACAGTAGGATCGGGATCCAAATATCATCGTATGATAATGTTGAAGGAATGCTACCAACATTCATCAAACTCCAAATGGTATGCATCTCTTTGCAAATTTCAGTTTCTTTAGAAATTCCCGATATAAGTTTTTGCCCCATGCTCTTATGACCTTGGCTTTGGTCAAAATGTCATAAGTCACATGTCAAGTTCTACCCGTCATTATCTTGTCAATTTGAACCCATCCGTATATACCCCTGACTTTGGTCAAATGATAATACGACTGTCCCAAACCAACTCATATATCTTATGCATCAAATGAAAACCCAGCAGCTACCAAACACTATGCCTTGACTTTGGCCAAAATGCATAGCTTGAATACTACTGAATACCCAAATGAAATGACGGAGGGCTACGAATGGTTTTGGCGAAACCGTGAACGTAGTGAACTTGATATAACCGAAGGAACCTGATAGCTTTTAAAAGGAGTGGTTAAAGCTCCGCATTTAAAAATATCTGTTTTTTTAAAATTAGCCGAGTGGTTTCTTTTAAATTGTTCCAACGATTAAACTTTTGGTTTATTTTCTTTGCATTATAAATAATGCGTCCCATCATTAACCTATCATTGCAGAAAACAACGAAAATACAACGTCCTCTTATGCCATCCGCATTCGCCACGGGGTCCCGTCATTACCCGTTAGGTTACTTAACTAACGACAGAGCGGGGGCTGGGCTAGCGCGGGTGTAAAACATAAGTGACGTCTAAATAGCTATCATATATAGATATTGTACATTCGTCAGACGCAATAATAGGCATTCCAGATCACAGATGAACTTTATTGGATTTACAAGCAATCCGTGTTTGTTTTGAGCCTGCAACAAAAGACGGATTACATAGTTGTGATGAATAGCCATTACCCCACCCAAGACCCCTACGGGTACGGCAAACTACCCGCCCGGCAGTTTGTGCACCCCACCTTGGGTCTGTCCTAGGAGCAAAAACAGTAAAATGAAATAATACAACGGTGGCTACAACCGCAACCTGGATGTGCCCCGCAAAATAATATTACAACAAATTACATTTACATCAAATGAATTAAATAATAACCCATCACATAACCCCGGCTATACATCACAACAGTCCAACACAGTTCATATCCACAAACAGTAAAAACCATTACATAAATATGCAACCCCCTGCCAACCGACATACTAGCAGTTAGGGGAGGTTTACGAACACATTATACAAACACATATATAATCCAACAAGCAAATACCATATAATTTCGATCGATTAAACACATTTAATTTTGCTCCAATACTTCTCTGTAAATCTGAAACCTGAGCAAAAATTAAAAATTTCCAGAAAATACCAAATATCACAGAGAACCAACACAGGAAAATTGGGCAGATGAATCGGCAACTCGGCGGCGGAATCGCGGCGGGTCGGTGGGATCCGCCGCGGTTCCGCGGCGCTTTAGCCGATTCATGAGCCCGGTTTTCTTGGGTGTTCTAATACTATCATTTAGGGCTTTCTGAACCTGCCTGAAAAATTTTTGGACTTCATTTAAAAATCGACAGAAACTCATGATATCGGGGTTTTCCGGTTTTGTTTTTTCCGTTCGAAATTCATACAATTTTGCAAGTGAGTTATTTATTGTTTAGCGAGGCTCTGATACCACTGTAAGTCGATGTACAACACCCCACGACTAGCGGGGATGCGGAAATATGAAAAACGATCTTGTTCTTTGCATAAACATCGACTAACCGCATGAATCGAAGCTAAACGATAACTAACATCAAACATAGAAGTTAACAACTACTATGTAAAGGGATTATACCTAAAGAACCGTGTCCTTCGTCTTTACGAACTCCACCTCCTCCTCGGCCTTCTCCAAGTAGTAGACGATCCACCACGAGAGCTAAACTCCAAGCTTTGCCTCTAAACTTGAGGCAACTAGATATCTTTAAGTGCTAATCAAAGTACCTAGATGAAATAGAGTATGGTTATGGATTAAGTAGTCTAACTAATCCTTGTACTCAACACATGAGAGGGGAGGATTAGGGTTTGAAGAGAGAGAGCTTGAGGAGAGAGAAGATGAACATAATAATGAAATGAGAAAATGAGTTATCATAATATATATCAAGCATTATTGTTTTTCAAGAAAAGAAAAGAAAATGATTTACAACCATGCTTGATAAATATCTAATGGCGATTCATCTCCATGAGTCATTAAGCATTTATGATGCATTAATGACATGGATGAATCATCCATATGACTCACTAATCTCATTTAATGTATATGCCACCTTAATCTCCTTAGTCACCATCTTCTAGAAGCTTCTCGCGCAATTACGAGAACGCCCCTCCTATCCGTGAAAACACGGAAAAACTTTAGACTGTATAAATCCAATAACCGGATACTAGTAACTGGCTTAAACCAAAGCCGACTAGTAAAAACTGTCCGAAAGTCATACGTGCGTAAACACACGTATGCGTCCGAACCCTTGTCGTAAAACCATACGACCTCTATATCGTTTCGCCTGGAGTAGGGAAACTCTCTGCGTGGGACTCTAGAGACTCGACTACTACGCTGGCAGTGGGTTTAACCACAGACCGCAAGCGGCACTAGCTGTACGTAACGGTCCCCAGGTAGATGTCGATAAGAAGGCCGATGAGGAAACCCATCCGAACTCCTACCGAGTCTGATGTGACAATCTCCATACAGTCCGGTCCGTTCGTCTAAGACTATCGCATATCGGGCCTAGGGGGGCGGTAAGCGTCAGTCCCCTAATAGCGGTATAAGTCGTGTCGGAGCGAAGCCCATTACACTATGAGAAACTACTGGAACCTACCAGCAAATCTCGCTTGCCCTGGCCAGGGACTTTGCGTAATGGCTCTCTGACACAGCGCGATATCAACCCCCAATACCGGGAGAGACGAATCCTGTCTAACCGCCACTACCTCCAAGTGCTCGGGACTGCACCCAACTGCTACCTGTTTGCACGACTCCTTTGAGCCGTGGTAGGGTAGCAATCTAAGAACAGTGGGACACACTCGAGGCGAAGTAGCAGTGTCAAGTCTGCGGACTATGCTGTACTCATGTCATCTGGGAACTGTTCACTGACGACTGGTATAAAACCAACCAACAGTTCCCTGTGAGTCCTGTCCGGTGTACCCGTAACCTAACGAGCACCTGCATACTATCTCCAGTACGACGTACTGATGGCTGTGGGACAGACCATATCCCCAACTGGGATGAGAAGCGTAACACTAGTCTACTCCGGAGTATCGATGCCCTGTCTCGATAATCCAACGACTAGGGACCTGAATAAGGATGTGCTTGTAGACTACCCAGCCCCCACTAGTGTGACTGCCATCACAACGCTGGTAGTCAAGCAAGATCCTAAGAGCTCTATCAATACGTATACCCACATATTAAGATAGAAAAACCAAGTAGCATACTACCATGTTTAGCAAGACTGTTATATACATGTGAATATCCCAAGCTTCCATTAAGTAATATACAAACTAGTATGATACAATAATGGCCCCTAGGGCATATACACTAACAATAGTGAAGCAAACACCCTAAACTAAAGTGCTAGTCTAGTAGAGGATGATGAAATAGGAAATGGGTACACTTTAGAATTTCTTTTCTCACAATGTTTCTCTCTCTTTATCAAACCCTAGCAAGAATTTGAAGGAGGAAGAAGATGAGCTCAAAATGAGAATGAAAACTAACAAAGAGAGAGAGAGATAACCATGGGTGAGTGTGTATCATATACTAACTCATGTAGAGACATAACCATGGCTAATTATAGTGGTTAGGTTTATAAAAATCCTAAGTAAAACAAAACTAGTGGACTTTGGTCAATGCATTCACAAGCTTCATGAAGCTTCATGCACTTGAACAATCATCCACTAATTTTGTATTTACTTTGTATATTAAAACCCCACCAATATAATTATAATGGTGTATGTCTCTTACACCCATATAGTGTGTATCAACAACCATGATACAAAATGTACACAAATAAATATATATCACATATATATTAAGTTGTGCACAAGTGAGAAAAACAAATGCTTAAGTGAACCAATGTTAGTTAATATAAATTAGTATATCACATATACAATTATACACTAAATTATTAAATCAACACTTTAATAATCCGGTTATATCACATATAACCGACTAACACAAAATGTACCAACTTATTGAATCAACACTTGATTCGATAACCCGGCTATATCACATATAACCGGCCGATACAATAGTCACGAGAATAGAATACAGTATCACATACACGCATTATTCTCGGTCCCGCACATATCATATATGCGCTCCTATTTCGTTTTGCCTGAGCCAGTAAAACCTCTATGTAGGACTCTAAAGACTCGTCAATACGCCGGCAGTAGGTGATGATCTTATCATGCACCCACAAGCCGTCAGCGGTACTAGCTGGACGTAACGGCTACCCGAGTATTGAGCGATCAGAAGATCAGCAAGCAAGCCCGCTCCAACTCCTGTAATAGCCTGACAGTGACACTACCGTACAGTCCGGTCTCCTCGTCTGATATGTCGCATATCAAGTCTAAGGGTGGTAAACGTCAGACCCCAATAACCGATAAGTCATGCCGATATGAGGCTCATAACGGGTCGAGAAACTACTGGTAACTCTTACCAGTAAATCTCTAAACCAGCCCTGGCCAGGGACTTCCCTGTTATGGCCAATCGAGCATAGCGCAACATCAACCCCCAATACCGGGAGAGATGAAACCCCTCCTATCGCTCATTGCCTCCATGTAACTCGGGACTGTACCCAAAAACTACTGTTTTGCACGCCCTCTTGGACGTGGTAAGGTGGAAATCAAAGCACAGTACGAATCACACAAGACTCTATGACGATCTCGGGTCTACAGACTAACCTGTACCAGTGTCACCAGAGAACTGCCATCTGACGTAAGGTATAATACCATCTGGGAGTTCTCGGCGAGTCCGTTCAGTGTACCCAGTCTCTACTGAGCACCCGTATATCATCTCTGATGTCAAACACCAATGGATATGGGATCATCCATCGCCCATCTACATGGGTCGAGAAGGTATACGCTAGTCTACTCTGGTATATCGATGCCCCGTCTCGATACACCCACGACTAGGGACCTTGAAGGATGTACTTATAGACTACCATGTCCTCACTAGTATGATCCGCATCATAGTCCAGGTAGTCAAGTACACATCCTAAGGGCTTTACCAACATGTAACAAAGAGACAATCAGTATACACGTTAAGGTAAAGAGTAACCAGATAGCATACTATCATGTCGAGCAAGAAAGTCCTCCCTATATATGTCCAAGCATCCACTACAATATACATCTCATGTATAGTAATGGCCTCTAGGGCATACATATAACTAACAATCTCCCACTTGCACTAGGGCCATCTGATAACAGTGGTTGTAGTATCTCATACTCAACCATCCCATAATAGTCTCTCTCTGGGAAAATGCCTTTGTGAGTGGATCTACTGTGTTGCCTTCTGAGTCTACTCTCCTAACCTCGATCCCTTGGAGATCAACCATCTCCATGATCAGGTGACACTGCCTTAGAATATGTCTGGATCACTGATGGGACGGGCGTTCCTAGGCATAAGCCACAACTCCATTGTCACACAATGGTAGGAACGAAGTTCATCTCATGAACTAATATACACCCAGACTGTCTCTTTGGTAGTATCTTTGGTAGCGATGTATCCAGCCTTTATCATCTAGTATGCCACGGTATCTAGCTTGGAACTCTTCCAACATACCGTCTTTTTACTGAGGGTAAAGACAATGGCTGTGACTGACATTCAGTCGTCTTTATCACCCTGGAACCTTTCCAGTGATTCTCCCCAGGATCAATTGATACCATCCCACTACAACTAGTGAGTATCCTAACATGCAATTACATCTATCTCATAGATCAAAACTCAGGATTTAGGAGGTATCACTTTGATCCTATATGTAGAATCCTTGTGATAAGCGGAGATTGACCGAGCGTAGCATAGGAAACTCCTTCCCTATCAAGAGTATGTCATCCACGTACTCTACGAGGATCTCCACCATACTCTCTACTACCTTTTTGTATATACAAGGTTCATCTACCATTTTGATGAAGTCAAACTCTTTGACTACCAGATCAAAACAGACGTTCCAACTCCGCGATGCCTGTTTTATCACATAAAATATCTTGCACACGTTTCCACTGCTCCCACTGTCTACGAAGCCCTCTGGCTGTGTACTTATAGACGCTCTCTTCCAAAATATCATTTAAAAAAGCAGTCATGACACCCAACCGCCAAATATCGTAGTCATGGTATGTAGGAATGACAAGTAGGATCTGGATGGACTTAATCATAGGCCCCAGAAAAAGTTTCATCATTAGCCACAACAGGTCTATGATGCAAATCTTTAACAAGTATAGCTTTGAAAGTCTCAACTTTTCCGTTTACACCAAGTAATCTTCTCAAGATATACTTGCTCCTGATGGGGATTTAACCCTTCAGCAAAGCAACCAAAGTCCATACTTTGTTGGTGTATAAGGATTCCATCTCAAATCGTTAAGCATCCAGCCATTCTTACAGAGTCCCACTCCTGATGGCCAGCTCGAAATGTCACGACCCGAAAGAGCACGTGACTGGCCCTTGAACCATATGAAGTCTATAGGACCCCATCTGATCCAAGTAAGCCAAAAGCCTAAAAATCTAAAACCATTTAAACATGTCTTGAAAATCAAAGTTTTTAAATAACAAGCCGAAAATGCATTTTTTAAATGTGTAATCGTTCCTGAAAATTTCGGCAGAGTTTCCTTTGTAAAAACTGGCCCCGAATGGGGTACAACAATAATAATATATATATGCAAGGAAAAAGGCATCCCCAAGCGGGAGATAGCTCTTCGTCAATCGACGGTCACAACCACGCAAGCAATATAATATACAACGCCAAAGGGCGAGGATCGAAACTCGAAAGAAACTCAAAACAGCCAGAAAACCATAATACTACAAGCGCGACTCTAAGGTCGAAATAATACACCACTGTTTTCTAAGTCTGAAACAATATACAAGTTTTGGTTGATGGAATTTCTAGATACAATGAATAGTACAGGTACAATAGCGGTTCTGATACAAAAGAACCCACCTACCGAAGCAAGTCACCCTTATGGAAGCAGTGTGCCAGAAATGCCGCTATAGAACCTGTACGGCAAAAACCTGCAAGAACTGTGGCACAACGGGGGTGAGTTGGCAACTCGTGAATAGAAAATATCTACAAGCAAAGATCGAATGTATGACCCATCCTAGGTCAGTACGATCAGATATATGTAAACCTCAATATGAATAAGTCTGAAGCATGCTAAACTGGCAATGTAATCTCTATACATGCGTGTAGTGCTAAGAGCTCGTGCCTGTGCCTCAGGTAATAGCATATCACAAATATGAGGTATGATCAATGTAATCAAATCTACATGTACGTGGATCCCATCCACTCGTCACCTAACGACAATAACCATCATGCATGTAAATATCATAAAGCATATGCATGGAAATATGAGGATATAAACCATCTGTGTCCTTCGCGACACGTAAAAATCATAGAACCGGAGTGTCCAGCATCGACACTCGAAAACATCATGAAAGCTGTGCCAAGCATCGGCACGTAAATCCTCATATATCGGGCTCCGTCAGTCCGGATCAGCCCACGGGCTCCGTCTGCAGAATCGGCCCTCGGCCCCAGCAGTACGCCCATATCCATCTATCGACACTGGTCAGTATCCTCCGGATAACCGCCAGGCCCAACCAATCACCGGTAGGTAGTAGTCCCTCTGCCAGGCTCACCGTCTACTACACAGCGAATCCGTTCTCGCCCCGGGGTACCATACCGGGTCCACCATGTACCCGCAATCGGCCTCGTCCGCCTCCTCGAATCGGGTTTCACATGTCGCTCTCAGCACCGAGAAAACACATGGTGGACGCACTGAAATATCATATCAAGGGTAACCGGGTTTTTAAAACAATTACATATTCTCTTTTGAAATACCCGCGGTTCCCAAATCCAGAAATATCATGAAAACAACATATCTCAATGCGCATAATCAGAAAGCATGATGTATGTGACATATAAATGAAGTGCAAGTATAACGGTATATCATGCAACATAGAATAATAGTATGCACATACAACGGTCATATCCTGATGCAATAATACTACTGTGTAGTGACATGACAATTAACGATGAAGATGTGTGTGAGCCGGCAAGTAAGTGTACGTGGTATATACGCATCATCGGTAATGGTGCTGGTGTCCTAGCAGCATGATGGTAATATATCAATAAACACAAGCAATGCAATGCAAATAGCATGAATATGCGGAATTAAATAATCAACGCAACAGTGAAGAATCTAACTCAATAAATATATCATGTAGCTTTGCCATTTGAAATAAGATGAATCGGGGTTTTTGGTAAAATAAGGGTTACGGTGTTTTAAGAAAAGATGCGTCGTTTTGAAAATATCCGTAGAATCCCTTTTGCCTATCTTTAAAATATCCCGATTCGTTAGTTTTGAAATAGGTATGACTCGGGTCTAGTCTAATGCCTACTATGCGAATTGCGGACCCAACAATCAAGTCAATCGGGAGGGGTATGAAAACCACCTAAATCTGAGTCGATATACATATATATACACAACAGTCGGTGATCTCGCCTCCATAGTATCACGTACGACACAATATATCATATAACATCCTCGAGTCATGAGTGCGAATCTAACATCAATATAAAGCTCGTACGGTAAATCGTCGTACGGCATCCCAATAGCTGGGTACGGGTCAATATCACACTATCTCATCACATATCAGGTATCACTACCATCATACCACATAATCTAGGGTACAGATCTGAGTCTAGTACAATCGATACCATCTACATAAATGCGTGTGTAAACACACGTCCCAAAGCCCGCCAAAGCAGTCCGTCGTATCTCCCATACGAATCCTGTGATATCGCCGATCTCACGGCCTCAAATCGAATCTCATCGACTCAACTCACATCCCAAGTACTATCCTCATAATCCAGTATATGTACACATAGTCCCATACCCATGTGAACACATACAAATATATATTCCCATATACACATGCGAAAGAAAGTATGTATGCAAGTGCGTGCGTGCGTGTGTGTATAGGTGCAACCCCTACTCTAGGGTTTCGCACTACACTAAATCAATCCATCCTATCATCAATAATCTCAAAGAACATATAGTAAATATATGTATGTATACGTATTCGTATACATCACCACGGACTGCGGGGGTGCTATACGCCATCCACCCGACTTCCCCCGTAGATATAATCTACTCACCTTGGGTCTTTATCTGTCGACGTCACCACTCTTTTACTTGTCGTCCTGAAGTCTTCATGGTGTACCTACACATTAACGCATCACAAATGCGTATCAAAACCAATTCAAAACTAAAACGGCATACGAAACCCCAAAACGATACGCTATGGTCTATAGGTTAGAACCTATGGACAACGCCTTCCAAAACCATCAACAACCCTCGATATCGTCGTATAAACGCCAAGTAGTCTAGGTAAAACACCATACGCAAATTCAGAATTAGAAATACGGAATACGGAAACACGAATCCAAAACAGCAACTAAGAAAATAGGCTCCATATTTCACCCTAGGTCAAATTAGACAAATTTACACATGCCAGGGGTCTAATCTATACATGTAGGAGCTACAGAACCAGAACGAGGCAAAATGGTGGGGTCCAGGCCGCAATTTGCGTCCAAACAGGATAAATATGTGGCCTGAAGAAGGATTTGGGGTCTGGGGTTTTGTGTGGTGGTTCTTGGGTGCCTGCACATCTCACTGTCCAATCAATTTTATTTCAAGATGTCTCGGGTGGTAGCAGATTCCCAAATACAATCCCAGAATTGCAGTTTTTCCCGATATCGTCTTATAAATCCGTATTCTAGGTTAAAGCTTCAGGTTTGGGTCCAATATAACATCACACCAAGATTCTAAGGTCACAACAAGTCTTAATTTCACTTCACAACTCAATTTTTCCTCAAACCCTAACTAGGTTTTCCTTATGTCCACCAAAACACATAATATCGGTTCTAAGCTAAACATGGGGTATAAGTAATGCAAAAACTAATCTAATGGTTCAGTAAATACCTCATTTGGAAACTCAAGAAAATTCTTGAGTTGCCCCTAGTGGCCAAAATCCTTGCTTTCTTGGTCCAATGTGTTGGTCTTGAGCTTGTGCACCTTTTTAGTGAAATGAGAGTGGGGTTTTAGAGTTGTTTTAGAGGTGTTTTGACGATGTGAAGTGGGGAGGGAATGAGGAGCAGGAGCAGCAGTAGCGACAATGAAGAGGGAGAGAGGAAATGGTGGAGGAAATGGAGAGGGAGCCAAGTCAAAGAAGACCAAATACTCTCTCTCATGCCCATGCCTATTTCTTTATTCCCTTTTCCTTATCTTATCTTTTCTTTTCCCTCTAATTTCCTTCTCACACTAATAGTAAACCCAAATGAAAAACCATGGTAGAAATGCACAAGTGTAGAGCACAAAAATGATATGTGCATGTTTTGCACAAAAATGTCAAAAAAAATCCGATTAGCGATTTTTAATCGCGATTAGCACTAAATTAGTGTCAACTAATCGTAAGAACTTAAAAGTGGCGTAATTCCATAAAATACCCTATTTTAGAATTTTCCATAATTTTCCCCATTTATTTGTATTTAATTATACCGGAATATTAAAATATTCATTAAAATAATATTAAATTATAAAAATTCCCAAAAATAATATTTTATTATTTTGAAACGTTACAATCTATCCCCCTTAAAGAAATTCGGTCCCCGAATTTAAATTTAAACCCCCAAATACTAAAATATTTCGGTACAAATTCCAAGTCGTCGGGGCTCCGAATCATCAATACATAAAACATCATAGTGCAATGCTTGCGCATGAGTACTGAGCAAATAACTCAAAAGCAACACTCCGTAAAGCATCCCACAATCATCGGAGTCATGTTAAAGACACAAATGTCAAATCCAATACAAAACCAATATGTATATATCTTTTGTTTACTATGTACGTTCCGCCGTTTTGAAAACAATTTAGATGGGTTTTCTTGTTTTTAAAACGTTTCGTGTCATATCGGACACGTAGGTATAAATGCTAAGACTATAGCTCGCTCTTTGGAAATCCCTTCGATAACTATCAATGCATGCAAAATATATCCATGTACCGTCCTCTGACTAGTCCTGCTCAGTACAAAACGAATATCAAATAACATAAAAAATGTACTGCTCCAAAAGGAATAAATCCCAAAAATGCACATAACACCACCCTGTGCGTCTGGTGCGCATGGAAATCAAAGTCCATATATGTTCCATACAGATGCACAAAACAACATCTAGGTTCAACGAGTGTGCACGAAGTATCTGTCATAGGCAACGTGTGTGCCTGACAGCCAAATCAGGTGCATCTGACATGCACGAAGGATCTCGATTTAGTGCATCTGGTGTGCACCAAAATCGTATCTCAAAACATGCGCCCAACATGCGCGAAAATCCAAATCGGTGCATCCATCGTGCACGAATGAAAATCTAAACCCTGCGCACTCAACATGCACGGAACCACGAAATCCAATAACAACGCGGAACATGCGTAAGTCCAGTCAAAAGCACGGAGTGCAGCATCATAAATATCAGGGTCAAAGTCGATGATATACAATGCGGCTCAATCAAAATCAGGTGTACCGTGATGGAAAATCTCATAACCGTGTGCATCAGCGTGCACAAATCAAATCAAAACACTAAAAGTGCCTGAAAACGATGCTGGAAGCGTAAATCAAATCACCGGCATAAAGTAGGCAGGAAATCACAATTAATACCTCAAGCGTAATAACTCTGCATAAAATATGAATACCCAGTAAGTGCAACCATGGTGCACGAAAACAAAATTCATGGCACTCAGCCATCAAGACTAAATCATACGAATAGATCGCCCAAAATACCGAAATCCAAAGTGACGGATACGTGATAATCGAATCACAAAATCAAAAATCATAAATACTGTCATCGGTATATCCTCCTTCGAAGTCGAGAAGGTTTCGGTACATCCAATGCTAGCGGAGCAAGATATCTACTTGCCTCTTGCTCGCGGCTGGCGTCCTCTGCCTCTGGTTCCTTATCTTCCCTGTGGATTACCAATCTCGCAATCCATCGGCCCTGTCAGGTGTGCTAACGGAAACGATTCCGTTCTGGCACTTCTCTGGTCATCTCTCGGTCACTTCTCACGACCACTCGTAAGGCAGTACATCTCTGGCGCCGACCTCCGGTCCTCTGAATGCACATCACACATCTGCTCCTGGTGCAAATCTTATTGCAGCAGTGTACTGGAAGGAATCCTGCTCAAGGTCTTTTCTGATCTCACCTAAGCCAAACTGTACGGAGGCTGGTACTCTGGCATAATCTTTTCTCGCTCTCTGGACATCTGCGTCCTTAGTACAACATCTACTCGGAAGCTGGTCGCATCCCATCGCCTCTGTATGCATATCCGACCTTTAATCTTAACGGGGAGTAGTAACAGCTCGTCTGCATCTCGCACGAACTTCTTGTCCCGCTTGTCTGTATCGTCGTCCATTTCGACGTCGCGTCTCTATCTGCACACTGCAATGTCCTCGGCTACGGTCCATCCGAAGTCTCTCACACGGACTCAAAATCACGAACTCGGTATCTTCATCACTCAGTAAAAGATATCTAGCCGAACACGTCCTCAGCGTGCATATCGCATCTCTGATGTCAGCGGAGTGGAATGTCATCTCGTCGAAATCTCGTGCGAACTATTTACTCCACTTGCTCCAATGTCGACTGATTCGGACTCTTCTACTCGTGGCTGCATGGACTACGCTCCAACGGCTATGTTCGTATCTGGAGTCTCCCAAGCAGTGTCCCATCACCATATCCGAAAGATGTCGAACCATCCGATCGACTCGTCAGAACCTCATAATCCCCCAAGAGCTCAACACCTTGGGTACAGTTTAATAGTATCGAGTACATACCACAGCATCGGTGGTCCAGCCGTAGAAGGGCAAACCCAAGCCTCACTAATGGCGCCGCGGAACTGCCGCAAACCCTAAGGTTCAAAGGCTTTCACACGGTCATTATGTTGAGTTAAGGTTTCATTCTTCTAGAGGGTCCATAGAATCGCTTGTATGTCTTTCCGAATACTTTAAACTTGGAAAATGGGTTCCTGACATTCGATCGTCTCAATCGACTCTCAACGAATCTGCGTGAAGTCGCCTCTAGCTGGAATCAATCTATCTGGTGACCTCGCATCGGGGTAAGCGAACGAACCACATGTCCTAGTCATTCATCCTCGGTGAATAGCGACTCACCATCATATCTCTAAGTATATGCTCAAGCCGCGGTAGCTCCAACATTTGGGGCGATATCTCATCCTTCGCAGCAGCAACTGGCTCATTCGTCCGTACGCTGAACAACGCCTCAATCATCATGAATAAGCAATATATCAATGGTCATCACATCCTGGCTGGCCTCTATCAGTGGCTCAATCCTCTGGTACCGATCGGTACGCCCGAGAAATCTCGTAAAAGCGATCTGTCAAACGCTCATGGCGTGAAAGCACAATAAAACGACGGCTCTATATGCAATCGTATGACTATGGAAACACGCCCTGGTCAGTCCTCGTCCATGACGAGCTCATGCTGACGCAACTCGTGCCATAGCTCACTCTGCCCGTGCAATCGTGGCAGCAAACTCACAACCAGTATCGATGAGGATAGATCATAGGAAGGAATATAATACTGTGCAGGGAAATGTACATCCTACGGTTTCTTAAGCGGAGTGGCGTGTCGAAAGTATGCCGCGGAACATACGTACGGTGCGTCCCTCTACTCAAGCTACCTACTCCATCAACCAAGGGTCATCCTATGCGACGAAAGTTCGGGTATAATACCCCTTCGACTAAGTCTAAGTTCCGTAAGGTCAAGCCTAAGTTCCGTATATATATAAACGCCCTAGGTTCCGCATAGTCAAATTTAGACTCGAACCAAGGTTAACCTAGCGCTCTTATACCAACTTTGTCACGACCCGAAAGAGCACGTGACTGGCCCTTGAACCATATGAAGTCTATAGGACCCCATCTGATCCAAGTAAGCCAAAAGCCCAGAAATCTAAAACCATTTTAAGGAGTAAGTAAGGAAAACTGGTTTTAAGAAGTAAAGAAAACATGTCTTGAAAATCAAAGTTTTTAAATAACAAGCCGAAAATGCATTTTTTAAATGTGTAATCGTTCCTGAAAATTTCGGCAGAGTTTCCTTTGTAAAAACTGGCCCCGAATGGGGTACAACAATAATAATATAAATATAGGCAAGGAAAAAGGCATCCCCAAGCGGGAGCTAGCTCTTCGTCAATCGACGGTCACAACCACACAAGCAATATAATATACAACGCCAAAGGGCGAGGATCGAAACTCGAAAGAAACTCAAAACAGCCAGAAAACCATAATACTACAAGCGCGACTCTAAGGTCGAAATAATACACCACTGTTTTCTAAGTCTGAAACAATATACAAGTTTTGGTTGATGGAATTTCTAGATACAATGAATAGTACAGGTACAATAGCGGTTCTGATACAAAAGAACCCACCTACCCAAGCAAGTCACCCTTATGGAAGCAGTGTGCCAGAAATGCCGCTATAGAACCTGTACGGCAAAAACCTGCAAGAACTGTGGCACAACGGGGGTGAGTTGCCAACTCGTGAATAGAAAATATCTACAAGCAATGATCGAATGTATGACCCATCCTAGGTCAGTACGATCAGATATATGTAAACCTCAATATGAATAAGTCTGAAGCATGCTAAACTGGCAATGTAATCTCTATACATGCGTGTAGTACCAAGTGCTCGTGCCTGTGCCTCAGGTAATAGCATATCACAAATATGAGGTATGATCAATGTAATCAAATCTGCATGTA
Source organism: Agapanthus africanus (assembly GCA_030015575.1). Taxonomy (NCBI): domain Eukaryota; kingdom Viridiplantae; phylum Streptophyta; class Magnoliopsida; order Asparagales; family Amaryllidaceae; genus Agapanthus; species Agapanthus africanus. The sequence goes on along the minus strand of JASDDO010000022.1, from coordinate 296,601,969 downwards.
CGTGGATCCCGTCCACTCGTCACCCAACGACAATAACCATCATGCATGTAAATATCATAAAGCATATGCATGGAAATATGAGGATATAAACCATCTGTGTCCCTCGCGACACGTAAAAATCATGGAACCGGAGTGTCCAGCATCGACACTCGAAAACATCATGAAAGCTGTGCCAAGCATCGGCACGTAAATCCTCATATATCGGGCTCCGTTAGTCCAGATCAGCCCACGGGCTCCGTCTGTAGAATCGGCCCTCGGCCCCAGCAGTACGCCCATATCCATCTATCGACATTGGTCAGTATCCTCCGGATAACCGCCAGGCCCAACCAATCACCGGTAGGTAGTAGTCCCTCTGCCAGGCTCACCGTCTACTACACAGCGAATCCATTCTCGCCCCGGGGTACCATACCGGGTCCACCATGTACCCGCAATCGGCCTCGTCCGCCTCCTCGAATCGGGTTTCACATGTTGCTCTCAGCACCGAGAAAACACATGGTGGGCGCACTGAAATATCATATCAAGGGTAACAGGGTTTTTAAAACAATTACATATTCTCTTTTGAAATACCCGCGGTTCCCAAATCCAGAAATATCATGGAAACAACATATCTCAATGCGCATAATCAGAAAGCATGATGTATGTGACATATAAATGAAGTGCAAGTATAACGGTATATCATGCAACATAGAATAATAGTATGCACATACAAGGGTCATATCCTGATGCAATAATACTACTGTGTAGCGACATGGCAATTACCGATGAAGATGTGTGTGAGCCGGCAAGTAAGTGTATGTGGTACATACGCATCATCGGTAATGGTGCTGGTGTCCTAGCAGCATGATGGTAATATATCAATAAACACAAGCAATGCAATGCAAATAGCATGAATATGCGGAATCAAATAATCAACGCAACAGTGAAGAATCTACCTCAATAAATATATCATGCAGCTTTGCCATTTGAAATAAGACGAATCAGGGTTTTTGTTAAAATAAGGGCTACGGTGTTTTAAGAAAAGATGCGTCGTTTTGAAAATATACGTAGAATCCCTTTTGCCTATCTTTAAAATATCCCAATTCGTTAGTTTTGAAATAGGTATGACTCGGGTCTAGTCTAACGCCTACTATGCGAACTATGGACCCAACAATCAAGTCAATCGGGAGGGGTATGAAAACCACATAAATCTGAGTCGATATACATATATATACACAACAGTCGGTGATCTCGCCTCCATAGTATCACGTACGACACAGTATATTATATAACATCCTCGAGTCATGAGTGCGGATCTAACATCAATATAAAGCTCGTACGGTAAATCGTCGTACGGCATCCCAATAGCTGGGTACGGGTCAATATCACACTATCTCATCACATATCAGGTATCACTACCATCATACCACATAATCTAGGGTACAGATCTGAGTCTAGTACAATCGATACCATCTACATAAATGCGTGTGTAAACACACGTCCCAAAGCCCGCCAAAGCAGTCCGTCGTATCTCCCATACGAATCCTGTGATATCGCCGATCTCACGGCCTCAAATCGAATCTCATCGACTCAACTCACATCCCAAGTACTATCCTAATAATCCAGTATATGTACACATAGTCCCATACCCATGTGAACACATACAAATATATATTCCCATATACACATGCGAAAGAAAGTATGTATGCAAGTGCGTGCGTGCGTGTATAGGTGCAACCCCTACTCTAGGGGTTCGCACTACACTAAATCAATCCATCCTATCATCAATAATCTCAAAGAACATATAGTAAATATATGTATGTACACGTATTCGAATACATCACCACGGACTGCGGGGGTGCTATACGCCATCCACCCGACTTCCCCCGTAGATATAATCTACCCACCTTGCGTCTTTATCTGTCGACGTCACCACGCTTTTACTTGTCGTCCCGAAGTCTTCATGGTGTACCTACACATTAACGTATCACAAATGCGTATCAAAACCAATTCAAAACTAAAACGGCATACGAAACCCCAAAACGATACGCTATGGTCTATAGGTTAGAACCTATGGACAACGTCTTCCAAAACCATCAACAACCCTCGATATCGTCGTATAAACGCCAAGTGGTCGAGGTAAAACACCTTACGAAAATTCAGAATTAGAAATACGGAATACGGAAACACGAATCCAAAACAGCAACTAAGGAAATAGGCTCCAGATTTCACCCTAGCTCAAATTAGACAAATCTACACATGCCAGGGGTCTAATCTATCCATGTATGAGCTACAGAACCAGAACGAGGCAAAATGGTGGGGTCCAGGCCGCAATTTGCGTCCAAACAGGATAAATCTGTGGCCTGAAGAAGGAGTTGGGGTCTGGGGTTTTGTGTGGTGGTTCCTGGGTGCCTGCACATCTCACTGTCCAATCAATTTTATTTCAGGATGTCTCGGGTGATAGTAGATTCCCAAATACAATCCCTGAATTGCAGTTTTTCCCGATATCGTCTTATAAATCTGTATTCTGGGTTAAAGCTTCAGGTTAGGGTCCAATATAATATCACACCAAGATTCTAAGGTCACAACAAGTCTTAATTTCACTTCACAACTCAATTTTCCCTCAAACCCTAACTAGGTTTTCCTTAAGTCCACCAAAACACATAATATCGGTTCTAAGCTAAACATGGGATATAAGTATTGCAAAAACTAATCTAATGGTTCAGTAAATACCTCATTTGGCAACTCAAGAAAATTCTTGAGTTGCTCCTAGTGGCCAAAATCCTTGCTTTCTTGGTCCAATGTGTTAGTCTTGAGCTTGTGCACCTTTTTAGTGAAATGAGAGTGGGGTTTTGGAGTTGTTTTAGAGGTGTTTTGAGGAGATGAAGTGGGGATGGAATGAGGAGCAGAAGCAGCAGCAGCAACAATGAAGAGGGAGAGAGGAAATGGTGGAGGAAATGGAGGGGGAGCCAAGTCAAAGAAGACCAAATACTCTCTCTCATGCCCATGCCTATTTCTTTATTCCCTTTTCCTTTCCTTTTCTTTTCTTTTCCCTCTAATTTCCTTCTCACACTAATAGTAAACCCAAATGAAAAGCCATGGTAGAAATGCATAAGTGTAGAGCACAAAAATGATATGTGCATGTTTTGCACAAAAATATCAAAAAAAATCCGATTAGCGATTTTTAATCGCGATTAGCACTAAATTAGTGTCAACTAATCATAAGAACTTAAAAGTGGCATAATTCCATAAAATACCCTATTTTAGAATTTTCCATAATTTTTCCCCATTTATTTGTATTTAATTATACCGGAATATTAAAATATTCATTAAAATAATATTAAATTATAAAAATTCCCAAAAATAATATTTTATTATTTTGAAACGTTACACGAAACTAGTTGGGTCATCATCTCATGATGCAATCCTCGCTCCCACTGTCATAGAGAAACCGAAGTATCTCTCAGGTGGGTGAGGAACCTTACTAGATCGGCGGAGAGGCTGAGGTTCGTTGGTTACTATTGAATCTTTTGTTTCTACCAAATCATCAGCTGCAGTTTGTATAGCTGGAACTCCTTCCAGTTCTATCTCATGACCACTAATTTCTTCTCAAGAAATTCCCTTTCACAAAGGTGGCATGCTGTGAAACAAAACATCTTTTGTTCCTCGGTTAGGTAGAAAATATTCCCTTGCGAATACTTGGGATATCCAACAAACATTCACATAGCTGACTTTGCCTCGAGCTTGTCCGGATTTTTCATTTCAGACATAGGCCGGACAACCCCAAATCTTAACAAACTTAAGATATGGGCTCTTCCCTTTCCATATCATATATGAAGTGGTAGGCAACTGGTTTGATTTGAACCCTATTCAATAGGTATGTAGCTTCTCCAGTGCATAACTCCCAAAAGGAAATAGGTAACTCAGTAGTACTCATCATAGAGCACACCTTATCACATAGGGTGTGATTGCTCCACCCCGATACACCGACGTACTGTGGTGTATACGGAGGAGTAATGCTGAGAGAGAATCTCATTCTCCTTTAGAATAATCCAGGAATTCCGTGCTCAAGTATTCTCCTCCTTGATCACATCAAAGGACATAATACTTATACCCGTTTTGGTTCTCTACTTTCTAACTTATATTCTGTGAATATCTCAAAAGCTTCGGACTTGTGTTTCAACAGGAACATATGTCTGAATCTTGAGAGATCATCAGAGAATGTAATGAAGTACAAAGAACCGGTCTTGGCATTTGTAGACTGGGGACCTTCATACATCAATATGTATCATCCCAAGAGTTCACTAACTCTTTCTCTGTTTCCTAAAAACAGAGCTATGGTCATATTATCACTGTGACATGACTGGAAAGTTTCATAAGATGTAAATTCAAACTGATTTAAATATGCATTTTAATGTAACTTAGCTAGTCGGGTCGCATTGATATGACCTAGTCTACAATACCTTAAGAAGGATTCGTTCATTTCTGAACTCTTCCTCTTGTATGTGTTCTGTATACTAAGAACTATAGTTTTATTTAGAACGTCAATACTTTTAGATAACGTGCCTGTACCGATCAACTCTTGATATAGGAAATGTTCAAAACATTATCCAACAATACAAAATTATATCCTTCTTTACTAATAAAGAGACTGATAGCCTAACCAAACCGTCATGGTCACTGGTACTTTGACGTGATGTTGTATATCAGGTTCGGTATCTAATGACATTCGTTCAGAATCAATGTATTCTGGTAATACAGGGTGATAACTACCAACAGACTTTGCTGCAACACTTGCACCGTTTCTATCTAATGAAACTTATCACCCGTTCTCAGTTCTTTACCTATCTGTAGCCCATGTAACAAATTACATATATGGGATCCTGATCCGGTATCACATACCTAGGACGTAAAGGATACTGAGAAACAGTTCTCTGTAATGAACACACCCGAAGAAGATGCATCAGTATGCACTTTCTTCGTTTGGGCGGTACGGGAATTCTGGTAATCCCCTATTTCCTGCTCTGTCTTATAACATTTATAAGTTGGAGCGGGACCAACGTTCCCTAGCTCAGTATAACAAGTAGGTTCGGTCAATACATCCATATTATTATCTTGATTAAGGCGTGACATGGTCGCTACCTGGAGAGAGAGAGAAGAAAACACTCTGCGTGCGCTCTTGCAAGATCAGATTGGTTATTATTTTATCTAATCAGGATGACTCCCACTGTTTTTATCAAATCTTCCTTCATACCCTAAAAGGAAAGACTAGCCGGGATTAATTACACCCTACAATTTCGCCAATCTTTCAGCCAGGCCAGTGTCGGTACTTTGAGGGAGGTTCCCCGTACTTTCGCACGGACCTAATTAAAGTAAACCTCATTTTCCCAGAGGCGTAACCCCGTTGACACCTTTCTAGACACCTACTTGATCGGCTAATTGTGATGTGTAAAACTCTCCCAGGAGTAACTCTTACTCGTAGTGGGTATCGGGATCCAACTATCTCATAGAAGGTATGCAATCTTATTGCAAATTTCAACACTTGAAATTCCTGATAATTTTGCCCCTAACCTCCTATGATCTTGACAAAGGCCAACAAACCATAGGATGCTAGTCAAGTTCAACCCGTCATTTCTTGATTGAATTAAACCCACCCGTACGACCCTTGACAAAGGCCAACAAGGTCGTACGACTACCCTAACCCAATCTGCATCATATGCATAAGCAGATAAGCACTAGTCAGCTACCGCACACTACACCTTGACAAAGGCCAACAAACGCAGCACGAATACTAACTACTACTTATCTGAAATGACGGATGGCTACGACAGGTTTTTCTGAAAACCTATTGCGTAATGAACTTGATATCGTTGTAGAATCAAATAATTTTTAAAATGGAGTATTTTTGAGGCTTTTGCTAGTTTCGCTAAAGAGGTCACTCCCGGTGAAGGGATCTCGGCTCTTTCCTCGTCGAATGAGGTGCAGGATATATCATATATATCACTGTGCAAAGCAAGAACTAGAAAAGCAATCAAAAGACAAAACCGAGGGGTGTAGCATCTGCCAGTCATTGCTAAAGGGGTTACTCCCAGTGAAGGGATTTCGGCCCTTTCCTTATCGAATAAGGTGCAGGATGTTCTACAAGGAACACCGCGATGCAAAGCAAGAACTGTAGCTACCTATTTTTGAAAATTCGATTCCACAACATCTTTTAGGTTTCTTTTCTTTCATTAATCACATTAATGAATTCCCATCATTTAAGTCACCTAAACATCACAGATAAATACGACGTACACTTATGCCATCCGCATTCGCCTCGATGTCCCCTCGTGCACCGTTAGGTTAGGTAACTAACAGCAGAGCGGGGCAGGGCTAGTGCGGGTGTAAAACATAAGTAACGTCTATATAATATATCATATATACTATATACAGTATCTATCACAATATATCAAATGATCACATCACAGATATTGCAGCAGAAGAAACATATGAAACATTGGATATACTAGGACGTCCGTGTTTTAATACGAGCCTGTATAAAACACGAATTCCATGGTCGCGATGAATAGCCAAACCCACACCCCTAGACCCCTACGAGAGCGGCAAGCAACCCTACCAATTCTAGAGTTAGGAGACCCGGACTCGACTCCTCGAGTTGGTCTCCCACTGGATTCTAGAACCCGGTTACTTGTGCTCTCCTCCTTGGGTCTATCCTAGTGCGGAAAAGTAAATAATATACAAATGGTGACATCAACCTCATCCCGGAAGTGCCCCAATAAAAGAATATTACATATAATGAATTTTACATGAATGAAAATGAAAACCCTCATCTCACATAAAACCCCCGGCTATTCATAACGCGACGATCCAATATAACATATCCAGCAACTCATAACATCACATGTCATCAACGTAAGTAAATATGCGCATCCCAATTGTCGTTGACATATAGCAACGAAACCGGCGATAACACATATTACACTTACGGTCGTAGAAAAGAAAGTGTAAAACTACAACAGTTGGAATCCGCAACCTCCTTAGACATCGCATGCCTAACAATTATAAACCCCGCATTTTAGTCTCTATATCGAAAACACTTTTCAATATCTAGTCGGGAAATTCAACAAGATTCCCGATATGTGATCGAATGCTCGTCGCAAACTTTAGTAGACGGCCGCCCCCCCGGATGCCGTCGACGAAGTGCAATAAGGCGGAACACCGCTGCCGCGAGCACCCAAACGGATGCTTTTGGCGACAAGGTTCTCCTACAGTCACTTGGTCGGGGCTTTGGGGCGTGGCTGTCTATTAAGTTTACCCGGCGAGTATCCGCGTACGCTACGTGATTGCGACGGACTTTTGATCGCATCAAAATTCCGTGGCAACCGATCATTTGAGACTAAACTGCTACGTTTATAACATTCAAATTAGTTATCTCATAACTACTTGTGGATTCCAAATATTGTATCACATTCCAGATAAATAGACAATGTTAAACTTTCCGATCGAATAAACAAGCACCCAAGATTTCCTAAATAGTTCTCAACACATGAAATTAGTTTTAAAAACATCCATGACATGCCACAGTACCAATGGTTCAGCCATAGAAGGGTCAAGCCAACGCCTCACATGTGGCACGCCGTACCGCCCCAAACCCTAAGGTTCAAAAGGCAGTTCAAGACGGTCACATAATCAAGTTAAGGTTTGTTGTCTTCTAGAGGGTCCATCGCATTACTTGCACGACTTAGAACGTTCTTAAACTACGGAAAAATCCAACACTTGGAAATTTTCCGGCAGGGGAAAAAGTGAGTTCATATACTAATTAAGAGAGAGAGAGCTAACCATGGGTGAGTGTATATCATATACTAACTCATGTAGAGACATAACCATGGCTAATTATAGTGGTTAGGTTTATAAAAATCCTAAGTAAAACAAAACTAGTGGACTTTGGTCAATGCATTCACAAGCTTCATGAAGCTTCATGCACTTGAACAATCATCCACTAATTTTGTATTTACTTTGTATATTAAAACCCCACCAATATAATTATAATGGTGTATGTCTCATACACCCATTTAGTGTGTATCAACAACCATGATACAATTGTTGGATATAGTGCCCTCAAAGTCAATTATTGGATCGCAAGTACGTGATTGCAATGATTGAGGCAGGACCTATACCGATATGACAGTCTTGCTCAAGATGATAGTATGCTATCTGGTTTGTCTTTATCATCGTATACATGCTTTAGTTCACTATTTCATGATGATAGAGCCCATAGGATTCTTGCTTGACTACCAGCAGTATGATAGCGATCATATACGTGGGAGCTGGGGTCTATAAGCACATCCTTAAAAGTGTCCCTAGTCGTGGGAGTTTTCGAGACAGGGCATCGATACTCCAGAGTAGACTAGTGTGTACAGTCGAGACCCCGACGATGGGCAATGGCCGGTCTCACAAGCAATTGGTGTCAATTGGTTCACCTAAGATGTATACAGGTGCTCATTGGGTTATGAGTACACCGGACAGGACTCGCCGGGAACATGCTAGTTGGTATTATACATATCGTCAGATAGTAGTTCCCTGGTGACATGTGTACATGTTAGTTCATCGACCTGAGATCGCCATTTGTCTCGTGTGAGTTCCCACTGTGCTTTGATTTCTACCCTACCACGCTCAAAGGAGACGTGCAAACAGGTATTTTTTGGGTACAGTCCCGAGCCACATAGAGGCAGTGAGCGGATCGTCGGGGATTCGTCTCTCCCGGTATTGGGGGTTGATGTCGCACAGTGCACGGGTGGCCATCACTAGAAATCCTCGGCCAAGGTAGTGGAGAATTACTGATTTGGATAAGTAGTTTCTCAGATGGTGATGGGCTTCATACCGACACGAATTATCGCGTTATTAGGGGTCTGACTTTATCCACCCCCCTAGACTTGATATGCGATACTCTTTAGATGAACGGACCGGATTGTACGTATATTGTAACTGTCAGACTCAGTAGGGTTTATGGATGAGTTCGCTCGTCAGCTTCCCTTCCAATCAATACATAGGCAACCGTTACATACAGCTTGTACCTCTGACGTGCTAGTGGTTATACCCAGTGCCAGTGTGTCGATGAGTCATTAGAGTCCCCCACAGACTGTTTCCCAAGTTCGGGGGAAACGTTGTAGAGGCCGTATGGTTTTATGGCAGGGTTCGGAAAATGCACGTGCGTTTACGCACGTGTCATATTCCGGGCAGATAATACTGGTAGGCTTTGGTTTAAGCCGGATCCCAGTATTATACTGTGTAGATATAATATCTTTGTCTCAGTTGCATTTGTATTCGGTCGTAATACAAATGCGGGTATGTTTATACTGTTACGGGGTTATCCTGAAATTCGTTTCGGGATCGCTTTTGGAAGTTGCCAGTTTCCAGTTTTCTATCGCCCGTCTTTAACATTCGGTTAAAGACGGATTTATCTTTTCTTGATGAGGGTGAGTCGTGGTTCTAGAAGGTTCTAGATTTGGTGACAAGGCTTGATGATTCATAGATAGCATTAATTGAATGGTGAATAGGTTAATGACTAGGTTAATGTTCATTGGTTTGCATTTAATGTTATTTGTGACTCATTCTTTTCATTAAGTGAGATGATAAGCTTCATGGTTATGGTCACCCCCTCCTCTCTCCTACACTCACCCCCTCCTTGATAAATTGTGGCCGGCCATTCTTTTTGGGGATGTTGGTTGCTTGAAAAAAAGATTGATATAGTTTTGGACTCATGGAAATTAGATAGCCTCATTTCTCATTTCACCCGATCCAAAAGGCAACTTCATTAACCGTTCGTCCATGGCTTTAGACGAAGCGAGACAAAGTGTTCTACTCATTCTCTACTTCATCTTGGTCGTCTCTTTTAGCAAACTTGACGACCGAGTTGCCTCGGTTCAGAGGTGGGAGCCCGTTTAAAGATCCGTCGACGTGGTGCCACCTGGACGAGAAGACTGGAGATTCAGGAGATCGGAGCAGCCGCAACAAAGCGTGGGATGATGGTTGAAGACCGAAGGACTCAGAACATTCGGTATAACATTTCTACCCACTTTGTAGTTTGTTAGTTTAGCTTTAATGTCAGATCCGGGTTATAGTACGCGATAGCGCCAGTTGTAAAAAGTTTTTGTTCCGCATTTGGCGTCTGTTAGACGGCCGGGGCACTACCGTGAACTTACAGTGGTATCAGAGCCTCACCATTAAGCTTTACTAACTTGTGCTAACACGTTTAAAATATCGATCGAACCGAATTTCAAAAACTATATTTTTCTGAACAAAAGTTTCTGTCGATTTTAAACTGGGTCTAAAAATTATTTTGCATGTCACAGAAAATAGAGCAGGCTTTTTTAAGAAGACAATTGAAATTTGGTCACGTGATCCCATGTTGTTGCCGCGGATCCGCGGTCAAAGCTACGGTTTGACCGCACATCCGCGGCCATTTTGAAGGAACAGTGACCCAAATTTTAACTGTGTCTTCTACTTGGTAAATTGTGTTTTCTGGAATATTTCTTTTGGGCCCATATTTTGTTACTGTACAGCAGATGTTCGTGGGGCCCACTTTGGGAAATTTTGTCGATCGAAATTTAAACGTGTTAGTTTACAGTACTTACTTTATATCTCCGACCGGGAATGTCATTCGAGCGGTAAATTACGTCTAATTGCTATAGCTCTTTTAGACGGATTTGCGAAGGTGACATTCGCGTTGATGTTCTGTGTTGTGCTGTGATGTTGCGTATATGTCGTGGTGGATAGCAGTGTGCAATGATAGTGCAGTTTGGATTTATTTGTACATTTGATATTGTGGGGCGAGCGTCCAACATGTGGACTGCCGTCACTGCCTGTTTGTATAATATTCTTTTGGGGCACGACCGGGCTGAGGTCGATGTACCCGTTGTACATATTTTTATTTTTATACTAGGTTTATCCCGCGAAGAAGTGCACGGATAGCCGGGTTCTGGAGGGAAACGGGTCCGTATCTCATGGCTTTGAGAGGCAAAGGGACCTCACTCTAGAATTGGCAGACTATTCGCCGCACTCGTAGGGGGTACAGGTTGACCCAAGGAGGGGTGCTCAAGTTACCGGATTTCGTGAAGTGCCGGGTGGTCCATTCATTTTGCTGTAGGGGGCTGCCTCGCTTCAGGTTTTGGCGGGTAACTTGCCGCACCCGTAGGGGTCTAGTTTTCATTGCACAGGCTATCCATACGACCAGGGGAATGTCGGGTTTCAGTAGCGGCTCTGTGAAACCCGGGGATCCTAGATTATCTGTATTGTTCTGTGATGCTTATTACTTTTCTGTAATGTTGCATATTATCACGCCTGGAGCGATTATTGTATATTGGTATATATACTATTAGATATTGTATATGTTTTACACCCGCGCTAGTCCAGCCCCCGCTCTGTCCTTAATTAAGTAACCTAACGGGTGATGACGGGCCCCAGTGACGAATGCGGATGGTATATACGTACATTATATTTTCGTTCTTTTCTGGTGTGATTGATTGATGGGACTGCATTAATTCTTATCAATGCAAGGATAAAACAAACCTATATTTGATATTGTTGGAACAAATTTTAAAAGGTGTTATTACAAAGATGTTTCCTTTTGTTTTGCATAGCGGTATTCAGTTGGAATATCCTGCACCTCATTCCACGAGGCAAGGGCCGAGATCCCTTCACCGGGTGTGACCCCTTGGGCAGAAGTTTATGTCAGGGTAATAACTTCAATATAGTCGATTACAAGTTGCTTTGCATCGAGGTATTCAGTTAGAATATCCTGCACCTCATTCCACGAGGAAAGAGCTGAGATCCCTTCACCGGGAGTGACCTATTTAGCAAAAGGTTTTTGCCACTATATTTTTATAAAAAGCTATCAGGTTCCTTCAACGAAATCAAGTTCATTACGTTAAAGGTTTTTCACCAAAAACCAGCCGTAGCCCTCCGTCATTTCTTATGGATGGTCAATAGTATTCAAGCTATGTTTGTTGACTAAAGTCAAGGCATAGTGTTTGGTAGCCGCTGGGTATTCATCTGTTGCATAGATAGATGCGTTGGTTTGGGACTGTCGTATTACCTTGTTGACTAAAGTCAAGGGTATGTACGGGTGGGTTCAAATCAACCTGGATAATGACGGGTAGAACTTGACATGTGACTTATGATTTATTGACTAAAGTCAAGGTCATAAGAGCATGAGGCAAAAATCACATCGGGAGTTTTAAACAAACAACAAACTTGCCAGGCATGCGCATACCTTCTAGAGTGTGATAACTTGAGTGGCTTCCATCAAGTTATCATGCGATGATAGTTGGATCCCGATTCTTACTGATGAGTTGGTTTACTCTTCGGGTGATCCCGACTAATTCTTCTTTCAGGTTTGGAGGAGAATTTGAGATTACAGTGGGAGGTTTCCTGATTAGATAAAGTGATAACTATTCTGATCCAGGTTTGAGTGCACGCAGAGTGTTTCTTTTCTCTCTCTCTTTGGCAGCGAACTTTGACCGACCCTAGACTATGACTCAGTGATTAAGTTGACCGAACCTTCTTAATATACCGGCTTTTGGATTGTCCAAGTTGCATAAGTCATTGCCGCTCCTTCTTTTACCCTTTGCATTTCTCAGAACACCCCGTATTACTACGGACATCCACTTCCATTGGATAGATCCATCGTATGGTTAGATACGAACTCGAAGGGACTTCTTCGAGGATGGATCCGGGTTCAGGAGAAATAGAATTGGTTTATTCAGTTGTCTTTTATTATCACCTTCTCTCAGGTTGCGAGGGCTCCTTGGTTTAGGAGAGTACACCTATTATGCTTACTGGATAGTCTTCTTCCAAACCATAGGCTGGTGCCGAAAGGTAGGGAAGGAAGAAAACCAATTTGCCTAAGTAGGGTGTGCAGAAGGTAATATATAAAGACAAGATAAAGGGATTAGAAAGAGGGCAAAGTAAATTGCGACTGCTATCATTCACGACCAAACCGCGTACTTCATCGCCACTCCTATTTCACCTTTGCTTTTTTCCCCAGTTCGGGAGAAATAGAAAAAGGTATTATTCAGTTGTCTTTTATCATCACCTTCTCTCAGGTTACGAGTACTCCTTGGTTTAGGAGGGTACACCTATTATGCTTACTGGATAGTCTTCTTCCAAACCATAGGCTGGTGCCGAACGGTAGGGAAGGAAGAAAACCATTTAGCCTAACGATGGTGTACAGAAGGTAACGATTAAAGACAAATAAAGGGATTTGGAAAGATGACAATAAAATATACGGTTATAGTCATGAATTGGATTATGGAAGAGGCATTACTAGGAATACCAGGATACCCCTACGAAACATTTTCATGTTTCAGTGCATTGTTAAAGGAAAACTGATTTCCCGATTAGATACTTACTCCAGGGTATGTATTTACCAGGTATGATTCTCACATCTGTATGGTTTTACAGATGATGAGTGGGAGTAGGTTATTGGGAATAAGGTGATCATCCTCATTATATCGGAATTCGTTGTAATTGGTGATATTTGAGGAAGTCGCCTGGGTTTTTGCCGGACGGCATGTATTTGGTTTTGAATATCCGTTGTTGTACACCAATTTCAAAATGATATATCTGTACGTTTATTTTTATAAAGTGAGATATAACTTTTTGAGATTATGTCCGTGACATTTACCTATATCAGATACGATTGGGTAAGGAGCATTGAACAACGAAGTAGTTCTTAACCATAAGTACAGTTTTCAACCTACGATGCACATGTTTTGAGTTATTTAACTCAGCGGACTTATACAGAGTATTGTATGTTGTCCAGTGTCCATAAGGACAAAGGGGTTGGTCCTCGTACTCTGTTATGTTTACTTGTAATTTCTTTAGTTTTTAGACAAGTGTTTCGTTGAAATACTATGTCTAAGTTTTGAGAAGTTGTGGGTATAAGAATAAAGTAGAGAACCAGGTATCGCAAGTATCGGGATTCTTCAAAGAGATCGAAGATGTAGATTCTTGTGATTGGCATTCAGTTGATAGTAATGGTTTTGAGAAACTCATTTCTCTTTCAGGTTACTCATAATTGGATGGATTCCTAAGTTGAGTATTGCTGATTAGCCTCTCTCCATTAAGTTGATATGCACTGGAGACAGTTGCAGGATTTGAATATGGTTCCAATTAAATAAGTGCCAAAGTTTCTATATTAGATATAGAATGCTTCATATCTTAACGATGTTAAGGTAAGGGGAGTTGTCCAGCTTATGCTTAAAACCAGACACTGGATAACTCAAGGCACTTTTCTGTAATGGCAGTTTGTCGGTTGACCCTGGCTTTGACGAGGGTTGATTTTCTACCATCTGGAAGATCAATAGTGATATTGTTCTTGACTCGCCACAGTTTTAGTAAAATGGATTTTTTCAGAAAACAGTAGTGGGAGTATGGTAGAACTGGAAGTGATTCCAGAACCGCAAACGATTACGGAAAATTTAATAGGACCTATATATTCAATCAGATTTGACATTCCATTAGCCACTCCGCAGACATGGTGGGTAACCCCAGACACCCGAGAGGTACTCCGGTACCCTCAAGGACGGTGACATGGAGGTTCTTGTTTACCCAGACTTGACACTACTGTTGTTCCATACTATGAGACCCGGCAGGAGGATATGTATAGCGTCGTTCTAAACTAGTTTTAGAAGTACACGTATATATTATTCTGCCAGAGGGTTGTTATGGTCAGTGGGAGCAGCGGAAGCATAGTGGACAAGTAGCTTATGTCTATTTATAGGCTTGAGCAGATATAGCGGAGATAAGATCATCTAATTTTGATGTGACAGTCATGGGTTTGACTTCATCAGAATAGGGGATGGATCTGTTGAGAAGGTTGTAGGGTGTGATGTCTTGGTATTTGCATGACATACACAGAGTAGGAAGTAAAATTCCTATACTACGATCGGTTGTACTTTGGTCGTCACACAGTTGTTTCTCCACAAAAAATATGGATATAATATCTGACATTCTGGTTACTAGATCTATGGTTTTAGATCTAGATTTAGGTAGTTTCCCAATGTGGGTACTTTGACAGTATTCTAATAGTATTTTAGAATAGTTGACTTCTGGCATGGTAGTGTACCTGCAGGTGATGGAGTCACCCTCTCTAAAGGTGTCTTACAGACTAAAGGGGAGAGGGATGTGCATGATTGGCAGATCACTTGCTTAGGAAATTGAGTCAATCATGAGATGTCAAATACCATACCAGATGTTGTTTTTTGCACTAGATGCGATAAGTTTATATTAATCCAATCCTGGAGAAACATAAGAAAGCAGTTTTAGAACATAAGTGCATGTTCTACGGATTTGATGACAACAGCCTCCTTCGAGAAACAGTTATCATTCCAGGCTTCCAAGGTGACATGGATGACAGAGTGATTGTCAGAATTATAGTTTTCCCTCTGACGAGGGACAGTATTATGGACAGGTGGTCCAAGAGGATACTGTGGGAGGCATGGTGCTGGATACTGATTAGGTTCAGTTATCAATAAAGTCTAAGAAGTTTGGATTTGGAGTTCATTTATGATCTAGGTCCCATCAGATATTCAGACATATTCTGAGACAGGTATTACTCGATTCGGGAGATGGCTTTCTCCGCGAACTTGAGATTAAGAGAGACATAGAAAGGAACATCAGGGCGAATCCACTCACTGAGGCTATTTCTCGAACACAATAGTTTTACAAACGAGCTTTTGTGAAACTGATTAGTAGAGGAGTTGGATGTTCGGTATCACATGGGCTGTGAGTATGCGACATCGCAATAATTATCCTTAAGTGCAAGTGGGAGATTGTTGGATATAGTGCCCTCAAAGTCAATTATTGGATCACAGATACGTGATTACAATGATTGAGGCTGGACCTATACCGATATGACAGTCTTGCTCAAGATGATAGTATGCTATCTGGTTTGTCTTTATCATCGTATACATGCTTTAGTTCACTATTGCATGATGATAGAGCCCATAGGATTCTTGCTTGACTACCAGCAGTATGATGGCGATCATATACGTGGGAGCTAGGGTCTATAAGCACATCTTTAAAAGTGTCCCTAGTCGTGGGAGTTTTCGAGACAGGGCATCGATACTCCAGAGAAGACTAGTGTAAACAGTCGAGAACCTGACGAGAGGCAATGGACGGTCTCACAAGCCATTGGTGTCAGTTGGTTCACCTAAGATGTATACAGGTGCTCATTGGGTTATGAGTACACCGGGCAGGACTCGCCGGGAACATGCTAGTTGGTATTATACATATCGTCAAATAGCAGTTCCCTGGTGACATGTGTACATGTTAGTTCATCGACCTGAGATCGTCATTTGTCTCATGTGAGTCCCCACTGTGCTTTGATTTCTACCCTACCACGCTCAAAGGAGACGTGCAAACAGGTATTTTTTGGGTACAGTCCCGAGCCACATGGAGGCAGTGAGCGGATCGTCGAGGATTCGTCTCTCCCGGTATTGGGGGTTGATGTCGCACAGTGCACGGGTGGCCATCACTAGAAATCCTCGGCCGAGGTAGTGGAGAATTACTGATTTGGATCAGTAGTTTCTCAGATGGTGATGAGCTTCATACCGACACGAATTATCGTGTTATTAGGGGTCTGACTTTATCCACCCCCTAGACTCGATATGCGATACTCTTTAGACGAATGGACCGGACTGTACATATATTGTCACTGTCAGACTCAGTAGGGTTTATGGATGAGTTCGCTCGTCAGCTTCCTTTCCAATCAATACATAGGCAACCGTTACATACAGCTTGTACCTCTGACGTGCTAGTGGTTATACCCAGTGCCAGTGTGTTGATGAGTCATTAGAGTCCCCCACAGACTGTTTCCCAAGTTCGGGGGAAACGTTGTAGAGGCCGTATGGTTTTATGGCAGGGTTCGGAAAATGCACGTGTGTTTACGCACGTGTCATATTCCGGGCAGATAATACCGGTAGGTTTTGGTTTAAGCCGGATCCCAGTATTATACTGTGTAGATATAATATCTTTGTCTCAGTTGCATTTGTATTCGGTCGTAATACAAATGCAGGTATGTTTATATTGTTACGGGGTTATCCTGAAATTCGTTTCGGGATCGCTTTTGGAAGTTGTCAGTTTCCACTTTTCTATCGCCCGTCTTTAACATTCGGTTAAAGACGGATTTATCTTTTCTTGATGAGGGTGAGTCGTGGTTCTAGAAGGTTCTAGATTTGGTGACAAGGCTTGATGATTCATAGATAGCATTAATTGAATGGTGACTAGGTTATGTTAGTTGTATGTATGCCCTAGAGGCCAGTATTGTACAGATGATGTATATTATATTGGATGCTTGGACATATATAGAGATGACTTTCTTGCTCGATATGATAGTATGCTATCTGGTTTCTCTTTATCTTAACATGTACACTAGTCTCTTTAAACTGTCTTATAGTTACATGTTGGTAAAGCCTTTAGGATGTGTACTTGACTGCCTGGACTATGATGCAGATCATACTAGTGGGGACATGGTAGTCCATAAGTACATCCTTCAAGGTCCCTAGTCGTAGGTGTATCGAGACGGGGCATCGATATACCAGAGTAGACTAGCGTATACGCTTCTCGACCCATGAGATGGGCGATGGATGATCCCATATCCATTGGTGTTTGACATCAGAGATGATATACGGGTGCTCAGTGGAGACTGGGTACACTGGACGGACTCGCCGAGAACTCCCAGATGGTATTATACCTCACGTCAGATGGCAGTTCTCAGGTGACACTTGTGCAGGTTAGTCTGTAGACCCGAGATCGTCATAGAGTCTTGTGTGATTCCCACTGTGCTCTGATACCACTGTAGGGTTCCTAGGCACTCTTAAGAGGTCTCACAAGGCATCAACCATGCCAATTTCAAATTTTACGGGTGCCGAGAAACCCTAATACGGATCGTTGACTAGAAGTTTAGGCGAAATACGAATCTAGTTAACAACTTAACTAAAGATAAGAAGCTACAACCTTTGTAGATCCGGATATCCACTTCCTTGGCTCCACGTAGACGTCCTCTCGCTGTCCGTCTTGAATCCCGAACTCAAGCATCGGCTTCATCGGAGAAAAGGGCGGACTAGGTCGTCGGCTTCGTGCCGAAGATGATCTACGTCGAGGCATCACAAGTTCAAGCTCCAACTTCACAAATTTGTGAAACTTCTGAAGAAAACACCCAAAACAACTTGGCAAGAGGTAGAGGGTGAATAAATAGGAGGTGGGTTCACTTTAGAATTGGATTTCTCACTTTAGAACTCAAGTTGCCATTGATGGCATCAAGCTTTCTTTCTTGAAGAAGAAGATCAAGAAGAACGAAACCGGCGATATCATATATTACACTTACGGTCACAGAAAAGAAAGTGTAAAACTACAACAGTTAGAATTCGCAACCTTTTTACTTACGTTGATGACATGTGATGTTATGTGTTGCTGGATTTGTTATATTGGATTGTCGTGTTTGAATAGCCGGGGTTTTTTTTTATGTGAGATGAGTGTTTTTCATTTTCATTCATGTAAAAACTTGTATGTAATATTCTTTTATTTGGGGCACTTCCAGGTTGCGGAAGATGTCACCTTTTGTATATTATTTACTTTTCCGCATTAGGATAGACCCAAGGAGGGGAGCACAAGTAACCGGGTTCTGGGGTCCAGTGGGAGACCAACTCGAGGAGTCGAGTCCGGGTCTCCTAACCCTAGAATTGGTAGGGTTGCTTGCCGCTCTCGTAGGGGTCTAGGGGTGTGGGATTGGCTATTCATCACGACCGTGGAATCCGTGTTTTATACTGGCTCGTATTGAAAACACGGACGTCCTAGTATATCCAATGTTTCATATGTTTCTTCTGCTGCGATATCAGTGATGCGATCATGTGATGTTCTGTGATAGATACAGTATATAGTATATATGATATATTATATAGACGTTACTTATGTTTTGCATCCGCACTAGCCCTGCCCTGCTCTGTCGTTAGTTACCTAACCTAACGGTGCACGAGGGGACATCGAGGCGAATGCGAATGGCATAAGTGTACGTCGTATTTATCTGTGATGTTTAGGTACTTAAATGATGGGACTTCATTAATGAGATTAATGAAAGAAAAGAAACCTAAGATGTTGTAGAATCAAATTTTAAATAAAACAGGTAGCTACAGTTCTTGCTTTGCACAGCGGTATATGTGATATATCCTGCACCTTATTCGATGAGGAAAGGACCAAGATCCCTTCACCGGGAGTGACTCCTTTAGCAATAACTGGTAGATGCTACACCCTCGGTTTTTTTTTGATTGCTTCTATAGTTTCTGCTTTGCACAGTGATATAAATGATATATCCCGCACCTCATTCGACGAGGAAAGGGCCGACGATCCCTTCACCAGGAGTGACCCCTTTAGCAAAACTAGAAAAGCCTCAAAATCACTCCATTTCAAAACTTCATTTGATTCTACAACGATATCAAGTTCATTACGCAATAGATTTTCAGAAAAACCTGTCGTAGCCCTACGTCATTTCAGATAAGTACTAGTTAGTATTCGTGCTACGTTTGTTGACTATGTTAAGGCGTAGTGTGCGGTAGCTGACCAGTATTTATCTGCTTATGCATATGATGCAGATTGGATTAGGGTAGTCGTGCGACTTTGTTGACTATGTTAAGGGTCGTGCGGGTGGGTTTAATTCAATCAGGAAATGACGGGTTGAACTTGACTAGCACTTATGATTTGTTGACTATGTTAAGGTCATATAGCTGCTAGGGGCAAAATATTATCGGGAATTTCAAGTGTTGAAATTTGCAATGAGATTGCATACCTTCTATGAGATAGTTGGATTCCGATACCCACTGCGAGTAAGAGTTACTCCTGAGAGAGTTTTACACATTGCAATTAGCTGATCAAGTAGGTGTCTAGAAAGGTGTCAACGGGGTTACTCCTATGGGAAAACGAGGTTTACATTAATTAGGTTCGTGCGAAAGCACGGGGGACCTCCCTTAAAGTACCGACACTGGTCTGGCTGAAAGATTGGCGAACTTGTAGTGTGTAATTAATCCCGGCTAGTCTTTCCTTTTAGGGTTTGAAGGAAGATTTGATAAAAACAGTGGGAGCCATCCTGATTAGATAAGATAATAACCAATCTGATCTTGCACGAGCATACGCTAAAGTGTTTTCTTCTCTCTCTCTCTCCAGGTAGCGACCATGTCAGGCCCTAATCAAGATAATAATATGGATGTATTGACCGAACCCGCATGTTATACTGTGCTGGGGAACGTTGGTTCCGTTCTTTCCTATAAGAGTTATAGGACTGAACAGGATATAGGGGAATACCAGGATTCCCATGCCACCCGTATGAAGAAAGTACTTGATGATGCATTTTCTTCGGGTGTGTTCATTACAGAGAACTGTTTCTCCATTTGCTCTACGTCCTGGGTATTAGATACCGGGTCAGGATCCCATATATGTAATCAGTTACATGGGCTCAGGAAAGGTAGAGAACTTGGAGAAGGTGATAAAGACATTAGAGTTGGAAATGGTGCAATTGTTGCAGCTAAGACTGTCGGGGAATATCACCTTGCATTACCAACTGGTAATACATTGGTTCTGAACGAATGCTATTACATGCCGAACCTGATATGCAACATTATATCAGTTTCTTTATTGAGTAAAGAGGGATATAATTTTGTATTACAGGACAATGTTATGAACATTTTCCGTAACCAAAAGTTGGTTGGATCAGGCACGTTGTGCAATGGCATTTATGTTCTAAATCAATCAACAGTTCTGAGCATAACTAACACACACAAGAGGAAGAGTTCAGAAATGAACGAATCCTTCTTGTGGCATTGTAGACTGGGTCACATCAATGCGACACGACTGGCTAAGTTGCATAAGGATGGATATTTGAAACCTTTCGAATTTTCATCTTATGACACTTGCCAATCATGTCTCAAAGGCAAGATGACCAAAACTCCGTTTACGGGACACGGAGAAAGAGTTACCGAACTCTTGGGACTGATACATAGTGATGTATGCGGTCCTATGTCTACACATGCCAGGGATGGTTCTTCATACTTCATTACATTCACTGACGATCTCTCTAGGTTCGGGTATGTGTTCCTGATGAAACACAAATCAGAAGCTTTTGAGAAATTTAGGGAATATAAACAAGAAGTTGAGAACCAAACCGGAAAAAGTATTAAAATCCTACGATCTGATCGAGAAGGTGAATACTTGAGCAATGAATTCCTGGACTTCCTAAAAGAGAATGGGATTCTCTCTCAGCTGACTCCTCCATATACACCACAGCACAACGGTGTATCAGAACGGAGGAACCGCACCCTATTAGATATGGTGCGCTCTATGATGAGCACAGCTGAGTTACCTATTTCCTTCTGGGGATATGCGCTGGAAACAGCAACATACCTATTGAATCAAGTTCCATCTAAATCTGTACCTACCACACCATATGAGATATGGAGTGGGAAGAGACCATATTTTAAACGAGTTAAGATATGGGGTTGTCCGGCCTATGTCAAAAGGCAAAATCCAGACAAACTCGAGGCACGGTCAGTTCTTTGCAAGTTTGTGGGATATCCTAAGAATTCCCAAGGATATTTTTTCTACCATGCTGAAAACCAAAAAGTGTTTGTTTCTCAATATGCCACCTTTTTAGAAAAGGAATTCCTTGAAAAAGAAATTAGTGGCAAAGTGGTAGAGCTGGAAGAGGTTCCAGATACAAAAACCATAACTGAAGATTTAGTGGAACCAGAAGATTCAGTAGCTCCCAACGAACCTCGGCCTCTCCGCCGATCTAATAGGGTTCCTCGCCAACCTGAGAGATACTACGGTTTTCTCATGGATGGTGGGAGAGAGGATTGCATCAAGGAGGATGATGACCCAACTAGCTTCGAGCAGGCCATCACGAGTAGAGACTCAGTGAAATGGCTGGATGCTATGCGGTCCGAGATGGAATCCATAAACACCAACAAAGTATGGACTTTGGAAGTTGCTCCTGAAGGGGTAAAACCCATTGGGAGCAAGTGGATCTTCAAGAAGAAACTTGGTGTAGATGGGAAAGTGGAGACTTTCAAAGCTAGACTTGTTGCAAAGGGTTTTCGTCAAAGACCAGGTGTGGACTATGACGAAACCTTTTCTCCAGTGGCTATGCTTAAATCCATCCGGATCATGCTTGCCATCGCTGCATATCATGATTACGAAATCTGGCAAATGGATGTTAAGACCGCCTTTCTAAATGGTGATTTAGAAGAGTGCGTGTACATGACTCAGCCAGAGGGCTTCGTAGATAGTAGGAGCAGCGGGAAGGTGTGCAAGCTGCTTAAATCCATTTATGGATTAAAGCAAGCAACGCGGAGTTGGAACATCTGCTTTGACGTCGTTATCAAAGAGTTTGATTTCGTCAAAAATCCAGATGAACCTTGTATCTACAAGAAGGTGGCAGAGAGTAAGGTTGTCTTCCTCGTATTGTACGTGGACGACATACTCTTGATAGGAAATGATATTCCTATGCTGCAATCGGTCAAGCTCTTCTTATCACAAAGATTCTCAATGAAAGATCTTGGTGATGCCTCCTGCATATTGGGAATCAGGATCTATAGAGATAGATCCAAACGGATATTGGGATTGTCCCAATCCAGGTACATTGACACCGTACTAAAGAGGTTTAGTATGGAAGAATCCAAGCGTGGGAACTTGCCCACGATCTCTGGAGTCACTCTCTCCAAAGAGATGTCTCCCAAGACTGATTTGGAGAGAGCTCGCATGCAAGGGATACCCTATGCTTCGGCTGTAGGCTCTATCATGTATGCGATGCTATGTACCAGACCCGATGTAGCATACTCACTAAGTGTAGTGAGCAGGTATCAAGCTGATCCTGGAGAGAGTCACTGGACAGCTGTGAAGAGCATTCTCAAGTACTTACGAAGGACTAAAGAGATGCTCTTGGTGTATGGTAACGGAGAACTCCAAGTGGAGTCCTTTACCGATTCGAGCTTCCAGAGTGATAAGGACGACTCTAAGTCGCAGTCGGGATTTGTCTTTACCCTTTACGGAGGGGCGGTTAGCTGGAAGAGTTCCAAGCAGGAAACCGTGGCAGACTCGACAATGGAGGCTGAATACATCGTTGCCAACGATGCTGCCAAAGAGGCTGTCTGGATCAAGAAGTTCATTATTGAACTTGGAGTGGTTCCATCCATTGAGCATCCAATACCTTTGTATTGCGATAACAATGGAGCGGTGGCTTTGGCCAAGGAACCAAGGTCCCATCAGCGATCCAGGCATATTCTGAGGCGGTATCACCTGATCCGGGAGATAGTTGATCGCCGGGAGATCGAGGTCAGGAGGGTTGACACGAAGAACAACACGGCGGATCCACTCACGAAGGCCATTCCCCAGATACAGTTTGAGAGACTCTTCGGGATGCTCAGTATGCGATATACAGCAGCTGGCCCTAGTGCAAGTGGGAGATTGTTAGTTGTATGTATGCCCTAGAGGCCAGTATTGTACAGATGATGTATATTATATTGGATGCTTGGACATATATAGAGATGACTTTCTTGCTCGATATGATAGTATGCTATCTGGTTTCTCTTTATCTTAACATGTACACTAGTCTCTTTAAACTGTCTTATAGTTACATGTTGGTAAAGCCCTTAGGATGTGTACTTGACTGCCTGGACTATGATGCGGATCATACTAGTGGGGACATGGTAGTCCATAAGTACATCCTTCAAGGTCCCTAGTCGTAGGTGTATCGAGACGGGGCATCGATATACCAGAGTAGACTAGCGTATACACTTCTCGACCCATGAGATGGGCGATGGATGATCCCATATCCATTGGTGTTTGACATCAGAGATGATATACGGGTGCTCAGTGGAGACTGGGTACACTGGACGGACTCGCCGAGAACTCCCAGATGGTATTATACCTCACGTCAGATGACAGTTCTCAGGTGACACTTGTGCAGGTTAGTCTGTAGACCCGAGATCGTCATAGAGTCTTGTGTGATTCCCACTGTGCTTTGATCTCCACCTTACCATGTCCATGAGGGCGTGCAAAACGGTGGTCTTTGGGTACAGTCCCGAGTCACATGGAGGCAATGAGCGATAGGAAGGGTTTCGTCTCTCCCGGTATTAGGGGTTGATGTTGCGCAGTGCTCGATTGGCCGTAACAGGGAAGTCCCTGGCCAGGGCTGATCAGAGATTTGCTGGTAAATGTTACCAGTAGTTTCTCGACCCGTTATGAGCCTCACATCGGCACGCCTTATCGGTTATTGGGGTCTGACGTTTACCACCCCTAGACTTGATATGCGACATATCAGACGAACAGACCGGACTGTACGGTAAGTGTTACTGGTTGGATTCACAGGAGTGTGAGCGGGCTAGCTCGTCGATCTTCTGATCGCTCAATACCCGGATGGCCGTTACGTTTAGCAGACCTCTTGCGGCTTGTGGATGTTTGATATGATCATCATCTGCTACCGGCGTATTGACGAGTCTTTAGAGTCCTACATTGAGGTTTCCTGGCTCAAGCGAAACGAAATAGGAGCGCATATGAGATATGTGCAGGACCGAGAATAATGCGTATATGTGATACCGTATTCAATTCTCGCGATGAATGTATCGATTGGTTATATACGATATAACCTAGATATCGAATCAAGGATTGATTCGATAAGCCGATACATAGGATACTAGTCGGTTATATGCGATATGACCGGATCGTTAAATCAAGTGTTGATTTAATGATTTAATGTATAATTATATATTTGATATATTGCTTTGCATTAACTAGTATTGGTTCACTTTAAATGGATTTTCTCACTTGATGTGCAAGTTGTATATGTGATATACTTTTGTGCACATCTTTGTATCATGTTTGATGATGCTTGCTCATTTGGTTAAGTGTAAAGAATTAAACCTAGGTTAAGAAAGTGATTAGGGTTTTAAATTATCCATTCTTTTATTTATTGAGTTTGGAAAAAGAATGGGATAAGAATACAAAATGGTTGCTTTCATTCTTGAACTTTTGTGAAGCTTCATGAAGCTTTGACCAAAGTGACCAATTTGTCTTCATGCTTAACCCTAACCACTCTTCTAACCTTGGTCAATTCTCTACACCTAACCATGGTTCCTATTATGATAAGTATTCATTTCTTTTTCATTTTTGATTAACTTATCATAATATTTCCTTCTTCTTGATCTTCTTCTTCAAGAAAGAAAGCTTGATGCCATCAATGGCAACTTGAGTTCTAAAGTGAGAAATCCAATTCTAAAGTGAACCCACCTCCTATTTCTTCACCCTCTACCTCTTGCCAAGTTGTTTTGGGTGTTTTCTTCACAAGTTTCACAAATTTGTGAAGTTGGAGCTTGAACTTGTGATGCCTCGACGTAGATCATCTTCGGCACGAAGCCGACGACCTAGTCCGCCCTTTTCTCCGATGAAGCCGATGCTTGAGTTCGGGATTCGAGACGGACAGCGAGAGGACGTCTACGTGGAGCCAAGGAAGTGGATATCCGGATCTACAAAGGTTGTAGCTTCTTATCTTTAGTTAAGTTGTTAACTAGATTCGTATTTCGCCTAAACTTCTAGTCAACGATCCGTATTAGGGTTTCTCGGCACCCGTAAAATTTGAAATTGGCATGGTTGATGCCTTGTGAGACCTCTTAAGAGTGCCTAGGAACCCTACAGGTTAATGACTAGGTTAATGTTCATTGGTTTGCATTTAATGTTATTTGTGACTCATTCTTTTCATTAAGTGAGATGATAAGCTTCATGGTTATGGTCACCCCCTCCTCTCTCCTACACTCACCCCCTCCTTGATAAATTGTGGCCGACCATTCTTTTTGGGGATGTTGGTTGCTTCGAAAAAAGATTGATATAGTTTTGGACTCATGGAAATTAGATAGCCTCATTTCTCATTTCACCCGATCCAAAAGGCAACTTTATTAACCGTTCGTCCATGGCTTTGGACAAAGCGAGACAGAGTGTTCTACTCATTCTCTACTTCATCTTGGTTGTCTCTTTTAGCAAACTTGACGACCGAGTTGCCTCGGTTCAGAAGCGGGAGCCCGTTTAAAGATCCGTCGACGTGGTGCCACCTGGACGAGAAGACTGGAGATTCAGGAGATCGGAGCAGCCGCAATAAAGCGTGGGATGATGGTTGAAGACTGAAGGACTCGGATCATTCGGTATAACATTTCTACCCACTTTGTAGTTTGTTAGTTTAGCTTTAATGGCAGATCCGGGTTATAGTACGCGATAGCGCCGGTTGTAAAAAGTTTTTGTTCCGCATTTGGTGTCTGTTAGACGGCCGGGGCGCTACCGTGGACTTACAACAAAATGTACACAAATAAATATATATCACATATATATTAAGTTGTGCACAAGTGAGAAAAACAAATGCTTAAGTGAACCAATGTTAGTTAATGTAAATTTGTATATCACATATACAATTATACACTAAATTATTAAATCAACACTTGACTTAATAATCCGGTTATATCACATATAACCGACTAACACAAAATGTACCAACTTATCGAATCAACACTTGATTCGATAACCCGGCTATATCATATATAACCGGCCGATACAATAGTCGCGAGAATAGAATACGGTATCACATACACGCATTATTCTCGGTCCCGCACATATCACATATGCGCTCCTATTTCGTTTTGCCTGAGCCAGTAAAACCTCTATGTAGGACTCTAAAGACTCTTCAATACGCCGGCAGTAGGTGATGATCATATCAAGCACCCACATGCCGTCAGCGGTACTAGCTGGACGTAACGGCTACCCGGGTATTGAGCGATCAGAAGATCAGCAAGCAAGCCCGCTCCAACTCCTGTAAAAGCCTGACAGTGACACTACCGTACAGTCCGATCTCCTCGTCTGATATGTCGCATATCAAGTCTAGGGGTGGTAAACGTCATACCCCAATAACCGATAAGTCATGCCGATATGAGGCTCATAACGGGTCGAGAAACTACTGGTAACTCTTACCAGTAAATCTCTAAACCATCCCTGGCCAGGGACTTCCCTGTTATGGCCAATCGAGCATAGCGCAATATCAACCCCCAATACCGGGAGAGACGAAACCCCTCCTATCGCTCATTGCCTCCATGTGACTCGGGACTGTACCCAAAAACCACCGTTTTGTACGCCCTCTTGGACGTGGTAAGGTGGAAATCAAAGCACAGTGGGAATCACACAAGACTCTATGACGATCTCGGGTGTACAGACTAACCTGTACCAGTGTCACCAGAGAACTGCCATCTGACGTAAGGTATAATACTATCTGGGAGTTCTCGGTGAGTCCGTCCAGTGTACCCAGTCTCCACTGAGCACCCGTATATCATCTCTGATGTCAAACACCAATGGATATGGGATCATCCATCCCCCGTCTACATGGGTCGAGAAGGTATACGCTAGTCTACTCTGGTATATCGATGCCCCGTCTCGATACACCCACGACTAGGGAGCTTGAAGGATGTACTTATGGACTACCATGTCCCCACTAGTATGATCTGCATCATAGTCCAGGTAGTCAAGTACACATCCTAAGAGCTTTACCAACATGTAACAGAGAGACAATCAGTGTACACGTTAAGGTAAAGAGTAACCAGATAGCATACTATCATGTCGAGCAAGAAAGTCTTCCCTATATATGTCCAAGCATCCACTACAATATACATCTCATGTATAGTAATGGCCTCTAGGGCATACATATAACTAACATATCTTGCTATAGCTACATGTACATCATGCATACATACTTACATGTACACCCACATACCTTGCTACAGCTACATGTACACCATGCAAACATACTTACATGTATACCCATATCTTGCTATAGCTACATATACCCCTAAGTGGTATGGTATTGTCATTTGACATTGAGACGTTGATTATTGTGCTATTGCGCTTATGAAATGCATCGTACATACCTGCTTACATGTAGATACACATATCTTGCTATAGTTACATGTACACCTCATATGATGCTGCACTTGATTTTGGAGGAATTGGGAACCGCATGATAAATTTTAAAACTGGATTCATTTAAAAGAGCGATTTTCCCTTAATATGCTCATATTGCCGTTTTATGTTGCATACATCAGTTTTTCATGGATTTACGCATTGAGATATGGATTTCATGTGATTTATGGATTTGAGAACCGTGGGGGGTATTTCAAGAAATGAAAACCCGGTTTCTCTTGATATGATATTTCAGTGCGTCCACCAAGAGTTTTCTCGGTTCTAAGACTTGTGTTAGATACCCGATTCGAGGAGCGGTAGGCACCGTCCGCGGGTACATGGTGGACCCGGTATGGTTCCCCGGGGCAAGATGTGATTTTCGTGGTATAGACGATGAGCGTGGCAGGAGGGCTAGTACCTACCGGTGATAGTATTTGGATTCGGCGGTTATCTGTGTAAGTGCACGGCGGCGCCCCGGCCGTCAATCAGACGCCGGAATGCGGAAGCGGTGAAAAACTTTAATTTTGCGGACATAGCAAACCGGCACCACCGCGCACTAACCTTCCGGATCGTAACCATTAACAAGTCTAAGCTACTAACAAGAAAGGGAAGAGAAGTATATCGACAGATCCGAGTCCTCCGGTCTTCTCGTCGTCGTCCCGATCTCCTGCGGAATGTCCCGTCTCCTCCTCGTCGCCGGAAGTGCACCACATCGCCTACTTCTTTTACGGGCTCCCACCTCAATGCCGAGGCAACTCGGGCACGAAGCCGGCTACTCGACGTGCCCAAGAATTGCTGTAGAATATGTAGTACTCAAGTCTCATTTTGGGGTTCATGGAGATGCCTTTGTGGTGGAAGAAAAAGAACTTGGAGAGAGGTGAAGAAAAATGTGATAACCCAAAGAATGAGAGTGTCATTTTTCTCCCCACTACAAAAAGAAGCATTTCCCTCATCCATCAAAAATTTGGCCGGCCCACCCCTTTCATGTGTGATTGGAGAGAGAAAGAACAAAGACAAGGGGGTGGGTGGAAAGCAAGAGAGAGAGAGAGAATGGTTATCATACAAAAGAAATCATCACAAAGAAAAGTCCTCACTCAACAACCATACCCCTCAACATCATCAACAATCATGACTTTAAAAGTCAAGCCATGATGGAGTCAAAAGAAGTCAATGATGGTGCACATCATGAAAGCCATCATGATGCAACAAGATGCAAAGAACCCCCTTCACTAATGCCTATTTGCAACAATGCAAATAAACCCTCCTCCACCAATCTTCGGCCAATGAACGGAACAATGGAAATCGGCCGAAACGGAAAGCAAACTGGCAACTCCAGAAAACTGGTCCCGTAATAAATTACAGGAAAACCCCGATACTGTGCATACACACCCGCATCTGTATTTCGACCGAAATACAAAATGCAATGAGACAAAGTCTACACTGTACTATACTAGGATCCGGCTTAAACCAAAGCCGGCTAGTAATATCTGTTCGATCCTGATCCGTGCAATACCGCACGTATCTGATCGAACCCTGCCATATAACCATACGGCCAATAGTACAAACTGTCCGATCCTGATCCGTGCAATACCGCACGTATCTGATCGGACCTTGCCATATCTCCATACGGCCTCTACAGCCTTTCGCCCGAAAGCTGAGTAACTGAATGTGGGGGACTCTAAAGACTCGTCAATACTATGGCTGTGGATTTAACCACCAGCACGTCAGAGGTATAAGCCAATACGTGACGGGCCACCAGCTATTGACCAAAAGGGACGTCGATGAGCGAACTCATCCTGACACCCTACTGAGCCTGTCAGTGACAATATCCGTGCAGTCCGGTCCGTTCGTCTATGAGCATCGCATGGCGGGCCTAGGGGGTTGGTAAAAGTCAGACCCCCAAAAGCGGTACAAGTCGTGTCGGAGTGTAGCCCAGAACACCCTGAGATACTACTAGAATACCTACCAGTAAATCTCCTTGCCTTGGCCAAGGACTTCGTGTAATGGCTCTCCTAGACACAGCACGACCTCACCCCCAATACCGGGAGAGACGAACCCCTGAAGATACGCTCACTGCCTCCATGTGGCTCGGGATTGTACCCAACTAAAACCTGCTTGCACGACTCCTTTGAGCTGTGGTAGGGTAGTAATAAAAGTACAGTGGGAACTCACACGAGACAAATGACGATCCCCAGGTCGATGAACTAACCTGCACACATGTCACCAGGGAACTGCCATCTGACGTCTGGTATATGACCAACTAGCATGTTCCCGGCGAGTCCTGTCCGGTGCACTCATAACCCAATGAGCACCTGTATACATCTTAGGTGATCCAACTGACACCAGTGGCTTGTGAGACCGGCCACCGCCCCTCGTCGGGGTCTCGACTGTATACACTAGTCTACTATGGAGTATCGATGCCCTGTCTCGAAACTCACACGACTAGGGAGCATTTCAGGATATGCTTATAGACTCCCAGCTCCTACTTATATGATCGCCCTCATACTGCTGGTGGTCAAGCAAGAATCCTAAGGGCTCTATCAACGTGTAATAGCGACGTGTCAGGTCACCTTAAACAGTACACGATGATAAAGGTAAACCAGATAGCATATTATCATCTCGAGTAAGACTGTCCTACCGGGATAGGTCCTCCCTCAATCACCGCAATCACGTACCTGTGATCCAATAATTGAATCTGAGGGCATTATCTCCAACAATCTCCCACTTGCACTCAAGGCTAATTATTGCGATGTCGCATACTCACAGCCCGTGTGATACCGAACACCCAACTCCTCTACTAGTCAGTCTCACAAAGCTCATTTGCGAAACTATTGCGTTCGAGGAATAGCCTCAGTGAGTGGATCCGCCTTGATGTCTCTTTCTATGTCTCTCTATATCTCAAGTTCGCGGAGAAACCCATCTCCCGAAATGAGCAATACCTGTCTTAGAATGTGTCTGGATGTCTGATGGGACATAGCTCATAAATGAACTCCAAATCCAAACTTCTTAGACTGTATCGTCAACTGAACTTAATCAGTATCCTGCGCCATGCCTCCCTCAGTATTGCCTTGGACCACCTGTCCAAAATACTGCCCCTCGTCAGAGGGAAAACTATAACTCTGACAACCTCCTTATCGTCCATGTCACCTTGGAAGCCTGGAATGATAACTGTCTCACGAATGAGGCTGTCGTTATCATATCCCTAGAACATTCACTTATGTTCTAAAACTGCTTCCGACTGTTTCTTCAGGATTGGATTAATGTCAACTTATTGCACCTAGTGCTAGAACAACATCTGGTGTGGTACTTGACATTTCATGATTGACTCAATTGCCTGAGCAAGTGATCTGCCAATCATGCACATCCCTCTCTACTTTAGTCTATAAGACACCTTTAAAGAGGGTGACTCCATCACCTGCAGGTTCACTACCGTGCCAGGAGTCGTTCATCCTAAATACTCATAGAATGCTGTCTAAGTACCCAGATTGGGAAACCACCCAAATCTAGATCTAAAACCATAGATCTAGTAACCAGTATGTCTGATATAATATCCAAGTCCTGTGTGGAGAAAACACTGTGTGACGACCAAAGTATAACCGATTGTAGTATAGGAGTTTCCTTTCCTACTTTGTGTATGTCATCCAAATACCAGGATATCACACCCTACTACCTTCTCAACAGATCCATCCCATATTCTGATGAAGTCAAACCCATGACTGTCACGTCAGAAATAGATGATCTATCTCCGCTACTGGTGCTTTAGTCTATAAATAGACATAAGCTACCTGTCCACCAATGCTTCCGCTGCTCCCACTGACTACGACAACCCTCTGGCAGAGTCATATACACGTACACTTCTAAAGCGAGTTCAGAACGACGCTATACTCATCCTCCTGCCGGGTCTCACAGTCTGGAACAACAGCAATGGTAAGTGTGGGTAAACAAGAACTTCCCTGTCACCGTCCTTGAGGCTACCGTAGTACCTCTCGGGTGCCTGAAGTTACCCACCTTATCTGCGGAGTGGCTAATGGAATGTCAATCCAGATTGAATCTTTAGGTTCCTTATCAAATCTTCAGTAATCGTTTGTGGTTCTGGAATTACTTCCAGTTCTACCATACTCCCACTACTGTTTTCTGAAAAAATCCATTTTTAATAAAACTGTGGCGAGTCTAGAACAATACTGCTATTGTTCATCCAGATGGTAGAAAGTCAACCCTCGTCATAGCCTGGGTCAACCCATAAACAGCCATTACAGAAACGTGCCTTGAGTTATCCAGAGTCTGGTTTTAATCATAAGCTGGACAACTCCCCGTACCTTAACAACGTTAAGATACGAACTGTTCTATATCCCATATTGGACCAGAGGCACTGATTTAACTGAACCAGATCCAAATCATGCAACTGTCTCCAGTGCATGTCAACTAAATGGAAGAAGGCCGATCAGCGCTACTCAACTTAGGAATGCTTCCAATTATGAGTAACCTGAAAGAGAAGCAAGATCTCTTTATCATTACTATCAACTGAATACCATACACAAGTATCTACATCTTCGATTGCTTTGAAGAATCCCGATACTTGCTACACCTGGTTCTCTACTCTATTCAAATACCCATAACTTCTCAAAATTCGGACCCTGTGTTTCCACGAAACACCTGTCTAAAAACCAGAGAAGTCATAAGTAAACCGAATATAGTACGAGGACCAACCCCTCTGTCCTGATGGACCCTGGACAACATACAATACTCTGTATAAGTCCCTTGAGTCTGATAACTCATTCACTGTGTCGTAGGTTGAAAACTGTACTTATGGTTAAGAAGAATTACACCGCTGTTTAATGCTCCTTACCTAACCATCCACTGATATAGGTAAATGTCGTAGACATAATTTTAGAAAGGTATATCTCACTCTATGAAAATAGACGTACAGATATATCAATTTGAAATTGGTGCATAAAAGCGGATATTCAAAACCAAATATTTGCCGACCGGCAAACAACCCAGGTGATTTCCTCAAATATCACCGATTACAACGAATCCCGATATAATGAGGATGATCACCCAATTCCCAATAACCTACTCGCACTCATCATCTGTAAAACCATACAGATGTGAGAATCATACTTGGTAAATACATACCCTGGAGTAAGTATCTAATCGGGAAATCAGTTTTCTTTTAACATTACACAGTGAAACTGAAACATCGAAATGTTTCGATAGGGTATCCTGGTATTCCTAGTAATGCCTTTTCCAGTATCCAGATTCACAACTGTAACCGTGTAATTCTTTGCCACCACTCCAAATCCCTTCATTTGTCTTTAGTCTTTACCTTCTGCACACCCCTTTAGGCCAAATGGTTTTCTTCCTTCCCTACCGTTCGGCACCAGCCTATGGTTTGGAAGAAGACTATCCAATAAGCATAATGGGTGTACTGTCCTAATCCTAGGAGCACTCGCAATGCGAGAGAAGGTGAAGATAAAAGACACCTGAATGTACTTTATTCCTATTTCTCCTGGACCAAAATCCATCCCCGAACTGGAACAAGTTCCTTTCGAGTTCGTATATAACCATACGATGGAGTATCCAATAAACTGTGGATCTTCGTAGTGATACGGAGTGTTCTGGAGAAATTCAAAGGTGATTTTAGGATTGGCGAAGAAATTCCTGGTTTGGTCATGAATATCTGTTGCAATTTACTTTGCCCTCTTACTAATCCCTTGCTTTGTCTTAACTTAATACCTTCTGCACACCATCGTTATGCTAATTGGTTTTCTTCATTCCCTACCGGTCGGCACCAGCCTAAGGTTTGGAAGAAGACAATCCAATTTGCGTAATAGGTGTACTACCCCTAAACCAAGGAGTACTCGTAACCTGAGAGAGGGTAAAAGGAAAAGACAACTGAATAATCCTATCCGTTTTCTCCAGAACCTGAAACCATCCTCGAATAAATTCTTTCGAGTTCGTATCTAACCATACGATGGTTTTGTCCAATGGAAGTGGACGTTCGTAGCAATACGGGGTGTCCTGGAGAAAAGGGTAAAAGTAGGAGTGGCAATGAGGTTTGCAACTCTGACAATCCAAAAGCCAGTGTTTAAGAAGGTTCGGTCAACTTGGTCTCTGAGTCAAAGTCTTAGGGTCGGGTCAATGGTCGCTGCCAAAGAGAGAGAGAGAAAAGAAACACTCAGCGTGCACTCTAACCTAGATCAGAATGGTTACCAATTTATCTAATCTGGAAACCTCCCACTGTACCTCAAATTCTCCTCCAAACCTGAAAGAAGAATTAGTCGGGGTCACCCGAAGAGTATACCAACTCATCAGTGGGAATCGGGATCCAACTCTCATCGCATGACAACGTGACGGAATCCGCTCACGGTATCACACTCCAGAAGGTATGCGCATATCTGGCAAGTTTCAGTTCTTTTGAAACTCCCGATGTGATTTCTGCCCCATGCTCTTATGACCTTGGCGTGAGGTCAAAATATCATAAGTCACATGTCAAGTTCTACCCATCATTATCCAGGTTAATTTGAATCCACCCGTACATACCCTTGACGTGGGCCAAAATAGTAGTACGACTGTCCCAAACCAACGCATCTATCTATGCAACAGATAAATACCCGGCAGCTACCAATCACTATGCCTTGGCGTGAGGTCAAAATACATAGCTTGAATACTACCGAATATTTAACTGAAATGATGGAGGGCTACGAATGGTTTCTGGCGAAAACCTTTAACGTAAAGAACTTGATATCGTCGAAGGAACGGATAGCTTTTAAAAATATAGTGACGAAAACCGTTGCTAAAGAGGTCACTCCCGGTGAAGGGATCTCGGCTCTTTCCCCGTAGAATGGGGTGCAGGATATTTCAAATGAATACCGCGATGCAAAACAAAAGTAATCGGCTATAGTGAAGTCATTGCCCTGACGCAAACTTTTTGAAAAGTGTTCCAACAACATCAGATTAGGTTTGTTTTTAAACTTGCATTGATCCGAATCAATGCAGTCCCATCAATTGATCACACCAAAAAGAACGAAAATATACTGATGTACGTATATGCCATCCGCATTCGCCACTGGATCCCGTCATTACCCGTTAGGTTAGCTAACTAACGACAGAGCGGGGACTGGACTAGCGCGGATGTAAAACATATACAACATCTACTAATATATATACCAATATATTATATTTCGCTCAAGGCGTGAAAAGAAATGCAACATCACAGAGAATGAACAGCATCACAGAAACAATACAGATATCTGGGATCCCCGGGTTTCACAGAGCCACTACTGAAACCCGACGTTCCCCTGGTCGTGTGGATAGCCTGTGCAATGAAATCCTAGACCCCTACGGGCGCGGCAAGTCACCCGCCAAAACCTGAAGCGAGGCAGCCCCCTTCAGTACCGTGAATGGACCACCCAGCACTTCACGGAATCCGGCAACTTGGGCACCCCTCCTGGGTCAACCTGTACCCCCTACGAGTGCGGCGAATAGCCTGCCAATTCTAGAGTGAAGCCCCCTCCGTCTCAATGCCATGAGATGCGGGCCCGTTGCCCTCTGGAATCCGGCTATCCGTGCACCCCTCCGCGGGGTAATCCTAGTACAGAAAGTAAAATATACATACAACGGGTACATCGACCGCAACCTGGTCGTGCCCCAAAATAATAATACAATCAGGCAGTGACGGCAGTCCACATGTCGGACGCTCGCCCCGCAATATCAAATGTACATAATACAACCACAACTGTACTAGCATTGCATCCAGGCTATCCCCAAGACCGATCCGCAACATCACAGCAAAAAACAAAACATCAACGTGAAAGTCACGTTCGCAAATCCGTCTAACCGGGCTATAGTAGTTAGACCGGATTTACCGATCGAGTGACATTCACGGTCGCAGATATAATGTAAATACTGTGAAATATGTGTTTAAAATTTTCGATCAATCAAATTTTAACAAGTGGGCCCCCAATCAAAACTGTAGCAGATCAAGAAATTCTGGGCCCAATGTTATTATTCCAAAACCCCACTTTTCACCCCAGAAAGCCTCTGTAAAAAATTGGTGCAGTGATCTCCACAGTGCGTGGCGGAACAGCGGCGGGAAGGGGGTTTTCGCGGCGGTTCCGCGCTCCAACTGTGGAGTCACTTCATCGAATTTTTACAGAGCACTTAGATTTTCCAGTACATCAATATTTTACAACCTGAAAAATTTTTCGACACTAAAAATTTCCAACAGAAAACTGATGCTAACAAAATACGGGTTTTGGAAATTTTTGATCGATCGGAAATGCAAACACATTACATAAAGCTAGACTAAGTTAATGGCGAGGCTCTGATACCACTGTAAGTGCACGGCGGCGCCCCGGCCGTCAATCCGACGCCGGAATGCGGAAGCGGTGAAAAACTTTAATTTTGCGGACTTAGCAAACCGGCACCACCGCGCACTAACCTTCCGGATCGTAACCATTAACAAGTCTAAGCTACTAACAAGAAAGGGAAGAGAAGTATACCGACAGATCCGAGTCCTCCGGTCTTCTCGTCGTCGTCCCGATCTCCTGCGGAATGTCCCGTCTCCTCCTCGTCGCCGGAAGTGCACCACATCGCCTACTTCTTTTACGGGCTCCCACCTCAATGCCGAGGCAACTCGGGCACGAAGCCGGCTACTCGACGTGCCCAAGAATTGCTGTAGAATATGTAGTACTCAAGTCTCATTTTGGGGTTCATGGAGATGCCTTTGTGGTGGAAGAAAAAGAACTTGGAGAGAGGTGAAGAAAAATGTGATAACCCAAAGAATGAGAGTGTCATTTTTCTCCCCACTACAAAAAGAAGCATTTCCCTCATCCATCAAAAATTTGGCCGGCCCACCCCTTTCATGTGTGATTGGAGAGAGAAAGAACAAAGACAAGGGGGTGGGTGGAAAGCAAGAGAGAGAGAGAGAGAATGGTTATCATACAAAAGAAATCATCACAAAGAAAAGTCCTCACTCAACAACCATACCCCTCAACATCATCAACAATCATGACTTTAAAAGTCAAGCCATGATGGAGTCAAAAGAAGTCAATGATGGTGCACATCATGAAAGCCATCATGATGCAACAAGATGCAAAGAACCCCCTGCACTAATGCCTATTTGCAACAATGCAAATAAACCCTCCTCCACCAATCTTCGGCCAATGAATGGAACAATGGAAATCGGCCGAAACGGAAAGCAAACTGGCAACTCCAGAAAACTGGTCCCGTAATAAATTACAGGAAAACCCCGATACTGTGCATACACACTCGCATCTGTATTTCGACCGAAATACAAAATGCAATGAGACAAAGTCTACACTGTACTATACTAGGATCCGGCTTAAACCAAAGCCAGCTAGTAATATCTGTTCGATCCTGATCCGTGCAATACCGCACGTATCTGATCGAACCCTGCCATATAACCATACGGCCAATAGTATAAACTGTCCGATCCTGATCCGTGCAATACCGCACGTATCTGATCGGACCTTGCCATATCTCCATACGGCCTCTACAGCCTTTCGCCCGAAAGCTGAGTAACTGAATGTGGAGGACTCTAAAGACTCGTCAATACTATGGCTGTGGATTTAACCACCAGCACGTCAGAGGTATAAGCCAATACGTGACGGGCCACCAGCTATTGACCAAAAGGGACGTCGATGAGCGAACTCATCCTGACACCCTACTGAGCCTGTCAGTGACAATATCCGTGCAGTCCGGTCCGTTCGTCTATGAGCATCGCATGGCGGGCCTAGGGGGTTGGTAAAAGTCAGACCCCCAAAAGCGGTTCAAGTCGTGTCGGAGTGTAGCCCAGAACACCCTGAGATACTACTGGAATACCTACCAGTAAATCTCCTTGCCTTGGCCAAGGACTTCGTGTAATGGCTCTCCTAGACACAGCACGACCTCACCCCCAATACCGGGAGAGACGAACCCCTGAAGATACGCTCACTGCCTCCATGTGGCTCGGGACTGTACCCAACTAAAACCTGCTTGCACGACTCCTTTGAGCCGTGGTAGGGTAGTAATCAAAGTACAGTGGGAACTCACACGAGACAAATGACGATCCCCAGGTCGATGAACTAACCTGCACACATGTCACCAGGGAACTGCCATCTGACGTCTGGTATATGACCAACTAGCATGTTCCCGGCGAGTCCTGTCCGGTGTACTCATAACCCAATGAGCACCTGTATACATCTTAGGTGATCCAACTGACACCAGTGGCTTGTGAGACCGGCCACCGCCCCTCGTCGGGGTCTCGACTGTATACACTAGTCTACTATGGAGTATCGATGCCCTGTCTCGAAACTCACACGACTAGGGACCATTTCAGGATATGCTTATAGACTCCCAGCTCCCACTTATATGATCGCCCTCATACTGCTGGTGGTCAAGCAAGAATCCTAGGGGCTCTATCAACGTGTAATAGCGACGTGTCAGGTCACCTAAAACAGTACACGATGATAAAGGTAAACCAGATAGCATATTATCATCTCGAGTAAGACTGTCCTACCGGATAGGTCCTCACTCAATCACCGCAATCACGTACCTGTGATCCAATAATTGACTCTGAGGGCATTATCTCCAACAATCTGGTGGATACCGACCGGAGTTATGTACGGACATTCTATGTGTATTGCGAGTGTGGGACACTCAGGTTCCATGAGATGTATGACAGGACATCAGGGCCGGTCCTGGTGACGGCGCCTGAGAGATGAGTATTACGTGTCGATGCTGGACACTAGTTTTCATGATGTTTTCGGGTGTCGATGTTGGACACTCAGGTGCCATGAGACTTACAGGATATGAGGGCCGATCTGAGGATGCGGTGCCTGAGGTATTGGGATTTTGGATGTGTCGTTGGTGGACACTAGTTTCTCCACGATGAGAATTCCGTGTTGATGATATGTTTTATCCCATACTCAGCATTTATTGATATGCATTGCTTCATGTTTTAATAGTACCTGATAGAGTACTTTTCATGACTGTTGCATATACATATTGCCATTTATTATACTATCAGTTTGCATGTGCTAGATTATCGCAGTACGTGCATACCTACGATTACCTGCATGATGTTATTTACTATTCACGAGTTGGCAACTCACCCCCATTGTGCCACAGTGTTTTTGCAGGTTAGACCCTCAGAGTAGTCGCGGCAGGGCTTCATCATATTGTATTTTTCTGGCGGATACCGCTATGGTTGGCTTGAGCCTTTACTATAGGTGGGTTCTCGGTTATCCGTTTATGTACATTGTATATCTTTTTTGTTGGATCTAGTACTCTCCATCTACCACCTTCATGTATTTGACTTAGAGACGAGTTGTGAGGATCGATGTTGTATTATTTTGTAGCTTTGGGTGCCGTGCTCATGGGAGCCGGCCTTTGCTTTGTAGTTTTTGTTAGTTATATGTATGCCCTAGAGGCCATTACTGTACATGCGATGTATATTGTAGTGGATGCTTGGACATATATGGAAGGACTTTCTTGCTCAACATGATAGTATGCTATCTGGTTGCACTTTATCTTAACATGTAAACAAATACTGTTTTGTGATAACATGTTGATAAAGCC